>OY390707.1:9378024-10786343 GCA_959613345.1 Tolmerus cingulatus | reverse complement strand
AAACCTTGCGATGAGTACAAGGGTAAAAAATGTCGTTGTGCTTTGAGTAAAAGAATTCGAGACTTTTGGGAATTTCAAACTTAGGCGACAAAATCCCAAGTGCCTTGCAGTTTTGCATAATAACTAGCAACTTCGCTCGTGTGGTTACAATATTATGGAAGTTATCTAACTAATGTGAAGATCTTTATCATATATGTTACGCTGCTGATTTGATCTTAAACGAATACCGAAATGAAAATGCACATGATTAAATAAAATCATAGTAAATTTACTAACAAAAAAAAAAAAAAAAAAAAAAAACAAGAAAACCCATCTCAATTACAAATTTTGAAATCGGACTATTTCGAAAACTACCTATCGAATTCTTCATGCCATCACCGACAGGAACATATAGGTGTATAAAACTTTAAACGTCTTTTTCTCAATAACCTAAATTTGTATTATGTATAACTCAATAACTACTTGACCGATTATCTCAAATTTTATAAAATTGTACATGTTAATTCTTCAACCATCTGTACGCCCTTAATATACACTTATCCAAAATTAATATTTTGCTTTGAAAATTTGTATAATTATTTTGTAATAATTCCTTTAATACTTTATTTTTCTATATTATTATATCATCGTTTTTGTTGTTTTATGAAAATTTTGTGATTAGCTTAATTAGTATATAAATATCATCATATACTTTATTTAAATTCCATGAATCTTGTTATTTTTAATTGAAAAGACGAAAAAATTAATTTAAATAACATGTCCTTCTTAAACAAGCTTAGATGTAGTTCTTAATTGATATAAATCTTTGCCATGTTGAATTTGGGTTCGTATTTTATAAAGGATCATTAAAGGTTATTTTCATTCCCGAATTATTATAGGAAAAACACTATACATATATGAATAAAAAAATTACATTTTGTGGATGGTAAACTCACTGACAATGTCACTATCAAGCATAAACCTCATTTATCATCGCTCAACTTCCCCCACCCCGACAACAGGAAGGAACACAAACGAGCCGATAAGGTTCGATGGCCAAGAACCCTCAAATCAACCAGCATGACGTCAAGACAATTTATCGTAGGCTCATCCGAGCTCGAAAGACAATCAACTCTGCGATCGTTTTCAATTTGCTGCAAGGAAATTAAGCTATGAAATAATAAAGGGCCCAGAGGTCTTAGAGTCCCCGCCCGGGAGACCGCGCCGCCATTCCATTAAAGAACGCTGATTGAAAGAAGCACATTCCTTAATTGGAATTAATTCGGCTGACGTATGGACGATGGGAGTCCTGGCTCCTGGCTCTGGAAGGACCGTGCCGGAGCGACGCCCGATTCCTGACTTATTTACAGCCTTAACACCTTGAATCCCTCCGGTGTATCTCGGATCGAGAATTACGGATCAAGATATCATATTTCATATTTCTTCGAGAAATTCCATCTTAGACGCTTCCTTTGGGGGTGTGGGGGGATCCACCCAAGGGATAGAAGCGACCATGTGATGAATCCCAGGAAAAGCGGGACACGGCCGGGGAGACTTGGGAACATCAAAACGCGAGATGAGCTTTTGTGTTCCATATAAGTGCCATATTCATTTCATACGCCACCCACACCATCGGCAACTTTTGCTCGGACGTTTCAGTCAAGAGCTTTTCCACGCAGAAGACACCTCCCGGCGCCACTGCAAGCACAGTTGAAACCTTCTACGGAAATTCCTCCGGGAACATACCCGGACCCGGTGTGTGGTAGGCGTTTGCGGGGGCGGACGGCGGCTGGGTCTACTCCGCCCAAGCGTATTACGGGAGCTCGCGGATGAGAGCTTTCCTCGCCGAACAGTATGTCTTCATTTATGGATATCCCGGAGAATTTTCATTTATGTTTTCACCGAACCCCCGCCATATTTCGCTTTTTTCTCAATTTTTTTCCGCGGTACAGCGATGTGGTTACGTCTAGTTCTGCGGATTGAACAATAAATTGACTTATCGACTAAACGCTTTGGAGGGTTGTTAAGGAAAAAAAACATTTTTTTAATGCCTGCTTATACAGTAGGGTGGAAATCAATATCCGAGACTATTTTCTACTTTTTCTATATAAATGCAGCAATTCCAAGCAATAAAAAATAAACGTTCGACGATAGAATCGTTTTTGAACGCTTACTTACTCTTAAAATGGTTTAACTTTAAGCGGATTACGTTTGTATTCTCCTCTGAGATTTTTTTACTGATAATTTTAACAATAATTTAGAATTTTAGTTTTAAAGCTAGAATAATATTATTGCATCGATATTACAGGTTTAGGTAAGACTAAATCTGGAAAAGAAGGTGATTGAAATGTGTAATTATCACCATAACTAGAAGTAGCCAAAAAGAAATATTTACATAGTATTTAAACCCTCATCTAAATAAGGCAATGATGGGCATCCTATATTTAAAACTAATCCATACAATATGTGAGGATTCTTGAAAAAATTTAAAGTAACATTAACATTAATTAATTGAGTTTGAAGCTTTGTAGTCAAACAATATTTTTATAAAATTTTAATGATGACAGCAATATATAACGAGCACACAGTTTAATCACTGGAAATCTGCCCAGTAATATCTTAAACAAAGAAAAATATTATGATTTTACACCAAGCACATATCATCCATGTCAAATTCAGAGGAGACTGAAATTTAAATGAAGTGCAGAATGCTGGTAATTTCTGCAATATCTTTGGGAACTAATATTCCCATTCAAGTAGCAGGAATGACCCCATGACTTGCAGGACATTTGACTGAGAAATACTACATATTGCATGCCAACAATATAATAATAAATATGTAGATGTTCAATTGGACGCAACTCGGAATGCATATTGGAGCTTCGATGCGGAGCAAGCATATCAGTTTCGAAGTGCTCCTTAAAAGCTGGTGTACATTTAAGGTACTCAAATTGCTACTGATTCGAAATAGTTGGGAATACGAAATGAATTTGTCCTATATACTTATATGAAAAGCAGAACACATTATTGGAAATAAATCGAGTACGAAAGGAGCCAGTAATTGGGTTACCTATGCACGTTGTTGTGCTTTTTTAAAATCCTAGATCCGTTTGAAGAAATTTGATATGGAAACTCTATTTTAACGTATACTATTGAAAACACTTTTCTGATTGAACTTTAAATTTAATGATTTTAATCACGCAAAAAATACATTAAGTTTATCAATTCTAAATGTTTTCTTATGTTGTATTCTAAATTATAAATTTATGTATACTATAAAAATGTATTTAATTAAAACAGACGGCTATTTTACTATTGTTTTTCTAGTATTTTTGGTTTTTATATTTTAACAAGAGGTAGAAAGAAAACAATGCGATGACACACTTTATGTAATTTTTAAATTATTATTAGCTTAATCCTGCAACACTTTCAAAATTTTTGAAATTTTCCAAATTTTTGTCTTTGTATTCATATACTTACTTGTTATGATTCCGATTATTTATAGTTTTTTCATTCGTACATCGAACAAAGTTCCCTTATTGCATTATATTCCTTATCATGAAATTCGTGAGCGGTAGAACTGATAAATTATTGAAAAATTGCCACTTTTTGAACCTATATTAAATTTAGTAATTTTTGGTTGAATTTACCTACATATTAAAGTGAACCTTTTTTTGTTGGAAAATCATTAAAGAGTGCAATTTTGTTGAACAAAATCATGAAACGTAAGTAAGTAGAAAAAACTTTTAAGCAAAATTTTCGCAAATTTAACTTTGAACCTAGATCAGGAAATTTATGATGTATTTTGTATTTAAAATATAGAACGTGCCCCAAAAAGGCGTATTATCGCATGAAATGGAGGTACGTTCAAGTTTATGGCATCATTTCTCCAGAATACTTATAATTGGCTATTAAGAGTATGTATTCCCAAAATCCCTTATAATATCGTAATCCCATTAAAATTCATATCTCGAAAGTTTTTCATTGTCACCTGCCCTGAATAGTGGCCACACACGCCAAGATTAAAAACCTTTTAGCCCCACCGATGAATTATAGCGTCTTTCAGGGAAAAGGTGCTTAGTAATGGTCTCATCCTGATTGAGTTTGCACAGAGGGTGCCGGCATTAAATGCTTTTCATCGAACCCCGGACCCGGCAAAACCCGCACTTTTCACACTAACGAAACCCTTTCAAACAAGATGACCATAGCGAAAGACGTGACAGATTTTAACAAAATACCAAAAAAACGACGATGACCCCAAGGAGCTCGCCGCCCCGCGCCCCCCCTTCGCCCAGTGCAGGAATTAAACCTTTCAGCGGGTCCAGTCGGCAGCCTAAGTCAGGTCTCGTTAAGCCGCATTTCAAGGATGTCATGTTTGTTCTTTTAGAGCTGCAAAGTTTTTCTCGGCTTTTCCTCGACGGCCCCCGCCCCGGGCTCCCCCGGGTTTTTATATTTCGCTCGACAGCCTTGGGGCCGAGATGACTTTCAAGAAGCGCTGAGGAGACAACCTTTTTTTTCTGACTGCACAAAAGAAATAAAAATTTTAAACGAAACGCCGGGAACCTTTTCTCGCCAACAGCCTGACTCGCCATCACGCCCTTCCCGCTCGCCAAATAAACTGCGAGACAAATATTCTGCCCACATATGGCGCCCGTGGAAAAGTCCTGGACGTGACGTATCATCGGGAAAATTCAAACGCAGCTCCAACCCCCCTCGCAAATGTTCTGTCCTCGGTGCGGGATGCAGAGCCACCCTGGACCCCGTCAGCCAACGGGCGGCGGCAGTGACTCCTCTTTTCATTCGATGCCGCCTGGAGACCTTCGGGGCACACCTACCCCCCAGGCCGATTCCGGTACCATTTCAGGGTGTTTTTTATGATTTTAAACCCTTCCGGGTTCGGGATGCCGCCCGCCACCGCTAGAGGCGTAGGTATCCAGGAGGTAATGTAAACACCGGAGCGGGATATGTGGCTGTTTTTCGGGTTAAAAAACGGACGTTTTATGGATGGGATTAAATTTAGCGATAAACATCAAAAATTATGTTTGATGAATACCTCAAAGGTGTGGATGGAAATTGAATTTTTTATTTAGACTTGAGTGTGCTAACTCGGCCATCTCAATTTGCCCTTTTACTGCTTAATGGCACCCTGTACATAGTATAAAACATGTAAAGTAGTATATAGTATATTATGTAGCATATAGTATGTACATGTTATTTTTTAAAATATCATATCTCAAAGGCGAGCATCAAGATTTCCATAAATTATGCCAGAGCGGGTAAACGTGGCTCCAATTAAAAAGTTTATTTAACGCTGTGACATGCGAGGCATTAATTTCCGCCCACCCGTCCATCCACCCCACACCCACATCCACCCACGTTTTGCCCGATGTTGAGGAGGCGTCACAATCAAGTGACTTTTACGGCTCGGGTGCTGGGGGCTGCCCGGAGGGGTGGCGAGCACGGATATCGGCAGAAGACGGCGGCTTTCGCGCAACATAAGGAGGGCTCAGAATGATGATGATGATGATGATGAAATATCATCATCAAACCTCTTCTGCAATCAAACTCAATTCAAGCCGAGGCAGACGGATAACTTCGTTGTGTCCTGACTTGTGCACTATACTTACTCCTGTACACGACCCACCCCCACACCCCTTCACCGGGTACACACACCAGCTGTGCTCCATAGCCATCAGGCAGTAGGTTCTGGTTAGGGGATCCCTTTTTCACCCTTAATTCTATGAGAAAAAAAAATATCGAATTCTTGTTCCTATGGGAATACGTAAAAATCCAACAAATTGAAAGTAAGGAAAGAATTTCATAATAACTTTCAGATTCTTCTGCGGATCGGAACTGGGTGGCCTTTAATCCTGGGGCGTGGCGATAGTTAGATATAGTAGTATGAAAAATGAATAATCCCTCCGGCCCTCTTTCCGCTCTGATTCTATTTGAAGAGTTGTTATGAAAATTAAAAATTATTCTTGCTCCTCTCTGCCGGCACGACTAAAGTTACACTGGACGGATGTAGTTCAATTTACCAATCAGTCCTACCTTGTTACCTTTCAAGGAACTGCTTTTCAAGAAAAAAATTGGAGAATATTGTTATATAGGTAGGTACATATATTTATTTTCTTATTTGAAAATATTTGCAATTTCCCTTCATTTTTGAACAGATATTTCAGTACTAAGGAATAAGAAAAAGTTTTGGCATAATCTATCTTTATGTAGACTTATTTAGTTAAAAATTCAATGACCGTCGCTGTTAACTTTTTTTTTTTACCTAGAACACAATAAAAGATTAACTAAGTAACTACTAGGGTTTAATTTAAAGCTTTTTCAGTTAAAAGCATAGTGGTCTGCAATTTTTTATAAACTTAGGTAGGAAGTTTTCAAGTTTTTTGTGAGCAAATGTTGTAAATTTATCAATCACGCCTATACACTTGATCTGATTAGTTTCATTTTTTGGATGAAGGTTCTACATATTCTGGCCCAACATATAGGCTACAAATATTGAAAATATCAAGGGATTTGCATGAAAGTTGGCAACATTTCCTTTTCAAAATACTTTGTTTTTCAATTTTAGTAGACGATATTAACATTTTTTCATATTACTTCCTTGAAGATTTATTTGTTCTATTTGGTACAATACGGTAGAACTTTATTAAATCACTGGATTTATGACGTGAATCATGATTCATGAATGTTGATTTCAAAATCAATTGTAGAACACATTTTTGTTCCTCACAGTCGAACACAATAATTTCAAACAGCAGGAAAACTGCACAAAACACATATTCACGCTTCAAGTTTCAGAAATTGCTTAATCCAGGCTGGCACAATTCGAAACATTAATTCAGGACGGGATGCGAATTGAAAAGTCCTTTCCAGCGCACCGCACTGCACAAAAACATTTTCAAGAGAATTTTAAAACAACAAGCAAACGGGGCAACAGCACCAACAGAAGCAACAAAAATGAAAATGAAAAGATTTGCATACAGGCGGCTTAAAAACATTTCACTAATTCAGGTGGCTATTCCTGTGGCGGTATCCCCCGGGTGCGCAGGGCCAAACCGCGCGCATTTTAAATGTTCCCTGCCACCTACCTGCACGTTTTTATGTTTTGTATTTAATTTAAGTCGCCGATTCCAGAAAGAAAATCCTCTGCATGAAATAATATGCCCCCGGGCACTAGCCCCGAGTCCCTAGGATTTTCTTCAGGGAATGGCAGGAAGAAAAAAAATAATAAAGGCGTTATTTTGCTCCCACCCACAAAAGCTCGGTTTCATTTGCATACTGCATGGGAGCTGCACCACACACGCTGGAATTCGGTTAGAATAAACGAAGTTAATTTTATTTCGTTAAATTTTCCCCGGGTTTCCGTGGTATCTCCAGTGGAGCCGGCCTTGTGCTATATGCAATCCAAGGGACACGGTGTCCGTGGCGCTGCAGATACTCGGCTTTCGCAAAGAGCAGAATTTCTGGAAAACTTAACCAACTAAATCTCTTCCATTTCACAGACCGGAAGAATCAGGTTAAGTGCATCTGTAACTGTACAACTGCATATACATATATAATACATAATGCATATAAAGCGCATAGCCGGTATATAGGGCGCGCCCCCAGGATCGGAGATAATTTGTTGGTATCTCTCGGCAGATGCAAACTTTATATCACTGGTATACCCCCGTTGTTATCTTCCCGGCTAAAAACTTTCCTGTACATCCTTGATGATCCCAAGGACCAACCTCAACTTTCAAGAGCAACGTCACGGCCCAGTGAAAAACTTGTCCGGTAAAAATAGTCTTGCTCTGTGATTTATGCTAAATAGACTACTTTAGCTCAAAGGATGGGACAGTTTAGTGGTGCAAACCGCTTCTTGCTGCCTGCCCTCCGATACTGGGAAAAACGACTTTATTCCAGATAGAGCCACTGATGTTCCCGAAAATTGGAGTCTCTACAGATAGGGAACTTTACTGTAATTGATACAGTTGAAACTTAATTCTAGCTTAATCGAAATTTAATGATCAGGCGAATTGAAATTTAATGATCGAAGCTATTGTAGTGGCTTTAGTTGCTAACAATATGGGCTGGCTTCACTGGAAAGTTTTGAAGCCAGTTTAAGGAAGCATAATATATTTACTTTTTATCAATATCAGTATTTCTTTAACAACAAGATAATAAATTTTCCTCGAACACAGATAATATCCTTTTTTACTCGATTTTCCTGCACCTAAATTGCGAATGAGTGAAATTTAAGATCCAAACTTAAAAAACGCATCACAATATTTACTGCAAGCTCTTACGAAAACCCTTAGGGAAAGCAAGTTTTTCACGAACTCAATTATGGTCGTTATTCTTCATTTACTTTAGTGAGTTTTACGTAGAAGTTTTTAAGAAATACATATTTTTATTTTAGAGCTTAAGGCTCCAACTTTATCTTAAGTTTAAAGCTCCTATTACCTAAATTATCTTCACTCATATCATAGAACCCGATGGAGTAGAATTCTGTTTGGAAAATTTCGAGCTAGTTTGGTGCTTTTAAGAAAAACAACCCACATTTTGAACTCAGCAGATTTTAAGAAAATAGAAAACAGTGTAGTGCACCTATACATTTACTCTGATTCCGCAGTTACGTATTTATTGCTTCAATTAATCATTCAATTTCACAGATCTAAAGAAGAATTAAATGAGCTTGTAATACTTTAATTTGGGACACTGACCAACGTTTGCTATCATCCCCAAAAATTTTGAAAAATTTAAACTAACTTTAGGGTTCCTCCAAAAATTCATCAGAATCCTGGTTTGTGCCGCAATTGTCCTTTCAAAATTTCAACCTGTAGTCAAAGTTTTGTGAAAGCGCTGCATATTTCGCAATTAAGTTGAGTTTACATCGTGCATGACAAAATCAGAAAACTGAAAGTAAATGAATTAAAATTCAAAGTTATACCCTGGATTTGAAATGCCTCTTTCAACCGATGTTTCACGGTTAAAGAAGTTGAAACTGTTAAAAACCAACAGTTTGCTTCCTTGCGCCTATTTACTTTTTATTTTAAATTGGTCACCGTATTTTAACGAAAACTTAATACCTAATTTTCATAAACATCCTACTACCTGATTTCATATTGTCTCAGCAAATTATGCCGGATGAAAACCAACTTTTATATAAACTAAACAAAAATATAGGGAGAAAATGCAACGACAGGCTTTGGACAAACTACTTTAACTAGTTCTCAACTCAAAAATGTTAGTAGGTAATTTTCATCTTCTTGAGCTAAACAATTTTCGACCTAGATTTAATCCAAATAAGCCACAATCTGTTTTCCAGCCTGGTGCTCCCGTTTCATTTAATAAAACGCCCATAAATTTTCTCCACCAAAATTCGTCATTTTGTGCGAGGGACAACGGCTGGCTTATTAAACTTTTCCAATTCAATTTAAATAAATAAATTCGCCTTTTTGCCGCCATGACGAACATCTGCTTTTCTCGGATTGTTTTTGTCCAATTTCAGCTAGCTTATTAATCTAGGAGAGCGGCAATTTCGTCTAAAATTAAAATCTTCCGAATCCCGGTAAGTATAGAGGTAGGTCCTGGGGGATCACATTGTAGTTTATATCGAAATTTTCCAATTTCACACCAAAGCAAAATCTTTGTGTGGCAGTACCTTTGCCCGGGTTTCTATGCTTGAATGAGACTGTAATTGTTTAGGAATGGAAAAGAAAAGATTTTTGTGGCGTTACTTTTATAAGAAAAATAGCCCAGTAAAATGATAGTCGTTATGTCCTGTCCTCTTTTTATCATGCCTAGGCTTTTTTTCACCGGAAAATTCGTTCCTATCACCCGAACAGAAAATTCGGTGTACCTACGCAAGAATTTCTCAACAAAAGCAGACATTTTGTGCAGAGTAAAACACGCCAACTTTCAATGGTGTGGTCATGGAGCCGTAAGGACATAAAATCGTGCCGTCTATATGGAAAAATACCTACACACCTACCGATTTGCTGCGTTCTTGTATATAAATTGAAATTTAGCTTTTTGGAGAAGGATACAATTCCCTACAATCTCCTTGAAGGGAATTTGTGCTTTTGTGCGATTGTGTCCGTGTCCCACTGGAGGATGCTTTCTGCGGCTCCTATTTACTTTATACGTTTGCTATTGATCCACTGCTTCAGTTTTTGGGTCTTTCCCAGTTCTGGAGGAATTCCCAACACCCAACGGAAGACCGGGTCCATTCTGGCCAGAAAATGTGCACTGCAAGGACTTGAGACAAAGTCTTTCAGTGTTTTATACAAACAATGCACAAAATTCCTCGTGATGATTGAAATTTTCATGTTTCTGATTTGTGCATTAAACCCCGTGATGAATTGGTCCAGGACAGGGTGCAAGCATGAATTATGGTCGTCTGAGTTGAGAAATTGTTTCAGTCTTCGTCGGTTGAAGCCCGGCTGATAGCTGGCCTTTGAGCTGGAACGGTTGCTCCATGAAAGGCGGAACAATAGGGCCATTGACCTTTCAGGCCTAGTAGTTTTGTGATTTACTCAACTTTTTTGTCAGCTGTCGGGTGATTTACTCTTTTTAGTTCCTATATAATGGGAGATTTTCGAAATTTATCTGAGCCCTTCGTAGATAACATGAAAATACACAATTTTATTATGAAATATAAAAAACAAAAATTGTTGTAAATGCTTAAGAGCATCATACATCGCAACATTACCTCCTCAGGATCAAAAATCTATAATAAATGTTACTTCAATATTTGCGTCTCCAGATCAATGCATTTTTTTAAGTGTTTGAAAAAAACGACGTACAAATTTAATTTGCACTCTAAAAAATGTTGGTTAAATTACAATCATGGCGGAAAATTAAACATAAAATAGGTGAATTTTGCATTTTAAATGTGCTTTATTTTTTCTTCTTCTTCTTTAAAATATGGGTCTAAAAATGCATATAGCAGATGCAAATTTTTGGACATAATTCATTCTGTAGTATTTTTACAATGACATTTAAATCATGTGTAATACATAGCTACTTCTATTTACTATAAACCTCTATTAGTTCTATTTTAAAAAAAGTACCTAAGCGTAAATTTGACTTTATTTTACATATTCACACTCAATTTTTACAGTGTAAGTTTATATAACTGGCTCTTTAACGTTATCTTACAAACTTTTGTAAAAAATGAATTTTGTATTTTTGCTATGTTTTTCTTCATTTAAAACTGAGTTCTACTCACGATTACTGTTACAGTATTTGTAATATTTTGTTCGACTGTCTGTAAGTTTATTTAGTTCGAGTTGACTTTTAGATGAATAAGGATCCCTAATATTAATAAATAATTTATTAAATTGGGAAATACTAGACAGTTTTTGATTACGCTTTAGATGTGAGATCAGAATTGTATTTCCAATAACGTTGATATTAGGAAGATTAAAGACATTTTCACAGTAACATGTATAAAATATAAGGCAACGAAACACAAACCTCATAAAAATAAAAAATTTTGAAGGGTATTCCATATCAAAAGGATATTAACGTACAATATTCAATTCAAATGGTGGAACGTACCAAAAATATCCCTCCTTTAAATTGAATTTTTCCGAATTCATACAACCACATCAGTGGTATTTTTGAAGATAAAAACAAAAGCGAGTGTAACCGAGAGGAACGCAATTCTCCCGTCATCCCATAAATCATTGAAATAGTCGAGCTAATGTGCTCACATAATCCTAAAATCTCATAAAATACACATTTCCATATTCTCATAAAACACTCCTGGTTCAGGAACAATAGCAAGAGAGAGCACACTTGAGACGGGGGGGCGGGGGCGTGGCGGAATCAAAAACCTCCATCTTATGAGTGCACACCAAAAATAAAGAGGAGAATGTTAGAAAAAATACGTGAAAAGTCCCAGGATTCGACTTACGGATTTTCATTTCGAAAGGAGCTGTAAAATGAGGCAATTGGATTTTTGGCAAATATCCTACATATACTATATAAGAATAAGAGGTTTCGGCTGAGACAAGACGCCACCAAGTTTCTGATACCAGCAGGAAGATTTGCGAGTCCTGCGCTGCCACCGAAATGGACCAGGCTCATTCATCCCGAAGGTGACCAGACCGCCCAGGGACTTTTCGTCCACGGATTGCCATAAAAAACGAGCTCCGGGATGAATTACTCAAATATGATAAAACAGTCCCCGTTGGCAGTCTTTAAAATGGAACCTCCAGATATCCCGGATTTACTTTCTTAGTGCCGCTGGCATATGGAATCTACGACTTTTGCTGAGACCGCATAATCGCCGTAGACCCACGGGCTGGTCACTATCCGAATGAGAGATTATTGAAATTCAGTAGGGCGAAAGCTGCAGAAGAAATTAAGCTATGCAGATGTATGGCGATGGCGGCGGAATGGACCACATTTGTGCCTGGAAAATTTGTAGTTAAAGTTAAATTAATGCCCGGGAGTTTTCTTACTCGCTGCCAAGGAGAAGTTCTTGCATAACTTGAAATGACTGGGAGTTATTTAATATGCGCACCTCGGAAAAACGGGGTTCCACTGCCTTATCGGGGCATTTCCAAATTGCTCCGCCGCACGGGAGCAGACCACGAATTTAAGATATTGTTCCCGGTGGGAAAACGTTTCAAGTAAATTTCGAGAATTATTTAACAATTTCTGGTACATATTTGCTGAAATGCTGGATCCGGTGCGGTTTACAAACACGAAAATTGATTTTCAAAACTAAACCACCCGTCATGCAAGATGACACGTTTCACCTGTTTCATTTAATCTGGGAAAAATACTTGTATTTATATGACATTGGTTTTCATTTGGTCACATACGTGTGAAGTTTGCAAATGGCTTATCGGAACCAATTTGGATAAATTGTTATTACGTATTTTAAAGAATTCGTAAAAATAAATTACCTATTATTATTACAAAAATATTCGGCATACTTTTAACTCAATAATTTAAAATTTGGGTTTCATGTTTTATTATAAAATTCACTTTATACCTATACATAGAGCTTTTTAATTTAACTACTTTATGCTAACGATGTTTGTAAAATACAACACTCTTTTGTCATATTTGTTCCCCTACCTTTGGTATTTAATATTCAAACCTATTTTAGTGCACTAATGTTTAAGGAAAATTATAATTTTTATGTACTGAAATCGCTTCAAATATCTTTAATTTATATTAGTGATTAAGGAGGGATTGGCGTAAGTTGGAAGGACGATTTTAGAAAACAGCCTTTAGTTAAGTTTTTGAAATTGGTTGGAGGTTTTTAAAGTTATTCAAAATTCATTTTTTCGTTTATTGAATTACGAATTATAGCTCTTTTGGGAAAGTTCAAATTTTTGAGTCAAGGCAAGTGTTTTTGAATTTGTACTTACTTTGTTACTTTACATCCTTTTTAATTTCACGAAAGTACATGTATTATTTATGTGTAAAACTTCAAATGCGTAAATATAAAACATAGTCCGTTGAGTGATAAATTAATACACAATTTCTGGGTAAAGCAGCAAAGCGGTCAATTGCGATCCTTGGCTAACTCCATGCGATGAAAAACAATGGTCTCTGGGGTGCACTGGATAATGAGCTAACACCATTATAATTAGCAAGTTCAAGCAGCTGACATTTAGCGCACCGAACACATGTGCGAAATTATACATTGTCAAATTTGCTAATCACCCCAGTGTGGCCTCCATTACTAACCGGCAACCGCAACCCTAAGGTTCAGTCACATTTCCCCGGTAGCCCATAGCGCAAATAATAAGATTAAAATGTCACAGAAGGAGTTCGCAGCACAGCTGCAGTGAAGTGTCTTCTTTTGTGGTGTCACATTTTATCTTTACATGTTGCCCGGGCAAAAATGGAAAATATCACGACTCCTTTCACATGGCGATTGTCTGAATACGGCTCTATCCTTGACCTGAAAAATTCGCGTTAAAAATAAGGCGAGAGAAAGGATGGCGTCGTTTTATAGCCCCTCGCTTTATTATTATTATTATTATTTTTTGAAAATGTGTGCCATAGCAGGGTCAAACAGAAAGTATCTGCAGGCATGCAATTTCCTGCAAATTAATTATTTAATTCTAATTAGGGACGACAAGAATGCGTCCTCGGGCCGAATGCCCATTACAGTGAGCTGTTGCCACAATTTTTGGACAGAACTCTGTAAAACTCATTTGCTAAATTAGCCCAAGCTGGTTATGTTGTCCCCGACAGTGATTCACTGCGTTTTAATTTTTAATTGTGATTTTAAAATTTGTCAATATTTGCGTTGGTTGCTGGTTGCATAGTGATTGCCCCCAATTAAATCTATCTGGGCCTGATGGATTCGGTTAGAGCTGAATGAAAACCAAACGAGGGTATCTTTGCGGTATAATTTAATTATCCCTAATTGCAAATCGATTACTCCACGCGTTGAGGTACCCACGAATATTTTGCGATTACTTTGATCGAAATACTGGAAAATCAGGATAATTGCACCATGGTTCTGGTGAAAACATCCACACTATTCTGATAAATAATCTTATTGAAGGCAGCTTTTCGTCCGATATTTCAAAATTTAACTCAGCAAATGTACTATGTATTAATTGTACTAAGTTTTCTAACAAAATATATTATATGATTTATATATACCATTAGCTATGGCTTTGAATTTAGAATTATGGAGAAATAAATAATACCTGATTTTTTAAATATATATGTAATTAAGTAGATTCTAAACTAAGCCAAATTGCTAATTCTTAAACTAAAATTATAATTCTAAGTCCTTATATTTTGATTACAAATAATCTCCAAGACTCTGATTGCCTTTATAAAAATACAAAAGTACTTAAATCGTGTTCAAAAATTTATTTTTCTAAATCTTAAATTTGTATTACAAATGGTTTCTAAGTTTTAATTCGAGAACCACGGGAAGCTGGGAGAACTGCAATAAAAATTCCACTCCAGTGTATAAGGATAAATTTTCTTTGCTAAAATCAAATTTAAATTATAAAATTTAACATTTTAAATGATTCGTTTGCGTGGATTAAATAATGAGTTTAAATTTTTAATAAGTAGTGGGTTAAAAAATTATTTAAACAGTCTATTAACAGAAAAGGCTTGTTTTTAAACAACACACCATTTTAAAAGATTCCACACTTGAAATCTTTCGGGTAGATAATTGTTACCAATGATCATGACATGGGTATAAGCTAATCAGGATTAAAAATATTATACAGGGCCATATAAAATTATTTAAATGAGCTATTTTCTCATTAACTTGCAAATCTCAAGGAAATTTCTATACCTAGACATTTCCTTCTCATTAAAAGATCTGCGCACATACATAGAAGGGATATGCAAACAAAAACGTGAAGAAAGGGACACAGATCCAATTTTTGTCGTTTGTAAATATTTTAAGAACTCGCCGAATACCTCGACAGAGGACCGTCCCTGGGACTGCGCCAGGTTATTGTTATTGGTTTAAGGCAAAATAATCAAATTCGGTGACAGGCAGTCTGTCAGGGCTCCGTCGGACGTATCCAATTCCGTAGAGACTCATGCATAATTTATATTATGTTGGGTATAGGAAGTTTTAGTGCAACTATAGAACGTGCAGATACATTCGTAATTCAACTGTGGGATGATTGATATCGAAAAGGAGTCCGGGAATGAATCACATAAATAACATTACACTTCCTCGAATGTCTCTCCCACTGTGGATTCCCGGAAAATCCCCACTGAAATTTTCTACGGCATTATCCAAAGTAAATTGATCTGGGGTGGGCTCAAGTGGAATATGCAGAAATAGTGCTCCTCCGCTACAATTACTTTAAATGAAAATTCGGGTGGAGACATGTCAACTGCTTGCATTGAAAGCAGCGCAGGGATTCATCATTAATGATTGCACGCCATTGAGACTGAGGATTTATTTCAATGGAATTGGACTGAATGAAGAATCGATCGATCCGGGCGAAAAGCAGGTTACACTGCATCTTCCTGAAAGGATGCTCCCTGCGCTTGGTGGAGATGTCGAAGGACAAATATGCAGGAGTAAACTGCAAATTGCTAAAAGCTGCTGGAAGAGGTTGTCTTTTTATAGTGCTGCAGATTTCCCACCAATTTAATCCTATTGTGTTTTATTATTACACTCTTATTACTGCTAAGTGAAGTACAACAATTGTTGGGAAAATCTGTAAATCGCTGAAAGAATTTCGTTCATGGAAAGATAAATAAAGAATCTACTTAATGATTAAATATTGCTCTCTACGAAATATGTATGTAGTTTATATTGTAACATACGAATACTATACATAGATATCTTTGTATATATAGTACGTATATTTCTCCATTTCGCATTAAAATGAGACAAAACAAGCGAGTAACGATCAAGTCTGAAATATTAATTATGTTAGTATGTACATATGTTAACTTTATATAGATAACTTCATATCTCTGTTACTTATAGAGAAGTATTTTATTAATATAATGCACTATTAATAACTTTCGATAAAAATCTGATATAATATCTCTTAGAATTTCGCCCGATTTTCTTAAATGTAATATTATCTAGATATCTTAAAAAGATATCGTAGGTTTTGAACACCGACTTTAAATGAGTTTTTTTGAAAATGTTATTCACGAAAGTTTTCGACATTTCTAAATGAGCGTTACATTTTTTAAAAGGTTACTTTAATCAGCCTTCATTTTGTATCCTACACAATAGAGTTTAGAACAGCAAATTTATTATAATATAAGTGTAATTTTCAAAATGAATGGGTTTTTTTAATACATTTTGATAGAATGAATTGATGGTTAGGTTGATAACTCACCAACCGTTTAATTGTTTCAAATTTTGTATATAAGTAAAATCGTGTTAGCATTAAATATACAACTAATAAATAATAAGCTGACTTAAAATTAATACTATTATCTCATTATAATTTCCAATAACTATCTGCAAAAATTTGATACAAATCTTCCAAAAATGTAAAAAGAAAAGCTCTTCTTATTCTTTACTATTGTAAATATAATATTATCAGAGACATTTTGTGACACAGGTAATACTAAATTCAAAGTAAGTAATCTGCTAAAAGGTGAACCTTTCAGCTTGAAATATTTAAATCTCATCAGCGTAAATATCTCCAAAATTTAAAAACCGCGACATTATCACATTAAATGTGAAACAAATGGATTCATTTTAGAGAGAACCCTACTGCCATCCTTGCCGCTGCTATGAAGAGAAAAAAATCCATTTTCTTATTCATTTCATCAGATTTTCAACAATCTCTTCACATCGTCGGTGGAAGGCATAAGGAGCACATCTTTGAGGATATTTTTCAGTGTCAAAGGCTCCAGATACTATAAAGCCATGCGTTTTTGTGGCTAGAGCCAGAGATAAGGAATCAAAGAGACTGATGTACTTTCATTTCATATCAGCCAAGTGGTAAAGGGAAATCAGCCACCCTTCCCATCGGAGGGTTGTAATGTGATGAAAAATTTTTTCCTTCGTAATCTTCTCTGGCGCTTTGGTCGCCCATTTTTTCTTCTGCATTTTTTCCTTGCCCTTCTGCTCGACATTTTCTTCGAGGGATATTTCAATAGAAATTACTCAGCATATCGGCATACAAAACATGCTCGGTCACATCCTTCTTCAGCCTGACTGGGTGTCGTCAGTCAGGGGCGATTTTATTAAAAATTGAAAGTTTAGATTGCACACATAGTTGCTGGATACTTAGGGTTATACGATAACATTGCTTCTTGGCTTAAGTTTTAATAAGTGATAGGTACTTTAATAGATTTTGCTTCACCTTTTGGGCGCATCGATGTAAACGGATTAAAGATCAACGATTATGAATCCTTTTAATATACATATACTAATAATAAACATCGAATGTCGATATAGACTATACATAGAAATATTTTTAGAATGTGATCATCAAGACCTTTGTTCATTTGGCACCAAACGCGATATATTTGTGTTAAATTTTGTTAGAGCTATAAAACATCGTGTAAAATTGAACTTTATTTTGTTTTTATAAAAATACATCTAGGTCAATATCCTATTTTAGGCCTCAAATTGTAATCCGTCGCCCTTCCTCTTTTCACCCCAAAAACTCTAAAGTGATGTGAAATGTCTGACGTCAAATTGGGATTAAGTACACCCAATTACCTCTAGTGTACCCTCAAGATCCCAGAGAGCAAAATCCTATAGAATTTAAGCTTGCCACTTTTATTACATTATCCCGTCTTTGAAGTCTTACTAATAATAAAATATATTATAAATATTCGAATGGGTTTAACCTTCTCTAATACCATGATGTCTAAAGGAGGTCTTTGCATAGAGATCGTATTTACCGAGTAATCGCTTCTTATTTTCACAAACACTTATTTGAACTCAATGAATTTTATCAGTACCAAAACAGTAAAGGGTAAGGGGGTCAAATTGATAAGTTTACAGATTTCATAGGCTACGAAGTAATTATTTAGTGTAAATTGTGCGTTTTATTTAGACGGCTCCATAAATTCTTCTCTAATTTTGCATTCAATTTCTTTTAATAAACAAAACTCATTTAGTATTTGAGTGATTATATTTGACGTGCTTATTGTTATTATTTTAAAAAAGCGGTGAGTAGCTTTAACTTTAGTCAGCTACATTAATATATTAAATATATACAGTATAAAATGTGTAGTAATTTAATGATAGGCTATACAATACCTATTCATATAACTAGACGTAATTTTTAATCAGTTGAAGGCAATTACAAATTGATTGCAATTTTAAAACATAAGTTACTCACATTTATAAAATTACTTACGTGTTTACATACATATGTACATACATATATGCAAGTTTCCTTATGAATTTAAGTAAGCAAAAATCAAAATATTATTTACTGCATGCAAAAGTACAAGTGAAAAAACTTTTATAAATTAATTAAATAGTTTTTATATTCTGGAATGGAATTTGATATTTTATCTATGTTTTTGATATTATTTACGCTTATGGAGCTGAGTACACGAATTAATGTTATTAGGGATCCCCGGGTATTTTCCTGTAATAGAAAATCCTGCGAGTCGTTTTTCATGCAAGTACGAGTGTAAGAGACTGGGACAGTTGCGGGGCGATTGAAATAAAGAAAAACAAAGAGCTGTTTCTGTAGTAAATAGGACGCTGAGACAATAAACAAGTAAGTGCAGGTGGAAAAAAAATCTTATTTGTTGATCAACACCTCGGGGCAACAGTCCTGGTAAACTCAATTTTCACCTGGCGACATGTGACGATATGTTGCTGGAGAAAAAAGAGGATACTGGAGCACATCTGCCAACTTAATTCAGCACCGGAGGACATCTAGGGAAAATAAAAATGCCATGGCACTGTGCGAATATAATCAGCACGAGAAAAGCTGAAAATAGCGACCGTCGACCGGCTCTTCCCTCTCCACATGTAAAATATTGAAAAAACTAGGAGTAAAATGGAAGAAAAGCGGGCCACCACCCGGCAAGAAAATTTTGATCCCGTCCGTAAATAAATAAAACATAAGAGTCTCCGGTTCAAGTTAGTCCGGCAGTCTTAGCCGGAAGCGGAAAATTTAAACTTTTCCTCGGCTATATCTGTGCCGGCGTCGAAAACAAAAAACTGAAAAAACTGGGAAAAGCTCGTCCTGTTCGCTGCGCAAAAAAAAAAAGTATGTAAAATTAATCCCTAGGGAGCAGGAGTCCGGAGCGCGGCACTGCACAAGTCAAACAGAGGAGGACGCCCGAGATCCTTTAGGTTCTACGATTTTAATAGAATTCTTTCTTTGTGTTAGCGTTAGATTATTCTGCCGCAGCCCTAGGACCCCTGGTCCAGGATTGGGGTGGGCAGTGGCCGGGAGTCTGACGGTGGCCCTTTTATCTATTGCTCCCGGTGGGTTCGCCCATATCCTGGCGCTCTACTGGGACCAGGACGTAACTGCCATATAATGCCCTGGTGCAGCCGGCTGCTAGCCTGCTTCTAGTAGTTACGTAGATTGACTGAATCCATTCAGTTTTTTGTCGTCCGCTCACAAGTGAACACCAGACTTTGGCGTCGGCTGCACGTCTTCCCACTTCTGAACTTTCGAATTTTCTTAATTGCGGTGATTATGGTCTAAGTGCTTTTAGATTAAAGCGCAGCTCCCTTAAATGCTTTTAGAATGGGTTGTTCACTCCATGAAGTTGTTATCTGTGAGGTGCAAGGAATTCAAAATCAAGCTGCATCTCCTGCATTATTACCCTGCATAAATGCCGATTTCTCTGTTCACACTCTAAAGTCAGCTAATTTTTTAAATTGGCCATCATTGAGAGAATAATCTGAAATTCTGACATTAAAATCGTATTTTCGTCTTTTAAGTAATACCTACTGATGTTCCATAGAGATAAATAGGAACATTTATGGCAGTAACCGAATTTTACGTTTATTTGAACTTTAAACACTCTTTTCAAACTTTATAAATATTTACATAATATGAAAACCTTATAAGAAAGTAAAAACTTTAAAATTAAATTATAGAAAACTATATAAATTAAAAATGCTACGATATAACGAACAAGAAAAATAGAAAATCAAATAAACATTGTATTATAAAATTTTCAAAACTAACGGAGGTGGTATCTTTAGAATAGAATCTTGAAACTTGAATCTTATTTTCTCATAAATTGTTAGTATTGCGTAACACTTTAAAAATATTTCCCAAAATGTTGAAACTAAAATCATAGTTCTTCTGACGTTATAGCATATGAACTATCTTTAATGAAAAGTCGCATTTCTTGATTTATCTTGTTTTTTAAGGAAATCGTAATTATAATAAATAACAAACTAAAGCACAAAAAGTATAAAATTTCATTTACTTTAGATACCAGTTACCATATCATTATATTTCTAACGCAAATATTTAGAAATTTTACAAACATACTAAATTTGTTAAAACTATTTTTAAAAAGAAAATTTGATAAATGTGACGATACTCATTTTATGTAGCAAATTAAAGAACTTCGAATTTTCTTTACTTTTGGTCAATCACATATTTAGAAAATGTTGGATAACATTTTAATGAATTTTAGAAATGATCTGGTTTTTTGTTTTCAATGCTATCTTATTTTGCGTAAAATGGTGGAATTTTTAAAAGTTATTCTAATTTTTATATAATAATTTTAGATATAACCTACCGTAGTTTAAGAAATGTTCAACTAAATCTATTCAATGAGCTTTCTTTATTATTAGTCGTTTTTATTGTAAAAGGGCCCTAAGGGTCAAATATTAACTTCGAAAAGAAAATTTTCCGTCTTGCTAGAATTTAATTTTTGGATGAAATAAAGTAAACTTGTGAAACTTTTATTTATGGGAATCATCTTCGAATTCGTTCGACAAACTCGGCTTTTTTAAATATGATGCTTGAACAATGATGATTCAAATTGAATAGTTTATTTTATGATAAAAATTTGTAATACGATTAGTTTTAAATAATAAGTTATTATCTTTCTAAAGCGGTCAACCCTAAAGATAAAATCATTTACCTTTAAACGTTTAAATTGTTTTTACATACCATGAGAAATTGAAAAATACTGAGAAATGAAAATGCCAAGTATTTTCTGACATCTTTAATCGCAATTCCTAACTTTTCGCCCTCTCAGGAACATAAAGTGCAGGTAGAAAGAAGCTAAGGAATAGAAAAACTTCAAAAGCGAGTTTGAATCTTCTTCAGTCGAGGGTAGAAAACGCGAAGACTTTTAAAGAGGAGGGAATATTCCGCCCTGTCCCCGCCATCTGGCTATTATTACCCACCGCCATTTCTTACTCGTGGCAATTCGATGACTGAAAATAGCACGCAGATCCCGGCGGTAGGGAAAAAAATGTTATTCCCCAGCAGTTTTCCCGGGCAGGTATATCCGGGTCTATGCTCCCGGGGAGCGAGCAGGAGCAGCATTACTGCCGCTGAAACTGTTTGCGGAGCCGACATGCCACGGTAAGTGGTTGATGATGGGTTAAGAGCAGCATCAGCTCCACGGCCTTCTACTTTTAGTGGATCAATAAGGAAGTATAAGCCATATAATGACGTTATTCTGATGTAGCAATACCCAGGTCGATATAAACATAACGCCCCACTATAGTTCCTTAGGTGTGCGCACGAAAAACCTATTTAATAAAGGCAGCGAAAAGCCCCAAGGAAGGCGCCATCCGGTTTTTTACGAGATTGCCCCCTAATTCCGAGGACTTTCCCGACGGAGAGCGTCTTAATAAAAAAATAAAAATACCGAAGAAGAAAGCCAAGAAGCGAAGAAAAATGCCCAGCCTCAAATTGTATGGCACATTGTAAACATCAAACAAATTTTTACTTTCCTCATCTGGGGGCCCTTCATTCAATAGACGTGCCACATCGTCCCGGGACGGTGGATGGGAATTTCGGGATTGATTGATTGACCAGGCGATTGTTATCTTAAGCAAATCATAATTAGCATGGGGCCAATCTGACTTCCCTGATAAAACGGGAAGAGATATTTGATTGTACAGCTGCAAGGGAAATTTTATGAATAACGAACTCAGCAATTCATTGAATTTCGCAGTTTTCTCAATTTAGCAATCGAGACCGGGGTGACGTCAATCAACGTGATTTATCGCAGTTAATTAGCCTAAAAATCAGTAACGAAATTCATTCGATTATTATAAGTTTTGTACGTGCCTTCATTTTATAATTAACATCCAATGAATCATGCTAAATCCCTAAGAATTTGTGATATCATATTTTTTAGGTGGGAATATGATCCTTGCTCAAGAAAAAACCCAATTCGGGAAAAATTTTAGTTAAGTCCTCTTGCAAAATCGTTAGATTTAATTAAAGCAACAATTCAGAATATATAAAAATATAATTTAAAATTAAAGCTCTCCTTGCTACTGGAGGTTATATAAAAAAAATGTAAGTTACATAATAGTAGTTGAACATTGATTTTCATGACCCTTTTTCTATTAGCAAAGAATTAGCTTCATTATTCAAGTAGTCCCCTAAAAACAAAAATAAGGACTTATGATCTATTCAATCTCAATTTCAAATTTAAGTATAAAAGTACTTATATAAAGAGAGAAGGGTAATAATAGGGGAGATTTTCACGTTTTCTTACGTTGTCATGACTACAGTATTTAATATTTAATAATAATATTAATAAGTTGGTACATACACATATTATAATATAAATAGGTATACTATATTACTATATTCTGTATTACAAAAATATAAACCCAACTTGTTTTAATTCTGAGAATCTCACTCACTTTCCTTCTTATAAAATGCCAAATTTTAGAAAAATAACTACCATTATAATCGCATGTTACCTCTACCTTCTTATATGTATAATTTATTCGAAGAAGTTATATTAATCGTAATTAATCATTTAATTTTCCTTCCTTCTCAAAATCATTAATCCTGGACATGCGAAGGTACTAACATAGGTACCTACCTACTTAATTTCAACTAAGGTTCAAAAAACTGTGATATAATATATAATCACTTTTTCCTATAAGACGTTCCGTAAAACAAATTTGTTCATTTTCAATCACGAACAGGAGCCCCAAAACGTCCGCAAAATTGGCGGTGCAATTGACTATATTAGCATTTATTTAACGCTGGCCAAGAGCAATTACAGCGGCTGCTGAAGTTGGCCAAAAGACGGGGAATATGTTAATCAGGGAATGTTTTATAATTATAAAAAGCAAAATTTGCAAGACAGGGAGTGGTTCACCTCAGAACTGGAGGCCGCCGCTGTTCCCATAATGGCAACTATATAAAAAGCGCCTCGTCGCGATTATGCACGTCATCACACTCCAAGGCAATTTCGTATTCACTCCATAAATAGGCGGGGTGTCCTTACCTCAAAAATAGTATTGAATTAAGAGCGCTCTGTTGCACGAACCCTAAACTCCGGGCGGCGGTAATTAACGTCAGTCAGGAACTATGGAAATACGTTCGCATAACGTAGAATAATGTCCTCGTAAATACTCTTGGGGCATAAAAAAAAATATTGTTACCAAGTACAAGTTTACGTGCCCTACGCCCCCGCCCCGCCCGCCACCCTCGCACTTTTAATTACACAGGGTGCACACAAATTTTCCTATGTTCAATCCAACCCCAACCCCGACGTGTTCCGTGACAGGCTTGTAACATTGGCCGGGAAACCCAATTTTTTTTTTCGTGTCATTTTTTATTCGCCGCGAGTTTATTTTAATCCATGAATTATGAATAAAACTCAATTTAAATTGGTAAGTACGCCCTCAGCCACGACATAGACGAGGTGTTCTCGCAATTAAAATATAAAATAAAAAATGAAAGAAAATACGTACCGCAAAGAACAGACGTGCAATTTATTTTTTGAGCTAAATCGTTTGCCACGTTTCGAATTTTAAAAGGATTTTTATCATAAAATGTTGCAGGATAAAAAGGAATAAAATAAAATGAAAACACATAGCTGCGGAAATTTTAATACCACAAAGGGTCGCCGGACAGCGCAATTCCCGCTCGCACGCCACAGAGACAGGAGTCAAGGGGATTTACGAAATGAGAAGAATAATTATAAAGTTATAAATTGTTTCCGGATTGCATTTTTTTTTGTCGCTGTAAAAATGTCTGCTAAAAATTGCATTCTGACCGTTATGATTAAATTTTGTGTAATTAGCCCCATAAAAAAACGCTTTATATTTTTGAAATTAAAAATCAACCAGTTACAAAAATTCAAAACGAAAAATAAAAAAGATTTATATATTTGTAAGATTTAATTTTGCATCGTTACATAAATATTTTCAAAAATTCCAATTAAATATGGAACAAAATATCGAAAAAGTTGAAAAAAAATCGTACAAATACTTCGCGATGTATTAATTTTTCAACAAAAATGGAAGACAAGACTTAACTTAGCCATTCAAAATGATATTTAACAAAGTTGTAGGCGTCTTAAAATACAAAATAAGCATTTTGAAATTGGTAAAATTTTAAGTAAAGTGTAGATATTTGGATAAAGGCCAGTATAACAAATGTGGATTTTTCATCATATTCATAAGGATATCATAACCCTCCTCCTTCATCTTGGATCGCGTCTGATGGATCGATATTGAACCATGCCGATATTCATTGATGAGAAAATAATATTTAGTTTATGTAAAATCCTCAAAAACTGAAAGTGATCGGTTGAATTATTTTAAGCTACGAGTATGCTGAATTTATGCTTATTTTGAAAATCCGTTTCGAAAAAAAAAATGCTTTTAAAATTTCATGCTCAGACGATTATATTTGCGCGTAAAAAATTTCTAGTTAAAAACAAATTGATATCAGTGCTAAAAACATGTACTATACAAATTGGTATAATGTTTAAAAACTAATTGAATTTTCGTTCTTTCTTATTCTTAAAATTAATTATTTGCTGACATATGTAGTAAGATCATAAAAGCTGTAAACGTATATTAAATACTAGTATATTCTTTAAGTAAAAAATTATTTCTTATTTTTATAACATTTTTAAGGAATTCTTTTAGGATTAGAACTCCAAAAAATGTAATGAAATAAATCTAACGAGCACTCGTTCTATTTACGTTTCAATTTTTCCGATTGTGTCTCAAATAGATTTATTTAGATTGCCCTACTTGTAGTAAGAGCTGCATTCAGTTCATTTCAAAGAACCGCTCCAAAAAATAAAATAGGCCTTACAGTCATCACTGCTGCTTTCGAAATTTCCGAAAAAATGGGGAAACGAAACCAAGTGCTTTCATGTCAGTAACTATTCATTCTGAGCTTTTGACCTTATCCTTCAGGGTCCCGGCGTGCCCTCATCCATCACATTCATAAATTTGAAAAAAAAGGGTATAAAGTGCTCAGACGATTGTTGGGGCGCCCAGAGCGCGAATCGATGCCTCCTCACACCACCACTAACCCCATTAAAATTTTATTTTTGCCATTTGAGCGAATCAATTGCAGGCTACCTCGGCGTAAGCTATATTAAACGAAAAAAAGGAAAAAACAAATAGCCAAGGCCTAAATAACCTTGTTCCACATTTGGTGCATCATGCGAACAGCCGTAGGACATTTGGGGTTTTATATCAAAGGATACCGATTTTAAGTATCCTAGGCACCTGTGCTTGGGCTAAAGTAACATTCCCTCATACCCTCAAATGTTAAAATATTTATTGTGTTTCGGTGCGTTTTATCGCTGGTGCGGAGGGTAGTTCTTTTGAATCGTGGTTAATTGCCGGGCTCTGATTGTGCGGGCTCACATGGTAGAAATAAAATAAAATAAAAAAGAAATTTCATTGCATTGTGAACGAGCCGCTGCTGTGCGCCCGAGAACCCAGTTTAAGGTTTATCGTTAAAATTATGCCAGGATTTATATGTCCCATTGTGGACGAACCTGGCTCAAATTTGTATGTGTGTGTATAGGTGTGAGCCAGGCTTCCTGTGCGTTTTGGTAGGCATACCATAAAGGTGAAATCGCGTATACCCTCTTTATACCCTCTCTTTCTCGGTAAAAGCGGCGCGGCACGGTGCTGGCACACAAGGTGGGAACGATGGACTCGGTGCCAGGACATTTGCAGGGGTGGTTCAGTGCGCATGACTCCGGTTTTGCATGAGTGTCCTTCTCGATGAGACTGGCAACTAGACTATGGCTAGAGAGTGTGTAGGGTTTCGGGGTTTTGCCACCATAGCGAAAGGTTCTGTATCTCTCCCTTGCGCGAAACGCCAGATGATTTCTGCTGAGGTATGTGTGGGTTTATAGGGAAAAACCCTGTGCGAAACACCATCCACAGGGAAAATCCTTGCACTATACACCCGTGCAGGTAGGTTCTGTCTTGTTCCCCCCGTCGGACAATATTGCCACAAAAGGAAACGGTAGGTAAGTAACCTTTCGTATAAGTCTGTATGTGAGCCTTGTGGCTCTGCCAAGTGGAATGTGGATAGCCGGGATACTCCGGGAATGAGTTTTAAGGGTATGCGTTCCACATATAGTGTTCGTGTACAAAATTCCAAAGGATATTGTTGCCTTTTTTTAGTGTTTGTACACTTTCGATCTGCACACGGACCCAATACATATTTGTATAAAATGATCCTAAGCATGTGTGTGTGCGACACTTGCAGCTCCTATCCCGAGAATGTCCTTTCCGTCATACGAATTTTCAACTCCAGTGTCCTTGTGTTAATCGTATGTGTTCCACCCAGTTTCCAGGACATCTTAATATTTGTTGTGTACAAAATTAGTTCCCTTTTCGGTGTTCAATAATTTTGTTTTCTCGATGTCAATTCAAATTCGACACAATTCTCAGTTGTCGAACATTTTGGTAGCGTCAAAATCAACTGGATTCGAGCGGGTGTTACGCCCCATTTCTAAAGGGATATTGAATTTGAGGTTCGAGCTCCTCGACACGGTCAATGCGTGCAGATAGTGGCTGAGTATATTGAAAACTTTTCTGCGGCTGAGAACGTGCTTTTGTTTTTAAAAAGAAGCCAGCCCTACGTTATCTGGATAGATAAATTTTAGATAGTTCTGCAAACAGTGTGAAATCAACTAAAGTTCCCTACGGTGAGAAAAAAAATCGGCTTCTCCCCGGTATATTTTGACACGAAAAATGTTCGAAGGAAAAAAATGAATTTTTTCGTGGACCACACCCGCGCGCGTGCACACGTTAAAACCCCCCAGTGGTGCCCCTCCGAAAAGGGAAAATTTCATTTCGGTGCTCCTTCTGGCACAAACACAGTCGAGTGAATTGGGAACACAAACAGCATAACCTTAAAGTATCCCGCAGGATTTTGCAGTTTTTTTTTTCCTCACAGTCGATTTGTTCGTTCGCTTAAAACAAACGGGGAATATTATCTAAAAAAATAACTTATTAATAGCAATATTTGGTAAGGTGAAACTAGAGTAAAAACTGGAGGACTTTTAGAAAAGTCTCCCGGAAACCGTCCTGGTGTGCGAGTGATTAGCATCCAAAAAAAAGAACCTTCTGCGGCGCAAACAGTGTGTGAGTGATCGACAAAGTAATTTTGCACAAAAAAAATACATTTCTTTAATAAAACTTACTCAGGCAATTGTTAGGATCAACCCCGAAAAGTAGACTGCACATAATTTCGAAAGTATCTCACAATTTTAAGGTGTCCTGGACGTGTGTACATCTTGTCTAATGCAAATTTTTTCGGTCGCAACGAAGTGATTGGTGAAAGTGAAATTGTTTTTCATGTGAGAAAATTAGGCCTGCTCCCGAGGACCAGCCCCAGAGTGCTCCCAGTCGGCGAGAGGACACATCTGCTACTTTTTTCAAGGATATTTAGCACGGCACTGGGATTTGAATTATTCATTTGGGTAATTACTAAAACTTTCCTTGTTCGAGGCGTACCAGCCCATTGTTTTGAGGTTATGGGCCTACCCCGGCCCCAGTTCCCGCAATTTACGTTTAAAAATTCAAAAAGAAATACTTTCGTTAATTCGATAAGTTCTCAAGATGATCAATAAAGGATTAGAGGTCAACGTGGGGTGTTACAACAGAGAGTGTCCAAGTTATGAATATTTTGGCAAACATTTTTAATTGCTACATTTGGGTGGAAAATAGCTTTGGGACTTCGCAAACTACTTTATTATATTTGCTTATTAGAAGAATTTTTCTATTTCAATATTTGACTAAAATAAATGTCTCAGTTAAATCGTTCTCTAATTACGAAAATAAAAGGTTAATAATATAAACTGTTTTACCTTGATAAAACCCATGTAAAAAGTGTAATTTTATATTCTTTGTATACAAAACCAGATTACTGAACTCAAAGCTCATATTGGGAATTGGAACACTTAAACTTGGGCTTTTAAGGGTGAGGTAATATTTATTGCATACCCTTTATACATATTAATGCTTTTTGATTTTAAGAGTCTACAAATATGATAAGAATTATTTCAGCGCGATAATCAATGTTAATTTAGACAAGGCGTTTCTTTAGTAGGAAAAGAAGTTAGTAGGGTTTACTTTATTTCAGAAATTTGGAAAAATCAATTGACATCTTGTATATTCTTGCCGGTAGCAGAAGTATTAAGCAAAATATAAAATACACGTGAAAAGACAATCGTTACATCGCAAGAATGGTTGAAGTATTCAAAATTTCCTTTTTATCTTCATATTTTCTTATATAATTACTACTATAAACCATAGCTTTTTACAAAAAGTTCACTAGAAAATCTATAATATACCATAACATACGTTCCTAAAATTGCTTTTATCAAAAATTAATTAGCTTAGAGTAACCAATTTAAAATGTTGTACATACATTTGTATGTACTTCAAAAAATCCTTTTTCAGTATTTAAAATTTGTCCTATTTCTGCATGACAGTTTTAGAAAGTACCTACCGAAAAAGCACTTGCATAAAACGAAATGCATAGTTAATAAGAATTTATTTTTAAGTTACAGTTGTACCAAAATTCATAAGGATTTATTTTAATAGCACATCGATTTAATCGTTCCCGGGATTACTACCGACAAAAATACGGACAGATAAAAGTGTAGTTGTAGCGAATTGCTTAGATCATAAAGGAAAATATCACTAATATCATAAAATTGTCCTCTTTTTAATATTGGTACAGATAAATATGAATACCTAATTGCCACCTTTATTATTCGGAAATGAAAATTTTACTGAATATAAAATAAAATTGTAAATCAAATAGACCCCATAAATGGCACATTTCCGACTGCCTGCCCAATTCCGACCACTTTATATTTTTACTATGACAATAACTAGTTTTCAATGCATATCAAACCAGTAAAGGCTTGTGGCAATATGTGTTTAAATATTTTATGTTATAATAATCGAGAATCGCTAATAATTGACACACTTTTGTTGAATTTATCTGTGTAATTGATGCAGAAGAAATCATACATACGTCTATAAAATTTGAATAAAATTTATTAAATTTGAACCATTGTATAAAAGATATAAGGCAGTTTGAAAGTTATTTTAAATTAATTAAAAACAAGTATGTATTCTGAAGGATATATTCATTGAGATATCTAATTATTCATTATTTGTAATATTTTGAAAAATTAGTTTTTAAAATGTACTTTTAGCAAATTTTTGTGACAAAAAGCTCGGCTTAAAAAATTATAGAAAAAGTTCGGTGCGGTCGGCTTTAAGTCGCTTTACGTTACATTTACTTAGAACGATTTCTGTCTGGAATTAAAGCATCTTTAGATCCCTTTAAAATCCGAATTCTATATTTAATACGAAAGCAAACAATTGGCCCAATTTATTTCATTTCTCCTGAAATACTTTTCTTCACATTCGTCTTCCGTTTTTCTATGTGTATATGGTTCTGTTGAAAATTTCTAACTCGACGTCGAGGGTTTGGCGGTCCTATTCTCGAAATTCCCATTGTCCGAGTCCCTCAAAATCCTGCGTTGGCAGCAGATCGAAGGATGATAAATCACATTTAGAACCGCACGGAGCGCCCGAAGGACGCGTTCTTGTGTGAAATTAGATAATTCCTCAGCCACCTCCATGCCTGGACCGATTGAAGAACTTAATTATCAGCAGATCTCGGGACCCAAGACTTCCTTCACCTATAAATTAAAATCTTCTAATGCTCTTACTGTCATCCGGCACAATGGGGATCTATTCCCTCCTGCTCCTGGATTGAACAACCCTCCGCCCCCGCGGCTCCTTAACCCAGTCGGGCTGCCCGAAACCTTCATTATGTGACACACATCAGTCAAACAGTTCGTGTGCAATTATGTCGATTCGAAAAATGTTGCTGACAAAAAGCGAACTCCTTTGACATTAGCGGGGGTTCCTTTTATGTTGCGGGTGGCGTTTCGACGCTGGTGCGGGGGCGGCATGAAAACTGCTGAAGTCGAGCGGAGTGAGACAAGGGACGCAATTCTTGCCACAAAGTGATGTGATTTAGCGCTCCTTTTGTCTGATACTAATTGTCAGGAGCCGGAGTCCTAGTTTTGCTGCTGCGGCGGCTCACAATCGGGGCCAAGGAAGATTCTAATTAAGGCCCCCAGTAATCGCGTCCTGCCCCCGGGCCGCTGCGTCGGTTTCTTGCCCGACTTCTTTTTTTTCCTCCCGCCTTCGTCCTTCCTCCGCCACATTAAACCCACTCTCGCTGCTGTAAATCAAGGCAGTCTTCAGTTGTGGGCGCTTTCTTTGCGGGTCAAAGAGACCCGGGATGCACAATTGCACTGAGATCTTTCCTCGCCAGGAGATTTCTTTAAAACGTCCCTTAATTGTTATTACGGATATAATAGGCGTCCTGCTGGCTAGGCTGGCAGCCAAAGGACGTTTCGCTTCGAAATTTTCTGTGGAAGGAAACGTTTTCCTTTGGGATATGAAGAATTACATACGTGCACACGTCGACGGGACATTTGCAAGTCCCTTTGTCCCGGGAAATGCAACCGCACAGATTTTCTAATTGTTGACTTCTCGTTCTCTCCATTCTCCACATCGTCCATTGAATATGTTAATTTGGTTCAGATCCTCCCGTACCTGCTCCTTCCCCTAGATATTTAACTTAACTAAACGTTTCATATTCATGACTTCTGATTGAGGACAGTGCTAACACTAATTTTGTGAATTTAGGAAAATGCACTTCTCCTACCATATTCTGGTTTCTGGTTTGAATTATCCTTGACTATATAGTTTTAGTGGGAATCACCACAGGACCACAGGAAATTTCTCCAACTTCTACCACATTTAAATTAATTCTGGACATAATCCTGAAGTCTTAGGTAAACTCTATAAAAGACCTAATTCAACGCGTTCACTTTTGTTCATAGAACTTTCTCTTAAATATTTTAATAACTTATCAATAAAAAGGTGTTTTTCAAAAATTACTACATATAAAAGTTATTTTAATAAACATACATTGCAGTGTTTTCAAACATCTTTACAAGGACTACTTAAAACTTTAATTGAAAATTTATTATAAAACTTATGTAAAAGTATCGAATATTAGCGTGGAGATGGCGGGTATTTGAAACTTTAAACGCATTTTACAACATCTTTTAAAGTTGCATTCTTTGAAAGTGTGTTATCTTCTTTATAAGAAAAACGTTAACAAATACGCTAATTTTACGGTAAAACTCTTAAGTTTCAGACTTATTAAAATTTTTAATAAAAGTAGTTCATTCTGTAATCTGAAATCACTACTTCAAACCACCTATACACACCAAAGTATACTTTACTTTAAAAAAGTTTTAAGTGGTTTTTGTTTTATAGTTTTAGTAATTTTAATTTTAACTTGCTCAGATTAGTGTTTCACACAAGTCGCGTCTCCTTCTTTTGTAAACAAATCGTTGTCTGATATAATAGGAGTTTTATTGCTTAAATGAGTACCTTATTTTTATGAGGCCAGATTATATAACTTTATTATTAAACTTAGTTATTAGTAATTATAATTTAATAATTCAATTCCCTTACTATTAAGAAATTTAAGTTCGAAGTAACTTTTCCAAACAAACATTAAAGTAAATATTAAGTATCAAAATAAATAAAGCCATTGAAAACACTAACCAAAATATAAAATTTGGGAAAAGTTCCTCTATAGCTCTAAAAAATCAAGAGGTGCAGATAAGAAGTTAACAAAAGGTGGACTGCCAGACAGAAAGTAGAAAGAGGTATAGTCTACTGCTGTAGGATTGAAGATGGCTTAAAGGTTCCAAACTTTCTCGAGTATGTCTTCAAGTATCGCTCTGGCTGATCCCGCTGATGACAAAATAGGACGAAACTTTTCAGCAAATACCTACTTCACTCTGGGACAAAACGCATCATGGGACAAGCCCCAGTCCGTGGAGTCGAAGTTTTCCTTTATAAACTTCGTCAAGTAGAGTGCAAGAGATGTGGCAACGTCTTTATTCCGAGACAAAAGTCGGTTATTCATTCATTGAGTTCACAAAAAAAAAGGGCGAGGAATTATATCCTCCGTCGCGACGTCGTTTTTCTTTCATTCGACTCTAACAGGGTGATGCCTTGCAAAAATGGGATAAAACGACGAAAAAACCGCAAGGGACTTTCAAAAATTCGGAAGGACAAAAGTATCCTTCCTCGGCGCTATTTGGCGTCGCGCCAGCCGAACAATAAGCGCAGAATTGCAGCGGACAACTACGAGGACGGAAACGAATTAAATTTCGCTTAAAAAGGATTGTTTTTTGGAGACCATCCACAATTAGGAAATTTTAGAAATTTGACAGTGCCCGCCAACATATTCAGCAGACGGGTGGTTTGACGTCTTCAGCTTCCTTGTCCCTGGCCGGATTACGTAAAACCATTGCCATTAAAACTTGTTCCGAATTGCTTAATAATTACGAGGGCAGGAGGGAGACGAACTGCTTACGCAGAACTCCCCCGCCTCAGCCTCTGTCGATCGAAAATCCTACAGGCTCTTGCTAACTTCAAGCGGAAACGATATTATTATTATTTTTTTATCCCCAGAAATTACATAATCCCTTATCGCGGTGACCCTTCTAACTCCGCGATGCGCAACTTGCCCGGGCCTCCGCCCTGGAGCAGTGCATTGCAATTAGCAGAGAATTCTTTCTGCCGGAAAAGTTTTTGTTAATTTCGTTAATGGCCAAGATATTGTGAAAGTTTTTGATTGGGTACTTGTAGGATAGAGTTGGGATTATTTTTGCGGGTAAACATTTCTGGAATGGAGTAATTAGATTCAGCCAATACCCCCCGCTCCCTGTTAATCCCCCTAAACTCAGTAAAAACTCGACTATCCTGGCTGACTTCGAAAGTGCCATTTAAGAGTTTTTAATTTCGCTTTTAGTCGGATTCCTCGGGCATAAGAACTTTTCAGTTAATTATAGTTATAGCGGTCTGATAACGAAAATTCAGGAATTTTTTTAGCTGATTCTTTCATGAAAAGTTACTATGAAACTGTTCAACTATTTGCTTTTATCCAGGATTTTTTCCCCGACTTTATAGAGATAATAAAATTCTCCGGAGGTAACAAAATAATTACTCAGTGCGCATTACCTTTTTGCGATATTCCTAGAACCATATTTTATCTGGCTTATTATCAAAAAATTAGTTAAAATTGGAACATGTACCATATAAAAACTTCAGTTTGAATGATGATCACAAAATTGTTTGTAATTTGGGTTGAAGGTATCTTAGCTATAGTTACTAACTGAAATTGAATATGTATGTATGTTACATTTTTATTTATTAATCGAATTTGATGATTTAAAGAAGTTGTTCTATTGTGACCAGCGTGAAAAGATATTAAAAATATGGAATTAGTTTAAAATATAAAATAAATGCAAGAGTATCAATTTTTAAATATTTATTTATATTCTTGATATATTACAGTTTTATGTATTAATATGTTAGCGACTTATTTAGATTTGCATTAAACAAGATCGTTTCAGTACTGTGCGTCAAACTTTTACTTCATTTTAAAAGCTATGTATATCTCAAATGATACTTCGAATGTACACATATGTACCGTATATTAATATTACTATCAATTTAAATATAAAGCGGATTAAAAAAAATTAAGGAAAAAATATAAAGGGCGATAAATCAGAAAAGAAAAGAAATAAGAAAAAAATGCTGGCATTATGATGATACAAATTATATAAAAAATAAAGAATATAAAATAAATGTGGACGAAACACTACAAGAGCGAGAAGGATAATAAGAACAATGTCTGCATATCATATTACATGATTTTAAGACACAGGGATGACATTTTAATGACCTTCCAGATAGAAAGAAGAAAGTGTATACCCTCACGAAAATCGTTTAAAATGAAAAAAGTGGCAATTTATGTCAAATATTTTCCGACGTGTGTAACTACTGCTCCAGCGGATGAAGAACACTCGTAAGCTCTTGAAATTTACTTAATGTTTTTATTTAATTTCGCTAAAAGTACACAGTGGGAAAAACCCCACCGGAGGGAGTAATAAAAAGCAATCTCCCAAAGTGCTTATTTTACTAAGGTGTGAGATGGTAAAAGACTTCCCTAAAACCGAGAAGAACAAAAGTAGCCGAAGCACATGCAACGTTCGGAACGGACCCGGGAAGCTGGAGCCCGTCTCCGGATGCTGCTCCTCGGCAATTAATCAAATATCCTCGAAGAGAAACAACCAGAATTGGATTTTCAATTTAAAGCAAGATCCGCACACGTCCAAAGGCAGGGGGTGCGCTTTTCGAAAGTGCCCCATGGTTAGGGGGTGGTTGGTGCGGCGGCTCAATGCTACCCCGTTGATTACCCAGCCCACACCCTTCCGGTAGTGTGGCACGGGCCTTGGGGGTCCTGGTGGCGGAGCGACACCAAAGTGCAATCACAAGCAGCAGGGAGCTGTGCGAGCGTTTGATGAAATTACGCCCCATCTTCTATGAATATCTTCCGTCTGCTCGTCTGCAGGTTTTTGTTATCATTTCAGCTTGGATGCGCCCATAGTGCGCTTTTCATGCACTCCTCGCCCGGGTGGCTTCCGTCTTCCGGCTCCTTGGATTTTTCTTCTGCCGCCCGCACCGAAATCGAAGGAAAAATTCTCTGTATGCACTTGAGTGCACAGAAAGGAAAACAATTTTCCGTAAGGGCTTCCCAGGAAAAGAGATCTCATCGATTCAATTTTCATTGCCATTTTCAGTTGACTCATTTCACTGTAACTGGCTGTTTCGATGGTTTTATATGTTGTTTTATTTTTAGTATATTTTTACTTCCATTGGGGAGGGTAAAGAAAGTTGTTCTATCTGAGAGCATCCACCCATACTGAATTGAGTGCACCTAAAAAGGTATATTGTGCTGCGTTTCACTATCTTAAAGGACATTCGGTGATTCGGGGAAGTGATAAATCGAAAACTGAAGTTGAGAACGAAAGACGAAACTCAAATATCCAAACGTCTTCAGAGGATGTCTAAGAATCTGGAGATTAATTGAAATCGGAACCTCGACTGTTGTTCCACAGTCAGAAATAAATGCAATGCCTTTTCCCCTAAGAGCTCTTCGAATTCCACGAAATAATTAGGAATGCCTTAAGGGACCGTGAAGTTATAGGAACAGAGGAAAAATATATAATATATTTTTTTTATCTCTATAGAAATCACGCCCACTACCAACATTTTCCGGCCATTTTCAAAGAAACTAGCGTGGGAGACCTCAATAGAAATGAAATTCTATTGGAGGCAAATATTCCACCATCAGGCGGCGAATTCGAGCTAAAGTGGGTCTACCGAAAAACCTTCATTAGGCCGAATAAGGGCGAGTGGCATTTGCAACAAAATATCGCAAATGGAGGCCAGTCGGTTGGCGGCTGTGACCAAAATTCAATAAAGCTTAGCCAAACGAAGCTCCAAATTTGAAATTATTAACAACAACATTTAACGAACGCTCGCAAATGACAATTTCACTAAGCTAGAAATTGAATAATCCACTTTGGGGCCCTTTTCAATTAACTTATGCTAAAATGTTCGACAAAGTCCAGTGCATAAATTACTTGGCAGGATAATGAAGGGACTTTGGTGGCGGCCCTCTACACAATCGGAAAGGTCACTATTAGCCCTAAATTCGGTAATTATTATTCATTTGGATTGCTTCATGTGCAGACCCACATTCGAACCCCCGCCACCCCGGCGACTTGGGGGGTAAAGGGCCGCACCCACCGGAGGGTCGACTGCCGAATTGATAAGCAGTCCTTAATTTTCATGAATAATGGCTACCTTTCAGACATTTAAATACAATTTGATTTGATTGCGCCGAACATATCAACCGACTGCTAATTTCATTAACGCGGCAATTCCGGTTCGACATTTTTATTATTGGGTTTTTGCAGTTTACGCCCGCACGACTGCCCGCGGACGTGTTCTGCTGCGACGCATTAATTTTACAATTGATTAGCTTGGAACAATGAGGGTACATTGAACGCAATTCATTAATTAATTCGGCTATTACCAAAATGTTGAAGTTCATGTAGGCTGGTCGAAATTGATATTTAAGAAACAAGAACATGACTACATGACAAGCAAAAAGTGTGCAATACAATTAATAAGTAATACAGTTTTGTGCCTATTTAGGATTTGAAAATTTGTAAAGTTTAATTGCAAAAAAAAATGTTTATAATAGCTATAACAACAATTTTTTTGTTTTTTTTTTCCTTTTTATCTCAGATTATGAGAATATATAACTTTATAAAACATCTTATAGACCCTCGAGTTGGATTTAACTTTTAAAAAAAAATCGAATGGAAAAATTAGTATAATTATAAAATCTAATGAGTTGTATAAACTAAACAAAAGTTAGCACTTAAATCGAAATATGCATATGATTGCCTTTACTGCAATCCATTATTTTAACGTGGATTGAAACTAAGAGTTCTCAAAAAAGTAACATTATTAAAATTTTGTTTTTGTTCTATACAAATCGTAACTTTTTTACACATTGAAACAATGCTGATGATCCGCATTATATAATGACGTAGATTATATTTAAATAAATTGATTTTATAGAATCAAGACAACAAATTTATTCAACTTTAAAATATGTTAAAATCATGCTCATGCTTGAATTGCTAGGAAACTATAAATTAGTATTATTTATTTTTAAAATAGAAATACAATAAATTGCACTCCTACTCGAAGTTAACGCTGGAACAAAAATTAAAGTTACAAAAGTAGTGACAGCATTTTTTAACACCAATAAAATAAACAAAATAAAAAATAAAATCGTGTTTTTTAAAAATAGCTTATTACTTAAAATAAAAATATTTAAACATCCGTATATAATTTTCGCTAAAATGATACATTCTCTTTTTGAAGATTAAAATTCCCCATAATGTAATTATCTTCTATTCAAAGACACCAGTGATTTTTTGGTACTTGCCTTGCATACATTTAAATGTAGGTTTCAATTAATTTTACTGGCTTCTTTAAAAAATGTGATCCACAACTAATGATAAGTGTTTTTAGAGTGCTAAGCATAGAAAAGTAACCAACCAACATGACCGACTTAATATTTCTCAAAATGTACCACTCAGCAGGCTTTCGATTTTCAACAAACCTATCACTTGAATTCAATCAAACAGATTAATCTCAAGGGTATAAAATAATCGACAAGACCTCTGAACAGTGAACCACATCGGCGACGGATGGCAGGACGAAAATTTTCAATTTGTAAAATTTCATGTGTCAGTTGCCTCGCAAGGACACTCAACGGAGAGCAACTTTGGCCCCAGAACGTCAAGAAATATATCGATTGAATCAACTATGGCTTTCTTGGAGGAAACTTTGTACCTTCGAGTAATAACTCTAGGGCACCGACTCCGCCCTTGGGGGCCCCTCGAAGAGTGGAGAATCACTTAATTTACTCGTCGACCATTGGGATGTACACCAGAAGGGCAGTGGCGCACAGAGGAAAATATTAAAAACGTAACATCCGCCGGAAGCGAGCGGGGGTGGCTCACCAACCAAATATGGCTTGAGACGCTCGTAAAACCATTGGCTGCTAGAAATTTATTACTGTAATAAAATCGTCTCTCCAAGGATCAATTTTCTTCTCAGTGGCTGCCGCAGGGGTTGGCTGGATGGGAAATCTGAGGAGGACATCTCACTGGGTCTACTTTTATTACCTAAATGGACCCTTAATTATTGCTCTGTAAACAATAAACCTGTTATCGCAGGCACAGCCCGATTAAGATGGGAATCGATGAGCGAACAAAATTTTTTCAGTGGCAATTCCCATGTGATTTATACCCCAATTGCTCTTGCTTTTAATCTTTTGTCGAACACTTTTTCGACAATGGTTTTTAGAGTGTCGTACAATAAATGTCGAAAAAGTCTGTAAAGTATATTTACATCGTGCACGATGTGCAAAATTTTTGTATAATTTAGTTATTTTCCACTTGAGAATTTAAAAGGCTTATGTATTATTAAAAATTTAATGGCGCCGGCAGTGATACCTATAGACAGCAACTCTTTTAATTATCTGATTAAATGCTTTATTATTTCATATATAATTATTTTGGCACATAATGGATTCGTCGATTCTGTTTGTAGAATATTAAAATATACACGTTAAATACATAAAGTACTTTTATCTTTGGTAATCGGATCAATGAGCTTTTTAATTAATTATTAAATGATTATTAAACTTATAGATATAATGTATTTTCATGCCATGAAGTGGCAGTTATGTACATATCAAATACGTCGTTCTTATTACTTAATTATAAAACATGAATGTATTTAAAATTATCCACAAGTGTTTTACTCAAAAGTATCATTAATTATTCAAATTGAGGTAATATTTTTCTCAATAGTACCTCTCCTATCGTTTATTAATTTACCGTGATAAAATTAAATTTTGAATGGTTTCATTTTAGTAAATTTTTGGTGTTAAATCATATTCATCTCACTTAAAATACTTCCACTAATAACTTTAAGTAAGATTTAAACTAACTGCAAAATTGCAACTGATGGTCAAATGATCTCTTTTAAACTTGTGATGAATTTTAAATTTTTCAATTAAACTAAACTCTTTTTTAAACAACTAATTTTGAACACTAAGCAATAGTCCTTTTACAAAGTTAATTAAGTAAAACTAATTTTACCTATTTTTCTTTTAATAGAAATTTATTATTTGACCTTCTTGTACACCTCGCAAGTTTGTGCTCTATTATTGCGCCGGCTTCAGCTTTCGCGATAAAACTAATTATATATTTGGTAATTTTACATTGACCCAAATTTTAATGTTAGTTATTGGAAGAAGATATTGTCTCAAAGATTCATCGACGACTAGTTCAATTTATATAAGCAATTTTCTTCAAAAACTTTTCTGCACATTCCGTAATTTTTCATTTTCTAACGAGTTAATGAGTTTTTTATTTAACTCTAATAAGTTAATTAAAGTAATAAAATTTCTGCCTATCGACACTAATATTAAACATTTTCTGTAATATTCCATATTTTTTTATAAGTACTTAGGTATTATAAATAGAAAAACTTTTTTGGATTTACCAACGATATTTACCTTATTTCCTTAGACGATTTAATAACAACGACAGCTTAGACCATTTTAAATAAGGGTTATATATATAGCCTGACATTAAAAAGTTCCCTAGTTGCAATTTATTTCGAAGTGGTAGTATATGTATGCACATTTAAATCGAAATGTATACTTATTTTCGAATATGGAATCCTTTGATTTCAAAATGTTCATTTTTAGATCACCATCATAGTGAAAATGCTTTCGGTTGAAGCTGTTTTGTTTTGAATTTAGTGTACATATAGTTAATGTTTTTTCGCGGAATCGTACTTGACCGGTTTTCCTTCATTTCTAATTTTGAATTTTCTATCCTGTTGCAGGTGACGCCGCTGCAATGACGACGATCCGTTAGCGGCATTGACTATGGGACCAGAGGCATGGGCGTGTGCGCGGACCCTGGGTCTTTCCGGTGGTGTCAGGCATTAAGCCGGTCGCGATCGTTCGCCACAACAAGAACAAGCACAGGATCAACGAGGATTATCTTCATCGGGTTGATACTGGTCGCAGCCCTACTAACCAGGAGCGCTCTTGCAAACGGTCCAGGTGAGTCTCGCCCAATCCTTATCCAGTTCCCGTCCCTCCTGATGAGCCCTCAGATAATTGTTTTGTGCGGCAAAGTCCACCGATATCCCACTTAGGAAGTTTACTGACCACTTTGCACAACTTATCCCGGAATTTGCTGAGAGGCAGAACGCACTCATCGTGCTTGCTGCTGCAAATCCCAGGGTCTGAAGCACTATCCCGGAAACTTTCAAGTGGCAAAGTCGAGTCATTTTGTGCTCCATTGAGCATTACTTGGAAACATAAAGCAACTTTGAAGACATGATTTTGCATACGTTGTCCCTGATTAGCATCACCCAGCTTAGCTGGCTGCTTCCCGGCTCCCGTGACGCAGAGTGCTCCTCCGGCGGCAGACGTGCACCGTGCAAGTGCCCTACATCAAGAACACTCGCCTCGCATGCTCCGGGACAGAAGAGGCTGTGATTAACATTTTACTTGATGCGACTACGATGCATAGATCACGGGGAGCATAAACAAAATGAGCACGTTCCACCCGCTCCTTCGGCGGCTGCATTAGATAGACATCGACACGGCATTGTCCCTGTCCCTCGGGACGCTTCTTCGTCTGGATTCTGGGACTCTTCGACGCCTTCGATAGAATCGTACTTGAGGACGACGGGGCCCAGCAAAGCACCCCATGCTCTACCAGCTCCTGATGGAATTAGTTTCAGAATCTCAGCAAATTAGCGTCACCCTAATAAAGCAGGGGATGGGAAAAGAGAGGTGTTCGTTACAAGTTAAAAAGCTTTTAACGTAAAAAAGACATCCATGTTCTGTAAAAGTTTGGCTTTCCTTCGCCTTCGAAAATGCAACAGATACGAGTACCTATGTACATACCTATGTGGTATCTATGTATGCATAACCAAAGAGCTCAAGAACTCATCTGAGACTTTTCCCAAGACGATAGGTAATAAAAAACCCTATTGGATTATTATAAACCATGGCGGTTAAGCGAATGAGAGAAATTAATTTGAATTTTTCAGTTAACGCTTTCAGAGCCAGTGGTTGCCTTAAAAAGACATTTTTCAATCCATCGAAAATTGTTATTCATGAACATTTCCGATATGTGATTTTCCATTTTTAAGTATTTTCTTTAAAATTTTCGGGAATGAAAACATTTACCATAATGTTAAATTAATTGATTATTAATTTTTGAATCGAGTTTATATAGATTGCAAAATATTTTTGTACCTCTATATGTTTTTTTTCCGTCACATCGCGCTTTTGAGAAAATAAGTTCAAAAAATTAGATAATGCGTATTTTGCCCAATTTTGAAAACTTTTCATTACAATATTATAATATCAAATTTTGAAATTATATTACAAAAACGCCACTTTCCCTTTATAAACGCTTTATTCTTTTGGACTATTTCACTCTCAAAGTTCTAAGGATGACGAAATATTGAAATTAGGTTGTTAAAGTTAGGTACAATACGCAAATATTTACGCTTAAAAAAAGGTAAAAACGTCCAAAGAATTGATTATTTTGAATAATATTTGACAACATTTCTGTACTACTCCTTTCTACATTTTATTACAAATTATGAACCTAGTTCTTCCCGTTGGTGAGTGTTGTAATTTATGGACGACTCCAAAGTAGAGTCAAATGAGTTCTAGACATGAATACTCATTTGTCCAGATTGTAACAAAACTTACCGTCTTCGCACACTCTGCGGATGCTGCAGATGAACCCTGCCGTAGAAAGGACAAAAGGAAGATAGTGAAATGTTTTATTGTCCACTCAAGCAAGTATATGATGCTGAATTTCTACCTTCTCCTTAAATTGTCTGTTGTCATCTCAGGACCTCAAAATTTTCCACATTCCGAAGGGTTTCCATGCCTAGGGAAAATAACACAAAAGACATCCATTTCATATCTTTTCCGAGAATTGAATAAATGAAAGCATATCACGCAATGGCAGGAATTTTCCTATAGCAGAACCTCTGCCATGGAGCCCTACCCGTAAAGTGTTTTCATCAAAAACAATGGCAGGCAAATAAATTGCCCTCCTTCCCGGAGTACAGAGTAATTTCATGCTGCGACCCCATCAATTATTGCAGTTTCCTTTAATGGCCAATGATGATCGGCAATTGCCTTCAAAAGAGCCGTAAATGATAATCGTGTTCCCATCCTCATCCCGAAACGACTGCCATTCCGATGAGCAATTTTCCAGGATATGAACGCTCCAGTGCATCTATAGCCCCATCCCGATAAAATCGAAGAAGAGGCTAAAATTAGCCACTGCGCCGTATTGCATCGGATCCTGTCCGCACGGGTTTCGTTATTAACATCATTATCAGGGCATTAACGTCGAAAGGACTCGTCTATTGGGTGCATCCGCCTCATCCCGTGTACAGATCCAGGAAGAAATGCAGCTCCTCCGGAACGTGGAATAAGCGATAAATGCGAGGCTCCCGTCTATTTTAATCACCACCCCCAAACCGGGCTCAATCCGGAAGACGCCTGCCAGGAGTACTTAGTCCTCCCCCGCACTCTGGCGATATAATTCCAATCGGATAGTTATTCCGGCAATAACTCGAAATGATAGAGATTCCCTTTAATCGGCAGCCGGCGTGTCACCTCCACTGGAGGTGCTCTAAATCCGCTCCTTAAGTAACGCTGTAAGACGTCGAGTTGGCGTCGTTGTCGTCGTCGTCTTTGGTGGGATTACCTCCTCAAGGAAAATACTTACTTACCTTTGCAGACGTCGCGTCGCGGCGCAAGTTTTGTTTGCCTCTGTTGTACTTTTGTTTGTCCTTGCTTTGCTGCAGAATTTGCGGCGTTGCATTTAATTCCTTAGCCCCCTCGTCCTCCGCCTCGAATGCATCAGACGTTCTCCAGAAAGTGTCTACTGTTTGTTGGTCTTAAACATAAGCATATCCTGTAAATTGCTTTCAAGAGGATTCTGGAAACACGATAAGTTCCTCCAAACTACTTCCCATCCACCCCCTGGATCCGGAAGATACTTTTCGTTTTGCGCGCTTCCAAGAAAATCCCCACTAATGCAGTTGGGCTTAAAAGCTTCACTGGCACATATTTAAATGAAGGCTTTCGGATAATTTAATTACTTTTAATATTTAAATGCATCGAATTCTCGCTTTAAAATTACTGAAATGACGCCAACTTTTAAAATGTCTACTTCTAAAAATTTCCTCAGGGTGTGAGACATTTTTTTGATTCTCGCGGGGGTGGAAAATGCTCCATCCGAAAACAGAGTGCACTTCTTGTCAGCGCCGCACACATCGTTTGCATCTTTCAACTTTCGCGAAATTTGTACAGCAAATATTATATGTATGGAAAAGATAAATATCACCGAAAATGTTACGAAAATTCTCTAGAGTTTGCATCAACTACTGTACTTACTTTGTTTTTGTAGGTGTGCAAGATGAAACAAGGATTTATCATTATGCAATTGAGTTAGTTATTCACTTTGCATTTCGTTATGCATGGTGTGCACTAGAGAAAAGTTTTTTGAAGAAGTTTTTTAAGAGCATCTAAGCTTTTCTGGCTCTATAATTAAGAAACCATAGACATGCAGACAAGTAAAATGCATATACGCATAAGTGCAATTTTAGGATGGCACGAGTTATTAAATATTATGTAGTTTTCTATTTGTTATGCCTTCAAAGCTATACTGCAGATACATTTATTGGATGAATAGGTTTCACTATACATAACAAAATTGTTAATATTAATTCTAAAAAATACTTTACTTTTACTTCGTTGAAATGTTTCGTTGCGAACTTAGTTAAAAATTTAATTCAATATATAAACGCAACCATTTTATTTTATGAGTTTTTGTATAAAGCGAGGACTTTAGAATTCCTACAATTTGAGACTATGTCTTTTGATTTTAAAGTACATATAGTATTCAAAAACAGTGCAAAGTTTTACTTGAACGTATGATACTTAACTCCCTAATGCATTTAAGGACATTAATTACAGAAAGTTTGTGGTTAAACCTTCACATTTTAAACATATAGGGCTTAGAGACACAGCAAGTTATACTTTAATAAAAAATTCTCTTTAATCTTCAAAAAATTATGGCTTTTTTTTATCTCGCATGTAATTAATAAATATTATCATCAAATATTTTTAGTCACCATCCATAAATTAATTTTAAATAATAAGTGCAACATTAATATTTATTATTTCAATTGACAATGCAAATTGATTTTCAAAATTATTATTTTTCCCATGCAGACGAGCATAGACAAACAGAATTTGTTTGCAAAGCGAGCAAATAACATCTCTTATTTATTTTAATTTTCAGCGAGCTCGAAAACTCAGTATCAATATTTTATTTTCGCATGCATTTATAATTGCTGTATTGATTATACGTATGTATGTAATAATAGATTTTGTTTTTTTCTTTTTTTGTTATCATAAATACATATGAACTACGAAATTGTGGTATAATTTCCGATAATGAGTTTCAAGTACTATTTTCCTCCAAGAAATTGGTATATTATAATTAGAAAAAATCGAAAGATTTGAAAATAAGTTTTATCTTCTACACCAGATATGCCTAAGCTTTTATTAACACATTGTTGACCGCCAATTTTACACAAAAGCGACTTTATGTCACCGTCTATTATTTCATAATGGAATGACATATTAAAACAATCTATGTAAATAAACTTTAATAAACTTCATTTATAATAGATAATGCAAGTACAAACACGAGTTTATTCGTGACCGGTCAATGACGTTTGGGCGTGAAAACACGAGTTAACTCGTGACCGGTCAACAAAGTGTCTGAACACTAAATATTTATAATAGGTTTTCCATTTCTTCCAATAAGTCGTTACTTATTGATAATCGTTTCATATTTGGGGTTTATTGAAAGTCGTTCGTAATGAAATCAGACAGTACATACATAATAAGTGAAGCACAAAAAACATTATGACAAAAAGTGTATATGACACCAACGTGGTGCCACCGGCATTTAACGAGCGATTTGTTGATGACACTACATAAAAGTGTTAATACGGGTTCATTATATTTAGTAAATTATTATGAAATCAAAAATTGAATAATTTAATAATGAGGTACTCTTTGATTCATAAACTAATGCATTGTATTTGTTTTAAAATTTCGTTCTAGCAGAAGATGCTGTGCACATTACAGCAATCCTTGGAGAGAGTGTCGTATTCAATTGCCACGTTGAGTTCCCCTACGACCATCCAGTTCCGTATGTCCTGCAGTGGGACAAGAAGGTGAGCGAAACGGTACGATATCAAAATCTTCTCTACTCTCTTAATCAAGAAATTTTTTATATATTCTATATATAAATACATAAATACCTTTATAAATATCTCCGTGAGTATTATTTTGTTGACAACAGAAGAAAGATAAAAATAATTTGCAAATATCCATTACTGTTAATACTTATTATTTCGTTGGACTTTTGTTTACCAACCGGGTATAAAATATTTTGTAGATGTTACATTTACCATTCAGACATTATCATTAATTACTGAACTTGAGTAAAACTATTCGAACAGCATTGATGTATTTGTTGTTCGAATATCGCTATCGAATTGGAGTAGACCTTAATATCTTATCAGCTTCTTATAAAAATGATTTTTGTTCAGATTCTTCAAAACAGTTACGTGATATAAGTTACTTCATACATATTTCGGATATTGATATTAGATGTAATTTAATTTCTGTTTAAAGTGTAATTCGAGACAACTTAGTTGAATTTAAAACCTTTTGGATAAGACTTGTTCAACTAAGTACTCAATGTATCGATAAATTGGAGAATTTTAGTTCGTTAAACGTTTTCTCAGACTTTTATAATTTATGAATAAGACACAAACATACATCATACCGCTTCCGTTCCAATTTACACTACTACCAACAAGAGCTTAACGAAAATATTTTTATACAGAAAAGTGACAATAACTACCACTTCTTCCATTTCGATCACCACCAATACCTAAAGAGAGTGAGAGAAGACTTAAAAGTACTTAAAATTAGAGAAAAAGCAAAATAAATTTAATTAGTTGTAAAATCATTCATCGTTCCATAGATAGAACACATTCACTTTGTATATTGAATTTTGTGTGACCTCCGATACAAGTAAATTGGCCACTTTTGCGATTAATCCGAGTTTATATTCAAAAAATAAATAAATTTCCAATCCTCGTTCTCAACTGATTTTTCGTTTTGTTCACGTTTTGTGTGATTTTTATTGAGACGTTTCAAGTCCGCCAATAGTTCACAGGTTTTATTTTTTGGTTCGTTTTAATAATCTTTCGCTAATTACAATTTTTAATTAGTTCTTGATTACTTGTATTTAATTAAACCTTAGCGCACCAATACTTTCCTTTTGGGTTTTGTGAAATTTTTAATACAGTTTCATTATTTTGTTTGTTTCTATGGTTATTTTATTACTTCTACGAATTTTTAGGATGCAATTTCTCTATTGGCCTTATAAATTTGAACAACTACTGCACAGTTGCGTCTTTTCTGTACATAAAATTTAATAAAAAAATCGATTCAACATTTGAGGAGATTCGGTAGTAAAGCGAAATAAAAGTCATATGCGATCTCTACATTGAAAATATAAATTATATTATTGATTTGAAACATTGCAACAAACAAGTTTTCTTTAATTTCCTTGAAGTAAACTTTTGCTAACGAATTAAAAAAATTCGCTTCAAAAATTAAAAATTAAATTTGAAAATGATTTAATTTAAAAAACACTAACTTCAGAAATGTTATTTTTCTTTTAATTAGAAGACTTTTACTGCCGGAACAACCTTAAATTCGACTAACTAGCAAAGCAATGGTATTACTATACTTATTTCTTTGAGATTTTAAAATTGCTCTTATCAATTCTTGTGTTACCAAATGGAATAAACAATTGCAATAAGGAAATTAATTGTAGCATTTTATAAGATAATATTGATACCCTACTAATTGATAAGTCCTTTTCTGTACAAAAAAAAAAAGAAAATAATTAAAAATAAATAAATAAAAGGATATACTTTTACACCACTTTTGCAAAGATATAAGTCAACACACGCTTTTTATTTTATTTCTTTTTCCGTAGTTGCTTGCTTAGAATTTGTAAATTTTTATATTCCTCTGAAAATATCCAAATCACCTTGATTGATGCATGTGGAATTTTTTTGCATTTTAAAATAAATGATACCCGTATATATTGATTTAGAACTATTTTAAGAATGTTTTTAATTGAATTTTTCATAACGAGCGTATTTTACAAGCTTTTAAACTACAATAAATAAATTAATTAATGCTAGAATCCATTAGATGTAAGAAATACTTCATTAATTTTTTCAGCTACTAGTTCCAGAAATTTGTTTTACTCTACAGTGGTAACTAACGCATTTTTGGATAGAAAATCAGTAAAAACAAAAAGATTTAAATTTTAATTAATTATTTTTCCTGATTGGGTCAGCTGTCGCACACATTATACATTTATTATAGACAAGCAAAGGGCTTTACGTGCCTAATTAATTTCTAAATGGCCTTATTTCATCCTGAAAATAACCAAATTCATAAAATATTTACAAATATAAATAAATAACCTTTGTAACAAACAGCACAATCAATTAAAATGCCAAAAACAATAATAATTATTCCAAAAAATAATGCAACTAGCCACGGGGTGATTTCATTAAAACTTGCAACAGCAGTGCAACTGACCAAACAGCGTAAACAGAATTTAATGAAATACTTATTTGTCACCAGCACGGGTGTAATTTACACAGTTTTCTATCGCAATTTCAACTCCTAATTGGACAATAATTAAAATGGATGTTAATAAAATTAATGCCATACGAGAAGTGTTCCTAATTGCTGTTCAATTAACGTTATTAATTTTGGGTATTCATTGAAAAGGAATGAAACCATTTGTGGGACCTAACCATAGTTGCTGTCACTGCTCTGATGAGAATGACTACCCTCAGAATTTGCAATTAGCCCGTGGCAATGTTCCCAAAATTCCTTTTAACATTTCAGCTCTGTCTAATCACTCTCCTGTGCACTAACACCAGCGCACAATGCACCCATATGGGTGCAAATTTGATTTTATTAAAATTCGTGTGCCCGTGGGATGTGATTGGAATTTGCTGTTCTGGTAGGGAAAGAACTAACGCTGATTAATTTAAAGCCCGTCGTTAACTCAATGGACAGTGGATTGAATTATTTTTGAGGATGGGAGCGCCCATTTGCGGTGATCATCACATATTAGAATTTTGTGTTGACATAGGAATGAAGCAATTAATTGGGCATAGGTGGCTTGTGTGATTTTGAATTCAATGGTGTTTGAAAAATTTTATATCATATTACCCCGTGGTAATTAATCAACCTGATTGGAGTGTCCATTCCATTTCGAACACAGCAAATTTGAAAAGAGACTTGAATATTGATTAATTGATTGATCAACATGTCCGCGTTTCATTTCACACTGTATTTTCCACAGAATTTAGGCTTTTATACTTTGACTGTTAAATGCGTACACATATATACATATATAGTATTGTTGGTATTTTTTAAAAGAAATGTATCAAAATTATATTCACTTATTACCAATACAATAATCTTTCCTTAAAGAACTTTGAGACAAATAGATATTTCTATAATTAAAATATGTAATGCTTTATAAAAACATTTTTAAACCAGGTCTTCAGTATCATAAAACACATATTTCATGACCTTTTTAATTATAGACAGTACAAAGAATGGGTTTGTTTTTCGTCATACTTTGAAACCTTAGCGAAAAATAATCGCATTTAAATAGTTTAGAGTATTACCTTTACTTTTTTTTGAACCTACTAAAACTATTTGTATTGATTTACACTATTTTTATTTTGGGGTTTGCAAAAACCCTTGTTGGATCAGTTCGTTGTCTGTCTGTCCGTATAGATGTATTTTTCCACAAGAGGTTAAATTATTGAGTTGAAATTAACACTAAATACTAAAGTTTACATTGTCATCGTTTTGACGAAAATTCAATAAAAAGAAGGTCTTAGAAAGTATATTTTCATACTGACAGATACCAAAAACTATATAATGTACCTTTAAAAAATTTCAATTCTATGTGGAAATTTCGTCTTTTTGTATATCATAAAATATGAGACTTATTATGAAATAAACTTAATAATTTTTTATGATTCTAATTTAATAAATATTTACAAATTACTAGAATTATATTTTTTTACTCAAATGCACATTTCATATCTGTGATATTTCTCTAACGACAAAGTTCTGCTGGGTTTAATAATCCATTCTTACTTTCGAAAAACTTTTTATATCCAAGCTTGCTTTGTAGGATAAAAATACATTTTTAAGCGATTTACAGGATTTTAAGATGGGATTTTCCCTATATTTTTTGCTATATCCCATCCTTACAAATAATTTTCAAGGAAACATCCGCATCAGAGAGAGACAGAATTTCTACACGAACAACTAAAAGAGTTGTAGTGGTCCAAATCCCACGACTAAATGTATATGAATAAATATTTCATAGGTAGCATTTGCATATTAAATGGAACAGCGCATTAACATCGGACACGCTCTGCAGTTGCATGTATTAATGTTTTTCTGCTCGGCGACAGTATGAAGTGGATAAAACTCGAAAATAGGAATATATCACCTCCGGGGACGGGTAATCCCTCGGTGGTGGCATTGTGACGGCCACACCCATATAGCATAAAATTAAACTGATATATAATTCAAATTATCCTGGCCGGAATGCGTGCCAGAGGAGTGAGTCCTTTGCAGCCTTATTCATATTAATTGCAAATTTGTGAATATTAGGCACTGTTGCGGACACTCGAGATAGCCAGGGACTATTATCACACTATCCGGTGACTTCTTCCGGTGCGGTGACATTAGCTCTGGTGGATGCGGGCAACATTTGTAACGAAGAAAATTGCTCTAATATTAATCACCCTGGGAGAGGGCATGCGATTCCATTTGTGGCGGGTCCTCGCCTCGATTAATTCTAATTAATGTGTTTCCCTGGGATGACTTTCACCTTTAATTACACAACAAATGGGTTAGTTGCTTTCATCAGCAAATTTCGATGGATCTTCGTAATTTGCACAAATTGCTCGAGTTCGACAATAGCATCATAGGTATCCAATGCACGTGAAATGGGATGGATCTCCTCATTATCATTTCGACAGTGCGGTTAAATGAAATGTGAGGATAATTGAGCCCGAAGGCATCCCTCTTCCTGTCGTCGCCAGTCAGAATATTTTCCTTGACTAAAATTTATTATCTAGCGGCTTTGTACCTTTCCTCCGCAATGAACGTAATTTATCAGAAGTTACCCATCCTCTGCGAGGAAAACTTGTCTAATAATCTAATACTGAGGTAAACTAAGTGGAAACTCCACAATATTCTGAAGTTTTAATATAAGAAAGCGCTGCTCCGAACTAATATGACCATATTCAGACGCTTAAGGATAGATCTTTATAGCTATGTATATGTAACCGGAACGTCTGAACACAATTACAACCTGGGGCGAGTGTAACACACTCACTGGCGGTATTTTTGTTTACGCAAAGCGCTGATTAATTAAAAAAGTTTTTCTGTGCCGTCCTAGTTATTCTACTTTGCCCCAAGATGAAATGAGGAAAAAAGTAGAGCTAAACAACCAACAGGAAAAAGGATTTTCTCAACTTGCGCCTGTGAATCGCCCCGTCATGTTATCTAGCACAGGATAGACAGGAAGGATAGTGCATGGTAAAATTCATCCTTCTGATGAAGGTAGAAAATTTTCAAAAAGTTTATTCTACGGCAAGTTTGGGCAATGAGTTTTGTTTTAAGGTTTTACCTTGTCTGCTCGCTTTATGAATATCTAATCTAGACTACCCTAGACATTGAAGTGATAAGTAGCAGAGTCAAGTTTGAAAATAATTAATTTCAAATTTAAAGACCTAGTGGTTCATGAAATAGTTTTATAACTCCTTATCAAAATGGAAATAATCGTTACATTAATATAAGCCCTTGTACAAGACCATTTCTTATTATTTCAAATCATAAGTTAAGGCAAATTGCGTATTACGTAATGGAGTTTTAGCTAAGTTTATGGATAAAATCTCGGTATCTTAATTTATACCATTCATTTAACCAATTAATTAAACTATTAGGTTTAGTAGAGTATGACCGCATAAATAGGTTGCTTTTTTTTGTCGGCAATAAGTATATATTTGGGATCATTAGCAACATATGTATATGTATAAAAAATTTCAAAAATTTCAAAAACCAGAACTCATTTTCATTTTATAATAACACATTTTTTGACGCAAGGTGGGTATAGGAAACTTAATATTATTTTCGCGAAATAATCTAGTGCAAAAATGATCGCCTGTTGAAAAAACAACAATTTTAATTTCATTTTTGCTTTTCGTTTTACTCTGTCAGAAGATTTCAAGATTGGATATATTTAATCTATACTAATATTATAAAGCTGAAAAGTTTGATTGGTTGAACGCGCTAATCTCTGGAACTACTGGTTTGAATTGAAAACTTATTTTTGCTTTGGATAGGTCATTTATCGAGGAAGGCTTTAGGCTTTATAAAATCGCGCTGCGACCAATGGAGCGAAGCATCAATGGAAAATGTTGCAAAAACGGGAAGCGACACCTAGGATAGAAAGAAAAAAAAATTAAAGCAACCAAAGTGATTGCTGAATGTCAAAATAAGTAGATTTCATAGCTTTAATTTAAAACTAATAAGAATAAACACAAATTAGGTATTAAATTATTGAGAATCTGACATGCGAAGGCGCTAGGTGTAGAAGAACCGGGAAAAATAAATCCATGAACAGGATCGGTGCGAAAAACAACCAGCGAATAACCGCCGCGTAAGATTTAAACAAACTGGGACTGGGATCGGGGGTCTCGAACACTCGGGAGCTGGAGCGACTGCAGCCAGAGGGACCTCTCCTCACCTCATCTTGTACAGCAGCCGTTCGTCTCGCGTCAGCGGGAAGTGTAAGCTCCAAGCGCCAGCGACAAGCATCAGCTGCAAGCGATAAGCTTCAGCTGCAAGCGTCAGTGGCAAACTTAATCTGCAAGCGTCAGTAGCAAACGTCAGCTGCAACCTTTAGCGGCAAGCTTCAGCTGCAAGCCTCAGCTACAAGCATCAGCGGCAAGCGGCATCGGATGCTGCATCGAATGCCGGCATCGGCAATTCGGCGAATTCAATATGGTGTACAATGATTTTCGAACTTCAACGAATTTAAATGAAAATTAGTACTATATATTTTTTGAGGTAGTTTCGAATTTACTATAAAATGTTGGAACTTCATAATGACCCAATAGGGCGGCCAAATTATTTTTTCACCGGGTGAAAACGGGCAATCCCGCTAGTTTTTTATATTCCAAAAAAATGTACAACTTGAATTTGAATTAAGTTTTAAAATAAATTTAAATAATAAAATTTATCATCCACTGGTAAGAAAGGGTAAGAAACTTTTCTTCAATATAAAAACTTAAACGATGAGTTATTTACTAACTTCGTTTTATGTTGGGAATCAAAACTGAATTTGAATTTATTTAATAAACTTTAAATAACCGATTGTATTATCATCAATATGGCAATACTTAAGTACTCATCTTCTATTTCAAATCTAAGTAAACATATTAGCCCTTATTTGAATTCCAAAAGTCTTCTTCAACATTCTAGACGTATATGTATGTAATAGTATCATAAAAAGGGAACATTGAAAGAGCTGTAATTATTTTTAGTATTTTACTAATGAAAGTTTCTCGTCCTGCTCCTTTAATAATCGTGTTCATAAATGCATATCTAGGACATGTTGTAAGACTATATCATAAAAGGAGCACTGAACTTATGAAATTCCTCCCCAGTTAAGCAGCCGGAGCCCTCTAAGCTATTTGTCTAATTAATATTCGAAAATTGCATGCACAACTCTCTCGGTTGGAAGGAGGCAAGGCAGCAAAGTCTCAATTTAATCCTATTAGCCAGTGCCGGGAAGACATCACAAAGCGACAAAGTCTGGATGAGCATTGCTCTGATATCCGGCTCGCAGGAGTCCCAGACATATATTACATTTTTCCCGGTAACTGTCTCGGAATTAGACCAGGAGACTGTGTCGCTGCACGAGTCCTCCTCGTCTTTCTGATCCTGGTGCATGGTGCGATTGTACGAGGTAATCATTTCGTAATTACTCTTCCAGCCGACAGGAATTGTTCTGGTCCCGTCACCGTATCCCGAGACCCCCGATGGGGACCCACAAGATATCGGAAACAAAGCAGAAATGATGTCATGTGGAAAATCTTATCATCGATATATCCTGCCTCCGTAGAGATGTCAGAAAGGAGTCAAGGATTACAGACAAGTGCATGGATGAGGAAATATTCTCGTTCCGTAATGGCCTCTGTATGTAGGTATTTGGCTGGATGGATTCAGATCCAGATCCAGAACCCGGGATGAGATACAAAACAGGGGAAGATCCCAGTCAGGTCGTCCTGCCCGACTGTAATAATAATTTTCCATCTATTTGACATCAGGATAGTTGGAGGCTTTGTGGGCTTTGGAATCGGGGAGGGTTGACGCACTCCCTTGGCTTGTTTGGTCTCGTCCCGATGACGTCGTCCTCAAACGGAAAGATGGAAATGATGGATATGTCAACATTTCTCTGCAGCAAACGCACGGAAAACTTTTAATCACATTCGCTTCATTAGGTCTGTCAGAACGACAAACACACGTGACAGTGCTGCGAATATCTTGCAAATTACGTCTCCTACGTGCGTAACCCAACCCCACCATAGTTCCCTAGAAACGTCGTCTTTCGTTGCGTCATGATTAAGCCTTGAGAGAAGCTGTCTAGCGCACTCAGATCAATTGCCACCGCAACGGACTTAAACCCAATTAGTGTACCTAATGCGGGCGTTTTACCAAACCAACGTCCAAAAACTTGGTCACCTTTCCGAAAATCTAAATGCGATTACCATTGCAAGGAGTTGGTACAGTTTTTGACGTATTTTAGCTCCACCTCTGGATTTAGGGTTGCAGCATATACATACAATAAAACAGAATGCAAGAGCCACCCCAAAATTGGAGCATCAAGCTTCGGGCGAATGATAGACAAGTTTTTCCATGCCCCACAAACGCCACCAATTGAACCGGACAGCTCTCTCTACGGATTTTATTTTCCTGCAGGACCCCCATGCCCATTTCGTCGTTTTTGTTTATCACCTAAGCGAATTTTTGCCCGGTTAATTCTGGACTGCTGGGGTTTCCGCAGTAAATGAGGAGATGCCATCCCGAAAAAAAGTTGCATTCGAATGTGTAATTAGTTGAACCTGCCGATGAGCGCGATTTATCGATCAGAAGTTAAATTAAACGAACTTTTTAGGACGGAATCGCTGCCAGGACCCTAAGTCTAATTTTGTATATTAGTAAACCTGTGTTGCTTTTTTAAAGGCCACCGAATAAGTCCTTGTTAAAACTAATCAAAAGTATTGAAAAATGAATTATGCTTAAAATATTTTAGGTACTTTTTATGCTTATATCAACTACTATAACTAGTAAAATATAATTATGAACTCAAACATAACTCTACATTCTATAAAAATTCTAGGACAATAGTAGAATAAATACGAAGTTTATGAATTGTAAATTCCGGGAAATTTCGTAAAAATCATTAATGATGTTTTTAGTTTGGCATAAACATTTCGTACATTTGATGATTTTGCATAATTCACAATAGTTATAAATTGAATGTTCGTTAACTGAATGTTTCTATTTTACGAAAATGGTTGATTTTACTGTCATAAAAATGTAAATGCTAAATTTACGATAATATTTTAAACTTTAAGTAACTTTCTTCAATATTACGAAAAATTCTCAAATTATATAATATAATTTTCGTTGCTGTTCATAAAAAAATTACGAAATATTTGTCTGGGTGCATTTTGAATTAAGAAATTACCAAATGTGGGCTTCGGATTATGATCAAATTTTTTTTATAAATTAACCTAGTTTTGTTGTTCTCTTCATTTTTGGTTGAATTTATTTTTCTCGTAGTCTAAGGCTTAAACTCAAAATCATAATAATCCTGGAAGAAATTACAATAAACTGAAGAAAATTTATTAATTCTAAGTTTTTATTACCTCTAACCAGGATATTTAATTTTTTGCATATGAATTTAGGTGTTTCAAAAATATGATAGATACCTAAAGTGCGCATAAAATGGCTTCTAATATGGTGTATGTTAAAACAACTTTAGTTCTAACTATCCAGATAAGAAAAGTAATGGTTATTACAAGTGTCGTATACTTTTATATGATCTGTCCGACTTTAAACCGAACAAAAGTCGGCAAGTTTAAAAGTTATGTATATTTTATCAGTCAATTAAAACAGTGTGCACTTATATAAAAGTACAGTGCATTTATTTTTTGTTACGTCATTATCCAGTAAAAGTTTATAATCAGCTTGAAAACAAATTTTGTTCAAATAAAACTTCGTGGGAAGTATTCATTCAAAAATTGTACAAAGATTTAGCGTATTTTATCCTTCTGTTCTAGTAGGTTTTATTTCATCTCATGGAAATATATTAGTAAAAGTTTGGATCCTGAATTAAGTAAGGAAAAAAGGAATGTTTTGTAGGGCAGTAATCTAGAGCGACCAAAGAATAATGAAGTGGAGTTATGTAGATTTTCTCACTAAGTTAATAAGAAGGTGACACTAACTTTAATTTCGAAAATAACTCCTCCTTGTTTGTTCACTGGCCATTTCACTTCTTAAGTTTGAAATCAACAATAATACTGTCTAAATATTTAGAAATCCGATCTTCGGATATAAGACACTCCATTATTAAAATTTATTCAGGAATTCGCTAAGGGTGTGCATCCTTGGGATAATATTTTCAGCGCAAAATTAAATGAAAGGTAAATACTACCAAAATTCGTCCGAAAAGGGGACTTATCATCGCGAAAAGATGGGAGCCTTCACGAAAGTCATTAAAGATATAATAAACGAAAAGCATGCAAACAACTGAATGCAGCGAGGGGTTCCTGGGGGCGAGGGGAACAAATTCAGACAAAAGAGATATGAAATGCATTTCACCTCGGGGCACTTTAATTACACGTCATGTTACAAGGTCTTATTATGGCAGCTCTGCAAAGCATCTTCCCGGTGGAGCGTCGTCTTCCAGGGCCTTCGTCAGGGACCAAGAGCTCTCCGGGGCCGGTGTTTACTTCCGTGGGGGTGCGGACGAAGGGCTTCATAAACGCAGTAATGAGGTTGTTGCAGAGTTATTAAGATTTCATTTATTTGGGAGTCTTACTTCCAAGTTTTCTGGAACAATTTGCAAGTGTACCAGGGAACAAACAAGTTTTAAGCACGGCTCCAGAAAGACTATGAATTCTTTAGTGCAGACAACTAATTACTTTCACCCCCGCCAGCAATGGCAGGCTGCTTATTTATGATTTAGCTTAAAAATCGAATCCTTTTCATATGGAGTTTCGCCCTTTCGCGGAATACGTCAATGCCAAAATTGTCGATATCCTGCGATTGAGTTGCCAATTAAAACTCGCCTGATTTCACGCAAGCTTTTCTCGAAATTTTCGAAATAATCGCGCCCTTTGGCGAGGGACAACAATAGTCAAGCTTTGTGATAAATTCAATTTCTCTGTATGATTAACCATTCAATCTTTTGGGGGTAAACAAAAGTGTTTTTGGAGAGAACAATAAAATCAACTTCCCGGGGAGCATAACTAACCCCCGGTGGGTTTGGCCCAGCGGATGCGAGACGGTAATAAAAAGAAAACGAAATTAATATGAATTTATGCTTGTTGAACAGTACAAGCAAAAATATCAGATTTTCGCAAGAAAATAAAAACAAAAGCTGAAAAAATTGGAAAATGTAAATGTTTGAGGCAACGCAGTCAATTCGATTTTCCCTGTTTTGTATCGCAATTGAATAGGGAATGTCGTTCGCGATTTTTTTACTCTTTGTTTTTTATTTAAAAAAAAAAAAATTCAGGAGCGAAAAATCATCCTGCTGCCAAGCATACAGGGTATTTAGGAAAAACCCGTGACGCAAAACGTTTTACTTGCATTCCCTCTATGTTTGCTCTGGAGGCGATCAAATATATCACAGAAAACAAAAAATTATTTTGGGGCCTGTTCGGAATTTTTGCACATTAATTTCACACGGTTGCCTAAGAAAAATGTAAATATAAAGAATAAATTTCGAATAAATTTCATTTTGCACCGGTGCTATTTATATTTTGGATTTAACCCTTTTAGCGGTGCGACAGCATGGAACCCTGGAAACATATGCACGGTCCTGGGACTGGTGATTGATAGAGCGATTAGAGCACGCTTTTGGGTTTCGGTGCAAACAACAGATGCAATCGAACACTTTTTAGACGGTGTTTTAATAAATTTTTGAAAACATTCTCGATTGTGATTTTTCCTCGCTGCAACATATGTATGTGTGCAGTCAAAACCATAAAAAATTACTTTATTCAAGTCAGAATCTTTAAATGTAACAAACATACTATGTAGATACAAGTTGAATTGATAAATTACTAAAACTTTCAAAAATTCTAAGAATTTGTTATGTGCGAATAATGAATAAATGCCGACTCAACCAAATTTTTAGCTCAAATGTTTACATAAAATTTAACGTAAACATAACTATCAACATAAAATACATATATAGGGAGGAGACCTCATTTAAATTCTTTCAATTAGACTTCTTTAACAACTTTTGTCGGATTGAACGCTTTTAATTAATATTAGTAGATAGATAGTGTTATTTTTTAACTGTTATTAAAAACTTATTTAAGAAAGATATATATTTAGAATGTAAAATATGAACAAAAACACGTTTTCTACTTAGAAATTGATTGAATGAACAAAAATGTTTTATAAAATAATGGTTTGCGGATGTGTGTCCGTTATTGTTAGTGTTGAAGTGTTTTGTTATTCAACATAAACTCATTAAACGTTGTTATGTATAAACTTGAAAATGTGTTTATGAATATGACCTAACGATCAATAGTATAAGTAATACCTATCAACTGTTGTAGTGGGGTATAGTTAAATTTATTTAATAATTTATCTCCAAAAGCTTTTTAATGTATAAAATCATTTATGCGAATTTGGCAATGAATATCAATTTTCAACTTTTATTAGATATGCTTAATGGTTAAACTAACTAATTAATTTAGTAATAAAAGAAATCCTAAAAAGTGCACGCTCGTTATGAAAAATTCTAAAATTAAGCAGAAAAAAGAAAAAATGCCTTTTACATAAAAATATCCTCTCCGTTTTGCTTTTAAGTGAAGGTTTTAATAAAAGGTAACAAATCGATTTAAGAAATTTCCCACCCAGCTTAATGCAAGTATCCTTGCTGCACGTTTAGTAGAAAACCACGCAAATTTTGCAAGCATGCACCCATAGTCGCCCCGAGTAATCCTGAGTTGCCTCATAAGTAGACCGAAGACATACATGACTATAATCAGTAAAGCATTCGACATACTCGTACTATTATCACTTGTTAGATTTAAGGTGGTGCCCGAATGCAGCAGAATTACTAAACAACTTAATTTCTCTTCCCTCTGCCACTCAACCGAATCCTGATCCCATATTTTCCCTCCGATTTCGCCGAAAAAAAAAAACCAAAAACACAAAAAAAATCGATGAAAACCCCAAAATCAACAGGGACAGGATTTGCCAATTTACATTTGGTACGAGAATTACCCGACGCACAGCGGCGAAGGATACGAAGGACGAGTCTCACGTGTGTCCCAGGAGTCCCCGTTCGGCGCCGCCTCCCTCAACTTGACCAACATTCAAGAGGCGGACCAGGGATGGTACGAGTGTAAAGTGGTTTTCCTGAACCGTGATCCCAAGCAGCACAAGAATGGTACATGGTTCCACCTAGACGTGCACGCTCCACCCCGCTTCAGCGTAACGCCAGAGGACATTATTTACGTTAACTTAGGTGAGTACCACCCCCGCTTTTTCCGCTAAAATAAATTAGTTTCGCCCTCGGCATTGTCGCCTGGGGACCAGATTTAGACCGACACGTATCGGTTTTGCATAATTTATCGACATAAGTAAATCATAGAATGATTCCATCGCAAACTGTTCAAAGCGTCACATTTTGTAGAGAGTTAAAAACTTTTAACTACAAACCTTCGATTCTGGGATTTGCATATCAAAACAGATAAAGTTTGAGGTGTCCTCGTGGATTTTGATAAAACTTTGAAGGAGTGTTCATTTTGAGGCATATGTACCTACCTACATAAAAATTGTGAGCCATTTCACTATTCGAGATATTTAATTTAAAAGTTTCGCAAACCGACATTTTGCCGATACGATTTTTTGCAATATTCCAAAAAGTTTCCTTATCGACGGTGACCATCACCGATTTGTCTTATATAAAATAACAAAACGACATAAAGTAAAATTGTTTTTATTTTCAGCACCCAGGTAGAAATGTTTGCCTGGTGAAAACATTTTTTATTTAAGGTTTTTCCATAATTTTCACCAAAAATTGTGGAAGCATGTAGAAATTGCGGTGCAAACCATCACTTCTCAGAATTTAAAAAATATCTCATAAACGACCAAACATTTTTGTTTCATGTCCATCACTTTTAAGCCTATGTGAATATTCCTACAAAATTTCATTGAAATCCGAGATGAGAACTCAACTCAATTTATGCCGGAGTCTGTCAGTACCATCGTTTCGGTCGATTTAATTACATGATTTTGATTCGATTTAATTCCTTCTCGCCTAAATAAATTCGGCAAATGCGCATCCATCCAAATGTTTTGCAACAGAAATTAATATGCCCCTGACAAATTCACATAGACAGTAGGAACTTAATTATGATTATTACTAATCTCCTTTAACTCGTCTTCTGCCGATTTTACTTGGTTTTAATTTTAATACATAATTGTAGCAACAAACAAATAAAGCGTAAAATGTGGACCAAAATTATAATCACGAGTTGGACTCGTCATTGTATAAATTAACGAGTTAAACAATCAACAATGGTTCTGGTTGTTTCAAAGTTACGGGATAGTAGTGCTTATTATAACATTTATTTTATGAGATTGATTGAAAACATACGAAGTTTTACTACCATGATATTCTATGTATCGTGTTGGTGAATTTACCAAATATTCTTAAATTCAGAATGCGTGCATTACTTTTATGTATAAAGTTCTTTATGAATTCTGAAAAAGGCGGTTAAAATGAAATATGTAGTTTACTTCTACAAAAAAAAGATGAAAATTATGATTTTATTTTTATAAAGACGTGTGATAAGTTGCTTTATTTAAAAATTTAGTTTTCAGTAAACTAATTTAAAGTTTTGGGACTTTAAACTTAATAAATTAAATAACTTATCAACTAATCAGCAATTACAGGTTTATAAAATAACTTTTAATCTTCCTCGTAAAGTGTATTTTATATTTCCAACAGTTGCTCTTGACGCGCTCGATATGGTTTTATTTAAAACTTTCAAAATTGTTCCACATAGAGCGAATTTTAGGGGTTAATTATACGAGTTACGTTCATACGTTATAATGCAATTATGAATTTTGCTTTAGAACCTTAATATGATATTTTTGAGATAAAATATTAACATCTGAAGCAACTTACAAAAAATAAAACTTTCGTGTCTACCACATTTCATCAAAATTGGGGAGGAGATCTAAAAATCAATCTGGTCTTGGCGCCAACTTAAGTGGGTATAATTTGGATGAAAAGTGGTCCTGTGGCCCCAGACTAATTCCGAATTGTTGGTCCAACCGGAGCGCGGTCCTTTCGAGAAGTGCTCTAATTGCGAATTTGTCAACGTTTTCAAGAGTAACTCCCCCGAGCCTCATTTGGGGCTCAGCGGGTCTGCCGCACAGGGAAATGCACTCGACTGCAGGAATCTCAGACGTATCAAGGAGATCCGTCCGCGGCGGCCACCAATTGTGGAAATCTGGGAACCCGAAAAGGATAAAGGGAAGAATCTGGTCAAAAAGGAGCAGGACGAGATACAATTGTTAAGAGCCATGTCTGCAGCAGCATGAAATGACACTTCCTTCCCAGAAATCCCGCTGTTATCCTCTGGGAAGTTATTTGCCTTGCCGGGGCGGCGCGGGCGGCGCGGGCGACGGCGGTATCGCTGCCAGAGGAGCGCCAACTCATCGGGGAGTGGGATCCTTTTCCCTGGCCACAATGCCCCTCAGCTTTCAGCTCAATGTGCCGGGCCGAGCCTGGCTCCAGAATAAACGACAGAATTAAGGACGTGGCATCTTAATGCGCATCTTTCATGTTGCAAAGCCACAGGATTCTGATTCATGGGACGACTTCGAGAGGAGGTGGCCTCATTATATAATGGCTCATAAGCCTGCCCTTGTTGGCGTTTATCATTAACGAAAACAGCCAGAAGTGGATTACAGTGTTTACTGGGGGGATCGGGAATAAAGGAGAATTCGCCGGAGGATGCTCCACCGGAATGGTGATGACGGCAAATGGCCTATCCCATCTTGAAAATTCATTCAACGGCAAACTATTTAGACATCCATCCTCCTGCGATTTATGTCCAGGACGTGGCGCATTTCTTTTCTCCGGTCCTTTCTCCGCACCGGCGCTAGTTTTAATGAGTTCTGGCTTTTCCAGGGGCCATCCAAAGAAATTTGTTAAGCAGTCACACCTTTACCTGTTTTCTGCGTCGAAGTAAGTACAAACGATATTCGATACTTATTCTATAGAAAAATACATTAGAAGACATATTTGTTGATTTTGATAAAATTGATATATAGATATAAAAATCTTTAGTACTAACCAATAATATTGTTCAGACTCTGGCAATCACATTCTTCCATTCAAAATATGCTGATCGAACACTATTGATATAAATGGTTAGGTTCGCAAAACTGGAATAAATATTTTAAGCTTATTCTATTCTAATAAAATAAGCATTCGAATTATTTTCATTGCCTTTCGAAAGTTACCAAATCATACAACTATTTGCAATTATACACAGAGTCCATAAAATTGAAATATGTTCTTTATATGTACAAATGTATATGTATGTAGGTATATTTATTTAAAATTGGAATGTCTGAACTCCAATATCCCTACAAACAACTAATTCAGAAACTACAATTTTGTTAAGAAGAGCGTATTGTTTTAAATTAATTTAAGATAACATAATTTTTCATAATTTTAGCTTTATTAAGTACATTCGTTTTTATTTGACTTTTAGAAATATTAGTCTTCGAGGCTTCGTCTATGAAATTGTCGCTCTGAATTAACTTTTTATTACAACATTTTCTTTGCATTACCTGCACCTATTTAGGAACGTTACAACTATCAGAAAATCGTTCAATTCAAATGTTAAATTTTCACAGAGATACTGTCTTTAGTTCCAGCATCAGTCTTCCATTTAAAACCATTTTTGATATTTCAGTAACATATTTTTTTCTCAACTGATCGCGGTCAATTTACACCTAATTCTCAATGTGATAAAGGATCCATGAATTTTTAAAAGTATTTCTCGCGAAATGTTTTAAAACCATACATATATATAAAATCGAAAGTTTGTTTGTTGCTCAATCACGCCTAAACTAGGCGTTATATATTATGTATTATATTATATATTATATTATATTATAATATATTATATCTGCATCGGATGCCAGGCATCGGCGTCCAAAATTTTTGTACACTGGGTGAAACCGGGATACGATCATAGTTAGATGGCGGATTCAATGGCGAACAATTATTTTCGTAATTCAACGAATTTAAATGAAAATTAGTACTGTGGATATTTTGTGATAGTTTCGAATTTACTATAAATTGTTGGAAGTTTATAATGACGGACCCAAAATGGCGGCAAAAATATTTGTTCACCGGGTAACATCGAGTAACCCCGCTAGTAATTCATAAAAAATAATACATTCCCTAATATCTACCAAGTTGATTTATAACTACTATTCGTTTTCCACGTAAAATGTTTAAAATGCTAATATAGACAGATTTAATGTTAAGATTGTTCAGATCCCAATAAAAACCACAAATTCTATTATGATACAAATGCACGAATAAATAGACATTAAAATTCCTATAATAATGTTTGTGTCTGTCCAATTCGCAGGTGATTCAATTATTCTAAATTGCCAAGCAGATGGCACACCAACACCAGAGATATTGTGGTACAAAGATGCTAACCCCGTTGATCCATCGTCTACTGTTGGTATCTTTAACGATGGTACCGAGCTACGGATTTCAACAATCCGTCACGAGGACATCGGAGAATACACGTGTATCGCGCGCAATGGTGAGGGACAAGTCTCCCATACGGCCCGTGTTATAATAGCGGGCGGCGCTGTAATCATGGTAAAAAAAACAATAAGGCAAAATTCAATGTGAATGCAACAAAACAAAAGAAAAAATAATGTTTTTTTCAAATTATTTTATTGTTTTCAAATCAAAGCATAATGCTCAAAAAATTCTTAAAATCAAAATTACTGAATCAAAAAGAAAGAACAAAAAATAATTTAATTTCTTACATTCACTTTAATAATATTGAATAGTGAAAATATATAGTAACAAAATGATTGGATTTGCTCGGCAGATTATTGTAAATTCAAAAAAAAATTAAGTTTTTTAAAAATGTTGGAATATTTTGTAAAAGAAATCTGCCCGAAGCTAATCATTTTGACGATTTTCATATTTGGTTTCATTTAGTTGTTGTGTTCCGTTTTCTTCATGTTTCCTTGTAACTTAGATTGGAATTGAAAATGTTCCTATTTTTTAATTAATTTTTAATTTGTTTTTGTTTTCGTTGTTATTGACAAGAATTGGCAAAAGTATTGTTTCGGTAGTTCTTGTGTTGTTGTCGCCCCCTATTGAATGATTCGTGTTCCCATAGTTTTAACGATTCATTAGATTTAAAACAATTCGGAGGAAAATGGAAATTTTTTTCAATTGGTACTAAATTGCCTTATACGTTATATACAATATTTAAGATAAAACATATTTTAACTAACTAATATTTTAAACTATTGGTAAATAGCTATGTTGTGCAGTAAATTAATAATTGTCTTTGACAGTGTGGATACAGCTCTAGTGGATTGATTTACTTCTGGTGCATTGCGTCTGTACGCGAAGGATTTATCTTTTTTAAAAGTCAACGAAAGGTCCAAAAAGAGAAAATAACGACGAATATAACACTTTTGCAACATCAGCTTCTTCGGCGTTTCTTAACCAAAACAACACAAATTAAGAAGTTTCTCATTTTTAAATTCTGAATTGCCATCCATAAATCTTATATTACCCATATTACACATAGTTAAAATTTAGGTCGAAGTAATTTTGCAGAAAATTTGTTTCTTCTTCCAAGGAACAAATTTCAAATTTGGCGTAATTAGGTAAATCGAAATTCCATTGCTATTTTGTAGGAAATTTTTCCTGCAATATTTGGCCGCGATATTTACTTCGTAAAAATATAGCTTCAATCTTAAATTTGTCTTAATAAAAACTAAACTCCTGAAAGAGCCTCACGTTAAACTTTAATAAAGTTAAAGTTTTATAGTTTTTCGACGTATCTCCTCTTATTTACTAGGAAAATGAACTTTCAATGAATCATTCAGAATTAAATGAAAACCTCTTAATTTAAATTTTCAAATGGGCAACCCGTCTTCCAGGAGTTTAATATAAAACGTTCCATTCACGATCACTTACTTGCAAGTGCACTAAAAAGTGCGAATTCTTAATTTTCCTTACAAGGGTGTGTGTGAATGAAGAGTGAGTGTTTCGTTTGTTCGAAATTTGCAGTGCAATGAAGAGTTTCATCTCGCTTGAGAATTTTAGAATACTACTTTGAGTGGCTGCACTTGACTGCATCTAAAAGGTGAGATTGAATGAGACCCTCAACTCTTTTCATATTTTAAAATAATTCGAATCACTCGCGTAAATTAATTCGAAGAGGGAATTTTTTTACGCAAAACCAATAAAATACAGTAGCTTGTAAAAAATAGGTTGTTTAGATAAGGACTTAAATGCTTATTCTAGGACATGCAACTAAAACTTACAAAATAATCTTAACAATCGCAGTTTTTTTAATACTATGCAAACTTTAACTCTTAATACACCTACGTGGTATTTGTAAGTGTTATAAGATAGTTTTGAACTTTACAAATTTTTATATATTTATTATTATACCTTTCAGTAAATTATTATGCCTTTAATTTTAAAATTCTGTAGCGAAATGCATTGCCTGCAAAAACTTTATTTTACATGCTGATGTAATCATAAAATAAATTCATATTCGACCGAGTGCAGAATATGAATTGTTATTTTATTTTCAGTTTGTAAAAAAGCAATTTGATCGGAAAATAAATTATTTTATGCAATTTCGCTTTTATGTCTGTTTGTCTGTTCTTATTTAAATTGGCTGTTAATAGAATTTTCAAGTGAATAGCAAATGTAAACAAAAATTAATCATGTTCAAGCATTTTAAGTGCTGTGAATGTTTGCCTTTTAAAGTTTTTTAGTAATGAATTCAAGCATGTATGTACCTATTTTGGTATTAAAATTCTTATAACGAAAGTTCCTTTTTATATTAATTTATATTGGTCCATTCACATTAGAGTAGATACATTTAAATCTCTATTCGTAAACGATATTACTTTTATAATTAGACTCTCAACAGCTTACAACTTTTTTATTAGTAAAACTTGATAAAATTTGTTCAACATGTAAATCTGTGTCCGCTTGTAAAGTTAAATATTTCTCCTAAAAATGAATTTCATAATACCTTGCAATTTATGTTCGACATTATCGACGGTAGAATGACGAGAGGATCCTCCTTTCTACCAGCGAACATGCAAAATGAGAAGGAAAACGGTGGGGAAATGAGACCGCGAAGTGCTCCGCTAGTTGAAATCCAGAGCAATTACCGCCTGATGCAACAAGCTAATAAATTTAATTGAAAATTCCATTTTCCTCCGAATAGTGTGCGTTATTAATTTTAAGCAAAAATTAAAAAAGAATTAAAAATATTAAACGAGGTCTGCATAATTACAGTTGAGCATATAATCTAATGGCCCTGTGACGGTGCAATATTTCACCGCGCCATCGAAAAAGGGCTAAGTGCTTCCGCAAACTTGCTTGAATTTATTTGAATTTAACGATAAAATAAGTGCCGAGGGCCCCTGGAGCACCAACATCCGGTGGCGGTGGGTGGAGCGCCCGGCGCCCGGCAGCATGTACTCAAAGTAATTTTTATGTAACGAACTTAAACTTCAGCCGCAACAACAGTTGCGGACGGAAAAGTTTTTGATGCAGGCCCCATGCCAGCCCCGGGCCATTAGGAGTAGGCGGCGGCGGATCCAGGCCAAGGATCCCGAAAGATTCTGTTCCCGGGTGCGGAAGGGATGCTGCGTTTATCCGGGAATAGTTAGCCCAAATGACATAATAATGCACCTAAACTAATGACACTTTCAGATTATGCTCCGTGCGGTTGCTTCAGCTAAAATTTAGCGAGACTGAATTTATAGTGGTCGTGGGTGACGCTCCGAATTTAAATTTGCCATCGTTACAGGGCTTTCAGGACTTTCCGGGGTGTCTCCCTTTTCAGTTCATCTCATAAGAATATCCTTGGAAATGACGGCTGTAATTAATTAAAGTCACTGGAATTATTTTATTCGCGAATTTCGAGAGTATCTGTGTTTTTTCCCTCGTTTCCCGGATAAGACAAAACAAACGGGGTAAAGCTTTTAAACCCCTTTAAAACAGGTCACCACGGAAAGATATTCGAATTTGAAAGTAGGTAGGATTTAGGGACATTTCCAACTTCTTTGAATATTGTTTTTTCGAGAAACAATGCTGCAAAAAATAATTAGGCAAATGGAGGAGACAATTTACAAATAGTAACTATATCTTTTGGGGCTAAGTATAAATATAAGTAAATCGGCTGTTGGTCGGTGAATTTAATCCTTATATGGTTAAATTGTAAAACTACTAAAACGAAATGGCATTTTATGATATCTACAGAGTACTGATTTAGAAACGAATTCATCTGAGAGCGTGCTAGTTCTAGATCACTCCTACAGTACAATGATAATAGATTATTATTTATAGATAAAGGAAAATAAAGAAAAATCGTCAGCTAAACGATTATTTTCCATAGTTCCGCGAAACAACGAAGCCTTACAACTTTCTTAGACTTAGATTTTAAAAGTAAAAGGGTTGTGATTTTCGACTACGTATTTTAACATGAAATATTTTTGATGGGGTTTAGTCTTGCTCAGTTCATTTAAAGCCGATTTTCGTAATTGGTCAGTATTAAAAACAAACAACAACAATTGTTAAAATCAATTCGTCTTATTGCAAATTCAATTGAATTTTGTTTGTAATCAATGAACTTTCTCCCAAGAGATCCTTTTCCGCTAAAAGCAGGACAACTTTTTGTGTTATTTAATAAATTTCTCATGAATCTGACGGAGAAAAAACTTTCAAATTAATCTAATTGTACAGAAAGATATTTTACCCTGACTTTAAAAACAAGAATTTTCTTAATCTTCCAAATTAAATAAAACTTTTCCTGTAGAAAGGAATTGAAATAGGTTATTGATTTCAGATAAATTTTTCTGATACTGTGGATACTAAAAATAATGTAGACTAAAATAGAAGCTTAAAGAATACGCAAACGCTGTCAAACGCTTAGGAAACATTTCAACCCTAAAGAAGAAAACACTTTTTGTTATACAAATTTAGAAAAGCATTAAATTACTAGTTTTCAGATCTCGAAAAGGTCAGGTGGCACCAACCATTCTGGAAATGTTTCGCAATCCCATCAAAGAAAATCACTAGCTGCTGCCAATTAAGGGAGCTCTTAAGTCGATGTTGTATTTATTTCGTTGTTGTTGATGTTGTTGTTATAATTTTTAACGACGTTCGTGCAAAAATAAAGGTAAATCGAATATAGAAATGGAACGAAAGCCCCTAGTTAGTTAGTAAGTAGGTTCAGCTTTCACATGACCAACTTTGTTACAGGGTGCTCTATCAAAGAGTCATATTTCATAAACTTTATAATAAAAGGCATCCAGCAACCGCACAAAACTTGCTCGTAAGGCTTTTTGGTCCAACAAAGTTTTGCCAGGAGCCCAGAGACCGCGCGGGCAGAATCCCCTACCATGGTGTGAATGTGGCCTCAACTTCAGCTTTAACTAATCAATTAAAGGTTTAGTGCTCACGCACGTGGAATTAAATTCGTGCCATCGAACACGGAGAGCACGTGAAACATTCCTTCGTTTCCAGAGGCTCCTTTTCCCCGGCCGCCGCCCTCTTTCAAGTTTGCTTTGAAGTGGCGGAGGGTAGAACACATTGAGGGCCTCCCTTCGGGGGCATTTCGAATTCCATAAAGTGACATCTAATTGGGGTATATGCGATTCGGTTGGGTCTCAGACACCCCGCACCCCCGCACCCCAATTGGGGCCCACCTAGAAAGGGTCTGGCGAGTCCATTTCCATTCCGGCCATGTCGGGGCCGTATATCTGCTCCGCTGTAATTAGACAGACCTTCGAAATTTGCAGAGAGTTGTAATGTAAATTAACAGAACACCGCACATACAAATAGCGAATCAGAGGCGGACGATTTACTGACCATAAACCTTTTCCTTCTCTGCTCTTTTTGGTCGTGTCTCCTTGGTTATTTCTTTGGTCCTTCACGTAACTGCCCATCGAATTGATTCTGGGCTCTGGACCTAATTCGGCCCCGTCCTCATTGGCGTTCTCGAACGGATATGAAACGCATCCCCAGGTGCCGCCCACCAATCAAACAAAACTGGAAGGCGAGAAGGTGATATTTTCTTGTGAGGCGAAGGCCATGCCTGGGAATGTCACGGTGCGATGGTTTCGTGAGGGATCCCCAGTGAAAGAAGTTGCATCCTTGGAGACTCGCGTCACGATACGAAAGGATGGCTCGTTAGTGATAAACCCAGTGAGTGCCGACGATTCGGGACAATACTTATGCGAGGTATCGAATGGTATCGGAGATCCTCAAAGTGCTTCGGCATACCTAAACGTCGAATGTAAGTTTCCTTAGATGCACCCATCGTCGTCTTGGGATGTCGAAAAGACACTCCTGAAGTATTTTGGAGAGAAAAAAGGATGAGAAAGGAAATTCTGCATCCAACACTTGTAAGTTATACGATGTCTTTATACCTTCAAACGGATTGGATTTTGGATTGGCTCACTTTATTAAAGTGTGGTAATTTATGGTAGTACTTAGATTTAAACGCTCCTGATAATTTTAAATTAATTTTTATATTATTATTTTTAAGCAACTTTTAAGTTCGACTATACCTACACTCAAAGTATTACTTCTTTTTATACCAAAAATTGATTAAGTCCTTCTTTTTGTTATTTATTCAATTGCAACAGAATATTCACTTTCTTATTTCCGAAATGTACAAAAACCCATTTAAAAATTCAAGAGTAGCACATTTATGTAGTGTTAGTCTTGCTCCACATAAAATAGGTATAAATTATCTATCACAACATTTTAGCTAGAAATTTTCTAAGCTATTTTACTGAATCAGAATGAAATTTTATTCTTCTTATTTAATTAAAATGAAGTCACTTCAAATTGTTGTTTTAGTCGTAAGGATTTTGTTGCAACAATATTAATTTCGTTTTTTCAAAAATTGTTCTTATGTATTATACATTTATACTGGAGAATAATTGAGAAATCTCATACAAATTTAGTGCAATCTTATATAAAATCCAAAAGAGGTATAAAGATAACTCCAAGTGTTGAATGCAAAATTGTCTTTCTTCGTCGGTATACAAAATATTTCAGGATATCTTAGGAGCATGTCCTGGGGTGCAAAATAAAGATCTTAACCGAATTGTTCAATTGCAGATCCTGCCAAAGTGACCTTCACACCAACTGTACAATATCTACCCTTTCGTCTAGCCGGTGTTGTTCAGTGTTATATTAAGTCGAATCCACCCCTACAGTACGTAACATGGACCAAAGACAAGCGGTTGCTAGAGCCATATCAAACCAAGGAGATCGTCATCATGAACAACGGCTCGCTGCTGTTCACCCGGGTCAACCAGAACCACCAGGGCAGGTACACGTGCACCCCGTACAACGCCCAGGGGACGCAGGGATCGTCTGGACCAATGGAGGTGTTAGTCAGGAAGCCGCCGGTTTTCACCGTCGAACCAGAGCCGCTGTATCAGCGTAAAGTCGGCGAAACCGTCGAGATGCACTGCGACGCCCTCGAGGCGGAGGGTACCCAAAAACCGAACATCCAGTGGCAGCGGACCGACGGATCCCCGCTGAACAAAAACCGCGTTAAAATCAACGGGGGCAACATAACTATTGAGAACCTTCGAAGGTCCGATTTCGGGTACTACCAGTGCGTCGCCTCCAACGAGGTCGCTACCATCGTTTCGGCGACGCAATTAGTCGTCGAGGGCACCCAGCCACACGCCCCCTACAACATCACGGGGACCGCGACCGAATTTTCGGTGACCCTCCAGTGGATGCCCGGGTACAGCGGGGGCCCCGACTACAAGCAGGACTACACGATCTGGTACCGGGAGGCTGGGGCCGCCGAGTGGTCCACGATCCCGGTAACGCCCTCGGGGAGCACCCAGGTCACCATAAACAGGCTAGCGCCAGGTACTACTTATGAATTTCAAGTTGTTGGCAAAAATGCACTCGGTGAAGGTATGAAGAGTAAAATCGTGACGCTTCGGACTGTGGGTAAGTTCTGTCTTCCTCTTTCCCCCCTTTTTACTGTTTCTTATGATTTTGAGAGAAATATTTTCTTGGAACTACACCCAAGTTGACGAACTGATGAATAACTTTGGTATCCTTAAAGACGCAGCTGCTCCTGCCAATGTCAAGTCGCCAACAAAGGCACCGAACGAAAATGAGTTCAAACTCATGCCCGACGAGGCTGGTAAGATTTCGAAAATGGGCAGATAGGCCTCAATAATTTTTTCACCTAAGACAAACTAATTGGAACGCAATTTGTTAATAATGTTCATTGGTTGGAATGCGCCAGTTCGTCACTAATTTTAATTGTTCATTTGTTCCGCCAAAAAACACACTGATTCGCTTTTTCAATAGTCATGTGCATCGCATCGCGCAGGCATGGCAAAGTTATTTGCATCCAAATTTTTTTTAGTTGGTTAACCATTCAAATTTTAACTTTGTCTACCATCATTTCAAACACCAAATGTTATTTTCGAAAAAAAAACAACACATTTTGCATTATGACTGTTTTTATTTCTACTTCGATTATTTTGCACACAAAATTGATCTACCCTGAAAAACAATGAAACACTTACCTACAAGCATGATAATTGCATCTTTGAATACCTGAATTACTATTTTAAGTCTAAGATGCGCTCCCAACGTGTGCGAATAGTAATTAAAATTCAGTCATTGGTTAATTCTTCTCCAGTCGGTAAATCGAATTTTCAAGATATTTTTACATTTCTAAAAACTTCGCAGAACCTTTTCTTATTTTATTCATTGTTACATGAATAAAACTTTTGTAAAGTATTATATTTACACATGTATATATTACATCAAATTTCATTATTTTACTAATATACTGGGAATCCTTCATACATTAACTCAATCATAGTTAACTAAAGTTAAGCATAATTATTTCACATATTTTAAATGTGAATGAAATAATGCTGAACTAACTTTTTTTAATTTATTTGTTTAAGGTCCAAGCACCAACAAAACACTTCTTCTTGTAACTTCTTTATATTTGGTGTCAAATATATTTACGATTATTTTTAGGTATATTCTAGATAGTAGCTAAAATTAGAATATGCGCAACCAATCCTTAAAGTTATTCAAATCGTTTGAGACCTCTTTAACTTTATCCTGTGCACATGTACGGCTTTAGGTAAAATCTATTAAAGAAATAATGTAGGTCAAAAATAGAAATATAACGAATTTTAAATAAATACTCTTTTTCATCAGGATTCAGAATTCTTGAAATTTTCTTTGTTTGATATACATACATATAAGAAGGATATTTTCGATGTTCTTTGTCCGATTCCACTACTCAGACAGATCAGAAAGATAAAGGTTGGTGTAATATTGTGCCGAAAGGACGACTTATTTAAAAATCAAAAAGTTCGGGGAATAAAAGTAAAGAACAAAAATGAAATGGCTCTGAAATTACATACAATTCAATATCATTTTAAGTTGTAAAGGCTCACTTTTTACGCATTTCATTTCAACAACTATTTACAGTAAAAATATTGAAATAGTAGATAGAAGAGTTTTATTCTTACAAGAATACAATAATCCTGTTTATATAAATAATTATAAAGCAGTTGGTGAAATAAATAAAATTATTTACATACTTACAAAACAGAAAATGCATTTTTCGATGAATATATGTAGAGCTATGATTTTTTAAATTCTGTGAATACAGGTAAGTGGGTATAGGAAAAAAAAGATTTAAATACTATTCTTTACAATATTTACCTTAACAAGCAAATCGAATTACATAAATAGCAAATAAAATTTCGTTTCCGAACTTTATATTAAGAGGGAAGTTGAAGTCACGAATTCATATTCAATTTAAAAACATGGTTAAAGCATAAATTCATAGCGCCGGAGTGGCTCAAACTTTGAAAATGCAATTTCCAGATACTCCCGGAAACCCGTAGCGTCGTAGCACACGTCCTGAAGCCGTCCTCAGTGCCAAAATAACCCGCCACTTATTCATGCAACGTAAGAAGTCGAAAAAGTTTGGGAACTTACTTGAAATTGCAAATCATGACCTGCCACCGAAAGTAACACTTCCTTTCAGCTCACCTCAGGATCTCTGTGATTTTCTTGATTTTCTTGATTTTCAAGAAGAAATTCTAGCGCTAAACTTTTTCTCAATATTGCCGCCCACCTCAACTTCCTCTGGAATCTAGATCTTCGTCTCTCGCACTGCTTTTTTGTTTGATTTCTAAAGCTATTTTTGTTTGCACTTCCTGTTTCGATTTTCTTTTCATGTTTTTATTTGCAGACATCATAAATTTCAATGATATCCTGTTTCCGACCGATTCCACTGGTTCCACATACTTTCCACAAGTACTCAGACCCAAAGGTACAGATTGCCGTGAAGACACGACACAACATTTAACACGTGAAACAAAAAACAGCTGAAAACAGTGATTTACACCTTTTTGCACAAGGGCTTTGCACGTTGCACGCTTTTAGTTCTCCTTTTTACGATTTGCAATTACACGTAGATTTTTTCGTGTTGAACACCGTTTTCGCCAGGATGAGCTTGACGCACGCAAGCCTCTAAAATTTTGTGGGAGTGGATGATTGTGGCCAAGGTGTGTGCTGATTGTCTGCTGTGATAGATTTCAAGAAAAACTCGTTCAAACCCCTTTTTTCTAGCCTACATAATTGCTCAGGTGTTAATTACTATAACATGAGACTGTTTTGGTTTTTATACCCTTTTGTAGTTTTAATTTTCTGGCTTTATAAGTATGAGTACCGAACCATCAGACTTTGGGCTAGTCAGAATCTTCATAGGAATATGAAAATATAAAATTACATTTCATTTCATTCCAATATTTAAACACATCTCCAAGTGTTCGAATTAGAAGTGACGAAGTTGAAGAAAATGAACTACTATCATTTTTCAGGTTTACATTTTATTTTGTAATTAATATTGTTTAATAAAAATGTTCATGATTTGTGTTATTTTATTATAGAATAATATTTTGGTAATTCACATTGATCTTATGTTGATTCATTATAACTTTCGTTTTCAAAACGAACTATATTAATAATTATACGTTAGTTAATTCAAGTTGAAACTGTTTCCTTGTAAGGTCCTAGAAATAATTTTGATTTAAATAGTATCGTTGAATACAATTTGATGGAATTTTTTTCGTTAGGACAGTACCTTGTTCCTAAACTTATTTTTCTAACTCGATTTTACTGAACCAATGTTATGATATGGATAGCTTCTATCGAATTACACATATTCATATATGTAATTCGACTTACATCTCACTAAATGGAAAAATAGTTAAATTTTGGAAATAAGGATAAAAATTGAAATGAGAATTTAGAAAGCTTAATTTTATTAAATTTCAAACAGTGATCAAGTCAGAAATATGGAACTAAATTATCCATATCAACTTTGTAAGAAAGGATTTTATCTATAATACATATTAGAAAAAGTTCAATAAGTCGATTTATTTTCTTTTACTGATCAAATAATTATATGGTTTTTTCATTTTCGATGCATCGACAAATAATAACTTTCTATCTCTGCAATTGAGTTTTGTGGTCCCGCCAGAATTTCTCATATTTTTCTTAAGAAAATGATATAGAAAAGAAAAGTAGAAAGCTGGAAAACATATGCAATATTTTCTGAAGCTTTTGTAATCGTAGTATTATACATAAGAGAGAACAATAAGATTAGAATATAAAATTAACACACTTTTTGTTTTAATCGAAACGACAAATAATAACAATTACTTAGCGTTTAGTATAAAAATGTAGTATTGAATAAACGAATTTCGTCGTAGACCCAAATTTTTGGTTCTGAACTCATCCTGTTTTAAAATTTTACAAACAAACATACATACATATATCTGCATGTTTTGCTTATGTCTGATGGTCTGAAATATTTAATTTTTCACAAGTTAAAGGTTTGTCTAATCGTACGCTTTACTAATGTTAATGTCTGCACTTTAATATTTATTATGGTTTTTGCACTGCTTTTATATGTGTGAACGTAGAAACTCAATAAAATCCTAATAACCATCTTTTTCTCTCAATTTTATTCCAGGACCAAAACCTGGTCCACCTCGCAACCTGACTGTGACAGAGGTACAAAATGGGTTCCTGATAACATGGCAATCACCACTGGAACGTGCCCACTATGTTAAATTTTATACAATTAAGTATCGGACAGACGCACAGTGGAAAACTTTAAATCGCGGCCAGATACGTCCCGAGGAGACGTCGTATCTAGTTAAGAATTTAGTCGGCGGACGAACTTACTACTTCCGTGTTTTAGCTAATTCTGAGAAAAGTTATGAATCTAGTGATGAAGTTAAATTTCCGGTACCAGCGCGTGTCAAACATAAAGCAATAACAGCCGGTGTGGTCGGTGGTATATTATTTTTTATCGTTGCGATCATTTTGTCTATTTGTGCCGTAAAAATTTGCAATAAACGTAAGCGACGAAAACAAGAAAAAGGTGAGAACTACCATTTCTGAAATTTAGTGATAGTGATGGCTTCATGGGATGCTGATGTAGAAAATATTTTTGTAGAATTATACCTCCTTCCTCCCCCTCAGCAGTGTGTGCATATTTGAATTTATTTTTAATAATTGGCTAGGATGAGAGCTGCACTTAAGTGGTGTTGGGTTTTATGCTTTTGTAGTTATTTAGGTCTAGTCATAAGATTCCTTTGTATTGCTAAGAACTATTGTTATAAATCGCTACTTTTCGTGGACAAATTTATATAATACGATTACAATCTTCTTGCTGATTTTTCTTATATGCATGCCAACTTTAAGGTCAATGGGAAGAGATAAACTTTTTTCGGTTTCGGAGAATTGAGGACGTACTTGTTTAGCTAAATCACAAGTATTGTTTTGTTTAATAATAATAGATATTAACAGAACATTGTTTTTCCTTATTTTTAAAAGAAATTTAATCAGGTATATATATTATTACAACAAAGGTAACATGGTCCAGAACTAAATCCCAGTATAAGTTCTATTAGAATAGGGAGTGCTTTCAAAATATAAAATAATAATAAAAACAAAACTGAAAAGGGTGTATAAAGAATTTCTTTAGAAAAAGAAAATTCTTACTTCAAAGTTTAATTTATTTCGCTGCATGTTTAAAAAGTAAATATAAAAGATTGTCTAGAAAAACTTTTATTGCAAAATCTTAAAGATTATTCATACTATGACTAAACATTTTAAAAAACTAGGTAAACAATTCCGTACTTACAAAAGAAAAATCACGTCAAGTTTACATTCAGAAACGCAACTTCTTAAAATACGAAGCTTTTGTATGTAACTTAGGTTGGAGTTAAATTTAATTCACAGGAAATTAAAAGGGAAATTGCGAATTTTTGCAAAGTAAAGGAGCAAAGTTATACTTGGAAAAAAACTCCATTAGAGTGGAAAATGTAACATGACGTGTGGAGCGAGCTATTTTATTTATATTTTGCACAATTCAGAAATATTGAGGCATTCTGCTTTCATATTGCATCGATTACGAGATAAAATTTATCAAAAAATCTTTTGTATTATTTAAAGGTATTGAATGGTTTTTAAATCACCGACACATTTAATTTCACACGATGGCTCCCGAATAAAATAAAAATATATAAAATTTTCTCAATCATATAAAAATTATTTTCGGTATGTTTTTAATTAAATTTTTTAAAAGGTACACAGTTCGAAACAAACCGTATAAGAATAGTAAGATAAATATTTTTATTTTATGCGTTTTAGTTAATATTTGTTAATTCACTAAATTTGGTAAATATTTTTAAGGTAAGTAGACGTCATTAACGAGAACCGAAAACTTAGTCAAATCTGTTAGGTCTAAAATTTAATGTTTTTTTTTATAGTCTTGATATTATACTGCGGAAAAACTTAATGTGTGAAAAAAACTTATCACCACTTGCAAAAAATTATTTTAAATAGCCCAGCATCCCTGAGCCATCACAAAATAAATGTGAACTTAGAAAAGCCGTGTCCTAATATATATTTGTGCTCCTAAACACGACAAGGACGTACTTACTAGCCGTAAAACCTCTCCGTAGAATTAACAAACGATCAGCTAATTGCTTTACAAAAGTAATGATTAACTAACAAAATGATTGTCCGCTTTTGGGGTATGTTTGCAGCAGTAGAAAATGAAATCGAATAAAGTAACAAATTGCATTAATTGATCCTTACAAATTAGATAACTATCACAATTAATAAATTTGAATGAATTTTGGAAAGCAGGTAGCTCTCCCGAATGGTATTAGTGCCTTTCTGTAAGTTGTACATAGGACTTGCCTAGAATAATACTTGTAAAATGGTTGCTTGGTAATTGCATCCTGTGTATGGACCAAAATATATATTAAGGATGGCTAATGCTATAACCCAATTAATTTTAGAAATAATTCGATTGCAGAGTACAACATGGTAGCTTGTAGGATAACGGACACTCGTAATGCCGCTAGTCGTACGGGGTCTGCTTCCAGTAGTCAAGTGCCTTTGAAAAAGTAAGTACATCTTATATAATTTATATTTTTATAAATAGATTATAACACTATAGCTTAAATTTACATATTCACCACTAGCTTTGTAAATAATATAAAATTATTTTTCTTCTATAAAACAATTTTTCTCACAAAATAATTGTGTACAGGAGTGATTCCGATTATTACCGGGATTACCAGACCGTTTTTATAGTTCCAGGCCCAAGTCATAATCAAAATCGTAAGAATATGTTTCCTTTATAAATTCTCTTTTTGTTTTTGACAATTCGTTTTGTTGCAACCGTTTTGTTTAAGTTGTCCCAGTGTTTTTCCCCCGAGTACATGAATTAGTACTTAGTGAAGTTCTTTATTTTTTTTTTTTAAGAGATTTATTTATGTATGTTTTAGAACAAAGTATAAAATAAAATCAACACTAAAAAATTCGAATTAATAAAAATAATATCCCGAAAAATTAGAGGCAAATTTGACTTTAGTGCAAAGGGTTTGAAACTAGAAATTCAATGCAGTATCTATTCATTATACGAAATCCTCTGCTTCGAAGATTATTTGAACCTTTAAAATATGTTAAGACTTTTTCATAACTTTCTCATCCATTTTTAATTTTAATGCCAAATTGTTATCCCTTTTTTTGAAATGTTTAATGTGTCAACTATCAAAAGTATACGTACTCCGATTTTTGTATACAAATTTCAAATGTTAATATTGGCAATAATTTAAAAGTCTCATGTTAACAAGCATTTCGTAACAATCCCTCGTTACTGAGGTTGTAAAAAGTCTTTTAGAACATAAAACGAAGGGACCAAAAAAGAACTTAATACCTCCCTTCAAGCGTCAAAATGAAACTAAAACCTCTGAAGAAAAATCCTAATCCAGCATCAGAGAGGGTTGGTTCTGGTGCTGCACCTGGAGACAAATGAATCACTTTATACCTTTTGTCCGCGCTATGCAACACCTAAAGTTTTTGCGATAAAATCGTCTAGAGTTTTGTACTAATGACTTAAATTTCAGGAACTATTCTCACCTGAAGCCACCTGGCTGAAGAATTTAATTTAGGAAATGCTTGAAAATGAGCTCCTTAAATTCTCATACCAATTTAGTTTCTCAGAAAGTCCGGCGGACAGACGAAATATTCATGAAATAATGTACTTTTTGCACAGATCCTCGCCGACGGGTGTAATTCATCATCGGAGTCCTGATTTGTTCCTTTGTGTCTAGGTCCTTTACGGACATGTGAATGCTGCACTCGCTTATTCTCAGCCTCCGTAGGGCTGGCTGCGGCTCCTGCTGATATCAAAGTTTTCTCCTAAATATCTTTCTTCGTCCTGTTGTGCAAAGGAAGTCCCTGTTCCAGGTATCTCCAGACTGCTTAATTTACTTGGCGGCCGACATATTTTCCACCTCCTTTGCTTTGCACTCCCCCCGGAGATGTAATAAATGCAACTCCGCAGGACATGGCACTATCCCGCAGCGTGCAGTCCCAGGGACATGAGGATGCATTGTCTGGTGCATAATTATTACCTTCGTATGAAGAAACTTAAACGGCACACTGAAGCATCCTCGCTGGGTGCTCCTCGTTGTTTTCGCCTTTCAAGAAATCCTTTTCTCTCGAGGCAGGGGCTTCAGATTTGCTAGTGTCGGAAAATTGCACGATTTCTCACGCACTTTTTATTTCGCAAGGAGATTTGTGTCGCGTAATTGGAGTTATTTCTTGCTCTTATCCCAGTTTACCCTTACAATGAGAGGTATGTCCTACAATCTATGGATGCTTCTTGAAAAACATTTTATACAATAATTTCTGGAAGGATCATCTTATAATCCCTATATACGTGGATTGTTACAGGAATGTTATTGCTTAGATTTAGAAAGTAATTTATATTACTGTTATTTGAATTTAAGGAGATGTGTATCACATAAACATAATAAAGGACCTTCTCGAAAATGAACACAGGACAAGATAACGAGAAATAGTCACAATATCGGAATCCTTTTAAGTACTAAACATTATTGAGCTTAAATTATACTCATATAATATCATCTTTTCTAAAAAAACTTATACTACAGTAAGAAGTAACCTTGTATAAAAATGATTATATTTAAAGCTTTCTTTCCGCTTTTCCTTTCTGCTTACTTTTGGATAATGCTTCTCTGATTTGCCTTTGTGTGGAACTTAGGCTAAAAGGTGAATATGAAAGAAAAATTACTAATGATTCATGCATTTTCATGTACAAACATAAATATATGCACATTTTTTCATATCAATGCAATATTTCTTAACGCTTTGTACATACCTCGCATTTTTTTTTAAATTCTTTAAACAGAAAATATTAATAGAAGACGAAAATGATGTAAATTATTTTCTCTTTGGCACCCCAACCTGTTTTTTCTAATCTTTATTATAATTGCACGATATTTGATAATAACTAACTAATACAAATATAACGTAACTAAGTGCAAACGACTTTTGTAATATTCAATAAAATTAAACGTTCAATAAAAAAGATCCAAAGTGATAGTACATATATTTTTGTTTTTGAGCTCTTTGCTTTAATATGGTATTAGTCCTTTTATTGGTACAATGAAAAGTCTATGAGGGAAAAATAAAAAATTATTAATAGTCGTATCGCTGTAAATTTCCTTAGACATTCCTATACTATTTTGCGTTTTGTTATAAAAAATCCCTTTACAAGGGTTAAAACAAAAATTTAAAAATGGATGTAAAATCGTTCTATTAAATGATGAGTTAGTCAGAAAATGGGTTAAAATGTCCGGACAATCACAATATAATTAAACTCTATAAAATTCATGCTAGGCTGACATTTTTACTAGTTTATAGCTAGCATAGTGGGTGTTTACTGTCGACCATTTATTTTTTATTTTTTAATAATGATCGTTTTCATTTTTTCATTGTATGTTATGTTTTCTATAGAGAACCTTAAGTAAAGCATGGTTTTAATATTTATTTTCTTCATATATTCGCTTTTTCAAGCATTTCATTTATATTTATTCCAAGTTCTAGGTTCCTAGATCTCACTATTTTCGAATTCTCTTTGGCAGATACAAACAAGCCCGAATATCAGGTGTGAAAAAAGTACTCGTTGCCGTGCTACATTGGATTTGGCCACCAGATCGCTGTAAAAACTGCCAATCAATTTACAGCGTCTCAGTGACTGATCAAACGGATGGCAGCAGAAATGTCGAACAAATTCACCGGACCGTCGACGGACGTTTCGTCCTGTCGGAGGCGTCCCAAGAACAGGAGGCGGTCGAGGAGCGTCGGGATAGCGCGGGCTCACAGTACAGCAGCAGTGACGATGGCGGTTTTCTGTCGCGTCGAACTACAAATGGCCGGGCGTCGTGGCGTCGGCCACTCGTAGCCTCACCAAGTCAATTAAGTTTAAGATCAGATGCTTCGGGAAGGAGTTTCTTGCAGAGTTTGAACGGCCTTTTGCGATCGGGGGCGCGATATCAAAATTTATATCGTAACTTGCCAGTGTCGCAAAGTAGACCGATTAACCAGAATTTGCATATAAATACGATTAGTGGAAATATTCCTGGACCAATAACGCCAAATTTGTACACCCCCTCGCGAGTTTCGCGGATATTTTCAAGCTCACCTGCAAGTACAATTGGAGTGACATCGCCGTGGTCGGCCAATCAATTTAGTGACTTAAGTACAGTGTATCCTGGTTCCGCCGAACGATCCTTTCCGACACCATCTAGCGGAAATTTGAGCAGGCTGCGGTATTCCCAAGAACTACCCTCGTTGAGAACAATCCAAGAGGAGACGCAACGGATGAACCAGGGGTTCGTACCCTTGCATATTCCGTCACCTTCGTGGAGAGGATACTATCAAACTCAAACACCATATCACAGCTACAGGCCCAGGACGAGATGGTATCCCCGGCACTCCAGAATTGCTCGTAGTAATTCGGAGCTTTTATCACCCCTGCCCCATTTAAATTTAACCCTTCGTGGAGTTGAAGCATCCCCCGAAAGCCGATCCAGTTCTAGTGGATTCGGTAGTAAAAACACCTCAAATCAACCTCAAGGATCTCATTCAGGAAGTACAAGTGAGTGGCGACTGCTGCCGCCATACCGCCCACCGCCACCGCCACCCTCAACGTCATATCACCACTATCATCCCTACTACTATACCCAGCGCCCGCCAACGCCCCCCTATACCATGGGTCATTGGCTGGACATGATCTCACGCTTAAATGCTGCCACAGAGACTGTTAATCTTCATAAGTCTGTTGATGTTGGGAGTGTTGATGGACACTACGAGTTTGATCCGTCAACGCCAACACCGAGCGCTTCAACACCAACTGGTGGACCAAGAGATGATCTCAATTTTGATCCAACAGCCACATTTCATCATACAGGTGCAATAAGTGGTGCAACTGGTGCCATAGGTAGTAATATTCGTAAGCAGAGAGTCTCACGTTACGACAACATCGAGGCAAGAGTGCAAGCCATGAAAGAGGAATTCTACGCGTATCGAAAACGCCAAGCAATGAAGCGTGCAGGAGTTGAACTGGAAAGTGCATGCTAAAAAATAATAAGAGTAAGAATAAAATAAAATATTGAAACCTTTAAAATGACTACTGCCAAAAGAAATGCTATCAAAACCACGAAATCTCATCGATACTTACGAACGAAAGTCAAACAGATCAAATAGGCGCGACTGACTGATTAAAAAAATAAATATGTAACAACAAAAAGGAAGACAAAGTAGCACTCGAATTCGAATTATTTCAAAGTCTTATAAGTAGCGTGTAAATTTATTGCGGGAGGAGACTAGCAGAGGTTATTTCATTTAATTTATTTCAAACTAGTTATAGTGCAAAAGCGCAAGACGGAGTTTAAAATGAAAATCAAAGACACTGAAGGCTATGGTTACAATTAGACAAGATTTGTAAATAGATAACGTTTAAGAAAATCCCTTACGGCCCATGGATATATATTAAAACAAATATATATATATATATAAAATAAAAATATAACGAATAGAGAACGCTGGCATACGCAAATCTCCTTTTTTTCATTTCGGCGTACTACACTACGTAATTCACGACGTACCGCAAATTTCGAGTTAAGGTCCTTTACTTTTTTCTACTGCACATTTCTTCTTCATCCAGTTTACTTTCACAATTGCGATGAAATTACTTAAAAATGAAAAAAAAAATTGCAAACTAATAATCTGAAGGCAATATTTGAATGGGACGTAATGATTATCTACCACTGCTGTTTTGTAAAAAAACAAAAATCGTAAACTAAAAAAAAACAATGATACACGAGGAATATTTAGACGAAACAAATTTCTAGGGATCTATCTACGACAGACTTTCCTTACTGCTAAATACGAAAAACCAAAAATATATGAAAATTAATAGACTTATTATTGATAGTAAATGAAATTAAAAAACAAAAATAGAATTTAAAAAAAATACGTTCGCGATTTAGTAGGTGTGTGCGTGGATCAACGATTAACTACCACTAAGCATTAACGTAAGCTTACACGAGAAGGCTGGTTCGCGAAAAGACGAAAGATAACCGAGTTAAGAGAGATCGCAACAAATTAATGTTAATAGTGAAGTAAATAGTTAAAAGAGCATAAGTAGTCGGATGTAACTGATACGTAGGAGACTTAAAGCATCCAAAAACATGTAAAAACGAAAAACATTTGATTCATAGTGTGATACATTGCAGCAGTTTCGTTTGTCGTTTTTGGTACTTAGCTAATGAGTTCAAAAAATGAAAACCAGTTAAGAAATTTAGAGGATGCACACAAAGCCGTAAGCGTTTTACATTTTTTAAAGGCAACTCAAAAATGTTTGTATAATATGCACCCAAACCTTTAGTTCGATCTTCATAATTTTTGTACAATTTGTTAAAAACAAAAATATAAAAAATAAATAAAAAAAAAACATTTGAAGGAGGGATTTCTTATTTAAATAAAAGTTATCTAGAAATAAGCTAGACTTTGTAGCGAGTAGAGAATCCGTGCAAGGAGCATTTTAAATAACAATTTATACTATAGACACCTAGGCTACGCGAAATCACAAGTTCTAAATTAAATTGTAAAAAAAAACAGAAAAAATAAATAAATAAATGAAGAGACGACACAAAGAGGAGTAAGTTAATTTAAAATGATACAACTAAAATCTAAGGAGGGAGTAACAAAATTATAAGCAGAGAAATGCGTCAAGCGATTAGGTGAAATTTTTAATTGCGTCGTTTTAGGGTTAGTATGCCTATGTTTTAATTGTATACAACCGAAAGACTTGCCGACTTTATGCTTTAAAATGCAGTTTAAGTTATTTTTTTGTTTAAACTTCTTTTAATTGATGAAAAGAATAAAATTGTTTTTAATTATAAATGATTTTCCTTTTTTTATGGGTGTGTTCGTTTTTCTTCCTGATCGCTGGTTGTTGCATTTTCTATCGAATATTTTATTTATTTGAAAAACCTGTTCAAAAATAAATATCGACAAAACATAAGATTTTAAAGTTTCAAACCTCTTTTTCCAATTATAAAAAGTACTATAAAATATGTATAAATAAAACCATATCAAAACCACTTGAGCTTGAGACAAATTCATTAAAAAGCATTAAATAACTTTATATGCGTTCATCGAATTCAATTTTTATCTCGGTTTTCCCAAGTCATATAATTTGATTCTCACGAACTGATTTTTTTTAAAGACAAATATAAATTAGTCGGAAATTTTCAGCCCGCTGTTTGTGATTATAAAATGATTTATTTGTATTTAAGGCGGCAATGCTTGTTTTTTTAAATTGTTTTTAAAATCGTCGAGTAATCACAATTCTTATCACATTTTACTCACTTTTAGATGTTTGCAACAACATTTAGGGCTTCATCGTATTAAAAATTCGGGAATAATACCAATTTATAAATTCCGCTTTTGTTAAAATGTTTTCTTATTATTTATAAATTTATTTTATTCTGAACAAAGGCCTGTCCTTTTTTAGGCAAATAATGGGATTATTTGCTTATTAATTAAAAAGATGTACTTTATTGGATTTAACATTTTCTTTGCCCATTCTCAGGTAAGCATTATATTTCTTCAAGACTATTATTTTCATTATATTTTTAGCTGCATTTAATTTTATTTTATCTTTCCTTTTATAACATATAAATTTTAATTTTAATTCAATTTCATTAAAAAACGAACGGATATGACTTTATTTTATATTGATATGACTTCAACAACCAGCTGTGCTCTTTCTACATTTTTTCCTTATTTCGAAGACAATTTACTTCACTCTGTACATAATAAATAAAAAAAAAAAATACCAAAAAACATTGCACAGGAGATAAAATGGCAAATAATAGCGTGTAAAGTAATTTTACGAATGATACTCCAAGAAAAAAAATTTCCGAAGGTTTCTTAAGATGAAAATAATTTTATAAGAAATTTAATTTTATAAAAAAAATGGAGAATACCAAAACCTAGATTAGACGAAGTCGTGAAGCAGAAATTGGGCTCAATTACAGTTTACATTCGAATTGAAATAGTTAAAGAAGCCGGTTAAGCAAAAGCGGGAATTCGTAAAGGAGCTGTACATTAACATTGGTATCAAGCACACATCACAGTTTTCGTTTCCCTCGCTCGTGTGTTCACTTGAACTCAGCGACTTCCTTACCTTTGACAATTAATCTTAGGTAACAAAACGAAGCAAAAACCATATCCACACGTGTAAGGAGATTAAATCATCATCTTCCTGTTTTTCAAAAATTTAAAGAAACAACGCAGCGAATGTTTTTAATGAGACTTTTTCGTAAATTGTTTTATCGCAAGAAATCATAAGAGATAAAATTGCATAGTACGCTAAATGTAAAATTAGACTCAAAAATTAAGAGAAGCACAAAAATAAAAAAGTGAAATAATATTAAAACTTTGTATGTAAATATCTTAGGTGTTTAGTTAATTTTTTCTGTTTTCTGTTGAGGAAGTTTTTATGACGAAACAATTTTATGGGAAACTCCGCAAGAAGTTTCTACATTGTAAATTTCAAAAAGTAGAAAAATGTTAACACAAGAACGGAATCACGAAGTAAACTACAATTTAGATTTCCACTGTGAATAAAATGGGGACTATGATGCGAAAACAGCGGTATTGAAGGTATACCCATAAGTCTTGATATTAAAATTATTTACATATATAGTCATGATGCAGTTAGTTATAAGCGAAAATAAAATGAGAGATAAATGAAATGGGAAAATGATATTATTAATAAATTTACTGTAAATGTTAAGAAAACTTTGACGCTTTATCAACCAGGTGGAGTACCTTAATTTTTATTTTTATCTTATATCCATTTTTATTAAATTTAAAATGATTAATGTTAGTTAATTATGTTTTTTAAAACTTTGGGGTCTCACAGCTCATTTCTTCTACTGTCAACAGAAACTATATGTTATACCATCCGGCATTAAATTAAATGTTAATTGAAAATGTTACTCTAATTTTTGTTTTATAAAGCTCTTAATTTAATTAACAAGAAACCTCCAAAATGTTTGGTGCCTTCTAAATTAAATTTTTGCCTTTTATCTTGGAGTCGACCATTATTTATATCAATTTTATAACAACAAGTGAGTGGTGAAAATTCCTGTAATTTTAACAGTATATACCTTTATAGTAAAGAATGATTTGAACGAGTAACGCCAACTGTACGTTGAAGCTGAAAATTTATCAGACTACCTTCGTAAACCCCTTTCAAACTAATTCCCGAAAAAACTAATTTTAGTTGAAGACTGTGGGTTGCGAACATAAACTGCGTTAATATTGTTTTGTGGTTGGTTCGATTTCGAAATTGTGAAACGATTTACCTCTCACGTCAGCTACCCTGTCTATAAATTACCCACTTAAGAGCATAAAACAATTTTTAAACAAAGTACAAGACGTTAAATATGGAAATGGCACTTTTCGTGGTTTCGACTCTCAAGAAATTAGATAGTTAATTAAATAGAATACTTTTGGTGTCATCGCGGCCGACAGTTCATACTTGATATATCAAATCAATAGTCAAAAATTTAATAATGTAAAACAATCTAGAGGAATTTTTTTTTATATTCTAAATATTCTTATTTTCGTGACCTTTCCGCCATATTTCTTATTTATGTAAAGAAACTATCCTTTAAACACCTGGTTGACAATTGTACACAATTAAAGTAATTTAGAGTTAAAAGCACATAGGCAATATAAAATATACATACACAAACATTTATACTACTATGAACTACAGAATATGTAATTATAGTTATTATCCCAAAAAAATACAAAAAAAAACAAATACAGTAAAATTATTTGAAATCTGATTTTTCAGGTATTAGAAAGAAATACTATAAGTAATAACGACTCTAAGTGAAATTTTTTAAAAGAATGTTGCAGCAATTTTTAAAATAGTTATTTTTAGTATTGTTCTTTTTTTTGGAAAACCAAAAATTTCCCAAAACAGTATGACTGTTATTAATTTACCCCGAACATCCTCCCAAAACACAGATCGAAATGAGTAAGAGTTTTATGATTAAAGCAGACTAGATAAAATAGATCTTCAGTATATAAAGATATAAATATGACTAAATACATAACAAAGAAATTACTTGTAAATCTTTAAGTCAATCCACTCACAAAATAACTTTCGTACATAGTTAAACAATCAAGGAGGAAGTGAAGTAATGTTACTCTAAAGTAATGGTGGTAATACAAAAGCGTACAGATTAATTAAAACTTTAATATTAAAAAAAGGGATTATGAGGTAAAAAAAAAAAATTCAAAAAATCACAAAAAGTAAACGAATCAAATCTTACATACATAGGATTTAGAAGAAATTATATTTTTGAAAATCTTTTGTTTCGAACTTCCTTTTTTGTGGAGTGTTTGTTTATGACATCATTCATTTGACGGAAGGTGGAATGAGGTTTAACGAAATTCTAAATATATTCCGATGTTTCTTGTATATACATGCGTATTTTTAAAGTGATTCTCTATTATCTGTACTTCCTTGTTTCATATTTTCCCTCTGTTCGTTTAGTACAATTTTAAAGTGAGGGATATGTTTGATGTTAAGAGATAAATCGAAGCATCTTTTATATATCTTTAGGGTTGAATTATCGAATACCTTTATTGATTTGTGGTTTGAAAGAAACATGAATGTTTTTTTATATATGTAAAAAAATGAAATTAATAACAAAGAGAAAGAAAAATGTTTTATAACAATTACGTTCGAATATATGTTAGTGATATTTGATGAAATGCTTGTTTTATTTATGAACCCTTTAAGTGTCCTTAAAATCATTTGCTTTAGGAACCATCGTCAAGTCATCATTTTTGGCTAAAGGTGAAATCAAATTTCTAGTGAAACCAAAATTGGAAAGTATTTTCGCGGAAATTGCTTGCCTTTTGTATTGAAAGGTAAAATAACTAATATGACTACCATTTTTGTGTTAATTCTTTTTGTATTGTGTAGTTATTTTTATATATGTATTTATACAAAATTAGTTCCCAAATGTTCTTTTGAAATTTTCGCTAATTAATTATCACTAGCTGTGATATCAAGGTTCAGAAGCCAATGTCGAAAAAGAAAGTATTCCAGTCAAAAAACAGATGTGATTAAAAAGACTGAATTTAATTTAATTATTATGATTAAGGTTTTGAATAATGGACTCTCCCTTAAAAAATGTTTATTTAGCTTAAGATAATAGGCCCAGCTTTAAATTATTTGCATTACAATGCTTAGGTCTTTGCAAAGAGATTAATGTTGATACTTCCATTCTGGAAATGAATTTAACATCAAACCTCCATCACTTTCCTCGGAGCAGTTTAATCCACTTTATTAAGTTACTCTTCGACCTCATCTCCGTGACCTCTTCTAATTTAGTGAATTCACACAGAATCCGTTCACTAAAACAAACATTAGCCCACATTCGTTACGACATGCTAGAATTTGTCCCGGACAATCTCTGGACATGTCCGTCTGTCTGTCTTCGTCTTTTGTCGCTTGATGAAGTTGACGTCGTCGTCGTCGCGGTACAGCGCGGCTGCTGCAGCGGAGATAGTCGGCCGCGAGTTGTCGCGTAATGACCAGGAAGTCGGAATTATTGTCCCGAAAAAAAAAATCGTTCTAAACAAGAAAAGACAAACAGAAGTGGGGTCGTAGACAAATTTCATTTGCATAGATGAAGAAGAGACTCATCATCAATGAATAGCGTTGTAATGCTTTTAAGTCATTCTAAGGGACGTAACCTTCTGATTCAATTAGAGCCCACTCCGAGTGTGGGTGGTGTGTGCGATAAAGTGGGTATTTTAATTAATTTATTTTCCATCCCGCCTTATTTAGCATTCAATTGAAGTTTCTGATAATATTTCCCCAAATGGACGGAAATTTTCGGGTAGCAACGCCCGCCGTGGATGGATAGAAAGTAGAAAGATGGATTGATGCTGCTGCTGGTGATGGGCCAATGCTCTCAGCCTCGCTTTATCTCAGCCGCTACATTAGATTTTGGCTCTGGAATACTTTTCTCAAGTATTCCTTAATTGCTCGCCTATAAATCTTAATTTCCCTTTTCAGCAAAACGAATATTGATTTTTACAGAGTTTGTTCCCAGGTCAAATAAATTGAAAGGATACTATAAATTTGAAATGAATTATCGCAGAAAAGATAATGTGATTCTCAAATATTTAATATTATTTTGCAATTCCAGCAGATGGAATTCGTCTTGAAAGTATATTAAAATTTAATAAATTGGATTTTAAAGCTTCGTTATCTTTGAATGAAATTATTAATTACAGTTTTGTTTCGTTATTTTTATAAGAAATTGTGTTTTTACTTACAGAAAAGAAAAGTTGGTGAAATACTCGGTTTTAAGATGTTTAAGGGGTATAATATATTCAAATGAGAGTTTTGTGACTCTACTAAAAAAACGATCAAAATAAAGTTTCAATATTACTCGTCTGAAGGTACAAAAATTGCTACATCTAGAAGAATAAAAACAAAATTTCATATTTTACATCAATTGAGCTACTGCTACTATGTCATCAATTTAAAAAACAAAAAATTGAGTTTTCAACGACAAAATCGCTCTTCAGTTATTTATGCAAATCGTAATTCCTTATTGTGATTTTACTAAAGTAACAATTATTTTATAGAGCTCAGTTTGTATTATTAATTAAGGTACATGATCCAAATAAAGCACGAGCCGTCAAAGCCCATCTCTTGAAATCCCTTTTAAACGAAGTCTGAAATGTTACAAGGCTTCACTACCAAAAATTATAAAATGCGTACATGTTTGGTAACTATTATAAATTCGTCCTGATGTACCTATGTAGACTTATCTTTGTCTTTGGACATATAAAACCTTAACACGTTATATCATGGTGTTTTGTTATAGTTATGAAAGAATATACATAAATAGTATACATATAATTTTTGTCTTGTTTTGTATTTTGCATTGTGTATAATAAACTTTTCGTCCTACAACCAAAGCATAGTTTTTAAACTAGAAAAAAAAGTGGGTACACATTTTTAAAATGAATAAAATTTACTAATTATTTTCTTTTATGTAGTTAACCAATAAACAATGATTTTAATTAACTGTTAACTTGAATATTTTATATCGCTATTCTTTGACTTTTTGAGAGTTATCGGGTACCTCACCTTAATTGCTAATGTATGAAATAATAATAGAGTTATGAATTCTTCAAAATATGACAAAATGGGGTTTAGGTAGCCGTAGGAGGAATCCATTTATAAAACATAAACGGTAAGTTAACATATACCATAATTAGGATAATACCCAGATTTTATGAAATTTGTGGATCATTATCATAATGGGTATGGTTGTTACTATCAGATTGACTAAATGATGATAGAACTACCTCTTCAAAGTATGAATCAAAAACTACTACAGAAAGAGTTTATAAACTACCCCTTGCGCGAGTTACTGGAAAATTGGATAAACAGGAATTCCAATCAGTCGAAATTAACATATGCAAAACGAGAATCGTGCTAAACAAAAAAGACCGACTATTGTGTGTAGGTCATTAAGGCAAGGAATTATACGTATGACATATGACCGCGGCGAACATCTGGCTCACTCTGCTCCAGCATCACCGTCTCTGGAGTTATAATCCGCGAGATCCAACTGACCACAGACAGATAAAATCTGCTTGTGTTTGAACTTTTATACGAAGATCAGCTCGCGTTGTACCACGGTGTAAAACCGTCCGCGATAACCTCAGCAAAAGTTGAGAACTTGAATTGCAGTTTCGTTTTGTTTTCCCGCTGAGAAAGATCTCGGATCTAAAAGGCGGTGTATTTCCGAGTATCTTTTAATCTAGGATAATCTTTATCCCTTCGAAGTGTGACTATTTCGCAAATACTGAGTGCTAGAAAATATGTTTTATTTTGAGTATATCTCAGTTGATACGTAGTGCATCCTCTGTGCTATTTTGAAACGACTTTTTATAACGATTTTCTTGTTTATGTTTGTTATTTATGCTGCTTAGAAGCATAGAGATTGGTATGATATCAACTCCAAACAGGTTTATAATACCTTCATAAATTAATTAGTTTTGTGTCGAGTTGAGACCGGTAGCTATTTTTTTCATTTTGATAAGACTGGGCTTGCGTCTCAGTCTGCTTCTATATTTGTTGATTACATCCACCCTCGGGATTAAGTGAAATTCCTCGTGAACTCCATCAGTGGCAAGTGAGTGTAATCGCAGTCGCGCAGCATCCCGCTGCAATCATTAAACCGCGACACCGCTGGCCAAGTGCGTCGGCATCATCTCAATTTTCAGACGGCCGGACGGTGACTTGGATGCATTCGAGCGGCGCTGGCGTAACGAGATCAGCAAGGAAAACAAAGCAAAACACGGCGGTCACTGATCCCCCGCGAAAAGGTCAGGTGTAATAAACGAGCCTCCGCGAATCTCGGCCGCATGGACTGTCCATTGGTCGACATTTGACCGGCGAGTTTTAGCGACATCGACATGTATGTTGCAGTTGGTCCAGCTATGCAATCACGTGTCCGGTCAGTGCTTGCGTTCGTTTGCGTCGTTCTAATTAGAATATCCTGCGCTGAAGGCTTCGTCGATGACCCGGAGACCGTCCGTTTGGAAGCCAAGGTCGGATCGTATGTCGTGTTTAATTGTCGAATTGATTTCCCTTACGACTCCGACATACCCTATGTCATCCACTGGACCAAAGATGTAAGTCGACTTTGTTTTTCTTCTTTTTTAAGGAAATGGATAACAGCCATACAACGCCGATCGAGTGCTAGGGTCTAAAGTTTCAACCAATGAAGGCCTCGTCATGGCCAAGATCGAATTTCACCCGCAATTGCATATTTCACTTTTTGTGCCTTATGGAACGGTTACAAAATGGCCTTGGCACTAAGATGTTTTTACACAAATGTCTTCTTATCTACGATTTACGAATTACGAATTAGAATTCGCAGATGACTAATCAAAGTATTTTTAGTTGTAGTGCTGTAGGAGGGTTGATACTAATTCGATGACTCATGCGCCGTAATTTGTATTTTGAGAATTATACTACGTATTTATAATAATGAACAACTTTTCTACGCAAAGGTGTTAGGGGTGATCACGAGTGTAACCCATATTTACACTATATTAAGAGTAAATTTTGGGATAGCTTTAAAACAAACATATTATTGCTGGCCAATTTACTTACTAGATTTTTGAACGCTCTTTTACGAAAAACGCTTTTGGTGCTCATCTGAACTTCTGAAAATCATCTTCCGAAGTGTTTTATTTTTTACCAAATTAAACAAAATGGCGATCTTTGAATTAACGTTTGATTTTTATTAGTTATAAATAAAAATATTGATCAAAAATTAAAAAAAAACCCTTCAATCAGGCACTCGATTTATACTATACCTAGACAATTTTATAAAAATTCGTTTAAATCAAACGATTGGTTTTTTAAAATATAGTGGTCAATTGATAATAAAACTAAACAGATAACATAATTTCAAACAAAAAAAAATGCAGGTGCATGTCCTTTCCAACATAGCATCCTGGAGTAACCTCGTTGTGTCGAACTTCCTTACGGACTATATCCTATTCAATATACAATATAAATTCAAAAAGAACGATTATTCTTACATAAAAATTTTACTTACATGCAAACTTAATAATTTAAAAAAGCAAAATCTTTCTATCAAAAATTATGTTTGCGAAAATGACATAATCGAATTCGCACTGGTGTATTTGTGTTAGTGATAGATTCACTGGGCTTATCCGCAAGAAAATAATGAAATACATGTATTCTTATTCAGCGAAAGTTTCACTATCATGGAAGCCAAAAAAATAAAAAATCTTTTGATTACATTCTAAGTAATATAGCACATGACCTTTAAATTGGCCGTTTCTTTATCACTTTTTTTTAACTTAAGTGACATTCATAGTAAGTAAATGTGAAAATTTAAGGAGGAGTTGGGTTTTAAAAATATGGGTACATTATGACTCAAAGCTTATTACTTTCAAAGAATATAATTATTTGTATCTAAAATGCTGTCTTTAGAAATTGTCTTTTGAACAGTTTAGTAATTTTAAAGATATGCAAAGCTATGTTGGTTGAGTTTAGAAATGTATAATTTTATGTCTTTAAGTATGCTGAACTTCAATAAATAAAAACAAAGAAAATTTCAATTCGCTCATAATGAGAATTCCCCCCATTACCCCGCTCAGGCATTGTTCCCTTACGCACTGGGAACTCGCGGCAATTTTCATTAATCCCATCATGAAATGATTCTCCACGGCTGGTTTAACAAAAACTCAACTGAGAAGAAATTTTTCGGCGAAATGAAGCTTTCCCGGATAATCCCCGGATAGCATTGCTGCGGCACAAATCCGCAACGATCAAAAATCGTAGTTTTGGGCCCGCCCTGCGAGGCCGCGAGGGGGCGGCAAAAAGTTCGGAATTAAATTGATCCATTCATTCATCATCGCGAAATGGTTCAAAATAGAAAAAAATGAAAACGCGAATGGATGCCACAGTGCGTGACGGGATAAGAACCCGTGGACCGCGGGGCAGAGGGCACGGCACGGGGCGGCCGTCGGATGCTTAATTGAATTGAAGGCTGGTTCGTGATTGAATTGTGCTCCTCGCATGAGTTTAATTTAATTCCAGAAAAAAGGCAGCCGCGGACATCGCGCCGCGCCGCTGGCTTTAAAAGGCGGGCCCGCTTAAGCGCGGATTATGCACCCATCGGAGCACCCTACGCGGCCGGGGCAGCCGCGCGTCCGGAGCACCCCCGCTTAAAACCCGCGGGGCCCCGACAAAGTGTCCAGATCCATTGTCGGCAGGTAAACTCCCGCGGCAGGTGCACTTCTTTCGATCGCATCGCACCTGACTCTTGTTTTTTTTTGTAGGGCGGTGGTCCATTGATGCGAGATGCTGCACCGCACGAAATCTCGCTTTCGGATGTAAACTCAATTAATAGCAGCTCTTGATCTGGGCTTAACGAGGAATGGAGGGCACCTCTTTTCCGGGCCATTATCGATCCGACGGGACCGTGTCCGGAACAATGGCCACTTCTGCGGATTCCTCGCAATGGCAGCCGCTCTGATTAACTTTTAAATCCGACATGGGGGCGAAAATACGCCGCCCGATTATTGTTTGGGATTCTATTTTAGCCTCATTTCGGCCAGATTACGAAATTGGGTGAGATAATTTCGGGGGGATTGCGACCGCGGCTTACGACATTTCGACGCGGTCAGCCGCCCTGTCCGATTTCCAATTTGAATTGAGTCATTCGGCGGGAAAAATTACAAAAATGACTGTGACTTTCGTGTCGTTATTAGTTTTTAAGGCCAATCTAGTTAATTGCAAGTTGAAAGATCATGAGAGACGCCCACCATCCAGGCGGCGGCTGTTCGGGTACTCGCCGCTTAATTATGTCACTGTCAAGCCTCGCATTACGCGGTAGGACGGCTCCAATTCTCAAATATGCACTTAACGAATTTTACTCGCCTCTCAATGGGATGGATATCAGGGAATGCTCCAAATTCGTAAATTATGAGCCTGGAAGCTTCAATTAAGCCTAATTTTATTAGACCATGTAAAAAATTTCGGCTCTTGTAATATTTGCTATTAGGAGGAATATGCATAACAATAGTAGATTCGTAAAATTTTTAGTTGCGTTCTTGCTGCGGAAGTACAAAATCGCCTTGTTTTGTGAACAATAATCAGGAAATGCGCCCTAAATAACAACTAGAAAAGGTTTCTGCGATGATTCAGTAGAGCAAATAAACACAGAATCGATTTGCATTAGTGAAATGATAATAAGTTTTTGAAATACATATTTTACACATTTTCTCGTTAATTTTAATTCCTCAAAAAATGAGTTTTATATGTATTTGAGTTTTATACCTTAGTCTATTTTACAAATAGTTTTTTTTTATAATTTTTTAACTTTTCATCAATTAGGGCGGACGCACAATTTCAACTTTGACGCCAAAGTTAAATTTTGTCTATACTATCGCTTTTGGAGGAGAAAATTATTAAAAATATTTTGATGGAAAACCAAATACAAAAATTGTAAATTTCTCACAAGCAAAACAAACTGTGTCAAGCATCAGTCAAAATATTTTTATTTTTTGCACAGATTAAAAAGACGCAGTCTTATGCTAAATATTTTTGAGTCAAGCATGCTCACGGTTTAGAAGTTGTGATTGGTTGCAATATCAGACAATGAAAAATTGATATTGATTGATTTGTTTGAAAATATTGTGGCTATAATCAATTTAAAATTGTTTCAAAAATTATTCTTGGAATCAATTTATAACTGATTGATCACATATTGATTATGGGAATCAATTAATTGGCTATAGAATCAGCCAGTAATAGTGTATCTAATGTTAAGAATCAATAAATAAATTAAGTTCCCCAATTTTATTTTTAAAATACAATTCTTTATCAGATTTTCTCAACGTCTGATTATTATAAGTATTACATACATGAGAAAGTAGCTGCATACATTTGAACTGAAGAAATTCATAAATAGCCTAACAACTATAACTACTAAAAATGTTATGGGTCACTTTATTAATGACTGTTATTAATCAGTGTAACCTAGTTATTTATGGTTTGCACGTGTGTGGTAGGTACTAATAAAAATAAATGGCAAGATCTTTAGTCGATTTCTTACAATTAAAGGAAGGAAGACTCGAGTTGCCCTGAATCGTAACTACGGGTAATTAAACAAGGACAGACAAGATATGAAATACATAACGACAGCATCAATTAGAGTGGAATTATTTAACTTCTGAATGAAAATTTGCACCTTTAATTACTTCCTCTGTAGAGCATCCACGTTTATCGCGAGTACCCATCCCGATGCATCCACCTTCCGCAACCGTGGTGGCCAAAGGCAAAAGAAATTTTGACGCAACCCCCGCTAATAGCGTAAAATTGATAAACGTGCCAGCAATCTTTGTGCCGCCCTGCTCCGTCCAAGTTGATGTCCAAGTGGTCCAGATGAGACGGATGAAACAACAGCAGTGGACCATTCAGATGGAAATATTAAATTTATTTAAATTGATGCAATCATACGATTAAAGAGTATTTCGCCCGGCCAACCGCGGCGTGGCTCGAGCTGCTGCTTCACTTGTACTTTTTATGCCGAGGGTGGCCCATCGCTGCAGACTATCAAAAAGAAAAAAACGCTTTTTTGTTTATAAACAGTGATGGGTGCTTGGGGCTGATGACAGGATGTGACCATTCTTTTTTGGCATAATGTCTTCAAGGGCGATGTGGCCACAGCCTAAGATCATGTGGATGCGAGATATTTATGGGGTGAGGCCATCGCAAACGTGACATTTATGGGTGCCTCACAAATATGTTGTGTGCTTAAAGCAGAAAAATCATGTCCAAGAAATCGATATTGCGACAGAGTCCTTGTCTTTTTATTTCATGTTTATTTGCATTTCTTACCAATTTCGTCATAAGCATGAGTAAACATTGTGTACTACATTTTCTGTTATAGGGTAAAAAGATTTTCACATGGTTCGACGGTTCAATGGCTGCATCAGAGCTCTACAACGGGCGGCTGAACCTTATAGATACGAACGAAGAATATGGAAGAGCATCAGTAAATTTGACGGCGATCCGAGAGTCCGACCAGGGACAATATCACTGCCAAATAATTTTCCCCAATCGAACTCCAAGTACACGTAACAATGGCACGTGGTACCACCTCACCGTTGAAGGTTTGCAAATTTAGTGCAGCTTAGTTAACTAAACCTACAAGCAAAACCTTTTTATCTTCATCACCTCACAGGTGGTTCCCTTATCAAAATTCCGCCCGTAAATCAGACACTAATGGAAGGTCAAACTGCTTTTTTCCACTGTGTGATGAAATATCCAGATACGTCCATCATAACGTGGTACAAGGACGGTGTGGACTTGAAGGACCAAATTGATCTCTTCCGAAGATCTTTTCTAGGTCCTGATGGAAGTCTTAGCATCGATCCAACTATGATGAGTGATTTAGGGGAGTATGAGTGCAATGTGCGAAACCACGACGGGGAAATTCAGAGGGCCCGAGCGTACCTCAACATCCAATGTAAGTAAATAGTTCTAATTTTATTTATAGAATAATAAAGTTTAAAAACTATTAAAGTTTCTTTTAATATTGTAGTATAAATTCCTATGTAAACAAAATAAAGAAAAAGCCCTAAATTTTTATTAATCAGTTTTAAAAATAACATTACAATTCGAGTAGTACATGTAAATCGACTCTAGTAATTTTATTATAATGAAACATAATGTTGGCTCTTGAAGTACCCTGCCAAAATCAGTTAGAAAATTAATTGTGAAGTTTAAAAATAAAAACTTTAGTTCCACCTTTCTACAAAAGAAAAAAGAATTGACCAGATACTCAAAAAACAACTCGTTTGCTTCTTCGAATTAAGAGTTGACAGTTCTTAAAAAAAAAACCAAAAAATTATTAACAAAACTTCCTCTTAACTCCCCAGTTCAATCAAAATCCTTTATCATTTTCCTCTATATATTTTTCTTCTTTTTGATTGTTGATTACTTAAACAGTATAAAACGCTGAAAACCATTTCAATTATTTTAGTTACAAAATTTTCAAAATACGAATGAATAAATTATACAAAATAATATATGTATCTATGTAATGTACCATATATTAAAATACGAGACTGCAAGAATCTTGAAAACGAGATCAAAAATTGATGGACCAATCGCAACACTATCAAAGTCTTGGTTTGTTCTTGCTTTGCTCATCACTAAAACAAATACCCTCAAATACTCAGTAAAATTTCAAATTAATCAATCAAATTCTAAGGATTTTCCAAAAATATTTTGCCCGTGCAGATAAGGCGAAGGTCATCTACTCACCCCCAGAGGTGTACTTGCCCTACGGTCAGCCGGGGATTCTGGATTGCCACTTTAGGGCGAACCCTCCCCTGAAGAACCTGCGCTGGGAGAAGGACGGCCTCCTGTTCGATTCGTACAACGTCCCGGTAAGCGGCGGCGCCCCCCTCTTCCCTGTTCCCTGACTGACATCCTTCATCCCGTCCACAGGGTGTGTTCTACAAGATGAACGGCAGCCTCTTCTTCAGCAAGGTGGACGAGAAACACGCCGGCAGCTACACGTGCACCCCCTACAACGACCTGGGCACGGACGGGCCCTCGCCCGCCATCAACGTCATTGTCCAGCGGCCCCCGATTTTCACCATCACGCCCAAATCGGTCTACATTCATAAATTAGGCGAAAACGCCCAAATGTCCTGTGACGCGCTGGACAGGGACGGCAGCCACCGGCCCACGATTACATGGAGTCGGGTAGGTCGAGCTGGTGCATCCCGGTTTATCCCGGTGCATCCCAGGACATCCCTCTTAATTTTTCATATATTGTCAATATTTCGTCCACCCCGCAGAAGGACGGCATCCCGCTGCCCGTCGGCCGCGTCTCGCTCGTGGGCGGCAACATGACGCTGGAGGGCATCACCGAGGCGGACAGGGGCATCTATCAATGCTCGGCAACAAATGAGGCGGCGACGATAACAGCGGACGCGGAACTGATGATCGAGAACATCGCGCCCCGCCCGCCCTACAATTTGACTGCGAACAGTTCGGAAACGGCAATAACCATCAAATGGCAGCCAGGTGAGATAAATGATTTATTTAATATCCCCGCAGGAGCGGCCAGGTGCACGCCCCCACTCACCCCTTAGTTGGTGATCGAAATTTTGAGAAAATTGCACGGGGTCCTAAGACCGCATGATTTGCAAGCCCGCCCAGCCGGAGGACGTCCCGCCCATAAATTACCGCGAAGAGTGGAGAATAATTGAACCATCGTCAGCTTCTCGGTCCACTGGATGAATTGGCCTGAAGCCGGAAATTTATAGTTTTCGGGGAGCCCGGTTTCGTCCTGGCCATTGGCAGGGCTGCGCTGCCCGAATGAATATTTTATGCTCTTCGCAAGTAAATCAGTTGGTGCTTTTCATTTCTAAATTTATGCTTTTAAATTGGTGTCCTGCCACGAAGTCCTGACCACGGCACATGCGAACCAGGGTGCACTTTCAGATTTTCACTCTATTCAGGAAACCCGTTTTTCACCCCTATCATGAATAATACACAAAGTCTAATAATTTATTTTACACTTTGCTCATTATGTCGTTAAGTAGTTGGAAAAATAACATTGTAAAACGAATAAACACAATATTGTATAAATAATATTTGAATACGTCTTCGCACCAATTCTAAAACATAAAATTGTGTTCGCGTACTAAATTAAGAACTTCCTTCATTTCCATTTAATTATGTGTATTATTAAATTAAAAATATTTAAATTTTGAAACAACTCATTTCGCAGTAAAATTAGGCTGTTAATGTTTGGAATTTAAAATTTGTTTGGTTTTACTTTAATGTGCACCTTTTATTATTCAACTAAATACGTGATTTTCAAATAATATTTCAATAATTATAATACTGTTTCAAAAAATATTTTCATGCATTTTAAATACTTTCAAATTCATAATATAATTAAAATATTTGAGTAAACTAGCCATTTGCATGAGCTGTAGCTGTAGTAGCTAAATTTTGCTTTAAAATGAAAGTTTGTGAAAACAACATCAATTTCTTTGGCTTACATAAAATGATTAATTAATCAAAAAAGACATTATTTGACAATATGGCCAATATAATAATAATTATAAATAACATTTTCGGAAACTGATTGCTTGAGCCAAATAAAGAATTCGATTTTATGGTAGGTACATATATAATATAATAATTGATAATTATGCTAGAAGGATTCAAAATAAACAATTTGTCTCACCTAAAAACTTGTGCCACATATTTTGGACAACGTATTCATTGAAATTAGTAAATTTTGAATGAAATATAAAACGATATTAGTTATTATCCTCAATTTTAAATGTTATCTTGCCTGAGTAGTACTGGGTAAATGGATTAAAATTGCCTCTAAAGTGCTAACAGTTTTAACGAAGAAATATAAGCCTCCACTATTCAAAAATGTTCACACATGGCCGCACTTCGGATAAAAGGTTTAACATAGTGTTAAAATTCCAGCAAAATCACCGCCCTTTTTTCAGGTCCTAATTTTCGTGCCAAAACATTTGACAATCCGGCTCTCGATTCCGGAAAAAAAACATTTTTCAATCATAAATCAGCCAGGGTGTTGTCGTCACCCACCGCAGTGGTGTGGCTTCGGCCTGAATTTAAAATACGCTTTAAAAAATAAATTCGCGAACTAAATAATTTATGCTGAGGGGTATTTTTCGCAATAAATTCGCGCTTTTGGAGCCGGCCGTGCAGTGGGTGCTTTGTGCCCATTGAAGGCGCCCGCTGCGATAAAATTGCACTGGCCGAAGGGAGGAGGCCCAAAAAAGGGGCTGCTTTTGAACTAGCCGAACAAAAGGGCTGCATTTAACAAGGTTATTCATTTTAGGATACATCCGACCCAATTTGGAGTACACTGTCTGGTATCGATTGGCCAACGCCGAAGAATGGCGGACGATGAAAATCCTTTCAAAGAACGTTATGGAAGCAACAATTAGCAACCTGATCCCTGGTCGGGAGTACGAGTTCATGGTGCTGAGCCAGGACAGATTCGGGGACGGCATGTTCAGCAAGAAGTTCACCTTTGCGACGAGACGTAAGTACGCTTAGTTAACACCAGACTATGTTTTTTTTCGAAAATAGAAACAACCCTACTGAAAACGATGATAGAATTAATTATTAGTAAATTATTATTACTAAGAGAAATCCTAAGTAAGAGACCCAAACTAATTTTTGCAATATAAACAAGACTGGCTTTATCCAAACTAAAAGCGAACAAAATCGGTTTCAAATTCTTGAACCAACTTGAAGTTAAGTTTTTGTCAATAAAATAGTTAAAAACAAAAAAAAAACTAACTCTAGCCAAATATCTAGCAAATATTCAGCAAAACCTACTTCAAGAAATACATTTCAAATTTGTCGCTGCATTCTCATTTTTATAGCCTTTACCTCTAAAATCAATTTTTTGCAAGTTTTGTCCTCAAAATTGCCCATAAAATTCTTGAAGCAACATAAAAATGATATGAAGGGAAACTTGTTAAAAATTGTATTAAGTAATAATTTATTGCTTTATATTTTATCTCATTTATTAGATACTTTAGTTTTAAATGGCTATAAAAAGTTCAATTCATGGTGTAGCAGAACCCACAAGTCTAGCGTGATCCAGGTCGAAATTCTTATGCCCTTACGAATGTATAGATGAAAAATCTTTTGTTATTTGATGCTCTGAGGGATCAAAATAAAGTTTATTGGATAGTTTCTAATTCTTATTTCAAATTTTTTAGATTAGGTTTTCTGTGCATATAAATATTAACCTGGACCTCCTAAATTAGGAACTCTAGAATTAAAATTTCAACTTATTACTTATTACTGTCTCACTGGCTTGCAATTCTTATCGTCCATGTTGAAAATTTTTATTTATTTTCCGAACACTAATTTCCATTCAAACTTTTTCTAATTTGTTTTCATATAACACTTCAGAGAGGTCGCCAGAGGGAGCTGAGGACTACCCTGAGTCAATAGCGCCCTTCACGCAAATAGGACCCCCGAAAAACGTCACCGTGGAGAAGCGTCCTGACGGCTTCCTGGTCTCGTGGGAAGGACCCAGGTTCGGGATCGATTTGCTCCGCATTTACAGGATTAGCTGGTGGCAGGAGCCCGAGCACCTCCTGCACGGCTCGGCCGAAACAACAAGCAACCAATTTGTAATTCGGCACCTGAAGGAAGATGTCACATACCGCATTCAGGTGTTCTCACTGTCCATCAATGACGACCAGGTGCCGAGCGGGTTCGTCGAAGTAACAATGCCCTCCCACAGGAAGATGAGAGCCATAGCCATCGGGACGACCGTCGGGATAATTTTCATCATCACTGCCACCAGCGTCTTTCTGTACGTGAAAAAGAGTTGCTCGCGGCAGTTCAAATCGAGTAACGAAAAGGTGGGCACATAAAAGCATCCCAACTTCTTTCCCTTTTTGTTTATAGTTTTTCAGAGTTAGAATACCTTTCTATGTTCGTGTAAGTTTTCAACCAAATAAACGTTTTCAATACTTAACAAAGAAAGTGGTTCCTAATTTTGTTTGAAACCAAACCCTAGTCTCAACTACAGCAAATGGAAGTCACAAGGTAAAAAAATAAGTAAGTATAAGTATTTATATTAAATAATTCATTTTCAGGTATCACATTTGTTACATGTTTTAAATTTATATACGACTTTAAATATTTAATATACAAAGACACAAGACTTTAGAGCGGAGAGATAAACAAAATCTTCTTTTGAATGTTTGGTTAAACAATTTTATTTTTCTGTTAAACCGAAATATTTTCATAAACCTTTCTTGGAAATATTCCTAACAATTTGGACTATTCTAAAGAAAATTTCTTTTTATAAAAAGCATAGCTCCTCCAGATATCGTATCGTGTATCCTTATTTAAGAATTTCACAAGCTTTTCTACCAAGCAGCCTATCAAAGTGGTATTTACATACAAAATTTTTCGTACAAAAGAATAGAAGATTTGAAAAAGTAAGTGCAGTCTTAATTAATTTTTTTAATAAAGACGATCGCTTTTCCGAAAATAATTAAGGATTATTTAATTTTAATAGTAAAGGTTTAAAATTAGGACGTTTTTGTAACTTTATAATCTATTGGGTATTAATACTTTTATTTTCTTTGTTTTGGAAAATACTGAAGCAATTATTTAGATGTATACTAATTACAAATTCACTGTTCATCATTTTATGTTCATTTATGTAACTTAACAAGTAATAGATAAATTAAAAGAATTTTATCTATAGTTAACAGGTAAAAAAAACTAAACTTTTTCTATGGAAAATCTCATTTTGTTTTGGATAGAGACGAAAAAAAGCATTTTTGGGTACTTCGTGTTGAGCTAGATTCTTAAAATATGACATGAAGGAAGGTCTTATATAGCATAAGTAAAGAAAAAAGTGCGAAAATCTTTATTTTTAAGTCTATGTAGAATTTTATTTTGTTTTAGTCAAAATGATAGACTTACCTAAATATGTATTATGTCACAGACTCAATTATTTTATTTATGGTTTAAATGATTGATAGATAATAAATTACTTGCTTAAGATTTATGATATATAATATAAGGATGTAATACCTGAAAAGTGTTTATTCTACTTGCATTTGTCTGATTTTATAAAAAATATTAATACTATAATTCTGTAACATCGTACACCCTGTTAGTTCGTGATGATGATTTACTTCGATATTAATGGAGAAATTTCTTTTTTGACGAATAACGGAACTTTCAAGCTTTTTTAAAAAACAAAATGGTGTCCTCGCTAAAGTCTACACGCAAGCTCGCACTGTTTCGATTCAATGTTTATGCGTCGCTTTTGCATCCGTCGTTTGTCCCCAGCATCATGTAGCATAAATGTTTCAGCAAAGCTGCTTTCGAAAGTCGTGATGCAAGAGAGAAGTGAGAACTCCGGTCGGCTGTGCGCTAATCCGCTCCCCCTCCCAACCCGAACGCTCTCAAAAAACGCCGAGCTTATCCGCGGCTCATCCTCCGTCTCTTTCGCGTCCAGGTGGTGGACCTGCGCAACAAAGGAGTCAGGTGAGAGGGAAGGTCTGCGGCGACAGCCGGACCTGATTATGTTTATGTGTGACGCCGAGCGCCGCGGGAGCTGCGAGTTCGCGGCGATTATGCGCCGTGCACCCGCTCGGTGCACGTGCACCGAGAACGCACCGCGATGTTTTCGCGCTCGGTGCACCCGCACCGGGCACTAAGTGAACGTCCGCGGCGCGGAGTGAATGGGGCCCGGCTCACTCGGCGCCGCGGAGCGGTCCAGCGCGGGGTTATGCGTTCGCGGTGCGCGATAGTACCGCTGCAATTAGATGACTCGCCGCGGCCGCGCTCCAGGTGGGGGTGGCCGATGTCGCTGACCAATCTGTCTTTAGCCACTTTTAGCCACTTTCAGATTTTCCTCCTCGCCGCCGTCGCTCTCGTAATCCAGCGCCGAGATAACCAACTGCGAATTGCGGCAGCCATGGAAGTGATATTTTCGTAATCGACTCTTCCGGCTGAATTATTGAGCGACCTTTGTTTTGCGCGACGAGTCGCGAGCCGCGGGAATTTGACGTTATCGCAATGAGCGTCATTAGCGCGCTTAAGGGCGTTTTTATTTAACCCGTTTTCGCAAAAAGTTGAATTCCGCTTCTGGCAGTCGTGTAATGCACATTTGCGGCATTGGGTAATTGAGATTTTCCTTGATTTCACCCACAATCTTCGGAGTAGCAATTTCTTGAGCATTTTCAAGGGCTTAGACTACTTTTTTAATATTATATCATCAAAAAAATGCATACCTTTTAAATTCAATATTAAAATTCCAAGTTTAAAGCATAATTTTATTTTGAAAAACAAAACGTTTATAATTTTCAAAAAAGATGTATTTCTTAATTTTTCACAAACTGCTTTATATTATACATACGTTCGTTATAGTTATCATTGAAATAACTTTTTAAATGAATATTGTTCTATTTAATGAATTCTTAATTTTGTACAATTTTAAATGAATTTTCTAATTTAGCTTATAATTATTAATTAGTCTGTAAGAATTTTGTTATGTAGATTAAATTAAATAACAACTTTCAAAGCAAATATCTGGCCGAATAAAAAACGAGGCTCTAAAATAAAGAGACTTTCACAACAAAAATGTTGAGTAAAACCGTATATTTTCGAAAAATCTTAACATCAATTTACATATACATATGTATGTATGTACATTTGTACACTAAATTTAATAGTTTGTTGAATAGAATACTATTATTCGAATTTTGTAAAAAGGATTTTAATTTTAAAATTATTATACTCAATAGCAAAAATATTTTCGTCTTTAGTTAATTCTCACAAAGCATAAAAAACAAATTTATATGTATGTACATGTATCCCTTTTCAATTAAAATGACTATGCATCGGCATTATCTTAACAGCTTATTTTAAAATTAAATGTTGCTACAATACACAACATATAATGAAACAAAAATAGCGATACATTTTCATTCTATACGATTCCATATTTCCCCGTAATTTCCTGAAACATTTCACGGCTTTGTGGAAATAATGTTTTCAATTATTTCATATTTAATCATGACATGAGAAATTATCAGTAATTACCAGTTGGAATTAATTCGAAATGTTTGTCAGCTCTGTTTCACTTTAAACAGTCATTGTTTTAATTACAATGGAAATATTTTATTAACTGAATCGCTGCATCCCAGGTACACGGAGTGATTTCCACAAATCAATACAATTTGCGCAAATTTAACTTGCAAATAAACACCACTTTGCAATCAATGGCGTCATTGTACCTGTTAAAAAGAGTTCCTCAATGCCGGAAATTACGTTAATTAATTAACTGCACCACGTCATTCACGCGACTTGCATCGATGTCCAATTTCTCATGACTCATCCGCAATTTGAGCTGTCTTTGTTGCATGCGACTCGTTTCAACAAAGGAATTATCGCGGAGGCCAAAATGTGCAAAGTGCATCGAGTGAAAGAGGAACGAGCATAAAATCGAACCACTGCAGTGGCGAATTATGCAAATCCAAAAAATGCACTTTCAATTTTGCTCCAGAAGCGAGCGACCAATAGAAACGAGCAAAAAGCATATTTTTCTAACATAAACTTTTCGCATCTGTGACTCAGGAGTGAATTAATATGCAATTAGCGAATCCAAGGTAAGCCCTCTGATTACAAATACTTCAATCAGCTAGTTATTGAACAGTCCGATCAATGAGCAATCAGCAAGTTCAATTACGCTCTAGGCTCACTCAGTACACTTGCACCCAGTTGAATTCCGCGCCGTGCACCATTCATTTTGAGTTTACGCTTATTGCGAGTGAATTCCACGCTACAGCGGATAAGCCGCGATTATAATTTCTCTGGAAGCGATTACACGCGAATTAGGGCCTATCTGCGCATCGACGTCACGACACGTGTGCCATCTCAGCATATTTATTTGCTTTTTTGATTCCCATAAATTGTTTACTAAACAGACGCATTTAATCTTCTTATCAGCGTCGTGATAAAAGAATGTGACCCATTGTGCAAAATTTGACCAAAACGCAGTGCGCCTTTGCACAATCGCGTAAATGCAGTATGCAATATGCGATCTTATAATAAAAGTATATTTTTCTCTAAAACTCAAAATAATATAGTATAATATAATTTTTCAAATATGAAACGAGGACACTGATCATAGGTCTTTTTTCAGTCGATTAAAAATTTGTAAATAATAATACCCAATAGGGCAACGTTAAACCATTTCGAAATATTTCCTAAAATGAATTCTTATAGAAGACACTACTTAATTTTTAAACAATTGTAAAACCTTATTTTATTACTTTCTTAAAATCAACATAACTCACAATAATTAGAAAAATGCACCCAAGTTGTGATATATAGACCGATCATTATAAACGGCCTAAATCAAGTACTAAAAGCAGGTGCACTTCATTTTTAATATATTTCACTTACATGTTTCAAGTTGTCCTAGGCCAATAAATTGTTTGATGGTCATAATGAAAATCACTTATAATAATTTACTATGTGCGATTAAAATGATTATAATCGGTATGTTTTATTTGTTTAATGAATACAAGAATTTACATATAATTAAGATCTTTTTCTCTTGCTTTGAATAAATGCCAAGTTTTTTTTCAATAGCATTTGAAATGAATAACCAAATTAAAAAGATTACTATGAAATCGCTTATCCGTCATTATTCCATTATACCTGCTTATTTTAATCTTGGAAAGTTAAACCTTACTGGAATTTTAAATCGAAAACTAATAGGTATTCATTGCAATACGAACGCGGTTTTTTTTTATCTCTCAAAGGATATTAATCCGTTGATGCATTTCTCAATGACTTGGAACCAACAATAAGAAAATTATCCCTATATTATAACATCCTACGAAGGGAAAGATTTTCAAAGTAGTACAAAATTTCGAAAGAGAACAGTTTCAACCAACAGGTTCTTCTACAAAATCTTGTTATATATAATTCTTGGTCATACAAACCTCCGATAAAATGTGAAATTGTTTAAATTAATACGACGTTAACACCTCCAACAGCAATGGTAACTAATTTTGAAAGGTGAAAATATTTTTGATGATGTTCATTCTAGCAGAAACTTTTTGTTTTAAATTTTGATACAACTAATAAAATATTTTTTATTTCAATTAACATAATTTGTTGTAGGGTATGTTTACAATAGATATTGTAGATGTAAAGTAGCTTTTAAACTATTTTATTTAATGGTAATAAGTAATTTTTGAGAAAATAATTGCTGACTAATACAAAAACGCAAAGCTCTGTAAAATTTACTGACGATACCAGCTGCGATTGTCAGAACTCAAATCATTAAAACAAGTAATCAGAGCATAATTACTGACTGATTGAAACAATGATATTTCCTTAATTATTCACTCAGCAAAATGTTGTACGATGACGTTAGAATTTTAGACAATTCAGATAAGCAAAACAGATTGTTAAAATAATGCTGATGATATTGGGCTTGAAGATATTAAATTTTTTAAGTCGAATATACTAAAATAATATAAGTTTATCTTTATTACCTATATACGTTTTAAATCTGATATTTTGATTTTGTTTACTTTCTCCGTCTTTTTCTTATTAAAACACCTGCAAATACTTATGAGTATCTATAACTCTTTTTTCCAATAAAACTAAAATAACTAAGCAATAGTAGTAAGAGGCCATTCCGATTAGATTAGAAGCTCTTGTTAAAATGGCCACCTGGGCTTATTTGAAATCCTATTGTTTCTCCAGGTGTCCAGTCTAATTAATCTCAACAATCGTCAAGCAATAGACAATTTTTCGTTTACAGCGTTTTAGCAAAGAAAATTTTTGCAACTTCTCCGTGAAAGTTTGTGGTAAATTATTGGTTCATGAATTATAAAATTTAAGTGTAACTAAGATTAAATTTTCGCAAAAGGTGTTTTTTAGTTTTTACATTTATCGACTTTTCGGAAGATATGTTTACAATTTTGAATTTTTGTAGTGTTTCCTCTAAGTGTGAAGTAATGTGTAATGTGACCTCAAGAACTGTTCAAAAAATTTGCTCAAGTTGATAAAATTTAATGAATCATGTGGTTTTTTGACTCGTTCTTCAAAAACTATACCATATAACAATTAATTTTTCTGTCATCTTAATCGTAAAAATGTAGTTCTATTTGTCATATAATTTAATAATCTTCAGAAAGTAATTTTAGCGCGATTATGTTAAAAACCAACAATTTTTAAATAATTTCGGATTATCGAAAGCTAAGGTATAATGGTTAAAACTTTTAATTGGGAGCCAGACTTGGTTCTTGCTGGCTATAAATAAAATATTTTCTCAGTGTGATATGGTAAATAAAATTCTTTCTCTTGGTCTAAAAATACGTAGGTACCAAAAAGGGTAGGTTTTGTAGGTTAATTGTATATTTATTGGTTGATAAAAGAAAAATCGAATATATCCTACCTTTTAAGTATGAGTTAAAAGGAGCTATATTACTGAATTAAGTACAAGAGCATTTCATTTTGCTTATACTTTAATTTAAAATATGTTCTAGCATCGTCAAACTGTAAAACATGATGTAAACTATTCAAAGCAGGAAGAATCTTATTTACGCCGAAATAGACTTAAATAAATGATAGCAAACAATTATTCTTCAGACTTTGCGCCAAAGCCTAAAATAGCTCAAATTGTATTTTTAGATTTAGCCGCTTCTTCTGTTTCTGCTGTTCCTTTGACTTTGTGCAGGGAGAAGCTTAAGTCTAATTTAAGTACTGAAATTAATCCAAAAATAGTTCGCAGCCCTTGCAAGCCATGAAAGCCATTTGTCAAGCGCAGGGCTGGCATTAATCACCCTTTGATTGCCATAGTGCACTTTCTGGCCGGCCACGGAGTCCTTTAAAGGACGTGATTTGGTCCATAATTCACGAGAAAACGTGCTGCAACTGACCACTTACATGCCACCTATCATCCTGAGCGCGTTACGTCACGGCACTGCAACTGCCGGAGCACTGCTCGATGATTATATTCATTTTTATAAACATTTTGCAATTTGGCCGCGTGTGCGCGAATGAAATTGTTGCACCAGCTCTGGCCGTTTGTTATCCTCGCTCTGTTCGTTTTTCATGTTTTTCATTTATTTATTCCACATTCCGCATTTCATTTTATACAAGTTTAAGTTAAGCCGTGTCCGGAGCTGTAATCAGGTAAAATACGAATAAAGCTTTCCGGACAGAAGTCGTTACCCTGGTTATTTTAAGAAAATTTACTCGAAAATGAGAAAATCTTTATTACCTTCCATTCCGTAGGGTGGTATCGTTTCTTCTTATCTTGGAGGAATAAACAAATTGTAAACATCGTGCCGGAACTGAACATGTTTTGTCGATAAGTTTCGCGGGTCTGTAGAAAAGTACTAACGATAAATTTAAATTTTTAATTTTATGGGTTTTTATATGTGGTAGTATGCAAAATTTATAAACGATGGAACTTGTCCTTACAAACGATGCTAGAAATTACCCGTATAGTTCGGTATTTCGCATATTTGCTCGATAATCCACTTCAGTTTATCTTCATAGTAGGTTTACGTTTATGCTACCTTTAAAGGCCGTTTGAAGAAGAGATAAATATACGTTTGGTGATAAAGATAAGACCGAACAAAGAATGCATCCCATTCAGTTAAATATTGTTTGTAAAAATTCAGTCTTGTAGGAGTCGTCATCCCAAAAATTTAATTAACAAAAATCATATACGTATCTTAGGACAAACAAGACGTTCACTATTTTCCAACAATGTTCAAAAAAAGATAGACGGAAGAAAAGACTTTTCCACTGCCGTTAAAAACATGTTTAAATTAAGAAGCAAAACATATGTTTAAAAATAAATATATAAGTAAGGTATATTGCAGAAAGAACTTTATTCCTTTTCCTTTATAAGAAAATAAAACAATATATTATAATTCTACCAACATCTTTTCAAATTTTAATTGTAAGTTAAAATAAAACTTTGCTCTCCAAAGTGCATACACCAATAATATGTAAACTTTATTTAATATAGATTAAATAAACAGTTCGGATCTTGTGAGAACAACTAAATCATAAATTCATCCTCGTCAGCGAAATTTATTTTAAAATTTGACTTCTCAAATATATTTTAAACGAATCTCAAATTTATTAATTAGCATTCCGAAAAAGTAACGTAAGTCAGAAAAATTTGAAATTTAATTTTGAAATATTTGACACAACTTTTCCTTTATAAAATACCGGTATTGCTGTCGAAGGTAAACTACCATGATTTACTAACAGTAATATAATAAATCGAATAAAATGGCTCTCAGATTTCGATTGGATTAAGAAGATAGAAAGTATTAGTTTTGTTGAAACCTACGTGACCTTAAAACTTTGTATAAGGTATACAAAAATTGTATCTTTATTATAATATATGTATGAATGTTGAAGAAAATCAAATTTTTTTTTGAATGTTTTTCAAAGTTAAAAATATAAAAACTGCAATATAAAATATAACCCGCATTTGTATTCCATTTTGAAGCCAAGTCAAATATGAGCAGCATTATTTGCAATTATTGGAGTACTTCAGGCTGATAAGCTGTATTTGCAACCTGAAATATTAATGCTGTCTTTAACAGAGAACTCATAATGATTCCCTAATTCCCGGGTTATAATACCCACCGGAGGACATGATGTAACCTGCATATAGAACCAATCGATTTTCCCCCCTGGGCCATATGCAAAACTGCCCATCGGGAACAATTTCACAATGGCAAATGACTGACAAATGTTCGTTATTTGTTTCGTACTGCCGCACCGAAACGGGCGTGTCAACGTTTGATAGAAAAACACGCAATTATTTCTGCGGGAAACAAGATTTTCCAGCGCGCTCCCATAGAAAAACGAGTCCAATTGGGCAAACTGGGTCAACAGAGTCTCGCTGTTGGTAACGTGCGCTAAGCTCGAGGGAGCCCCAGAGAGCCCCACTGGAAAGTGACGGCAACTTCTATGGCTTTAATGCGACGCTATTCATCAGAGGAAACTCGATACGAAATGGGAAAGATAAAAAAAAAAAAAAAGAAATCCTTGCCACTCGTAACCAAAATGGCGAAAAAAATAGGGATTAGCCTGGAGCGGTGATAGATACCCTGAAATTCTTTGTCCGATTTGCTAAACAATCCTCTTGGGTCTAGTCATGTGACAAATGCAACATATAGTCCGATGGGGAATCCTGCAAATTGAGAGTTATTCAGGAGCAGTTGATCAATCCCTAATATCCTCGATTCGGATGGCAACTTGAATCAAGGACACTGAGCGATACAAGCGAATCTGCAACTCGGCCACAACTAGGCCAACCCAAATTGTGGCACGAGGCAGTAATTTTAGCCCCAAGAAAATGAGGTAAAATTAAGAACACATGTGGCACGTTAGGTGGTAATGCCACACTGTAGCGGCGCTAAGTCGTTGAATAGGGTTGTTGAACTCAAATGCCCGTAGAGTAATTGATTTTCAGTTTAAAAGCACGGTTGAGCTGTTTTCGCCATTTATTGAACTTAAAAGAAATCAAGGGTCTAAAATATATGTAATCAAAATAGTAGTATTTGGCGTTATAGTATACAGTATTTACTCTATTTCTCATTTGTTTGTTTTCCAATCAAAAATTAACTAAGAATTTTCGTTTCACTCAATGCAAAACAAAGACTATTGAAAAAAGCTTCTTACTGTTTTGTAAACATATGTAAGTATTTAAAAAAGCAATTGTGAGAGAAAAGTCTTTAAATAATTCAAACACAGTAGGTATATATAACAATTTAATTAGTACCTATACTCCAAAAATATTTATCTGATCAATGCGATTCAAAAGCTTTAAAATTTAAAATACGTTTAGAATATTTTGAAATCGCAAATGTATAAAATTGTAATTGTTTTTGTATCACTAATAAGCAAATAACTTAAACTTGGAAATGTTCTGGTTTTTGCGATGGAAGTAAGATTTATCTGCGTATTACTCGAAATCAATTATAAAATAATAAAAAGCAGTAGAACTAGTCGGTGTTTTCAAACTCGCAATTAATATAAAGTTGCATTTATTAGAATTTCTAATTAGCAAATGACGAAATATATTAAATCATAATCATTTGTATTTGAATACTTTTAACAATTAATGATAACAAGCAGCAAACGGAGTTGTTACAAAAATAAATCTGTTATTATCTTTCCCTAACCTCGTATGGTTGTAGTTGGAACTTTTTTCGATTCGGTTGTTAAGAGAAAAATAAAATATATATTTAAATTATTAGGCGATGGAAAACATTTTGCGTCATATACGAAAATAATATGTATAATACTATTTTAGTGTAACAAAAAATGAATTGCGGAATATGTTTAATCGAGTGAAGATGTAGGTAATGCAGGTCCCAGTTTTTTGTATTTTTTGAATTATTAATACATATATCAAACAGAACACAGAACAGGAAATTCTCTTAAAACAGTTGAATAGGAACAATATGAAAACAAGATTTTGAAATCCGACATCTTGTGCATATATCATCATTTGAGATGTTTATCGCTTAAATTTGTATAGTAAACAAACAAACAGAAAAACAAAAATACATATTTTTTCTTCAAGCTAAGCTTAAGCTTAAATCATTCCCTAAGAAGCACTTTTGCGACCAATTGGCATTACAGAATATATTTTGAGGTTCCTTTTTGTATATAACAGTGCGGAAATCGTCTATATTAAATTGTGCAAACAAAATGCTGAAATTTATTTACTATATTTGTTTACTTATAAGAAATATACTCAACACAGTGCTGAAACTGACAAATTAAATCATCTTCCAGTGAACAATTTATCAGAACTGGCACAACGACACTTTAATTTATCGCGAATAAATCTGCATATACTACAGACAAAGAACCTACAATTTTTTTGAAAGTCCAATGAAATGCATCATAATGTGATAAACGAACGTTTCATATTCATAAGATAAGAATGGTGAATATATAATTTAGCAACTCTTTTTGGCTTTTTAATTTATATAGGTTTTTTAGAATGTTTCATTTTAATACATAGTAAAAACAGATTATTTTGAATATAACTAGAGAAGATTTTAATTTATTTTCTTAAGTAATAAATGTTTAAAAACTGTGATAAGTAAATGCGTTTAATTTCTAATTAAAATTGCGACACTAATTTGGCTGATTTTCAGAAATTGCAGAAACCTTTTTTCAGGAGCTTTTCATAGAAATTTCTTTCATCGTAGTTAAGTCTTGCAATTAAATCACTTCGCAATCAATGCCACAGCATCGTTCCAAAGATCAAAAGAAGTAAGGTGACTAATCGTTCTCTCAACCAGTTTTAAAGGTGGCCAGGTAAAAAACACCTCGTCGTTATTCGCCTCAACACAGCCGCGCTTTCTATGTGAAGTGGGTACATGGTAAAATATGCATTCGAATTAGCAACGCTTTTCGACGCTATGTAGCCAAAGATCTGATCCCTTGGCATCTTCCGGGAGATTTGAGGAATCAACGAATTTTACCGCGAACGTCTTTTTTAGCCCACTTGAAGTTAGTAAATAGCAACATTCAAATTCATTCCACCTTAGCGTAATTTATTCGCGAACTTTTTCGGTTGTTTCCCCTTCCTCACCGCTGATTAATTTGTAGTGCAAATTTTTACTTTTCTTGATAGTGCGTGTGGAGTGCTTAGTAGTTGCTATGTTATACGACTTCTTTTTAAATAGTACTAATTAATTAAAGATTTTTTACAATGTTTCCATGGGGCATGTGACGGAAGCTTTTTTCGTTAAACTGGTTTTGAGCTTGATGAGGTAAATAGTGTTGTTTGCCTTACAGATTTCTATGATGACAAAATATGTACATACAACATTATTTTGCAATAAGTTTTATTAGGGACGTTTACTTTGAGAAGCTTCTATTCGATTGGTCGTGGAATAATCTTAGATTAAAGTCATAATAATAGTTCATTAAAATTCTCCAATTATACAAATATTACACAATCAAATAAGTGTATAATAGATGCGCACGTGATGCTCAGCCTCTTTTGCAAAGTCAGGGCAATTATTGTATTCGTATATACATATATCTGATCATTAATTTTTTGTAGATAACGTGATCGAACTACACTTTTGAAAACTTGAACCAACGAGCGAGAAAAGTATGTATATTATGAAATGAAGATGATTATTCTAAATTATATTTTCATCTTAGTCGGCATTTTCTTATTAAAAGTTAAATTACCCATCTAGCTAATACTAATTTATGTTATTAAATATAACAGTCATAAATTTTAAAATGGTAAATTTGGTACTTTTTGCTAGTTAATATGTACTTTTTAACTTAATATTTCGTAAAAGTCCAACACGTGTTCATAATTGAGAAGTGGCGTAAATCACCAATTTTTACAAACTGAGTTAAAGACTAAAGTCAAATCATTACCCATCACCCATACTCACATTAAAAGTTTAATTACCCCACTATGATTCACAACGGCTCAATTAAAATGCACTCAACGAAGTAACGCAATAACAAAAGATTTATTTAAATAAAATATTGTATTGAGATTTGAATGTTCAGAAAGAAGTTAACAACCTTAAAATCTGGAAAATTACTAGATTTCGAGCGATGACCAACGACTCCAAAAATCGCGACTTTTGGCCTATATGTATTTTTCGTATTTATAACAGACATGAAAAATAAAATGAATTCGAGCTGAATTGATAACCTCCTCTGAGAGAGGCATATTAAGGAGTCATTGCTTTTAGGAGAATATTAATTATCATACTTTTTAAAACATAAATACCTCCATGCATCTGTTTTAATTTATCTTAATACTGAACGTAATTCTGTTTTATATTCAACTTGTGCAATACTAATTATATTGACAAATTATTCAAATTTACGAAGGTTTGTTGTCTGATATACATTTGTACATCTAACTAACTAATTTCCTCTTAAAGTTCTTCTTAAAATATTAGCTATAATATCCGCTACTATTATTTCTATAAATTTAAAGAAAGGGTGCCTTTAAATATTTTATTTTTCATGAATATAATTGAACAATGGAAAATTTGTAATTTTTAATCTATATAAATTGAATTTTAAACAATAAAAATTAAAACTTTATTAATGGATATTCTTGAAGTAAATGTGCCTGAAAACGTTTTCAACATTTTAACACAACGTTTAAAATATGATGCGGTAAAAATGTCAAATTATAAAAGGTTTTTAAATGTTAATCTTAAAAGTAAGTCTGAAAATGTTAAATAAATACTTAATTTTAATAGATCAATATTTACCCAAGCGTTTAGTTTAAAGATTTCTCCATATATGTATGTGCATATTTTGACTCCTTTTTTCCTCAGATTTTTTTAATTTTTCAGGTCCTAGAAAAATCTCATGAATTCTGTCTTTTCTTTATACGTGACTTTGAATCGATATCTGTTTTAATCAATCGAAAACAAACGAAGTTCCACATATCATTAAATCACAATCTTTTAACCTAGATACATTATGCTATGAGAATACGTTTTGGGAAAATTAGATATCTACTCTTGAAGAGTGGTACCTTTTAATTAACTGAAAATACCTAGGTACATTTTCCTGGTATTAACCAATTAACGTAATTTCTGGTTTATTTACTTTTACTCGAATTTCGTCTTTCAAAGTGGAGTTTTTAATTAATTTGATTTATCAACTTCTCTCTTGTGCTAGAAAGTGCCTTTTATTTTAACCAGGACATTAAAAGGAGTCAGGAATATTTTCTAGGTGACCCGGTTTACTGGAACAGTTTTATACCATTCAGATCCATCAAGTAAAGATATAAATTCAAATAGTTCTTTGTAGTGTGTGGGAACTGTATTTGTGTTTATATGTTAGTTTTTGAGCTGTCTGATATCTTTCCTTTGCCGCAGGTCCAGAAAAACGTCGCCTAGTGACCCATATTCGTTAAGTCAAGCAAGTGCAGTCCAACTCCAACCCATACTTCGGTGAAGAGAAGGATAACAGGCATATTCCAATGGATTTTCCTACAAAAATTGTTCTAACAAAAAGTGTTTTAAAGTGTTCACCGTGCATTTTCCGCATAAAACAAGGCTTTTACGCGATTTTCTCGATTGGAGAAAAGCTCTTCCGGATTGAAATGAGCCCAGTTCCTCGTGACGACGGGTTTTGTTCCCAGAAACATTTTGAGCTTGCAAGTTGGTTGCGGCGCCGGGGCTCAATTGAAATGTTGCCCCGCTCACGAATCTCGTAACTTGCGGACTCCGCGGGGGAAAACAGCGCGCGAGATTTAAAAATTTCTCACGATGAGTTGTTTTCCCACAAATCGACCAGCACCAGCACCACCAGAGCCAGACATTCGAATTCGGAACAGTGAGGAATTTGTTTTCATCAGCTGAGCTGGTCTAGCGCTCGAGATCCAGGGAATTCTGCGAAGTGTCTGGAAAAAGGTTCTGTGGGATAAAATTTTAATAAAGACTGGAACACGGACCGCGTCTGGTTTTAGTCGAACTAAACCGATTCAGCGGGTAGAAATTCATCAAGATTGTTATCCGGTGCAGTGCTCAACTTTGTGTTTCATTCAATTTATTCGCTAAAATTCACCTGGAACCGAACAAAGACGGGCGCATACTCCCCAGCGGAGCGCTAGTGCTTCTTTGTGTTAACCCCGGATGATTTTACTTTAGTTACTTTTGTGTTCGAACCAAAAATTCTCTCTCTCTGTGTGACGCCTTCTCTGGGGGTTTTGCGGGAAAATCGGGAAAAGTTCTAGGATCGCCTCGTGTGTGTCGCAATCGCAAACTCGAGGGGTGAATTGTGAGAAAATAAACGAAAAATTTTATCTTATAAAAATAGTTTTTCCGGCGTGTGAAGCAAGCATCGTACTAAAGAAGAATTAAAAAGGTGAATTCGTGAGATTGCTTGAACTTCTTTTGCGGTGTAGTTGATTTCTTCAAAATTTCTTCGAAAATTTCTTCGGAGCTGTGGAAACTTCGCCTAGACTAGAGCAGCTCCTTCCTCTAAATAGGCGAAATATTGGATTTATGTAACTCGCAAGGACTATCGGTGGGAATGAGGAAAATCGAATTCTAGACCGAGGTGAGTTTCCCTGTCTTCCACTCATCTTTGGGGCTGACTCTGAGCACGCGGGGGGGATAATGAATAAAAAGAAATGGGACAAAGTGGTGATGCTGAAAACAGAACTTTTTTTTTTTTGTGTACGATGCAAAACGCAAGCCCGAAAAGGATTTAATTTTTTTTCCATTTCATAAATCTGCAACGCCTCCTCCGCCCTCAAGTTTTTTTTGTTTTTTAAGGAGCACATTTCCCACCCATCAGAAGCGCCCATCATCCTGAATTGCATTCTTCCCTCCTCCCACTCCTCCGCCGGGCATTTAACACGCAAATACTCAGCCAGAACGAACATGTGCAAGAAAAAAAATTAACCCGGCCCCCAATCCCGGCACCCACCAGCCCTACTCCCCCAGGACCTCCAGAAGGAAAACCTTAAGAGCGTGGTGGGACCTTTTCGCGTAGATAAAGGAAAATCTGGAGACGCATTCTTGGACTCCGCGCTGTGGGGCACTGTTTAGCATCCTGCTAATGCACGGCGCCCCACGTCAGCCCCCGCCGTCGCCGGCTTCCCTTGCGGTGTCAGCGATTTTCCCAGCGATTCGGACTCTCAAGGAGTTACTCTTTTCTGGATGCCTTTCAATGACGACGGGAAAAGTTTCGGTGCAATGGGGGGATTAAGCGAAGACGTCTTCCCTGGGTCTCAAAAGACGTTCATTTTCCATCTCAAAGATCCAAAGATGCTGCGGCTGGAGCGCCATGCAGCCGTTTGTGGTTACCTAATCGGCCTATGGCTGGGCGGTACGTTTGCATCATAATAGTTACATGTTCTCATTTTTTTGGCAAGATTCGAAATAATGAAAAATGATTTACGATTGACTACAGAGGTCAAACGTTTTTGTGAATTAACGCATAATCGTATGACCTCTTACTGCTTTTGTACGAAGTTTTAATTTTTTAAATCCTCTTGCAAAATTTATATTTAAATAAAAATATGGAATCAATTTACTTAGACTTATACATATGTATCAACCTGGATAAAATATTAGTTATTAATTAAGAGGAACTAAATTATTTGACCCTAAAGAGGTCTGAGCCCTAACAAGATCCGTCTTTTAAATTTCTCATGACCTGGACTCGGAAATGCCACAAGGATTAAATATCGTTCATATTAAGAGCATTTTCGAATTCGCACTTGCTTTTGATACTTTTCAATACTTTTATAGACTGTTACAATTGAACTGTTCTACATTTTTCTCTATCAAAATATCTATGAAATCCGTTCGTAGTTATATGTATTTTAAAGAACATTTTAAGTTTGATATATAAAAAATTTTACTATTGCAAAGCAATCTACGCATGTATATTTTCAAATGCCCCACGAACATTTCCCAAAATTTTTTGGAGAACATTTAGCGGAAAAGATAGACTTAATTTATACTCCAGTTTCTAAAAGATTCGAATGATTGCCCAGGTAGCTTAATTTTTGCGCAAATCGGACGTCTTCAGACATACCTAAAAAATTTGCGAAAAGGAATAATTTTGTAAAGGAGCAACTACAAGACACACATTAGTATTTTCATTTATTTTGGAAGACATATATAATTTTGTAATGTTTTATATTTTGACTTATTCACTATATATGTAATTATAAGATACATATTAACCTCATCAAAGGCGATTACTTGTTTTTTAAGAGAGAAAATTAGTTTCATGTTTTATTTGAATGCGTACATACCTGGATATTATTTATTTGTTGTAGGCTCTCCAGTAAACACGGAAACATTTTTTTAAAAAAACTACAATTAAAATGGATCAAATTTTACGAATCAGTATATTTATTTCTCAGAAATTTACGATGCTTTACCTATAAACTGAAAACATACGTTGTGATGCCAGGACAGCTTTGCAATAGTTTATCAGTAAATTTCAAATTGATTCAAATAACATTTTATTGTTTTTCCAAACAGATTACATTTTAGCTTATGGTCATTATGTTTAAAATGCAGTAAAATCGAAAAATCGATTCTTAAAAGAATTTCCACATGTTTATTTATTGAATATTATATGTAAATGAAACGAAAAGATAAAAATAAATATTTCATTAAGAGTGAATCAAATTTGTGAGCGAAATTGCTTATATCTTTCTAACAAACTATGAACTACATACTTACATTGAAATACAAATAGAAAAATCCATTTTAGTTTAATTTCAAATTATGTTTCCGGTCATTATTATGATTTCAAACGTAAATTTTGATATTTCCGGGGATCATATTTTTTAATTTTTAGAAACTTTAAAATAGCCTTCACTTCTTGACATTAAGTGTCAAGTTTGTTATGTATATCTCGATTGTCATGTATCATATATGGAACAGAGAATTTGACGATATCATTTTTAATCATTTTATAAATTCCTAGTAAGTACAGGAGATTTTATACACTATACATATGTATGTATGTTATATGATTTGCTTTTCATTTAAAATTTCATGCGTACCCCAAGTAAACTGATATGTAAATAATAGCACAGTTGTTGGACAAAGAACTCGTCCGATAAAGCTCAATTAAAGGTCTGAGCCGCAAAATAAATGTTTAACTTAAGCCATTGTTATTGCTACATTCATGGAAGCGAGTAATTCCGATTTGCGTGCACCGGACTCTTCGCATATCATTTGAATTCGTTAAAAACGAAGCGTTGTTCACGGCAAAAGCAATTTTGAGCACAAAAGTTAATGTTTTCTATTACGTAAGTTGATTATATCTAGAAACTCCTGAACAGGAGCTCTACTTTGCGAATTTATGAAATTTTTATAAAATTTTTGCAACCAGAAAGCTTCCTCGTGTTCATTTTACGTACGTACAACGAGTTTGACCCGATTTAGGGAGCACCTTTAACACTTCAGGTGTGTCTTGGTATCCATTCAGGTTGTACTATCGATCCACCCACTATCGCTCCCGGAAGGCACGTGGGCGGCTCCGTCCTGGAATCACTTGATACTAAAATCGCTGAATAAATAAATTGCTGACAACAACGTTACAACCTGGATCAGGCCAGGTCGGGAAAATTGCGGGCATCTTGCCAATATTCAATATAAAGATTATCAAACTTTAAACGAATAGGAAGCTGTGGCGATTCGGGAATTCTGAAACTACTACTGGTGCTTGCAGTCGTCTTGAGGTTAGCTTAAGATCAAGTTTGTTTATTTTTCTTATGCGAGCAATATCCAAGATTTTGAAGATTTGTTACGTTTATTTGTCTACATTGTTATAATATCGGATAAATACATTGAACAGCGACGTATACTAAAAACTGTCATATAACCTTTGACATTTTCTCAAATCGGGGAAATTATACTTGTAGTGCACTATAAAGCAATATCTCTGAATAGGATTCCCAACAAATCATATTCTACTGGTTTTCTGGCATCCTTCCAAGCGGTGTAAGAAGTAAAGTACTTATCAATGTCTTGGGACTTTTAGAGAATTCCCTCCTGTGTGTATTTTATTCACGCGAATACCCAACTGATGCACAATCCCATGACTGAGAGAATTTCACTTCAATTGTTATCTGCAAATATCTTTGGCAAAATTACAAAACTTTTGCATGTCGCAAGGTTTATTTCTCCGATTTTTGAATGGGTAGACTTGCTGCCGACAGCTGTCTGGCTCTTTTACGGATGAGGTATGCTTGCACATTCTTAAATAAATATATACAATTGACCTCAGATGGCTGCATCTTGTAAAACCTTTTCAATTCATTTTATTAAATTTCTAGATTGTAAGAAAGAAATCTCTTCCGGTAAGAATTCGTTATCCAATCGCTCTTCACAATCTGTTGCAGAAATTTAATTTATAATAATAGATCTTCTATAGAAATCCGAAAAGAATAATAAATTTTGCTCTCTCAACTCAGAAACCCAATGAAAACTGGAAATTTTATTTTTCATATTAGCATTCGAAAATGTTTTACTCTTACAAAGGAATTGTGTTTTTATATTAATAATAATGAAAATAGAAAAGTGATATTATGCTTAAATTAGTAAATTCACCTAATTTTTTCTTAGTACAGTATCATACTAGAGTATAAATAACCACTATTAACAAACATGTAATTTAATTTGCACAAAAAGTGCAGCAGCTTGTACTTTTTTATTTCTTATGAAATAAATGATACCAACGAAAATACAGAATTGTGGGACAACTTACATAAATACGAGTAAGTAATAAAGATATCACCAATTTTATCAGTATAATGTTGAGATCAGGTTTAAATGTTATGAGTTAGTTGTAGAACCATAGGGATTAATTATATCTTTATTGTCTGTGAATTTTTAAATTTTCTTCACACTTTTTATTGTTTAGCTTTATTTAAACCATAAAACAGGATAATACATATCATGTTCCAAATATATCCACCATTTATTGTAACTAAAATAGACACAAAAAAAAAATATTCACACTTATTTAATTATTTTTTCGCTTTTCGTTGAGTTTATTAATACTAACTTTATTTTACTACATACATATATTAAACCAAGCAATTTGCAACTGTCAAGCTCATTACATTTTGCTTACTCTCACTCAACGTGATAGTAATTTTTAATCAGAGGTTTTATTAATTCATGGGAGCGGTTTTTTATAATTGAAAATTTATGCGAGTTTTAATAATAAATGATGAGATGGTATACACAGCTCGTCAAGAATTGATATCGACTCTTACTTAAATTCAATAAATTTTACACTGAGAAAAAGCAACCTAAAATTAAAGGAGCCAGCTCAAAATCAGTGGAAATGTTAAATTAAAAACAGCTTCCATTTATATATGATTCATTTTCGAAATTAAATGGTTTTGCTTTGAAATTAAAATGGTTTCACTTCAAATTAAATTTGTTGGTTTCTCCCTATAAACCCATAGTGCTTTGGGCTTCATATTCAATTCATTTCAATTTATAGAGATCTAACCACTCGTTTCCATTTTTATTCAATTGAAAGTTTAAGTTTTAATAAGGCCTTTTCATTAAAGTGAAACTAATTTCAAAATTTCGCTTCTTTTCATTGATAAATGCAAAAATGTTAGATACAAAATTGGAGCCACCGAATTATCTGTACTATTTTACAAAAAGATTTAATTATAATAAATTTTCAAATTTTGATACCAAATTCGAAAACGGTGCACCGAATGAGTCTTACATTTGTTTTCACTTAAACTCCTTGAATTTACAAAGTTAGTAGATTCCAAGTTATGCCCTCAAATTATTTCTAGTACTAATTTTTACTTAAATATAGAATTGAATTTTTAAAAATGTTGCTGCTGACCTCATCATCTTGAATTTCTAAATTTTCATGAGAGTCCTTCGAAATACATTTACACACATAAAAATAGTGTACATATGTATATTAACTTTCAAAAGTAGATACGATTTTTGTGTTCAAAAAGAATAATTTAAAAATATGATATATATGCTCTTTGATAAAATAGGAAAACATGTGAAATCTAATTTTAAAGATTCCATGCAAAATTAAAGACATATACATATATGTATTCAAATTTTCCCTTCTGTAACTACGTTAATAGAATGGCTTTATCGCTATCGCTGACGTGTCCTTTAACTTCTAACATTTCCTGAGACACATGACTCAAAGGCAAAGAATTCCGACTAAAAGCAGTTGCAACCCCTAATTGGATAAATGCTGTGACGTCGGAAGCAAAAAGGACGAAACCGCCCTAAAATTAAACTTCGGGGCAACTTCACGTGGGCGCTAGAAACAATCGGGACGACCCACGTACCTGCAACTTTCAGGAAGAGGATAAACTTTGACATGCATTTTCCAAAACGTTAATCGCCGAAGTGAGCGGTTGAATTCAAGAATAATGTGAAAAAATGACACGTTTTCTTCCGGAACTTGTGCTTCTATCCGTGACCTTATCATCTTCTGGGAGGGAAAATTGCCCCACCAAAACCATTGAGATCCGCCCCGAACCGCGGGTGGCGCAATTTTCCGTCACAGGCAATAAATCGTGGAGTCCACCCCCGCGTCATTGGCGGGGTTTTGTTTGGGTTTTAAAATATTCAGGCGGCGAGTGGGCCCATTTCATTCATGACTAATAGTCGTTGTACGCTAAACTTTCATTGTCTAGGCACTGGGCGTGGGCAAATTTAAATAATAATTAAAGCGTAAGCCCACATCACTTCCCGGGAGGGATGAAAACTGCAGGAGCTGCAGCATATCCGGGAATATTACATAACTTTCGGCAAAATGAATACAACGGAGATTGTGACCCGATCGAAACCGCTTAAATCCTAATGGATTCGGGCTGAATGGGAGACACCACTTTCCCGACGGGTTACGTAAGGACTCCAGCTCCCGCTCCAGGAGTAAGTGCGACCGCCCTTAAATTCTGATTGCATGCTGACGAGAGTGCCCCGGTCCCGATGTGTGGGTCGAACTGTGTCAGCACATACTCGAGTGCAAATTGCGGATTTCTGGAGCAGCATAAATAAAATGCAATAGGGCTGGAAGACAGAGGAGCATCGATTAGGGGGTTGCGGAGGTCCCAGGTAACTTTCCCGGATCCTCGGACTCCAGAACGAGGCTAAGTGGAGCATTTCGCATTCGCAAATAGCCGCAGTAAGGTGAAAATAGCCCGGAACGACTGCCTCTTCTTAATTGGTTCAAAAAATTTCCTTTTCGGCCAAATCGATAGCGTCTTTAGCCGTTTTCCTTCCCTCAGGGTAAATTTTTGGCTCATTTCCAAGCCGAGTGCTCGTGCACTAAGAAGAAAATGGGCCCAATTCGGTTTCAGATATTGAAGTACTTTTATTTTTCCTCAACTAATTCACGGGAGACGACAGGCGCAGGAAAAGTTCCCTCATATCCAAGGAAAATAAATATTAATTTTCCTGGCATGCGGAACGTACGTGGGGGATTAAGACCAACATCATTTAATGCTCTGCACTTGCCAATAAATCCTCGTCTAGAGGTTTCTCAGAAGATTTTCGTCTTTCAGACGTAATTTTTAACCTTCATCTCACGCAGTCAAATTAGCGTGTCTTACGATATGCAAGTCATTGCAGCAATATTTTTTAAAAATGATATCACACGTGTCATGCTTTCAGATATTAACCGAAAACCATTATATTGATTTAACTCCTACTCCTGAAAATGTACAATTAAATAATGAATAGTTTACTTTCTTGCGGAAACTAAAATTCGCAATTAGAATCATACGATTTTTAAGTATAGGGTTTCAATTTCTGAAGTATAATTATTTATATGTAGAAAATCATTTAAAAATTTAAGAGAGTATTCCAATATTTTGAAAAAAGAACATTCTAAGATAAACGCTTAGCTATTTACCAGTATTGAAAAGCAAAAGTTTAAAAATGTTAGTATCTTAAAAATGACTAAAAATTGACCAAATATTTCAACTATATTTCATACTACAAAAAATGGTTGGTATGGAAAACTATTCGTAAATTTCAATTTAAAATTTCGTGATAAATCTGGATTAGAATACACTGTGAAGAGATGAACATCTTATATGAAAAATAAAACAAAATATAGCCTTTCCCATTAATTATTTGAAGAAGAGAAAATCTTAAAAATCCTTGACAACAAAATAGTTTAATTTAAGAAGACATTCTAATATTTTCTTTTCAATGGATATTTTTATAGACATCCTTTGCCATTTTTTAAAAGTAGAAATGTTGGACTCTATTGAACAAATTAGTAGACTTCAATGTTTTTATGAATTAGAGTAAGTCTTTTAATAGAGGGTTATTTCATTCAACAATTGTTACGAAAACTAAATATATATATACGCATATTAGTTTTAATGTACATTACAGTCTTTAGACGTTATTAATTAAGAAACTAAATTAAAAATTGTAAAGATATGACGGTCAAAAGATTAAAGACCACTCTCTGGGGATTATTGGTTTTATAAGTTTATTACTTTTAGCATAAAACAGATTAGTGTCATGAATAATAAAAAACATATCGTACCTTCTCTGAAAGTATTTTTGGGAAAAACAAATTAACAAGTAGTGTAACACAAAAAATTATGACCACCTACATATATGTAGTTTAGGATAGTATGTAGTCAGTAGATTTAGTTTTAAGTTATGTAATATCATTTGCCATGGAATGATTCCACATATCACAAATTTTCTAAAAACTTCCTGTGTAAAATTCTAAAGCAACCAATTGAGTATGTTTAAATTAGTTTTCAGGAACTTTTTTATATATCCTCTCCACTGGATAGAAATGTCGGAAAAGTTATTTTAAACCACCACAAATTGATCAACTCAGCAGTCCGGTTCGATTAGTTTATCGTTCATTCAAACTTATTGAGAAAGTTATGATTTTGCAGTTTGAACATATGAAAGTTGGATTCTATCATTAATCCACTATCAGAGTCTAATTGCAATATCTGCAGGAATTGAGAGTCATGTTAGTTCAAATATTAACTCCAGGAAATTTCTCATATTGAAACTTCCACAAACTTTGTCCTCATCCAGAGGAGACTTTAAGTGAGTCATTAAGCTGTATTTAATGCAGACTGAAATCATTGCAAAAAATCTCCGAGGACAGTCATCTCCTCGGGCATCTCTAACCTGCCTTAATTAACCTATTTTGTTTTACCTTGCGCTAGGATCGATTTTTTGAATGAGGGACTCAACTCCGTAAAAGTCCACCGTGAATTGATACCACGAAGTGGATGCGTGCCCAGAGCGCATGAAATCATTCCGACTTTACATAAGTTGATTAATTATGTATGATATATTGGAAGGAAGCTTATCTTCCTTCCTGCATGCAAAAATAGATCCTGTGACGGTGGATGCCCTTTCGTTTTACACCGCGGCGTCCCTGTGATTCGATCCCCTGAGAGTGGACCAATTTGTTCGTTTTAAGGCCCTTCAGCAGGACATAAATGCTGGGCAGGTGTTTGCACGTTGGTTTAGGGCATACATTCATTGGCTCCTGTTGGTGGTAATCCCGCAGGACTCATGGCATGTCACTTTATTAAGACCACTCTCGCTGCAACCGTCCCCACTAGACCCGAATCCAAATTGAATTGTACTTGTCGAGCGCCCTTCGACCTGCTTGAACAATCATTCGAAAGGGGCAAATCCCACCTGAACTCTGAATATTTATGGGGTGTTAAGGAATGTTTCCCAATATGTAGGTGGACCATCGATTAGTTTCGCTTGTCCAAAATCATTTCATATTCCGCCAACATCATTGCCCTTTAGCGAATATCATTTTCAGCTAAAGAAATAGCCACCAAACAAAGTGGACTCTTTTGTTTTAGGTCATAAATTGGAAAGGCCATCGTGACCTGCCAGTTGAATTGAGAAAGAGGATGAATGGCTAGTTTATATTTAGATCTTCACTCCACCGGGTGTCGCATGTTCAAGCAATGTCCTTGGTATAAAAGAAGCTACAAATTCTTGGGGATTGGGCCTCTACGACGGATTATGCTAAAGCAAATAAGCGTAAAGTGCCTCTAGCAAAATCTGGTTTATTTGGCATCAAAAATACTTTTGGGGGCTTTATTAAATTGGTGCTTGCTTAGTACAGAAATTCTATGTTAATTTATGTATATATACATTATGTATTTGCCACTTATTTTGAAAATGGTCTAAGACCACAATGTCATAAGGTCAATTCGACCTTAAAAGCATATACAGATTGTTTTGTTACGTCATATTAGTTCTATATCATTTTTATTAAAAACTTCGTTAATTTATTTATTTTGCATAATTCAAGCTAAACGAAAAAACAAATTAATAGATAATAAATAAATAAACAAGGAGGTTAACTTAAAAATAACTGAAATATTTTAAGCTAAAACTAAAATTAGAACAAGGGCAGTTAAATATTTTTAATTAAATAAGATCTCGTAATTATAATTATATGCAATATTAAAATAAGCTAAGCATGTAGATACTACAAGTTTTTATGCGAATATTTTTGAGTTAATTGTAGTAATTTATTAATAAATGTAAATACACGATGTTAGAAGAAGTTATTAATCATTTTATATATTATAGCGGTTTTTTCTTTTTTTTTTGTAGGTATATTAAATCTTGAACGCTTTAGGAAAAGAATTTGGGAACATTGTTAAGGAAATAATAAGCATCGTATTCATATATTCCAAATTACCAAATTGAAAATTTGTTTTAAAAGTTATTCATATCACTCAAATTGTAGAAAAATTCCACCTTTAGTATTTGTAACAATTTATATAATAGGTACCAAAAACATCGTAATTTTTGTGTGTAAAGGTTTCATTTTATTTTAAATGCTCTTAAACATTAATGCGCATTGGTACAGGTTTTTATGGGCTTACGGGATGAATTTCTAAGCTATTCCACATATGTATGTAGTTACAAGGATAATTACTACATTCTACTATACAATTATCCTCTTATTTTGCAACAAAAAGCAATTATTCCAACGTAATTATAAAACGATAACGATATGTGGCATTAAACAATCACTAAAAACCACCCTTCCAGGCTATTCAGAGCTGTCCGAAGGAATCATTTGCAATTTGCATGTGTTTATCTTAATAGCAACGCATTTCGAATAATTGCATAGCAAAAATATTTTCATATTTTGCCAGACGTCGTCGTTATGGGTAAAGTCCATGGCAGTCACGATTCTACCCACTTTAAGAAAAAATTGCATGCCACATGACATTAAACAGGGTATTTCTTTTAATTTGCAGGTCAATAATATTCATCAGAAGCCTGAAGATCTCGCGGAGATATGCGTAGAATTTCAAGCGAAACTGTTAGCGACATCGGCCAGCCCGCGGTATGATGAATGGCGCAATCAACTTCGCGCTTTAGCTAATTACAGAAACGATCCACATGACACTATGCTCTAAGTTCGCACAGCGAGTTTAATTCCTTAGGCAGTGGAAAAATTCGTCTTAAATGTGACTCAAAGTGGAGCTGACGTGTAAATCTTCATTTCAAACTTAAACTTAAGCGACAAGGAGGTAGCCAAAGGAAATTTTAAGTGATTTATCCACCCCCTCCCAGTACAATGGACGACGGGAAAATTAATTTGCCGCTCGTTGGCAAAGACAGCGCAAACACTGCAGTCATAGTTCCAGCAGGTCCTGTCACCTACCAGACCAATTCGCAGCAGCAGCAGCAAAATCCAGCAAAGGCCCAGCCAGATTTTGTCGAGAACTTGAAAAATGGCGCCCTTACTTTTGGGTAAGTTTAAAGTTTTAATTGGGAAACATTCACCCTGCCGCCGGATGGTTTTGGAAAATATTAAAATTCCCCTGTCGACTGTTATTATGGTTGCACCTAAAAAGTGTTAAGTTATTTTTGGGAAAATTCAGGGTAATGAGACTCTCTATTATAGTGGAACTTTTGTTAACATTTTGTATAGCAATTACTCCATGTAATAATTGGCGCTTAAACGACTTTTACTCAATTTGCAGAAGTGATTAGTTTTTCGCAAAACTTTTTGATTAAGTCTTCTGACGAAAACGGTTATTTACTATGAACCAAATACAATTAAAAACTTAATGAATTTCCTACCCTACAAGGATAGTTAGACTACACCGACGAAATTTTAGATCAATACTCTCTTAATATGTGTAGTAGATATATTACCTACTGCTCAAAGGGGTAAATTAAAGTAGATACATTATTAAAAATTGCTTAGCTTTCGATCTCAAATCTTGGAATTTTTTTGAGTTTAAAGTGATTTTAATTTTTAGGTCTATTTTTAATGTTTTTTTAAAATATTTGAACTTCTAAAATATACTTTAAATGAGCCATAACACGTTAAAAGTTAAAAACAAGAAATAGAAAAAATCATTTACGTCAAATTTTTACTAATGATGAATGTAGGCAAAACAAAATTTGAAGACAATAATTATAGCTCTCGGTGTCTTTTAGACACTGAATGAATAAATATCAATAACATATCTAGATTCAAAAAATACACCTGTTGAGGTAAACAACTTGAACAACTGGGTTAAAATTAAAATCGTATAACTTGGCCATCACCCAGTTAAGATACCATATTCATATTAAAAGTTGACTTACGCCACTATGATTCTCAACGATTTCTATGCAGGTAATAATAAAAAATTATTATGAATTTTTTCAAACCGCTCTGGTTGCATATTCAAAAGTCCTATTCACTCACATGTACCCATTATAGCATAATGCACTGCCTTAAACCTGAAAACCGATTTCATGTCAACTTTATCTCCTTCGAGTTCAACAATGGATTCCTTTTGTAAAGTAGCCTCCAAGGATATGCGAGTACATGACTGAAAGGCCTTCCGTTACTAATAAATAAGTCAACTCGACTACTTGTCTATTCTTGTTGAAATAAGAACGAAATGCTTTCCTTTCTGTGCGGAACTCCTCTGAATTAAATAATAACGAGAAATGTGCCCAGTCTCTTTCGTATATAATAAATAAATTAATTTTTATCTTTAATTTTGCATTTTAAGTAAATGCACTTCACGTACTACGCCATCAAAAGCCAATTTGAGGTAAAAGTTGCATTATTCAGCTGCAATGGCAGAGCATATCTGTAGGGGTTTTGCAGAATTAAATAAATAAATTCGCTGAATCGATTTTTATTTCCCTTGATATTTCGAAATAGGAGTGGTTTGATTATTCCTTTAATTGGTTTGAATTTTCAGGTATGAATGAGTGATTCATTTACTTTAATTTTTGGATTTATTTATTGCATCATGGCAAAATGAATATTTCATGAATTAGTTTCAGCATTATAACTATTGTAAAGTCGATTAGCAAAATACCAATGAGGTTACATGATCAATACCTCAATTTATTTTACTATGTTGTGTTAATAATTTTTTCAATAATTAATAACATAATGACCATTATTAATTTGGGTGATATGTGGTGGATTATTTTTTCAATTTTGTGGAGTTTTTTGATTTAATTTTTATAAAATCATAACAAACATGCCGTTTTTTAAGGACTCCCTATATTTCACTACCATAAATATTCAATCATTGAGAATTGAAAACATCTATCATATTTCTATAGTTGCAAACAAAATTTGTAATTCAAACCCGTTTAAATTAGGTTCCTATGAAGGTTTCTTCTTAGGCCACAATTTAAGAATTACGATATTGTAGCGTGACATTATGATTAAACTTGATTTTAATATTTTCTGGGGTATTATGTGAAAGATTTTGCGAATTGTCAAACGTTTTCTCTTTAATTGTTTATATTACAATACATTAGCAAAAATATATTCTAAATTTTGAGGGCCCTTAATTTCGAAACGAAATACAACATTTGGGTTCACTTAAGGTAATGGAAAATCCTATTCAGATTACTGGAAAGCAAATATCATATGTTATGTATTAATAACTTTGATAATAATAATAAGTATAAAGTTCAATTATAAGAAATTTCTTGTATCTGAACTAGGTGAGTTAAAAATGAAATAATAAAATCCCTTTCCAGAAGAAAATTTGTATCATTGTACTGTTCGTAGTTTTGTTATGAAAAGCATATTAATAAGGAAAATGTCTGTATGTCGAACTAGAAAATGTCCATACTACATATTAAAAACCATGAATTCGTTCATAACTTTTTTATATAATCCATGTTTAAATTTTAAGCAGTCCTCGTAGTGTCAGCAAATGTAGGAAGCCGGAAAATTATGAATATCTAAGATAGGATACCATCGCTGATTACCTCCATAAAACCCTCACGTATCCCAAGTTTGTCGTCATCAAATTTTGTGTTGCTTAAGCAAATGTTCTGTCAGCACAAGTTGATTAGCAAATGCACGTAAGGACGACCTCTAGCGACCTACCGCACGTTGACTCCGCGCGGAAAAGGACTCAGTACCCGGGGCGGGTGGCTCCACTTTCGAAAATGGTTACATCAAGGACTAAAACTCCACCAAGCTTTTTTTATCCTTGGGAATCTCTTGAGCTAGCGCACACCTAAAAATGGCTCGTTTCACGCAAACAGCACCTCCCTGGAGGAGCCGCGTTTCCAGACGGATGGGGGGAAAATCGATTACTTTTTTCATGTGTCCCTTTTATTTTCATACCCATTCTAGTGCTTAAGGTCAAGTTCACCGCAAATGAGCAGTGGCCCGCAGTTTAGGGCATTTTTGTCCTGGCGATTTGGTTAAATTTTCTCGTAAACCCTCTTCGGTTCGGTGATTGATTGGGAAACAGAACGAGACGAACAGGCTCCAGGGAATTCTTGGGAATTTTTCGGTCCGCATCCTTCGATTGGGGTGCGTGCCGGGCCCTGGGTGCGTTGTTATGTTGTACGCAGAGTTTACATAACTCCTATCGAGTAATTATTACTAAAACATTGGAGAGGAATTTTCGCCCATTTGTCACTTAAGCAAACTATATCACGTAATGCCTATGGAAATGCTTTCCGGCCTGGACACTTAGCCGCCCAGGAGTAATTAGGAAACACCCTTTCGTTTAAGCGGGCACATTTTCTGTTCTATTCGGAATTGTAGGAATTTTCATTTTGGCCTTGATATTTTCTCCAATAAAAATTTGTCTGAATACTCATAAAAAGGGAAGGTCAAGTTCTAGTTCAAGGATTTTTCTATTCGTGTGTTTATGCAAAGTAGTCTCGTAAATTCCAGTAGACAATTTTGAGTCTGATTTTATTGCTTGTTGTACAAATTTGCAAATCAGCCATTGTTTTTTGTAATATTTCATTCATCAGTCACGTTATGCAATTTTTTTTATAATAATTCCAAAAATTAAAGTCTGAGTTTTAGGTTTTATGTTGGTTTCCTGGAAAGAATTTTTAGAAAAATACAAAAATCTATCCTTTTTTGAAAACCGTATAATAATTATACGTATTGTATTATCAAAGTTTTTATGTTAAATACATACGAATTATTTCCGATGCTATTCAAACAGTTAAAAACATTAAATACGTCTTATCAAAAACGAACTTTGTCAAATTTGCGTCCGTGGTTACTCAAAAAAAACATTGATCAATTGTATAAACTATAACAATTGGGAAGATATCAATTTTTAAGTAATGCTTTCATTTGACAAAGTTACAAAAAAGAATGATGAATTTTAATGCCTTCAATTGTCAATTTGTTGGATCTTTCCCTTCCATTTAAGTTATATTGCATTTTAATGGACTCGCCATAGTTATATAATATTATATTTATAAAAAAAAGTTTTTGGATATATGTACATATAATTTTCACTCCTCGGCTTTACATAAGTTTTTAAATTTTCGAATTTTATCAGATTTTGTATCTTGCTTCAAATTTAAGAATTTTGCCGACTTTCAGCAAGTATAGCTAATAACTTTGTTTTGGTAATTTTTCAAAGAGACATCGATCTCGAATTTTCGCATTTAACAAATATTATATAAATAATATGTGCCAGAGCAACAAGATTTGAAGTTTTAAACGTAAAGAGATTACATTAAAGAAACTTGTTATATTGTATTTCTGAATTTATAATATTCATGTCATGCAATTTTCTAACTAATTGTGTATATGTGTATAAACACTACCCTTTTTATAAGCAACAACTGGATACAAACTATCCTTCGTCAACATCCAAGTGCCACCGACAATGATTACCCGAAACAAGTATCTCAGGAGTGTAATCAAAGAGTAGCCAGTCGTAGTTTCCTGAAATATAACTCTCTCCGAAATACCATCGAATTGCTTTGCATGTTTGCTTTTCATTTGGATCTGCTTCCAACACAAGAAGTGGTTAGCTATTAGCCAGGAAATAAACTGAAACACGTGCTTTGGTTTCTTTGGTCCCACGAGTTTCAATGTAGCAGTTTGGTATAAATCTCTTATATAACTCTTTTGCTTGGATGATTACACGTGGAAAAGCTATTAGCACCCTAGAAAAATACCACAAACTTTTTCTAGGATTCTAAAGCCCCTGTAAATGAGACAAATTAGGAAGTTGTTGAACAGAAAAGCATACTGACTGTCATCACGCTAGATAATAAATCTCAGTCGATTTTATTTTAAGGGAAGTGCTTTTAAACACATTTCCATTGTAATGGAGAGAATAAGTTGTACGAACATTTTTGAAAAACTTCCTGTAAAGTTTGTGTTGAAATGTCAGGAAGTGAATAAAATATTGCGTTGTTTTGATACGTATATTCACTTGAGAACCGAGAACTCAAGAATTTCTCAATTTAGTGGTATAATCTTATTTTTAGTCCACTACAGAGGGGTTATGTTTTCATCAGGCATGTCTGTTTTATATTTGTATGTTTGTTCATATGTAGCTCTTAAATCGCTGAAGAAATTTTTCTCATTGAAACTTGAATTGATTCGTCGCAAGTAATTTAGGGCAAGTTATATAAGATGATTAAAAGTAATAAAAACATGGTGTTGGCTGTTTTGAAATATAGCACATTAAAATATAAAAGATTTTGAGAAAAGACGAAGCATTACCAAGGAAGACTCTTTTAAAATGTCTAATATTTCTTATATAACGACTTATTAAAGCAGAAGTAATGTTAATTCCTCGCCATATTTCATCCTGAAAACTACAATTTTGAGAAACAACAATGTCTGCACCAACACCAAACGCATCACCTCAAATTTATGCTGTGTGGTAATGCGATAAATCCACATTGTGATAACCATTCAAAAGTAAGTAAACCTCGGAGCCTGTCCTTTATTATTGCCATGAAGAAATGGATATTATACGAAGATCCTGGAGCGTAAAATGTGGGTAAGATTTTCCAGCAGAGGCACCCGTTGAGCTACGCCCCATTTAAGTTTTATGCACCGGACACTTTAGCGAGGCTCCTTCCCTGAACCATCCCCTGGATGAATGGTGTCTGCACAAAACGGAACAGGAATACCAAGTGCAACGATATTCAACCCGGAATATAGACAGGATGGGACGTGCTCCTCGACAGGACTTTGACCGCGAGGACGATGCAATTTAGTCCATTGCGGCAATTTGTTCAACGGTGAACACGACTCTCTAAATTTTGAGTTTTCCACAAAGTGGATGATATTCTCACAGTGTTATACCTGAAGTGTACTGTTCCATGAAAATTTTCAACGAAGTTTTATAGGATTTTAAGGTATATTTTCTTGTATTTTACGACTAATAAAAAATACTTATAAAATAGGTGCATAAAAGGAATGAAAAACCAAAATATCTGTTTTAAAATTAATTTTTTATATTTTATTCGCGTTTTATTATTTATACATAAATGTTTTACTTTCTTGTCACCATACTGAGGCTTGATTTTATATTATTAAAAACTTAAAGAATTCATTACGTGAAGAAACGTGCGTTTCCGCATTGTGTTATCGCATGCAAATGTGTCTACAAAATGTTTACTTTCATTTAATGACTATGACATCTTTTAAACGAATTTTTATGAGTGTTGTTAAGATATTTCGCTCAATAAGCACTTTAGACTTTTAAATTTTAGTACCATCCCGATAATTATTTGTGCTAACATACTTCAACTGTCTGCCAGATTTTGTGATTCATTAGTAGATATACTATATTCATAATATGTAGACATTTACACAATATATTATGCTGCCATCGAAAAGTGTTGACAATCTTATTAACCAATTGTATGAAAAATTAATTCTTATAATATTTGGTAAAACCTCTACTTGAGAGTTCAACAAAAAACATATTGATTAAATTTGAAACAATAAACGAAAAAGACTTAGGTATTTTTACTTTATTATAAAATAGTCAACTAAATAATTTTTATGATTTCATAAATGGTGTTATTCGTTCGCGTTCGCGTTGTCTTTATTACAATAATAAAAATATTGTATATATAAAATTTAGTTTAGATATGATATATTTGTCCATAAATACAATAACAATAAATTAAATTAAGAGAAAAGTAAGACTAACATTTACTGAAACCTTGTTAGAACTTTTCTGTTACGTGCTTGTAATTCACAATATTATTTCATTTAGCAGCAAGTCTGCTGTTTAAGTCTAACAACGTGATCGGAATAAAGCGTTGAAAGAAGTTTTACATTGATCCATTAAACCCGGTTTAATTATAATTATCAACTGCAAAAGCCTACGACTAATAAAGCTGCAAATTCTAGGCTTGTGATGCACTTTCGAGTGTCATTAAATTATTGAAGTCGGCTAATTATAAGCTTAAGTTCAGTCCATCAGACGATTAAATCCACTACCTATCTATCTAACTATCGTTTCGTCCTCGACTCCGGTCGAGATGCTTAATTAAATTGAATGAATATGTGAACAGGGAGTGTGCAAGTGAGTGTGATTGACTAGCAATCATCACAAGCAATTAGACCAATAAATTGCCAATGAAGAACCAATAAAGTCATGAACTTTACTCCAAAGGGGACAAACGCACTGAAAGGAAGACACTTTGAGTTCGAAAACACGTCTGCGAATGAAGGGACGAATTTCAATTTCTTTTAATCGTCTTTTATACCCTAAAACTAACACCTAACTTTATTGCTTAGAAAAACTTTTTATGACCTTTGAGACGTGTAGTCGTCCTATTTATTCACAAAATTCATAATTTGATTAAGAGAGTAATAACATTTACATAATATGTGACGGTGCGGAAGACGAGGTCAACGTAGCTTTTGTTATGATTTTGGTTTCAACTAATGTGATGAGCCACTGCTGATTCTGCTTGAAAGTTACCAAAAGGTTTCCGAAGACGTAATAAACTGTTAAACACGTTTTAATGTTTAACTTCCGTATTCAATACCGTATGAAAGTAATGAATTCAATTTATTGCAAATTAATCACAACTGTTTCTGTTAATGCAGTGAACTTCGAAAAGAAGAATCAAGGTTAGCGAAAGTTGATTTAGGTGTAAAACTGTTTTTAAAAATGTCACCATGATTTAATATTTCTTTTATGGAATTTTGAAAGGTAAAACTCATCTTGAACTTCAGGTTAAATAAATGCAAATTTTGAATTTCTTTCAAAAAAGATGATTTTGACGAATATTAACCCTTTGAATAACAATAAAGATAGATTGGAAATAAATATCATTTATGATAATGTCAATTTAGCAATAACACCCTTTTTTCGGAAATAATGTACATTTACTGAAGGATTTCTAAACTTTTTTTTATTGTAACTTAGGTAACTGTTTGAGATATAAAATTACACACATATTTACAAAGGACACGAATCATATTAGGGTGTGCCAGAACAAAATGCCTTAAACAAATTAATATTATTTAAACATAATTAATAATTTCTACATTTTTAGTTTAACCTGCATATAAATTTTTGTTAACCTGAAAGTGCATAAAATGTTGGCTGATCGATTCACATACAAAACACCCCTAAAGTTTCCTAACTGCTTTAATCAACGCAGTGTTCGAAATGAGCATAATAAAAATGTTCAAAGATTAATTTGTGTTATGTACACGCTTTTAATACGCTTCAACTACAAACGTGTTTTAAATTTAAATGCGTCCAAATATAGAAAGAGAGTTGTATTTTGTTCAATTTTGCTTTTTTCTTGTAGCAAATTAGTTCATTTAATGCCAAAGCTTCGTCGGCTCGTTTTCTTTAAGCACTTGTTAATTGAGACGATGAACTCATTTTCAATTAAATGTTCAAAAAATATAATTAACAACTTATGAATTGAAGATTCATATGGTATTTTTAGAATGCTATTAAAAATTGTGTGCAACGAAAAAAATTGCTTTATGTATTGTTGACATCATTGTCATCCCTGAAGAAATCATTATTTTAAAATTTTTGCACTACAAATTAAAGAATATATTTTCGCTTAATTAATGTTTTCTTTTAGTTAAGGAATCAAAAGTAAAAATTTCATTTTTGAGTTTCTTAAATACTTACACTCTTTTAACTCATTAATTTATATATTGGATTCCATTTTTTTTCTTCTATTTTATGTTTTAATTTTCTCTCAAAATAGTAGCACTACCATGATAAAATTAAAAAAATTAAATCACATTACATCTAATTTTGTCATTATGTATAGTATGTAAGAAGAAATTATCGAAAGGACAAAAGTTGTTTCAAATTACTTACACTATGCTGATTAGTTTTGATTGATTTTTTCGATAATATGACTTCAATACCTATTTAGACTATTTTCAAAACAACTTTTTCGAACCCATATAATTGACTCAATTTTCATTGACCCCACTCAGCATTTTTTATGCGGGAACTCACTTCAGGTTAATCGGATAGAAGTTAAATTTAAGGCTATGTAGTCGAAACTTAAATAAACTTAATGACGTATGGGTTTAAAATTGACTCCTCTAAACTTCTCAACCAAAACGCAGTAGTCTGGGGCATTTAACCAATTCCGTCTGTGACTGACGAAGCATTCGTTCCCTGCACGCAAATCAACCTTGTAAATTAATCAACCCATGTAATGGGAAATGTCGGTTTACACTCCCCAAAAGCAGAATTTCCACTCCAGTAAATATCGTGCCATTCTAGTCACTGGTGAAACCAACTTGCGACAACTGGTTCCGGTTTTTATTTTTAGTTGTGGTTTATGAAAATATCTTCCAATTAAGAAATTTTATAGGAGAACTTGAGTACAAAAGATGAGAAGCCTACCGACCCGTGTCATTGGACGCAGTATGATATCGGGTGGTTATGCTTGAAACCGAAGTTTATATGAAACTGGAAAATCATAAAAGACCATTTCCACCCACTAAAGGTTGTGGCTTTTGGTGGGAAACAGACTGAAAACAATTGCAGGCGTATTATGTAACATTTAAACAGTCTGGCACGAATTACTTGGACTAAATGCAAATAAATGGAGCTTCCGGTTATGAAATTAGAACTCCACTGAGCTGCTTTGTAGAGGTCGCCGCAGCTCGCCGAACCACCCTGTTGTATACGAAATGAGTTGCTGCTGTGGTTTATTCCGATAGAACCTTTTTTCAATCAATAAACAGATAGTGGCTTACCTGTGAAATATTCATTCGAACTTTATCGGCTGAATTCGAAATGTAGTGGAAGCAGTCGATGCGGCGGCATGGGTCTACGAACATTCTGTTCCTGGAAGACGAGAGCTCGGATTCGAATAAAAAAGATATAAAATGTCGTCAGTTCAGTCCTCCTAAGACCCGCTGATTTATGCAAAGGGGTCTGGCTTCCAGCACGTGAAAAATTCTGCTCCATTGAGAGTCTGTGCCCCTCCAATAATGCGATTGAACTTTTAACTCGGTCAATTAAACTATCCACGAAGATCCCGCAAAAAACAAGAGAATCTTGCGCCTTCAAGACTTCTGAGTAGGAATAATTACTGACCGACGGGGACTTGGTTTTATCCAGGGCAATGTGTTGCCACAAAGTCAGTCTTTCTGTTACTTCTGAGGAGAAAGCCACATGCTGGTGGTCGAGTTCTGTGCCCCAATTTGTGGTATTTTTAACGTTTCATTTTTACACCCCATATGTTGCTGGAAGTTTGATTAAAAAACAAAAATCAGTCGATTTAGACACGCAAGCATGTCGTCAGGCTGCAGCAGTCTTGAAGACGTTCGACTACCACGCCTTTCACCATCAAATTCCTTTCGCAGGATTCCATCGATTGGGTGGGACAGCAGCAGTATCGGTTTGAATATTTATAAAAACCCTTTGAACGACGACATTGTGGACAAATGTTGCTCTTCCCAAACCGAACCGACGTGGGTGAAGCGTATCAAGTAATAATGCAAAAAGACGCCGCTGTGGTGAGATTTTCTCGACCAGAAGGATTAATTTTGGATATTTTCCCTTTTCAGCTCGGGGAACAACATTTGCAATGGGTCCATTCCCGGGAACCATGTCTTTGTGCGGAAGGTGCACAACAACAGCCCCAACGGCCAGAAGAAGCCAATGGTCACACTCACACACCTGCCGAAGCGGCCACCTGTTGACATCGAGTTCTCGGACATTTCGTACTCAGTGTCCGAGGGCCGGAAGAGGGGCTTCAAAACGATCCTTAAAGGCGTTAGTGGGAAATTCAAATCTGGCGAGCTGACTGCCATCATGGGACCATCTGGAGCAGGGAAGAGCACTCTCATGAATATTCTAGCTGGTTACAAGTAAGTACAGAAATATTCACCTATTTTTAATAAGATGGAAAAAAAACCCTTTTCAATATCCCTTTTAAAAACTATAAAGAAACATGTTTTCTACGTTGTTGCAACATAAACCTAAATTTTAAATTGGAAGCTAAACATAACGTATAAAATTTAGTATAATTAAATTATTACTATAAAATAATATTTAGCAATGCATGAAGTTATGTATAATAATTTGCAAACTTTTTGTATTAAATAAGGAAAATAATTATTTATAATCAATATCATCCCAAATCAAAAAGAATCGTACATTATCAAAAAACTTTATAGGAAAGCAGTTTAGGTTGTTGTAGCCATATTTTTTAAATTACCACAAAAGACGATTTTAAAAATTTTGCATTTTTAAGACCTGTTTTTATTGTAGTCAATTTTAAAATTCCTCCTTATATTGTAGCCATTGACTTTGGCGTAGTCGGACAAAAGTTATAATGCAATAAAATATTTTAATCGATTAACTAAATTTCCTACTGGTGAAATCGAATAATATATCAAGTTTTAGCGTATTGTAGGTAAAACAATTTTTAAAGTCTCTCTAAGCGTACCAGTTACCTTCGGTATTCCAAAAATGACCATCATCGTGAATTACCATAAATGGAAAATTGCTATGATATTTTAAAAATGAAAACGTTTTAAAGTACATACTGTATTCGAGTCATTAGTGCAGCACAAAAGTGTTTATTTATAGCTCCATAAAAACTATTCAATGCCATTAAAAATTGTTTTAAGTATATTCGAAAAATATAAAAACCAATGAATAGGCAGAAAATTATAGCCTTATCGCAAGAACAGCATGTGCATTAAAGGATGTGCCAATTTCTTAATTCATTCAGAATCACATAACCATGTAATTTGAGTTTGATAATTTCAGAATCTATTTATTACTTTTTTTAGTACAGAATATTAGTAAAGAGGGCAGCAAATTCAAGGCTAATATAATTTAATTCGATTTTTTTCGATCAATATTCAGTGCAATATTTCTTAAGAAATTTATGATCCTGACAAAATAGTTATGACTACTTTTTAATTTTAGGACATCGCATTTAAGTGGGTCAGTTCTAATAAATGGAAAGGAACGAAATCTACGGAGATTTCGGAAGTTATCGTGTTACATCATGCAGGATGACAAACTTATCCAATACTTGACTGTCCGAGAAGCCATGATGGTGTCGGCTAACCTCAAATTAGGCAAAGATATGAGCAAAGAAGCGAAGAAAATTGTCGTAGACGAGATCCTTGACACTCTAGGGCTTATCGAAACGAGCAACACGAAAACCCTAAACCTCTCCGGCGGCCAGCGCAAACGACTCTCAATAGCTTTAGAACTGGTCAACAATCCCCCAGTCATGTTCTTCGACGAGCCAACCTCGGGCTTGGACAGCTCAACCTGCTTTCAACTGATATCGTTGCTCAAGTCGCTAGCTCGCGGAGGACGAACGATCGTCTGCACGATCCACCAGCCCTCCGCGAGGCTCTTCGAAAAGTTTGACAATATGTACATGCTGGCGGAGGGCCAGTGCATCTACCAAGGGCGTGTCAAAGGGCTGGTGCCATTTCTTACCTCGCTAGGATACGAATGTCCTAGCTATCACAATCCTGCTGACTACGTCATGGAAGTAGCGTGCGGCGAGTACGGCGAATGTGTTCATAAACTTGTTATGGCTGTTAGTAGTGGTAAGTGCAAGCTGTTCAACCAGAACGATTCGAGTTCGAACGGAATTGACACAACCTCTAATACAACAACCACAATATCGAATGACATACTCAAGGGCAACGGCGAGCCCACCCTAGTCGCCGAAAATAACAAGTCACTTATTAGGGAAAAACTCAAACCACCGAAACTGCAGCACCAGGAGTCCCATAACTCCGCCCATTCGCAGCCTGAGTGCACCGTAATCAACATACCGAACAACGAAGATCCTATCGTTAAGACCCCGCCCCTGCCCAGCGGCGCCACCTGCACAACATCCCTTTTAGACTCGAACGAAAGCGTCATAACCCTGCCCAGCACGGCGGGATTCCCTACGAGTGGGTGGGTCCAGTTCTGGATCCTCCTCAAGCGAACATTCCTTACGATCATGCGTGATAAGATGCTCACGCAGATGCGTCTCCTGTCACATGTCATCGTGGGGGCGATCATTGGCATGATCTACTACGACATCGGATACGAGGCCTCCAAGGTCATGAGCAACGCCGGATGCATCTTCTTCACGACGCTCTTCATCATGTTCACGGCGATGATGCCCACGATTCTCACATGTACGCAATTTTACTTTAATTCACTTTTTAACGTTCTTTACTTAACTTTTATGCTATTATCCTTTCAGTTCCAATGGAAATGGCTGTGTTTGTTAGAGAACATCTCAATTACTGGTACTCGCTTAAGGCTTTCTATTTTGCTAAGACTCTAGCGGATTTGCCGTTTCAAGTAAGTAAAAGACGTACATATTTTGCAATTTTTTTTTTCTAGAAGCAAGACGATAATTTAAAAAATGTAATAGAAACTAATTCAAAATCATGTACAACAACTTCAAAAAGAAGCGCAAATTCTTCAGAATTTTAGTATCATTCCCAAATTGGATTTTTAAAATAATTTCTTCAATTCCAATAACGTGCTAAATTCATACTAAAATTTAAACTATAGATGTCTAAGAAAATTAGGACAGAAGCCACAATGAGAAATTCTTGTACAACACAAATTTTTTGATTTTGCAAAATTCCTAAAATGTAAAATTGTAAATTCCAAAAGAAAGGGTTATTATAGTCCTAGAACGTCTGTAGAATTCCTCGAAACTAATGAACGGATTTTTTACGCATTTAACCTTTTGTGGGAATTAATTATTTAAGCATGTTTTTAAACATCCAAGAGATCACAGTTGGCAGAAAACGAATCAAATGTAGTTGATAACACACACAATTTTGATTAGTTATTTGATTATTCAACGGAAGGACAAAAATTATTCCGGTAGTAGATTAAATAAATTTCCTGTGTAAAAAGTTATAGATCTGATCAATAAATACTTCTAGTGGACTGATACACATTTAGTATACTGAATTACTGCCCATTTATTAATTTTACTATTCTAATGGATTTTAACTTATTCAAGTAATTATTGAGCCTTAAGTTTTACGATATGTTATTCCTCGTTTTCATTACTTTTACTAACTTTTCTTCAAAACAATTGAATCTTTTGTTAAACATATTGATAATTTTTAAATATACATATAAATATAAGTAACTATTACCGCAATTTTTCTAATATATATTTTATTTAACATTGCAGATAGTATTTTCGAGTGTGTATGTAATAGTTGTGTATTACTTAACATCGCAACCAATGGAACCACAAAGGCTGGCGATGTTCGTGTTCATCTGCGTGTTAACATCCCTCGTAGCACAAAGTTTAGGACTACTCATTGGTGCTGGGCTCAACGTTGAAGCTGGCGTATTCCTGGGGCCGGTCTCTACCATACCAACGATCTTATTCTCAGGATTCTTCGTCCATTTCGACACAATACCGGGATACTTGCAGTGGGTAACTTATGTCAGTTACGTCCGATATGGATTTGAAGGTAAAATTACATTTAAAACCCATATTTCAGTATAACAAAAATAACTTATTATATGCAACTTTTAGGTGCCATGGTATCGGTGTACGGTCTCAATCGGGAAAAGATGAAGTGTTCCGAAATTTATTGTCACCACCGTAACCCGAAAAAATTTCTGGAAGAAATGTCGATGGAAAAGGCTGAATATTGGGTCGATGCTGTAGCATTAATAGGAATTTTCTTATTTTTTCGAATATTAGCATATTTTGTACTCCGTTGGAAGTTACATTCCATCCGCTAATTTTAGGTGAAAATTCTGAGCAAGATTTTACAAAGATCTCTCACATAACGCGAATAAGTGAACTCGAAAATAGTGGGGCAGGGTGCCTTGCTCGACACACAGTGATTGTTTTATTTTATTTTGTAAGGGTAAAGGATATCGGTGAATGAATCGCAACAGACACACATATATTTGCATAGACAAAGTGTAAGATAATGTTGCAATTAATTATTTAATAAGATTGACGCAGTCATTTTGTTGGTGCCTTTAATTTCTTTTTTCGCTGTTTACAACATTTGTAAGTCGGTTAGCATCACAGCGCATGCGCTTGAGCTATTTCGGTTTTAAGACTCTCTAGTTGTGCGAAAAACGGCGAAATGTAAAAAACTAATTAAATATAATTATATAATTCCCTTGGAAAAAACATAATGCATAAGACTGAAGCTGTTTCGGATAGGTTTGAACGAAAGGACGTCGCGGATGTTAGAGTAACTTGAACACATACCATCAGATATGTTTTTTGCCTTATTATGTATCCTTTACTTAAATTCTGATTTAATTATGGTCGAGTTTGCATTGCTGTGAAACAAAAATATGCCAGAACTTACTCATTATCACTAGTGAATTAAATCGCTCCTCCCATATTTTGTTTAAAAATGCCAAAAAGACAAAGTATCGCTTTAATGTGAAAAATACATATCGTCAGTATTCCCTAGAGGGACATGTGAAATAGGATATTTATTTTAACCAGCACGCTAAGTTATCTACTCCGAGTACACACACACTGTAGCGGTGATATTATTTTACTCAATTAGGAAAATTTTAGTTTATATATTATTATTACTTTGGAGTAAATTTGAACTGGGGCAAAACAGGTGGTTTCTTCCACAAGTATTAATAATTTTATTTGATTTATATAATTTGTGGACTATTATTTTAAAACAAAAGATATTTTATACGGTTTTAAATGTTTGTTTTTATTTTATTTTGATTTTATAAGTTCATATTCCAAAGATACCCATATTCCATTTTTAACCTAGTCCTTCATCTAACATTAAGATTTTAAAAATATAATTTTTGAAAACGTGTAAAAGTCTCAGATACTTTTAATTTTAATATGGCAACTACAAACTAATATTTTCTGAGGTCCCTTCAAACTTAATGTCGTATCAAATTGAAGTCTTTTAGGAAGGCGGGAGATAAAAATAAAATGACTAATGAACGATTTTGGGAAAGGACAATTTTGAAAGACCTTAAGTCAAAACTACTTTCAAGACCAGTTTCTCAAGCTGATATAAAGTAAAAATCGTTGGTCATCAAAGTTTTTGTGTATTTTATCACGTTTAAAATAGATCATCCGCCGGTTAACCCTGATGGCAACATTTTAATTAGGTATCATTTTTATTATTATTATTATTTTTTTTGTTTCTTTGTGTAGAAAAGTATGTAGCTGCCATACATATGTTATTTCCTACAACCCAAAATAGCCTTCACATTTAGAGGTCTAGTTTTATTAAAAAAGTGCATTATTACTAATAAAAGGAAAGTAGCTACATATCTACACATCTGGAGATTTAGTAAGCAAACCGCAGTTTGAATCCAAGAGAAATGTAACTCAAATAGTATTTATTGTATTTAAAGCGCGCCTCTGAATTTTTATAATTAAATTGCATACCTTTAGGGGCTGTAATTATGTTATTAAACTTTGCAGTTCATCTTAGTTTTACAAAAAATAAAATTACTAATATCTAAAATTCAAAATATTCGCTATCTTCCGATTTCCGTGATAATTTGAAGAATGTAAACATTAAAAAGAACGAAATCTTAACTATTACGCCCAAAGCAAACTAATTATTTCTTATTTACATTCTCTTCGGTTGAGCAAAGCTAATATATTCCTAATGTTGATAACACTTTCATTTTCTATAACTCTCCTTTTACTTTTTGTAACTTCTTGAAAATTTAGAAAAACAGTGAGAGTCAACGCACTTTAAATTCCCACTTCGCTAGTTAATATTCAAGCAATTGTGTAAATTATGACTTGAATTTTAAGTGACTTGTTCTTGAAAAGTTTTTTTGTTTGAAAAATTGACACTCAATATTTGGTAGTAAGCATCCAAATTCTTGGCGTTAACTTTCAATTTCATTCCGAGCAGGTACACACAGTTCATAAGTCAATAATATTTAAAAGTTTAGTTATTTTTAGCTATAAAAGAAAACATGCAAAACATGTGGAAAATGAAATGGGAACTATTACTAATGATGCAATTATGTTGCGAACAATCATGAATTTTATAAATAATGAGGGGTTTAAAGTGAAATTTCTTCTCTTGAACTTAAGGAAACTTTCATCTTAAAAAATATTTTCTCCTTAAGGAAATCAGAGATTTTGCCAGAAATAATAAAAATATTTTAAAATGCTAGATCCTTGCTTTAATCGAGTTCAATTTGTATGACTATTTGTTTTATTTTTTCCGAATACTATACGAAAATTATAAAACATGATCTTTAATACTGTTCTAATTATGAGGATAAGCGATGAATAAACTTAGAGAAATGATATAAAAATTTAATAATGCCGACTATATTTTTATAATTCCATTACATTCTGATATTTTTACCTATTATAACACATTATACCGATTATTATTTATGACTTTTATAATTATTTTGTGATAACTTAAGCTTGTTTTAGTTTTTGAATGCACAAATCAATTCATTTATCAATTCTTAAATGAAAGAACAGCACAAGTTAAATACCTCCGCGACGACTTGAGAATATAATATAAAATAAGATAAAAACGATAAAATTAAAGACATTATAAATTAATTATCACAACATATGTACATTGGCTTTGCGATAGCAATTATTAACATTTTTCTATTTCTACACCGATATCCTTCCGGAAGGCGATAAGATCGAATTATCCAACCGTCTTCATTTATACCCGAAAGATGTAATTCATTAAATCCCTATCTCAGAAAAGAAAAACACCTAAAAAATAATCCTGAGAGAAACACAAGTGCATTCCATAAAAATTCTAAAGCTTAGAATATGTCTCGCTTTGGATTTAGTACCCCCATAATTAACAAACAAAATAATTTTCATCTTTAGAGCATATCACCAAAAGTTACTAACAATCACTCATTTTTATAGGAAGAAGTTATGGCAGAATTCATATATAAATAAAGCAATAGCAGTTGTACTGAAACGAATCGCATTTGCATGAAACCGCTTGTAAAATATTAAGACACTTTCAGATTGGCGTAATTGGCTTTATTAAATTGTAAACGGTTGCCGCAGGCGCCAAAAAATTGTTATATTGAAATGATAAATTAAAATTTATGACGAAATTCATATATTTTTGTATAGTTTTTAGGGTCTTATTAAATCTAATCGATTTCATTTACTCTTTTGAAATTATACGGAGTATTTGTAAATAAGTCTGAAAGAGACGTTTTGAGGATTACAACCGGAGTGATGCTGCATTGAATGTTTTTAAGCGGACAACCTCTTAAAGAGGTCTTGTACCAAAATTGGAAGGAGAAGGAAATTGCAGAAACTAATTTATCATTATCACTTAAATCTCCCCTCCTTCTTAAAATTTGCTTTGGAAATTTAAAAGTAATACAATAACAGATAAAGTCTAAAACTAAGCAAATAAGCATCTACTGCATAAGTAACTAATAACTCAGTCTCATAACCAAAACCCTTAGCGTAGGATATTTTGTATGAATAACAATAAAAGCATAATTTTAACATATTTTTTAAATTTACTAAAAGAAACATTGTAATGACTTACCGCGCTAAGATAGTGATAATATCGTGTAAAGGACATGTGTAAATTTTTTAATCTTAAGCAGATTTTGTGATACGATCAATTTCGCATAAGTTTCCGTCTATATTTTTTCCAATTATTGCAACTACATTAAAAACCCAACACCGAATAAATTCCTATGTTTACCTGCAATTTGTTCAACAGCTCCGCAGATATATTTTTAGGTTTAAGCTTCTATTTCTACCGATATCATTTTGAGTAACGAAAACAGAACAAAAAAATTGTAGACATTAGTTACCATCTCAGTACTATATCAAGGGCATTTTTTAAATAATAAAATCCATTAATTCAATATACCTAGTGTTTTTATTTCTGATTTAATTAAATTTTCTTACAGAAAGAAAAAAGCTTCCAACGGATATGCAATTTTTGTCGAGGTTTATAAATTTTATATACTCAAATATGGTAAGTCCGAAAAATTTTCAAAATTTATATATGCGTACGAAATTACATGGAAAAATTTCAATTTCAGGATTATATGTTTGTAGGATAACAATTAAATACGGCTTATAAGCACCAACCAATTATTGTTGTGCGCATATTGGCAACTTTCGACACTTAATGGGGAAAGCTTAACCCAAATCCGTCAAACCTCAAACTCAATTCGAAAAATTTTATCTGTGAATAAGTTGAACTTGGTATGGAAATATAAAAATAATACTTACTGAATTTTATTGTTTTAAACTCCAAAAAAAATTTGTAGAAACGTTTTTTCGTTTTTCTCAAACACCTACGTACGTTTCTATGATATGGTATAAGCCTCTTTTAAATTAAACAGCATATTCCTCTTTATTTAATGAAACATGATTTTTTCACTTATTGTTAGTCAAAATTAATTCTATTTTTTTCTAATCTTTAGTCTAATAGCAGATTTTGAAATGTATGTGTGTGAGCAACCTCTTTCCTTTATTTCCAAAGATTACGGCCTAACAATTTTGATAACTTAACATTACTTGCTTCATTTATTTACACCACTTATGCGAAGAAATAAATTAACGTTAAAGGCTTTTAAACCTTTTATCAATTCCCTATAAAGATTCACTAGCGCTTACTCGAATACATACGAGTATATGTATGTATCACACCAATACAAGAAATTTAAAAAAATTAAACTCTAGTATGCAATGAAATTCAAATACCTGTGATTGATAAGCGCTATTTTAAAGTTATTTTAAGATAACCTATTGGCCAATGTTCTGATAACTGATAGAGTTATTGATAAAATATGCAAAATTTTAAGTACATTATATTTGCTTACTATGTCGATTAAAGGTCAGCATGTTAAATTAATCGATTATTTTAAAATAGATGATATAAAATACTAGTTTTTTTTACTTACTAAATAATAATTTTATGAGGTAAGCTTATGAGAATTCATATAATAAGTAGCAATTATAAATACTGCCATACAAAATATTAGTTCTAATTTTTACTAGCTAAAATTTATTATGTAATTCACATGACAAGCCTTAAACTTTCCAGTAATAAATTCCCTATCAGCGGTGATATATAATTTTCAGATCGTATCAATTATGAAAAAAAAATGGAAAAGTGCGTTGGTAACAATTCAATTGTAATCAAAATAGTCACGTGCAATGTGGTGGAGGTAGTAAAACAATGATTTTTTTAAAAAGCAGGTACATCTACTATCAATTAAGCTAAAGTATTTTACCCGCCTCTAAGAAATCGACTTAAACTTTGGCTAGGCAATTCGATTTCGTACAGAGACGGCCGGCAATAGTGATTACCAAAAGTATAGCATGAAAACGTGAATGAGCAACAAGTTATTAATAGTCGGTGAAATGGTAATATAACTAATTTTTAGCCAAACACGTAACTAAACTAGTTGTTTTTTCCTGGTCTAAATTCAGTTGCGATTGCGCCGCAGTTAATCGCGAAAAGGAGGATTAGCGCAAACGCGAATAAGAATATTAATATATTTTAAAATTAATTCGCGTTTGCGCAGTTCGCTGTCCGCTTCTGATTTTTTAATCATGTTCCAATTAAAGCAGGCGATTGCTTCGTGTTTACTGTGTGTTATCAGGGTAATAGGCTCAGCAGCGTCAGAGAAAATCTGAACCGACACGTCAAATCTCATAACGAACCTATGGACTTTGTCCAGAGGTCTTAACTTTACTCGATGCAAACATTTCAAGGACACTTTTGTTCGGTTATTGTTTTATCATGGAACTCCGCATTTTATCAGCGAATGAATAACTCAACAAATACTCAATAACAACTGCAACAACACTCGGCGATGGGAACGCATTCGTTTCGTTTGTTCGATAAGTACAATGCCCTTCCTTTTAGTAGTCATAAGCGCAAGCTTTTCAACTTTTTCCCAGTGTATAGTATATTTTGTTCATTTTTTCAAGACTATATACACTCAAGATCCTTGTCGACATCAAATAGAGGCTGGGGAAGAATCGTGTTCTCCATGATTTTCATGCAAACCATATGTGATTCACTATAGAATCCCACGCTGCATGCATTGAATTATAACACGACGGAAGTATATTTTTGCAACAAATATGATTAAAACTGGAACAGAAATACTGACAAGTTACAGCACTAAAAATACTAAACGAACTATGAAAAACTAAGTTATTCTTATCATTTAAACTAGATTTCTTTGTGTACTAACATAAATATAAGTATTTAACTAAAGCTAATTGGTTTTTAGAATTGATACTTATTTCTTTTATATTTACCATTATAATTTTTTTATTATTGGAATAATTGGCAAGCAGATAGCGTTGCTCTCTAATACATCTTGGAGACAAGTCAAGTATATTTTAATTTAACATGTTGATCACGTTTTTATATGTATGCCACAGAATGTAACTGCATAAAAAACTGTTCGAAAGGAGTAAGAAAATTAAACAAAAACTATTTGATAGTTTTAGTCAAATCTTCAGTTCTAATGTGTAAAATTAAAATTTCAATTATTTCAATACAGAAATAAATTCTAATTAGATGGATCTCTTCGACTTCAGTTCCCCTTTATCTCCAAAACATACACTCATATTAGCATAACAAATTAGTAAAACAACTTATAAACATAAACTTTAAAATCAAGCGTTCTTAAAATTTGTTTTCGATTGTATCTATTCTTTCTAGCTATCTTCAAAACAAATTTAATAGCTCATTTAACAAACGAGACAAGGTCAAGAATTAAATTTTGCAAAATAAATGTAAAGTAGGGCAACTAAAATCGTAAATTTTTCGGTTTGAAAATGGCCGATTATTACATGAATCATTCAAAACAATGGAGAATGCCACCGATGCTCTAACCGAAGTCCTAGAAAATTCTCTAAAGATAACACAACTTTGTCATACTAAAAATTGAAGTCATTTATGCGATATGGTACTTAGGTACTTTAAAAGTAGCAAAAAATAATTTAAAATGTAATCTTAAAATGGTACCTTCTTAAATAAATTATGACATCAGAAATGTATATGTAAGTCTAACGAAAAATGTTGCTAAAGGTATTTGGTAATGTATGTATGTTATTATGTTGATAGTGCTCATATTTAGTAACTCTCTTTAATGATGCACTAGTTAACCTCTAATCTCAGCAGAAAGAAAAATTGTTTGCGTAAAAATCTTTTTCTTTTATGAAATCAGCATGATTCGAGTACGTCAGCCATCTTAAATTAATTTTAAAATTGCAGATAAGCAGAAGGCAACTGGTGGAATTATTTCCTTGATGACTAAAGCGAAATTCGTCAGAGTTAGGTCGAATACTCGCGAAAATCGAGTGTTGGAATATGCTCCCATGTTTTAAAGCGATACCACCAACGGCTAGAAATGCGGTTTCCGAAAGGAACGCAGTTCAACCCAACTATAGAAGTTACTATACTATAGTTCCACCGCATCTGAATAAAATTCCGCTGTTGCGCACTCGAAATGCAACAAATTTGTGCCACTCCCCGCGCAATACGCCTCCTACCCCTAACCATTTTATGCATGTCTTATAGTCGAACTTATCAAGTTGACAAATTAGACGCATCTAGCAAGCGGCTGGACTCGCAAGTAGATTTTATTTTTGCGTGGACAATTTTATCCTTACGTTGCACTTTATTTATCCAAGTATTTTTCAATGGTTTCGCAGACACTCTCTCAATTTTACGTAGTTCGGATTCGAACTTGCGACACCTGAAGAAGTTTTATTATTCGGCAAATTCGAACACGCGCACTTCTTTATGTCAGTTTCAGTGACTTGTTGATATTTATGTTTTATTTTTGGATCCTTTGTTTTTGTTTATATTTTGTTTGTGCTGATTCTGAAACTTGATTTTTTCGGCTGTACTTTTTATTTTTGAGAAAATTGTGATGGTGGAGGAACATTTCGAGCTCGCGATTAAGAACACGTGAGTAATTGTGGCTTCCATTAGCATTTGGTGTCAACGAGTTTTTACGGCAACTTTGAGGCTACGCGAATCGATAAAAGGTCGCCGAGCTCAAGGGAAATTCTGAAAATTAGTACACCGACTCATCAATAGTACGAGTAATTATACTTTCCGTGCAAAAGATGCGCATGCCGAGTCGTGCAGACTATTCTACCTCTAATTACATATCATGATGCATTAATACCTGCATTATTAAGTCTGAAACTATGTTTTTAATTACATACACTTTATTAAAGAGAGAGTATTTACTTATTAAATTTTAAAATACTCCATACAACAATTTATGCGAATATGGTGAGATACTTGCAATTTCTCCAATCATATGTAACGCAAGACAAGTTTTAAAAAGGTCAGCTTAAGTAAGTGATACAAAGTTGAATGAAGTAACTCCGACGAAACAAAGCGAATACTTAAACTTCGAGGTTAGCCTCTTCAATTAGACTGCATGAGGTTTTGCAAGAACCTTGTGCTGTTCTAAAAATCCTAAATAATGTACAATAGAATTAACAATGTTCTGCAATGTAAAATTGTTCATATTGAACATTTCGTACTGAATAGATAAAACTTAAGTTCATCACACACTTCTAAAACGAAATAGTTTTCTTTAAAGAAATTTCATTCTACGTATTTGGGTAATATCTTTATAAGTTCTATCTACCTCATAATCTCTTAGAATAATGATGATTGCTGTATAATGCTGAATGACGCATTCACATTAATGTGAATAATTCTTGTATTGGAAAAAAAACTAAATAAAAAGTTATAATTATACTATAATGTAATGGTAGAACTATTTCAGAATACACCATTTAATTAAAAAAGTAATAAAATTAATTTTATTCCTACCTAGAAATGTACTCATTGCAAGGTGAGGAAATCTATCGCTAATTGCACGAGAGTCTAATCATAGACACTTTAAAATGCATATGCATAATACATATTTAAAAATTATTGTAATAGAAATCCCAATGACATGATTGATGCTAGTTTCGGAATTCATTCGAGTAGCAGGCTTTAAAACGTACTATATTATTAAAAGTTGTTATTTTGAAAAATTGCTTATTATATTACGTATATGCATATAAAACTGTAATAAATTGTTCTCAAATGATTTTGATATAGAATTATAAATGTCGTTAATTCACTAACAATGATGAAAAAATTTCAATGAAAATTATTGCTAAGGGTATTTTAGGGAAACTGCCATTAAAAGGTTTAATTGCACAATGCCTTATTCAATATGCGAAACAATTTCTTCATTTAAAATTGAAAGTATAACATTAAAAATTATTACTTTGAAATAAAAACACAAAAAATGATAGATGTATGTACACTATTCAAGGTCTTCGATTATGGCACAGTCTTTTGGCGTAAAAGCATTAGTATATTGTATATCCCTTATATCAAAAATTTAAAATATTTTAGCACTATAAGTTGCTTTTAGCTGGTTCTAGCTACTTTATCATGATTACGATGCAATAAAATTGTACCTGTTTTAATCTGCCTTACAAGTATTACAAGAATTAGAGTTCAATCAGGTAATGAACATTTTTATCGAAAATAGCTTGAAGAACATCATCCTGTTTGCTGTTTTTAAAATAAACTGGAGATGCGTTAATCTTCCACAAACAGCATCAAAACAAGAAATCCCCGAAAATTTTGAATCACAACAAAAAACGAGTTCAATATGCTCGTTGCGGATCAATAGATCAGTGCCGCTTAAGTAAAACAAGAAAACACGAAGGTGCTTGGGTGTGGGCATTCGCGGTATTCGTAACAATTGTCTTAAAACAGTGGCTTAATTAAGGTCAGCACTGTTTTTAGGTAGTTGCTGGTTGGCTCTAAGGCCCAAACCTGCGCAATGAATGTTTACAACATTCGTCGTCGTGGATATTGCGAGTTTACTTGAACCATTTGTGCTTGAGCAAGATTGTAATCGTCTTAAGACGAAAGATGCGAGTTACATAAGAGGCTGCTTCACTGGACTGCGATGCCGACTTGATACACCACCTGGACAAGCGCCTCAAATTGCACTCTTTCCGACTGCGCTAATTGAAATGAACTCATTTCGAAAATTTCGCAAATTATTTTGCTTGGCTTTAAATGGCTCTTGGCAATTCGGACAGTGTACCCTGATCCAATTCATCGAATAGCATGCACTTCCTTCATGATAAACTGAGAAAATAATGATTACATAGAGAATAGTGACGCCATAATAATTTAAATTGTAATCAAACAGGTTCTTGAACTTGTACCTTTTTTTGGATAGGTACAAATCGGATTTTACAACACCCCTATAGACTATCATCTAATGGGCCTATGAATTAAACTTTTATGTGAAGTGCTATCGTGCTATACAATGTCTAAAGGTTAAAAAGCATTAATTTTTAAATTCTTGCAACGCTGATTGTTGATAATAACTTCCTTATCAAGTTCCGTATGCAATCGCATAGATATTTTCAGAAAATACAAATTGTTAATTAAAAACTTTTACAATATGTTTTTTTCCAATATCTCAATTAATGATTTTATTATATAGATATTTATGTCATATCATCCATAAACCTTAATTTACATAGAACGTAATATTGTAAAAGTAGGCCAACTAAACTAAACTTTTATCTTAATATAAAAAATAAGAATAAAGTAACAAAATTTGCCTGTTAACAAACTACCAACATATCTATGTATGTAAGCTAATAAACCAGTTTACGATGAAAAATAAACATATAAAAACGAAATGTTGCAGGCTTGTTTTTATAAAAAGAAACAGCTAAGAAAAATGATATCACCATCAGGAGTTAATATTCTAAATTTTATGTCTTTTTTCAAGAATTTGTCTACTCGTGCTAATATTTTTCTAAAGAATTTTACATGCTGAAAAACATTTCATTTCTTTCCTATATTTTATTATAGTAACTGAGAAACAAAACCAGACTTGTTCCATTAAACATTATTTACAAGAGAGACAAAAACCAATTAAGGTTAATTTACAAGTTTAACATCATACTTCGATTTTTTGAGGTTAACTAACTGGTGTGGATATAAAAATTTAAGTTAAGGACCAGAGTATGTGAATGAAAATACTGGTTAGTTTTTTTTATTTTGAAAAAATGTACAAGTCCGTGATTATGAATGAAAGCTTTGGACATCTTGGGTTTTGACCAAACATTTATTTTTTTAATAAATATTCGTTTTAATGGGTTTTGAAAAAAATTTATAGTAGTGCTTATTTAGGGTCAAAGGTGACAAATATAAGTACAACAAAGTTTCATGAAAATCGGTTAAGAGACCTCAAACTTAATGTCTTAATAATGTTATTTAATAATACTGTTTAATCATATTTGTCCAAATTTTATCGAAAACAATTTTTTTTAATTATATATGTACGTCCACTTTTGATAAAAAATATTTTATAATTTTGAAGTCGTTTATATCATCTCGTAAACTAAAATTAAATTTACATAATGCAATAAAATATTAATAACCCATCCATCATCGGCATTAGTTAACAATTACGTGTGTCGCAAACCTATTAAATAATATCGTTTGAAAACTATAATGAGTAATTATTTTGAAGATTACAATAAAACTTGTTATGAAACTTGGCCGAATGCACGTAATTATAAACAACCAAGTCCGGTAAAAAAATTGTTTCTAAGCGTTTTGATTGCGTAAAAGTGGCGACAATGACAGTAGTTAAGGTTCAAGAAAAGCGTTAAATCTGTTAAAACTTACGAGATCAAACATGTGCCTAGAATTGGAGGACTCTTCTTGGCATAAACAATTCCAGAAAAAGCGTAAAAATTGTGACTGCCGGATGGCCCCATTATCTGCGACTCACGTCGACTTCGGGGCAAAAACAACTCGTTGTGAACTTCGATCGGAAATTTTTATGATTGCCGTCCTTCATTGACACATTGGGAATTATAATTATCTTATCTGCAATTTTGTTGCTCTTATTGCCAATTGCGACGATTGTATAACGCCAGTAGAGTTAAAACAAGAGTTTTGGTTGAATTTGCCTCTTTTATGTTGACCACTCCTAAAATCATCGACATTGCTAGGAATCTTAATTGAAAAAGTTGATGTTGATCATGTGGACACTACTGATAAATGATTACTTACTTAAAGTACTCCAGATTATGTATCAGCGCCTTAATACTCATACAAATTGTTTCGAACATTGAAGAAAACCGGCATATAATACTCGTACCATAAAAAATGTAAGTAAGTACCAGAGCATAGACTTTAATTATTTTAATTGCAACGAACGATTTATCTGAATTTTATTATTTATGCGTTACCTGTTATGCTTCTCGATCGTGACAGGAGTACGGAAAGTATGCGGTTTTATGATAAAGATTGTTCTTCTCAGAAAACAGATTCAGCTCTTACCATTTCTTGGAATCGAAAACCACCATTAAATGTATGATGAATTTTTATCGATACAAAAAACAAATGATGTAAATTAATTTATAACAAAATGAGAATTGCAAGATCGAAATCAAAGACAAATATAGTAGCTTTTTCAAATGAATAAAATATTTTCAAAGTTATTTTCTTCTCATCTTATTTTAAAAACAGCACAAAAATCAAGTTAAAGCTAAAAACTTAGAAGTTTAAAAAGATTTAAATTTCGGGAATAAGTCAGTGTTTCTAATAATTGTTGGATTTTTCTTACATGATCTTTAGTCCAAAGTTTTTGTTATTTAGGAACAATGACGAATTTGTCTACTGGGAGAAGTATAAATATTATTAAAAAACCTTCAATATTGTGCGTTGAACTATCAAGAAATTTGATTTAATGAATACAGGCTTGTCCGTTGAGATGTGCTCTAGACCATATCAAATTAAAGTATCAGATTAGCTTAACTTATAAAATGTTTTTCAGATCAGATTAGACCAAACAAGATTAAGTCATTGAGACAAATTATTTTAAAATTAAAAGTTAGTCCCCCTGATTATTTCCACTAGGTCTAACTAATTTTACTTTTTCCGTAAAAAATAGAAAGTAAATTTATTTATTCTGCATAAAATTGGTAATTAATTTTTACGTTTAGATCTTAATATCAATCAAATTTATTCACAATGGTTAATTAATTTTTCCATTATTATAAAAGTTAAACTAATTACATAGTGAATTACATTCTGATGTATGCAGATTTTAAAAAGTTGAAATTAAGAACACTCGAAAATGAGAAAGTAAAAAACTAGTTTTTATAACCAGCAGTTAAAACACGATTTTAGACAGTTTAAAAGTTCAATACTGAAAGCAATGTCATTAAACCACTTTTAATAACAAAAATAAAATAATTCTTTTCCGGTTTTATGAATCCTTAAATTTAAAAGAAATTAATTAAATTCTTATGTAAATCAGAGCGTTAGTTGTATTGGAATTCATACAGCTGAAAATATAAACTGAGATAAGTGTTAGGTGCTGATAATAATTTTTAAAATTGTAGTTAGAACTTAGAACTAATATGGCATAGCGAATTGATTCCTTTAACCTTCAACAATGTTTTCAATGATAAGATTTCGCCTCAACCTAGAACTTCTTTTTGCCCAAGCAGTTCGAACTCTTGTATATTCATTAACCTTGACAACTCGTTTAGTGATCACAACTACAGCATACTACCAGTTTTTTGGTTTTTATTATATCAAAATTATCTCCAGTAAATAACAATTTTTCGTGTCATTATAAAACCCATTTTACTAACAGTGCTACAAAAATAAGTCGTATCACTTACTTAAAAAGTTAGAACTATAAAATTTTGGATGAGTTGCTTGTAAGTTTTTTGTAATAAAAACATGATCATCCTGTTTGCAAAATATATTTTTCATATCTTAGTATTCGTAGTTTTACGACCTTCAGTTGTTTTGCGCAAAAATTCAAATAAATGATCGGTTTCCATAAGTATGTGCATTTTAACGACTGAACAAAATCGAAGTGAATGTGGTCAACCTGGAGGAAGAAAGGTTGATGGTCTTGGGTGAATGTAGATCGGTAGATAGGGGGATAATTTGAAAATGATAGTGTTGAAAATTGAGATTAGATAGAATTTAGGTAATTACTAATCAACTCCAAATTCCATGTAGTTCCGGCTTTAAATACCCCTTCGGACAAAGTTCATGGATTATACTAGCTTACGTCAAGAAATTGTAGCGCTTATCATCCATCACCTATGATCCCTGGAAGTTCGTTATTTTATAGGTATCAAAAAGTGATACAAACACATGCTCAGAGGTGCGATCAGCGATCACCCTAAGCCAAGTTCACACGTATGGTATATCTGAGCGATGCGAAAATATCTGTTCGGAGTGGATTTATTTTCTTGGTGGTGTTTGTGTCGGTGTGGATTTTTTAAGTTCACACACGACAGCATGAAAGACTTCGATCAGCGGAGTCACGATCGCGCCGACATTCAGCTGTTCAGCTTCAGCGCCGTAGACTCAGTCTCGATCGCACAGTAGTTGGGGAAAGGCTGTTAATTCGCTGGAAGACAGCTCGATCCCAAAATTCCATAATTCGCCCGCAGGCACCCCAGTCGGTCTGGATTTCTTTGTTCTCATCTGCACCCAGGCACATGAAAAAGATAGGGAGGGAAAGTGGTGCCAGATCTTGCTCTAAATTTAATTAAAGTGCGACTCTCAAAAGTATAGTGGAATCGCAGACAAATGTTTCCAATGTGTTACTCCGAACGTGAATGTTTTGGTTCTTAAGGTTGTGGTTCGCTTAAACGATATATATACATATTTTAACGTTGACGATCGTGATCAGTTCGTGTTCATTTTTTTTCTGTTTATAATATTTTTTTTTTGAATTTACGCACGTTTAATAGTCACAATAACAACATGGTTGAGGAGGACGTTTCACACAATTTACTCAGTGACACTAAAAAGGTGGAAGTTCTGAAGCCGCAAATAGTTCCAACGCAACAACAGAAGACCCTGCAACATTTGCCAAAACGACCACCAGTGGATTTGGCCTTTCATGACCTCACATATCGAGTTAAGGAGGGAAGTCGAAAAAGTAAGTACTGAAAAAATATATTAACCAAAACAGCTGAATCAACTCCAAATGGAAATTTGGATTGGAAATTTTTTTCGCTGACCGATGCATTTGCAACTTTCGGAAAATAATAAGTGACCCGAGTACGAATTCTGAAGCAGGCGAAATTAATTTCCTGTCAGTATTGCCGTGTTTGTTGAGATTATGAAAGTAAATGAGCTGCATTGTGATTTCACAAATCGCTTTATGGAAAATGTTTTTTGTTTAAGAAAAGAAGAAATTATTAAGGAGAAGGGGGTTTTCTACGGCCTTACTGTGTAGTTACTATCGTGAAGTGATCAATCGACCGTTTTGTGCTGAGAAAGTTTCAATATTTTCCGATTATTTTCTTGACCATGAGTTTAAATAGCAATTGTTTTTAATTTTACGTCAGCACGTCACGGCTACGTTTTGCATGTTTAAATATTGAAAACCCTGTTTGTAGAGATTTGACGCGATTCTAAGTCTTCCTGACTTTTGTTTAAATCACATCAAGTCAGTTCCGGTCCGCTTGTTGACTACCGGTTTTTTCAAAGAATAATAAAAAATAGTACAGAGTGTTCTTAACAACTATGCAAATATAAGATTTATAAACCAAAAAGCACGCTTTATTGGTCAATTGTAGAGTCACTATCAAGAACTTTTAAAGGCCAAGGTGTTTCCAAAGACCTTGTAAAAGATCTTGCCAATTTAAGAATTCTAGACAACTTTTTTTCTAATCCTACCCTTGCATCCCATCACCAATTTATTATAATTTATGAATGCAGAAAAGCTGCGATAATAATCATTAAAAAACTAGAGTTTTTTCACTTTTACCTACTAATTTATTACATGAGTTATAAGAATTTATACAAGAAATGGTAGGCAACAAACAAGTCTTTAAAGTATTCTCTCATTAAGTGATACAAGAAACAAGTTTTATAAATTATTAATATATAATAAGCAACCACTGCAAAGATAGATTTTATAATATTTTAAATTCTTAAGTATATAAGTTTTTCAACTTTTAATTTTCATTTAAAATAAAGAAAATATATATTAGCTAAACAGAATTAAAACTTCGAAAAACTTCACTTAAATTCTTATCAAAATATGTGTTCGAATTGATCAAATTGAACCTCATTGTTCATTTCATTTTATCAGTTTAGCTGCTATCTGCCTCCTTACCTTAATCTTAATGACACACTCTTCTGGTTAAAGAACTATCATAAAATTCTAATTACATATTAGACTTAGGACTTTGTGACCCAAATGTGGTCCTGATAAAAAAAAAATTTATATATTCCAATTCTGATTATAATTAAACTTCCCTATTTCAATCTTAGACATTATTTTGAATTATTAAAATTTTGTAATACAAGTAATTAGTTTTTTTCAAGATGACACTGCTCTAAATAATGCATTATTTTAAATTTAATATTCTTGAATATTATATAAGATAATCCTATCTACAAATAATTAATCTATGTTCGCTTTAAATAGAAAAAAAACCGATAAGAACAGTGTAAAGTGACATTAAATCAAAAATCTAATATATCTTAAACCTCGGCAATTTTTATTCTTTTATACCACTTAAGAATGCATGTCGTTATGAATAGTAGTAGTAAATGTATTATAAAAATTGTAGCTAACAATTCAGTTGCTAAACCATTTATGACCCTTCTGAAAGACCTTGATGAAACCATACCATTGACATGCTTATTAACAATTTTTCATAGAATCTGTATGAAACAAGAAAAAGCTCCATCGGCATTTTCCACAATTATTTTAACAACTAACTGAATCACACTAATTACGGAGCAATTAAATAAAGGTAAAAATTACAACTTTTGCTAAGTGGTTTGCAATTTATTTCATTTTATGCACATACGCATGCATATGTGCAATGCTCTTTTTAATTGAGTTGCAAGTCATACTTTTTAATTGGAGCCTTGCATTTATAATTACAAAATATTGTACTATGCATAATTTACAAAATATCAATTATTAATTTCTTTCCTTCTTCGAATTTACAATTAACACGCCAATGAATGCCGAAAACAAAGACAGTTACCAACAATAATCAAGCTACTTACAAATAAATAAAAATGTGTTTCACCTGAATTCTGTAAACAAAAGAAGTTAAATTTTATTAACCCTTTGTAAATATCAAAAGAACATGAACAGACAGTCGTATCACAAGTGTATTTATTTCATTATGCAGACAATTTAATGTCCCTTTTATTTTTTTAATTAAAATAAAAACCTCAAAACCAATGAAAAGAGAAGGCACTGCCAATAGCTTACATACATTACGAAAATATGGTTGTACAATATCTTGTAAGAGAAACCTTTCCACACTTGAAAGCATTAAACTGGTTTTTTGTAAAGTTAACTAATAAAACTAACTAAAGAAGCATACATAAAAGTTCCATGTTACATTAAGTATATTCAAACTAGTTTCTCTAAAGCCCTGTAAAACACAAATCGCATTAAAAGTTATTACACTTACCTTCGACTGAAATCCACAGAAACTTGCAAACTGCCAAGTCAACGGTCGTCGCGAACATTCATTCACCCTAAAGTTCATACTAGCGAAAAGGCAGTTAATTTTCAACCGCTTTAGTACACAACTTCAGCGCAGCCGGTTCGAAAACAGAAAATCTCGCTAATTGTTGAGTCACACCTTACAGTAGCTAAGAGGCTTCGAATTTCTGCTGAAAGTCGCGCGACAAAACTCCTCAAGGTAAACGTTTTCTGAAGATCTAAGCCCGCACCTCAAGAGTTCTTTGGCAGAAAGTTAGGCCTAGAACTGCTGAGTTCGACGCAACTGTGGCGTTAAAAATGCTGGGTGAAGGCCAAGTGGATCGTGTTGTGTTATAATTTCCACAACAATGTGGACAAAAAATCTGTCCAACGTAGGAAACTATTATATATAATATCAAACTTCTTCATACCACTCAAAGTTAAGCTGTTTTTTCTCATATACGATTTTGCCGAGGTTATTTTCCGATTTGTGCCGGTTTTATGTTTTGCATTTTCTGTTTTCACAGATTTGCATATCGACTTTTTGTTTTGGTTTTGGTGCAAGCTTTTGCCGACAAGACGGTGAACGAATATCAACATTGAAATATTCAAGTAAAAAACCAGTTTCCACTAAAAAGGTTGCCTTTCTTGAAAAAAAACGAAAAACCTTTTCCATAGACATTGCTATTAGTATTTTTTGTTTTTTGTTTTTGTGTGAGTAACAGTAACTCACATTAATACATTACACGGAAGTCAAAGTTGTGCGGTATTTTTACTATGCGGAAATTTTACTAGAAATTGCCGTTGCGGTTTATGTGCATCAAAAGGTCGGGTTAGTGAACTTGCAACCAACTGCAACTGCACTATTACAATTTATATTTAGTAAGAGTTTTAGTTTAGTAGCTAAAAATTTATTTTGATTTTTCTATTAACTAACGTAAATTAAATTCCAATTGATTATTTTTCTTGAGCAAAATTAGGACATAAGTAATATTTTCGAATATTTGAAACTAGGGACATAGATTACATTTAAAGTCTATAAATGCAAGTTAATAAAAAAGTTGTTGACCAATATATAAATTTAACGTATACATCTGAAAATTTGTCAATTCTATTTTCCACAAAAGTGATAAAAACCAATAATGATACTACGGAACTGGGCCCATTTAGTGCTAAAGTACTGAACTTTTTTGTTTTTTTTTTTTTGTCTCTGCATAAATAGAATAATGGTCTATAAATTAATAAAGATAGTATTGTCTACATATAGCAATCTGATAGGTAATCTTTTGGTCACTGCTTTTTACGCTTTCTCGTTATCTTTTAAGCGTCATGACTTCAAAAATTAACAATAATGTCGTTTTATATAAAAGGAGATAAATTGATTATTGCCAAAATGTGGTAAACCGAAAAAACAGTTTCCAAGTTTTGTCGCATTCACGGGAGTTTGATTCTATCGTCGATTTTGATAACCGGACATTGATTTTTCAAAAACAAATAAAGTAACTTAAATTATGTATTGCTTGTATGGTTCTTCCGCCAAAACAATAAATAAGAAAAATTCAGGAATAGAGGCCACTCCACTCTTAAATCTACTCACATTATTCTTTTCTTTTTAACATTCGCCAATCGCATGCACTTCCAAAATAAAACATATTGAGAGACATGCTAATTTAATTGACGACATGTTGAGAATTCCTAATTACTTTCCGCGTTCATTCAAAAGTAAACAAAACTTGGTTTCATATCGTTGCCGGTGTTATGAGAAAATAGTAAAAAATAAAACAGAAACTACATCTGTTTCCGCATAACATGTGTTTAAAAAGTTATCAGAAAAGATACTATTCAAATTCCAGTCGCATACATCACATTAATATTTCCAGGTCAAGATTTATATAGTTCTCATTAACTGACCACTGAAAACATTTGTTAATATTAAAATTCAAGTGATGTTCTGTTACATTATATAACTTTTTATTTAGCTTTTATACGCAAAGTAAATGAATATTTCATGAATAAATACATTAAAAGGTGTTTGATCCTGTTATTGTAAACATGCGTTCGTTATTCTTAGAAGGACACTTTTCGTTTTATTTTGCAGTATTAAAAGCAAAGGCACTGCAAATGGGGATATTTTTATTATTTGTGAATCCATAACCATTAGCAAATACGGAGCTCAAACTTTGAGTATTAAGATAAAGCTCTATCAGTTAGGTAACGAGTTTATATTATTTACTCTAATAGTTAGCGATAAAGTCTACTAATCATGCAAATACCATTTATATTAAAACCAAAACATTTTCTTAATTTAATTTACATCTAAACAAGCGAAGTTCAATTGAATTGCTACTACTTTTAAATTGTTTCCAAGGTTACACTCATTAGATGCCAGTTAAATAGGTTCAATTAATAGAGAAAAAGTTGTAATAAAATGCATATAATATACATATATTATAATTAAAAATTCAAATTCTGACTATAAACTCGTGCTAACTATTATCAGTTTATTCGTTCACAAAGTGGATTAAATAACTTAAAAGATGTCCACGATTATTTATGCTTCTTTTTTCATTTTTATGTTGCACATTTGCATATGGTGTGGACCACGCGAAATCCATTCCCACCATTCGGAAATTTGTGATCCGGGTTCAATGTCACTATTTCACAAACTCTTTTTAAACCTTGCCATTGAAAGAAGGTATCTAAACGCCTTTGGCCAATCGAAATAAGATCTGATTAAAATGATGCTGAAATATTTAATCGTCACTTGTATTAAAAAACCAGCTGGGGAACCCGCAGCTTTTGACGATATCCCATAATTGTCTGAATCACAAAGTTTTCATATTTTCTTTCTTATTATTATTTTTTTTTTACATCAACGTGTGAAGCATGTGCATTAGAATTCATTTCAGGTGTTAATGAAGTGGCAAATGATCGTGTGCATGACCCTGAATTATGGATTTATTGAGCATTAAACGTTTTTACTCCGTCTAACTTCAATCTTGTTTTGAATGCAATTAGATTTCAGAACTGCTTTATATGAGGTAATGCGGAAAATGTTCATAAAAATAGTCATCACTTATTTTCATGTAATCGGACAAATCAAGTTATGCAAGAGACATTTCGTGATTCATTTTCCTGTTGACTTCACAGTTCTAAATTACATTTGTTTTTAAAAGTTTTACTGCTATAATGACATTGTATAAATTGTTTTATTGAGATACATTATATAAACATAAAACAATTTATTTAAATAAATAAATAAACATATCTCTATCTTGGATGAACTTAACAGCCATAAGAATGTAAATAAAATCGTAGTTAAACACAAGTACTTACGTCTCTCTTCTAGAGTGGTAGAATAATAAGAAGCTAGTTCTACGTAAAGAAAGGCAATGACTACAAAGATTCAATTTCCAAGCTATAAATCGAATAAAGAACATTCGGACAAATTCTATCTTCATGACATAAACCAATAAATTAAAAAACTTAATTTGAGGGTAGAACGAGTCCTGTAAGTATATTAATATATTGAGTTTTTAAATGATAGATCCTGCCGGATTAAGGTTTCTAATTTATTTTATTGAATTTTCATACTAGTCATAAAACAAACTAACCGACATTTCTATTTTTTCCAGATGCAAAAACAATACTCAAAAATGTTAGCGGCAAGTTACGTTCCCATGAGCTTACTGCTATTATGGGACCATCTGGAGCTGGTAAAAGTACACTTTTAAACATCTTATCCGGCTACAAGTAAGAAAAACTTTCACTTATGCATATTATGTTCTCGTTTTATTTATCTTTAATTAACTTTACTATTTCCTAATACTTTTACTATTATCGAGTACCCACCAGCAATAAGCTCATAAAAGTGGCCTTGATTGAGAAAGAATTTGATCAAGATCTCTAAGAGAGTTATTACACTTGATTTCCACACGTTTCAGACCACTTAATAAATTATAACAAAAAACTGGTTTTAATTTACGCTTCAAAGGAAACTACGAAATTACGAACGCCTAAAGAAAATTTCCATCTCAACTTAGGTTAGACTTTGAACATTAATTGCAATTTTACTTCATGCAGCTCAATCAAATATACCAAATGATTAATTTCCCATCGAGGGAAGAGTTCATTATAAATTCATTTTTTTTTCGTAGTGAATAATTGCATTGATTTGCGTCATAGCAATGAATACCCTGAAATTTTTCAAAGGTATGATTAATAGAATGAATTTCTGTAGTACACCCAAACTATTGAACATACATACATATTTCATAGTTCAGGTAATTATTCTAGCCCCTGATAACAAATTTCTACAATATTGCAAAAATATTATTTTACAAGTACCTACGCAACTCCCCGTAACAAGCCGGTGTTTGGGGAAAATCCCAATTTTATATCTCCAGATTCTTCCGCAATTCTGGTTTTCTGCGAATGAATAAATTTCTCGTTTCCGAGATCATTTACTTTATTTTATTTTATTTTGATACTTTAAAGACCACCGCGTTTTTGTCCTAGTTTAAAAAGATTTAATACTTTTCCGAGGAAGTCAGATGGTTTTTTGCGCAATATTTTTATATTAACCTCATGCAAATTTCTTTGATCTCTGATCTCTTGTAGGCAGGTGTTTTGTAAATTAATTGAAGTACTCCTTGTGGTTTTGTGGCCAGTTCCGTCTTTTAATAAATTACTTAAAATTTCTAGATCGGGCTTTGTAATCTTATCTCAACTATGCAATTTAATGTGCATTAGCTGCCTATCAATAGTGTAAAGATTACCTACTACATAACAACTAAAAAAAGAAATATTTAATCCTTTAACTATAATATTATATAACTATATGTGATAAAGATATTAGAGAATATAAAGTATTTTACTTAATATTTGAAAACAATTTTTAAATTAAAATCTAAATTAACTACAGCTCCAAATTATATTAATAACAGAAGAACAAGACTTCATCTTTCAGCAGAGATAAAGTTCCCAGTTGAATGTCGACAATAATTTGAAAGTTGTTCATGGTAAATCATTAAAGAAGCAAGAAACGCCTTTCATTTATTAATAATTAATTCTTCGAAACTCGTAAGCATCGTTGCTGGGAATTACCGTTATAAATAAATTGTTGAACGCAATTATACTAATTAATTTAGATGAATGCTCAACAAATTTATTCTTCCAAATGTTAGACCAATTTTCTAGTATACGAATCAATGTCTTAAAATGAACTCTTTACAATGCATAATCTGATGACATTAAAACTAGAATTTTTGGCAAAAACGTGTTCGACTATTTGAAAAAAATTAAATTAATATTCCTAACATTGTGCTATTAACTACACGTTTCAGGAATTGAGATAAAGCCAAAGAGCAATTAGTTATTTCTTTTTAGTAAAGTTTAGTGAATTTAATCGCCTTCTATAAAAAATTAACTTGTAGCTCTTTGTTGTTCGCTGTTCAAAAGCCGGTTTAAACATGAATTGCACTTAATTTTTGGCAATGAACGTGAAAAAGTAAAAACAAATTTTATTACAAAAGGCAGTAAGAATTAAACAGGTTACAAATTATTTCATAGCTTTTTGTACTTGAACGAAATTTCTAATTTTATTTATTCGATTTTTACTTTAGTTAAACCAAAACATGATTCAACAAAATTTAACAAATTTTATATATTAAAAATATGTAACCTTAAACCTTTCATATAATGTATCCAATACGTATTCTACGAACAAAAAATTTCATAACTTTGCCACAACAATTTTTTCCAAATTTTGTATAAGACAATACATTGCGAATGACGCAATTGCATTTTATCAACTAGTAATATAAAAGAAAACTACCATTCCTAAGATTAAAAAAATAAATTTTGTGTAGGTACATATGAGTTTTTCTTTCAATAACGTTAGCATAAAACAACTTTTTAACAAAACATGTGTATTCCTCCAAATTCACTTTGTTTTTTCAGTATTTGTTAATTAAATTACTTCATTTGTTAATTAAATTTCTTCATTAGAGTAAAGTTGCCTAAATTTAATTGAAATAGGCCAACAATTCACAGCAAAAAAGAACGCTATAAAGAAAAAGCAACTTCATTTTACTCAGATTATAGAAATTTGCATTTACTAGTTTTTAAAAATTCGCTTATATACTTACATTTTCGAAGAATTGAAAATTGTAGAAATAAATTTATTCGTTTCATTTATTTCAGGTATCGATTCTGTTTCTGCTGCGAATAAAATAGATCAAAGAGGAACATGCATATCTTGGAAATTTAATTTGTTTATATGCATATCTCTTAAGCTCATAGGTTATACTAAAATTAAATTTTTATTTTACTGATAAAGTATACCCATGTGTTTTCTTCTGAGTTATTTACAATTCTAATCAGAGCAACTTTTATCAAGTTATGTTACGTTATGTATATTTTGTTGAAGATATAAAATAGAAAACATCCCAGTGGAATATTTATAAAAATTACACAAACAATCTTCAATTACGAATTACTTCAAACTGAAATCACCAATCTTTTGGCCCAAAGAACTTTTTCTTGCCCCCATTTGCTTATCAAAATTGTTAAACTTAACCCCATTACTCAGTACATACACCACTGAGTTATCGCGACTTATAAAAAATTAATCACCAAAAGTCGCAATCGAAACAAACAAAAGTGTAAAGTCCGCCATCTATCGCTGTTGTGAGCAGAAAAAATGTAACTCTGTAATAAATCGAATTCCAGTTTTGAAGTCTTACACTCAAAGACACGTTTTGCAATTACCTCGAGCAATTGAAGCTGAGATTGCAGCAATCGCAACTACTCAGTAATTTCTGCCTTAGCGTGCTCTAGTTCGTACTATGCTAACCAAAAGTCAATGTCACATCGTATAAAAGATTGAAAAGACTGTAGATGGTGCGGTGAGATGGATATCTTAAGACATGTTTCTCCAGAGCACAGCCGCTTAGGGGCTTAGATGAGCTAAATGTTACGGTACGCCGCATTCGCATGGTATCTGCGCTTACAGGTATCCGGTAACTGCCGGACCATGAAAACAGTCAACCTGGCCTCTTGCCAGATACTCGAATCTCGCGTATTACCTAACACTGACCTCTAAATATTTCCCTCTGAAATCATATTTTATCAGACCTGCCCAGAAAGAAAAGGTTTACTTTTGTTTGATAGTAAAATTGTTTACTGTTGATCTAATCAAATACTGCTTCCTACCTTTCATAAAATTAAAATATTAAAATATTGACAAACTTTCCCCTTTTATTTTTTCAGAACTACAAATATTGAAGGATCAATTACAATGAATGGTCGTGAAAGGAACTTGAGTGTGTTTAGAAAATTGTCGGCGTATATCATGCAGGATAACCAACTACACGCTAATTTAACCGTCCAAGAAGCCATGACTGTTGCCACTCATCTTAAGCTAAGCAAAAAATTCGGAAAGGAATCAAAACAAGAAATGGTACGTGATATTCTAGACTACTCATGTGGTTTACTCAGTCCACACACGTGATATTTATGATAATTGAAACCCAGTGACATTTTGAACTAGATTGCAACGTTCTCACAATTTGTAAGAAGACTGGTTCAAAGTACAATGAATGGTTTATGAGACATAACCTGTCTCTAGGTTAACTCGATTTTACTCGTAATTAACATCCAATTTGCAAAATTAATTTAAATAAAATGGTACTATAGTTATGCAGGGGATTCTTCAAAGGCAATTAGTTTGGAATTTATTTCACTGATTACATTTATTGACATAATGTAACTACTTTAGTATGTTTTCCTGATACGTTGCACGTTAAGATTGGCGTGACTAGCACGTGAACCCCAACTAATGATAATATAATAATCTAAAAATATTGCTCGTATAGAATATAGCCTATTTTATATGAGATATTTATTTTCATAAAACCTACCAAAACCCTTAATAAAGGATTTCTAAATTAGTCCTTCGTACCTAAGATATTTAGGAACCATGATTTATTATATTTATTATAAATTTTTAAATAAAAATTGCAAACAATTGTTGCGAATTAAACAGAAAAGGCAAGTAATTATTTAATAATTTTTGTTTCAAAATGACGCTGCATAATTTTGTACTTTCATTTAAAAAACAAATTCTCTGTTTTTCCCCGTCTTCATTCAAAATGCGCAAATCTTTAAAAAATACATTTAATTTTAAGTGGTAACAAAAGTCAAATGTCTAGTTCTGGTTTTTTCTGTTTTATTCTTAATTTTTTTATGTTAGCTTCATCACTTATATTTGTCATTCTGAGGACATTTCGGTCAAACAGATTGTCTAGTAAAGAAAGTGATACAATAACTACAAAAATTTTATTATATATACATATATTTTTATTATATTTGTTAGCATATCACACAAAATGTTTAAAGTAATATATGAAATGATGTTCTTTAATTCGTAATATAGCGGCTTAACTATATTGAATGGGAGTGTTAATTTATCAGGACTGAAATAGTTTTAGGTAAGGTTTTATAAAATAGGCCGAAATACAGCAGTCATGCAAGTTATGAAAATGGCTGAAATATTACTCAGAGACAAGCTTAAAATAAAAAGCTGTTTAATAAATTGTCTCTACTTTTTTCCCATTATAATTTCAATATAATTATTATTAGCCACGTTATAGTCCATATATTGAAAGCTTTTTCTTATAGTTTTTAGCAAGTTAAATATGTATGAATATAATAATTTAAATGTAAAAAACGAGTAACATGCAATTATAATTTAGTTTTGGAATCGACCATCCTACTCTAAAAATAAATTTTAATGCAGAAATTTCACTTACCTTTAACTGAGAAAGCGAAATAATATTTTTTGCACTATTATTTGTTACATTTATTTGCTTGAAATAGTCACACCTAGAAAGGAAGTAATGAGGCTTGTGTTTCCTAGCTTCTTTGAATGTTCCAAACAAAACCTTGCACAAAATTATTTTAATTAATCGCAGTTTCTCTATAGCTTACGGCGTTACTTGAACATATTTTTCAGAAAAATAGAAAAACTTTCATCAAACTTAAAATTTTAGTGTCATGACTACTGGTGGAAACAAACGAAATTTTTAAGAGCTGCGAAGGACTCATAAGTTATGACTTTTTTTTCCTTTCTTTCGAAATAAGTGCTGATTAAATTATGTAAAATCTACGTTTGCTTCATTAAAATAGCATGTATCACAAATCCAAGCACGTTGCTATAAAACATTAAAAAATAAAAATAATGAGCTTTTGCACTAGTTGATACTAATAACTTTCAATATTTCTAATTTCAGATCAACGAGATCCTTGATATGTTGAGCTTGAACGAGCACCGACGCACTTTGACACGCAATCTGTCCGGTGGTCAAAAGAAGCGCCTTTCGATCGCCTTAGAGTTAGTTAGCAATCCACCAATAATGTTCTTCGATGAGCCTACCTCAGGATTGGACAGTTCCACATGTTTCCAATGCATCTATCTACTTAAGATGTTGGCGCAGGGAGGACGAACCATAATTTGCACTATTCATCAGCCCTCAGCTCGTCTATTCGAAATGTTTGACCAATTGTACACCTTGGCGGATGGACAGTGCGTCTACCAAGGAAGTACGAAGCAGCTTGTGCCTTTCTTGTCCACTCTTGGACTCCAGTGTCCGAGCTACCACAACCCGGCCAGTTATATCATTGAAGTGGCCTGTGGCGAGCACGGCGACCACACGAAAAAATTGGTGGATGCTATTGATAATGGCGCAAGGGATGTTCGATCTATAGCCGATTACGAGGGTATTAAGACCCGAAATGATCTAGTGAAAATCCAAAATTTCAAATCAATCCTGGATAAAAATGATCTGCAGAATTCTACAGGGGAGAAGTTTGAAGACAACAAAATTTCCAAAGATACCAATTTGTTAAATACAAATTTAGTCAATGATATTGCTAAAAGCAGTGAAGTACAAACATCGACAAATGGTGATTCAATGGTTATTGATGTTGAAAAGGAGGACAATGTAACCAGTGCTCTTCTAACCGAAGAAATTGAATCGCCTCAACGATACCCCACTTCACAATTTCATCAATTTGGAGTAGTTTTGAAAAGAACGCTCTTGTTCAGTTTTAGGGATTGGGTAAGTCAAAATTAAAGGATAACTTCTAAATACCTGGCATGGTTTTTTATTTTAATATAAAGAAGAATTAGATTGAAATTGAAAATTTAAATGTTTGTCAAAAGTTTAGAATTTTAATTTGAGATTATGTATCAAGAAATCCTTAAAGCAAAATAAGTAATGCAATCGTCGTTTAGAAAAAAAACAAAGCATGCATTTTAAAATGTTGATAAAATATTCAAATTTTATTATCTTATATACATATGTACATTATTCACAATTTACCAGTTCCACCAATGCTTCCCATTACTAATAAGAGCTGAGCACTTAGTACTCTATTTATTTTTATAATGTTTAATCATTTAATTTCATTTACAGACTCTTATGTACCTTCGATTGTTTGCGCATATTCTTGTCGGTTTCCTCATTGGAGCGCTCTATTACGACATAGGAAATGATGGTGCCAAAGTACTTAGCAACTTAGGGTTCCTCTTCTTCAACATGCTTTTCCTCATGTACACTTCAATGACTATTACGATCTTGTCATGTAAGTTTATTTTTATTTTAACCTGTAATGTTATATTTTAATTTTATATTTTTCTATCAATCAAAATAGTCCCACTTGAAATGCCCGTTTTATTGAAAGAGAACTTTAATCGATGGTACTCGCTAAAGTCGTACTATTTAGCTATCAGTTTTGCGGACATTCCATTTCAGGTAAATTTTAATATATTTTCAAAAAATCTTAGAATCAACAATAATGTTCTTTTCTATATAGGCTATATTTTGTGTAATATACGTGACAATTGTGTACTATTTCACGTCTCAGCCATGGGAGTTGTCCCGGTACGCGATGTTCCTGACTGCTTGCCTTTTGATCTCCTTCGTGGCTCAAAGTGTTGGTCTGGTTGTTGGTGCTGCTATGAACGTCCAGAATGGCGTCTTCTTGGCTCCAGTGATGTCGGTTCCATTCCTTCTATTTTCTGGATTTTTCGTATCCTTCGACGCCATCCCAGTTTATCTAAGGTGGATCACGTACCTTTCATACATTAGATATGGATTCGAGGGTACTGCCATTGCCACCTATGGATACGGTCGCGAAAAACTAAAGTGTTTCCAGACCTACTGCCATTTCAAGTCACCACTCACCACCCTGGAAGAACTCGACATGGTTAATGCTAGCTTCACTCTAGACATTGTTGCACTAGTCTGCATCTTTTTCATCTTGAGAATTTCGGCGTACTTGTTCCTAAGGTGGAAACTTAGCAACACTCGGTAAAGGAAATTTTAGCAAAAAATAAAATAAAAAAAATATATATATTACGATATACTATATCAATTAGGAAACGAATTTGTAATTTTACTGTTATTTAGAAGTTAGCGTGGTCAATATATTATTGTATACTATATAAGCTAAGGAGTAAGGCGTAGACACAGCTTCTTACCAAAAGGCTGGACAAGATTTACTTGATATGGTGTCTAGAAGATTATTGATTTTTATACATTCAGTAGTTAGATATACCACGTGCTGTGGCTGGCACTCCAGCAGGTGCCGTTGTACCAATGTAATTCCATATAGAAGAGAAATGAAAATATAACACAAAAACGATATTTTAGTGTGGTGTACAAGGATACTATATGGCCGTTTTTAGACCTATAAGATTTTCCTATATACCCGTGGATTGTGACTGTTTTTTTGTCAATTTATCAATACTTGATGTAATTTATTTGTGATAATTGTTAGAACAAAGAAACAAGGAAAAATGTTTTTGAATAAATATTTTTAAAAGAAATAATAATTTTTTTATTTTTAAACATTTTTAGATCATACTACTAAACTGAGAAAAATAAAACTTTTGGCAGAAGAAAGTAAAGCAAATATTCATGACAAAATTTTAGTAAATTTTTCAACAACATTTAAAAGCTTTATTAATATTATTATACTAGAACTTTTATTTCAGAATCAGAGCTCAATACTTGTGGTTACTGGAAAATAGTTTCTTCTGAGATTGAGAATCAATTAAACAAACATAGGCAGAGACAAAATTTAATGCTGTCGTTTTTGAAGACGTCACCTCAAGAAATACGAAACTGATACTTAACTTTATATCATCAGACCTAATATAGCTTCGTATGTATATCCAAAATTTAAAAATAATTGGATAATGACAACTGCGCTGCAAGATAATATGCGCCTACCAAATTTATAGTTTATTAATCCATTGCTTCCTGAGGTACGTCCCTAAATTGCAAAAAGATGGACTATTCCAGACTGCAAACTAGAGGAAAAGAAAAAAGTATTGTGCATTCGTAAAATAAGTTATTTCACCATAATTCAAATATAACGGCATTTGTAAGCGATACAAAACATTATTCCAAACTAGATATAACATAAAACTTGGAAATTTCAAAAGACGCTATAATAATCAACGTAACGTACCTCAAATATCAGCCTAAAAGTATACCTAAAGATAACTTCAACATTTGAAAGGTTCTTTTGAAAGCTAGTTATCAATCAGTTGAAAACAGGTAAGCCAGATTTTGGTACAAGCTTGATAAAAATCATCAATAAGCTAATGCTAAAAGCTTTGGAAAGAATTGCCAAAGCGAAAGATATTACATTGCTTGTTATATGAAAATACTACAACTTTGTTAAAGTAACTAATAAAATAATCGAAGATTGTTATTTTATTAGAAGTCATTAGAAAACTGATACTATATAACTGCTTCAAAGACATCTGTTATACGTTTTCACAGTGGGTTTATTTCGAACTACTATATTCTTTCCTTCCCATTCGTTAAATTCTAAAGCGAATAGTAGAATTATAAGTAAATTGAAATGTGTAAAATTTCATTCTTCGCTGCCGTTTCTTTGCAAAGCTAATAAACAAATTTTGAAATTTTTAGAAACATCTAAGACTGAAAACCTCATTAACCCGCTCTGGTACATCCGGATTTTATGAAGCGCTCAATATACGCTTGTATTGTAATTTAGATATTTTTACCTGAGTAACGATAACTATTATGGCCAAATCGTTTTGCGTTACCTCGAAGACCATATTTCATAACAAAGCAGACTATGAACAAAGACTGCAACAGTATTAAGAAGTTTTAATTTTTCTGTATGCATTAAATAATCAACTTATTAAAATATCTTCGAAGATATCTCCTTAATTAATTAAATTTTAATCGTTTCATATATATTTCAAGCATGATATATCAAATGAGAAACTAATAAGCAAAACCCAAATATCCAAAATGTTTTCTTGTTTACCAACTTCAACAAAAACAACCCCTTAAATGAATAACAAATAAATAATCAGCCTTTTAGGGGTATTGTCCTATTATACAATGAAAGTCAAAATAATATAAAATCAACATAAGTAAACATCTTAAAAAACTTGCACAAAAATCACACCTTAAATCTTTAGTGCATTCTTAAAATTATAAAAACTTTTAACAAATCTTTCAGATCCGGTCGTAAAAATAATAAGAAAAACATAATTTGAGAATTCTTTGATGTTAAATAGATATCAAATTTGCATAATCATATGACAAAATATTTAGACAATGATTATTTTAGGATAAGAATAAAAGGATGCAAGTCACACAAGTAAAAGTTTATCCTTCACCTTCAACAGAAATAGATACAAAACTGGACTGATAAATTAAAATTTCATCTTTTTTTAGCATAGGTTTTTCGGCTTTTATGCAAAATGGTTGTTATTTTTATATAAAAATAAAACTGAAAGCTGCCGCTAAAAATAAACAATTTGCGAAAGGTGGAACAAATCTCAACTAAAAAAAGATAAGTTTAAGATAATTTGCGTTGAAATACAAAGAAGCCCCTGTGAGCGAAGTAAACAAAGTGTGGCATCAAAATTTTCGTATGATTCAGTGCAGCGCAAATCAAAGGGAGGAAACCAGCGGAACCGGGCTGATAGCTCAAATATTTATCAAATAGCGTGTTTGCATACGAAACTCGTTATCTGGACCATAACATAAACCGCGTAATTCAAATGCCAAGGTAGTTAAATTCACCTGGTGGCCATGACAGGGAGTTCTTACATGAAAAAATCAGGAACGCAGTGACCAGGTTAATGCCACCGCCGCGGTGCAACAGTTTCCAGGTGCGTTAAGTTGTAACGATTTCGCATTTTGTAAAAGTGACCGTGGATTCGTTCGCAAAGGCCAGTTCTACGGGGGGCGTAGCAGGGCGTGTGGAATTTTATTTGGCTTCCTCCAGAAGTGGTTCAGCGCACTCGCGAGATGAGATTTAACCGGTCGTCGCGACAAAGAACAGCTCCTATGTTTACCAACAATTACTGGCTGTCCGCGAGCGCGAGCATACAGTTACTCGGTGCGCAGTATTCCGCGGTAGAGCACATCGACATTTCGTACCGAAACCGGCCAGTCTATGGCAACCCTCGCTCCGGCGATCTTGAGGAGCTCCAACGGAAACATTTCAAGCGCGACTATTCAGTTGGATTCTTATTGTCGAGGGTTCTACCGCGATTGAATAAGCTCCCGAGGGAAACACTCAGATGGTGCTGGGGACCCGATAAACTTCTTTCTTTACCAATGAAACAGCGGAAGTGTGTTAACTGGCGAAGATCAGTGATTAGTTAAACGTTTATTTGTTTGCTTTTTCGTTTTTCAAAAAGTGTCTTAAAAACAGTCCTTGTGATATCTCAGTGCATATATAGAAGAAAATTTGAACAAAAGTTCCATTGTTCCACAAGCCTTAAGAGGTAAATTCTAAAAATAGTCTTTTATATCCACACCCAATTTGCTCATGGAAGGAGATCGTCATACGGAATTAAAGTCTTCGTACAAGGCGTGAGGGCACGACCTTACATTTCTTGACCTTTAATGAATATTCAGATTTCCAAAAGTTGCCTGATACCTTTCCAGGTTTTCTTTTAAATAAAAATAAAAAGGAAGAGAAAAGTGATCACTAGTGATATAAAAAAAAGGAAAAAATACAATACCAGTCCAAGCACAAAAATTTCCATTGTATTCAATTAACTTTTGGACTTATGCTACAATCGAAATTGTAGCAATATAATTCTGTTTTTCTATGCTTTCCCATTGTAATTAAACGGATAATTGTGCGTAAGACATCATTGCTGATTAATTTTTAGCAGCCGCAGAGCCCCTAATCACCAAGGGAAAAAACACTATTCATCACTGAATTTCTTAATTGAATTTCGGATGTGCACGCTCAAAAAATGATTACACAATGAAGTACTTAATTTTCGCAAGATACATATCAACAAGAAAAAAGTTTGAGTTCAATTCATTTTAAGTAAGAAAATCATTGACGCCTAGAGAATGTGTTGCTGTGCTGTAATATGCTTACTTTTAAATTAGGAAAAAAGTTGATAAGAAATTATAATGTTGGCTTCACTTGTGGTATGATAATAGTTGTCGATCCAATTTTACTACATTATTTTAATGTATTAAAATCTATGCATGTGGATGAGTTTACATTACATATTTTTAATTTACGTCAGACTTCTTTCCACCTATAAATTTATAAAGCCACTAGTGATTTTTACTATAATATGATAATGTACCCAAAAAGGATTTTTACTTACCATCTTAATCTGCACGATTTTTCTTTTCAAATAATGAATAATGAATAATGAAATTTCATCAAATAGACCCACTACAATTAAAGAATATTTAAAAATTAATTGAGTTAAATGGAAATTTTTAATTGCATTTATTGCTAGTGTTCAGAGAATGTATCTGTAAAAGGCAACATTAATATGCATTACTATTTTTTTAAAGAGCTGTTAACTTTTATATAGAAACGGAAGGTTCTTATACAAAAACTAGATAATAAATATTGTTTTATCAAAATACCAAGTAACTTTGGTCTTTCATTAAATGAAATTATTAACTGAAATCGTTAAATTTATTACATATAAGTACATTTATATATCTGTTCTAACAACTACAAAAAAAAACTGAAATACATTATCTTTGCGCTAAGATTTTATATAAAATATAGTATCGCCCGGAATAATCCAATAACGCGTGCAATAGCTGCGGAAAATACTACGTAACTTCCAAAAATAGCCAAATTAAGACTTCGAACCTGTGTATGCGAAGTGACGTTAATTGGATCTCACTCACTTATGCTCAGTTCGTACAATATTGTATGCTGCAATTTTCCATTAAATAAGAATATTTCGTTAAAATTTGAATCTATGCTCAAAAAAATAATAATCCAAAAAAATTCAACATAAGAATTCGTTTCAAATGATTTCTTTAAGCCTAGAGTCTAAAGAATTATTTAGTTATAATTTGAAAAATATAAATACGCTTAATTAAGGTGAAACTTCTAAAAGCTATGATTTTTGTTTTAATACCTTTACTATTATATGATATGAAATAATTTAAAAACAAAAACCTATTTCATGTAAAGTTTCCATCTCATTACAATTTTATTATAGTATAGATAATAAAACTAAGTATGTATGTATGTTTAAACGTATAAAATTAATTGTTCTACTTTCTCTTAAATTAATTCTGAGTCATAGCAATAAGATACGCGTATTAAATCACGATTCGTGACAAGAGCAATTAATAATAAATGACTATTTTAGCTGGAAATTGTTAAACTTATTTCATTGCTTTTTTAATTATTCGGTGGCATTTTTTCGTATTATTATATTTATTTGAAAGAACCGGTAAATGGATTTAATTTAAATAAAATTTGGCTTATGTCATACTTCACATCGATGACACTTTGCATTTAATAAATCCAAAAATAGAAAATAATTGCCCATATGCAATGTCATATAAAAATCCTTGGAAAACTTCTTATATGTTCAATAACGTGCGAAATCGACATTCAAATTCCTTCAAGGTTACTTTAATACTGCTCTTAAAATCTCTACAGTGGTTTTTTAAATTAGTGAATGAAAAAAACTCATTCAACTTTCCTTTTTTATTTACTTATGCGTCTGAAACCAATTGGGTTAATATTTACACAGTTTGTAAACTTCTTATGGGCAGTTGTAAACGACTATTCGAAGCGATCGATTCACATAATGATGCCAAAGTCACTCCTTTAAAGGCAATACTCTCATGCAATTCTTATTTATGGAGATTTATGGCTATCTGATGCTATTTAACTGATTAAAATCATTTTAGAATCTGTCTATAGATAACAATCTTCTTAGATAGAAATAAGAAACAAGTAAACGGAAAATACATAATATTTTTTAATAAAAGCTTTTATCCCAAAGGGGACGCATGTCAGATTATGTTTAGTATGCTAGTCATCAAACCCTTTCATTTGATCCCCGTATTAAATAATTTTTACAATCTTATCTTATGATCGTAAATTGTTCAAATTAAATTCTTCGCCTACAAGAGGTTGATATAATTATGTCTACACATGGATTAATCATTTAACTAATTTCACAAAATTGGTTTCCCAATAAGTATATGTATGTTACATATTTGTTTACGAGTACCCACACGTGCTTAAATTTGCAACCGAATTCGGAAATGATACTGCCTTTTTGTTTCTAAGCAACTGGTTCTTCTCAATTTTTTTATTAATCTCATCATAATTGAGAAATGATAAGCGTGTTGAAAATGTTTGTTTTTTTTTAAGTAACGAACAAAACACGCGTGCGCTCTGCAAAAAGGTTAAAATTAATTACAAAAAAATAATTTTATAAATATATTTGTAAGTTCGTGTTTATTTCACATTCTCTAATATTTATGAACTGCGCAACAATCGATCCGATCATATTTCAAAAGATCTGCATATATGTTTCTACACATTGTTTGTTCTTAATAAATATTTATTCATTATTAATCCTGAATAAAAGTCTGATGACTTTATTTTAATTATTAAGGAAGCATATAACCATATCACCTGCAGCTCGAAAATAAGTCTTCTTGATTTTAACTAAAAAAGTTTTACCTTCAGACCACTTTTCTCTTCCCTACTTTTAAATTTGACTTAAAGCAATTCTCGCTGTTTTCAATTGAAGGTACTTTTAAATAGTTCGCAGAATTTTAAAATTCAAATTTTGGTCTATTTCACAAAATATTGATTTCAATTCAGCATGTTGTAGTTACGCTTCAGAATGGAAACCGAATGCCGAAAATTAACCGCATTGAAAGACTCGAAGGAAAAAAACAACAAATTTTTTATTGCCAGTAATCTGATAAATAGCACAATATGGAATATGCGATGATGAATCTACTGGCACGTGTATAATTTTAAGAATCATTCTGGTTCTGAAAGAAGGTCATCTAATCTCTTCAAGTAATGTTGCTTTGCTAACTGCGAATCACAGACTTTAAAATACAAACAAAAAGATATCTAGTATAAGTAACATTTTTATTTCATTACGAATAAAATTTCCTAGGAAAGAAGATAAAAAGTGAACTAAAAGACCTTAACCCGAGTTATAGTACACCAATGAATATTAAGCCGACGAATTTATATCGCTGAGCAGTCACGGAAATTACTCTTTTTTATCTTTAACGCGCATTTCCAACCCACAACACGATAAAATGAATCATCTAGAGCCGTCTACGGTATACTCAACCACGATAAGTCCTAAGTTCACAAATAATAAATGCATCACAGACGGAGTGAAATAGGAGCATAAAAGTTAGCTCCAAAGCAACTTCAACCACGATGATAATAAACATCGATTTTATTTTACTATCGGCGCAACATAGCCGGGGGTTAAAAGGAAATTTTGTGAAATTACGCTTTCCGTTGCACTGCAATAGATAGATTTATGTTGTTGGTATAGTTAAAAAAACGTTTATCGAGTAGTAGTTTCAAGTACAAGCAGATTAACTTCCGAACCGGTTTTAATGATACATTGCTAAACATCTTTGCGAAACTTAAGTTCTCCAAGACAAAAACAAAAATCCGTACAGAAGAAAAATGAGAAATTGTGTAACAAATCTTTTTGACCACCGAAGTCAGCTGGAAGAATTTTGTCTTAAGCTCCCTATAATTTTCTTGGCAACTCGAAAAGATGTGGAATTTTCTTGAGAACGGAAAAAGATGTAGAATTAAAGTGAGATAAGTTACTTTCAAAAGGGTCATGCCATCAGTAGATTTTCAAGTTTTCTAAACAGCTGTGCTTTCGAATTTGATTTCAAATTTGAAAGGTTTGAATGCTGTGCCCTAGATCTGGGTAAGTAAGTGTAAGTGTTTCTTTGGCCAGAAAAAGAAGCCCACTGGAAATTGGGAATGAAAGGCACCGCGGATTGGCGCAAGATCATATCGTAATCCACGAGAAATGCCCGTGAAGTCAATGTGCCTTTGAAATTCGGCGGTGATGCTGATTTTTAGCAAGGGGTAGGGAAAAATTCATTTTATTTGATTTGTTGTTACACTCCAATGTGAATGAATAAAAAGCTACTACTTATTGTTATTTATATTTACTTTGCCATCTTTAATAAGCAACATAATTTCAAAAATACGTTACCTAATAAGAAAAGTAATGCAAATTTTTGTTTTTGTTTTAATTCATTACGATTTTTTAATTTACCTCTACAATATTTTATTTATAATTATAGAAAAATATTAATAAAAACAACATTGGCATGCTTGGACCAGTGTTTGAAAAACGTTTATACATCACGCCCGCACGGCTCGTTTCTGGGGCAAAAGCGCATCATTTCCGGCTTTCATTAAATTTTTTCATAAAAATTGTTTTTCTATTTGTCGTATGTAGGAACGTACATAGGTACGGTATAATAAATCATTTTAATCAAACTAGATATTACTTTTTAAATTGATTTTTCATAGGTCACTACATATGTGTAATTATGAGAAGTATCAAATATTAACTAATTGGTTAAATATATCCGCATTTTTAAACTTTGTGTACAAGACTGAAAATTACTTAAAAGTAATTTTTTTCTTTGTAACATAATTAACACGAACATTCTAAATTATAAGAATATTATGACTTTGTAAAATCACGGAAACGTATATTTTTGCCTTGAATTCATTAGCTTTTGGAAAGTACATTTTTATACATAAATATTTCATCCCCTTGTTCGTTGTCTTTCTTCATTTATAATAACATATAATAACTAAAAATTACAGAAAAAATTCTGGTTCATCATAACCAATTATGTCTCACTTCACAATCTTTTCTTCTATAAGCAATTTTAATTTCTATTGAACATTTTAATTGTGTGGCGACAGGTGTTTCATGATTGCCAATGAGTCAATTGATTTTAAATTATTAATAATAGCCGCGGGCTATACTTACTAAATGATGTAATATTGAAATGACGGTGATATAATTATTATGGAACAAGCAATTACCATTTGTTGCAAGATTAATTTACGCAGTGCACTATATTTAGAAGTATTAATTACTTTTACCAAACAATTAATATGTTAACTACAATTAGGTGTCATACCGACATATTGACACTCTGATTGCAACCAATTTTCCGTTCTATGTGAAAAATTGTACTACATAAAAAAAATATTAAATCATTAATTTTTTTAAGTCTTAATTTTACCATGCGATAGCATTCAAAAATATATGTTTAGTGCTTAAGATGCTCGGCTCGGGGTACAGGCTTTTTAGATAAGGATTTAATTTTGCAATTTTGATTGAAATTGGCAAGAATGATACAATTATATACAGCATTATAGTATGTAAATACTTCTAATATTTTAATAAATTTTCGTTAAATAATCTACAGTCCAAAAAAACATTAGTGACTAAGAAAAATCAACACTCCAACTATCTACCAATACAATAAATTGAGCAGAAGATTGTTCCTGGTTCATAAGTCATAACTTGCAAGTTTGTAATATCGTTAAATTATTCAATGAACTCCCAACTTTTCCCATGCACTGATTGATAAGTAAATCAATTGCTCCGTCTGTGTTTGCTTAATCGGTTGCGTGAAAACTTTCTCGCGAATGCAACAGTAGACTGCCAAAGCTAATAGCAGTCACTGAATTTGAGCAATTCGACATGAAACAACAAATTACATTTTGGCTAAATGCTCTGTTGAGCACAAATTTTCTGTTGCTTTACAAATTTGTTAAGGTGACAAAAGAAAGTGGATAAGGCGATTGATACGCCAAAAATGTTATGGTGTTGCACACGTAATTTCTCAAGGTCGTTTTTGTTATCATTTTTTTATTATTAATTTCATTAACATACACAATGTTGTGATCTTACCGGTTTTGATCGATGGTACAATTCTTTACACGGTTTTAAAGCGTGTGACACGCAATATTATAAAAAGTATAAAACATTTTATTTTTATTAGTTGGCTAGGATCCTTTCACATAATTCGACCTTGAAATAAACATTTTATAGTTTACATCTTTCGAAGTGCAGTGATTTTCCAGAAGGTCGTTTGTCGTTTAATTATAGTCCTGTTTATAAAATAAAAATCTTCTTTTTATTAATAAAACATTTAAGAATTAAATATTTGTTTCTTTTCATCGTTGCCTGCTTTTATGCTTAACTTTTGCGTATTCAAAAAATGGCACATATGATTCAGTCTTGGTTATATAATACACTAAACAAAATAGCTAAATTTGTGTTTTTTAAGACTTAAAAAAGAATTCAAATGAGCAAAATAGTTTACTTTTTAGTGATAGCTGAACTACGTCTTTTTAAAATTTAGAAATAAAAAGAAAGCAAATAAAAACCTTGAGCCATATAACGCTTTTTTATTTTTAGCTAACAAAATATTTCTGTTCGCTTTATAATTTTTATTAAAATAATTATTTTTGCAACTATTTCGCCTTTATCTCAATGTAAAACAGAATGTAAGTATAGCTATTAAAATTTTTTCGTATGCATTTAAATCAAAATAGTAAATAAGTAGACACGTAAACATAGATAAGTACAATGAAGGTAAAGCACGTTCAGCTCTCTACAGAAGCAAAATAAAATTTAATAAATGATAACGAGAATAAGAAAAACGTTTATTCTGAGAAATTTTTTATTTGTTACAGATGCGATGCACTCTCCAACATCCCAGCATTTCATTCAATCATAAGTGAAATCTATTTCAGTCAATCTCAGCTCATAGAAGCCTCAGCACATCGTTCTATCGGCGGTTAAATTCAATCGCAAAAATATGCCGACCGATAGTATGGAAATAACTGGCGAGTGTTCGTCTAGCAGTTCGTCTAATCAAAACTACATAAGTCGCAGCAGCTTCAATTCAAGTGACCTAAATGAAATTAGTGTCGACGTAGAGCCGATTCAAAATGGGCTTAAATATTTGCCCAAGTGGCCTCCAGCAAATATTGAATTTCAAGATTTGGTGTACTCAGTACCGGACCTAACTGGTGAGTAATTTGCAAAAGCTGATAAGTATTCAATTAGAAATTACAAATTTCGGAGTGATAAAAATTATATGGTATAAAAATCGGGGAAAGAGATTTTAAGGTCTTTCAAGAAATGGTCTTAATAATAATCATGACTAAGTATTGGCGCAATTATTCAAATCAGTCACAAAGTTAGTGCAAGCAACAATAGAACAATTATTTCTTACTAGGTGCATCAAATTAAGAAACGTTTTTCTAATTGTAATACACGTTAATTTAAATTCGTTTATGACTTTCCAGCAAACGGTCTAGTAATCTAATTACTTTAATTGTGACTTATTTGCATGTCGGACGTAGCATACAATGATTTCATGTGTATGTTGTTGCAGGACATAACGCAATGATAAAACCCGTTGTAACTTGAAAATCCTTGACAAATAAACATTGATTTTTCTTAGTATTTTATCAAATTCACACTAACACGCTAAAACAAAAATATTTTAGATCATTTAGTGAGATTATGAATGAATAAAAATCTGTTTTCTTGCCTTTCTTGCGTAATTTAGAAGTAGCGTACACAGTTTTGTTAATTTAAATTTAATACTTGATATTTAGCCCCTTGTTTGTGACTCGACACAGAAACATTATCCGGAAACGCGAAGAAATTTAATTATTAAATAAAATTAACGCACTACCGTTATAGATCTTGAGTCATCAAAGCACAATATTGGACTTTAGTTCGACTTATTTTTGTCGATTAATAAAAATTTGAACTTTGATATCAACATGGATTGAAGTTTACAAAATTCCATAAAAATTAATTCAATCAAATTATGGTTTATATGTATTTCTTAAAATCTGTTTTTTTCGTTTCTATTCTACGTAATATACATGCATACATATGTACTCTACATAAATGAAAGATGAAAGAACCTATTATTCGCCATTATGTTCGTAGTAGTATAATGTTATCAAAATAAAAACAATTAAAAAGTTATGCTTTTTTCACACAATCAAATCATTTTGGAACGTATTCATCAAATCTTTAAGAGGCGTTTTCATCTTATTTTAAACTGTAAATTAATTGAATTGGAGTTTCATTAGATTAAACAGCATGTGCAGCCTTGTTTTCAATTTAATTTTAAATACAAGTATGTTATTGAAACAAATTATAAAGAAAGCTTTATCACTAACTGGGATTACTTTTTATTGCGAAAACCACCATTTAGTAGCGTAAAACGAGGTAACATTAGCATGGGTTGTGAAATTCAATTGTATATCGATAACCCAAAAAATTCAAAAATCTACTTGGCATTAGCTTGTGTTTCGCTCTGATTGCGTTACATATCTGTAGCTTTAATTGGGTTAATTAAAAACTCCAGACAAGAGATAATTCATTAAATGTTTCTTTTAATCAAAGAATGCGTTTCACGCAAAACCTATGACATTGATTTATTAACCTTGAAAATGTACATTCTGCGATTACGCACACACCATAAATTAAAGAAGATGTAACTCACTAAATACTAGAAGGCGTAATTACTGATATTTATTGATGAATATTAAATTTTTAAAGTACATTATGTAAACCGAACGCTCTCAGGTTATCGATGTTTTTGTACTCATTAGCGCCATTTTCGGGACCTTAATCTTTATTATTTTTTGACTTTGTATACAATTTTTAAACCAAAATTTTTCGATCATAAACTGCACTTAAATTTTATAGATTATAGTACAATAAATGCGTGTGTACTTCCTCGAAAGTAGAACAATTTCTATAAAATTCTGTTTTGCATATTTGTATTTTTTCAACAACTTTAGTATTAAGCAATATAGCAATATTGTGATGATTTTAATTAACCTTGAATCAAAGAAATGATCGCAAAATAAGAAAAATTACTAATAATTATTAGACCTTTAATTTAGATGTTAAAATACCAGTTATAATCGAGATTGTACACTCAGTTTCGGTGTAATTAACTTTAAAACAACAGTCTTTCAACTATGTAAGTTATACTGATTGTATCAAGATCACCACCTACCTGCATACTAAATACATAATAGCAACGAAATAATTACTAGTGATAGAACTGTTTTCACGTCTAATGCCTTCTACTTCCCTGGTAATATTAATGATATCATACATCTTATAAATTTATCCAGGCAGCAAATAATAGATTTCCGTAAATTTCTATACTTTGCTTTTGTTATATAAAGCTATTAATTACTAATGATTATTCTCCTAATTACACCAAACATTGTATAATAATAACTTAAGTGTTCGGTGGTATGAAAAAAAAGAATATGAGTTCTTTCTAACTACATATATTTTTAGTTGATTCCATTAAACACTCATATATTCAATGTACATTTAACTTAATTTTCTTCAGTTGGTTGCTTTTAAAGATTTTAAAAATGTTGTATTTGCGAATAATTCATATGAAGATGCATACTAATTGAAATATGAAACACGATTCGATTTTATTTCATTTTTAAAAGTGGTTTACTTCAGATTTCGAATACACAAACAAAAATTTAGCACCACTTCATGTTACCGAAACTGAAACATTTAATATGAAACGCACAACTCCTCGTACTTTTCAAAATATATTTAAAAATAACTGGAAGGTTTTGTTAGTGAAATATAAAGAGAGTGAAAAATTGGTTCACAGAAAAGTAAAGAATTTGTGTTACTAATTGAAATTGAATAAATCTTAAAGTAATCCTTAAACACACCTGCATGAGGTGACGACCTTTGCAAATACAAATACAATATGCCATCGAAGTGCAAACAACATTTTCATTATAACCACTCCTGAAGCCATTAAACCTTTCAATGAAATGAAGTTGACTAACCTCAGCATCAAAAGTCGCACGACGATAGCTATCTTTATTTGAATGGTAATAATAAACCCGGTCGAAGGTTAGTTATCGTACTCACAGCATAAAACCTTAAACTTGGGAAGAAGCCCAATGTCAGCGAGAACCCGTACCCAACATATTTGCACTTTAATCCAAAGCTTCTTCAGCCACATGTAGCTTTTCCGTTAGTCATGCTAAGTCGAAGATAAACATTTGCAGAGCCTCACGTGTTTCTTGAAGAGTTACATTGGAACGCCGTAAAAGTGTCGTTGATAATTAGACATAAAGTCACGAGCATAACTTCTGAATTTACATATTCTGTTACCAGCGTTCGAGTTTCTACGATTAATGGTTGAATTTATGTAAATGCTTCAAGACACCTTCGTAAGATCCTTTTATTTGCTTATTATCGCAAATAGCAACTTAAACATAAGTTGAGACTAAATAAATAAGTATAAAATAATTGCATGGAATTTAGAAAGTACCTAGATACTAATACTAGTTAGAAGTTTATCAATACCACTTAAATAATTCACGGCAATTCTCCATTCTTTCAAAGTGGAGTGAATTAAATTCCGTAGTAAAATATGAAGGTTGTTTACCAAACGTTAAGAAAAAGCAAAATGGTCCACAAACGTATGTTGAAATGAGAATGCATCCCCAAATTGAATTTATTTTCGTTTACGTCACAAACCAAGTAATAAATAGTAAATTCAATATATTTTGGGCCACAGGTTACGAGTCCAGAAACTAACACTTTTCACAACTTCAGTTTTCTTTTGTGAAAAGATGTTTCTCGTACACTTTCTAATTTATTTTAAAAATTTGAAAATCGTAAATAAGTACAAATAATGTTAAACTATTTCAATAAAAACGGAATGACTCAATATTTAACACAGTTCCTTTCATTTTATCGACAAGATACAAAGAATTTTAAGGTTGAGCTTAAAAGAATTTCATAAATGTACCAAGTATGCATTTTTCATTTTCCGGATTCGCAATTTATGCAAAAGTACACGTGTCAAAATACAAAATTACCTTGATGATAAATCCAAATTAGTTTACATTTCATGCATCATTTAATTATCACCATTAATTCTATTAAAAAAAACACTGCTTGAAGATATTCAATTTTACAAACTATCTGAGAAAGAATTTAAGTTTTTTTATCCTAAGCTACTAAAATTAAGTTAAGTAGTGTCTTTAGGTGACGATACCGACAATTATACTGCCATTAAATGTACAATTAATTTAGTAGAAACGTGATTTTTAATTATTTTTTTCTTGTAACATTCAATATTTATAAAAAAATGGAATAATTATGAGTTTAACACGTTTCCTGCGAAATGACTAAGTGGAAACATGCAAATTCAACTTTTTGACCTAGCAAGCTAAAATGTTTTTTTCTTTTCGTAGTCTTTTAGTACTACAAGACATCCAAATTTTTGTTTAAGACGTGGACAAATTATGAGAATATAATTTAATATACTATATTTATTTATAATTAAATAGATTATAAATTTTAACTCACTTTCTCTTTCTTTATTTACAGGGAGAAAGGTTCTTCTTCGTAGCATAAATGGATCTTTTCGAAATAATGAACTTACTGCAATTATGGGACCTTCAGGATCCGGAAAAACAACATTACTGAATATTCTTGCAGGGTACAAGTGAGTTTGGAAATAAGTTATCAGAGTAACATTTTAATTTATAGATAATAATTTTATCTCATGATCACCGATCGCAATGATATTTTTTTCTTCTCAAATTGCAGTTGCTGTGAAGACACTGGTCAAGTTCTCCTAAATGGAAAGCCAAGAAAATTACAAACTTTTCGAAAAATGTCTCGATATATTATGCAAAATGAAGTTTTAGATCTCAGCTTTACAGTTAATGAAGCAATGATGCTCGCTACAAATCTCAAACTAGGTTATGATTTAACAATGCAACAAAAGAAAGAAATAGTAAGTGATACATATAAAAACACAAATTTGGCGTAATTTTATTTTTAATAATTAAAATTTTATAAATTATAGATAGATGAAATTCTTTCAACACTTCGTTTGAAAAATGCGCAAAATACAAGAGGACTACGTTTATCTGGAGGTGAAAGAAAACGACTATCAATAGCTTTGGAATTAGTAAATAACCCACCAATTATATTTCTCGATGAGCCAACAACGTAAGTAGAACTTTAAAATTATTTAATAATTTCTTTATTAATGATACTTTTTCTATTCCGCAGAGGCTTGGATGATTTGTCGAGCTCACTATGTATTGATTTATTGCGTAGAATAGCCCATTCGGGGAGAACCATCATCTGCTCAATTCACACACCTTCGGCTAAATTATTTGAAATGTTCAACCACGTCTATGTTTTAGCGCAAGGACAATGTGTCTACCAAGGATGTGGCTCGCATATTGTTCCATTTATGCAATCAGTTGGACTAACTTGCCCGCGCACATATAATCCCGCCGATTTTAGTAAGTATTAAATAGTATTCATAGATATTCAACAAAAAAAGCATTTCAAAAAATATTAACTTTGATATAATAAATTTTATTGTATTTTTTCAGTAATTGAAGTTTCCGCCGGCGAATATGGCAACGAATATCAAGATAAAATGGTATCGGCTATCGACAACGGACATTGTCGAACCTGGACTCCATATGATGTTAACGATACCGATAGTATAGCGTCTTCCAAAGAAAAATTTATTGAGCAATTTGAAGAAGAAATCAACCCAAAACAGTTCAAACCGAAAACAACATGGTGGCAACAATTTACGCTTCTATACAAACGAATGCTTATTCAAATGTGGAGGGATAAAGTAAGGTTTAAATTGTATTTCGTACTCGTATCATTATTAATTATTTCTTAAAATAGTCCTATATTCGCCTAAAATTCTTCATGAATATTATTCTGGGCTTTATAGTCGGTGGCATCTACCAGGGAGTTGGTAACGACGCATCGAAAGCTATATTTAATTTTGGATTCGCGTACACTATACCTATAGCATACCTGTATCTTTCCATGATGCCTGTTTTGCTTCAATGTAAGGAAATAGAAGCTATTTAAAAATGTTGTTAATTCAATAAATCCTTTTATAGTTCCAACAGAGGTAAGACTGCTAAAAAGGGAGTACTTCAACAAGTGGTATCGGTTTAGTTCATATTTTTGCGCGATGATTCTCTCAAAGTTGCCCTATATGACATTTTTGGCTGTAATTTACCTGAGTATGATTTACCTCATGTCGAATCAACCTTTAGAAATCGAAAGGTTCGCTATGTTGTACACAACTGCCATCTTAATAGCAATGACCTCCGACGCTTTGGGTATGCTCGTTGCCTCCAGATTGAGTATTGTGGTATGATCTTTTAACTCCTTAAAACTTTCCTGATTAAATAAAATTAAGTTAAATTTTCAGAACGCCATGTTTGTAGGTCCTGTGATTTCAGTGCCCCTAGTCCTGCTTGCCTGCTACGGATTTGGTTTTGGGAAGGAGATACAAGTTCCAACTTATATGAAGGCACTCATTTACATGAGTTACCTACGCCACGGCCTGGAAGGACTGTTAGCAGTTTTGTACAACAACAGAGGAGAAATATCGTGCCCACCTAACGAATATTTCTGCCCCTTCAAAAAACCTAAATACTTCCTTGAGTTTATAGGATTTAACGACAACGACTTCGTTTTCTCCATATGTGCCCTAATCGGATACTATTTGCTCTTCACGATCGCCGCGTATATTCTGATAAAACGCAGACTGTCGTTCAGGACTACAAAATATGCTACAGTGCAATACATCGGTCAGTTTGTGAAAACGCACCTAAATTTTGCATCGTACAAATACTGAGGGGGCCGCAGAAATAAAAAACTATTTTTAAGATTCCAGACAAACTAACCTAAATAGTGGCTGCAAAGCTAATATTAATTCTCTTTATAGAGACATTTTATGTTGTTTCTGCCACACACAAGGTGGACAAAAAGGTGATATAGTAATAAGATTTGTTATGACGTTATATTTAAGACAATATACACGCTGTTTTGAATTCGAATAAACTGTGAGTAATGGAAGTATTTTTATTATTTTTGGTTTAAAAAAAATTGATTTAAAATTAAAATCTGTGTTCAAATGAAGCATAAATCGAGAAATCCACTTCCTCGAAATTCACCTCTTTTTATTATTTATAAAAAAGCTTACAAAAAATCCTCGCTTAATCATTTTTAAAATTTATTCAATATTTGTCTACAAAGCTTATTCTTAACCTATCAAAAAAGTCCTTCTCACTCTGATATTTGTAAATTTTGAAACTAATAAATTTTGAATAAAATTACAAATTTCACATTCATTATAATATGTTGTTAAATGTTTTAAGTTATAAATTAATAAACTGTTCGCTCCTTAATATAAAAACCCGAAGTTATGAATTTAAAATCATTTTGCTTTTATTTATATGGTTACTTCAAATCGTGTTATCATGTGTTACTTTGAATGACTAAACAAACCCTGAAAATTTAAAGTGAACTTTCTACTTTACCGATACAATTGTTAAACATCGAGAAAAAGTTTATTGTATACGGCAGACTAAATCGTAATTTCAATTTATATCACGCTTTCTATGTTTATTTTTTTCAAACTTATTCAATTACTTGAAGGTTTTATAAAAGCTTTAATTAATTTTCCAACCTCACTGACTGAGGTATCAAGCAATAGATTTGCGTGTTGATTAATTAGTTTAGACAATCTTTAATGCAATAGAATTACAGAAACAATTTGGTTTGTATCTAAAATGAAAAATTACTGGCCAGCTGAATTTCATTTATTTAAAAAAAGCGATTTAAACACATTCTTAATCCTATTTCCATATAAATTAACCCGTAAAAGCTTTATCCTTTTTCCTTCGATATGCCCCTGCTGGGCCTTCTTTTAGAGCGTTTCTCTTCTCGTTCACGGTCTTTGTGATCTCGGGATTCGTTTCGACGATCCTTTGGCCGGGAATCCTTCGTATTTTCCTCATAGTCCCGTCTGCCGTTTCTATCCGACTTCGGACTAGTCCGCTGCCTATTGCGCTCCCTCCTTTCCTTACTCCTGCTTCTTTCTCGGACTCTTCTATCGTCGCTCCGATCGTAGTCTCTTCTTGGCCGCATCGAATCACTCCTGAACCTCCCAGCGGCTTCTTGTACCTCATCACGCTTCCTGAATTCATTTATAGAATCTTTTCCCTTCTTACTCTTTTCTACCTTTTTGTTCACCTCCTCAACCGCTTTGCCCTTTTGAGACTTTTTGCTACGTCTATTTTTCTTCTTTGGAGACTCATCTTCATTGTCGCTATCTTCATCGCTGCTGCTGGAGCTGCTACTCTCATCTTTCTTTTTTTTCTTTTTATCAGATCGTTTCTTCGTTTTCTTCTTCGTGCGCTGCTCCTTAGACTTTTTCTTCTTTCCCTTTTCATCCGAATCACTGCTCGATGAGCTGGATGATTCTGATTCGGAAGACGACGATGAACTGGAGCTCGAAGATGAGGATGAAGAAGACGACGATGAAGAAGACGTAGCAGACGAGGAGCTGCTTGAAGCCGAATCAGAGTTGTGAACACCAAGAATTTCTTGATTGATGGCTGGTACTGACTTAGGAGCATTTTTGAGGAACTCTCTCAGCTCGTCCGTCAGCCCACCCAACCCAATTGAGGTGAAGAAATTTATGGCAAATCTTGTGTTCCTTGGATTATCCCTAGGGAAAAGCCCAGCAAAGGATTCCGAAAGGGTTACATCCTTTAGGCGTTCATTGAGCTTTGCCAGCCCCATGTATTCAGCCAATTCTTGGAATAAGATTTTAATGAATATTCTGCTTGAGCTGGTGGTATCATCTTCGTTAAGTTTGATGCAATCAAGGACATCCCAACCAATAGCATCCGTGAACAGCAAGTGGGCGAAAAACTTGCTAACATTTCTAAGCCTGTTCGTGTCCAGTCTGTGAGTAGTGTGGTATGTGTCCTTGAAGATCTCTTCAAAAGGCGGGATGTAAATTTTGTTGATCATGCAAAACCGCTGGGCAAGGAGACCATAGAACTTTTCGTAGGTCCTCTGTTCAGCACAACAATCGAGAAACATGTGGCAGAGCTCCATTTCCTGGCCAGGCTTTAATTCCATTTTCATAAGTTTGTGCGCACACTCCTCGTAGTCCAAACTGGAGTGGATCGTGAGGTATATAGTTCGCCTGAGCGCTACTAAATTTGTTTCAGTATTGTCGATGATAACGTCTCCCTTTTCCTTCTGGTCATCGCCGTCCTCCTCATCGGAGTCTTCGCTGCCACTGCCGTTTGAGCCGTTTTCTGAGTCGCTCCCGTCGCTACCCAGGAGCTCCTTACTCAAACCCTTATACTTATCCTCGTTGGTTACGTACATATCATCAAATTTGAAAACGTCTGAAAAGGCAGACAGAATTAAAAATATCCTTTATTTTAAACTTACACTCTTACTGGGATGGGTAATATGAACGATCGTAGTTCGTAGTTTTTGAACCGAACAACAATAATGAAAAATTAAAATAAGCCGCAGCCTTATCAGTTTTATGTTTATCAATCAATTAATAATTGGTCTCAATTACACTCAGTTATATCACGAAGTCAATAAAAGTGTAATTTCAAACTTACGTACACGGCACCGATTCAAAAACAAAATTCCTCAAACTCTTCATAGAAGTCGATGAAGCTTAAACTGAAATACTATAAGATAACAATTAAAACCCAGTTCAGGACAAACTAAATGACGCAAATCTGTTTGTATTTAAAAGTATTGTTCAAACTTCAAATGTTCGACAAAATCGACTGTGATCCATTTCTCACTAATTTTTCCAACTTCCTCATGTTCCTCAACGACTTCATCAGTTGATTCGATTAATTTTTCGACTAAGGAAACGACTGGATCGATATTACTACTAATATCTATATTATTCCTTTCATGCGTACTGAAGAACAGCAGAGATCTATTTTTCTGAATTCACAACTGGCCCCTTGTGCAATTAGAAATTATATTACCTATCAACTGATTAAGAGCAGACGAGAAAAGATTTTATTAAGTAGGGTCTAATCAATTGTTAATAGTCAAATAACCGAAAACCGTATTCTATATTTTTTAACTCTGGTTTTTTCGAAAACTGGAGTTGATTGAGCATTTTCATTTACGAATACAAATAAATTGTTAAGCTTTTCGTTAGGCTGCCAGATTTTCGATTCAAATGTAGCCACTAATTAGGGGCTAATAAAAAGCCTAGATCATGAAAAATTATGACTTAATGGTACATGAAAATCAAATAAAAACTTACTCAGGGCATCATGGTTATCGGTTGCCTCGTCCAGCATTATTAGATGTGTGTACTGGTCGTCCTCCTCCACCAGCTCGAGGGCTTCAATAACCGACTGATGGTCCTTGAATCCGTCCTTCCTCACCTGGAACACCACCTCAATCATGTACTGCACTCGCTTGTCCAGCTTGCCCTCATGAAGGATATTCTTGAGCATCTCGAAGATCGCATTCACCCCTTTCGCGGAGACTTCAGTCAATTTCATGCCGCTCTCCTTTAGGAAAGCAATAGCCACCTCCACCGAATCGTCGGTTGGAGTCTCCACCAGCAGAGTGAGGATTTCTAGAGCCAAAATTTCATGGGCTACTCGCTGGTTGACCAAATGAGCGATAAACCGCGAGGAAGATATGCAAACGGGTTTGTCGTTCCTGCGGAATCCTCTTTTGAACTGGATGACCAGACGCTTCAGTAGGAGCTCCCCAATGTTGGGAAACTTCGAGTTGATGATAGCCACCAGAGCGGCGTAGACGTGGGTGAACGTCGGAGACGCTGCCTGGGCCTGGATGATCGACCTGCAAAGAAGACCACGACCGCGAATGATGTTTTCTTTAAGGAGCTCCCTCGTAATAATCCCGATGTTGTCCACGTTGACTTTGTTTATGTACCCATGGATGGACTTCTTGAGCGCCTCCCAGGCAATTCGCTGGTAGGCAATCGACGCTTTATCGGTGATTTCGGCCTGCAGCATGCGCAACTTGGCTGGAGGAATGTAAGCCCCGCCTGTTCGTGAGGTCAGCAGGTCCACAGTGCGCCGCTGCCTCTCTGTGATTTTATCTGGTGGCCGATCCGCTTTGTTTTCGCCTTCGACAAGTTCTCCATCTTCCCTTTCGGGAGAACGTCTCTTATCCCGCGGGCGGTTCGATTTTGGGGATCTGCTCCTCCGTCTTCGATCTCTAGATTTCGACCGGGATCTGGAGCGTGATCGTGACCGGCGTCTAACTCTAGAATCTCGTCCAGACTCCTTTCGTGCTGGTGATCTGCTTCTGCTGCGGCGGTCCCTTCGCCTGTCTCTTCCTGATGTTCTGGATTCATCTACGGGGCGGGGCGCAGGCCCTCTTTCAACAGTATTCTTTCTATCGCTTCTATCGCTTTCTTTAGACTCCTTCGGTTTGTCGTCGGATTTTTTGGGCTTATCTTTAACTACCGGAAGACCTGGCTTCTCTAGTTTATCCTCCACTTTTTTTGATTTCTCTTTCTCTATCGGAGGACTTACCTTCTCAGGTTCATCCTCAACAGCATTTTCATCTTTATCTTCTTTTCGATTGCTTGGGTGCTCCGCAGTCACCTCCTCACGGTTTACAGGCTCCTCAATTTTGGAAGGCGACGCCACTTTCTGTTTCTTAACTTCAGGCTCATCGTCAGATTTCTTATGTTCCGTTTCCAACTCCTTTTCTTCCTTGTTTTGCGAAGAATCTCCGGAATCTACACGATTATTAGTACTTTTCGTTTTATCTTCATCGGGTGTTGCCGCGCGTTGTGCGCGTCTTTTCCGCGTTACTTTCTGACTATTTTCCGACTTTTCACTGGCCGCACTCGAACTAGAACTACTCGAACCGGTCTCAGAATCACTGGATGAAGACGATTCACTCGATTCGGCGCTACTCATTCTCGTAATTTCGCGAAAAAATGCAATTTAGCAAAATTATTGACACATCCGCAAGGTCCGAGTCGTTTGACATTAATAGCGATGTCAGAGAAAATTGACAATCAATTTGCTTTTACAAAAGAGTGCGTTCATTTATTACGTTATAAAATTTCGGGAGCTGTTTTAATACAGCGGCTTCGCAATTATTGCTACGTCTTACTTCCTAACCAAGAGAGCGCGGAATTGAAATTTTTAGCTGCATTTTGAAAAAGATCGTAAGTTTGTTTAAATAGATTTTTTCAATAAATTGTGTTTGAGAAACATAAATTAATTTTTGAAAAAGCATAACTTTAATATTTAAAAATTTGATTTCGGAATGTGATTAACAATCACAAATTTCTCGTAGAAAATTGTTAAAATTGGAGATATTTTTAAAATTCAAGTATCACTAAATAATTTAAAAAATATTTCATTCCTGAAGTAAAACAATTTCAATAACATATTATAGTAAATCTCCACATGTATATTTTATAAGCCTTTCTCCGAATCGCATTGCTTATCCTCATAGTAATTCTTCAATTTTCATTTTAACCTTTTCAAATAAATATCGAATGAAAATTTGTTAAAGAATGTTACATTTCAATGAAAATGCCTTTTTGAGCACAAAATCGTAGTAGCTACTTCCAAGTAGCTTCAATAAATTGTCTCTTTCTCTTCGTATATATTTCTAATTTCTAATATACATATATAAAATTGTTTAGTGCCAACGAAATACAAGACAACAAAAATGGGTAACGATGGGAGATATATTGATAGGCTTCCGATTATTTGTACGGTAATATTTATTTACATATAAATATCAAACATTCTCAAAACCAGAAAACCAATGCAAATATTTTTTTAAAAGGCTGGAATAAGATCAAGCAAAGATGACGACGTCTCAACGCTCCTAAAACAGTATAACACAGAAGAAGTAGCTAAAATATTAGTGAAGAGTAAAGAAAACGCGAAGAAGTATGCTCCACAACCACTAGTAAGGACTGTCATGTTCGAAGAGAATGTTTCACAATTGATTCAACCCTATGTTGATAGCTTCTCGTTATTCGAAAAGAAAGCGATGGAGTCCCGCTTTTACAAGCTCGTCCCACTGGGAAAAAGCCGACAATTCAACACGGTTCCTACGCACGTTTACGACCACAATATAACCTTGCCCGAGAAACAAAAGGACGACAGTTTGTATAATATTATTTTGCCTCCGAAGAAGTTTGCGGATGTGTTAATAGAATCACAAGCTGGACATGATCTTTACGTGACTACTCATGGAGACTATAATCCTTCAGAGCAAGTGCGAAGAGGGTAATGAAATCCGGAATTTCAATTTTGTTTAAGAAATCAATACCGAAAAAATCTATCATTTACTAGATATTTCGATTTTTCATCCTTTTATTTTAAACATCTTACGAAGATTTCATTGCAAAATCTCGGAAAACTTAACACAAGTATAATTTTATTTTATTTAAGGAGTATCTTCTCAAAAGTGTCAACTTACGTATTGGCAAAAATTTAAGGTTTTTCTCGTTTACTTTTACTATTATTAAATCTTATCTATTTCCGATCTGGCCTTAAAACTCTTAATTCTGATCAAGGTACCTTTACAAAAAAAAAAAAAAACATTGAAGTGAATGGCCGAGAAATTCATACCAGAACGAAATGTTTGATTTAAGAAAAATAGTTTATCATGTAAATAGTTAATATTGAATAGTATTTATTTCCGATGAGCACTTTTTGGATGTTGTTTAACCAAAATCAATACCTCCTTAAAATTTCACATATTGGTAATGAATATTTAACATATGAGGAAGATATTAGTTTAAAGATTTTAATTATATCGTACGTTAATTGCAATATTTTAAATTATATAACGATTGAAATACCTTTTGCATGGGTTTTAAAAGTATTTTAACTTTAATATTAGATACACATTCAATATTGCACAATAACATTTAAATACTTAGTTTGACTTAATATTATTTACGATAACTAATTTATATAAATATTAGCAAATAATTAATAATACTAAATAGTTACGAATAACACCAAGTTATGTTGAGAAATTGTTTTTAAGTAATGCTTGTCGGACTAATAGTACACTAATTAACTACGGCATTGTGTTTTAATTACCAGTTCTTGAACGATAACAATTTTTAGGTATGGACCACCTTTTAACAGGAAGAAATGCTTTGGTATCTCCACCGACATTGATTCGAGCGGAGTTCAAGTGCGCAGAGCCATAGAAACCTGCGATTCAAATTATGTCTTCAAGAACAGCATTCAAGACGAAGTTGAACGACGAACAAAATCTGAAGTAGGCAAGAGGCGCAATAGGTAAATCTTGAGATATGTAAGTTCTCATTACGAAATTTCATTGAAATTTTAGTAGAGGAACCTGTTGTCTCAAAACCGATGATAACACGCTTTATACTCATGGCGCACCACATAAATGGGAATTTTCTAAGGCTCGTCTGCTGATTTACAACAGGCAATTGTGTCAAATTAGGACCAACATATACAATGCAATAGCGTACATGAACACCATGAGACGAAAAATTAAAAAGATGGGCAATGTTACATTTTTAAATGATATTCGGCTCAATCTCAAAAAGGAGTGGTACACCTGGGAGGAGGCGCACAGAATCCTGGACGCGTACATGATTACGCTGAATTACGACAGGGTGAAAATGGTATCGGACTTCTTTAAAATTATAAATGATGAGGGCGAAATAAACATGTTCAAGTTAGTCGACTTGTTGGACATTTTAGTGCCTCTGCCAGAACTGGGCCGAATTGAAAGGGTCGAGACCCACGAGCCCTCAAAGCTCACAACCTACCGGGAGATGATCACCGACGTCTGGCGTCACGAGTGCGACGACGCCGACGTCGACCCGGCTGACGCTTATTTGATATCGAGACCAAAAATGCCGGCCCAATTTTGCAAGGCCATGGTCGAAAACCTCCCGGAGGAGACGACTGTGAAGAGTTTGATCTCGCCGTCGATCCCCATGGTTTATGGGTTATCCCACAGGGACTACCTGGTGCCTCGCAACAAGGAGGACATCCGGGTCCTGTTTACTAGAGCCGATTTTGAGTTCACCGACGAGGAGTTCGAGGAGTGCTACGAAGCGGCTAAGAAGGAGTGGAGCTCTTCTGGGGACATGGTTTCTGTCGAAGCTTTCATGTCCTGTTTGTATAAGATTAAGGAAGCCAAGAAGCCTTAATTATTGGTTTTGTACGTATAATTGCAGTTAAAATAAAAATATAAATGGAAAATTGAAATTGATACTAATTTATTCAATTTTATTTAACGCCAAAAAAATAGGTCAGGGAAGATTGTGAAATGATGTGAAGTAAGATTTTTGTAATTTTCGTTTTTATACTATCGATTTTGTTTAATTAATTCATATTATTTATTTATTTATTCATTGTATAGATCTAAAAAAACCTTTAAATGCACCATATATAAAAAATCAAATATTTCAATTCACTCGAGCTATTCTAGGTTTAAAAGTTGATCTACATAAAGAAAAATAATTAAATTCATTAAAATAGTTAAATAGAATAACGCATTTATATATATTTTTAGTGTAAGCAATTTATTCCTAGAAGTAATATTTAAAAAAAATAAATTCTATATCATGGCTCAAATTGAAATAAGTAGTTTAAAAAAGAGCGTTAATATCGTTTTCCGTAATTAATATAAATAATTAAAATAGCTTCATTTAAACTATGCTTAATATAAATAAAACAAAATTAATTGAGAAATATTTGAAAATTCTCTTCGGAAAAGGATGTTGTGAACAGGAAGTGAAAATCACACGAAATGCATACAACTTGCAACGAACGATACCTAAGAGGGCTACGTTTCGGCGGCAGCCAGAGAAGAAAATCATTGACGTTCCGTGACTCTAGCCAGTTTTCTCTGTGTAGGTGCGTGCCTCTGTCCCACACACACACGGCCCGACGTGCAATCATCGCATAATCAAATATGTCCGCCGCCGTCACGTCCTATGTGTCCGAAAGTCAATGAAGAGCAGGGAAAAGGTGTTTTCGGTGAGAAATTAGCCAATTTCGCGATTCCTGGAAGTGTAAAGTGCAGCAGCGTCGATCGCTCGCAGGTCCAATTCGCCGCAGATCGCTTAAATTCGGTAGAAACTCGGTGCTCTAAAGTGGAAATTCTTTCGTTAGGAAATCAGACAATTTTCCTTCAATCAGAGAAAAGGCGAGAAGAAGCGGAGCACCCGACTGTGGAACAGAGACAGCAGACGGGACCGTTCATTTGCGAGTGAGGGAGGAAGCGATACCCCCCAAGTTCCTGCTCGCCCCCTTTTTTGTGTGTTTTGTAATTTTTTCGTTTTTTTTCTCATAATTGTTTCCTTGGAGTGTTGCGTCGCAATTGATTGAGGAGCAGGCCCCGGAAAGGGACTGGCCGAGATTTCGAACTGGGACTCACCTCTAGGTAGGTACCGTGAGGGGCTAAAATTATTTTAGAAAGTCGCCAAAAATTCGCCAGGGAAAAAAAGGGAAATTTCCCAGCCGAGACCTCTTTGGCTGTCAAAGGCGGACTAGTGTGTGTATGGGTATTGTGAATATACGGGGCGCAGCTTTGAGTGTGTTGTGTTGGTATGCGTCACCGGTGACGTATCAGCTGTTTTGAGATCTATTTTTCCAGTCACCACCTTCGCCTGCTTGACACTTTGTCCGTTTTCAGCCGCTTATTTAATTAGGAGTGCATAATTCACGGTCACTCTTTTGTCTCCTGAAGTTGCAGGGGACGGCGGCCCGCTTTGAGCAGAAACCGCCCTCCGCCGCCCCCGAGCACTGGCCGCGGAGCCCCGATGAATGGGACAAAGCAGCAGTCCAGCACCGTCATCGTTCGGCTATTTATTCCTGCCCCGAACAGGTTAATCACACAAAAGTCAACCTGCCAGAGCCAGCCGTAGAAATTCCCATTGTTTACGGTGCCGTGCTGCTGTGACCTTCGCCCGGTTGTGCAGCGACTCGCGGCCGCATCGTCACATGATTCGCGGAGAAATTTTGCACAACATCTCGGCCAAAGCGCTAAAAAACGCCCACCGCACGAGCGCTAGAATTTCGCCCATTATGAGAGATCGTGTGCTTGCCATGCACTTTGGCACCAGCCGCTTCTTATCTTAAAAAGCGCCTGGTCAGGCCGGACGCGGCCCCGCAGCCCCGCCGCGGCTCCAGCGGTACGGAGCTCTTAGGAGATGTAACGTGTCCCCAAAGCCATTCACGGCTAGAACGACGCTTTGAAATTTTAATTGACACTGACCTCAGTTCTAGTTTGATTAAATCAAACGACTTCGCGGCCTTTAAACTGGCTCTCGCCAATAAACTGGCTTCAAACGGAGCATCCGCGATAAACTCTGTGGGCCACGGCTTGCAAATTTCCCCAGCTCTGTAGGATAATTTAAATAGAAAAAAGAAGGAATCTTTGCAGCGCAATGGGACACCAAACGTTTTGAGATAATAGCGCCTCTGATTGATATTCAGCATCCGGCGCAGACATCGCATTTACCGGAAATTGTCTTAGGACTTACGCGCTGTAATGAGGATACTCTCACTCGAACCGTTCGCAGCGACACAATTGCAGTTCTCATTGCGGGCGCACTTGCGTGATTTCATCTTTGGAATTTCAATTAAAGCCATGTTAATGCAATTCGCCCGAAAACGTGTCGTGCCAGCCACTAGTCGCTTAGCGCGGCTTTGAACACCCGTAGAACGCCCAAGGCCCTCGCAAGCCGCGGGCCCACGTTGCATAAAAGTTGAAGAAATATAGTCAACATTTGTCGCCTGTTTTCGGATTGCTCAGGGCGGTGTCATTGCTCCACAAATGCCTCGTCAGCGAATCATCCGCGATCCGCATGTGTTCTGGTTTGATGCTTTCCGGGCACTTTTACCGAGATGAATTAAAGCGGTTGCGCAAGAGATATAATCAAAATTTAAGAGGGATTTCCTAACAATTAAATTAACTCCAAAATAGTCGTGGCAAAATAGCAGGTCAATGTTTACAATATCCCATTTAACCTTGATGCATCGGGTTTTATTTTCAAAGCTCTATTAAATCTGTGCAACCGATAAACTCTTCTTTTCAAATATGTTTTAAAATCTGTTCTAGACTTAATTGATACAAAAAATAAAGGGGTGAAAGTTATACTTATTTAACTTTTAGAATTTCCCTATTGTCAGGCTTGATTATTAAGCTCTAGAGAAATCAGAGGTCTACAATTTTAAGTTACCCTTGACGACTAATTTTATTGTTCACTTATCATTTCGGTGTTTATCCGTCTGTTATCGGACACTATTTCCTCAGACGTTGGGTTGTAATTAATGCTCCAACACATCAATCAATTGTTTTGAAATGTTTCAATCACCGTTTTTGGAAAGATCCCCAGTCCCTTTTAATCAACTTAAAAACCGCAAATGATTGTTTAATGTCCTTGAATAGAGGAACATTAACAAAAAAATTACAGCGATATCCGCGAATTCCAAACCTGGAATATTTTTTTTTAAATAATACTTTTCTACAATTAAATAAAAATTGATTAAATTTCCATTCAACATTTAAGAGTCATCCAACATTTATTAAACATAAAATGTGCAATTCCAAATCACAGGTACTATGTATTTGCAATTTTTATTTTTTAAACCATCTTTGTGAAATATCTATGTACTAGGTATATATATATGTGCACAGTAACGTCCCTTTATTAAGTTTTTAACCGCGGATTAGAATAATTATAAGAATGTACTATTAATTGTTTAAAGTAACTTGCATTATTAAATTATACCTAAAAATAACTTCAGATCCAATTGAAGATTTTATATTCTATGAATTGTGGAACTTTCGCCACATTAATTACACAATATTAAAACTTCCCATCTTTCGTATGGAGTTGATTTTTGCGGAATTCATCAATATGAGAGTAAATAAATTAGCCCTCTTCTTGATTTCGGCGGAAATCAAATCATTGGAGCAGTTGAAAAGTTTAGTTAGCGTCGAACTCTTCCACAGTCAGTCTGCTTTTTAATATTCTGCGTTTCAAATAGATATGAATTCCACTGAAATTTATAATGCGGATGTTTACAACCAGATTTCGCACAAATTTGAATATTGTCGGAATTGAAAATATGGTCGTGAATTGAATAACTTTTATTGTTTACTACTCTAATTTTACTGTGGGGGAAAAGGTACATAGGTAAATTCAGAGGAGTAAATTTTTTAGCATAGAAATCATTATTAGAATTTATTTAAAAAGATTAAAAGAAATTAATGTTTATTGGTTATTTAGTTTAATAACTTTTCACCTACCCCTTGCTACTTATTGTCGCATAAAGTTGTTGACGGGTTTATTATACGCGTAAATACAAGAATGTTTTCTTTTCAGGTAATGAGATGTTTTTAAATTTCTCTTCAGTTAATGAGTTTTTTTACAATATTTTTATAATATAGTCGATAATTTTTCAAGAAAAGTTATTTATGATATACTTCTGCCAGCACGTTTAATTTCGGAAAAACGTTAAGACTTATGTATATTTTTACACGCCATCGAAAACTTTAAATGATATTAAACTCTATTTCTATGAACGTAAAGCCGGTAATCACCATTTACCATGGCGTTAATGAAATTGTCTCTCTACTTGTTGATATCACGAAGAATTGCCATAAAAAAGCATCAAATTGCCAACTACCGACGGTTCGTTAAATCAACCACTCGATCAATAAAAAATTCCTGGAAGTAAACAATAATTTCCTCTTAATCGAACAGGTAATTAGCCCACTTTTTCCTATGCAATTTTCGCTGTAAGGCCAATCGCTTGAATAGAAATATTTTTAAAATAAAATCAAAGTTAAGGTAATTGTTTTTTGCATTTTTATGGTTATTGTATTTATGTATAATAGATATAAAAAAAATGAGAATAGCATAAAATTTGTTAAATAAGTAAGTTGAGATTAAATTATTTTATTTTATTTAAAATAAAAAGGTTTTTCTTATGGACGCTTTATTTTTTATTTTTAAAAAAGCAAGTAGTTCTATATTTGAGTATAGGTAATAGTGATAATATTATTTAGAGGGACATTCTACAATTTTACGAAATATCCAGAAACTATTTTATTTTATTTTTTTTATACTTTTAAAAATATGCATTTAAAATACTGTTTGAAAACGCAACTAAAAATCATTAACTTTTCTTTTAAAATGAGATCGCTAATTATTTTAATAAAAATTCTCATGGAAAAAAATACCCAGAGGGGCGGCACACTGAGTACACAACGTTTATAAACTGAATATGTGCAAGTGATAACTGATGTTTTCATAATATGATAGAAAAGAATATTTTTCCGCATTATCTCATGTACTTCATTATAAGTATAGACAAAGAAAGAACCTGCAAAAATGTAAGATCTCCAAGATAAGATAAATCACAGATAACAATTTCGAAGGCTATTATTTATTTGAAATGTGTGGAAAACATGTACTGAAATACCTGGAAATCTTCTTCAAAGTGGTTATAAAAAATGAATCCTAAACGTTACATAAGAACAAAAATACACAAACGTTGAAAAATTGTAAACTTCAATCTCTACACATTTACTAAAATTATTTTATGTGTCTAAAGATGAAATTTTTCCCCGAAGTTCAGTAAATAAGTCCCAAACATATGCGAGATTGCAGCCAGATGACCATCGAACGAAGTACTTAAAATACTTCATGAGCACACTGACGGCAAGGTCACGATCGCCGGGATCACATCCAAGGAATTATCAGTTGAATGTTTAAAGAACATAAAAAGTAAGACTAACGCCTCTGGAACAGAGCAACAAATCAAAAAAAATGTCTGACTTTGGTGTACCTTTATCTCTCCGAGGCGTTTCAGTAAACAGCGTATGTGTGACGGTTTATCAGAAATCAAAATAGCCAGACTTACGTATGTAAAGATGCTAAAATTGAGCGATTTTCGGCGATGCGGCGTAACTTTTTTATTTGGTATTCGCAGGGCGTTCTGATAAAAAATACGTTTTTAGCAAAATCATATGTCACTGCGGTTCACTGGCCTGTACCTGCAGACTGATGAATTATTAATTATGAAATGTGTCTGCCGTAATTTCTACAAAGCAACGATTAAAAATTCATTGGAATTTTCACACTTCTTTAAATATCGCTATGGCTGCAAACGCCCCTTTAATTTGCATGTTTATTTAAAGCTATAATTGAGGAATCAATTTTCTTTAAGAGATAACAACATAAAAATAAATGGCGAATAAAAAAGACCATATCCATTTGTCGCTTCACACATATCTCTAAATGGGAAATTATATAAACAAAGGATCTTCTGTTTGTATCTGAAACAGATATCTTTTTCGATATCGGAAATTGATCACCAAAAGTTTTTGAAATGACTCATTAAACTTAAGTGTGTTTATCAACATAAGTGGTTCGTTAAGGTTGTTGGCATGGTACACTTTGAATATTATCGTTTTTTATTCCCGTGAAGAATAACAAATTACTAAATTACTTCCTTTGAAGAAAAACTCCGTAAATGAGAACTGTGGAATTCGATGATGGAACACTTTAAAATAACTTTAGACATGAAAGCTATGCATTTGTTTCGAAAAATTGGAAGAAATAATAATCATGTATGGAAAACTTAGTAAGAAATTTGATAGTCTTCATTATTTTGAAATTTTTGAAGAAGTAATAAAAACGAATAGTAGAGTAGTAAAACATCTAATATTTCTAATTCAAGTATTTTGTTGGAAAGAGTTGTGGTCTAGTTTCAAGCAATTTATGTTTGCTTGAAAGTTATTTGTCTCTTAAAATATTAAATAATTAATTTAAGCTAGATTTTATCTTAAAATCCGTCTCAAGGCAAGTTTTCGTTCTTTTGTACTATGCCAAAAAGTACTGCTGTGAAACAAGGAAAAAGGCTCCGTATTAACTTATATTAATTTTACAAATAAATATTAATGGAGTATAGTTTTTAAATTTCATATTGTTTGAACATAGTTTATAAAAGGAAAAGAACGACGTGCATATTTGAAACTTGTAACATAATTAACATCGTTCATTTTACTTGTTCACTCAAGTTAATTGAATTTTGTTGGAGGAAAAGTTCAATGGGTAGTTGCGCACGTGCATTATAAAATCGCGAAAGTGGTTTAGCAAATTGCACTTGGAACTTGATTAGCTTTTAATTATCAAATTATGTTTGAGACATTTTTAGATCATTGCAAAATCCCATTAAGTCTTTCCAACATGTAAATGAATTCAAAGAAAGTTTTATGACGAACAAGAAAAGGGGGCAATATTTCTATTAATTATCCGCTAAAGCTGTGAAGTCCTCTAAACTATGCTACCGCCTTACCTTTCAAATGAAATGTTGCACAACATTTTATTTGTGCAGAGTTAAATAACCTAAACACTAAATATTTTAGTTTTTCTATTTTTTCCCTCATGCTCATTGATTTTTTTCCAACAATTCTCTAACAAGATATTGAGCTGTTGGCAACTGCCGCTTTTGTTCTCGAATTGCTCTGGACTTGAGTTTACGTGTCTTTACGTTTAGCATGTCTAAATAAAAATTAGCCCTACTTTCAGACGAGTTGTGTTATTTTAATTAAAATTATGTAAATACGAATATGCTTAATTGCATGTAGAATTCGTAAGTAACATAAAATTCTTGAGTGTAATTTGAAAAGCATAAGACTTGAGGGATTTTGTTTATTTTCGCACGTTGAGAACGTGATTGTTAATAGTGCATGCATCTTAAAGTGCATTTTCAAATTATTTATGTTTGTTATAAAATTTAATTTTAGAAGATTGATGTGTTTAATTATGATTATAATTGTAAATTTCAAGGACAAATAAAAATATTTCTTTTGTTTTAAACTCTGTAATAATTGAATATAAATCGACGTAATGATTGTGCACTTTCTTGAACAATAATATTAATTTTTAATAGTTCGATGTTTATTAAAACAAAAACTAGTTCTTAAAATAAACAATATAAGAAAACTGATTTTGTTATTTAACTGTTTATAAATTTTGCCACTTTTTAGTGATGCTTTAATTTCTTATTTTAGCAGACTTATACTTGTTATGATTTGATGTTTGTCTATGAATAGATTTAATAATTACTCCTTTTTATATTTAATTTACAAATCTAAAAATAATTCATAATCAACAAAGGTCTTAAAATGGAACTCTGAAGAACGCTTATAATTGAAATGAAATAAAAGAGGAAAGTTATTTGGAAAAAGCTAAACTTGGATCTTTATCAATTAAGATACTCTCTATTAATACCTATTATAATTAATAATTTCAAAATACTAAATGAACATACAATTTTTTTTCAGGTTTATCTACAACGGCTAAAAGCCTAAGAAAAGGCGTTCTACTTGCAATTTAGTTTAAACAAATAAGGCGAAACAAAAATCGAATCTTATACAATGGCAACCACACCGCGGGGAGGAGGCACAGCCCAACGACCAAATGGAACATTACAAGGAAAAATATGTCAATTTAAATTGGTCCTTCTCGGTGAATCAGCAGTGGGTAAATCGTCCCTTGTTCTACGTTTCGTTAAGGGCCAATTCCATGAGTACCAGGAGAGTACGATAGGAGCAGCGTTTCTAACACAAACACTCTGCATAGACGATACGATAGTGAAATTTGAAATATGGGACACAGCCGGGCAAGAGAGGTATAGAGTGTTAGATTCAAATTAGACTTTCATTAGACTAGTTCTTTCTTTGTTGTAATTTGCAGGTATCACAGCCTCGCTCCAATGTACTATCGAGGAGCTCAGGCAGCAATTGTGGTGTATGACATCCAAAATCAAGACAGTTTTCAGCGGGCGAAAACTTGGGTTAAAGAGTTACAGAGACAAGTAGGTGTTTTTCTGTCACAATTTAAAGCTCAGAAATATCTAATGGATTTGCTGTTTTTATAGGCTTCCCCAAATATCGTAATAGCCCTGGCAGGTAATAAAGCAGATTTATCAAACTGTCGAGTCGTGGAATTTGAGGAGGCGAAACAATACGCTGATGAGAATGGTCTACTGTTCATGGAAACATCGGCAAAAACTGCAATGAACGTTAACGACATTTTCTTGGCTATTGGTAAGTTATTTTTTTCAATTTTCATATGGCACATATACATAATTTCTTACTTTCCTTGCAGCCAAGAAATTACCTAAAAATGATGGAGCTGGCAACCAGGGCGCCGCCCAAGGAAGACGGCTTAATGAGAACGAACAAAGTCGACAGACAAATAACTGCTGCAAGTGATGTCCTTTTGTAGGTAAGATCCAGTAGGGAATAAGAACTGCTTTTTTTGGGAATAGATGAATGAATTTACTCTAATGGAAATCCGATATTATTCTTCTGTATGAATAAAAACGATACATTTATTGTACATACATTGCAAAACATAAATATTTTGTTACTTTGTATTAGTCAAATTTTCTGTTGTTTTATTTATCTCATCGCAGTTAAATTACTTCACACATTAACTATTTCTATGTAGTGTATATGTGTGTGCACTGTTTGGAAAGTTTTGAGAGGTTTTACCAGTTTTATCTTTGACTTGATGATTAGCACATTTCGCCTAACATTTCAATTTCACACTTTTATCAAATTTCGGTTTCGAAAATTCACAACCGATACTAAAGGAATTTTATTTATTTTTAAAATGACTAAACTTGATTAACCTTTACCGGAACAGTAAGTTTGCCAGTGAGAAATTTCGTAGTGTCATTTTTAACGAAAATTTATTTTTTATTAAAGGTTGATGATTTTCATATTGTGCACTTGTTCTGTTTAATAAACGAATTGTGCTCGAGAGATTATATGGTTTAGTTAGAGTCTCCTAATTTTTTATTTTATTTTTAAGCTCTTCTCTCAAATGGATTTGAAGGTATGCAAAGCATCTTTGTGCTATCACGAAAACTGCTTCGGGTCATATGTAGAGTCCAATAATGTTATTTCTTATAAAATTCTGCATAAGATAGTTTCAAGTTAAAAAATCGTCACAAGTTGCTGAGTATAAAAGTAATTGAATTAAACTGAAGTGATACAAGGTAATATCCTTTAATCGCAATAAACTACAAGTAATTTACCCGTTAATAAAGTGGAGCATATGGACATTTTTATGCTACTTTAAATTACAAATTTTGTTATTTTGCTGAGTCGAAAAATTAGTCAATTACCGAAAAATGGAGTTAAATTATTAGGTTTTAAAATATATGATACTAACAGATTTTTTTGCAAAATTGCGAAGAAGATTTAAGAAAATATTAAACGGTAATTTAGTGTTCGTGTAAAACATATTTTGTTAACTGGGAGAAATAAAATAATAGTACATTGTTCACCAAGGGAGTAAAGTAGTACATTTTTACCCGGGTGTAAAATTGCCACCCGAGCCGTAGGCGAGGTTGGCAAACACCCGGGTAAAAATGTACTTTTTTACTCCCGTGGTAAACCATTTTTCAGGGCAAAAAAACGCTACTTTGTTCCCTAAAAGTAGGGTAAAAAAATGAACTTTCGACGGTGATGTGGGAAAAAAATCGTTATTCAGAAATGATATGCGATGTTAATTTGATTTTCTAAAATTAAACCCTAAAAGCTGCGAACAGAATAATTATATTAATTCAAAATTCACTAGTAACAAATAATAATCTCCGAATAGAAAATCTTTCTCACAGCTGTTTTAGAAAATTTCCATCGGAATCACTTTGACCTTACTAAAAGTTGTCACAAAATAACTTAATGTCACGGATTAACATACTCTTCTTTGATACTGAAAAAACGACCAGAAAGTTTATAAAAATATTTTGTCAATGCCTGTTTTTTCCGAATTGCAACTCTATATTTAGATTCAAAGTGTGCTGATATTTTTAGGTTTTGATTTTCCAAAAATTGATTTATTTCATATTAATAACATTAATAGAATTTCTGGGTGTTGGGTCTCTTCAAATTTATGTATTTTTATTAGGAATTCCTTGTAACTCATGCAAATAAAGAAAGTAAAAAATAAACATTTTTACGTTATTTTACGAATCATATTCATTCAATTGTTTATGTTACAAATTCAATAAAGATGGTAAAAAAACATACTTTTCATAAAAATTTAACTCCAACCATTCGCTCTTTAAATTTAGCTCGTATACGAGTTCCTGAGAGAATTTTCTTCCAGTTTATAATGTGTTTTTTTTAACTCAAACATTCTGGTATTGTCAAAGATACACATAAGGAATTTTATCGTATAAATTTGATTGGTTCTTTCATTCTATTAAAAATTCAACTTAAAGAGAGTCGATGTGATACCAATAATAAACAAATATTTCAGTAACTCCAAAACAATATTACCTATTATTTTGCATGATACGAGTACATTAACAAATTATTTTTCAGCAACTAATAAATGGGAAGGAATTCTGGGGTTTTTACTATCCGTTAAGAGGAAGCACCAGCGGCTGATGCAGCAGATCACTTTCTCTGAGAAAAGATTAAAAGTAAAAAATTATTATTATTTTTTTGTTAGTATTTTTATAATGAAGTCTATATATATAATATAAAGGAGAAATTCTGAGAAGTGAAGGTAATAAACAAGAGTATATATAAAAGATATATAAATGTGTAAAAAATTAAACGAAACCAATATAGAGCTAAAAAAATAATAAACTGTTTATGATAATAAAATTGAGGAACTTTACATAATTACATACGAGAATATATTAAAACAGTAAAAACAATAAACAGGTGAACAGAAAAAAAATAAGCAAATCTATTATGTAAAGGCGTTTTCATAAAAGTGGAAATATTTGCAAGCATTTAGAAGTTTCGGGAACGATTAAAAGTAAAACAATTTAATATGGCAACTTGGCAGGAGGCAGTTTTGATAAAATAGTTAAAATACGATGAGAAAACTCAACACGATTGCAAATTGATAAAAGATTTAACTCGTAAGAAGTAAATTTAAGATAACATTTTATTTTTTGCCTCCGTAATGTCTGTTCACTATTTTTAGAGCAAGAAGGACACATGTTTATCGTTTTCATTTTTTGTTTTTTAAATGTAAACCTCAGTAATAATGCCGCCGTCGTTCCCTGTTATTGTGTTATAAATGTCTCATCACATATACTTCGTTTCATGTTAATCCTGTGAATTTTTGGTCGATCTGGTCTCGTTGGCTTACCTTAGGGAACTATTGCTGCAGTGGTTTCTTTAAATTTGATCTAAACTCCTTAGGAGAATTTATCTACCCATTTTAATCTACTTATTTCGTACCCATTAAATGGGAAATTGTTGAAAAAATTAAAATCGTTTACCACTGGATTCTATTATTAAATGCAAGCTTTAAATGCTTCTCGATTCCTAGTAGTTGAATTGCAAAGTTTATTCAGTTATAAAAGGTCTAGTTAGAGACACATAATTTTCAAGATAGTTTATTATTTATATAAAATATATAAAAATGGGATGGCATGATAGTTCTATTGGTAGAACTATTAATGTTAATCAATAAAAAACACCTAAACAACGAATAGTTATAGATGGGACTACATTTATTTATTATACAAATTAGTGCAAGTACTAGAGTTACAGCTTGTATTTTCACAATATCAATAAATACCTTAAAATATTTTAATTACTTTGTCTATTACATCCTCAAAATAAAGTTTAAAATTATATCGCAATAAATTTTTTTGAAGTAGTAGGTGTATGTCTTGTTAAACATTTTATTAAAATTCTATCGGTAAGTAACGTCTTTGTCATCCCTTTCAATATTAATCTAGTAAACACCTTGTTAAATATTCACAGATGCTAAGCGTTCGCTTTAAACTTTTTAATTGCCTTTTTTAACTGGTCATTGTTTTTTTATTGCCCATTCTTTCAGCTACAACTCTTTGTTCAATATTTTACAACGCGTCTCCTTCTTATTAATGCATAGGTTCAAACTTATGGTTAAATTTCTTGCTTTTATTAAAAAAATATTTGGTAATTCAGTATAAGTTTTACTTTACAAAAATTGAGTTGATAAGGTTTAATAGAAATCGAATCGGCAAGTTTTGCTATTTTCAAAATAGTGTTTTATTCACATTGGTTTTCAATAATATAGTATAGCTTCTTATAATTATTGATATTTATTATGAAAAACTAGTTTTTGAAAGCCTGATTAATCCTTGTCTTATAATCATATAAATATCAAAGTATAAAAAATCAGTATAAAGCATTTTAAAATTTTGTTCCTTCATACAAAGTATATGGGAATTTCACCATGCTTATGCTCCGTTTATATCATAAATTGATAACTAAACTAAAAATTTGTAATTTTTACATCCTCATTATTCAGTCATCGAGGCCAATATTACTACTATCCAGAAATTTCAATTAATCTATGAATCCATGAAACCCATTGTGATATTAGTTTCCAAAATAAGTCATAAAAACTGTCCACTGCAACGTATATTTCCTAATTGCGTAAGTCAACAAAATGCTTAACATTCCAAAATAATAAAAGAAAACAAAAATTATAAAATATTAAATAAGTCAAAAAGAATCTTTCTCCGGGATTTATAAGAAATGAAAAATTAAAGTAAAATGTAAGAGTAAAAAAAATGAAAGCTAAATAAAAGTATATAAAAACAACAATTTCTAGTATTTTTTCTAGAAGTTCTAATTGGTCTGAATGTTGCTTTAAGTTCCAAGTAAGAGAGATACAACATTTTCTACCAGAGCGACTAGTTAGAGATAAGGTAATATTCGAAAAATTGTTCTTTTTGGATAAACTTAAGGAAAAAGTGTAAGAAAAGGATAAAATAAATAAAAATAAAACAAAATGTAGCTGATTTCCACGCTATAATAACTTTTATTAACCGTAATCAAGGATGGTTTATGCAACAAGTGAAACATTGTACATTATCCGATTATATAGAGATTTGTAATTCAAAACTTAACTAGAACATCATTTTGAGGAATAAAAACCGAAAAAAAGAAAAATGTCGTAAGAATGCACGTTGATCAGAAAAAAAGGTTCTCTTTTGTAAATTTTGAATTGTTAATTTTAGAATTTTATTCAGAGGAAAATATTATTAATGATAAGCTGCTTTAGTTGTTTATTTCATTTCAAATTTGCAATGAGACTATTATTCTTATTATTAATTACTACATTTGTGAGATCCGTATATAAAAAAACGAAAGAAATCTGCATTTTTTCTTCTAAGATCAAAATAAATTCTTAACAGTACCAAGTTATCACATAATTATGTGGTTTGTTTTATTTATCTCCTTTTATCCCAAGGATTTTTTGCGGAACGTTTTTATGCTCTATTGATTTTTCAGATATGGATACTTCACTAAAGTAAAAATTATACTTTTATGCATGTTATTTCTATCAAAGAAAAGATAGCCATTCTTTGATCGAAATAATTTAAGTAAGGATACTACATACATACTACATTTGTGGAAAACTATTAAAACTCCCAAAACAAAGTAGGAAATATTCATGTTCTATAACTTGATCGAGATTTAAGAAAGGTGCATCAATTTGCATCAAACTTCACTGATGGAATTCTGGGTTTTAATATAAATTGCCAGTTAACGATTTTTGAGTTGTTGAAAAATTGATAGTGCCGCTCTATTCTAAAGCTATAGCGCTATCGATTGAGAAATTATTTTATTAGTATTTTCAAAGATCGCGTTTTGTAACTTGCCAATGTAACAAGAATTACGGTTTGATTAATTTTCAAAAGTAGTTCCTTATTTTGATTTTAAATGAATACATTTTAGCGATCATTATTCGCCTTCAAAAATGAATGGATAAAAAAGAGATTCTACCATTTTAGATCTGTGAAATTCCAAAAATTTCAAGAAAGAACCGTAGATTGAAAGAAAATTGCTGCAAATAACAATGAGGACAGGAATTAAAGGAAAATCTCAATTTTATAACAAAGAAAACACATGAATTTGTAAATTTTATTATATTTCTCTTTGGACTGCTAAAAATAACTTAAAAGCTAAACATAAAAGGGGCAGTTTACGTTATTTTCGAAGAATATTTTTTTTTTGGTTTTTGTTTTTTATTTTTGTTTTTTCTGTTAATCAACGAACCATTGCACTGTTAAAATATAAACAGCATGTCAATAACCTTTCAATGTTTGCTCCAAAAAGGTAAATATTTTCAGTTTTTTTCCCATTTTCTCTTAATCTCATAATATTTCACTAGAAAATTTACAAAATTTTGTTTTTATTTAACTTCCTTATCCTTATTCCCTTAATTTTACAGTGATTCCTCGTCTTTTTATTTTGCCTTATTTCAAGAAAGCCATCGATTAATCTGCTCTTTTCTCCGCCATTTCTTGTTCCTCTTCAAAGATGTCTTTACGACCTTCTGCAGCTATTCGAAATTCTCTTAAATTCTCCTATACAATTGGGTCATCCCCATGCAAATCACAGGATCCAATGTTTTCTCCCTGATAAGGTGAGAAATCTGTGATAATAGCGTTCGGTTCCAGGCCGAAACTTACATCCTGCAAACAACCCTTGAACGCTTGTTGGAAACGATTGTCCGTTCGACCCGGAACTGATTCTCCAATCGGGAAACCACCTGCGGGAGAAATATAGATTGCTTAATATTGATTATGAAAAAAATTATATCTGAAAATATTAATTAGAACCCAGATATTAGTGAACCTTGGTATAACAGATCGAACAAAACAGCAGTATGTTTTATTCTCTTAAATTCAATGGATATAATACCAACTTTGGTTTTGAATATTTTTGTTGTAAGCCAAAAAACGAGTTTCAAAAATAAGTACTATAGTTGATATTGTAAAAGCTGAGCTTATTTATAATATTTTGATACGATTTTATGTTTTATATGTTTTGGATTCAGTACCTCAAAAATAACGAAAATGGAACTTATTTGTTGTCCATGGTCCAACGATCAGGCGCTGTCTTTTCAGTTAAAAATTCGTTATACACTGATGTAAATTTGTTAAAATCTTTTAAAACAAAAATTTCCCTCAACTCCCCTACCAGATGACTGTAGCTATTTTAGTACTTAGCAATTTAAATTTGTTATATTAGATTTGTTGAATCATTATTTAATTTCCTCTTTTATAAAACTGCTAATTTTTCAAACATAAATTTTTTTCAGCTCAATCTTTCTGGTTTAATTTTTAAAACGTTTCTATAACAATTGGGCGTATTTTAAAACCGGTTTAAATTGAGTGTAATTTAATAATAAATATTAACCTTCCAATATGCAAAGCAATTATTTCTTTTTAGCATTGTCCTATGATAGTGTAAACGTATACTATTACTATTCTTGGAGAGATTAAAAAAAAATGCACGTTGAATTGTAAATTTGAAATTCTAGGGCTACTTATCGTAGAATTTTTTATTGTATTCCATTCCCAAAATTATCACCAGAAACCCTTCGTTCAATCACCTGGGAAAGTTTACCCAAGACGCTCTTAAAGCGATTCCCAAGACGCGGTCCTTTTCGAACTTCGAACAATCTTGAACCTCGGAGTGAAACGAAAGAAAAAAAGTTTCACACCTGGCTGGTTCGAATAACACCTGTTGATGATTGTGACAGTTCTTCGCGAGCTGCGCTTCCATTCTCAGGTGAAATTCTTAAGTGTCTAGTTCGTGCGAAATCGGACGGTCTGAATAGTGGAAAGTGGGTCGCGCCAGCCCAAAAGACGATAAGAGTAAGTTTAGGTTTACCTAGGTAGAAGAGGTCCTCGTAGGTGACGGAGACGTCCTTCCCCCGGCGCAGGGACGTCGGGCTCACGTTTGTCTTCTCCGAGAAGATCAGCTGACCGTCGACGGTCAGCTCAATGCGACCTCTGTCGGTCGCGATCTGGACGCTGTGCCACCCCCCGTCTGACACGAACCCGCCCGCGGGAATTTCCACGGTGGAATTCGCCGATTCGAGCAGGTTGCTCGCGATCTTCAGGTGTCCGTTTTCGATGCCCAGCCCGAGGAACTTCGTCTTGTCCCGCTCGCTCCAGAGCAGAAGACCCTCGGGCTCGATCGTCGAGAAGTTCAGGGAAATCTGCACAGCCTCCCTGGGCCGGATGTACATCGAGGGCCCTTTCCGCTTGTCCTTGATTGGTATCCGCGGCGGCGGAAGCACCAGGTAGCTGTTGCCTCGGAAGCTGGGTGTCGTGGGCTTACTCATTGCTGCAAATTAATTTAAAATTCAATTATTAACTTATAATGCAAAAATACACCTTTCTTTTTAATACTAAAACACCACTTTTCAAAATGTTGGTCTGCAAAATGAACCACCGTGAAACTTCCCCTTGCGATAGTGCAGATAAAACTCAACTATGTATTTGTAGTAGTCTAAATAAATTCACTATCAGATAGTTTATTTAATATTAACTACTACTATGAGAAACTGAATAAAGTCCAATAAAATAATTGAGCAGATAGGTATATTCTAAATATACTAAAGTAATATTAAACTCATTTATACTAACTAATATAATCTAAAAAAAAATATTTACTTTACAACCCATTTTACCACTGCATAATTTTGAGTTTTGTGCATTTGTATATGCTTAGATTGGTTTTTTTACTAAAGACTATGAGGTCAAATAAAATCTGGCTTTTAATAAGCCAGGAGCAAGCAACTCTCTTGGTCTCTTGGCTAATAGTAATGTTTTTTATCATAAAAAAATATTACAATAATTCAGAATAATTTTTTAAAGACATAAATTTAATTACTTCTACTAAAATACAGGTGATTTTATGCCAGATCGGTTAGCACTACATTCTCACTACTATTATGATAAAAAAAAAGGTTTTGGATTTGTTTAGTTTACAAAAGTAAGCATTGAAGACGAGATCAGTGATTCCAAAAAAGCTTCACTAGCCCTTTTACATGCATAACATTAATAGTTATCGTTTTACGGTTTTGCTTCATATCCATTAATCAATTTCTACTTCTACTTCTAGGAGATATTTATATTATTATATAAAATTTGAATATTTTATGCTCATTAAGGAAAGTTAAGTGATGCACTAAAAATCAAAATTAGTTATTGTAATTTTGTAGTTTCAAAAAATTTTATCAAATGTAACTAGCGATACAAATACTCATTTGTGCCAAGAGCCATAAACTGGTCCCATTTTTATCACCAATTAGTTTAAAAAAATTATGCAAACTTTGAAAGGTAGTGTAGTTAAAAATTACTAATAGTACCGATTTCGCAATAAAATCCTCCCCATCCGTTCGGGCAGCTACATCGTCCGCTCCTGAGACACCGTCCATTATTTTTGCATGGTATGAGCTTGCAGGTTTCTGAATATTCGCACCTTTCGCCCTTTGCGTATTCAGGACATATGCAATGCGGTTGGAGTTTTTCGTCCAGCCAGCAATGACCCCCAGCTTCGCAGGAGTCGCCACCACAAGCAGTACCATCGCAGTCTCGGATGTTGCGAGATTCTAAAGAAGGAGATATATCTTACGGGTCTTAAGACACTAAATCTCGAGATTACCCAGAATATTAGTTTCGTTTAAGACAATCCTCGTTCCACTAACGACCAGTCCTCGCACACACCCCCTGAAAGGTATGGGGAAGCCAGAAATGGCGTTGTGTGGAAGCTTAGATAAATCTTTAAGTCCGCCGATGAAAAGGAGCGAGTCTGGCTCGACTAGCACTTCAGCAGTTGGCGCCAAAGCAGACGATGCACTTCCCTCGACCCACAGAGTCAGCCATCGTCCCCTTTGCGCCATTTTTATCTTGTGCCATTCTCCGATCGCCAACATCCTTACACTCCTTACCACCGTGACGTGGTTACTTGGTCCTGAAATCCTGAACTCAACCACTCCACCCTGCAGGGATAGGCTCACGAACCCGATCTTTCTGTCCAGGTTGTTGTTTAGGGTTCCAAAATACAGCAGCAGTCCACGCTCCGAGAGTGGTCTCACCTGGAACTCGACGAAGAAGAATTGAACTCGGTGGTGATCCTCAAGACCTTTGGAAGACATAAGCGGAACACTGGCGAACTTCCTTTGCTTCTCAACTTCATTCAGAAGTTTCATTACAAAGTGTTGGCCAGGTGTCGACGCGTATGACATGGGTTTTGGCACAACTTTTTTGGTGAAATTTCGGTACTGTACGATCTGTGATCGCTTCGATCCCAGCTTATCGCGATCGGAGTTGAAGTAGGGCCAGCGCACAGCTAGATAAGACCTGCGACCTGTTAGCGATACATCGCTTAGGGAGCGTATTTCTGAAAAATATTCATATAAATTAATAAAACAACATATCATGCGATCAATGGTTCATTCTGTTTTGTTTTTATCAGAAAGTCATATCGTTAGAAACTTAAGTTTTGCAAACGCGTCTTAAAAAACTAAAACTCAAGTATTATAGGAAGTTATGACGAAAACCTTAATTCAGAAGTACGTATTCTAAATAAATAATTTTTTTTAGAGGGTAAAACTTTAAAGAAAATCTGCTATATTGCAAATATTTCCAATTTCTCAACAACGCCACTTTTATTCAAGACTTAGATAAGAAGTCATTAGTTTTTATCCATATGTAGAGATAAAAGGCCTTTGCGTTACAAAGTTTTTAAATTACCACAGAACAGAAGTAAAGACACAATTTGTTGTCTTTAGACCACTAATTTACATCTCTTTTAATTTATTTTGTAGTGTATCATGTTGTTCTTATATTTTACAAAAAATGAAAATTCTCAACATGTCACGGTATGAAATATCCTTCTTAAAACATATCTTATGTTCTTTAAATTTAATGTGATCCTTACCTTCATCACAATTCTTTCCAGTTCGTCCTACGGGGCAGTCGCACTCATACCCGTTGACTAAAGGTACACATGTGGAGCCCTCAGCACATTTATTGTTGAAAGAGTCACATGGGTTGGAAGACTGGGCGCACAGAGGCCCAAACCAGCCTTCTTGGCATATACACCTAAAATATAATGTCTTAAAATTGTATGTAAAAATAAATAATGTATTAGAAATTTTTGATAAAGTTATAAAAATCCGCTCTAAATTATGGATGATCAAAATATCAATAAATCTTTGTTTGTAGTTCTAAATTTTAAAATTTTACTTACGTAAAAGTGGCTCCATGTTGCAAACAAGCGCCATCATGTTGACAAGCATGCCTGTGACACTCTCGAGTGCCACATTGTCCAACACCGCGACCTCTGACGCCCCTTGTTTCTTGTAAGGGAACTGATACTTGTCCAGCCTTCAAATGTACGTCATAGATGCATCCTTGGAATCCAGAATGCAGGGGCAGATCATGTGGCAGAGTGTTGAAATTGGCAATTTCATGTCCGCCCAAGTATAAAATGGGCATTACATCCATTCTCGTAACTGTCCCAGGAGATCGGCCAGTAATGTTGAACTTTCCATCAACAGATAGCCACGCCTGGCGACCTATGCGTCCCACCTTAATTTCGTAAGGTACCCTAGGGGCATCAAGTCTAAAGTCTATTGGTTTTTGGGTGAAGATCCTTCGTGGTCCAGCACCCAAGTTCCATGTGAGCATAATGTAGCCTTGAATGAAGCTTATGGCCAAGTGATCACTTTTTTCATCATGGTAGCCTGCCTGACCAATAAACGCCAACAATGAGATTTGGGACATTGTCTGGGGGAGAATCTTAAAACTTAATTCTAATGAATATTCTAGAGGTATTGGAACAGTATAGGCGACGAAAGATGATAGACCATTTACGCTTCCAGAAAATGATGGTAGAGCGACTTCCAGATCTGTGGATTTGTAGAAAATAATTTTAAAATTATTTTTATAGGCTACTAAAGTTTATGGAAATTTTGTTGTGCCTACTAAGAAAAAGAAAATCAACACTAAAAGTAATATGTCTAAAAAAAATAAGAAACTAATATTAATATTAATAATAGGAAACTAATATTAAATATGCAATTTGCTTTTGGCACCTAATCATTTGATAAAAAATTTAATTATTATAAATAATAAAACAAAGTTTCTTCAAATAATAATTGCGAGAATTCTGTAAATTTCAGTCAATCAAATTGAAGGGTGAAAAAGGACTTGCACTAAGAATCCGATTAAAATTATTTGAAAATTGAGTACGATTAAAAAAGGGTGAATTGTTAGTAAAAAATCTTCCGGATAAAGTTATTATATTGTATTAAAATTTTGTGGAAGCTTTAATCCTTTCCTATTGGAAACCAAAAGACTTAAATTTGAGTATCGCATAGCCCGTACTCTCCAGTTCTCGGTATTCCATGTATCGAGAAATATAATTTCAGATTCAATTTATTATGCTGGTCATGACGCAATGTATCCAAAAATACCACGATATTCCGACGTAGTCAAGGTATCTGATATTTATATCAACCACAACGGACGCTATAATTGCATCAGAATTTTACCTGTCCAGGGGCCTGGATGACGGACAGATAATGAACCAAAAATATCCCACATCGAACGTTGTCTTTGCGCAGGAAACAAGAATAGAATAAATGTCATGAAAAACAATTTCAATCCAAGCATTTTCTGCAGTAAATTAAGGAAGAGTATTGTAATTCGCGAGTAACTAAATAAGGGATAATTTGTTATGTGTCTTTAATTTTTAATTGTATTTCCTAATCTCTTTGGCAGCGATGGCGTTGAGAATTTTCGTTGTTTTACTGGCAAATTAATTTATTGCAGTGTTCCACTTTTGCTTTAGGAATTATTGAACTTAATCAGGGAAGAGGTGAATATTTAAAGAACCGGAAAATATCCTTGCGTGATATCTACCCATTTAGGTAAAATCATGCTTTTCTTTGTTATTGTCTTGAATAGAATTAATATATGTTAAAGGCAGAAATAAAGTGTTCCATGATTATTAGCGAAAACACGAAGGTTTTATTGTAATTTATTAAGCGAATTGAGAAATCATGTAGTTAAATAATTTTAGCGACAATTAATTTTTACGAAGATTTAATTAATAACAAAAACAGAGCGTTTTTTGTAAATTATTGCCCTATTTGAAAACTGGAAGGACAACTAAAATAAAATAGAATATTGACCACAGATAAATTCGTAATTAAAGATTACAATCATCAAACCTCGAATTTTACTTTCCTCATAAACATTATTTCATACAATATGATGGTAAATAAAGAACATTGCAAATTTATGGATAACTATTTCGCCAAAATTTGTAAAAAGGGCTATAGAGATAAATTGCATTTTATATCGAATGAAATTTGTTTAGAACAATTTGAAATGCGCCGTGAAAGCTAAATTTCATTTAAAAAACCCTCCAACGCAGAGGGGCAAATCTTTAATAAGTCGCCGTCTATTTATTTCTTCTTTTGGAAATCTCTTGTTAGAGCGTGCATTAATTTTCGATTAATTATAAAAAATAATTTAATGATAATTTGCCTAACTATTATTTTAATTTCAAAGCTGAAGAAATTGAAGAAGTAGTTGGATTATTTTTTTTCTTGCGTACTTTCTTAGAATCCTTTTATTCCTTTTTTGAATTGAACAAAACTGCTACACTGTAAACGTGAATATTTGAGTTCAAATTCGAAGATGTTAGTGGAATAGTGGCCGAGTTACCTAAAATAACTCTGAAGAGAACTGAAAATTCTGGAAATGACTGAACATTTCCATTAAATATGACTGTGGACCTTCTTGCAAAATCGTTCTGGACTTTAACATGTTAGGATGTCAGGAACAGGCAAATGGGTAGATAGATAGACAAAGGGTTTAAATAATTAATTACATATATCATCCCTAGTTTTGTATCAGGGGTAAAAAATAGAATAACAAAAATTCATACAAGATGATATAACTATGTAGTCATATACTATAATTTCTAGTAAGTGAGGATGTAAAAGTTGAGTAAGGAAAACGGCAAGTAAACCTGAGATACCGGATATCGACCAAAAGCAGATGAATGCTTGACCACCGGCCAACGCACGTCGTAAATCATCCCCCGGTACAAATGTAAACATCGGTCAGGGGGCTCATGCACTAATTAATTCTTGAAATGGCTTCTGGTCTGTTACACCGGCGGTTTGTTCGGAAGGGAGAGGGCGACTTAAGGGCGGGCATAAGTTCTTGTATGCATTTAATAATTACCATATTCAGCTCCAAAAGCCAATTTACAAACAAAGGGCACAAACAATGTTCGGCCGGGCAGCAAACTTACTGTGCTCGCAGTAGTGTCCGTGTTTGCCGAGTGGACAGAGACAAAGGTAGCCACTTCCTGGAAATTGAACACAGGTTCCTCCGTACTGGCAGGGATTGTCTTCGCAGACGGAAATCTCGCAGGTGGGTCCCATGTATCCAGTGGGACACTTGCATTTCCACTTCTCCTGTTTCTGTCCATTTTCGCCAATCTCATCCGAATCAATTTTGATGCATGCCGCTCCGTTTCGGCAAGGACTGCTCAGACAGGCTAAGGATCCGCACTCGGTTATTCCGAATCCGTCCAACGCGTCTCTGAAATGAAATATTAAGAAGGGCGTTAAATCTTAAAGTATCCTATATCCTTCCCGCTCACTCCGGCAAATTTAATTCCTTCGTATTAATCCCGAACGTAAACAAGGCAGAAATGATCAAGTCCCAGAAGGGTTCATTAAAATTTTTCCCATTTTCCCTGCTTAAGTTGTGTAAGCCGCCGAAAAAAGATGAAAAGTCAACAAAAGATTACAAAAGAACTTCCAACGGCAAACATTAAGGAACCAAGGCAAAGTTTGTTTGCGGCAGTGGGGCCCGGGATTTTGGGGCCGCGCTGGACCGGCAATGTTAGTCCCTTTTTATTAACTGAAAGGCATACAATGGGAGCAGTTTAGCAAGGTGCGAGAGAAATCTAGAAAAAAAAAAAATACATTCCTTTTTCTCCATCTTATTACCCTGGCAAAGACCCCGAAAGGGAAAAGGGTTTAATTTCGGATTTGTCTAAAGATTGAAAGTGCTTTGTTTGTTTGAGCAGCGGGGGATCCCTTTTATAGCAAGGATATTGTCCATATTTAATATAAGATTCAAAAAGATTTTGGGGGTAATCTTGAGAAATTTTCTGTGGGTATTTTGAAGAAAACTCAATAATTCCGGGATTCTGGGATTTCTCAAATGAAATATGGGCTATGAGGTTTTATTTTGAGGTGAAATCTGATTTTGACATATTAAGCTTTTTTGAGTTATTTTTTTGACCTTTCGAAACAGTGAAAAGGCAGTTTTTGAACCCTTTTAGGCATTTATAAATACGGGCTGTTTACTCTGTTGATAGAAAATAAGGCAGGAAATAAAATAATAAGTTATAAGTAAAAACATTTTATAGAAAAACGCAAACAAAATTTAGGAAGTGGATTTCTTTGAACATAATAATTAAGAAGGTTCACAAAATACCTTTACAGGGACTCTCGGATTTGTTTCCATAGTACAGATGAATTTATCCCTTTACTGCGAAAACAAGGACTAATTTGGATTTATGACTGAGATAAAAAGGACTGATAAAGAAAACGTATTTCAGTATAAAATAAAGGCTTACTTAAGTAAATATTTGTTTACATCTTCTTCCTCTGTGATTTTTGAAATAATCAAAAATTAATCGCAGCTTCTTGCAATAAAATAAAAATCCCTCTTTCAAAGGACCTGTGAACATTTAAAAGCTGACAAACCCGAAAACCAACGTTGTCCTTTAAACATTTTTTTAAGCACTCTGTCACTCTTTTAATAAGTCCATCAACGTTTCATAATTATTTCATATTTTTAGTAAGTCTACTATACAACAGTTAACATACATATTTAAACAACTTTTATGTAACACATCCATAGATACATATATCTACCTACGCCAAAATATGTTTTCAGTTTAAATTTATTATTTCTCCTCTGACGTATTGCGGTTTACAAATATCTTTATATTCGTCATTTCCGGCATTCGGCCCTGTAGGTATCAGATATTTATATCAACCGTAAAGGGCACTTTACTTGCATTAAACTTTTACCATCTCAAAAGCACAACAGTTGTGGGTGGACAACAAGAAGGATATAAAACAAAAATATCTCAATTAGGAAACTGACCTTAAAAACGAAAATGAAAACAGACTCAATATTGTTTGGTTGGAAGCAGTTTCAATGTTATTATAAATATATAGGTAGTACGTCGGATTTTTCATTTAGGAAAGTTAAATTCATAATGTGATGAAAATTAAATTATGGGCGTTTGCCAAACTACATATTTTGAGCTAAGAGAATGAAAGTCCAATTTTGTAATTTCAATAGTTACAAAATTTCAAAAAACTTTATACGTGCATTAAGATTCTGTTCTTTTTCCCTAATATAAAAAAGACAAATTCTTTGTTCTGGTGTTGGATCAAAGAAGAATCTTTACATAAATCTTATACCTTTTTTGATTAAATGTTAGAATAGCGCAAATGTACTTTACCTTTGTCTCTTTGCCAATAGCAGTGACAACTAATGAATTTCTCCTATTATCCGGTGCGACAAGTACAAAGGCATTTATCTTCTGTTTAAGTGCAATTTGTCAGACAATAAGTGGGAATTGAAATAAATGAATAACTTTGCGTTGGCAGACAGATGAAGATAAAAAAATGGGACTAAACAATAGCATCCTTCGCTCTTGCAGATGCGAGCGCAACAAATCTTCTGAAAACAATGAAGAAGTAGTGCACGAGAAAACTTAATGACCTGAGAAGTAGCTGCGGGTCAGCAGACAAATAAACGATGAGATATTTATTTTTCAGCATAATGAACCGAGGGGAAATATGCCATCGCAGCATGTTTGGAGTCTATTGAGGGGTAATGGGGTACTTATCGCAGCAATTATCCTGGTCTGTGATCGGGGTGAATCAGGAAAATTTCTTGGTTGCCTTTAATTGAGTTTGGGGACCAACACTAATTGATCTTAACTTTTCGTTGTTGTGCTCAAAAGTATAGCGACATTCATTCTTGATGTCTAATGAAATGAACGATTCCTTTTTGTGTTGTATATTGGGTTGTCGTTTTCACACAATTATAGAAATTAATGATGGAAAAACCAATGTATATAAAACCATTACGTAGCCTCGTTCACTAGCATAACAAAGGGTCAAAGTTACTCAGTAATTGCAGGATAATTATTTTTCACAAATCATAATTGTCTTTATGCTTATTTTAACCATGGAACTCGAAATATTTCAGCAACGTATATAATTACAAGATTTTGCGTTGTAAAATTTTTGTATAAAATCTTTTAAGTAATATGTAGGTACATATTTAAGATTTGAGTATTTGGCATGATCTTTTTTGTATTATATTTTACATCGATACAAATTGCATGTTAATTGATTTTGTAAATATTTTGGATATTCTTTAAATTGAAAAAAAAAATGCGGTTAGATTTGAGTCACAGACGCAACCTTGACAAGGTCACAATTTTCTTTCGAATTGAAGACAAAGTGTTACATAAAAACTAAATTACTTGTAGAGACTAGTAAATTGAACTTTCCTTTAAAATAATTACTGAAGAAATAGACACTCCTTCGACAGGAAGTTTCGAGTTCGTTCGCAATTTCCTATTTACTTACTTAGAAAGGTCTTTAATTGAAGCAAAGTGCGCTCATTGGATACGAAGCGCCTTTTAATTAGCCGAGTAATTTTCAATGAATGGTCCATTAAGGCGACGCGAGTTTCAATTTCAATTCTAAACCAATTAAATCTCGTAAGCTTCTGACGCCGAAGTTAATCCGCATCCCATAGTGAGATTCCGTCGAATCCTCTTCTATTCGGGAACGACAATCGTCGGAATGGCGGCGGGAGGGCTCTAAAGGAAAATCAAATGACAATTGAATGAACTCTGGAATTTTGGGGATTTTGTCCCATCCGGTTTCATAGAAAGGCTCGCAATCTCCGCGAGGCGCCATGCCATTTTTTTCATTTTCATTTGTAGTACAATCGTCCAATGTCCCTTCTCGTTTTTCTGGATGTTTTCAAAATTTTTTCGGGGATTTTACTTACCCAAATATTTCTCTCTCCTCGCCATTGATTCGCAGCGAATGCAGGCACCCCGTGAATCCGGTGCCACTTTGTGCTGGAGGCAGTTCTATGATGAGACCGATTGGGGCCTGCGGAGCACCCCCCAGGTGCAGCCAGGTATTCTGGATTATATCCGGACTGTGGAGCCTGGGCTGTAGCAATTTTAACCACGTCGGCTGATCACCGGACATGGCAAGGGTGTCGTTCACCAAGAGTGAGGCGTTACAGTGGGTGAAATTTCGGCTGAAATCCAATCTGCAAAAGGAAGAAGAGTACATGGTTGGTACCATTCATTTCGATATTTCGTGCAAATTTTAAATTGGTCTATTCTATGAGCGCGAGGCCTATCTATTTCCGCGGGCCAACCCCCCACATCGAATGGGTTCAAATTCGCTGGAACTCATCGGGCAATCCGCAACCTTTCAGTCGGATGTAGGCGCGGCTGGAGTTGCGTTGCGTAAAAAAGGAATGTGCAAATGATGAACTATGGGAAATTGCGGATCCGGACGTTTCGGGGGAATCGGAGGAAAGCCTTAATAGCTCTAATAAACCTCCAAAGGGAAATTGGGATCATGAACGGGGGCGGAACAGAGCTGCTTTATGGCTAATGAATGCGGTGGAAATGTGCTGTTTAAGTGTTTTTCATCCTTGCTCTGCCCACCCTTCATTATATTTATTGCTCCACTGTAATTAAATGTAGTGTTGTTCTTAACAGCTGAAAACGAACTTTTCCTGGCCCGTCGCCGAGTCGGTCCCCGGTTTCCCGGCTTCCCAGTTTCCCTGTCGACCCGGCGACTCGGCCAGCCACGGGGCATCCACGGGGCATCCACGAGGGGGCCCCATGGAGGCGCCTGTGCCGACCGACGTTAACTTACTCAGCCCTTATAACGATTTCATTGCCTGTGTTCACGGGGGTTTCAAGTTCACTCAGGAGCATCGTTTGCAGACCGCACGAGAACTGGAACTGGAGGAGTCCTTTCTGGAGGAAGAGGGCCATGTAGTGGCCGCCCTTCGTGCCCTGGGCTGCTGCGAGCATTATGAGGCCATTTGTTGCACGTGTCCGGACCTTCAGCTGGACGTGCATGGGGAGCACCGACTCCAAATTTTCGTGGTACGGAATGTCCTTGTGGATGCGGTGGCTTACGTACGAGTCCCCGGAAAATGCTGCATTTTTTATGATTATCGGATGCTCGCACAGCGGTCCTTGGCGATCAAAGCGGCACACGCACTGAAAAATAAAATGAATTGATATTTGAACTGGTTGTAAGGGAAGGTAACTTGGGTTTAGTAATGGCAATCACCGCCTATTACATTAACAATTTGATTGCGGTGTTTTTATCCCCGAAAAAAAGAGAATTCTACGACTATAATAAAAATTCGGTTTATCCGGGAGCTCTACTAGACGAGAATTAATAGACGATCCTCGTATAATAGCGCCATCATGGGAGAAGAACATAAACTGCCTATCCAGAAAATTAATTTGTTTACTCAGTTCTTTCAATAGAATTTTATTGCTAAAGCAACCTTTTCGTTCCCATAATACAGATTAGATCAACTTTGAAAAATTGCCAAACATTTCTCTCAATTAAAAATTTTATATATTCTTGCTACATTTTTGAAAGATTTTTGAAGCAGTAAACGGCAGCTGATTTGTCAGCATTTTCGCGTTTCAAGCAAGGATCAATTTGTATTAAATCTTCCAAAGTGCAAAGGTTTACGTTCCTTATTTCCCGGGCAAAAGAAAAAATTGTAAAGCATTGTGTATTTGGTTTTTTAATATGTATACTATTTTTGAATACCTCAACAAATTAAAATATCAAAATGAAATCCACATTCATTGTGCAATAACGAAATTGGTTGGACAGTGAAAAATTGTATTTTTCTGTTCTGTCTGCTCTCAGGACAAAGAACCATGTTGAAAACTAATTATTTGAAATAAGTGGAATATACATATCTATGGATATATGTATATACCGTATAAGTTAAAAACGGCGTCAACGCCCAAATTTGTTACCGGTAAATTAAGTAAATATATCTACTATTGTAAAGCAAAATTCATTTAAAAGGAATTAATAAAGGATCGTATTTAGCAATTTTTGAAATGAAGAAACTTATAATATAGAAAGAGAACTTTCTAAACAATTTGAATAAGAAGTCTGTTGTTAGCAAATCAATATCACTGAATTATTCAGAAAGGTTTAACAACTTTTGGTTTTTTGTATTTATAATAGCTTAAACCTAAAACTTTTATTTAATTACCATTTGCCGAATTCATTAAAATTGTGAGTATAATATTTTCTTGTTTGTTACGCAAATCCGGCTTAAAGAGCTAGTTAGCATTTTCACCTATCCGTTGTATCATTTCCATTTGCCATAATCCTTATTCTCAACGATACACGTGCTAAAGCCGTATTTTCATCCTAATCATCTGAGTTTTCAAGAAAATAAATAGAGCGACTTGGTGAGGGCGGGGCTGGATCATTTAAATATTTATGAGTGCCGAGATTGTTCCATCAGATATTCAGCTAATATGGCCGCAAATATCAAGAGGGCATAATCCTATTAACAGGCGCCGTCAAATCCTTGCGATGGCGGGAATTGATTTCTCTCCCGAGCGCAATTCGCCATAACCCGAGCCGCTAAGCCCCTAGATCCGCAATTAATTCCACGGAATTTACATCCAATTAGCAGGTAATAGCACTTGTAATCGATTCCCATACTCTTACCTCGCTGCTTAAGCGTAAAACTTTTGGCTTCGAAAGAAGTTGGCAGGCGGCCCCCCAGGCGGCGAAGCCCGAGACCAGGAGCCCCCTCGACCGCATGATGTGGGTCGATTATCGCGGCGAGGAGGAACTTATTAGCGACAAAATCGATTTTCCATTGGGCCCCGCGCCAGCTGCAAGTTTTTCCTGTTCACCCCGCTCCGGTAGTCCGCCTCCCCCGCTGGGCGTTAATATTTTCCATTTTCCTCGTTAAACTGCGAGGAGCTAGCTCATTTAGAACCGCGTGCAGTCAGCCCTCAATGAATAAGGAAAAACCACACAGAACTGAATAAATTTAATATAAAGAAAATTGTTTTTTTTGGAAAGGACGCGACGCGTTATAGGTTACGCGCCGTAGAAGGGCGGGCGAAATCCGCGACCCCTAATTTTCATGTGAATTACCCTTAGTGGGACGGGGGCACCAGTGGCACCAGTGGCACCAGCCGACGTCCTCGAAATAGTTGGGACTCTCGGGAGGACTTGATAACATCATGATGTCGATAGGACACAACTTTCGCACCATCCCCCGGGCGAGTACAAATCTTTGATAGTAATCTCGTCTTATGAAGGCTGGCTGCCATCATTCGTTTGCCCTTCCGACGCCCGCGCCACCCGCACATTAGGCGCCAGAAGGACAGGAAGGGCGCGGGCGTCACATTCCAGGCGATGACGACGACAGCGACAACGTTGCGCTGCATCACAAAGTTTAATAAGTTTGGCGAGATTGAACTTCATAGTCGTCCGTCGTAGATGTCATTACATCCTCTGGCCCTTGTTCGGGTCTTGTTCTCTCCGGAAAAGTTGTTGATTGGAAAATTCGTTGGGATTCATGAAAATATACAGGGGTTCCAGAGTAAAGTGGCTTAAAGTGCATTTTCATTTTCCTTTGAATAAAATTTCCTAAAAACATCCTTACGAGTTTTTTCGAGCACAGTTTTGGTTTGTAAGAGATTCACAAAATTTTATTCTATTCTTATTAACCGCAAACATATCAAATTAGTTCGCTTATATTTAATACTGGAGACGTTTTTGATTAATTTACATAAATATTTTACTGAATCAAATTTCAATAATTAAGGACTTTAAGCAAAATATGCACCATTTTTAAACATTTATCCTAAGATATTGAGCAAAATGTCGTGACTATACTTATGCAAATTTTGAGTAATAATTTTAGTTTTATGATTATAAACTAAATATCTTCATATATTATTTCTCAAGACTAGTTTTTTGTCGGTTCTCCATATCTCCTTTAATCATAATGCTATTTGAAAGTATGTCAATATCTAGATTCAAAAGGCTAACAGAAAAGTGAAAGAAATTTATAAAACGAGAAATCACATTGTTAGTTACTATGTACTTAGAACTAAGTATTTATTTCACTCAATACGCAATATATAAAACTCAAATAATCTCTACTATATTGCAACAATTCAATAAAACAACTGAATGAAATGAAATAAAATTACTTATTTGACATTGTTTCGAATGAAAACAAAATGTCTGATATTGGAATAAAAGCTCCTGTGCCAGTTTTGGATTTAACAGGGGACCTTTATTCGTTTTTACAAAAGTAGAATTGTCCACTTTTAAAATAGATTAGCTAAGTAACATGATCCATGGTATTATATTTTTTTACGTCAAATAGTTTGTATTAATAATATTGTTACTTTTTCGCTTTTGAGTTTTGCATGTTCTGGAAAGTGAGCAGCGAATAACTCGCTTGAAGTTGAATATTAGAAAAACGCCATGTGATTCTTTAGACAGTTCTGATCAAAGCGATACGAAAATGCAATTTAAGGCACTTTTCGCTAAAACACCCCGTAGAAAAGGAGCTTCCTGTAGCGCGGCCTCCCTAACTTTATTTGCCGCAAAAGCGTGCGATAAAGGCAAATAATTTCAAGCTGAGATAGGGGTGCCCTACATTCTAAGGAGTGGGTGTGTGCATGTTTATTGATATCTTTTAAATTTACATATTTCCCCTAAAAAAAGCGGAACACTGCGGGGGCAAATTTGAAACCTTTTCATACCAACCGACGGGATAATGCCTTTTGTAGTTTCCCACATCCCGCTAGTGTGCGCCCCATAAATTCTAAATAATCCACGAGCCTTTCACCATATCCGCGTGCTTTCATGTGATCCTTAAAAAGGACTCTATGCGCCCTCTGAATAATAATTTAATAATGCCACTTACATTCACATACTCCTCCCGCGGATGCTCTGCCTGGACCAACTTCAGTACCGGTGCATTACTCGTAAAATTTTCATTTAAAAAAGAAAAATTTATTTCTGCACTCCATGCGACTTCGAAAAGGAAAAAATGCTTACTTTTTTCCGAAAATGAACATGCCGAAGTCAATGAATTTTTCAATTTACTTTGCTTTTCGCGAAATGGGTCTGCCCTCACTGTATTCTATGCCCGCACCCATAAAATTTGGATGAGAGCGAAAATTTTCATTTTACAGATTTTCCACGAATTTCGGTAGTTCAAGGTTGAATTTTAGTAAACTTTCTAATAATTGAAAATATTTTTTTTGTGGTCAAAGTGGTACTAGAACTAAGGGTCAGAAAAACTTTCAAATCGGTTTGCATTTCTAAGCTTTCCAGTGGTTCCACTAGTTCAAGATAAGTTAATGAAATATACTACAACTTCATGCCCCAATTATTAACTCAATTCATGGTGATGAAAGTTTGATATGTTTTTATGAAGGGCTAATTTTCTCTAACCAAGCGAAAAAAGTAGAAAAGTTTTAAAATGTTTGCATACATTCTTGAACAAAATTTTAAACAAACTAAAAAATATGAGAAACTAGATTAGCTGTAATGAGAGGATGCCTATTTAAAAAGTTATAAAATGATTCATGCATGCATCATGAAAGCAAGCTATAAATTTTAAAATAAGCCTGAGTTATTTATTTTTAATGCAGATTTTGTTAACGAGATTTCGGAAGTTTGTTTGTTATTCGGAAATCGTAAAAGTTCTTAATTCATCAACATTTCAGAATATACATTTGCATATATATGGAAAATATGAAAATGTAAACATGAACATAAATACACAAATTTGATAAAGTTTATTTCAAAGCCCATCAAACCCTTTTGTCGGATTAAAAAAGTAAAATACTTTTGTGGAATTTTGTTAACTAACCAGTGGCTATCCACGAAAATTCACAATGTTCAATTAAAGTCCTTTTGAAATTATAAGTACAACTACATCCTTCAACTAGGAGTAATTCAAATGTAGAATTTTATATTTGTAAGAGTAGGAAATTTTGTCATTTGTCGTTAGCATAGTTTGTGGAATAAAGTTTTAGAGTTTTCTAGGTTTAATTAACACACTAAAATGTTATTCCCTTTTGGTCTTACGGGTCCTCAACCTCTTTCACCACATAGAATAATGTCGCAGCTCACTTAATTCCCATTTCGTCCCTTAATTTATCATAACCACCCTGCAGAGTTATGGAGTATGTGCTCACGAACCCGCTTGCATCTCTCGATTAAGCAACGGTGGAATAGGTTAACCCCGGAAAGCAACCTATTCCCATCTCCGCTTGGTGCACTCAGGTATTCCATTAAATTTATTACCATCCTTTTGTCGAGTTCTGCAAAAACTCCTATTCCCGGAAGGATGGCGGGATGGGCGATTATAAAAAAAAAAATTGATCCAACCCTTCATCTCACGTTACGTGCTTTCGCTCGTCAAAGGCATGATGGTGGGTATAGTTTTAGTATTAAAATTAAATTTCCTCTTTAAAACTTTTTTAAACGATATAAGAAAATAGCGTTAAATAAAATATGAGACATTCTGAAACAAGTTACTAAATATCATAAAAGTAAATGTTTAATTGTATATGTGGAATTTCAAAGTAAAGCTTTCATTATATTTTTTTTGAAAAGATAGACGAGGCAGGCAAGTGAACTTGAATGAATTATTATGGGGTAATAATTTCAAATTACTTTAAATTTTAATAGAATAAGTATTATAGAAATAAATATATATATCTTTTTTTTTACTCGTTCACTCATTTGCTTTATTAAACATAGAATAAAAATAATAAAGTGGATTTGTCTCAGGATTCATAATATTCCAAAATTGACTACTCAAAGCATTGGATTGATTATTGCTAATTGTTAGTTTATTGAGAGAATGTCAAAAAATTGAAATAGTTGTGTGTTATATTTTTCTTGTTTTTACTAAAAATAAGATAGAAAGATGTTTTTCTGTCATTATGGAGAATGCCACCTTTTTTTAAGCAAGGATATTCGAAATTGCTTCTTTGATAAAATTAAAATTGTTCACTTAATGGAAGCTGATATACTCAATATATTATAGTTTAATTTTTGACAGAGACGATTTTTGTTTGAAGGAGAGATTCTTCCAAATTTATTCTAGGATGTTCAGATAATCCGAAGTTCCTGAGTACTTTACACATATGTATAAGTGACTGAAGTAATAAAAAGTTTTTCGCTTAAAGGATTCGAAAATTAGTACGAAAGGTTACGCTAGTAGGAAGCGCCAAGAGAGTGACGAATATGCTTAATATCCGCATATCCGTGGAGAAATGTGTGCAATTGATGGATGAGCCATGCATCGCCTTCCTGGCCATAATTCAATCAGAATGACCCGATTAGTTGACCCTGTGTTAATTACCATTTTATCTGATGCCCTAGGTGCACCTCTGCACGGGGTCACTATCCCCCGGGATAATCGCGCTCGAAAAGCGGTCAGCACTTACCCTTGAGCCCTCGGAAGTCGTGACACAGGTGCCTCCATTGTAGCATCCCATTTTGATGCAATCAGGAGCCCCGGTGAAATTGTCAGCCCCAGCTGCAGGTGGAAGATGAGTGGGAGCTTCTGTTGTCGTTGGGGCCCCATATGTAACCAAGTCATCCGTGAATAGGGACTTTGTGGTCTGCTCCGGGAGCAGGGAGAACGTCGGCGGGGTGGGGCGGAAGGATGCCTTCGAGGGCCAGTAGGAGGAAATCGGTGGCACGGTGGTTGTTTGTCGCGGAGGGCTCGTCGTTTCACCTGTCTCATAGTCGAAGGGTGCAGTCGGGGGTGGTTTGTAAGTGCTAAACCGGGTTCCTGCAGTCGCATAGTCTCGGGTGAAATCTGTGAATTTCGTCGATATGTAGATCTCCGGGTATTCGGTGAAGAAGGGCGAAAGGGTCGTGGTAATTCCAATAACGCCGCCCCGGTGCGGTGTTGAAGTGGTTGTTTCGGTTTCATAATCGGGATATTCTCCTGACGAGATTGTTCCTGGTGGTCGTCTTCCTGGCGGGAGGGTTGTCGTCGTTACCGGCCAACGCCCCCTAAGAGTTGTGTAGGGCGGCAAGATTGTCGTCTTGCGGTGGACGACGGTAGGTCGCGCTGTTATCGTTATTGGTATATCAACGGAAGTCGTCGTCTCTACGTCAAACCTTTGGTCAGTCGTGTACTCCTCGGAGGATTCTGTTTCCAAAGATATCTCCTCGGTTTCTATACTCTCCTCATAGCTTTCCGTCGTTACCTGGGACAATAGGATTAAATTATTTTAAGAGAATTCCATGCACTTTAAAATAAAATTATAATTGTACAAAACTCAACTTCTAAAATTGTATTAAATTTATTTTTCAACAACTATAATCAGCTGATATCACTGAAAGTAGTGCGACTTGTGAAATGTTACTGAACTTATTTAAAATTTCAGAAATTTGTAATTTTGTCTTATAGATTTGTTATATATCGTTTTCATTTTATCTTTGTTTGATTTTTGGGGCAATTTCATTACATCGTTTAATTTATGTACATAAATGAAATTTTAATTACTTCATCAGATTCGAAGAAAATTAGTACCAACAAATACAATATCACCTATTTATATCAAATACAAAGTGACTGGGAAAAGGAATGGTCATTAAATCCGAGTTATTTAACCAAGGGGTATTAAAAAGTGTCAATGTAAAAATGATACTTCATAGCAACTACTATAGTAGATGAAACCGAAAAAAGGTCATTTCAAGAAAACATTGGACTCTATTCCATAAAGCAGTGTTAACCAGGGCAATAAATAAAATAATCGATACAAATGTTACTATAATAGAATGACTATTCAGTAGAAATGTGTGTTCTATATTTACCTCACTTGTCGTGGTCTCTGGCAGGGGCGTAGTTAGTGGGGCCGTGTAGTTGCAATCCAGGTTGTCGTCACCCAGGATCAGACATTCGCACAACATCCCGGTCAGACGGGGTGGGCACGAGCAAGTGAAAGTGTCCACGCCGTCGATGCAGACACCCCCGTTTGTGCAGCGTGGCCCCAACTGACACTCGTCATACTGAAATTCGCATCTTTCGCCGTGGAAATCGGGGACGCAGTAGCACGTCGGGACGCCCTCCTCCATCAAGCATAGAGCATTGTTCTTGCACGGATTGTCCGAGCATATCAAAATTTCCTCTTCACAGTTTATTCCGGTATATCCCATGGGACACGCACAAACGTACGCGGCCAACTTGTCCACACAAACACCTCCGTTCTGGCACGGGGAGGACTCGCATTCGTTGATCTCCTCCTGGCAAACTCGTCCTTTCCAGCCAGGGGCACAATCACATGTGAATTCGAGTCCAGGTCCCTCGATGCATTCACCTCCATTCAGACATCTTGCGCCTGTTCCTGTGGGAGAAAAACGGTTAGAAATGGAATTATGTTTTCCATGTTTTCATAAATCTTACCCATTTCACAGACTGCAACATCAACTTCGCAGTGTGTCCCCAAATAGCCTGGTAGACACGAACAAGTGTACCCATTGTCCCGATCTCTGCAATATCCTCCATTTTGGCAAGGATTTGACAGACATTCGTCAACGTTCTCTTCGCAGTTCGATCCTGTAGAGGAAAATTCATGTTTTTGCTTTCATCATTCACCGACGAATTCGAATGGCTTTTAGAAGCAAAAGACGTAAATAATTGAATGTGTCAAGGATTTTAGAGAGGGAGATATTTAAAATAAAATTTCAAAGCAACAGAAAATAACTATCGAAAAAAATGTCAGCAGTCTTTTTAGGATGCTTTTGATAGATGGAAGGTAAAATGTTGGTATTTCGACCATACAAATATTGACCAGACAGAAATTTTCATGCATTTTAGGTAAATGTGTCGGTACTTAAAGGAATATTTAAAAGCTCTTATATATTAAGCAAGAAAAATCAATCATTTGTTCGTTGTAAAACTTGGCAACAAAAATATAAAACAAATATCACTATTAATTATAGTATAATACCATATATTTTTCGTTTTTTTACAATATACAATAAGAATATAAAATTTCAAATGAGTCTGGATTTGCAAAGCCATGCAAAATCACCTGAAATGTTGAGTTTTAAAATTCAACATCATGTGGCCTTAAAAACCTATGTTACCGAGTTTTGTTAATTTTTAGTAAAGTTTCAGATCAAAGAGCGCTTATTTTTCAAACGGAACCCAATTTAAAATCAGTAAAGTCAAAAAGGATCTATGTATATACCTAGTTTTATGAGAAATCAGGTCGTCATTTTGAATTCACCGCATTTCAAATCATGAATTGATGGTAACTTCACGTTTAAAGTCAGTTAAAAAACAAAATTTAAGAGTACAAATGCAGCTCAAAGTACTTCTTACGATGAAAAAATTTCCCTATTTCAAAGGGATCTTAAACATCTACTCTTAACATAGATTTTCCATTACGAATGCATATGAGGTCTAGCTCATAAATATGTACATTTAAAAGCCCAGCCGGCATTGGACTGAACTCTCTGCACCTCAGCACCTGAAGGAATCAGAAATTTTAATCGAAATTCCCAATTAAGGGCATAGAGCAAACATTGCAAGCATGAGCGGAAATGACACGAAACTTCATTTTCTGTTGTTGGTAAAACTATTTTCCTCCTCGGAATGAGAAAACCTTTCCCAGAATCCAGCGCCAGTGTATAAAATTCCCTAGGCGTGCATTTTTTTACCTTCGAGCTATTCCCAACTGAGCTGACCATTTGCGCTGTATGGCAATTCTCAATTTACATGTGACACACAATTTCTCAGGTCACTTCGACCGTTCCGGTGCGACTCCCAGTCCCAGTCCCAGTCCCTGTCGAAATTTATTACCAGAGGGATCGACAGCCGGCACAACACCCACACCTGACTGGGCGAGAAAACAATCAGATCTAGTCATGGTTGAAGGATTAAGACAAACAAGGTGTGCTTCGCCCCAATTGCCTTAGGCAAGTTCACTGCTCCATCCTTCGCGCTAGCAAGGAAATATCTGTGAATCCGAACTACGGCGACATTCGGCACAAAATTAGAATTTCTAGTTACCTTTCACATGGGGCTCTGCACGGGTGCTCCCATGTTCCAGGGGGTGGAAGGGCTGGTACAGGTGAAATTGGAATTTTTGAAATTTTCCTTTTTGCCTAACGCCATACCTCTAGGACACAGCTGTTGGCTGAGCGCTGGGATTTTGCCATGGCGCTTTCGAAAATTTGCATACATAACGCTACGAAGATGGAACGCCTCCGGTGTTTAACATTTACGGATGACGGAAACTAATAGACAAACATAACTTCGTCTCTAGAAACGATGCCGCCCCGTGGATATATACGAATTTATCTCATCAGGACAATGACCCGGCCCGATGCCACTTGAGTACCGCAGCCGAAGTCGCAATGTTTATTTTATGTGCACGGCTGTCTGAATGAGTGCTCCCGGTCCAGATTGCGTTCCCGTAAAACGTCGTAAAGCGGCGTAATGGGAATGCAAACAAAAGGGCGGCACAAGGAGCAAAATACGGTTTGAAATCCTTTCTGCTGAGGACGCGAGGTCCATTAGGCTGCTCTAAAGCAGAAATTCCTCTAAATTGAAACAACCCTCCAGAGTTGGTTCCCGATCGAGAGGAGGCTGTTCCCGGACTCTATAGCCCGGGATAACTCTGCACAATTTACCCCCATAAAAACCCTAAAAAACAACATAAATGGTTCTTTCTTGCCGCGTCCTTAGCGCGTTCGAAGGTTACTTACCTGTAACCGCTGAAAGCCGATATATTGATCCGGAGTTTACCCGTCGCCGTCCCGGCGGAACCTTATGTAGTTGTTTAGGCTCCCTATTAAAATTTATGAACCCACCGGAGCGGTCGAGGGAGGCCAGTACACCGGCAGACATGACAAGAACCCTCTTACCCTTTCGTAAAAGGGAAAGGTGGGTCGGCCGAGCCGTTACCGGATTGTAAGTTAAAAAATGGAAAATCGATCCGGCAACCACTGCCGTGTCCCTCGACCTTACACCCACGCGGCCATTTCGGGCCAACCAACCCCCCCAGCATGCGTTCTGGGGTCGTACGCACGTTTTGTAGTCGCCTAATTCAATTTTTGAATAATTCAATTTCCAAAACGCTAAATTAAACGATTTTAGGGGATTTTTACGTTTTCATTCATGGCCGGTTGAACGGCCGAGGGAATTTCGGAGGTAAAGCTGAAACCCATCGTTGGGCACGCTTCACTGTTTTTCCAATTTTGCCAAGTTTTCCGACGTTCGATTGAAAATGAGCCCATTCGATTGTATAATTGACGATAAACAGATGTTTGTGACCTATTTCGATTTTGCGCGACCGTCGATTATCGGAATTTCTGCTTTTATAAGACATTTGCACGCCTTCCGGAAAGGGTTAAATGGAAAGGAAATAAACTCAATCATTGTCCAAGTGTCACTTAATCGCCTAAACAAATGATCCCCGTAAAATGTTGCCGTTTTCGATTACGCTCCTGCTTTTGTTCAATTTGTTGAGAACTGAAACAATTTTGAGCTGCTGTTTGGAGCCTGGGGACTATATTAATTGTGTTTTTATGGGCGATTTAGTAGGTAAATCGAAACTGGACATTGGGTTCGGTCAAAACTCTCTGGTTTTTATGGTAGGGCCTGTTTCGTAGAGTTGTATTAATATATTAAATGATGTAATTTAATTAGGTACTTTGTAGAAAGAGTGACCATTTAACTTTTGCTGAAACATTTTCAAATAAGTAATCGATAGTTCGGTCTAGATGAATATTTCAGGAAATAAATCTTGAGATTTTGAAAAGCGTATTAGGTATTGTATATGATATACAAATTTATTTAGTGACGGAAAATGAAATGATAAGTAACAAAAACCTAATAACGGCCTTGAATCTTCTCAATCTTCATTCTCTAAATTTCAATTATCTTAATTTTGTTTGTGACAAGAATGCTTTTTAATTAATTTACTTAATGTCATAACGAGATTTTAATTATACATAATTTATTGAGATTTTTTAAAAGTTAATAATAAAACTTAACACCAATTTTTTTTGAGGCGATGTGAAATACAATTTTCTTTTCTTAATTTTTGAATCTAGTTGTTTTCTCAGTGTTCATACATATAGTTATTCACACCGTACTTGAACTTTGAATGCCTTTTTCTTGAAACTCTACCTCTTAACCTGGTTGATATGAGATATCGTACTCAGTTGATTTCGCTTCAGTTTTTATCGTATATTCAATAGAAATGGCCGTAACGCGAAACGACCACTTAAGGCGCCAATAATCGTCAGCACTCGTGTTTGAGAATCTAGTCAACTGCAGTCACCTCCTCCAAGCGCTGAATTGAGAAATTGATTAAATCGATAAATATTTTATCTCCACTTTTTAAAACTCCTATATACCAGTTAGGTGTCAATATACGTATGTATTTTATACATGCTTAACTTTTAATGGAGAAAATAAATTTTCTTAGTCATTTTGCGTGAAATTGAATTTTTAAATTTGAATTTTTATTGTGGAGTTAATCGATTTGGCACTTAAATGGCTCAATAAAGGATTAATTTACTAGAATATTTGTGGAGACAAAGAACAAATAAATTTAGGTCATGCAGCTTGAGTTGTTACATTGTTTGCAATATTCAGTGAAAATATGTCCACATATATTTCATTATTGACGATATCGCGTTACAAAGTTATGAAACCAATTAAATTTTACGAGTAGTAATAATGTAAGTGATAAGAGGATATGTAAACAAATATTTAATAACTCTCTCTTCCCAAGGGACGAATAAATGAATTTACGTATATACATTTTATCAAAATAAAAAATCATATCGTTTCATCTCGGGGAGAAGGGTCATGCAATAAATACCATCATTTGCGGGTTTAATGCGGTTATTTCTCAGATGGGATCCACAAACATTCAAATGACACGTTTCGGTTCATTTCCTAGAGATTGGGAATGATTTCTGATATTGATTTTAGGTAAATTCAGGGATGGAAGTGTTTTTGAGAGTATATGCCTTCTCCTTCCACACAAAAACGACGAAACGTTCTCTCAGCCCATAACCATTTTCCTCCCAGTCGCCGTCTTAACAGCCTGCCTAAGAACCTTTTATGGTTTCCTTATGTAAATATTTTAATGCTTTTTGGTAAAACAGCCTAGTAGAAAATGGCACAAAACCCCATTTTCTCTAATTCCACCATCAACTAGTTTCCTGGGGAAGAGCAACCTGGCGCAAAACGATATAGTCTACGACACGACAAATCACTTGGGAAGCCCTACGAATCACCTTTCTGCCGAAGAAAGTATTAAATCATTACCTCGTAACCTACTTAGGATTGGTGGCGTGTTATTGATTTCTGTCGATTTGTTAAGCTTTTATTTTGCAGAGGTGGAGGCTCTACATGGGTTCTGAAGGTTGGAGAAGCTTTGGATATATAGACGGGGTTGGGCTAGGGCAAATGGGGTATCAAAAATTGTAAAATGGTGGACAGTAGAAAGGGGTTGTATTTATTTACCGGTAAATCCATCCGGACACGAACAGTTGTAGTAGGCCACGCCGTCTATACACGTCCCTCCGTTCTGACAGGGCGCCGACCAACATTCGTCCCAATTCGTTTGGCACTGAACTCCTGTGTACCCGTCTATGCAGTAACATGAGTACGAGCTTTAGGTCCAGCGTCGTTCGAGGACGAAATGAAAAACAAAAAATTAACAAAAAAACAAAAAAGGATGTTTCATTAGCCTTCGAGTAGATTTATTGGCGAATCAAAGAGATTAATTGGAAGGGAAATCGGAGAAAAGGAGTCCTTCTCGGGACTCGATTGCACTCGGTCGTGTCCTCCTTACCTATTTAATCCGTCGATGCAGACGCCAAAAACACAGGGGTTGCTGAGGCAGGCGAAACCCGCCTGACCGCTCTGTGTTACGGCAAGGACCCACAAGAGGGCCAGCCAAACCGGGAGGCTGGTGCCTAGGCTCCACTCCCATCTCCTGGTTCTTTTCGAATTGTGTGGGTGGCTGGCGATACTACCACCACCCCCTTTGGCAGTCATCTTGATTGTACTTTTTCTGGTTGTATCAGCAAATAAATGGATTCTGCTTAAATGCAATGTTGCAACTATTTGTGTTCGGTGGCATTGATTGATGTTATTGTGACGCTTTGTCAGATCTGTTGCACTCCCGACTCGGCTCCCTGGCTGGTCCGCCCCACGAGTTCTTCCCTGAAACGAAAATTGCAAAAGTTTTACTTTACTTTTTTTGTTTCGATCGTCTTGGGTTTTGTACGGTTTAAAAATCTCAGGGAATAATTTTAGTCTTATTGTTAATCTTAAAAGTTTTGCGCTGCTTTTAAGTCTGAACGAGGTAAATCGAGAGTAATTTTTTAAAGAAAAACTTCGTTCACAACAGCAAGATAAAAATGTTTACGGAAGAAAAAGCCAAGAAAAGGGGTAATCTATTATAGATTATTTTAAGGGTTTTTGAATTATAATTTCATGAAAATTATTACTGAGATTATGGAACATGTATGTACATTTGTTATGTCGATAGTTTATCATTTGATATTTATAGAAAGTTAGAGTTGGAATTGACTTATTTTAAGAGCATTTTCCAAGCTTTGTACACAAAAATCTGTGCATTGTGGATATTTGAAGGCGAAAATATGCGATTCACTAGACCATATGAAAAATATACCATGCCATTGTATAATACGAATGATATTGCAAAATTTATTTAACGTTTGACGATTTACGACTATTGTTTTTGATATCTTTTCGAGTTTGAGATATTAACTAATTAAACAAGTATACTTGAAGAGAGTTACAAACAATTATTTTAAAATGGAGACAAACCACTTTGAAATTATAATCGGAGCGTAAAACGTTTTTATTTAAATATTGCATTAAATTTCTAATTCCGATTTACTTTTAAATGAAGCTTCAGAAAGTAGAAAAACCTATTCTATGTAGTATCAATTGTGAGTATATAAAGATAACTTTATTTTTTGAATGTTGATTTAGATTTCAAAGTGATACATTTTGGATGCATCAATCATTAAGTAGCAAAAGATTTTCTAATATTTTTTCGACTCTTCATTTTATTTAATGCATGAAGAGTTACAAATACATATTTTGTAGAAATTGCCATTCTAGGAACAAAACCTAGTCCAATGTTTTTTTTATCCTGCGGTCTTGGCTAAAGAACAAACGAAGATTTCTGATTGCACATCTTCCGGACAGGGTTCCTTTGGCTGACTCAAGGGGATGGCCAAAAGATTCCTCTTCGGGCAGTGGTTAAGTATAACATAAAAGCAAAAACGTACGCTGCTCGTTGCCCGACTGAAGAGCTCCTCCAGGATATTGGCCGAAAGTGGGCACTCAGCATTCATGGGTGGGAAGATATATGAAGCCCTGGACTATCTTGGGGCCGGCCCGATGCGGTTGCCCGGCAGCGGGCTCCCGGGTATTTATCGGAGGCACTCATGTGAGTAATTTCTGGCGAACCCGAGTCTGTCGGGATAAACAGCACTCTGTTACGGGTGCTCGGGCTTTGAGTTATTACCCAGATGAGTGGAGCCTAAGGAGGTGGCATTAGGGCTCCGCGTTATGAACTATTAGGCAGCAGTCATTGCTTACTGATCCCCAGCGAAGCCCTTTTCAATGAGACCCGGCCCCCGGATTCAATGGAGCTGCCCCCGCAATAATCCCCGTCAGAATGTGGATCAATCTCTTTATGAAAAATTTTGCGAATTTTTTATATCCCCCGATGAATACTACAGCTTCTGAGTAGTATCAAATCCTGTGGGAAGAATTTATTTCCGGGCGTGGAAGAGCGATATTGATTTTGTTTGTTTTGCCCGACGTGCAGTCATTGACGACTATGGCAATTTGGGTCAGCACGATATCAAGTCTTAGAAGACTATCGGGGGAATCGTGGGTGGCCTCTGCCCACCCACCCGGGCGATATTTATGTGCATGAACATCACGGGAATCCGGGAAAATCTGGGCGAGGAGTGTTCCGACTCACCCCGGGCATACACGGGGCTAAGAGTGTGTCGAATGCTCAAGTGTCTCAGAAGTGCTGCGACAGATTATTTTTAAAATATTCATAGAATGGCAAACATTCATTAACTTAACAGTTTTTGCTATTCCATAGCTTTGTAAAACAACTTAGGGACCGGATCCTTCTTCCTGCTAATGGAAATTCGAAGTAGTTTTTATTGATTCTCTTCCTTTTTGATACGACTTAAAGGTGTGGAATTATTTAAACCCTTTAAAACATTTTGGTTGTTCTTTTGCATAATTTATTATAAACGACTATTTGCAATCTCCAAACGGCTTTGATGATACTAATTCCGAGTAATTTAAAAATCTGTCGGAAAGGAATATGTAGATATTATATATTATGAAGTGAAACTGTACTGGTCTAGAAAAATTTGATTGAATCTAAATAATTACTTAAGACCATTTCCGATGAGGATAAAATTTAAGGCATGTGACCAAGATTGCCCGATTTAAAATTAATCAGTTTCATCTGATCAGGATCAGGGCCTAATAAGGTTTTCTGGATTAGAAATACTTTACCTATATATAAAATATTACTAAGGCAGCCGAGCTCAAAAATTAATGGACGATTTAAAATCAATAAAATCTGCTTCAATTAGAAACGAAGGAAAATTTATAACTATATTTTTATTATATGGGATAACTGGGAGTGTTCAATTTCGTTAAACGTTTATTGATTGACAATGAATTTTAGAGCAAATGATATCAACTGTGAAGACTTGGTAATTATCATCAAATGCCATTAAAGGAAAGATATTTGTGGGTATGAGTAATCGTTGTGATAGTTTAGTTGGTTTTCCCAACTGCAATCAGAATGAAATGAAAAAACATTTAATCTTAACTGAAACATTGAACGACGTCAATTGATGCTAAAATTTTATAGCAGAGTAATAACATAAAAACGAGAATGTCACTCATCTCTATGCGAAATATTTAGAGCATTCGGTGTAAAATAAAACACAAATATGTCATTCCAATCGACGCATGGATCATAATATGTACAATCCTCATAAAACTTTCCCAAAGCAATTAACATTCATCCCATTCAGTGTGGTTATCTAAAACCACTACTATAGTTATTTAATCACTATAGAATTAATTTCATTTCATTTAATATTGTTATAGCTATTCTTATCTATAGACATTTTTGAAAGCGTTGTGGCATCCCCCATAATACTGGACGGATTGAAATGGCAACATAAAAAAATAAACACATAATTTCGGCTATCTGCTTTTAAACTGATGCTTTGTAGCCTAATTATGATAACCTTTAATGAATACATTAGCAGGGTAATTGGGTCATGCATGGATTTTATAATTGAAACATGGCAACTAAAACAACTGGAAAAAAAATCGAAAACAACATTTAACCCTTCGACCGAAACATAAACGGCCATCGATGACGAATATCCGCTGCGGCATTGATAATAATTAATCAAAGTGGACTTAATCGGTTGCGAAACCTTCGTAATATGCCTATCGCCATCTCTTCCCGGACAAAGGGAGGATTATTTTTATTTATTTAATTAATTTTTGAATGCCATAAATTTAAATGATCATGGTATTGGTTTCAATATTGATTTTATTGGGCCTTCGATTCTTCGGGGTCGGACTTGGTTCAGGGAATAAGGGAAATGTTTTTCGAAGCGAAGGCAAATAATCAGCTAAAAGCCACGGGGTAAAGGACATAGGTGTAAAATGGAGGGAAAGACTTAATTGCCACTTGGAATGTGGAAACGTTCTCATCTGCATTCGATTACCATTCCTTGGGGCTCTGCCCTGATTGATCGAAGTGGGGTTCTCTGGGGTGGTTTCCAAAACCAGGACTTGGAGTCGCAGAGGGCATGGATAAATGCACTGAAAATGCCTGGAAAAGACAACTGAGTGATTGACACATTCTTTTTTTTCGAGAAACGAATTCCGCCCGGCTAAATCTAGCCAATCTTCCAGAGATAGTCGAGATATCAATCAAAAATCTCCAGGACATGGCACGCCGTCCCCGCCTTGGGAGACCTAGTTTTAAGGCCAGACGCGGAGATGGCACGCACCCAGGATGTCGGATCGAAACCATCCCTAGGCTAAGTTCTATTTAGCGGCGTTAGTTGGAAGTTTGATCAATGTTTATCCGCACCCCCGCACGTCCAGAGCCCAACACCCTCCGACGTCACTGACATACACAGCGAATGTAATGAGTTGAAGGAATTTGTGTGAACATTCCCTCGGGAACCTGATAAATGAGAAGAGATTGTGAAAGGGAGTCCTGCTTTCAGTAGATTGCCTGCTCGACGGAGTTTTATTGCATGCTATTGGGCCAGGGTGTCGGGACCGGGAATCGGTTGGAACCGCCATCTGATTGAGGAAATTATACGCTCAATGGGTGCTTAATGAAAAGTAATTAAAGCTCCCAACAAGAACGAGTTGATCAGCCTGAAATAATTTAAAAAAATTTAAAATTAAAATAAAAATACTCCACTCCAACCGCCGCAATATTGGGCTTGATAACTTCTGAGATTAAAAAAAAAATTCATTTATTTCACAATTATTTCACCAAGGGCTCATCAAGAATTCATGCTGTTGTGTTGAGGTTTAATCAACCCTTGGCACATTATTGTGAAATTCGCAAAAATTTCCATTAATCTTCAGGTAAATTATTACTCCTCATAATTATAGATCGACCATCACTGTGTGTTGGGACAAAAAAATATTTTTATTAATGTAAATACAGTATCAATTTCAATATTTCATTTTTAAGTGATTTTGGAAAATTAATAATAGTATAATATAAGTTACACTGCCCATGGTCCATAGTTATAGATCCTTATAAAAATAATAGAAAGAGAAAAGAAATCTGTACTTTTTGTTTAGAAACAGTTTTTAGTATTCTGCATTAAAAGCGAATTTTCATGCTGTTGACAAGATTTGAAAGGATATCGTTGGTAAATGCTGCAGTTCAAATAATTTTTAAAAATCCTGCGTATAAGAATTCCCCATAAATTGTTCAACATGAATCCTCAGAGAGATTCTAAAAATAAAATTCTTCAATAAGTTACAGAATTTCTGGTTAATGTCAATAAATAAGAGACATGAATATTTTAAAAGTTATGGGGCTTTCAAAAAGTCCCTAAGATAAATTTCTTTTGTTCTGTCGAAAACTTACTACGGGTTTCGAACTTTTGTTGGTGATTTTCTGAGAAGGTTTAAAAAATGTTTGGATGTTCCACACTTACCGGACGATTATAGCTCTAGAGGGTCCCTAATCCTGCTTAATATTTAAAATGAAATGGTTAGTAAGTCTCGGAAATATATCTATTATTTAAAATAGGTTAAATCTATGATTCTGAATTATTTCCTCCATTTCATGCGTGTTTGTGTCAATATTCCGAAAATTTGAAAACATTCAATACATGTATGTATATCCATATAATTCAAAAGTGTTAAAGCTTTACTATTTTTAATAGAACATGGGTGTAGTGTATTTTGGTCTGGAGAGTAATGTTTGCATGTTTTTTAACATTAAATATCAATTTGATTTTGTTCTTAAATTATTGGTTTTGAGAAAACTTATGGCATGCATTTATGGTATAATAATTCTAATACAAAATTTATAGTCTCTGTTGATACGAGATATATTTAACTCTCATTTTTGACGGATTTTTGTATTTAGTTCTGGAAATTGTTATAGCCGATTTTTTTAATTGAAAGACACTATCGTTGATTGTTTTAAATCTTTTTAACTATATACTTACTAAAATATTAAAATTTGTGGTGGCCTTATATTTATGAAAATCACTGTAGCAAAAATATAAAATAAATTAGTAGCATAGTACCAACCACTTTTCGACTGAAATTGCTCTCCAGTCTCCCTCCCCCTGCCCGATGGAGTGTTGTATCACCGGTGCAACAACCACCCACAACTTTTGTGCAACGTTCAACTTGCAGAAAGGACCGCGAGTTTTGTGTAAGTTTTTTAATTTTTTTGTTTTCAACTTAAAACGAGGTGCACAAATTCCTGCAGTTTCGAATTCTTTCTGCCAAGTTTACTTCAAGTAGTGGTGCCTTTTGAGGCATGAAAGGATTCACTTTTTTTTGTTGCAATGCAGCTGCAATTGCTCAAAGTAGGGTGGAAAACGAAACGAAAAAACGTTCTTATGGAATGATGCTTTTTTCTCTTTTTATATACATATATATTTTTTTTGGTCTTGTAAATTGGTAAGAGGTATGACAACCTTTTAAGGTTTTTGTCCTGTTTTCTTGGAGTTTTAGCTTAGTTCCAAGATGGAATACAAGAAAATAATTATGACATGCAAAAATAAGACTTCTAGAGAAAAATATGAAAGGATTAAATAGTTCGGGTAAAAATCCTTTTCTCATAAATATTTACATGATGTTATATTCTCAATGATTTCAAAGTAAAATTGCATTCTGTCATTATTTTCTCGTTTTACATTTCGACTTTCCTTTGCCCTGTTGAAGACATTTCGGTTGATAGCACTTGTATTTGAGGGTTTTGAAAATATTTAATCTTTATTATGCATTATTTGAAAATGCATCTATTTTAATTTTGAAATATACATACATATAGTTTAATATATTTAGATTGTAGGTATTTAGATGTTGAATTGATAAATTGCAATACTTACGTATACAGATGGATTTTTTAATTCGTTTTTAATTTGTAACTCGTATCTTTTCTTGTTAGTAAATTTATAATAAATTTAAATTCGTATTTGATTACATAACGCTTCAGAAAAAATGACATGCTACTTTGAGTGTAACATAATTATTTGAAGACAATCATTGAAGTTGAATCTGAATTGTAAATTATCAACTTGAAACTAAAATACTCTCTTTAATTAGAATTTTGACCATTAAATAAATGCAGTTCCCAAGCCAGAAAAATGGAGCATACTGCAGTCAATGGTCATTTCATTAATTTATATTTTTGAAACTTTCTTGGCCAATCATTGTTAGCAACTCATTTCTATCCTTCGTGTCGTTCGTTTGATTTATACTTTAACTGAAAAGATGAAATTACCTCACTTGGGACATTTCTTCTCGACAAAAGTTTGGTCATTAAGAAAATTTTCAAGTGACCCGAAACAATCTTAAGGAGTGAAATAGCTATGTCTGGCAGAAATGATGAACGAGGAAAAGTTTTTGAGTTTAAGTTCATTAATTTACGCTTAATAGCAAAGTATAGGCTGAGAGGGAGGAAGCTATGAGCTGAAAGGTAACTCTCCTCTCAATTCATGAATTTTACTTGTTCAAAACGTAAATAGATTTTGAAGTATAACGTTGTTATTTTGGGGTGAATTCATTAAAGGGGATACTTAATGAGATGTTTATTTTGTAATTGAATCAAATTATGTCTACAAAGTATGAGGAAAGTTTTACTTTAAAAGGTATTTTTGGTAAGTTAATTTCGGCGACCGTAAGTCAGGCTCTCATTTGTTTGTTGAAAATTTTGGAAAATTGATCTTGGGATGTTAAATTTGGAAACATTTAATTTAACGAAAATTGTAAAATTTAAAGAGCTTCAAATTCTATACTATAAAGATTATGCTTGTGAGAGCAGCCAAATTGCCCTTCTGAAAATATTTCTGATGCATTCTCTATTTTCGAAAGCTATAATGAAATTCTTAAAAAGTTATAACAAAGGGTTTACAAAATTTCGGTGATCCATAATCTTTTTATTTTTAAGAATTGCTTTATGTCATATTTAGGGTGTTAAATACGAATCCAAAATTAAAAATATTCTTTCCTAATATATGTATTTGATAGAAAAAGAGCACCAAAGCGTAAAAAAATAATGTTTTGTCAAATTTTGAAAAGCTCTTTAAAAAATATCGAAACTTAACAGGAGCCTTTTACGTGTTGTTGCACGTAAATCATATATTTATCATAACTATAGCTAAATATTTTATATAAATAAAAGAGATTAATTATTAACAATTTGAAAGTAGGCTAAATTTTAAAGTACGAATAACAAATTCAAGATTTCCCGCCAAATTAAAATTAACGTACGTTATTTAAAGAATGCCTTTTCTTAGAAATTTTTATCTGCATTTTAAAGATTGCCTTGCAAGGCGTTTAACGAGTTTTATAATTTTCAAATCTTATAATTTAACTTGTTTAATTATATAAGGAATATATACGCATGCATATACATTTCTTAATATGAGTTTTCATGCTTAAAATTATAATTCAACTTTTCCTGTGTTCAAGCTGACACAATGGAGCCACACTCTGTATAACTTCCTGACTACATCTTAAAGTTCCGGAGTGCGAAGTTAGAAATTGTTTTGAATTAATTAACAGAAAGAAAAGAAAAAAGCACGTAAGGTAAGTCGTAAGTGTATCCGTGCGGATAGTCCTTAATTTGTAGTACCCACAGAAAACCTGCGTCGTATATGCACCCATTGCAAGTATATTTCAGAATTCCAAGTTGGAATGAAAGAAAAAATGTACCTTTTTAGTTTCAACAAATCTGCGCGTACTTAAGCCGAGTTTAGTTTTTAGTTTTTTAAAGGAAAATCCAGAAGGAAGTAAGTAGGTGCGCGATGTTACACAATTTTTGAAGTGAATGTTGAAAATTATGCTAAAACGACTATAGCCTACTTGGAATTTTTCACGCTCGTGCACTTCCGTTTTTGTTTGAAGAAAAAAGCCTTTTGAAGCTTCCCAACCCATTCTTTATATTTTTTTTTATGATGTTCGAGTAAAAATGGCATAGTTTTCCCATGAGCCGAAGAAATATCTCTTCTCAGCGCTGCGAAGGAACGTGCTTAAATAGGAAATCTCATTTCCCACTTCACACTTGAAGCCCATGCCCATCTTCACCACTCGAGGAAGTTCGTAACGAGAGTTCATAAGCCCAGACAGTTTCCACTTTGATGCGTTTGAGGGTCTGGCAACAGTGCCTCTATAACCGGGCGCTTTACCCGGTTTGTTTTTGTGGTTATATTCTTTTTTTTTCATTTTTACTCAATTTTTTTTCGTTACCTGTTTTCCTATGGTACCTTATATGCGGAAGGTAAACCGGGATGGTGTGGGTTAAACACCACCATTCTAGTGAAATTCACAAAGCTCCAAAAAGGGTCGTTTTAACCATAAAACGACACCAAACAAAGCCCTTGCGATGGTATACACTATTGTAGAATATAGGAGAGGGGTTTTACCTGCCAACATGCGAATCAAGGGGGTATACCTGGTGTGGTTGCATGTCGGTTGAATATTTTTCGTATAGTATACTCCTGGAAGGGCCCCCAGTGAATGGTATGATTTATAGTGGTTTTGGGGGTAGCCTCAGGGGGTAGTTAGGCAGATCTATAGGCACCAATGTGCTTCCTCATCTACACGCGGTGACGTCTGTCGAATGCACGTGATAGGGCCGGTTATAGCCCTCCGACATGACATGCTCTATTTTTGGGAAGATGTGCCTTTGACTTGGGGCAACCAGCCAACCAAATTTCAAGCTAAAGTTGTCATAGAGGCCGTGCGGTTCGAATGTCAATAACACACCCCTGTTGAGATGGTTATTTATCTTACGTAGCTCGATGTTGGTGGTATTCCAAACCCCCTACTTATAAGATGTATGTAAGGTATAGATCTCCCCTAAGGCGGAAGAAAAAGTGTGCGTAATTCATGTAATGTAAATGAGAGAAATTACACGTCCCAAAAACCCATTACGAGCAGAAGTCTTTACTAGAAGACGAAAGGGCTTTTTATGGAAGATAGTACCTTCAACCTTGGCGTCTTAGCTTTCTGCATTTGCAATTATCAGCTACATTAACCCCCTGCAGTTCCCCTGCAAAAACCTGCAATCTGGAGCCTTTTATACCTTTCTATTCCGTGCGGCGAGTCCTCTCTTTAAGGTTCTCGGGCTCAGGCTCAGTTCGGAAGGGAAAAGTTTTTCATCCCCCGGCGCTTGCCGCTCGGTTCCTTTGTGTTCTTGTCGGGACGTTGTAATATCTGGCTAAGGCTCCCTTTTTGAGGAGGAAGGGTTCACTCTATACCTTCCAGGATCAAAAGTTCGTCTTGGAGTTTCTTGCGCTGATCTCCTGCTAGGATATGACCGGTGCCTTTCGTGTGCAGTTCTAATTGCTCAAAGCCACCCCCGCGTGGTGCTCTGAATGTTTATTTGTTTTCTATTTTTGTTTTTTTACCTGGAGGTTTCCAGTTCGCTATTCGGGGAATCACACTTGGATGAAAAAAACTCAGGAAAAAACACAGAATTTTAACTGCTGAATCGGAAGAAGATATAAGAACTCGTTACACTTACTAAAAAGAGAAAACACTGAAACTTAATTTTTTTATAGATATTTAATATATTATATCCTAATATCTCGAAAATCACTGAAAATCACTTTTAACACTTTGTCGAACTTTCTTTTTTGAATCGTTGCGAAAATTTTTATATTAGATAAAATCGACTTAAGAAAAGTCGGCAGTTTATTTCACTATAATTTTGAGCTTTCTACGGCAGTAGAGTCGGTTTTATTATTATTATTATTATATTTTTATTTTTTTGTTTTTTTGCAATTATATGTGTCCTGGAACTTAGTGCTCGAGACTACATTGTCCCTATTAAATTTTGATATTGGCGAAACCAAATCTTAATATTCCTTTTGGGGTCCAGTCCCAACTGATATGAGGCTGAAAATCCCAGAAGAGCTGGCGGGTGTTAAAGGTATCCCGGTTATACCAAAAACCTTTTCCGACCGTAATCATCCGCGGCTCGTGCTCTACTAGAGGGTTGCCGTCAAGAGTCCAAACAAAATAACCACTTGCTCGACGGCATGGAAATTAAGGGGACTTATGGATAAATTGTTAAATGCGCAAGTGGTGAAAGTAACATAGTCCACAAATAGCCGCAGTGGTGAGTTTGCGCCCCTAAATTTTATGGAACGTAAATCCTATTATTTGTATCTGTATAAACGCGTAAATTTCCCTACTTCCGAGTTGGTGCTTAGAGTTCGACGGTATGTTTGGGGAGCATGTGGATTTTGGGGCTATGCGTGACTGAGGTGTCGTAGTTTTATATATTTTTTTTCTTTTCCTTTTCAACGTCGAGTAAAATCAGCTGTTCGCCCGGATACCGGCGCTACTTGCCGAGAGAGAGGTGCAGGGTGCCTCTTTTTGGGCTCCATTGTGGGCCACCAACTCCCCTGGGAGATGATATATTTGACTGGAATCAGAAACGTACTACAGTTTGTTTCAGAGGGTGTTTAGGGATTACTGACAAGCGGTAATGAGGATTATATGTCTCATCAGTTGATAATACTCTGAGATTCGGCTTAGGTGGAATTCAAAATTTCCCTTTCAATTAATCCAAATAATCTTTTGTAAGCTTTCATTAGTCTTCATTACATTCAGAAATTCTTCTTTTGGATGCGGAAGGAGGATGTTCAAAAGTCCTTAGGATACATGAAACACACATCCAAGTAAAATTAATCCAAATATTGGCTTCAACGGTATTAGTTGTTTAAATTAAGTTTATTTCTTGTTTTACAATTGCATTAGGATAAAATTCGAACTTTACGTTAATATAGGTTTGCATTCAAAATGGAAAGCAACTTACAATTCAGATAAAAATTAGGGCATTTTCTAAAGTTATACATAACATATTTTATAATATATATTTTATTTTCTGATAGAAATAATAAACTTATTAACTCTTACTAAATTATCTTCAAATTCAATTCCTATACTATCTTCCCACCGATTTTGATGACATGACATTTAATATGCATATGTCCTATACGAAAACCCATACAATTTTGTAATAAATAGAATTGGAGCATATAATTTTTTATTTTCGCGCAGCCCATTGCGTAAGGTGTCTTTAAGCAAGCCTTTAATAAATGCAGCAAAAGTCTTGAAGTAACCTTTTCCTTAGGTGAAAATTTCGGAAGATATACGCTTCAAATGTTCTATTTTTCCAACCATGTGATTAAAAAAGAAAAATGATGTATGTCTGTTAACACAAAAAATTATTTTTTAAAAGATATGTACGTAGATATCAATATCAACAAGATTTTTAAATTCAGTTTTTAAAGGGAGAAATATACTAGAAAAATAGTTATAAAATAAAATGTACCTAATATTTGTTAATAAAATGTATGCACCTATTTGAAAAAAATTGATATGGTTTGTTGTATCTCAGAAAATCTCAAATCGAATATAATTTTCAAGACCAGCTTTAAGGAAATAAAAATTTATTTATTATTTGACTGTAAAAGAAAGTCTTATTTTGTAGATATTTAGTATATCATTTAGTCTTAACTCTTCCCCACTTGATGTCATGAATTATTTCACCGGTTTATCAAAAATGAAGAAACTTTCACCTTATCCTGCTTCTGCACTAAGCACTCTGCAAAAGGGGGATTCTACGAAATTGGTCCTTAATTAATTTTACCTCTCTTCACGAGAAAACTTTTCAGCTTGCTGCACTCAGCTTTTATTAGCTGGAAGAGCTCTTTTGAAGACAGCAAGTCTTTTTAAAAAATAAAAATAAGAAAAATGTCGAGGATAGATAAAATATGCAAACCCTTAAAGAGTCCAAGACGGACAACTTCTGTCCACAAGGAATTAAGGGCGATTTAATATACGTGGCCCTTCCGATTCCCAGTGGAATCGATCGAAGCCCGGCTTAAAGAGTTCAATTGATCCCCACTAACTTCCGCCGCCGGGTTGGACAATTCCCGACATGGTGCTTGAATTAAATTCTGTCGCAGTTCTTATGAAATATTCATTGGCGTCACGAAATGTTTTCGTAATTTTTTAGTTTTTGTGTCGATGGTAGGTTCGGAGTGGGCTCCCTCCGCCCCCGCGTCCCTTGAACGAATCTTCCAGGTTGCTAGATAGAAGACAGAATTCTGAAAACCGGAAAATGTTCCCATCTACTTTCAGGACATGCTGTCGTCTGGTTCAGGTGACCCGGGCATCATTTGTTTTCAGCACTGCATCTCAAAAGTTTTCTGCTTGGCTCTGCCGGATGTGTGCCCAACATGTCGCCAGCACCTGAACGAAAAGGATCTGAAGCTGCTGCCCTTCAGGCTTCCTTATCCTTTCGTGCGGGCGTCACAGCATCCCTGCTCCATTGTGCTGCGGCCCACCACCGGCGATTTCCTCAAGTAGGTGGATAGTTTCGTCCTAATTCAGGTGATATTTTTCATGGCGTCCCGATGCCTTTCAGCGATTACAACAACACAACAGACCTCCACATCGCTCTGACAACGTCCCGTGGTACAATTGTGGAGTTCGATAGAAATGGCCTGCAGAAACACTCAACCAAAGGCGGTACAAGTTCCTGGAATCAGTCTCTCCTGGTGGAGTCCGTGCCGGAACCCTGGCACGAACTCTGGGACAGCGTCCTGATGCAGGTAATTCCGGAGATAAGAACTCAATCTGAAAATAAAATTGTATAGTCTAAATATAGAAAATTTGCACAAAACCTAATTAGCAGAATACGAACTATAGTACCCGAGCCCGAGATACCGAGACCAAGGAATCAAAGGAATCATGCAATTTGAATTGCTATAAATAATTTAAAAGTTTTATAACAATCTTAATGAAGCAGCCCACATTACTGAAATTATACATTTTGAATTGTTAATTATATAATTTCTGTAAAAAGCAAAATTTTCCCTAAAACCACATTTATTTTAATTAACAAAATTTGTTGATTTTATTTACAAGAATTTTGCCCATTTTTCGTGCAATATCTTGTAAACTTTGAGTCGCAATTCGAATTTTTGAAATCCGCCTTTTTTTTTGCGCTAAGACGACATACTTTTTTCAAAACAAATTGTGGTTATGAACATAAAGTCTTCATTTATTCGAAATGCGCATCCATTTAAGGGGTATAAACAAGTATTTCCTTAAAAAATATTAAGTTACATTTTGAATTTTACAATTGTAAAACAAAGTTCAATATTTTAAAAAAAGAAGGTAATAGGAAAACTTTCAAGGGAGTTTTGGGTGATTTTCGAAAAGTTCTTAATAGACATATTTTGTTTTCCAAAAGTATGCAACTACCTAAATACATTACTTTTACATATAGTGAAAGCAGTTAACAGGTATCATTGTCCATCTAATTTGTTTTAAGTAGTCATTAGGGGCTAGTTAAACAAAATTAATATAAAACTTATCCGTAGATTTGCAAGCAATCCCACTGGACGGTGGAGCACTACAACGAGGAGTCGTACAACTGCTACACGTTCGTCCTGTCGTTCCTGCAGGCGCTGTGCTACGACAAGCTGAGCCGGGCGGCACAGAGCAAGACGTCCTTCTGCGAAAAATACATCGTTCCAAGGACGACGACCGCCGGGAAGTACATCTCCCTGTTCCGGAAGATCCGCGACAACAAGGTCTACACCCACGCCGCCAAGGAGAGTCCCCCCGGGCCCCGAGGAAATCCTATTAGCAAACTAAGTACAATCGAGGAGTGATGTTACGTGGCGTGCTCCTCCCTCGCATTCATGGCTGTTTTTAATCGATTAGAACATTTACAAGACAAATACAAGAATTCTTGAATCGAGCCGCCTTTTGTCTGGATCGGAGCCCGGGGCCCGATTGGGGCCATCTGAGGGGGCCGCGGCCCGAAACTAGGTAAGACTCGCCTCGGGCTAATTGGATGATTTTCTTAAATCGCTACCTCTGCTTTTGTGGCGGTTTTCGCCCCATTGCAACTGCAAAGGGTGGAAAAATGGCACAGACTTTTTGCCTTGTTATTTCGCGGTTCGGTGGGTTAATCATAAAATGCACCTGAGAATTCGCGCAAAGCATCGTGCAAGGGCTTCATCATTCTTTTTTATTTTATTTTATTTCATTTTTTCTGTGACTTCGCCTTCGGGGCGCTGGGCTCGGGATTCTTTGTGGCGCTATCGGGGTTATGCAAGAACCGATTTCTGGAGGTCTTCGGGCGATTTTCGCAAAAATCATCCGACGCCCTCGAAATACCTTGTTAAAGAAGTCCCTTGGCTGGGACTCGAAAGATTTTGTCAGGCGACTTCCTTGAAATATTCATGAGCCAGTTATGACTGAATATTAGGCGACCGGAAGGGTGTAAATGTTTCTGTTATTGAAATTTAAATGAAACTCTTCCGCGGAGAAGCCAAAATCCCCGGAATTGTTCACTTTATTGATTGCAAATTGGGCAAATTAAAGCTGACTTTTGTTTCCATTAAATTTGATTATTATTAGAGTACAGTATACAACCATTGCTATGATATAACCTTCGAACTCTCATTATTGAAATTTTTAAAATTTAGGAATTACTATAAAATTCAGAATTTCAATTATGTATCACACATCGGAGGTAGTTGATAACTTAAAGATAACACAGATTTAAAAAACATTTTTTGTTTTATTAAGTTTTATCTATTTCCATTTATGATTATATAAAATTTTAAATTTGGAACAATATTAGGTAAAAAAGTTCATCAAAAAAATTACCCTCTAGCCTCGATATTTACGAATTTTGAACAACCAGCTGTAGGTTTGAATTAAGAGTATAATCGAATAGAACTTTTTTTTGAAAATTTCTAAATTTTATTGAAAGTAAAACAAAGAAAAATTATTCAAACTGTTGAGGTACGTACATTTGAAATTTACAAAATTGCTCATACCTATGTTATAAAGAAAGTAAGAATGGATCGATATTTACTACAACTTTGTAGTCTATTTGGGGAATATAAAACATTTCAATATCGTTTAAAATTTATACTTATATTAAAGGAGTAAAGAGAGAGTGTACTTGGTGGATCCGGAGTACATGATCAAATAAGTATAATAATGAATTTTTTGTAAAGCAAAATCTTTTTAAATTATCAATCTTTTTGAATAATTATTAAAGTTATTGAGAGAAAATAATTATTTTTGCACTTCCATAATCATCTGCAGGGGTTTTCCAACGTTAAAAAAATTTTAATATAAAAGAAATGTATAAACAACCCATTTTGACTTACATCCCTCGTATAATTCATCGCCCAAGGCATACAAAATTACGAATTAATCTGGCATGCAATTATTCTTTGTTTATTAACCAAATATTTGCAAAAATGTTCCACAAAGCGCAGAGGGTTCCTCGAGCGTCTTACAACGTTATCGTCCTTGGACTTGAATAAACACAATTAACGAGGACATGCCCTCAAATAAATTTCCACCTGTAAGGACCTCCCTTATCTAGGGCTAATTAAAAGAATAGGTGCAGCCATTTTCTGTCGCCCATAACATTCCACCTTTAATTATATTGCCCGTCGTTATTCACATGCTTTTTATTTATTTTTTTTTCTCGCCATCTCTTGCAATTACAGTCACTTAGTCGGGGATGTTTATTCTGGAGACCAAAGAAAAGTTGTAGCGAAGTGTGTAGTGGAGCAATTAGAACTCTTCTGTCCTCCGACTGCATCCACTTTATCTAGATCCAACTGGAACATTCGTGGGGACAAGGAACTCCTCCTTTGAGGTGCCTTTAACCTTTTCTTTCTAAGCGCAATGCGGAACCCGACGGAGGTGAACGAGGGTCCTGGAATATCCTTTGTCAGGGATGCCATTGAACTAGGAGATATAGAAGAGATACCTGATACTTATGCAAATTGCCGCACTGATTTTATTTAATTTAAGCATTTTGGCGCCGCGTAATTTGGTCATCTCGGGGTTAGCTTAAAGGCAAGACATTCAAGATAAATTTAATTGGCTAGATCCAATCAGGTTTATTACTCGACGGGCTGCGAGGTATATTTTACTTTTTACTTTAGAGCTTCCTGCGACTTTATTGTTCATTTTAGTATAAACGTTACGAAAAGAGGCATGGTACAGAAAAGTGCTTTTCTGACATTAAGTTCCCTAAATTGCTGCAGAGCCATAAAATTCATTTCAATTACAATTATTGCTCGTTTACTTATACTATCATCGTATATAAATTCGGATACTGTAACAGACAGGAAAAAACAATATACTTTTATATGCCTTTCTTTAATTTACAATAGTTCAACTGTATTTTCAAATCCTTATTTTAATTCATATCGTGATGTTAAGTATACATACACTTATGAATATTTGCATAGCTACGTAAGTCACGATTATACAATATTCTATTAATTATCTTTGCATCTTAGATACAACACATATGTTTATATTAAATAAAGGAAGGTACTACTTATTACAATTTGACAATAAATTTTGGAGACAACTAAATGTTATATTTATTAATTTCACAGACATGAGCGTTGTTGTAATTAAATCAGATAATTGTCAATAACACTTAAATAGTTCAATTTAACAGCAAAGTATTTTAAAATTTGGAAGAGTTACTTACATAGCCTGGAATTATAACTCTAACACCTAATAGTTCGATTTCTAATTTTAGAAAAAACAGACAACTATTTTTGAGATCAACTATTCTAATTAGGTTAATTTTCTTCTGAAATAGCATTCGATTCTGTTTTTGTTTAAATTTGTTTAATATTGTTTTTAAAGAATACAACTGAACTTTTTAATTTATAAATTTAGTGTTATTACCTCTCTGAACCAAAAAAACTTTTGTCATGAGTGTACTTCAGCTTTCTTGCCTCAGCTGTCTGAGCTGTGCGATGCCTCCGCATAACTAAGAAGAAGATCTTCAAATTTGAAAAGTGAGAGGTGCAATTCGCGAAGTGTTTTTTGTGTTCTCTGCTAAAATTTGAGAATTTTTTGTGATATGCGACGATAATACAACATGGCAAACACTAATTCGGAATTTGTGACTGCTTGGAATGAAATATTCTCCTTTAAGATAGCTGAAAGCGATCTCCGAAAACCGACCGAGCAGTTTGTGTTTAACGCCCTGGTCAGCTACTTGGAGCAGTTTGACTTCAATCTCAGGCCTGCGATCGAGGTAAAAACTTTAAATTAAAAGATAGAAACGTTGCGAATCCACTTCCACGCAGGAGCGGCCCGGAGATATCACCTTCAAGATAAAGCTATGCCAATCTATCGATCACTACTACAAGTTGTCGGATAAATTGAACTCGTTCCTGTACATCGATCTCATCAGCCCCTGTAAGGCTCCTGGGTGAGGCTCCGCGTGCCTATTTTGCTTTAAAACATAACTTTTCCAGCCCCGAAGAAGACTGCGCATGTCCTGAAATATCTGCTCAACTACTGGCTCTACTTTAATATGATGAAAAAGGAAATAATCGACGTAGGCAACCAAATGGTCCAGCAGCATTCCGACCTGCTGAAGATGCAAAGGGATTTCATGGAGGAAAATGAGAAGCTCACGATTAAAGAAAAATCGGTTTGTGTTTGTAATTAATAGATTTTGGATACACTAATGCGGCGCTTTTAGATTGAAAAATCGGTTAAGGAATTCAAGGAAACCCTGCCTAAACTGGAAGCAAAAATTAAAAGTTTGCAGGATGAGGAAAGTGCGCAAATCGAAAAAATAAGGGAACTTAAAGAAATCTGTAGGAATTGCGACAGCGTGCTTACCCATCTCAAAACCACCGAAGAGGATCTTAAGAGGGGCATTGTCTCACAGGATGAGATCAACAACTTGAAGGAGTAAGCAGAATTTAAATTCAATTCAATTATAGAAGTTATCCAACTATTTTGACCAGAACTGAGGCATCTCTACAAAAAGCTGTAGCCGAGCAGGAAGAGATCGAAAATGCCACTCTGCAAAACAATCAGATAAGATCAGATACAATCAATAAGCTCACTCCGTTGATAAAACAAATTGAGTCCACCATGGAGATTTATCCACTGGAAAACTTTATATCGGCAAAGTAAGTTTGCTTTAAAAGACCTAATATTTTTATAGTTATATTTATATTGTCTCTACATATTATAAATTGTAATAATAATTAAAATCTTTAAGGGAAGTTAAGCAAAAACTTGCTGAAATGAAAAGAAAATACTCCCAACAGATATCTATCAATGAAAAGACAACTGCAGATATTGATATTTATTCCAAAAAACTTGAAGGGCTTGAACAAATGATTAGGGCTAAGATGACTGAGCTCCAAGAAGTTTTAAATGCTAAGGAAGATAAAATGCATGAGTACTATGTGTATGCTCTGCTTATAATAAATTTTTAGGTATATTTATATAGATTTCAAATTTGCAGAAAAATCGAATCGGAGACAAAAATGAGGGATGTTCTAATTGTCGAAGAAAACAAAATAAAGAAAGAGTACGAATCGGAGAAGGACAAAGGTATGTATATTATAGAGCTTGCGAATAATTTTGTCCGCCAGATCAAGTTGGCCCAGAAGACAACTAAGGAAATGTTTATGAACAATTAAAGGATTATTGCAATACTCAGTTGAACTCCGCGAATCCATTGGGGATATTCACAGAAAGTGATCTTTACTTCTGATTAAAACTAATAAATGATAAATTAATTACAACTAAAATAGTAGTGAACTATTTTAATTACTATCTTCAATATTATCTTTCTCCATTTTCCCCATTCCTTAGCAGCGCTAGTTGCAGCAAAATAATGTCAGCTTAAATGAACAAATTGTAATAGAAAAGGGCCCGGCAAGCGCATTGAATCCTTAAATTTTAACCTATGGCTGTGTAGATGTAGATCCTCTTAAATAGCTGCGCAACGCCTTGGAAATTTAAACTAATTTAATTGAAATGAAATTGAATTGTTTCAATCGGACAGGAGATTCTTTTTCTGAATACTTTATAATTGTCCTCGAAAATAAGAATTCTAAGATTTTTCTTCGTTTTGTTTTAAGGATATAATAAATTTTACCAACTAAATAATGCCCTAGATAATTTTTAAGTAGATCCGTTTTTGTATGTAAAATAAAAATATGACACCTCACAGATTTTAAACGTCGTTTATAACGAGGGAAAACCCTTAAGGCTAAAAGAATTTCAGAAATAGAAATCTTCTGGACTTTTAAATAACAAAGCAATTCACTACCCGAACAATGCTCGATGTCTGAATGGAGTTTACTGTCTGAAAAATTAAGAAAAAGAAAGAATTGGAGAATGAAAAGAAAAATATTTGATGGAGGTCTTTGTTGATTTCAAATGCGATTCCTTTTCGCTGACTTTAACTTGAAGAATTTAAAATAAATATGCAGGTTGGACCTGTTTAGTACTTCTGTACCATTTTACTTATTATTATTTCTTTTAAAAGTCGGATCACCCTACCTCTTTTCTGCCGCGCGGATAAATCTTTTTCCCTTTTTCGCGCAGGACGAAATACTTTCGCCGAACAAATTGGAACTGAAAGTTTTCCTTAACTTTTGCCGCTTTTACTGCGGAAAAACGATTCGTGCTTCAAGAAATTCTGTTTATTTAAACACCGCTGTGGGGGTTTGCAGGCAGCGAAATTAAAGCAGGAAATCTCAAAGAATGCAGAATAAAGTTTTTATTTTTTATATTCCTCTATTTTCACTACGCAGGCTTCCACAGATTTTTTAAGTTGAAATTAAGCAAATGAAATTGGGAAAAAAATGTCGGGGCGGACAAAAAAAAAGGAGCTACGAGTGAAAAGTGAGAAGCAAAATGTTCCGTCAATATACTCCAGTGAATAGGAGATTTATTGCCCTCATTACTGGAGAACTATAAATTAAAGCGCCTCCTCGGTGAAAAAAGAGCACAGTCAGCTGGGGAATGGATCCCGGAATTGGGTCCCTGCTTCTGTAATTCTTCGTCAACGAACTTTCCGGGGGAGTTAAAATAAAAAGGGAATCACGAAAAGAGCCTTTGCCTTGCCGTTTCAAACGGGCGAAGGGTTCGGATGGTGGTTTCAAAAATGCTGAACTTTCAAGAGGACCACTTTAAAACTGGTTCAGCTTTTCATTAACTTTTAAAATCTTTCTGATCCACGCCTTTGAGCCCCAGTTCGAAATTCGACTTTTCTTTTGAAAAAAAGAACCCAAACTCATCATAGCGATATTTATCACTCAGCGAAATATTCATGCTGACTATAATTGAGATAATTTCGAGATTACATCATTTCCGTTTGTATCTTGTCGCAAGTCGACAGTGGCAACGATTTTTTTCACGCGATATCTTTTCATTCATAATCATATTTCGCCACTGACTGTGATGTATTCGCCTTCTGTGCTTGAAGTAGACAAACTTTTCTGGTCCTTTTCATGTTGCTGAATGCCATGAATGTCTTCATCTACGGTCTTGGCGAGATGAAAAATCAGATGCTAGATAAAAGTCATTTTTTGACAATTTATTATAGCCCATATATCTCCGGTAACAAATTTACATTTCTCATCCTCGCGCCCTCGTTGCCACGGTCGCAGCTTTGGCGGCAAGGACTATTCTCCCTATATTTAATGATTTCTTGCAAACCCTGGCTGAGAGAAACTCGAGATTTAGTAGCACCCAAATTGATTTTCCTTTAATAAATAAGAGAACCGACAACTTAATGAGTGTTCGATATCAATATAATGTGCACTTTGTCAATCGATAAATATTTATTGAATATGGATTGGGGTTTTTGTGGTGTAATAGTGGTCATAACAAACCGACAATGTTTGAGTTAACTTACACCACTTAGTAACCGCATTAACCACACTACACATGCATCCTTCCTAAGCAAATGTTTAGAACAAATTGAAATTGCGGCTAATACTAAAGTACAGATTGAATTTCAATACAATTAAGACCAAACTAACTAATTAAGGGTTTTAATGGCATTCGTAATGAACCTAACATTTTTAAATGTTTAAATTAATTTGAAACAAACGTAATTTTATCTTTGAAAATATTTAAATATTGTATATGTTTTCTTTTTTGATAATTTCGATTTTTAAAGAAGATTTCGTTTGATATTTTCCATTATTTTTATTTAAAATTTTCACTTTCCAGCGTAAAGTGATAGTTAGTAATTTGTTTTCAAATTAGCTCTTGTTTTGGTCAAGTCAAGAATGTTTGTAATTGATTTTGTAAGTTCAAGTGAGAATATAGAAAAATTCTATATATTATATTTTTGAGATTTTATTCTACCACATAGCTATTATTAAGAAGCTGTGTTCTTTGCACAAGTTTGGCAGACAATTTTGCTTTAAATTGAAATTTATGAATAGTAGCTCATCAAAAATTTTTATTTTTATTAATATTCGTAAGTAATTTATGAATTCGCTTGAAAAATAAAATAGATATATTCTAAGTCTCTCTGATAAGTTTCTTAAATTACCGCCAAGTTTTCCTCACCATGAAAAAGACTTCCCTCCGGCTGCTCTGTGTTGAAATAAAGATTCATTAAGGACAATCCCAAGCTCCACTTTGCTTGTATTTTTGAAATAAATCTAATTAAAAACTTTTGATAGTGCAATCACACCCAAGTACAGCTCTCAGTGTCATCCATAGGTACAATCAACTGAAAATTGGTTTTAAGTGCAGCAATTCGCTCGACTCGACTGGTTCGGGTGAACAAACTTTTGAACTTTGGAAGGAGTTTCCTTTTAAGTCAATTCCTTTCGGTTGTCCTTTTCAGCCCACCGCCCCTTCGTTGGGATGCAAGATGAAATGAATTTAAAATCTATTTATCTTACTAATTGTTGGTAAGTGTTAAGATGTGCTCCGGGCCGGAGAAGTAGCGAACTAGCGGCGGACGCCATCAGCCAACCCGGTCGCCTCTTTACGACTTGCGCCGGAGTTAGGGAAATTGAATGCTTCCTTAGCGTTGAGGATCGTTTTATTTGGAAAATTGCAATTTACACAAGATTTAGTATGGGACCTTGGCCAAAATAAGTTTTAGGGGACCTGTGGTAATTGATTTATGAGTATGAGTCCTTCTGGTAGACGTTCTGAAATTGGTTTCACTCAGGTGTCTGTTTTCGGTTCAATTAGTCCATTTAAAAGCGGAGTTTTGAGTTCATATGAAGATTTTCCTGTCACTTTTAAAATCTGAACTTTAGTCGAAATCGAAAAAACTAAAAAAACTAAAACCTAGAAACTAAAAACTATGAATCAAAAGAAAAAATAAGGAGAATAATGAAATTAAAGGACAATTTTGTTGTTCTTTCCTTTAATGTTTTAAACTACAATATTCTTGTTACGGTTGATGTCTAATAAGTAATTTGTATTAAATTTAGTTACAAAATTAGAAATAAACATTCTAGATTTGATTTTATACAATTAAATATGTATTCCTCAGTCTATCGACTTTCGGATTTAATATTGGTTATTAACTAGGTTTTCTCCTGATTTTGTTTATTTCAAATATCTTTACTCTGTTATTTTATAATTTACCACTATGCTATTTGCATTTACGTTATGTTTATTTTCTTTTACGTCTTTTGAAATATTTAGTCTAGTCTCGAATTGTATTTAATTTGGTAAACCCCACATTTATTTAGTAGGTCAGGTTTTGGTTTAATTTTAATGATTAATTGTAATGTGTTTTTACAGAAAAACGAGTACCATCTAGAAATTACTCTTTAAACAATTTATTTATTTTTTTATTTTTATACTTATTCATTCTAAAGTAATAACAAAGAACCCTTCATATTAAAAAATTGCCCCATCCATTGCTCTTTGTCATTTTAAAAGTATGTGCGTTTTATTGAAGAAATTGAAGTAATTCTCAGAAATAAATTTCATTTTGCTCGCAATAAATTACATTTTTAAAGAATGTATGTTATTGAAGGCATAGAAATAAATTTGTTTGAACTTTCCCCTGTCATTAACCCGAAATTCTATGAGATGCTAACTCAAAACAGCGTGCCATTGTCACACCGGGCACCATTTGTACGTTTCTGGAGCGTAGATTTTGCGCCAGCACGATAAAGAAGCCAAAATACGAAGCATTCGAGGATCCCAGAGTGTCGTATAACACTGTCATATATTACATCTATTCCCGGTATAGAGCTTGGTTTTATGTCAACCCCTGGCACAGGTAAACCTCCCATAAATTTTGGATCTAGTTAAAACAAGAAAAGCGCGAGATAAAGTCTTCCGCAGGAGTCCCTCTATGTTGCAATTTGTTGCTGTATCGTCGCGCTCATATCTCCCGAGGTACATTCAGCCACCTCGCGAATATTTCTATTTTACACCCGCGCTCGGTGCTTTTCTTAGCGGGCTCATGTGAGGCGTATGTAAAATATTTCACGGGTGGTACCTGAAAGGGTTAGGCAAATTAAGGCATACACCGCGTAGAGTGATAAGGCATGAGCCCGAGATCGGGGGTGCTCTCATGCAGAAGTGCTCCGTGCTAATTTAATCACTTTAAGGAAATGGTACCCCTCCTTTAGTCCTTCGACTAATTCCTGCCGTAATGATCAAATTATTTAGCAACAAGTAATTCGGGCTGATGGTGCCGAGCACTTGCCTTGTTTAGCACCAGCGATAAGCGCTGAATTATGCATAGATCCGGGGGTGGAGCTGCAGATGATAGGGGTGAAATCATTAACAAATTACTCTGTGCGATTTCGTCCTTGAGGACTAACCAAATCAAAAATGCTTTGTCACTATTCAACTCCGCGAGAAGAACTTGTGCATTACGTCCTCGGTGGGACTGATTAAATTCAAATGACCTCTTGTCCTTCGTCAAGTAGCCATTACTTCCACTGTTTGTGCTCGAGAAGAAGAGTTTTCGGTTAGATAAGGGCGATTCCGTCATTAGCATTAATGCCTTATATCTGTCTCTCACAAACACTCCTGCAAAACTTGAGTTTCTTTTTTGAAGGAAACCTCAAGCTAAAGAGGTCCTTGAATAAGTTTTGGATTCTCTTCGTCCTTCTAGGGAATGTGGAGTGCTTGAGACGACCCATTAGTGGTAAATAAGGGAATTGAAATACAATTCACGCTGGGTGGAATATTTGTTCTCATAGACCAATTGATTGAAGAAGGATCGAACCTTTACTATTTTGAAGTGGCATCAAAAAATATAAAATTGTTTTGGAAGATATATATATACGGAAAAATGTTTGCTTCAAAATCGGTTTCGTTTTTTAAGTCGGTTAGAAAAGGGTATCTTTATATTATTTCTGACAAATTTAAGTTTGAATCAACCAAATGAAAACAAATTACCTGGTAATTATCAATTGACTTTAAATTAAAAGAATACTTAATAATCGTTGTTTTGCAATATAAATTGTGAAAGAATCGTTTTGAGATAAAAGAGTTTAAGTTTTTAAGATTTTCTTCGTTACCGGTTGATTGTTGGTCTTCTGCTATAAAAAAAAAGCTAGTCAAGTGTTAAGTTGTAATTTTTGAGATAAGGGCATATGTATATTAATTTTTGCATTGTATTGAATAGTTTTTTAATGAATTTAGAGTGACTTATATAGGGTTGAGAATTTGAAAATAAATTCTTTTATCGTGTTATGTTTTAAAGCAATTATTTTCTAATTAACTTCTTATAATTATTATACGATGTATCTTATATGCATATTTGATATATCTTCATAAAACCCATTATTTCCTATTTAGAATTGATTATTTCCTGACTTCTCATATTTCTATCACGACCGATTTGTTCGTCCCTATTAAAATGAAAACATGTAACGTCTAAGTAAGTTTATAGATAGTTGGAAGAAAATTCCAATCACACTTCGACTTCCGAAAGCAATCCTCGTTAGCACATTTCTTATAGTGCTATGAATTATGGCAGTTTGGAAATTTGTTCTAAGCTATTTCTGAGAGATGAGAAAGCGGACGGCCAATAAATCACTTCCTATGTGAAAAGGATTTCCAGATGGCTTCCACGCAATAAATGGTTATCATCGATGTTTCTGTGGAAACGAAAATATTTGCACTTATCCTTCATCTAAAACCCTTTTACTGACATTTTCTAAGATTTGAAAACTCTCTGAGAAGCAGAAGTGCACAATCGTATAAATCATTTGAGAAAACATTTGAAATATAAGAATATGGTCTAAGGGCTGGTGCCAACTTGAAAAGCTTCAACGGAGAGGACGTCGCCATGGGCACCCAAGAGCGGTATTTCCCTGATGTTCGAGGACGATAAAATACCGAAGTAAAAGATGTCACCTCTAAGGATATCCCTTTTATTGCTTCCCGTCCCTTTATTAGGACCATGATCTATTCAATGCTTTGTGCCGTCCCACTTACATATATCGCAAATATAACCTGAGTAAGCTTTGTATTCTATCTGGGCCAGATCTACAGCAGTTTTCAATGCCGACTAGCACGAAATCTGCAAAGAACGTGGCTGAATTTGTAATCTTGAATTATGTTACGTGCACGAAACTCCTTCTCCCATAAAGAAATCAATGGGATAAGTGGGGAGCAGGGCCAAATTTATGTGGGATATTCCTCTACATTAGGAAGAAAGTGGCTCCGATAGCGCCTGGCCAATAATCCTTTATTGCCTTTAAATCGGAGACCTTGACAAAGCCTTAGGAGAAAGAATCGCGACTTTGGCCTATTCCCGACGTGATTTACGGGAAGAGATTTTTACTTTTTTTTCTGCAATTATTTACGTATTTATTCAACTAACCTCCTCCGCAATCGCACTTAAGCCACTGCTTGGAAGTATTTTGCTCCTGGAAATTTGTGTGGGGGCGTGAAGTAAAAGCCGCCTGAATTACAAGAGAAACGCAGGCTCCTTTTGCCACTCCATTTATTTTACAGGAAATTAACTTTACAAAAGCATTTCCCTCTCAGTGAAATCCTTCAATGGCGGCACTTTGAAAACAGAAACATCCCTCAACAGGATTTCTTTTCCAGAAAACCGTAAAACACTTACTGTGCGTGTAAGCCCGTGATGTGAATAAAAAGTTGAATGACATTGAAGAAGCTGAAGATATTTACAAGCCGAAGAACCTCGACAGAAGCTGCCGCGAAGGTTTCTGGGTCTAGTGGGGGCGGAGATAGGGCAGATGGGAGCTCTGGGCTGGCAAAGGTCTCCGCATTTTAAATATGCAGGCTCACGTTGTCAGATGGATGTGCCCCCGGGAAAGGGTGGATCTCCCGGCCTCCAGGAGGCTCCAGCACCTCCTTGGGGTTCTTAATTTGAGCAGCAATTGGCATGCACAGTGCTTAATTAGGATTAGCACGAGAATAATTATTTCGTGGAAACATGAGACGTCTCTCGCTAGATAGCACAGACACGGATCCTCAGGAAACATTTATGCACAAGAGGACGTGTCTGCACTCCGTGCCAACTTAATTATATATTACAATCCGACGAGGAAGATGAGCTAAACAGACCTTAGTGTGAGCTATAGTGGTCCACTAGTAGTCAGTTGGTGTGAATAGACTCTTTCAACAGACAATTAACTAGCATTCATAAGGATGCCAGATTGAAAAATTTATAAATAGCAATTAGCATTTGATACACATATAACATTATCTTATCACTTTCAAAACATGGATGTTTTTATTAAATCAAAAAACTCGATAGTTTTTCTGTAGTACATAAAACTCGTAAACGACATGTCAACATCCAAATCTTACCGCCCATAATAAATCCAGAGATATTAAAGAAGTTACAGATTTGTATCTTACATACTTTCAAAACTACAAAGTAAATTAGCGAATTTTCCTCAAATTGTTTTTTAGCTTGAAGAGTTTGTTTTCAACGAACCTACCTAACCTTTAAATTACTTATGATATCCTGACTATTGTTGCTCCTGAAAGTAATTTAGTAAGATGGTAAAATATCCTACAGATTTTAATGTTGTCAGTTGAAAGGTCAGAGACTAAGACTGCCCATTAGTTCATACGGCACCGCAAAAACGTCTTTAAAGTTTTGAAAGTACGCAAAAATCATAGCTTGGTTAAAATTATTCAGACTAATTGCGTAAGGATTTCACATAGGGAGACAAGCAGGATTGATTTTAAATTAAATTAAGTTTTGAATTTCAGTAGGTATTCATTTTTAAGGGCATTGTTTGACAAGTAAAAATTACAGAATTGTTGAAGAAATTATTTTTCTAATTTTTCGTCTTGGGGTATTTCACGTCCCCATTTAATGGTGTTTTTGTTTTCCTTTTCAAAAATCAGAACTCAAAAAACTTTGGACAATTCTTTAAGTCTTTTAAGGATAGTACATCATAAAAAATTCGAACTAATTAAATATAGTGAGGCTTTAACATAATTTATTACACAATTGCGCCACACTTTACCAGGACCCTTAAAACTACGGTATTTAAAAATACTATGTTATGCTATTGTTCGTCCTTAAGAACATTTAATAATTGCTTTTCCATCCTTTTCCATCTTTGGTTTGTATTTATGTTACATTTGCTATACTTCATCACTTTTAATAAATTTCAAGTTTCACAGGAAATTAAATTGTAAAACTGCTGACCCAGTTCCTGAAATTGGTGTTCATTGAATTCTATCGACGAATGGGCAAACAAGTTTCCCGGAGTGTTAGATTAGTTCAAGGATCGATTTTTGATGCCGTCGGCTGGTGGTATTCAAATATCATTGCGTAATTTCCCGTGCTTTTCCACAATTTCACATATCACTCGTGTATTTTTGGCGCCGGCACGGCGGCGGCAGACTGTTGATCCTCCGAGGCACTTGCCACGAGTATGGTGACATTTTTAGCACCTTTAGTTAATCTAGGGCAAATTTTTGCACTTATTAGGTACGCTACAAAAATTTCGGGTTAAGCCCTGCTGCGGACGAGGAGCGGGGCGGACGAAATTGTGTCAATGTTTTTGCTTTTATTGCCTTACCATAGGTGCTATATCGAGCCACTCAAATGTGATTACCTGCGCCTCAGTGATTTTCATTCTCGTAGCCCTTTTGACCTTAATTCCAAGAAAAGTGAAAGCCACCTGAAGAAATGTGTGGAGAGGCATTTTTGTCGGTATTTAATTTTGAACAAGTTTATTGCGGAGGCGCCAGCCGGTTTCGCTTTGTGGTAAAAGGATTTAATTGAGATTTAAAACTCTGCGTTTAGTGGGTGGTTTTTGTAATTTAATGAATGACTTCTTTCATAAGTCTTTTGATTAGACTGGACCTAAAATGCTCTTAAGTCGAAGTGGTGTTGAAATTAACTTACTTTGGTAAGTTCCATCTTAGGTACTATTTTTGGAATCATTCCCCCACACTACCATCCTTCACTAGCTTATTTTGCGAAGTCATTAGGTCGGATGAATTTACACGAGATTTACAACGCTTAGAATGAAATTTTAAATTGTTTTAGAAAGCCTGTTATAGTTCTAAGGGTCACCTCTTCCTTTGTTCCTTTTTCTTTGAGATTTCACAAAAATTTGTCACAAAAAGATCCTTTCTAGGCAGAAAATCGTTTAAATGTTCCACAAAGTTCTTAGTCACCATATGAAATCAGTCTTTGAGGCTCAGGCCGACACAACTTAGGTAAAATCTTGGTTTATTTTGGGCACACCTTTGGGGTTTTGATAAGTTTTTTCAATTAAAGTTGCTGAACTTTCTGACATGAGCAGAGATTAATCAAACTGGGATAAACCACGCTAGTCACGTGTAATTTTGATTTGAAAAATAGGGTATATATTAAAAGGATATAAATAATGTTTATAGATCAAGGACTTTCTGGTTTATTGAATTTAATGAAATCTAATTGAAAGTATCCTGTACAGAAAGGTACTTAGAAAATAATTTATTAATATTTCATGTTCGCTAACTGTCTAGTAAATATATGTATATACTTATAAAAAGAACTTCGATCTAAGATAAAATTTAAATGGGTATTAATACCCGACTGGGCTATTAAGTATTAAAATACTAAAGTATACATTGTAAACAATCTATACTATTAGTTTTGTAAATTTTACTCCCATAAATAGTCAGTTTTATTGTTTGAAATTTATTAGAAAGTTAGCTTATTTTCAGAGAAAAATAAAAATTTAAGTTCTTTGGCTTCTGTTAATTCTATAGTCCATATTAAGTCTAAGTTTTCTGTAACTTTGAAAATATTGAAATATTCTCCTCACCCATTTTATTGCTACGTAGTTGATTTTGGAGTATCCTGCAAAAATCCTTGTTTTACTGTTGATCACTTGCCTCTCCACAGAGGAAACTTTTCCTTGAGGTGCAAACAAACAATTCTGCTAGCTAGGAGATATTAAATAGCGCCCTAAGCCATGGCACAAGTAATGCTATTAAAGTAATTTTGTTTACTGTATCGATTGCCAGGACTCCTCCTCTTTGATAGGGATATCTTATCCCTGGAGCCGTCCCTAAGCTTCGTCGGGAGATGAATCTAGGCAAACAACCTTCCCCGATAGTTCGATTTCCCATCAGAGCACATAAGCCGGAGTTGAGGCAAAACTAAAGTTCGTCGACTGTGTTTGAGGAAGCAGCAAAATTAGATAGCTTGCGTAGAATGTGAAGGTGGAAAATATTCACTAGGAACCAAGGAATATTCAGTTAGAATGTCGCGATATTAGATTCAAGTTTCCTTTAGTAATATTGTGTTTAATCACCGTGGAAATTCATCCTTAGTATTGAAAACTCGTACTTTGTCTACAGCCAAGAGTTAATAGAACGTCGAAAATTTAATTGGTACATAGTGGTTTAGGAAACATTTTCAGTCTATAAATAACCACCCTGAAATGTTTACAGAAAGCTTGGATGATTTTCATTTGTATTACCAATTACCATTTTAAAAAAAATTTAGGTAAATAAAATAATATGCGAAATATCCTCGGTGTCCGCAGATTTGTTACACCTATGTGGTTTTACTTTAAACCTTAATGGTGAAAACTCATAAATGTAATCCGTATTGTAAGAAGATTACTAAAAAACGAATAAGCCAAAAGTGATAATTCTCTGACAACATAAAATACACCAATTATCCAATGTGATTTGTTCAACATGTAGGAGCCATTACTCTGTGGAAGCTTAAATATATTGAGAATGTTTAAACCTTTTTTTCCACTGTTGAAACAGAATTCAGCTCAGTAAATTATTTAACAAAATCCTGCATGTATTTTAAAGCATTAAATAAATTAGTTTTTGTCTTGATTTCAAAAAATAAAGATTGCAATCAATTTAGTTTTTCCGAATAGTTTTAATGTTTCATAGAAACATGCCGGGAAGATTATTCACTTAATTTCCATTGCATCGTTGGCAATCAAACCGGATTAAGTTTTCGATGTTTCAAAAGATCGTACTTGAAGGAATGTTCTGAACTAAAAAGTGGGATTTTGTCACGAAAAATGTAAATAATCGTTTACATTAACTTCATGGCTCTAATACTCTACTTCAACTTCTTTCTATATTTCAAATCTCATTTATACTATACGTTGAGAACTGTGTAGCAAGAAAGTAGAAAAAAGAGGTAATTCTCCATCTCACGTAGAAAAACGTACTCAACCCGCAGCTACAATTTGAGCTGGATATAAAAGTTTTCCTCGAAAATTTCACAAAAAAATTAAAACTTTCCCGGCTATGCGGTGTAAAGTACTTCTCTGAGCATCATTCACTTGCAGTCTGCAACTTTGTCATCATTACCGAATTTTGCAGAATTTTCAGGACTTGAAGTATCCACTTGAAGTGCAGATGAATGACGATCCTTTGCTCGGTTTTAAATTTATTTCAACCAATGCTTCCTGAGAAAACCGCTTACCTTCGGGTTTTGGTCGCATGTATCCAACTATGTAGGGTCGCGGTTGTCTCTGCATGTGTCCATCCGGGACCGGAAATCGCGGTGCTACCTTCATCTCAAATATTTTCCTAACATTTTAATCATAGCCCTGAAATGAGCACTTCGAGGATCCGGATGGTTCCTGATATTTGCCTGTGAACCGTCGGGAACTCATAACTTCTTTCATTTGCATCCCAGCGAAGGCCTCTTGAATAATTCAGACGAGCTCAGCGCCCATGGAGTTTGAGTTTTAGGGCATGGCCTGCATCTATGTGCCTCCCCAACTATATATAAAGGTCTGGTTCAGAAGAATGCCGTAAATGTGATGTAAATTGCGCCTACCGCCCTCGTAAACCCTGGAAAGTGGTCCGTTTTAGATTCATTGAATTCAATGCCAGTAAGTGGCTCTGGGATTTTCAGGATGACGAAAATCTATTGCCCTACCAGGGAGCACTTTTATCTAGAAGGGCAAAAAGCTGAAGAGTTGCAAGTGAGAGCGGTTCCGCAGCTCGATATCTCACTTCCTGGGGAATATATGTGAATTATTCATAGAGCCGGAAAATAGATCAAGAAAGGCGCCATTTATGCAAACAAAGGTAGAACAAGGTGGAACACGTCAGGGATTCGGCTGTGAAAACGATATACCGAGCGACAAAACAGAGGGTTTGTTTTTGTAAATATTTAACGCATTCTCGGGGAACTCGTCGAGCTAAAGGACGTCTTTTGATTTTCTTGTATAAGCCAGCCGACTCAACCGGGCAGAGGAGGATTCGATTTTACGTTCTGCGTGAAGTAATGCCCTGGAAGAAATCCCCCACAATCCGGTCTTGCGAAAATAAAACTCCTCAAAGCAGAAAATCCCAGCAAGAAGTTCTTTAATTAATTCAGTAGCTGAAAGGACCCCCGGATCTACCTAATTTCACGTAAGATTAGTCCGCTTCGATTTATTGGCTAGAATAGTTGTTTGTTTGCAGCACCATAGCACCCTTTCATATGGAAATGGCACTCGCTTCGGATCAATAACTTTCCGAATTCAATTCAAACGTCTATTCTCAAGCTAACGAGCAAACTTCCCATACACAAAGTTCCTAATTGACTTGGAAAACTTCTGTACGTTTAAGATCAATTAGAAAGTTAAATTGAATTTACATTCACTTGGCTCCCGGTTGCCGACGCATCCGCCATGTATCAAAGCCACGTCTGCTCCGTTCTAGCCCTTTCCAGCATCCCTGCAGCAATTCTTGTTTATTTGTCCCAATAGCTCAGGACTTGTTTAAAAGATTTTCCACTTGCCTTTGCCTTTTTGAAATGCTTCCAACACCAAAGGGAATTTCGTACCACTTCCAACTAATTGCGGAATCAGCAACTAGTCGCATTGCACCTATGAACATTCGTAACATAAAAGCATGACATGTAAGCTTAGCAATTTTGATAGAGGTAAAAGATATCGTTTAAGATTCGGAATAGCAATTTCCATGGAAATACGGCTAAAATGGAAAAGTACCATGTGTGCATTTATAAGTTTTTTAAAAAAAATATTTCCTCACTTTAGTTATAAAACGTTTACACATCTTTCCTTCATTAAAATTAATACTTTAGCTTTGAAAATAAACCTTTTAGTCATACCTAAACTGCATATGTTTTAAATTGACGACAGACTGAATAATTGATTATTTGAAACAAAATATGCTATTCTATATTCTTTTCATTTTAGATTAACCATTTTCTAAGACTGAACATACTTTTCTTTAACTTAATCTTGATTGTTACAGCTTATGGTTTCAAAACCGTATTTTAATTATTTCCTCGTTTATGACCGGATTAAATTTGAAAAATATTATAGTTTCAGTCAAGTTTATTTCGAAGCTCTTTGGACAAAAATTCTCTAACAAAGTTGTTAAAGCTCTCATAAATACATTTCAGTAATCTTTAACTTCAATTAACTTAACATCAAAATAATAATCGGATTTTTCGTTTTTGAAACAATTAGCATATTATTTTGATAGTATATTCTACAGGATTTTAGCTGATTAGTTTTATAAATACTAAATATATAGAGTGAAGTAATGCAGAAGATTTATGTAATAAATTAAGAGTTAATAGGACACCTTGACATTTTCGAACAAATAAAATGATTGTCTGCTTTATAATATTTATAATGAAAACTTATAAGTACACTTCAACTAATCATACGTTCAAAAGTTCCAACAATCGGGACGTCTATTTAACAAATTTAGTACGCGTTTTAGTACCAACAATATTGTCTTCGATATAGTGAAAATTAATCAGCATTATAAGTTTCATTTTTGCTTAGAAAAACAAAGCCTTTTGTACATTTTTACCCCAATTTTTTCAAAATGGGAACTCATTGATCATAAATTCCGTCGAAAAGATCTGCCAATATTAATTCCAATGTTATACTACTGCTCGCTTTTAGTGGAACATTTACACTCCCAAACGAGACAACCCTGTCTTTTACCATCTGTGAAATATAAAGCTAAATTGAAAAAGGTATTGATAAGTATTGAGAGGGCTTCATATTTTACAATGAAGCAAATTCTTTTGTGAACAAATAACAATAAAACAGAAATACCTTTGAATTTTCCTGGTTTTCCCCTTTTACAGAGAAGTTATAAGTCAGTAGCTCCAAATCTAAAGTCGATCGATTTCAAAGGACTGTCCGAGTTCCTTTGAAGGGTATTCATATTTTATCGTCTCAATTATTCCCACCAGTTCTGGCGTACTCTTTGTGCCCCGTAAAAATAATGATTTTCACAGTGAAAATTCCTCAAGCAAATGATTCTTCCGAGCCAGTGATTCCATTAGAGCGTGGCAAACTAGACTCAATGGGCATGAAATAAATCGCCAGTGGGACTAACAAGCACTCGCTCTATGTCCTTCTACTGAAAACGTAGGAATTTTCAAGCTGTGAGATCGGATACAAACTCTGAATACTCCGTGTGTTCCATTGTTGTCCTTAATTGAAGGAGGAGTCCTCTTTCGGGATGGAAGAATGACACTGTAACGCTATAGAGCGGCGAACTGTAATAATTTGAGTGTCACAATTTAAATTTAATACGCTTCAAGTTGTCGTGGACGTTTTACCCTTTCCCACTCAGCGGTGAGAAGCATCCATCTACAAAAGATGCTTTTTTTTCGGGGAAAACAAGTGTAAAGGTAATGTCCTTTCCAAGGAAAAAAATTTAAATTTATCCTTGTCTGACTTGAAATTGTTTGAGATAACGAGGAGATTTTTCTGTAGAATGAAATGTTTAATGCGGATATTACGAGTATTACATATTCTGGAGCTGTTGTATTTGAGAAGGAAGTTCGAAACAATAAATCTGAGTGGATTAAAATTGCCGCATTTAAGGGTGTTCTTAGATTTTTCAGTGGGGCATCATTTCCATTAAATATAGATATTTCGTGCATCTAAGCAATTTTCCGGGAAACTTTAAGCAATAAAGCGAAACCGTTGAATAAACCTCGGCATCCTGTTTCATCCAGGAGCGGGCTAAATCGCCGCTAGATGCAGGGTTTTCGTTGCCTAAAACTTTCATTAGAACTAGGACTGATGTTCTGCTCGGAGAAAGTCTGCAGCTTCGGGCAATTACCGGATCCGGTTGTTAAACACGAACCAATTATTTCCTCCCTGTCTCCCCGTAGCTTGAGCAATTGTTGGGAACGTATCCCGGAGCAAACCAAAAGGTTAACTTTAATTATTCAGAGTGCCGGCTGTGCGCTGCTGCCATGGAGGTATCATAATTATTTAATACAAATTGGATTGCCCGGCTTGAGCCGTTCCCGAACGCAGACTGCATGCAACGATGGTTTTGATCCCCAGCCACATAATATCCGTTCATAAGTGGATCGGAATCCAGAGTTAGTCCAGAGTGCGGCCGGAGCTATTGTTGCAAACCACGACAACGGACATGAGTCTCAAAATGGTAGGACAAATAGCTCATGACTTATTTAGTTCTAATTAGCTCGAAAAGTGCGCAGAGTGGGCCTGTTCTATGTTACACGGTTTGGTCTAGTTAGCCCTTCGTTCGTCCTGTTGCTCCTCCATCTCTTCTAGCCAGCGGCAAATCGGACCCTTAAATTATTTGCTAGGACTCCTCCAGCCCTAGTTAGATCCCCCGATGGCGACTGGTTACATTAGACACAACTGCTATGTGTAATGCGCGATATAACCAACCGCGGAACTTGCCTGGAAATTGACTCGAATTATTTCCCAACTAAGCCCGTAATTTGGAAAGCTATTAGAGTAACTCCATTATCGCAGTTTAATTTTTTTTGTATAATCCCCTTTTCCCAAAATTGATCCGATTATTGAAATTAATCTCATTATCTGAAGACAATTTTGCTATTACATGCTCTCGTTCCACAAATAAGAATTAAATATTTTTTGTAAAGGAAAGAATCGTATATTTTTGTATATACATAGTAAAAAGTATAAAAAAATTCTAAGCAGATTTGGATTATATATTATGATATGTAATTTCGAAAAGCCATTGATTTTACAAAAACAAATTACAAGCTGTTTGTATTTATAAAATAATTAAAAATCATTCAAAAAGGGATTCATAGAAAAAACCTTGTTCAGTATAATTTCCTTGTTTATTGAATATAATCCTTGAGCTACTCCTCTTGTCGCAGTTAAAGCCTGACTACTTCGACTCATTAGTGTTGTTAAAACTCACATGTATTTAATTGGTTTCAAGTCAGAACTGTATGGTGATTATTTCAACATAGTTAATATTTATTTCTTTATTTCCATCATGAAATAGAGGTATGACATACTACGATAATTATTTCCAAGAAAAAGTTCTACAACATTGTGACTTACGTTAAATATTTCAAGTGAAGATAACCAAGTAGTTTTTAAAAATATAACTTTAAAGTATTTTATTTATCGCGTTAGCTTGATGCTTTAGTTTAAAAGTAAAATGATGCTATACTTATTATTGAAGTGCTTTAGTTTAAAATTCAAAATTTATACCTAAATAAAGAGTCAAATATTTAACTCCTTATAAGCTTTCAATAAATCAGTGTGAATGCGTCACCTTTAATCCTGTTTACAATTAATGAAGACATGAGATTGAAGTGAATTTGAATAATAATCCTAACAATTGCTTTGATTATTGACAACCTCAAGAGCAAGATGCATAATATTAATGACTACTCCCTCGGATGCTAAATTATTCTAAAGCTTTCTTGTGTCATTAGTATCGCCAAGCAACATAAATCAAACGCCTCTCCGCTTAATTAAACGTATGTACTAATTATCAATTGAACGGCAGCATCACATATTCATTGTTTGACTCATTTGAAACACCTACGTATGACTCTATTGTTAAAGGACCACTGCCTCTTGGGGCCGGTTTAGAAATTCTATTAATAGCACTTAATACGATTCATGAGCCCTTAAGGGCTTTAGTGAGAACTTTATCTTTTTCCTTTAACTGTGTACTTCATAACTATTAATAAGATCGAGTGGTCACCTATGAGAATCGATACCAATTTAATTATTCTCTCTAAAAGAAATTATTCTGAGCGTGAATGAAAAGTTAGTTCTGTTTTACCTGTTTTTTTCTTAAATATAGTGGCATTTTTTAATTAAAAAATTCATTCTAAAAGTATAGGTACCCTATTGGTAATTTTTTTTTCTATACCTGTAACATTCACAAACTTTGAAAAGAGTTGATCAAATCGAAATTTTGACATCCCATTAGGAGTTAAAACATATATTAAATGAAAAATTGCTCCAATAGGTATTTACAATATTATATTTTTGGATTTATCCAGGAAAATTAATTTATCGATGTACAATAATTCAGCATAACATGTCGCGTATTTTTAGAGAAAATAAATCTATTCCTGGATAATTCGTTCGATACGTTTCAAAAGAATTATGTGAATGTGTCAAATTTAATATGAAATAAAATATATAATTAAAAATATCTGATATAATAATCGCAAGTTAATGGAAATATTTTATGAAACGTTCTCATCACCATAAAAATGTTAAATAAATAAAGTTTATTTTGAAAAATTAATTTGATCGGCAGGTATAAAAGCATTATTTTGCAATAGATATAGGTAAATTTTAAATTTTTGTGAGATATACATAAATATTTTTGGAGGAAATAGTTTAATACTTATACTTAACTATAATACATAATATACATATTATAGTGACTGAGCTGAAAATAATGCTTTATCCAACTGTTTTTTAAAAAGGCTAGGGGCCTCTTTCACGAACTTCAAGTAAAGTGTTGATTAGTTACTTTTCAAGTAACGCTAATTGGCAAGTAAAAGTCACGGGTAACTTCTATCAATTTCACAAACGAAATAATGGTTTAAAGTAACGAATTATTCGTTAAGTGAAATATCGTAAGAAACCAGGCGTTAATTCGTTCAGTATTACGTCCAGTTTTAGAGTTTTGAATCGCGTATTATTAATTTTCATGTTGCAGTGACTAAAAATATTCATGGATAAATATTTAATAATACACAAAAGACAAGTGCTACTCGTCAGTTAAATACGCTACTTGGCAGACGGACTGGCAAGTAAGTTACGGGCTACTTTATTCATCGGCTAATGTTACTCGATGATTGTGAAATTCGTAGGTGTAGTTATTGGTGACTTTAACTGGCGGTTAGCCTACTTGCTACTTTACTTGGAGTTCGTGAAAGAGGCCCTAGGTGAAATTGATTAATAAACTTGTCAAAAGTGCAAAAAGTATGCGGAAGGCGAAGTATTTTGTAAACTCTTTTGCATTTTAAAATCATAAATCATAGCATGAACCCGTAATAAAATAGGTGTTATAATAATATAATTTCGACCAAAGCGTAATTGCTAGTAAGAAATTCTCAATAAAACAAAGGGAACACTTTGTTGTCATATGCACTTTATATTAATGCTCGACCCGAGAGATGTTCTATTTTCTACAGTATGGTATGACTATCTAAAAAAGGAGAAGTTATTCTCGGTAATGTGTGAATTACACAACTAAAAAAGGTTTTATCCAAGTGATAATGCTACATTCCCGAAACCTCGTACTTATCAAAAAGTAACCAGGAGTGCAAAAGTCCCTAAGGAAATAATTAGTTTGAATGGCCGCCCAATTGTTTTGCCACAAAAGCTAATTGCCGTAATTCTAAAATAAGTATTTTCAGCTTTGTTCCATACATTTGACAAAATTCTGGAACAGGGTGGGTGCCAAGGCGGGTACAATTCCGCCGGATGACGGGAAAGTCGACGGAAAACTTTGTGTCCATTTTGTATTGTGCACGAGCGAGGAGCGTCTTCACGCGCGTGCAAAACTTTGCCAATTTGTCGTCCTTAAACATGAAGAGAGGCTAGGCTTTATCGCTTCCAAAGTTTTATGAAGTTATTTCGTTTAGCTTCGACATTTTACATGAATTTTATGCAGGATGCTCGCTTCATTGTTATGATCGTTATGGCGGAGATAACGCCTCAACAGAAGCGCAATTGAATGAACCATCCGCATTTTTACTACTGCCCCGGCTTGATAATATTTGTTCCAAAACTTTTCCGCTCTAATTCTGGCAACTTAAGTGGGCTCTTTTGTGACACGAGGAAGCACAAAGCCATTGTTGTACTCCTGCTTTTCATTCGTCCTTGGAACTTGAAGGATGTGGAGTGTGAGGATGTCCACCCAAACAATATTAAGTCCTGTTTTTTTATCCATACTATGATCGGACCTTATTAGTAGATACCGCTCTCTTCGGCTGATTCGTGTAAGCAAAATATGAGATAAATCAAATACCCTCACAAAAGCCCTTATTTAACTTATGTGTATCTTCCGCACAATTAATCAGGGTGAAGAGCTCCCAGACAAGGGCCATTTTCATTTCCGGGGGTAATATATCATGAGAGTTCTATGTGTGTTTATTATCTTCTCCCAGGCTCCCGAATAACTTCCCAGCTCATTTCGGGTGTCCAGGGGGAGGTCTTATCTTGATTGGTTTAATTTACAGTCTGTTGCACTACGGGGAATTTCATTAACTCAATTTATTTCGAATTGCTACCATCAAAGTTTCCAGCAATTTCAACTGGCTAAATATTTTTAATTCGAAAATAAAACGTTCGCCGAGGATGACGGCAGTAAACGTGCTGAGTACTGGGAAAAGTTTATTAAATTTCCCTCAACTTCATTATTTTAATATTCAGGCGACGTCCGTTTATTTCAGCGATTATTTTTCGGGTGCTCCTTCTGTCCTGCATTAATTATACGAAATTCGTAAATAAGTTTTTTATGAAATCGTAAAACTCGCGTTTTCTACCGGATCAAGCTACTGGGATTCAGTCGAGTTTTATTGGAAACAAAAGTCGTTTCACCTCTGCAGTGCATCGTCTAATCCGATCTTTGAATTTTACTGTCCAAAAGTATTTTGTATACTCTTTGAATTGGGCTAGTTTAATGATACCCCGCTGGGTATTATAAAAGCGTGTTCTATAAAAACACAATATTATAGGTTACCAAGACGAAGATTGTTTATAAAGTATTTCATTAAAATTGTTGATATTACAAATAGAAACAGTACAATTGCTCATCTGTAGTCCTTAAAATTGCAAAAACTCCTTTTTAATGTTGTCATAAAATAGAAACAAATTCTCAACAACTTAATGAATTTCCTACAAAGTTATATTTCTTATTTAAGTATAAGTAGATTATAATACATACTTCTAAAAGTATTTCTCTTCTGCATTAACTATTTTACTAATTTTAATTCTTTTTTATCTTCGTAGATTAAAAGATGTCTGCTGTCGGTGAAAATACTAAAATGCTGGTAAATATCAAGGTAAGATAATGTTAAGGAAATGCTTCTTAAAACTATTTGTTCTTAATTAAGAACCTCTTGAAAAGCAATCAATTTATGAAATTTGCCGATAAATCTCCAAACGAGATTATCTTGAATAAACTACTCGAATTATAGCATCGACGAGAAATTTAATAAAACTTGCAGGATCCGCAAAGCGTAAACGTAAGCAGTTTTAATTAAAGCTTAAAGACTGTGATGTGAAATCGATTTTCTTTCCACTTACTCTGGATCTCAAGTAATTACTCTGCAAACCACCTTAGGTTAGGGGCTCTTATAATGAGAATAAACTAATGCTTCCTGTCCCGGTACGAAAATTTTATGCAAAATATGGAGAAATGGTTAGTTAACTACAATGCTATTAGCCATTAATTAGATGGTGTGTATTCTATCAGAAAATTAATTTGTGTCGTTTGTGGGCTTAAAAGCATCACTCCCCTTCAACTGGAAGTATTATAATTTGTATTTTAGAATTGTTTGCTTCACCTCATGTTTAAGATTTTGGAAGCTTCTCAATTTCCTCAATGTTTGCCTAAAATTTCTACAGAACACACGTGACCTCTTGAACCCACCTCCGAACGTCTAAAATTCGTTGCTTTTAAAACTCGAATGAGATCGGAGCTACGTGCTGTTTAAGAGCAGCTTCCAATCATCCATAATTCCTTGGATTTAAATTTAAAGCGGCTCTCAAAGAAATCCTCCGGGGAGTATAAACTTACCCAAGTGCCTTTAGGAGGTTGGTTAAAACTCAATCATTAATTGAGGTTAGTCCACAAAACGAAAGCTATAAAATTTTGTTGCCCATACTCCCTAGAAGATAGGAGTAAACTTTACGTCCATTGCTCCTTGCTGCTTCTTTGCATTGCATCCAGGTCACGTAGCACGTGCTGACAGAGACAATTTCAGTTTAACGTTCAAATTTCATTTTGCAATTTAAAGGGTGCGAAGGCGGACTAGTGCTCAGAATAAGCCACCGATAATAAAAGCAGATATTATCCATTAAATAACCTCTGTCATCAGTCGGATTTCGGGGAGTGTAAGGATGCAGGACCAATTTTCTGCTTAGTCTGAAACTTTCTCGTTTAATTGTTCACAAATATTGCTATTATCACTTTGAAAGCAGATTTTATGGAACGCAGTTTGAAGAACAATTTCAGCAGAGATATAGAGGATGAAGATATGTCATATTTAGCATAGTGTTAATTTTCTTCACATATTTATGTGATAGTTATTGGCTTTTTGTAGCTTTTATTTTTGTTTGACGACTGTACATTGAATTATAATCGACTTTTATAATATTAATATAACTGGATTTAATTTAATATTCAAGATCCTCGATAATGAATCTCATATTAGACATTATAAATTCAAAATGGTGGATAAAAAGTAGTTTACGAGAATACCTATTTAAATAACTTTTATCCTTACAAAAAAAATAGCTACGTCACTAACTACTAATCATGACTCAAATGTTTGACCAATAAAATTAAAAAGAGTGGATTAAAAATGGTGGATAGCCTTGATACATTTTTAATTGACATATTGGAATCGCTATTTTAACTTTTATATGTTTAATTGCCAGTCCATAATTAGTTACCCCAAAATACTATATGATGTACATTTTCGAGAAATAAAGTAAATATTATGTCGACCAAATATGGATAGCAAAAAAGAGACTTACGTACAATTGTTGTATTTATATATTTTATTACAGTGTATCCCGTATAATATTTAATATTAGAATCAGCGATGAAAGTAGTCTGAATATTGAAGATATTCCACAAACTGCTTTGTTTTATTGATTCATTAAACTAAGATGTTGCAACTGTTGTATGAAAATACACAATATTTATTTTGGAAGCAAAGAAATGAATACCACGCAATATTTACTTTCAGTAAAGTAAATACATTAAGTAATCCCCTTCATCTCTTTAATTACTCACCCAAGGCGTAATATGTCGTAATTAGAGCTCTCTTCCATTAGCAATGCATATAATAATTTTTGAAAATATAATTCAAAGTAGCTCTTAGCTGTAATTAAATTCTCCTTTCGATGTATGCAAGTTGCGATTCAATTTCACGTCCTCTTCGTTTCTGTTATTGCAAGACATAAAATGGGGCTTTGATGTTATTACGATGGGAGGAGAAAATGGGAGTGGATGCATGTTATTGCACTAACATTTTTGCATAATGCAAACGACAGTTTTGTTCCTTCCCTCAGTTGTAAAAATAGTTTTAATTAAATTAATATTTAAACTCTTGAAAGCAGACAAATGTAATTTCGAGCAAGTTTCTGCTTGATGAAGAGGGCTAAGTTTTCGAGATATCCTTGGAAAATGAAGGCATTAAGTTCTCTTTATAGCGTCTTTCCTTAAAATTTAAGTGCTTCGGTTCGTTCATAGAATAACATGCTATCAGACACAAGGATGCCAACATTCTTCAGATAGTCCTAGACATGCTTTCTGGACAAGCAATTTTAAATCAAAGGACGAGGTGATCGAAGACCTCCCTTAACTGCTCCGGGTATTGTGCACTAAAATTGAATCTCATTGCCTTAGACTTGTCTGCATATGTTTCGCTTAAAGATTCCATTTACTTTGCCCTGCATCCTGCCAGGACTCCGAAATATGTCTGGCAGCACCAGAACGTGATGGTGTAATGCTGTTGTTAGCCAGCTCTGAAATCTCTTTATTCTATGCAGAGCACCCGCCCGGCTTGGGGATTTATTGCAGTCGGCTATTGAGCTGCTGCAGTCCTTTGAGCACCGACGGCACAGCGAATCCATCTCGGCTCCGTAGTTAAAATATCCTAGTATGCAACACGATCGTAAAAGGAATTGAATGCTATTTTACGTGGCAACGCGTACGTTAATCAGTAATAGATTTATCTTGCCCTGCGGCTGCCACTTGATGTCAGCAGGTCCAGGAAGGATTTGCATCTAAGAAAATTATTTTATTTGAGTAGAAGACTGCTTAATTGAATTGTTGATTTAAGTGGTGGTTTTATATGTAAGGAACCTATTATCAGAATTCAATGAGTGGTAAAATAGACCATATCGACATAGACAAGACATGACCTTCGTCTTAGTGGTAAATTTGCGCATATATGTATTTATTATTATTATTTTATTTACTTTATATAAATCCAATGGCAATGTAATATTATCAGATCATTTTATAGATACCCATACGTACACACATACTTAATTAAATAGATATCCTTATAGTTGAGATAGATATACAGATAATATAAAAATTACACAGGCGTTTAAAATGAGGTTGATCAAAATCCTAATATAATTTTTGGAATCCAAAATTTTCTATCACATTTCATTTTCGAAAGAAATAACGTTAAGGAGTAATAAAAGTCATACATATTTTGTCAAATTTTATCATTGAATAAAAGTAGGAAAAGTTTAAAAAAGTCCTCTAAATTGATTTAAAACCAAAATCAATTATGTATGTAAATTTTGCGGAATATCAACTGAAAAACTGAAATAATCTTCTCAATTAATTTGGTAAACCTGGGCCTTCAAATTAAAAATTGATAATTATTCGGATCATTTTCTGCATTAGTCTCATTAAATTTACTGATGTTATTAATATCGTCCTTAAAATATTTTTACATTTATTGTGGCCCTGCTTCATCGCATACTATCAGAGCCTAAAATCGAATGCCACATATCGCATAATTGTGCCCTTTTCAGCTCCCAGCGAATTGATTGGAATAAATTTCAGTGTTTAATCACCTCTACCTGATTTTATTTTTAAACTGGAAAAAAGCGTAAAAATTTATGTTTTCCTGCCAGTATTTATGGATAGGCAGATGGTTTTTAATGCAGTTTTTCGCGTAATGAGAGTTGTTCCGAGGACCACTTGAAAATTGTTTTTACGTTTTCGCTAAAAGTTGTTTGGTTTACTATTGAATTTGAACGAGTCCACTTGTTTGCCGACAATAGGTCTCAGTTGCTACACCAAATTGCTCTGGTTTTATACCTCGATTGCGAAAGCTTGGTTAACCAGAAATCGTAATTATTTTTCTTTTTTAATTGACAAAAACAACCCTTTAGTTTCAAAATACTCAGATGCTTGAAGTAGTTGGCGGAAAAGTTTCAAGTGGGAATGATTTTCATTAATTGCGTGATTTCAAAATGTTTATATTCATGACTTCTTTACCAGACATCAAAACAGATTTTTGTGTAGTTGGCAATTTTTGCTTGTATTGCTTTGCTTTTGTATCACGGTTACGATTGTTTGCATAGTTAAATTGTAAAAGTATATAAAACAAATAATTGCGTACATTAACAAAAATTAATGAGGATTTCATTAAATTTTATCACGATTAAAATAATACATATACATATATATTTTATTCTTTCAATAGTAAGTACGTACCTATACGAAAATGTTACTAGATAAAATAAATTACTTGAAATTTGAAGAATGTGCAATCCTTGCACAGACACGCAAATAACATATTTTATATTTTTGAATTAAAATGCCAAATACTAAAAGTTTCAAACACTAGAGTGGTTGTGTACTCAAAACTGTTTTACACAAACTCAATCTAAGTTATTACGAGTACTCTATTAACCACTCTAACTTGAAGTATTTGAATGCTAAATTATTTCGAGTCATTTTTAGAATTCCAATTTGTATAGTGACGACTAAATTCAAGTTTGTGAAGTTAAGTGTTCTTTTCCTAAAGTTTTAAAGTGGAGAAGTTAAGTTTAGTATTTCTTGAATTGGTTTAGGGATATCAGAAATATATATTATAATGTTGTTATTCTATGGGAAAATAGGTTTTTCAAATTTTATTAGATGTAATAAGAGATTGCTTTTTGAAGTTTCTGAAGTTTCTATAGGATGTTTCTGTAATGCTAGGTAAACCTAAAAAAATCAAGTGGCAGGCATTTTAGCCGCTTCATTTAGCCTCCTATGAATGAACATATCCTCAAAAAATTTTATATCCCGTCTATCTCGAGCGCATATCCTTGGTTGAATGAACCCGGTTCCTACATTTACCCACAATTTTTTCTGCTTTTTGTATGAAATTAATAAAACAGCAAACATCTGCAGGAAAGGTAAACAGTGGTTCCGGGAGACGAAACCAAGTGCGCGCTCTGTTTGTATTTACGTTTCGTTTAAAATAAAAAATGTAAACGGCCACGTCTCTTAACACTGCGAAAACAATTTGAAATTGCTTTTGCCGTGATGTCTTCGCTATCCAGGAGCAAAGACAGGATCTCCCCCACTCTTAAGCTGTTGCGCGGAGCCTATTTCTTGAAATAAGTCATTTTTATTGTTTTTCATTTTCTTCAACACAAGCCTCTGGGGTGATACATTGCAAATTAATTCTTAATTTTTTTTCTCCTAAATTTTTTTCTTATTTTCTTTTATTTTCTCGTGAAGGAAGATGATTTTCGCAGATACGTACTTTTGCTATCTTTACTTATCGTGGAGGGGTTCCTTTTATGTGAAAAGATGAAATTCATAAAGAAAAAATAATTCCTCCTTTCACAATCTTTTTTATCCTTAAGGCTTTGAACTCAGAAAAAAATATTTTCTTTGTCAATCCTTACCAAATACTATTTTAAGTCTGTAATGTTGAATATACTAACAACATTGATGTTTGTAGTAGTACTAGCATGATTTCATTCTTAAAATGTTGAAAGAATATTTTAACACGCTCAACCGTTAAATATAATATTTACAATCAAGTATTTTCTTCAAGAATAATAAAAATATGGCAACATTACAATTTTTTGTTGCTAACTATCATATAAAAAAATTTTATAATATCAATTCTAGATACCAAATACCACCCCAGCCTTATTATATTACCTTAAAAATCTTCATACAAAGAACAAATTTAACATCGCTTGACATGCATCTGCAATCAACATAGTGACCTGGAATTTTTAATTCTACATTTTAAGGATTATGAAATGACATATCTTAACATTTCAAATTTTGAAAAACTCAATTATTTTATACATTTTTGGAGTTGTTATTGGAAATCACTGTCAGCAGTTAGATTGCTAGTTGTTATATGTATAACTATCACTAATATTTATTATTGTGATTTATTTTATTTTACTTAGTTTGTGGTACTTTGATTCTTATGCTTTTTAGAAAAGGAAAAAACTATGTAGGTATGTATTTATATTCTAAATAATTGTATCCTATATGTTCAGGACGAAACGTGGGAGAGATACTGAAACCATAGACAAACCCAACCATTGGTAGGAGTTCTTAGGTTAGTCTTACAAAATAAATTGATGTTGGCTTTTTAAAAAAGGAAAACCGAATCCCTATTTTGTCGTAGCCAATATCTTTCTTCTATTCAATTCTGTCTAAAGTTGTAATGCACCTTATTATATCTACTCTGTGGAGGGCACATCCAAAGAAGCCATTTAAGAGATTTGGACGAGTCTTTTTTAAAATTCACTTTAAGAAGCTGCTGTCACTGTTGCTTGGCATTTTCACTGCTCTTCCTTGGTAAGCAAGATTTTGTTTCCTCAAAGCTAAGTAAAATACCTCACTGTCAATGCCATTTTTCATTTGTCCATTGATCCCTCCGCTTTTGTAAGCCGCACATAATCGATGGCGAACAAACTTTCGAATTATTTATTTTGCTTCAAATGCTACATATACTGTGAGCATCCATCGCGGGGGCGGACGGACGTCTTAAGAAGAAAATGCATCTCTGCACACAGCATCCAGCCAGCAAGCAGCTCGATAATCTACCACAAACATATAAAATTTTAGCAGTTCGATCATTTATCAAAAATTTATGGAAAATTGAATTCGCCCGATTTATGTCTCTTCGGAAACTTTTCCAAATAGAAAATTTAAAGAAAAAGAGAATTTTTTATGACCCTGTTCCGCAAGACTGACTTCGCTAAGAGGGCCGTGACCAAGGAATTTTTCATTGTCGTTGCAAGGAGTTAAAGTTGGAATTTATACGGACGAGAAACGATCGGATGCGGGTGGTCCTGGAGACAAATTTTCTTCGAAATTAGGTAACCGACGAGTAAATCAAGAGTTGTCTGCTTGCCAAATTCCACGTTTAATCGTCGTTATATTTTGGCGACGGCGTTTATAAAAGATGGAAAGTTATTATTTTAGGTTACTGAAAATGCTTGGCTACGTGGTTTTGAATAATGTAAGAAATTTTATTGATAAGTTGGTTTGAAAAGAAAACATTGAGAATATATTGATATTCTTATCGTGCTGAAAGGAGTTATACCATAAATAATAATAATTTTGAAAATGTTGAAGAGTTTTCTGAGTCTTCTTTTATTGGGACTCCAATCATATGACTTTAATTTAAATATATAAAATTTGGGCTCCTAAAAAACCCCTATGTTTTTCACAGCGGAATATCTGCTTAAATGCAAGGTTGTTTTTAATTTACCAATTTTCTGAATAATAAATATAATAACATTTCCGTAACCTGAAATATGAAAAAGTACCTATACCGAACGTTCATCCACGAACACATTATTTTTGTTATGAAATTCGAACCTACAGATGATACTAATTTTTTGTTTCAATAATATGTCAACAACAATTTTTCTAAAGGGTGTTTTACGGGAACTCATTAATTAAAAACTCGAACTGCAAAATCGTTGATCCAATATGCCGAAATTATTTATTGATTTCTAATTGAAGCAATTTCTATGAAAACAAAATAAATTGGAAATATGCAGGAAAATGGTTGAAAATATATTAAAATAGGGTTGTTGATTTAATATGCAATAACTTAGTATTAATTATTTAAAATTATGACAAAATATTTAGGTAGGCGATTTATATCACGAATAAATAAATAAATAGCAAAGTTTTTGAGCAAATATGTACACTTAAATTAAAAATTATTAATTATGAAATCAAAGTATAAAATAAATTATGGAACGTCTTCGATTAGGCTACAGTTTTTTCTTGCTTTAAATAATTTGATTTAAGGTATTTGGTCTTAAATTGGTGCACTTTATGGCAATCATATATGGTGATTTTAAGACTTTATAGTTGTATGTATTTTTCAGAGGATGCGTAAATTATGCAAAATCTGAGGATGCTTACAAATTTATTCATATATTCAATTTGACTTAAATAAGTTAAGGCAATCAGGCTCAGCGATAAACTGGTCTCAACGAAGCACCTGCAATAAAATGAATCTCAACATTATGATTATCTTAAAACAGGACTCATTGTTGGACAGAAAACTAATTGCTATTTTCGTGCTTTCATAAGACCTGGTCCAGTATTTACTTTACTCCCTTTTCCCGTTCCCATGTTATACTGAGTGCAAAACTAACAATGGGAACACAAGTCGTAAACTTGCAGGAATAAAACGATCTCATAACTCATAATTACACATGTAGCGATGAAATTACATTGTAATTCAGCTGGGTTTCCGGGCGCAGCTTAAATGGCCACTGAAAAATATTAGGAAACGTAAGCATTTCCTGGTAGCGTAACATGCTGTTCACAGCGAGATCTAGGGAAGAAATTTAAGGATAAGTTTCTTCCGCAAATTTTATTTATGGTTTCTGTAGTTTGTATGGAAGTTCCGTTTACCCTATATTAGGCCGCAGTAGTTATACTAGAACTGAAAAGTTTTACAAAACTATGAATTTCTTCCGTTCTACATTCAAAGAAAATTTATTGAACTGTGACACTGAAGCCAAATCGAAAGTATTCCAACAGAAGAAACATTTAAATTGTGTAGGAACGCCTTAAAGATTATTAAGGATTTGCGTAAATCTACTCGGTTATCTGACTGATGGAACCATTTTACCCTCATGATCTATTGGGTTCAATCAAGCGGAAGGGTTGCCTCAAAAGCGAATGGGGAAGTGCATTGTACTGCACCTGAATGGCAATTGTGCAACGACATCCTCTGCATTCATTAGATACTACGATGAGCTGCATGCAAAAAAGCTTCTCAGGACCCATGAGCTTCATTCAGTCGATGCTAATAAGGTTCGCTTTTTCCCTATCGCAACGATAAAATATCTTCTTTCAAAAGATATCCACTTTTAGAATTTTCTCTGAAAAGTACATATATTCATTACGATCTCCTCAATAACACCCTTGATCTTCGTAGGAAAGCAAAAAGAACGTTGAATCGAATTGAAGTTGAAAGGGTTTGTATACCTAAGTGTACCAGTAAATTCGTGAATCTTTTCAGGTGGATTTAAAGCTTGATTAACATAAAACAATAAAATTCGAAGAAAAATTAGCTTTGCAAGCCACTCAAACCCTTTTCTATGAAAATTGTCTGCCGTATCAGAAAAATCTACGTACGACCATAGAAAAATAAAGACGAAATCAACGAAGCGGTTCACTTCATTTGTTCTAGATGAATCTTCTTGGCTTTATTTTCCTATGGTACGATTTTAAACAGAATAATTTTTAAAATTGTTATCTTTAAAGAAGATGCATAGCTTTAAGAATATTTGTGAAAAATACCATATACATATATGTATGTACATATTTTGTATTGAAAGTTCTCCTTCCGAATTTCTTGATAAATCTCCTGAACTACACCGTCAATTTATTTTTATAAATTTTATTCATTGAATTGGCTAGCTTAATAATACTGGAACAAAAAAATTAATTTCTGTTCCAAAACTAACGTTGATTAAGTTAACATTTTATGTTGTTAATTGCCTTGTAATTATATTGTACTTATAGAAACTAGCCTGAATTGATTTGCCGTCATATTATACCTATATATTTACTGAATTTACTAAATTCATATGATGTATGTTCGCTCGTCCTTTTCGAAAATAATCAACTGCTCCGGACAAAGGTGATTAATTCTGGAGCAGAAGTTATGAAAAAAAAACATAATTTTTCATGAATACTTGCTCAGACTGGACACAAAATTACATTAAACAAGTGCTCGCCCATAAATATTGGCCGAAACGTGAATTTCTGGATTTATCGCTGGCGAAAATATAAAAGGAGAGATAAAAGTGATTAAAAACTAAATGGAATTCATTTTTAGTGCGGATGGAAATTCGGGCGACAAGTGTGAAAAATAATCCTGAATAGCGGCGAGTCGGTGCTCCTCGCGAACTGTATTTTCGCGGAGTCGCGGCTTCGACCGGTACTACATAATGAGGACCAGCCCTAGAATTCCTCGTACCGTGCCGAACCCGCGTCGGGATGCTGTAGAAACTGATGCTCAGTGGACCGATGATGTTATTCACATGCAGCTAGCAGGGTTTGCACAAAGTCGAAGCGGCACGCTTTTAAACCATCAATTTATTAAAAAGTTTTAATTAATATTGCGCCGGCAGACAGCGCTAATTGAAATCTCAAATTCAATGGTCGCATAAGTGTTGGACGATGTTATCGCTCAAATTGCGAGACCCCGAATCCATGACGCGTTCAATGCAAATGCGCTGAATAAAAATCATTAATTCAAAGGATTTATCTCGGTCACCGCCATATGCTGCAACTAAACAATTAGGCAACTTTTCAGCGGCTATGCTCGACCGCATATTGAGTTAAATATGCTCGCCACTGGCAAAATTTAAAATTATTCACAGGGCGAAAGAACTTAATGAAAGTATTTATTGGGTGAGCTAGGCAAATAGCTGCCAGGAAAATGTTTTCACAATTTCACCACTATCGATTTTTTCACCAAATAAAAGCGTTTAATTCGCCATTGGAAAGCAAATAGTAGCATTACTCTTACAGGGTAAATATTGATTATTTTTCGGTTTTGAATTTTAACACGATAATTAAACGGAGCTATTGAAAGCCGCCACATCTGAATGAATTTTAGGATGCAATAAAAACAATAGAATATATTGATATTGGGCATGTCTATAAAGCGGAATTAGCAATTATTTTTTAGTGACAAATATTTGAAATCTAGATATATATAATAATAGTTCTGATGATCAAATATTATTGCACAATAAACTACACTAAAATTCATCTAGTGTATGTGAATACCTTTTACAAAAAATATATGGTTATGAAAATTTGATTTTGCTCGCATATTTCAATAAATTGATATTGTAAATCTAGCAGCATATTAAGGATTTAAATTTGATGAGTTTATCACCAATTTGACAGTAACGTAAAAAAATAAACATCTGTTAAGAATTTAATTTTGAGAAGTCACTAAGATCCTCTTCAAATTTCTTAAAAATCATAAAATTTAAAAAATACGTATATGTACCAAAAAGTGTCAAATTAAAAATAGGAAAATAGTAGAAAAGTTACAGTCGTATTTGAATTTTCGTTAACATTTTTCTGGAAATTTTAACTAAAGCGTAATATTTTGCTTTTGTGAAAATTTTGGGTGCAGTAGTTTTTATGGTTTTTTTTCGATACTTTTCGCAATATCTACTTAAGTTATGGAACCATAAAAGTTGAGAATGTGTTTGACGTTTGTTTCCAGCTATCAGACGTTCAGTTTGTCTTTTATAATTTTGTTATTTTTCAAATATGTAAACGATAAAATTGATGCAAGTTTAAAGTTTTTTTTAGTATAGTTATACTTAAAATGTACATGCAAAAAGGAAACCTTCTTTTATTACTTATGAAATTTATACATATAATATATACATACTATATAAAAAGATTCAGCACTGTAAAATTTCCCAGCATCCCATCTATTCTCCCTTTAATTCTCTTAAAAAGCCGAGGTGCTAAACAAGTCAGTCGGTTCCTATTAACATACACCTGAAAGTTTAACGAAATTTCTCATAATTTCCTTGACAGCGTTCACAGGCCATCCCATAAATAATTTCACGTCCCGGTGCAGCTGTAGCCGTTCTCAAATATTTTAATAAACGTTCATCTATGTCACTTCGAAAATCCCACGTAACCATCCCGAAAACTTCTCACGAAACAAGATTTCAACAGCTCTCGATGTGTGCTACCGAGTGGAGTGCCATGAATGTAAATGTTGTCGCCAGTGGAGCCTGCCACTGTAGAACAAATCCTCCAACATTTGACCCCAAAACTCAAGAATAATTTATTGGGGGTGGAATGGCATAGCACTGAATGAGCCCCAAACAGATCCACTTAATCTTCATAGGTACCTGGGGTAAACAGCCTGCCCCGAATGGATCCACATTGAAAAATTACCTCGGCACCACGAGAGTCCCGGAGCCCTACCTGGATGAAATGCAAAGTGCATTCATTTGGCCGGGCTCCTGTTGTGAACTTTATGCAAATACCTGGGGAATTTGAATTTCTCATGTTTACCCACAACTAAAAGGATAGAGTTAAAATTCTGGGCCGAGGTGGGTACACCGGCCATTTTATTGATAATATCGTTTCACCCTTTGCACCCTCGGGTCTGGTGGTGCTGCACCGGCATCGGCCGAGATTCGAATGAATAATAGAACAATACGAGACGTCATCAATAACCTACTAATTAGCTTACGCTCCTCGTGACCAAATAATTTAACAAACAACAAATACCCGTCGCAACTCCATAAATTTTGGGTCAGACTTTGGTTTATATAACTTTCCAATTAGTTACCTGCAACTGACAGGTTATATTGCCGTTCTGCTGGTAAAAATGTTTTTATCCGACTAGTTGCAACCCTCTTACCTATTGCTGGCCGCAGAAACTTTGTACAGAATTTTTCTTTAATTAGATTTCTTAAAAATTCATTTTTTTTTTCAACTTCTGCTAGGTTTTTTCGTATTATGCGAATACTAAAGGTTGGTACCCACCCTCTAACTATTTCATTAAGTTTTAATAACATTCTGCAGATATTCTACCCAGTTCGAAACTGTTATTAAAAGTTGAGAAGGCTTAAAAACTTTCAACAATTAAAAACAAGTTTCATAGGCAACAAACTCGGACAAGGTGCCTCTTCTCTGCATCCACTTCTATTGTATTGGGCGGGGCAGTTGGGGCCCTCTTAAGACTCCGCCACCGACAGGTAAATGTAGTCATCCCCCTGAACAGAAAAGGCAATGCAGTACCTTTCGAAAGTTTGCGAGAAGAGAAGGCATTTCTTTTTTAAGTTTTAATTAGTTTAATGCTCTTGTCTGGTTCCTTTAATCAGACTACCATCTGTTTACGTTTATTCGCTTTAAGTTAACTTCAACTGTAGAGGAAGATGTTCCCATTTCGGGCCACTTTGTGCTTCTGAATAATTGAATCTTGCCTTCCATCAGTCAGATTAAAATGGAACTGAAATCGTCGCTTGGGAATTCTGTCTTATTTCATGTTTCCTGTATAGATTGTGCGTCTGTGAAAGGTTTAATTCCTCTTTATAAATGACAACTTCCTTGAAGATTTATCGATATTTACATGAGTTTAATTAAGTTTAATTTGTTGTTAATTTTATTTTTCCAAGTAATAACACAATATTGAAAAGTACTCAGTTTACTATGATTTTGAAGAGAGAAAGTGGAATGTGCACGTAATTCCTCATATGTTGCATATATTAGGTAGTTAGGGTCACGTAGTCAAATTCAGTTTTTTGAAATTTTAATTTATTATCTTTCGTTTTCTAATCACATATTACAAGAAAACATTAATTAATTAAATTACACTTCCTTTTTTAGCCTTAACATATTTGGGTACTTATGAAAATAACCCTTATTCTCTAATGAGTAGTCAGTTTCCAGTGTAATTTTTCTATTTCGTATTTAACTGAATTTCGAGCATCTACATAATTATTTAATCCCAGTATACCTACTACTCTTTCTCAAGTAAAAATAGCAAAACCTTTAATTCGTTTTATTTTTAAATTTTCTCATTCAAAGGATAATTTATAATTATTTTACGTAAATGCAATTTTTAACCTAAAGTTACTCTGACTGGTGAAGTCGCAGAATGAATTTAAAAATTAATAAGCAATGGAAGTCAATTGTTGGTTTCGTGCATGAAATAACCATTTTTGGGTCTAGTACTGGTGAAATGAGTGCGCCTTTTACAATATTTTATGGAAATTTCACTGCATGCAGCCAGGCTATACTCCAATTAAAATAATATCGAACACTTCCAACCACTTAGTGGCAGCCTTCGAAATTGATTTCAGCTAAATTATCTTATGACCTGGAAATCCTCCCACATCGGATTATTTTTAGGATTATTTTTGAAAATACGAATTAGACCGCATCGAATGCCTATGCTCTCTGATTTATTAGGGTATAAGGCAGTGAACTTAATATTCACAGAAAGCCACTTCGGTTTGCCAAGTCCTCTTATATCGGTCTAGTGCACAATTTTCCTCGGAAAAATTTTCATGTTTTCTATAATTCCAAAAATAAAAAAGTGCAAGGCGAGAAAGCGCATTTCCTTGATATGGAGTTTTTGAGAAATGTATTGATGATGGAGCAAAAACTTTGTATGCATGACTTCAGCCAGATGACGACAATGCAGAAGGAGTTCGCATTCGCCGCCAAATCCGTGCTTCGCCGTTGGATGAACGAGTTAACTTTTCTTAGGTCATAAGTTCATAACATCGGTAAGAAACTTCTGCAGAAGTTTTTCTTGTTCAATGGATTGAGCATAACTCAAGGCTTACTGCTGCTGGGACTTACTTTTTAGAAGTTACCTGCATACACTTCGTCGTAAATCGAAATTCTTTTTTCTTGCTTTAATAAACTTGCATAAACTTGGTAAAGTAGTAGGCAAAGTGTTATGTTCCATGCGTGGAGTATGGATGTCATACGTGGATATTGAGTTTTTTACGAGTTTGCTGCTATTTTCTCGAAGTATTGAAAGTTTTCAAATATACCTCTGCAAAAAGCACCATTAGTTGTTTGCATGATTTGACTATTACATGTTGCAACCCCGTCAGAATATTAGAAATAGTTTTGAGAAGTTTGATAATCAGGTCATACATGTCATACCAGCGAAAATATTCCTTGTTTTAAAATGAACTCAGTTATTTCATTGGCAGAAAATTAAGATTTAATATTTCGGTGGAAGAGAGACTACATTAAAAGCTATTTTGAAAAGTTATAATTGCGAAATAAATAAACATAGTTGGATACAATTTTGTAGAAATAACAATGCATCCTTAGTGAACAAAATTAAAAATTGAGATTGATTTCAGAATATCGCTCGAGCCTCTTTTCTGAATGGTTTTTGAAAATTTACTATGATATCTTTTACAACCTTTTTTTTTAAGAAAATGTAAACAACCCAGTACATTATTTTGACTATAGATTAGACGAAAACCAAAATGAACTTTTCCGCGTTTCATATTTTAGAATATAACTATGATACTTTAATTTAATTAATTTTTTTATGGAAGTTCAAAACTTCAAAAATTCTTTATTAAACAGAGATATTAACCTTAATCTAATTTCCGAGCACTATCTCTCTTGAGTTATGACGGTTTGAAATAATAATTGAAATTGAATAAAATACTTAAATATGAAGCCCGACAAATATTTATATTATCTCCAAACTAAATAACATTTCTGACATAAATGGCTGCATTAATTGCGGTAATTGCACTAATCATTAAGCATAATGCTCCCTGACTCCATTCAATGTATCATCTTCGCATTAGTCCCAACTCACCTGATCCTCTGCCAGAATCCGGACCAGACCCCTTTAACTTGATTAATGGAAGTCGCAGGTGATTAATGGCATAAAGCAGGTGTTGAAAATACGGGTGCGGGCAAATTCTCTCAAAATTGTCTCCTTATAATTAATAAAGCTATATCTTGCTCGCGTTTTCCAGCTTCGAAGGACGAACCGGCGGGCGTTGGATGTCACGCGGAAAATTAATCTCAAAATCATTTCCTTAACATACAATCGTGCAAGGCAATTGGTGCGCCCGGGTCGGCTGCATATTCGCTAAATCTGAAATCGAATTTCCTTTAAATTCATAAATCTTCCAAGAGCCAAATTGAAATAGGAATTTATAGCGTTCTTGTCTATCCGGCGATAGTATCCGCTCAACGTGGGACGCCTGCAGTCGAAAGGCACCGCACTCCCAGCAGCACTAAATTCAAATTTCGACACTTATGTCATTATGCTAGCCAAAATGTGCGCATATAGAACCACCCGCACATTCGGGAATATCCCGAAAATTTCACAAAGTTGCTTCATATATCATGAAGATGGGCCTCGAGTACACTTTCGGGCTCTATTCAGATCGTTTTATGATGCTCCTCCTCTGGTGGAGGAAATTGTTTGTCTTTGAACGTTGGCCGACACCAAGACTGTCGATTTGCAACGTGATGCTCCATCTTGTCGGCATGCTATTAATATTAAAATTGTGCTATAGTACTAGTTCAAAAACAAACAGCAAACTCATCAGCATTTCAAGGACATATTGCAGGCTACTTGTCTAAGAGAGGGCGAAACTTCTTCTACAGAAATCCTTCTTAAATTCTTTCGATTTTCGCGAAAAATAAAGAACTAAGTTTTTTGCATACCAAAGATCAAAGGATCAATTTTCTCTCGCTTTTCTGGAATCTTTTAGTTTGCTGTATCCTCGGATCTCACAGCCTGTTCTTCTTTGTCGAGCAATAAGAAGTTAAATTAGCTTTTTTGCATTTCTTTGAAGGACCAAAGGGTTTGAGCCTCATTGTTCTTAGACACTTGAGCTCTCATCATGGCAGCCAGCCCCAGACTTTTTAGGGTTCTATTTGAACTTTTATTGTATTTTTTCGATATAAAAGGCTTTTGTTTTTGCAATTGAAATATAGGCAGTAATGCTTCTTTTCTACAATCGTATTTACAGCAGAATAATCCCTTTGTTATTTGAGCAGAATAAATAAAAAATTGCTATACTCGTGAATTTTTATTGATATTTACGTAAAGATATTTAAACAAAAAAAAAACCAACAAGTTTTGCGGAGCAATTTTCGATAGTTTCACAGCAATCTTCGGATTTGCAAAAGGACGTATTTTTAAATATTTGTGACTGGTTTGGTCATTTTCATGCCGCTGTATGGGTTTAATGGTACATATTTAAATAAGGGCGCAATGTTAAGTATGAAATAAAAATATGAAATTCCACAGTAACTTTAATGTATTTTAAAGGGTTTCAAAACATACAAAAAATATCTTTTTCTATTGTATAGCAGAGTATTTACATTACCATAATACTTTATTATGCCGTCATGAATATAAACTCTAGCGTGAAAAAATGAATAAATACTCATATTTGTGTATCAAAAACACCTCGATGTGCGGTTTTAATAATTTGCATTTGATAATTAAAGGCCAACGGCCAAATGCGGCATATCGCTTCCCCGAATACATGTTCCTCTATTTTATAATTTATTGTTGCACTGAATGTAAAGTAATTCATAATTGCAAATTTATGCTCTGTCGAATTTGCACGCATTACAACAGGTTCTGCACAAATATTGCTATTATATATGAAAGTGTTTTTATTGTAGAGGGAGATTTAGTTAGTATGCTTACGTTATTGAATTATTTGTTGAAAATTCATCAGGCATTCATATTCCACAACATGGCAGCTATACGTTTTTCTAATTGTTATAATTACAAATTTGTTGGACTGAAAAATCTAAGCCTAATAGAAAATTGCAGGATTCAGATATTGCTTGAATAATTTTTTAGTATAGCGTAATTTAAAGAATTTAAATTTTAGAGTTAGATTGTTTTGTATTTATTTGGGCAGATATTTGTAATCTATGTTATATCATTTGTCAGATTTGATAATATAGGTTTAAAAAAAAGTATTTAACTTTTTTACGCCGTAGCTGGAAAAATGTATTAAACATTATCGTTTAAAACAAAATCGATTTCTTGATCCTTGTAAATATTTACACTCCTAAAATTTAAATTTCAATGGGAATGCGTTGTGTGCTATCAATTTCGTTGCTCTTACTTAGTCTTATTAAGTTTATGCTTTGCACATCGTAAAAATTTCCAAAACGGCTATTCAGTAATTAGAAGTGCAATTATCTTGGAAGAAATTACATTTTCACTTTGTACTTCTGCCTTTCTGTTAAAGCAATTCTCTACATTCACTTTAGTGCAAAATTCCTACATTTCGTACCCGTGAGGTGGGACTCTTAAGCCACACTCAGTTTTTAATGACTTTTTGATGGCACTCATAAATTCTCGAAATGTGGAACATTGGCAAGCTGCAGATAGCAGAAACCACAATTTCCCACAAACCATCGAAGGATGAGTAACAAAGTCCTGTGCGGGGGTAGGGAAAGATAACAAATACAAAAATAAAAAAAGGAGTTTTGAATAATCAAAAATGCCTGACCTAATCCTCCCCCTTTGGCCGCAGGCAAATTGCAACTCGTCGGGATCGCCGCAATAAATCTTCATGCGCCCTGGATGTGAAATATTAAGGCATTGGCCGCATTATGGGGCGCTCCGGTCGTGCATTTCGTAAGCCAAAAGTGAAATGGGGCGCACTCCAAGGAGTGAAACATAAAAACCGACAAAAAAGTAATGAGCTCCTGGACCACATCAAGTGTCCTCATATGGCCACAGACGTGAGCTGATGCTGCAAGTGTTGTTTTATGATGCTCCCGATGTCGGGGAGCAACACAAATAAACAGGGGAGCCAAATCCTGTTGACTTTTCGGTTTTAAAGGACGACAATGTTTAAGGAAGGTTTACGAGGCTGAGTCAATATTTGAAGGCGGAAATTTCTGTAAGTTGTTTGTTGAATTAGGGACGCTACCGCCTTTGGAAGATGCTCGGAGAAAAATTGCTACCAAAGGATTGTGGCTGCTTATCGAGAGAGTGTCCCTTTTTCAAGACGCCAAAGGAGGAGTAAATGTTTTTCTACTTGGGATCAGCAGGATATCTGGAAACCTTCGTATTAGGAAACTTTATGTGCAACCATCGTCTCTCTGAAAATACTGTGAAGTTAATGACGAATAGGAGGCTTTTAATGTCTTACAATTTATATTGGCTTAGCAACGTAATGTAATGGGTTTAAATTATTAAATCTACCAAGAGCACAAGTTTTTATAAATTATTTCCCTTTTTAGAATGTTGGTTAGGAACTACTTTTGTCTATAAAATGTTGGCAAATTTTTATTACAAACGAGGCCCCGCGTGGTAAAAGAAAAGTATTGAATTTTGAAAAATGTTTATAGGAATAAATACTATAAAAATTGTTCAATTAGGATTACATTTTAAAAATGTTAATTAAATTTGTTTACGAAATAAAGCATTTATTCTCCTTTATTATAATTGTTGAAACTTGTCACATAATTCCTATGGGAAGAAACTTTGATTAAGTGGCACTATTATTTTAATTTATGACAACAGTTCAGTTAACAATCATTATTTTATCTTAATTCATGTAAAATACATTTTATTTGTTATTTCTATAACTCGTAGATATAATTATGAAGTAAGAAAAAATTCCAAATTAAATATAATCTTTTTAAATATAGCGAATTTTTTAGAAGATCGAATTAATATTAGCTCTGTATTTGTAAAATTTTACTACCAAAAGAAATTTTTTTTGTGCTCATGAGTAAATCTCAAATTCAATCAGCGGCATTAGGTTTTTATCTTTTAAAACCTACCTCTGTTTTAAACATAACTCGATATTTGCAATTTAGTCCAACACATTTTAGTGTATTCTTTAATGTCACGCTTGCGCCCTCAAAATTTAAAGTATTTAAATTTATTCTCACTGTAACGCAGTAAACCTTCAACTGCATAGAATAGGTTTCCTAGAAATGTAATCAAAATCGAGTGAAAAGCGGATTATTTCCTGTATTTTTATTTTAGTTCAGTGGTTTTCTGCAAAATGTAAATACAGGGAAGCTTTTCCCTGTTTTACCAGTTCACCTAAAATATAGGAAAGTTTACAAGAGTATCTAAAGTTAACTTCTGGTTGGTTTTGGTATAGATTCAGAAAATTTTCCCAGAAATACATTATGTGCATCGTGCAACTGATATCACAAAATATTTTAAACGAGTACTGAGAATTCAGTAAAATTAAGGTAGTACTTAGCAAATCAACTTGTTTAGATTTAGACTTAGAAACTTGGCAACCGCAAGATTTTATCTGTAACAAATATTCGAATGAATTATTTTTAAAGCAATTATATAATTTTCTTCAATATTGTATAGTATGAGTTATTGATTTAAAGCGAATGTTGCGTTCAAATTAGAAATTGTTTCTGTTTCCTTTGAAGGAAGGTTTTAATTTGTGTAAAGTCCAAATACAACAGATAGTGATACTAATTTTGGAGCGTTTTCTCCCTATTTAGAAAACACTTAAAAACTTTAGTATGACTGGCACGTTTCGCTGAAGGTAAGAATAATCTCGGAGTGAAGTCAAGGGCCAATCCCTTCCAATTTGTCAGTTTATTCGTCCTTTTCAGGGCCCTCGCAATTTCGTAACCCCGAAACACATCAGGACTCATTTATATACACGTCAAGTGTTTCGGGAATTTTACCCTCGGACAAAAACAAAACAACACGTAAAGCGAAAAAAAATGTCCAAAAGAAGAGGAAGAGATTTGGAGCAATCTCAGGGTCAAATATTCGAGGGCGGTAAATTTGTCATTGTAAACAATAACGCAAAATGGGGAGAGAAATTGCTCGGATGCGGGAATGCCAGGAGGTAATGACATAAACATAATTTGGGGATTGCTAATTTATTATATTCCTTCCTTCCTCCGGATGCAGCTGCTCCTTTTATTCCTTTCACAAAATACTTTCGGTTCGTCTAATTAAGCCTTGCGAATTCCTGGCAATATGACAAAATTCCTGGCGCCTTTCCTGGCGGCCGTATTATTTTATCGTGAAAATATCTCAAGCAAATTTCTTTTCTAGACGCAATAATTTGCCACAATTTCGTTTCAGTGTAACGCAAATCGTTTTTCTTGCATTTTCGTTCAATTAGATTACGGGCTCTCTCGGTTGATTAATTTAATCCCATCTGATTAATCTTCTCCTTTTTAACTTGTTGAGTCGTAATTGAGGAATTTATCAGCGCCTCAGAAACGTGCACCTCGAGCAAAAGTGCCGACAAGAGATGGGGTTTCATCCCCCTAATTCCGGTGTTTAGCTGCGGAGCTTATTAATTTCCCACAGGGGAGGTTCTTGATTGAAAAAGTTCCTTCGCACTTCAACCTCATGTGACATTCGCTAAGTACGTGGAAGCACTTGCGAGATGGAAAAAGCAAAGACGAAACTTTGCAGCTTCTGAGATAAATGAGGTGCTAATTGCACTGACAGGGATATCTTTGAGACTTTTGGTGGGATAACGCGAACTGAAAAGGGATTAGAGCAGTTATGTTTTATTACAAAATATTTTAAGAAGATAACCAGTAATTTGTTTTTTATCAATTATCCTTATACATAATTAGAGAATTCCACATCTCAAAGTGATAAAATTTTCACTCTTCGCTCAACAACAAACACTAAAAATGACTAGATAAAGTAGACCATTTTTAAAAACAATAATATGAAACAAGTTTTTCAATTTTCGGAAAATCAAAATACAGTTTCAAAATTATTGGTGTATATTATTATATATTAAAACAATATTAATTGAAACATATAGGGTTTAAAAGTGTTAGTGGTATAACATTACATAGCAAAATGAGCACATATGAATATCCGAATTAAGGATGATTAAATACCGACTCTAATTGATTTAAATCGTATATTAGGTACTACTTGAAAATTAATTTTTGGTTTTCTCTTAGGTACCCTTAACATTTATTAAAACTTACCTCTATAGGCTAAATCTTTTTACACTCATGACAAATATAATCGAAACGCGGAAATGAGAATTTTTTTGAAAATCGGGGATTTTTAAGCTTTAAACTTTAAATCAATATATGCTCTTAATACCTCTTTTTTTGAAACGGATACTATTTCCAATTTACAAAAAAAGGACCATCAAGAAAGGTTTTAGAGCGATTTATAGTTTTTATGGCAGAAAAGAGAACTTTTATCAAAATCAGTTTTACCCAAAAATTTGTCTACTATGGGCTTGTTCCACAGTCTGTGCTGTCGAAACTAATAAACCTAAATAATTTATTTAAGCGAGTATTTCATGAGAGGGAAATTTCATTGCACTGGATGGGTTGTGCACTCGAAATCGTAGGGCAGATGGAATTCCTGTGAAAAGCGCATATTTCCATCAACCCTGAATTTAATACAACCCTCTAAAACTGCACCTCATATGGAAGTAGTTAAATCAATTTTCGTAGGTATCCACAAGGTTTTTATTTTCCAGCTCGCAGGTATGTTAAACCTGACACAGGTGGGCTTTCTAAAAGCGGCTATTTCCTCTATCTAAATTGATGCAGACCGGAAAATTGAAATTGCTTATTCAGCGGTGTGCGTGCTCTGCAAAAACTGCGAAAATTATTACGCCGCGGCCCCCGTAATAGTGCCAGTTTATGAGGAATGGTCCACTAAAGCAAAATGTGCATGGAATGGATTAGTGCGCGATGGCGGGCCCGACTGTAATATTTTGCAGTGGATCGGGCCTAAATAAAAACCTGGAGATGAGAATATTCCCGTCTAGGTGATCTGCATGTTGTATTTATCCTGGATCCCTGCTGCCGGGAAAACAGGCCCTCGGTGGAGCTAATTGCGGCCATCTAAATTCTATCTGAATACTTTTCCGCCGGGAAATGCGAAAGTCTGCGCTTAATAACCCTCTAACAACGTGGAGAAATTCTTGAGTTAACATGACCTCAAACAAATTCTCTCGTTACTGGCGCTTAATTTAGAGGTATCCCAACGTGGCCGACTTGCACCAGAGATCAGGATGCCAGCTTCCTTCCCGGACCCAATTTCTACTTATACTATGGGGGGAAAAGTTCGGAAAATTTATTAGCCGACGTGCAGGAAAGCTTTAATTTCAGAAGAAAACATCTGCCCGTAATGGTCCTATTTTCTCATTTTGTTGTCTGTCGTCTAAGTGGATTTTGTGGTGTGTAAATTTACCTTTCTGGTCGGGCGATTGTTTCTAATTGAAAGTGATAAAACATGCCCAGGGGACTCGGCTCTTTTGGGATGTCTGGGTACTGCGATTTTTACAATTTTGTCTCTAAGGTAGCTTAGGATGGATTAATTTAGTACAAATGTTTGGTTTTAATTGCTTAAAACAAAAGTGGATACAAAAATTAAATTAACCCTGAGAAAAATAAGCATGTTTCAGAAGAGCCATTTGAATCCAAATTATACCTAAATATAGCCAATGATGAAAATATACCCTCAACGACCAGATCGTGCGAGGGTTGTTCATACCCCCAACCGCCTTAATCTCTTAATTAGCATCATTAAGAATAATCAAGCCGACATGAATCTGCTGTTCTGTTCCCAGCAGGAAAATCATCAGTTAATTCTCCGTCTGGAGAAAACTCGACGTTGAATGAAATGCGACTTAATTATTTAAAAAACCGCTCTGGTGCGAAAGTCTAATTGCTTAATGACTTTAATTTTCATAGATTTATTCAAACGAAAATAACTTGTCAGGGCTTAAAATGCCTTGTTATCGTCTTTACATTTACGATAATTTTGAAATCACGCAGAATTTCGTTATAACGTGATTGCAATAATAATTTAATAACATAATTAATTTAATATTATGTATATCTTTCCAATATGGAGTAATTGTACCTGTCGTTAGAATTCAAAATATCTGCTATCGTTCCCTAAAACAGTAGAAATGAATACAAAAGAAACGTTTTTAAAGTAGGTATACAAGTTTAAAAATGTCTATGGATCCATAAAAATAAAATAATATTTAATAAAAATCCAACCATTTGAAATATCAAAATTATGTGCCCGAATTTCGTTCTTTAAGAAATATATGTTTTCTTTATTTAAAGGCTTGAATTTGACTTTTGTTAATCTATCAATTTATGAGGCATCAACAAAAATGTATTGCCTCAAGACTATTTTAGTTGCCACAAATTTAAATAACTAAAGGAATTTTAAAACTAATTTAGTAAAATTTCTTAAAATCAAGAAAAGGGTATTTATCCCAATTTCAGCATAACATTGAAGTTGCTCTGAACGTTTACGCTTAAAATTAGCTCCTTTTAGTTTATGTTTTGAGCAAAGATGTCATCTCTTTTACTTTTCCAAACCTTGAATAATTGAACTACCTCAAGTCAAACACTTTCACCTTGCAAAACTTCCTTCCGAGCTAGCGAGTGTAATAACACGAGTGTCACAATTTTAATTTAATGTGCCTCTTGCCCAGTGAAAAGTTGTTACCATCCTTCTTGCGACCGAGATGATTCATCTTAAAGGAAGATTTGAAAATTTTATGCAAGGGAGGCTTCCCTAATGCTAGTCCCCAAGCGATAGTTCCAGCCAGCTGTAAAAATATGTTTCAATTTGTGCCCGGAGGATTTATGCACTTCATGGAATTTACTTCCTAGAATTTCATTAGTATACGCTGCGCGAACCAGGAAGTCCCTATTGCTAGTCCCTATCTTATTGCTAAAATTAAATAAGAAAACGACTGAAAGGAACGCTCGAAGTAACTTCTTTTAGATGCATAACGTATATTTAATTAATTTTGTTTTTATGTAAAGCTAAAATTCGAAAAAGCTATCTTCTTAAAGAAATATAGGGCAAATCGCCTTCTCTACAAATTTTAGAATTATAGAATGGACATACTACAATTGAGTTTAAAACAGCGACTGCAAAATAAATTCAATGTAGGAAAACGCGAAGTCTTAAATATGTATGTGTGCTCCCTAAAATACTAAAGTAAGTTAACAATAAATTGCTTACGAGTTCGTTGCCGAGAAACAGTGCTCTTCTCCAAATTGACAGACAAAAATTTTAGACGTTGGTTTTCGATAGAAAGGAGGAACTTTATAAGAAAGTTCATTTTCCACAAACTTTCCAGAGACATAAATCGAAGCAATTCAATTTTTCATGAGTTTTTGAAGAACAACGCTCCCCTAACAATGATAGATAGTACTAAAGATTTACACGTCGAGGTCCATCGGCTGCAGTAGATGCAAAAAGCATTTGGGGACCATATTCACGAAAATCGTCTGCGACTGGCTTGAGGTGGTGGTGGAACATCTTAACTTTTTCTCGGGTTAAAGGTTTGCAGAGAAAATGCCGGAAAACTTTTGACGTGAAGTTTCCTTCTGCCATCCAATCGATTGAACAAAAATTTTTACGAAGTCGGTAGCTTTGGATGGGGTACGAGTTTTCCTACATGAAGTTCTCTTTTGGGTTACTGGTATGTTTGGATGTCTGCACATTGGTAAAACAAACTTTTCTTACAGTTCTTGGGAATAAGTTTGGATACTTCAAATAGTGCAAAACATTTTTGGGACACTATTTGTTTTTATTTTTTGTATTACTTTGCTGAAAATAGCATAGAGCAACGTCATGGTCATCGTAAGTGTAAGTAGAAAAAATAATTAAAGCAAATGATGGACTTTATTATAAGAGCTGGTCATTTTACAAATGGGATAAAATCATTTTTCAAATAATGCCTTTGCACTATTGGGATAATAGATAATAATTATGTATATACACATCGAACTTCATATATGATTAATATTGGTTTTTCTTTTCTCTATTAGCTTCGATCGTCGATTCGTCGATCTCGAATTAAAAAATATATTATACGTACATACTATTGTATATAAATAGAAATAGAGAATGAAAGATTGTATGAGCGTTCTATCGTTTCTAAAGTTAAAATTTTCAAAATGACAAATACAAACTTTAATTTACTTTGTTTTTTCAAAAAACGTCGTTCACTACAAAAATAACGAAACTCCATATTTGCCTCCCCCTAAAGAAGAAATTTCCTAGAATTTTGAAGCATCAGGATATATTCCTTCGTGTACACATATATATACATAGATCGTCTTTCGGGAAGTATACATTTTTCCAGGATAACAATGATCCCATATAAGCAGCTGTAGCAGTCCGACAGACGGTCGAAGTCGTATCATTAGGTTTTAATTTTGTCATTTTTGTATCGGAACCTTAAAAATTGTTACAAAAACGCTAAAAGAGTATTTTTAGTCAAACAATATTTGAAAATATTCAAGAAGGATATTTATTTTTGTTTTTAGTTCAGTGTTTGAGGTTTGCTTTTTAATATAAAATAAACTTTTCTGATAATATTAAACTTCCTCTATAAATAAAAATAAAACCAGCTGAAAGTACTAAAAAATGTCTAGATAAATTTAAAAACAAATTCTTCATTACAGTCAAAGGATACGAAAAAGGAAAACTTTTGAGGTGGGAAACATCGAGAAATAAAAAGTAAATTTCGACACAAATTCCCATGGGTGTCGTACTTAAGAAGTTGCAGAAGATACGGAGCAATAAAAATGACTTATACCAGGAATAATACGTGTAATGGGGTTTTATGGCATATCTGAAGAGGAAAATGGTCCATTTGTAAATTGAAGGAGAGAAGCTGATGAAAGTAATTTGAACTGTGGCGTACAGAGGGTGGCTGTGATTTTTTTAAAATAAATGAGCAGTACTGGGGGAGCCTAATTTTGATGTATGAAAATTGAAGAAACTTGGACGTTTTGATTAAATTTAATATGTGGAAAAGCTTCATGATGAATGGTGGTAACTTGAATTATGAGATTGAATAGTATAATAAGGCTAACACATTTTCACAACTGTGTTTCGGTCTAAGATTCATGCGAGATATACTTGGCAATTTGTACCACTCATCTCACCTTGACCTAAAACTAACATTCCAAAGTAAACCCTTTTCTCTATTACAAATTACAACTATGCCTGGGTTTCCCTTGCTCACATTTTCTGCACTGACGACGTTTTATCAGGTCACAAAACATAAATTTACGAAACAGGCTTAATTTTCATCAAAAGATATTTCTAGGAGTTACAAGTAGGTAGATGAAATAGGACCAGAAAAGGTGCTCTACAGAATCTGGATAGGCCGTATTCCTACGAAATCTGAGGAGAACTGTGGATAGTTACCATTTCCACTATGCAATAAGAGCTCCCCAGAATATATCATGTTACCTTTTTCAGGGTACCTCTGTTACTTAAGCTGTTTGCGGAGGCAAAAGTTGGTGACTTCTCCAGCGACCTTCACTCTAATAACATTACACGCAAATTTCACGTAGAGTCAAGAGATTATATTCAGCACATCATCGCTTGCTTAGGTAAAGGTACGATGTAGTGTGAAATGTGGGTAATTTGAGAAAATGTCGGCCTTAGAAATTAATGAATGGGTTCTCTTATTTTGCGGAAACTCATGGATGAGAAAGGACATTCACATTCTTATTCTGTTTCAATTAATTTAAGGTTATTTCCCACAGGAATAATTTTGTTTCACGTGACACTTTTATCAGTTTTATTTATACCTTTATGATAGATCTAAAAGATGTCCAAGAAAAGTGAATAATGATGGTAAATTCAATTTCCCTTAGTCCTTTGAATCATGACATGAAGACAGCTTAACATTTCCATGCTGTCAATAAATCTTGACGCCCGTGCATCATTGATAAACCGAAAAGAAGTTCTCCAAACATTTCTCATTTCCACTTAATCAAATACAAGAAGCATCTTTAATTTCCTTTAATACGATTGTGAGGAAATTTCGATTTTTGAAGGAAATATCAGGAGCCAGATCATTTAAGAATCAGAAGCAAACAATATTTCAAAATAACGACACCAAAGCAAATTCAGGGATTCTTATAAATTTTAATGTTCGAATTATGAGAAAGTAAGAAAAGAAAATCCATCTAATTCAGATTTTATATTTTTACAATTTTTGTGTAAGGTGTGAGTTTAAGAGCAAAGTAGCGATTTTAAATTTATAAGTTTAAAATAAATTTCACTGACATTTTTCCACTTCAGAAGTACACCTAAGGACCATCAAAGACAAAATTAGTTCTAGATTAAATGCAATACCCAGTAAATTTGTTTAACATTGCTCTCAGTCAAAGAACATTATAAGTAGAGGTTTGTAGGAATGAGACCAAAAAAAATAATGTCGAGAAAAATGAAGACAATGATAAACTTTTCAGTTTGAATTTCAACTTCAACTTTTACCTGAACTAACATATTAAAATCGCATAGTTTCCTTTAGGTACTTAATATCTATGAATAGTCATTGAGGTGGAAAATCCCCAAGATAATATAAGACAGGGACAATCCCAACCCTAAACTCCTTTAAGATCACCCCTAACCACTTATAGTTCTATAATTGAATGGAGTCCAGAAATTCGTAGCTTTGATTTGGAATAGTACAATTATAGGGAAACAATTTGTACCGTCGTGTAAGTTTGTATGGTTATGGGACCGGGAGCTCCGAGTGTTCTAAGTGGAATTCAAATAGGTGATCAAAACTGAATTCCTAATCAGTTAATCACGTAATTATTCGACCCCAGGGGCACACTACACGTGTCGGCCACTTGTAATAAATAAACACGGAAGGGATTTACTCGCACCCGAGGGAATTTTAAGGTGCTTGTCCTGGCTGCCACTGAGGGCAGCCGGAGTAATTAAATCAAATATTCACGATGGGTCCTGGACTGCTATGCGCTGGCAAAATTTATCGTCTTCTATCGACAATGGCCATAGAGGAATAACATTTTATTTTTCGTTATCTCTATAAATTCGAACGTACCGAACATATCTGAGCCGCATTGATAAATTACGCGTTACAGCACGTAGTGTTGAAATCATCATATTATTATAAACAATCAAACAGTCTGTCAAAATATCCCCCAAATTATGTCACGTTCTTTGCCAAAATGTGTTTCAACGATTGTTCGTTGTCGAAGGATACACTTGGCGGTACGTGCGGATCTTCAACAACTGGGCTACATTGGCATTTCGAGGAGCTCACGATACCCATCTCGAGTTCGTTTTGACTCCTTTTGAGTCGTGCAAATTCCAGATCTTTTCTCGTCTGCGGACGGAATATTTACACGCCAGAAAGGAACTCAGCAAAGAAAATTTCACACGGTTTCATATCAATAAAAATGGAAATGAGCGCCTCAGCGAAATGGAAATTTCATGTTTTCTTGTAAATGATTTTCTCGAAAAGATTTCTTTTTTCCTTTTCTTTTATATCTTTTCTTGGTTGTCTGACGTCTCTTTAAAGTAACTTCATTTTCTAGGATTGACTCTCTGACTAAGCATTTCTATTTTGAAGATTTTAATTCAGCAATTTTGATTAATTCGTTTTATGCATCAAGAACTTTTAGCTAAGGATTGACGCGTAAATAACAAAATTTGGGACCGGATTCTCAAAAAAAGTTTAATTTTTTATAATGTGTATAAGACTTTTGCCAATAATTTAGCAATATCAAATCCTCTGCCGATCTTTGCCCTCTTGTTTCGTATTTTAATCTTAATTTCTAGGTTCCAAAAAAAACCTCAAATACCAGTTCACAGTACCTTTACGACAGATTAAACTAATTTCTGTAAAGTGTTTTTCATCAAACAGTTTTCTCTTGAGTTTTTGATTTTCACAATACAAGCGTCATTCTAAAGATTTTAGTTCCGCTTTGCTGAAATTTATGTATGTCAGATATGATTTTTTAGATAAGTTGTTGGTATCTGCATGCTTATATATATGTATGTAGTATACCTATATGCCATAATGTACACTAAAATTCATTGACCTTAAAACGCTTACTTTAAAATTAACAACGCTAATCGGTGTAAGCAAAAGTAGCTGCAGTAAATAAGAAGTAAAATTTGAATTGCGCGAAGGATTTTGAAAAAAATAAATTATGCTAGATCTGAAAGTAGTAAAGCTTATTTTATTATTATCACCCAATTTAAGTAAACAGCACATTTGTAATCGGTGATTAGCATTGGTAAGTAATATGAAATATTAAAGGCGTTTTTCTCAAAAATGAGCTTTGGAATTATAATAGAATTTAAAAAAACACATTTAGTCGAACGAAATATTATCAGTATTCTTTGATAACATTTTGTCTAGGTAATTGAAATTTTCTTTTCAATATATGTCAATAATTTTCAATTGATAGAGATGACGTGTTTTTCATTTACAATTTAAACAACTTAGGAATAATAAATTGCCCATACATATTATTGTTTTAAAATTTGCCCGAAACTACGTTTTTCCAACCCGAATCACAGTCAATGAAATTCCCATCGATCTGCCGTCGGTGGGAGTGCTTCCATCAATTTCAAAAATTGTTCGGTTACTGACGGGGCGTGTCTACACAAAAAAAAACTTATTCGAGAGAATCGAACGTGCGAATACCTGGAAGCATTCCAATTCATTCCAATTCACTTTTGTGAATATTTATGAAATTCTGATTGTCGAGACATGAAATTTGCATGAAAGCGCACAGTACACACGGAGCTTCCGCGAAGAGTGTCCTAAAATTTTGTTTTGTACCGAAAATTGATCAAATCTACATTGGAGCTATTGAATGAAACATAAAAAACAAAAATAAAATAAATATCCGGTACAAGGGTATGCTGCGAGTTACCATTATATTCAAAACTCACTCTGTTTTGGGTGCGCTTCCGGAAAATTTCATTATGTGCAATCAGTTTTCACCAACAAAAGGAAGTAGGGTCCGGGGGAAATTTTTTCACGGTAGGTTGAAACTTAAACCGCGTCAAAGGTTCTTCTCATAAATATTGATGGTATCTTACCTAGACAATGGTAATCACATTATACAAAATTTTAAGTTTTCCAAGGTTGGAGGACACTCGAATTCTTTTAGCACCATTGCATAGTCGCAATTTTAAAATCTGCTGGAAGAGCAATGCTCCAATTAAAAGGATTATGCAGAGAACTCACGGCCAAATCAGATTTCAAAAAAATGTATTTTGCTCAAGGGATTATTCTGATTTCCCGCAGGAATTTTTCCAGTTTGAGGCATTTTTCAGTTTCTCACGTGTTTTTCTTTTGAATTTCTTGCCAAATTAAAGATTGTGGGGGACATCCTGTGGAGCTTATCCAAAATTTATTTGATACAAAGCGAGCCCTTGGAGTCCGCCCAAAGTCGTTTGGCTCCTATTCCGTTTAGCTGCAATTCCTGATATCAAGCTTACGGTGGTAAAATTTATTGTTATTTGCCGTGAACTGTTGCTCTTATTGCCAATTTTTAAACAACCTGAGATATATGGAATGCATATCTCTTGGTTTTTCGAAACAGAGCCAAACAAGGCTGCAAATATTTGGTATGGGAAAATAAAAATGGACGTATTCCATCAATTACAGCAATCAACCGATAAATGCAGTGCTCACATGCACACCCAGAATTCACTGAAACGCTCCTCTTCGGAAATAAGTCGGAAACCCTTTGCTTTATTGACTACAGGAATTGATTTTGCCCGTGCTTCCCAGTAAATTCAAATTGTAGCCGAAAGGTATTTAAACTGGGAATCTGTCTCTAGAGGGCCTCATCCTTTTGTTAAACTATACACGTGCCATGAATTCATTTTACTCCTTTCTGTAAGGAGCTCTTTCTCGAACGGGAGCACCTCCCGGATAACAGAGAACCAGAAAACAAGGAGGATATTCAAACAGAACCATAGTAGCTCCCGAGGGCATTTTACCGAAGAAAACAGAAGACCTCGTATCTAAATGTTGCCTTACTCTCGAGTTGTCGATCAGATCTTAATTGTGTGTAATAACAATTACCGCAGAAATGAGCAGGGAATCGATACGTTGGATTTGGCGTGATAAACAAAATGTTTCGATTAAATCACTTTAGAATGTACATGCATTATCAACAATCCTACGCTGTAGTACACTTGTTTAATATTTAAATTCTGCTTCTGAAGTTTCAGTTAATTGCGTGGTAAACAGGAACAATTTACGAATTTATTCCGTTTACTGACTATGAAAGTTGTTCAATGAGGCGATAATCTTTATTGAACCTCTTTAAAGGTACATTTTTTTAGGAAAGAAAAAGCAGAAAACTAAAAAATTATTGTAATAATAATAATATTTCCTAGTAATTATTAAGTCTAAAATAATAGAGCAGATCCACTATGATTACTAATGTTTAATTTTAAGGGATAGATCTTGAATTTTTTGAGAAATTTAAAGTACATATTATACATATAATTCTGGAAAACTTAATTTCGAAGTCTGCGAATTCGGTCAAATAGCCTTGTTTGCAATAGTTGCAATTATTTCATTATGTTTCCATTGTTCATTCAAAATTCACGTTTGCAAATATACAATATAAAAATTTTCATATTTTTAAAATTTTTAAGTTTAATCCTATTTGAATAAATAAATAGCATCGACTTTATTGAGAAATACACATCCTAACATATTTTAACGTAGTAACAAAATGAGCAATTATAGTATAAATATCGCAAAGTATCATGTTTTAAAAGATCATAGAATCATCCGCAAAGACAAAAGTTACAATTTCTAATTAAGGTCCTTGTCATGGAAACCGAAATCATTGAAAATGCAAAAATTAATTCAACTTGTCATGTAATTAATCCCGGACAACATTCCTTCCTTGCCAAGTTTTAAGCGCGCTGAGAAGTGCTCCTGCAGGAAGTTCACAATGAAAATTTTTACCCCTTTTTTCGTGGTGTTTGTTTCTTTTTTGAAACTTTAAGAACAGAGATTTGGGCTAATTAGAGCTAGGATTCATAACTTCTTTGCTACTGGGGATGTTATGAATGCTAATTAGAAGTTTACGATCCGGGAAAGTCGGCTGCGTCACTCAGTTGCCTGAGTAGCACTGAACGCGGCATGAATTGAAAATTATCTTACCTTTGTGGGGCTGGGCGGAAAAGTCAACACTCCTTTATTTGATTAAAATTAGTCTTTTGCGGGCGGAAACTTTTTCAAACAAATTAAAGCGCCGAATTAATGCTTAATGAAGTGGCCGACCCGGGGATTTTCGCCGCACCACGGCCGAGACAATGGCGCGGGTTGCTTTTCGCTGTTCCCATCTGCCTCGACCTGCTCACGTATTTTATCAGGAAGTGAAAGTTGGGTTGGTCCTTGAAAGGATTTATGCTTCACTTCTCTTTATTTTGAAGAAACATATTCATCAAATAATTAAAAATTGCTTTTGTTTTACACTGTTTATATGTTGAATATATAATAATATACGTAACTACAGTTTTACGCAACGTTTCCCAAAATTAACTTTTATTAACATATATACATATATAAGTTGTCTTGCAGATACAGGAATATAAAAGCCCCAAGTCTCCTTTTTGGGCAACTATATATGACCAATTTTGAAGTCAACATCATTTTAATGCACATTCTTATAATTTTAAGAAACCCTAGGTTAAGGATCGAAAAAATTCGAATGAATAAAAATTTTATTTTATTCTTAATTTAGGGTAGATATAAATAATCAAAAAACACAAAATATAGTACCTATAAACATTACTTTTTGTAGTCTTTGGAATGAGAAAATGGTCTTAACAAATTGGTGAAACTGATATCAGTAAAATATTTGTTTAATATAAGCTAAATTTAATTTTCAAATTTCCTTTTTTCCTACACTGATAAAAATAACATTGTAAACTCAGTCGAATTAACTATGAATCAATAATTTTGAAATATGATTTAGCGTCAATGCCGAAAAATATGAATTTAACAATGCTTTGTATTTAACTCTGAAATTAATAATTTCCTCCGTTTATTCAATAAAACGACATTTTGAAACAACGCTCTACACGTATTTAATGCGAAATTTTTTATTATTGATTTTGGATTGTGTGCAGTATTGAATTAAAAATGTTTACATTTTGAAACAAATCGTTTCGCAGTCAAATTAACCTTCTAATACGTTTAATTCAATAATTATTTGTTTTTAGATTAATTGTGACACTACTAATACAATAAGTCTTTTTGGTATTTATCATATTTTGATTTGTGATTTGTGATTTAAAAAGTAAATTATACTTATTTTAATCGGTTTATTTTCATAATAATAGCGAGCTTTAATAAGTATGTAGGACATATGCTAAAACTCATATTGGGCAATATATTACAAAATACGTTTATTTTCCGTAAGATAAATAAAATCTGCCGGAAGTTCACCCGTGTATAAAAGTTTCGACAATTATTCTTCGGCAGAACTCTTAAAATTTCAAGAAGGTGGTTATTCACACCCGTGGGTCCATATCGTCTGAGGCCAAGTGATGGAGGCGATAAATTTTTTTAGTAGCTCCATAAAGAGGCCAATTGCCTCATATACGAGTAATAAGCTCAAAAGTTTTTCTTATTGAATCGCCAACGCCATTGCCGGCCCACACACCTGGGCGTGGGTGCCCTTCTAAGGGCCGCTCAAGAAAAGTTATGACCAACGAGCGCTGAACTTGACTTTCGAACTTCCCATAAAAATTCATTGCCAAGGAGCATCATTTTGGAACTTCTTGAAATTCAGCAGCCCACAATCCTTCTTGAAGCAATTCAATAAATTTATGTGCGAAGAGAGGACGATGATTTTCATCCTACGTGGAAGTGGCAAACAAACGACTATAAGAATGTGTTAAAAGGTGTTATATTAACACAATTGTTTATTCTTGGCAGGAAAAGGACGAAACATGTGATTTGAACATTTTACCACCTATCATGTTACGAAATATTTCACTCACGCACCGTCGCAACTTCATCTTTAAGATGCCATCAGATTTTCGCCCAGCAGCCGATATGTTTCTATTTCTTATTGGAGCTCAACCCTTTTCGGGGACATCTTTCTGAGAGCTAAACATTTCGGGGTGTCAGTGAACAGCATGAATCCAATAAATCATTCTCAGGGACATGTTCAAGACGGGCGTCGAAAAACGAATGATATGCGGTATCATTTTCACAAGACTTAAACGAATATTGCATTGGTCGCTCAAACAGGATTTGGTTGATGTAAAGACGGCATAACACGTAAAGGATAATCCTTATGTTGGGCATCCATCCCACTGTTCGGGATTTGTGCTCCTCGGGAACGTGATCTTTTTATCGGTTCGATTTAGGAGGGACTTTACTGCAGGTATAAGATGAATGGGGCTGAGTGAGTGCTTTCTTGAAATTGATCTACTTCCTTTTAACACATTTTCGATTTGAGATTTAGTTGTCTTAAAGGAAAAAAAATCGTATTAATGTTTTCTTTTATTTATATAGGTACTATAACTATTCATTTTCGCAATGCCTGTTACAAAAAATTTCTGTAATTGATTAAATTTATTTTTGGTATCATCATGATAATACACCAAATTAAAGCTGTAATTTGAACCTTAATTTGGTACCATTATATCATCCAAATTGATTCAGTACTTATTTTATTAATCCTGTTTGAGTCGGTTTGATTGCTTGCGAGTATTATTATGTGATTTGTTTAATGCGCCTAATTAAAGGTTGCGATGTTTTTCTTTTGACGAAAAAGATTTTATTCGGTTGAGTCGAAACAATTCAAAATTTGAGAAAACATGTTTGGTATAAATAAGATCTTTATAATTCAAGAATTTCAATTAAAGGACACAAAACATTTTTGACAAAGTAATAGCAGTAACAAAGGATTTTTGACAAAGGAAAAGATAAATCTACTGGTACGTCCTGATGCCTGCTCCTTGCCCTTTAAATTTAATTGCAATATATTTTTTGTTTTTTTTGTTTTTTCTTCTCAAAAGACTAACCGCCCGCAACTCATATTGCTTTCCTTTTAATTTGCATAACTCATTGCGCTATCTCAGCGAGAACCTTTTCAAGTTTCATTTAGCGCCATTCACCGGTAGCTGTGAACCGCGGTTTTTCCCCCTCAGGTGGAAAGGTGGCGGAAAATCGGTAGCGTGGTAGAATTACTGTGCTCCGTCTATGGTATAAGGGTATATGCGCAGGTATTTATGCCCTCCACATAACGAAAGCCTTTTCTCTAGAGACAAGTAACCTTGATTTAATACCCGCCAGAATTGGAGCGCAAATGATTGCCGTCTTTTGTACGGCTGCAGTGTTCTGTAATGACGAAAAGCTTGACATAATACCACAAATGCGGGCAAGTGGGAAAATGTGCGGGGGAGTTGCGGGGGTGTCACCATGCGGGAAAATATAATTGTGGGAAATTACTGAAGCAAAAGCCTAACTCGATGAGACCATGGGAATATAAGTATCTGGAGGAAATGTACACACGTATACCAACTTTTGCACGTAGTCGCGTATTTGCATATGAATTCGCACCAGATAACAAACGTAGCCCCGCCATTAGGACTAAAAGAGCATTTTCTCTAATTACATAACAACTCAAAAGTTTAATTCCTGCGACGGATAATGTTGTCACAGTCGCTGCAATTCGCCATTGTGCGCAAAATGCAGTATTTCTTCATATATTTTCGCATTTGAAAAGACCGACTGCAATTGCATTTGTTGTTTGACCGAGTTCGAGGACGGGTTGACGTCCATTACGCTCATTTTACTCTTAAGATTTCTGTGAGAGTTCCAAAGAAATAAAAATTAATAAAACCAATTAAGAGAATAATAGTACACTCAGAAAAATTTTCGTATAAATTCAAGAAAATAGGAATAAACTTAACGAAAGTTGTCGTTAATTTTGAGCCAACCCTAAAATTTTTGTTAAGAAAAACGGAAAGTGTATTAAACGGTTGTAATAAAAAATGTCTTACCATTATTGAACAAAGTTCTGTAAATTACAACTATTACAATTACATATTTTATGAATAATATTAAATAGTACTTGCATCATAAAATGTACAGAATATTTTGTTACATTTTCACAAAAACGTTTCAAAATTACTAAGAATTTTGCAAAATTTTACATAATGCGTACTGAGATTCGATAACTTTATAATACAATACATGTGTTCAAAAGAAAGATGGATTGCAAAATTGTTATAAAAGTGTTATTCACGTCGGTTTTTTAAAAGGTTTCATAGAATCTGCAAAACATTGATGAATATTTCTAACTTTCCAGAATTTTACTCCAGCTCTTTCGTGAGCAGAAATATCCTGGTTCTCATAGTAGAATAATCAAAATATTTTAAATTTAAGCTGGAATTTTTCTAATAAATAGTAGTACGAACTCGATTTTATCTGGTTAACAGATTTTTTTCTAAAAAATACGACGAAAACATGAAAGTTAGTTTTATACTACAACATTTTGATAGCATTAATTTTATGAAGCTATTTCGTAAGCAAAATACGAAATATTTCGGAAATTCCCAGTCGCAGTAATTATTTTCCGTGGTGGGGGTGGCAGCAATTTCCGGAGAGTCAATCGTTTCACAGCGACTTTCTCGTAGCCATATAATGCAATTTTCTCGAATGTGAACGAAAATGCAATTTCAATCGCAGACCAGAAAATGGCGTAAAACGAAAAGTATCGGCCATGGCCATAATTCACCTTTGGGCGCTGGAAAAGGCCGGGTGCATTATTTGCGGATTGCATTGGTTTTCGTCGGGAGATTCAATGGCAACAAAAGTGATCGCAACGAAGCTGGCTCCGGAAATAAGGATGCTGCGCTGTACCACCGCTGCCTCTCGTCCATTTCGGGCTAATTAGTCCTAAATAAGTCATGAGCTGCTTGTTTCGTCCTTTTGCAGTTTGTTTTAGCATAGTGCGGTGGGCGGGGGTGGGGACCGCAGGTGAACGAGAGCTCCCCGGGACGGCCTGGACCACTTGTGGATACAGGTGGATAGATCTCGAGCAGGCCGCATGCAGTTTGTCTTAAAGGGAACTCGAAGGCAATCCAATTTGCATTAAACTGTTATGAGGCCTGGCGAAAACAGCACGGCACACAAAATTAATATTTCAAGTAAACCTTTCTGCTCGGATGCCAAAACGCTGTGGCGGCAATCTCTCAACGGAAGATGTAATTGAGGATGCTCAGGGAACGAAATTGGTAATAGACGTGATGTCCTGACGACTTTAACTCTGGACCCTTAAGTTGATTAGTCCTCAGCCTGTTTGCTTATACCAAAACGTATCCAGAGCTGCCCGGGCATTAATTAGAGGTTAGACATGTTTTAAAGGTACAGAGCCCTTAGTATCTAAAAACAGAACAAATATTGCAGAGTTCTCTCAAAATTTCACACTATTACCTATTTCATATTAAATGCTGACCCCACTCTATTTCTCTTTTCAAAAGCCTGGTTTAAGTATATTTTCTTTAAATACGATAAATAAAAACGGAGTGCCATTACAGTGGCGTTATGTTGCACTAAACGTTTCCGATTAACGTGTCCCTAATTCCAGATTCACCTAGGAAGGAAAAACATCAAAACATTTTGCAAACATTTAAATTAAAAAAAAAAAAAGAATCCCTGTTGCCCAAAACTGAAAAGCAAATATTGTTCTTTTATTTTTAATCTATGTAGGAAAGCTATAATTTAAAAAATATACATTCAACAAAATAAAAGACGTTAGAAATAAAATTTTTATTTTATTTTTATTCAGCAAACTATTCTGAAGTATTTGTATCATATTTTTGTTTACCTACTTTTATTTTCTTCTTAAGAAAAACCAAAAAGAACAATTATTAGCAAAATTCGTTTTTATTGTATAAATGTACATAGTACATATAACTATGAGCTATTTTTATTGCACCAAAAAGTATTGCATATCCGGCTTTAACACGATTATTTTAAGATATTCAAAAATCGAGCATAAAATCTTACTTTTATTATAAAGCCCAAAGTACTTTTTTATCTTATTTATGTATTTCAAATGTCCATCAATGAGTGTGCTGTGGATTCGAATTAAATTAGTTAAGAAACGATTATTTTGATCCCCAACACCAAATCAAAAAATAAGCAATCATTAATTTAAATATAATTCATTTATAAACCCTTTGCGAAAGGTTTTGGGTTTTCAATCTTTAATATATAATATTTTTCCAATATTATTTATATGACCCAGCATATTTGCATATTAAATTAACTTGCGCCTTGAAATGCAGTCAATCAATTTTCTAAGGTATCCCTTCTTTTGGGAGCTCATGAAAAATTTACCTCACACAGGTGGTGCCTGATTGAGAGGAAACTGAAATAGGGCTCGGCCCGTTCCTGGCAGACACTCGCCTCCTCTCTGGGGTGCTGTAATTCACTCAAATTGAGTAATTGCACAGCAATTCATATATAATTCACTCTTAATCACGCTTTTGATGGCGCAATTTATCATTAGACAGGATATTGATACTGTGGCCGTAAAGTGGGTTTTAAATTTTGTACAAAGAGATGGAAATGAAAAATATCCTGCTGGTTTTGCAGTACAATTTTCTATTGAAATACGAATTGCTTGGAACTTTTAACATATATAACTTATCCTTAAATCTCAAAACCCAATAATTTTTAGTATTTTATAATTTGTTCACTTAGTGAGCTAAAATTTGTTGTATAACAAGCAAAATAAAACAAGATATATACGAGTACCAAAAACAATATCTAAAAAATCAATAAAATTTCAAATTGAAAATACTGCCCAGCATTTTTCTTGCCTGTGTATTAATTTGTAGATATTATCCATCGAAAAATCCAAGGGTCAACATTGGGTTGACCTAGTTCAAGAACCTGTCAACCGAGAGTAGGACTTCATTATAGAAAGATAAATTCTTATCTTTTCTAAGGTAACAAACAATTCCGACTGTATTAGTGAATGAAGGATAATAGAAAATCAAAACCGACTGTATTAGTGAATGAAGGATAATAGAAAATCAAAAACATAAGCCCATAACTTAATCTGAAGACTCAGGCAAATTAATTCTAAATCGCTCTTAATTCTCCATTGTATCCTTTATGCAAATTTGATTAGTAAATCCGATTTAAAAAAGCGAGAGATGAATATTTTATTAACAGAAAAGTCGAAAAGCGATATACATCTATGCATACTCCAAATGCCTCACATGTACATATGTATAAGGACATTTTCTCTTACCTGCATAAATAATCGAATGCATTAGGTTTTGGCTTGCAGATGGAAGCTGGTTTCGGGCCATGTCACGGAAACTGTTTAGTTCTTTGGCAGTGCACGATAACAAAATGTTGTCAGGACAATAAACTTTCCCATAACATCCTCCGGGCCAGCACGAATCTTCGACAGGAATCTTATCCTGGTTAAATAATTCGAATCTACCCGAATTGTATTTCTTACCCATGCAGTAGCCAAGAAATCGTCAGAATGAGCATTTCGAGCCAATCGACATCGCCTTCTTATGTTTGTGAAAGTTTAAGAAGTTTTAATAAGTTATGCCAGTCAATTTCTGTGTATTGGAAGGAAATATGTTTGGTGTTGGATGGCATGTGGGACAGTAAAACTTTTAGGACTTCAAATAAATGCTATTTATTTTCTGTACTTCAAAAACTAGAAAAAAACCTAACCAATAATTTCGAAGAAATATTTCAAAAGGGGGTTTTAACTGCTTAAGTTAACGTTGATAGAAATTCAAGGATTATCATAATGAATTGTTGATATGATGAAAAAAAATTTCTTGTTTATATTTGATTGTAATATATTGTGTTTTTCGCAAAACACTTTAATTACAGTTTTAAGCATTAACTTACTATATAGTAATATCAATTTGTTTTAAGTATGAGTATAAGTATATGAGTATAAAATTTATTAAGTAAAAATAATAAATAATATTTATAGGATTTATGCTTTTTACAATTGTGAAATTAATTGGATTGAAATTTATCAACAGTCCCTCAGAGTAAGGTCCTAAAATTTGCAATGCATCAAATTATCTTGATTTATATTAATGCAAAATTGAAATATTTGACTAATCATTTTTCAGTTAGGTAAATTTTTTATCTAAGATTGGATATGGTCATTGCAACGCATTCCTCCTTTTAAAAATTGTTAAATTTGTCTTACAAGTTCTTCAAGTTAAATTTCAAATCTAAGCAAAATCAAATTGTTCTGAATATGCGGAAAATTGTGCAGATAGTATATTAAATAGAATATTAAGATTAAGAAATATACTCCAAAGCATATAAAAAATATACCTGGTTTTTTACATATTCAAAATAATTTTATATATGTATATTCAATATAAATAAGTCACTCACATACCTTCTTATATTATAAAACATATAACATATATTAATATTTTTAAAGTTTAAATGTTTCCTTACAGGAGGTTTTGCTTTAGCGTTTGTCTGTTCTTAAAAAATCTAAAAAAAAATCCTTTTCGGATAATATAAAGAACAATCACTAGAATTTTCAAAGAACATCCAACCTTTTCTAAAGTCAGCATCCCATAAATCCGTGCCATGCACTGCTTCCGCATTAAATTAAAGAAATTGAAAATTGCCATGTAAGTATAATAATAAATGCAAATCAGAAGTCATCCCCCGCAGCCATTGGGCATTTTTAATTTAGGTCTGCAGTATGCCGCTTTAATGACGCCAATAAATTTCAATAATGGACGTACTTGGTAATTTCGTAGATATCCGCCGCTTTCTACAACAAAGAAAGAGCGGCATAAGCAAAAGATCTCCCCATGAACTCCCGCACCCATTTTCGGGCCCCACTTTTACAGAAAAAAAAGGTACTATGATCAAGGGAATTGGACTTTCGATATAAATTTATCAGGGAGTGGCCAGAATTTATGACTCCCGACCACAAACAGGATTCGCCCCCCCTCTTCTATAGCTCCAGCCCATCCTTCGGGAAGCCATCTGCTTGCGAGCAGGACTTCTGGGCCCTCCGATATCAATACTGACTTCTGGCTGAAGGAAATTTATAGCGACAAGCACCCACATATTTCAGGATATTAAAAACGGGTACATTTAGCGAGTGCAATAAATAAGATATTATATAAGTCATCCCTAATGTGCGGGGCTTTATTAATTTTTTACAGGACCAATTTTTCACTGCGCCGAACCAGTCCTCGTTCATCATTTAAGTGCTTACGACGCCGATGGCTTTTCTGAACTTTCCTTTTTTATTCTGCATTAATTTGTTGGACGGTCTCGCAACGGCGCACTAATGGAATTAAACTTGGAAACTAAATGAATTTAAAGGAGGCTCGATGCGAATCCTGGCAATATGGTGAATTAATGAAATGGAAGATTTCATTTTGCGCCTGACTGGGTTTATGGGGATCCTGGAGGTTTACCTCTAACAAGTGGACTTGGCCACTCGTCTGGCAGATATGTTCCCATAAAGCGATTAGTCGCTATGGAAACCCCTAATTTGGCGGACTCATCTAAAATTTCAATTGTTTTAAAGACTTCGTTGAAAACAAATTAGTTTTGAAAGTCTTTGCTGGAAAAAATTTGAGAAAACCAGACATTTTCACTAACCTTTGAGAGTCTACGAGGAGGAGGAGGAAGATTCGAAATAATAAGTCCTATTCAGAACTTCTAAAGAGGAGTTATTTTTTGAATTCAGATACAATTAAGTTTAAACAGAACACTTTTGTTAATGAATTACAAAGAAAACTTAACTAGCAATGTAATCATTTGACTACAACAAACAAACCACTTTAATTCAGCTTAATCTTGCAGCGTTCAATAGGTTTGATTTCCTGTAATTTGTATAACGAAAACAATGTAATTTTACTGGCATTTATGACTACCCATTTATTAACAGACTGCCGGTTCTGAAAATAAGCTCGTTATTTATACAGCAGTTTTTCATTCCACTTAGCAGCATTTTGGTGTCCATAGCATCGTACCCATATAAGAAAATTGTGGACTACACATAATAAAAACTTTAATTTAGGTACTATGTCATTTCTGCAAACTTTAATTGTACAGTGGAAATAAAGGTTATAGAAGCAAAATTCTTGTCAGCAGTAGAACCAATTAGTTTTAAGCTTTCAACATAATAAAACAATAATAATACCTATAGTAATAAAAAATAACTCTTGTCGTCCCTTGAACAAACTACCAGGGTTAGTCATGCTCTTAACTCGACCTGCTTTGGTGTTTTATTGAAAGGCTTGGTTAAAGTTATTTTGAGGTGTAAACAACTCTTATATTTTGTTCTTGTCACTATAATGATTTATGGGATTATGGAAGCCCCGGTGGTACATGGAGAAAAATTCATCCACAGAAAGAAGAAATTTATTTTACGAGCGTTATTGAGAAATTGGCAAAGGATTAACTTAAAAAGCTGAATTATATTTTATCCTTCCTTGGATCCTAGATTAATAATTTTGAAACGTGTCCAGATGTTGCCTCTATTTTGGTACAAAAAAGCAAAACGTTTAAGAAATGTTTTTACTAAACACCATTAAGTTTATCCCTACTCATTTTCAAATTTAGTACAAAAAACGGAAAAACAATTACTCAAACCCTCCGACATAAAACATGATACCCATGAACGTGACGTGTAAAAATATATCACGCAACAAGTTGCGAGCGCTACGAACGTTACCCAATTTATCAAAGATTATCGGGCGCACGAATCAAATTCAATTTTATCTCTGAAAATGAGAAGACATTAAAGTTGGGCGTGTTCAGGAGAAGTGGAGCGATGGATGTGAGCTTTTTACAAAATTTATCTTCTTTGCGGGGGAGTCAAACTTAACCCTGTTAAGTCAGATGTCTTTATTAAATTGGAGTGTGGGCGCCGAGGATGCGGTGTTGCTTTGAAGATGATTGACACGAAACACATACCCAGTGCTAGGCAGCAACAGGTGCGCCCTCAAAGGAGGACCTATAGGGAAAATTTTCAAGGAAGAAGGAGATATAAGAATTGATTTTTGCAACGAAACACCTCGAAGAGAGCGTATTTGCATTATTTTAATTAAAACTTCTGTTCGTGGAGCTTCCCACTTTTAAGCTCTCAGTTTACTGCTAATTAATAGGGGAAGGCACTTAATTTCATTATATTGCATTTTGCGCGTAATTACCCTTGCGTCTGGATAATTTAATGAAATAAAGGTAAAATGCAACAGCGCTAATCCAAGGAGCGTACCGTCAATTTCCCGTTTCCCTAGCGAATATTAAGCCAAATCCGGAGCAGAGCCTTAGCAATTATTTTACTCAACTTGATACCATTGACCCTTATCACGACCCGTATACATGAACTACTTCCCATGGCTTTGGACGGACATGGAGCTGCGGCTGGAGCAATGGTGGAATTCACCAGGACTAAGGATATAATTATTTCTGCTCCAGTTGCGGAACTCGCTAGATGAAGCTGATTACAGATAGAGCTGCAGCTGGGTATTAAGTTCTTAACCACTGACGATATCCTAATTCTCATGTTCATGAAACATATTTGATTTTATCACAATTTTGATATTTTCGGATGAACGTTTTACGACTAAGATAAATTACTATAACACTATGAATAATGGTTTTCGGGTTACTTACAATTTTTAGTTCATTGTGACATATTTTGTCTTGCAAACTTTTTAATTTCTATCTAAATACATATATTTTGTGAATACAACACACAAAATATAATTTTATAGGGTTGTTTGTTTTCTAAATATTTCTATCATATCAAAACAACGCCAGTGGTTAATGTTTAGAATCTCGTCGTCATCTTCAGGAATTTTCCAGTTAAAATTGATAAAACCATTTGGACAAAATGAATTTTATATTGATTAATTTTTAAGAAAACTTGAAAATAATCAGATTTCTTCAAAAGTACCTATTGCAATCGAAAACTTTATCATTTATATCCATTTTATTTTTATTGCAGGTGACCACTTACAGGATGTGCCTAAGAAAGTAAGTTCTTCACTCTTTTTACTTAAAATATGCATGAGTAAATAAATTATTCAAAATATTGAGAAAGACAGCACGAGTCTTGCAAGAGGGACCAATACTAAAACTATGTAAATGTATGCAAAGCCAAGACCAATATCAAAACTTTAACTGGTTTTAATCATAATCTCATTTTTCTTTATCACTCTTTTTATCGTCTAAAGCTATTCCAGCTTTATGAAAAACCTACAGTAAAAACGTTTAAGATTCTTAGAAATATCTACAAATATCCTTTATTATTATTGGTAGATATATTATTTATTTTCCTGTCAAGCTACAATAATTCTCATTAACCATCCGCAGGTAGCAATTAAACTAACTAATAAAATAATCCTTGCTAAATTGATTGCATCCCCACATGTGTCTGACTGGGATGGTAATATACCGGGGTACAAAAATCAACTTTTCCCAGAAGTACAATAATAAAACGTTACAACTTGTATGAAATATAGGGGAACCCGCAGGAAGCGAGGAATTCCTGCTGGATGCCAAAATACATATTTTTGCCGTCTGTCTGAACATCCGGAACGCTAAATCATTTCCCCCCGGTGGCCGCCAGTTCCCGAAAAAGCCCAACCAGACACTTTAAAACTTGTTTTCGGGGCCATCTTCACATAGAGGAATTTGCTGGAACAGTCTAATGCCCAGGTCCCGACGTGTTCCTCTTAAAGTCTCTGGGAAAACTTTTTGCCCGGGCGAATTCATTTTGATATATTTGACTTTCGACTTCTTTTCCGGCGAAAATCTAGAAAATGTCCGGACGTTAAAAAAAAAGAAAAATTTAGGACAAAGTTGTAACAAACATTTGCAACTTTTAAATCTTTTCCAGTTGTTTTTAAAAAATCTAAAGGGCTAACGTCCCCAACTTTAAGCACCTAACCATCCGAAATTTAGTGGTGTATATTTCTTCTATTTTCTAAACCTATTTTGGTATGTTGTCGTTGGGCAAATTGTGTGGAAAAATACTATACAAACACTGTATAACTAGTGATTAAACGTCACTTGCGTTAAAATCGGCCAGATGCGCTCAAAGTTACAAATTACGTTAAATTAAAGGATGTGTCGCTATAATCAGGCTGGCATTTAACTCCCGCCAATATCGTCGAAAAGCCAAAATAAATGCGTTCGTCAGGCGGCTTCGGGGGATTGCAGTCGCAGCTCACAAAGGACCCCGCCGCATCCAATGAATTTGGGAAATATTTTCAATGTAAATTCTGCGAGCTCGTTGAAAGGCTCTCGAATGATTTTTCGCATACAAAAACCGTGAAAGGGACGAGGAGCCCTCATGGAGGAATTCCGTCGAATTTTTATATCAGTAACGTCCGCCGAGCCCACTTAACGAATACAACATACTTTTTGGAACAAAGGACTTCAATAACGTTCAATGGGTGACCAGATGGGTCCTCTGCATAAAGGTACCCCGTATACCGATGGAGAGGAGGAGGAGAATTTAATCCCAGTTTATCCTCCTCCTTTGACCCTTAGCTCGGAAAATAGGGAAAAGTGTAATTTATGAAAGCTACACCAGCAGTCAGCACTGAATGCTGCTGGAGCGGATCCACTTAATCTTCATGGCGACCTCGCAAACAGTGCCACAGCAGGAGCCCTGCAATGGATTTCTACATTGAAAAATTACCTGAAACCTCATAAAAGCCCGAGGCTTTCTGTAAAATGCAAAATGCATCCATCATTCAATTCTGGTGTGGTTTGCATTCAGGCACTTTCCCCTAGTTTTCTCGAGTTTTCTAAGGGATATCTCAGAATGAAGCGATGTAAGAAAAATATTTTCCCTCAACTTAACCGTAGAAATCTTCTACCTACCTGACACAGGTCTTATCATAGATCTTTAAATCAGTAAGTAGAAATAAAATACAATCAGAAAATTGAATTTATATACGTTAACCGAGAATTGAATTTGAATATCAAACTTAGGATAGCATTTTCTATTTCAATAAAATCGCATGATTGATCTAACTTTTAACTGTTTTATCAATAACCAAACCAAACTTACATTTCAATGTACACATTTTTTAATTGTGTCAACAAAACTCGCCTGAAGGTGTTTTGAAGACTTGGTTATATCATTCGAAAAATGAAGCTTGAAAGTCCTGAAACGTAAATAGAAAAGAGCTATGCAAAATACATATAAATATAAATTTTCTTTTAATTAACTAAATCTGTTAAATAAAAAATTCAATTTTTTCTTCTATAAAGTGTGTGAATTATTTAATTTTACTTATTTCTAGTGAATTTGCTTTTGTACGGTATTCAACCACTATGTATTTAGCATTCTCTTTTTTAAAAATAGGGTATCACTTTTTCATTGTTAATAATGATATCGGCCAGTGTCATATTATTTAATTTTTGAAATAAAATGTGCACCAATTTGTGCACCTATGTTTTCTAAGTAACTTCAAATAATGAAACACTATCTATCTTCTAAAATGTGTAAATCACACAATATTTCATCTAATTATTTGAAGAAAAAACATGCCAAATATTTTATTCGTCTTGTAAAAATAAAGTTACATATGTACATAAATCCAGAAACAAATCTAAAGTTGGTGTTTTCTTTCTTTATATCAACAGAAAACATTCGACTCAAAAATTAAACAAGAGACGACAAATTTCTTTCAAAATGTTTTTGTCACAAATCTCCCACTCACTGTTAACATTACAACGTAACCAGTCGGATAATAATGTGTTAAAACTTGACTTTTACATCAAACCAACTTTTCGGTTGACGGGTGCATTATCGTGTTGAAAACCCCACCGAAAGTATTTTTCCTTGAGGTACAGGTAATAAAAAGTTAGAAAACTTTCCGTTTCAATTTTCCTCCTAAAAGCCTTAAATAAACCATAATACCTCAAAGTCGTGTGGCGAAGATTCTGCCCCTTTTCTGGGCCTCCAGAGTGCTAAAGCAACCTTAACTTTAACGGTTATTGTTATACATTTTAATCTCTTCCCAAGTTAAATCTTATTTTCTTCCTGGGAATTCCCGCCCGCTGCGCCGGCATTAGGGGCATTTCCCTGACGTGTTACCACAAGAACTAACAAATGTTTCGATGTTTACAGGTAGGGCAAGAATTAACCACCCGCCACTGCGTTCCGCTGCTTTTTACGACCACAGGGACCCTTTTTTAACCGGGTAGTTTCCTTTCGAGCTCAAGAAGAATGGTTGGAGCGAGGACGCAGGGGCGGTAGGTGGACTCCAGAACTCCAGAGTCAATGTAGAGAAACATCAAAGTGAGATTATCTGGATTATGAAGTTTTCCTTGTTCCCGACAGGAGCCAGGCTTCCGAACAACCACCGGTGAGTGGGATTCGACAACGTAAACAAGAGCAACCGAAGGAGCGCAAAGTTGGTGATATTTTCGAGCGTTGAAATTGTATAACTAGAAACACTGTCGGTAATCTGTCCTACATAAAAACAATTTTGTTACCGACCCTTCTTCCCGCCAATTTCCATTTCCAGTATTTAACGAATTTTTACTGTATATACTTAACCTAAATAGGTATGCGTTCTCAATTTTTAATAAAAGCAAATCAAAAAGAACCCTCATTACTTTCCGAGACAATTAAGTTACCCTGGTTCCCAGTTATTAGATATCCAGGAACTGAGTAACTACTCACCGCAGTAATCCACTTCTTCCCCTGGGATATTGGTTACCTAGTTATTTCGTTTATGGGATATTGATCAAATAACAAAATTGCCGTAATTCCCAGAACCACAGTGCTCGCATGAAAATGCCCAAATTACCCAGGGACTTTATCCCGACGACTGCGCCCAAAAACCCCATGATCTTGAAGGTAACGAGACACCTCAAATGGGGGTTAGGGGGCAGTAGATTGCTCCATTTATTTCATAAAAGTAAGTGCTTTGATTTGCTTTCTCCTCCTGTCATCTTTCATTTGTGGTAATTGCTTTCGCTTTCTGATTTCACTGAATTTATTTTTCTTCCTGGAACTGCAAATAAAGATTGGACAGGTAATCATTCTGGATTTTCGGAGTTACAATAATTTTGCTAGCAATTTATACCCTTCGTTATTAACTTTGATATGTTTTGTCGTAATTGTTTTATATATGACCCATAAATCATTTTGTAATTACAATGCTCCGCAACTATGGGATAGTCATATAATAAAAATTAGTTAGGTACTTGTTCATAGTTTAATGCTTTAAGAATACACTTGTATCCAGTTTAAAAAGAAATATGTTTTGTTGTTACATAAAAATTATATGCCTACCTTGTTTAACTTTAAACAAAACAAATAGAATATCATTAAATTGGAAAAAAAAAGCTTCACAATCAGCTTATTAAAAAAATATTATATCAAATCACAATATACATATTTAGTTCTTATTTGTTGGTGTTTCCAATATAAAATGCTTTTCCAACAATTTTAAATCATTTCATTTCATTGGAAAATCTCCGGTCTGCTGGATTAAAATTTAGTTTTAAACTTTGAATTGCAAATTTTTCGGACATTCAAATTTTATAATTTTGATTTTATTTTAATGTTAAAAGTTGATTTTGAAAGCAATCATTTCAGGAATATAGGGAAGATGTAGTTATCGTGTAGGTGATAACACATACCAATATTCATGTTAAGAATCCCTACGCTTTAAACTTTCATTTCTTAACTATATTGTCTTAAACAAATTATTATCTTAACTCCTTTTTTTGACTTAAACCTAGCACAAAGTAGCATCTAGAGAATAAAAAGATGTATTCCTAGAACACGAAAAACTAGAAACGTATAGTGACTTAATAAAATAGAATAAACAAACCTACATTGTCTCACTTCAAAGTATTTAATTCATTTTCGAGATGCGACGTCATGAGCGGTGATGATTTCGTCTTTTAACATCGGATAATCTCTTCGTTATTAATTAACATAGAAGAGAGATAGCAAGTAACCCTGAAATCAAAAATTATCTCATCAAATCTCAAACGAACCCAGCTAATTTCGTGTACTCTGCATCAGTTTGCATAAAATCGAGGACTTCTTAGATGTCGCAAGGAATCCAAATTATCTCAACCATGCACGATGCTGCTTATGTACGGTACAGTGATCCTGCATCCATCAATAATACTCTCAAACAGAAACGCTTTGAGGTGTATTTAAGGATTTACCACACAAAGCTTCTACGGTGATCCGTGATCCGTAGGGAGCACGCATATTCCTCGCTGCGACAGGAGCATCCATTACCTAAAAACAAATTGACTGATGCATCGGAGCACTGCTTCTGAAATTTTGCAACTTCGTACCCGACATCGCGTCAACCATGCACGGAATAAACCCACCACAACCCTTTTGTTATCAAATTTCGAATTATTCTGAGTTCTCTATTTTACTGGAAATTTGTGAGATGTCTTTGGCTTTGAAGTTTTGCTACATAGTGTGTCGATTTTGTCGTAGAAATTGTGACAAAGTTAAGAAGCTGATTACATTGTTTTTGAGTAATATTCATGTTATTGAACTCTTGCAAGTCAAATATTGTTTAGCCACTTTTATTCCCAAAACTTGAAAGGATCAGGCACTTTGATAATTGGCTAGAATCCAAATGAAAAATCTATCTACAAGCAGTCTGTCGATACACAAGTCGAGGTGAACAAGTACGAAATAAATTACAAAAAATGACTTATCTTACACGCTATTTTTCATCTTTTTCCTCTGCAAACTGAAGAACATCCAGGAATTTATGAAACACCCCAGGAACAAGGGATGCCCCTATGACATGCCCATTCCTACGAGTCAAGTTTATCTAGTGTGGTGCTGTGGCACAGTCGGCTAATATATCATACTCCTCCGAGAGAAAATAAATGAAGATGGAGGAAAACTTGGCAGGCTTTATCTAAATGAGAAGTGATAAAACGAAAATTTTCCTCACTTGAAAATTGTTAAATTCTGTGACATTTATAAAGACAGAAGGTGTGAGCTGTGGTCATGCTGTGGAAATTGAAAGTGTTTAAAGAAATAAAGCGATGTCTGTGTCTAGGTCAACGTTATACATATAAAAAGATTTACATTTTAAAAGGTTTACTACATGTATATAGATCCTATTTTTTTTCAGGTTTCGTTATTTTGCAGTTTTAATGTTTAACATTACAATTTTACTTACTCTTAAAAAGAATTTCCTTTTATGAAGTTTAGATAAAATTTATTATGTAATATAACCAAGTAGTATCAAATATACTTGTTAGCATTTCTAAATTCTAAAATCGAATAGAATTTGTCTATCATTTATTTAGCCGCAAACATTACGTTGACTTCTTTATAAGCAAAGTTATAGAACATTTTTAGGATTGGCGAAACTTGTTGAAGATATTGGCATGTCTTATCACAAAGAATTACACATACATATGAACAACTAAAATAAAAATGTGAATATTAAGCAATGATTCCATCTTGCTATGGACACAATTGGTTTCAAACAATTCTTGGAAATAAAACCGTTGTCAAAATGTTTGAACTGAAAATATAAACCAAAAACGACAAAATTTAATTTTCGCTTAAATAAATTCATTTCATTCCCTCGTTTACTTCGATATCTCAATTATTTAATATTATTGAATTTTCAGTTCGCCAACTCCTATCTGTGTTTGTAAAGATAAAAGTGAGGAACTCTTCCGAGAATATTTTATTATATTATATTATCCCAAATTTTATAACGAAGAAAATAAATTTATAAAATTTGGTGAACTGATACAAATAATAAATTCGCTTAAGAAAATGCAAATTCATTTAGTATAAAGAAGTGTAAGCGCTCCTTGTTCGCTTATCACTAAAAGCCGGAAATAAAACAAAAATACCCATACTTGCGTTTGAGAGAAAAGAGCTAGTGTAGCGAAATTCAGGTTTTACTGCGCATGCTGCAAAATGTGGGTGAAATCCACAAAGGGGAACAAGAATTACTTCAGTGATTTTCAGGACTTTCTCCTATGTGGTGAAAAATAATTTTCTTTCAGACTCACATATCTGTTTCATTCCCCTCCGAAACCTTTGAAACCGGCTGCATGGTTTTCAGGCATTCTATTATATGTATATAAAATATGAACACCATATCATAAAGTGATGCTCCTAGATCTTATGTCAAAACACACAAATACTAAAATCACTAAAGTAGCCCATTATAGAAAATTTAAAACTGATGCTAAATCTACGATAGTACTTCTCCTCGACAGAATTACTCGAAAGGGTTGACTTAGAGCTAATATATTACATTAAAATGAAAATCAAACAAATTTTTCTGAAGATACTATATCTTCATATCCTTATTATTTAAAGGATTATTACTCAAACACATATTACTTCTGTTATTTGTACTTTTAGAGATTACTTGGAAAACTTTTCAAAAATAAATTGTTTACTTTTAACTTTATAATTTTTATAATACCTATAGGTAACTCTAAGTTATGGAGTTCATAATCCAGAAAAATTTTCATAAAGCAGAGCAGCATATGAAATTTATTACTAGCTTTTAGTACATATGTATGTATATCTAGTAAATATTAAGTAAGTTAAACTCTTTATAATCCAATTGTGTTTTTGAAGCATTATACATTCATTGAAAATATTTCGTCCTTGTGAAAGATCGCTAAATTAAAACCATTGTTTCTGATTTCGTACATTCAGTAATTTTGACTTGAGTTAAACATTTTCGAAATAGCAACTAGGATGAAAGTCTACTCTTTGAGTTTTGTGCTTAAACGGGTAGATCATTTGATGCTATGAAAATCTATGCAACTGAAATCGCATATTTTTGTAAAGAGATAAATTTGAATCATACATATATACATACATATATCAATATGTATCACCAAAGGACTAGTTCTACTTCGTCGAACTGCAATCATATTTAACTACATCTCAAAATCTGAAAATTAATAATTTACTCGTAACGCATGAAAGCCTATCAATAAATACCTTTCCCCCACAGTTGCTAGAACATCCATTAGGATCACTTTGCTTTGCGATAAGTGTTAGTAAATTACTGCACTTACAGGGGCTCAGTGCTGCTGACTTTGGGTCGCCCAGCCATTGGGCTTCCAGAATCCGGCAGCGAGTTCCTGTAGGCATTAGGCCTGCAAAAGAGATGTAGATTGAAATCAAATCAAATAATTTACAATTGGTCTGGAGCCTAGAGCTCCGGGGTGCTCCAAGAGTACGCAAAGCGCCCCAAAGCCACCCTATTCAATTTTCGGTTGCTTTACGTGTCAAAGCTGGCATGCGATGATTTACTAAAATTTCGAACGCTTTAATTAAATTGTTTTGCTGTGCAGGCCACTCTCTATCTCGACTAAATTTAAATTAATTTGTAAATTGAACCTCCTTTGATTCCACCTCAACAATCAGTCAAAAGTCAGCGTGTTCCCTGTTACCTATTTCCTAAAGGATCTTAACGCTTTGACTTATTTAAAATCATCTTAGAATGAGAAATCATTAGTGTTTACTGTCGGTAATATTTCATTTCATAAAATAACTTGAGCGTGAGTCAGAAATTTTAGCAGCCAACAGAAAACAGGGGAAGATGGACATTAAATTTTCGAAGCAGAATGGAGGGCGCCTTTTATCGGAGTCTTTAACGGCCTCAAGGGAAAGTTATGGCCTCTGTTGGTTAACCAAAAATGACCTTTACTTAGTTTCTGGACCGTAATTATCCTTGAGTTAGCTAACTCAGAGTAGTTTCAACCAAATTGGATGACGTTGTTAACTTAAAGCTGCCAGAGACGACCCTGAAAGACTTTCAAATTATTCAAAGTAAGGACGACTTTAAAAAATGTTGCTTCGAGAACGAAACCACTTTAAATTACCTGCACTTAAAATAATTTTACAAAGAAAATTCTTTCTTTAAGTTCATTTTTTTAGTGCCAACGAATTTAATGGCTACTTGCATAATAAAATAAATTAGAGGAAAATTAACATTTCTCAACTCAGGTATTTTTTTAAAGTTTGCATTCTACACGACAAATCAGTGAAGAAAATTTATAAAAGTTGTCTTGGTCTTTCTATGTAACATAATTTTGAAATTCTTAATTAAACTACAGCGAAATTTGAAAAAACCAAGAAGAATTTGTTGTCTGAGTGATCTATGTGCATATGAATGCTTGCTTTAACAAATCTTACAAATAAATCTCTTTTTATTTTTGTTTTCAATTAAGGAAAGTTCATTTATTTCAGAATTCTATAAAACTAACAAAGTAAAGTAGATTAAAACCAAATACACTTTAAATTCCTACAAAAACAAAGGCGGAAATTAAGAAAATATAACAATCTGTAAAAATTAGGAGAATTCATTTAAATTCTGGTTGGTTTTGCTAGGGAATTCAGTAAATGACATCACTATATATGTATACAAAATTTGAATATTTTAAAATAAAATATCTGGACTTACAGTGTATAAATTCACCGAATAAGCTAAAGACAAATGTGCATCTTTTGGAAAATATACATCCACATAAAAAATAGGTGCCAAGTTTTTTCCACTTATCTAACTAATCTAATTAGTCTTCTACTCATCGCATGTACTCAAGTGAAAATTTAACTTGAAAAATTTACGATGTTTAAATATTTATTTAAGTAGTTAATATAATCTACGAAATAAAACATATTTATTGTGCCAGCAAATAATTCAGTAATGTGAAGTCATATTAAATATGATAATATGTATAAAAAATTAATTTCATAAAATATGCTAAACACTTTGACTAAAAGCGTTTATGCAAACTCCCAAATTTTAGTTCAAGCATAAAGTTAGTCTTTAATGCAAATTTAAAGTCGCCTTTATTTATTTTGTTCACTTGAGGGTAACAAGTCATGAAAATAGTCCATGTAAAGGCCTCATCCACAGTCTTAAAAGATAGCAAACACATCAGAGGATTTGCATAAAATATTTTCCCAACTGGGTCATAACTTGTTCCGCAGGATATAGACATGCACAAATACGCACCACTCGACGGCCATTGAGAAAACTCTTCAAACTGAAATTGTTCCTATGCCTCAAAAACTTTTAATAACCAAATTTTCATAGTCGAGAAAATAAGCAAAAGCGAGCGAGCGCCAGCGTCCCTCAAGAGCATTCATCAAGCAAACTGGGCGCCTTCCTGTAGGCTGATGATTGTGAAAATGTTCATTTTGGAGATAGTGGACAACATAGGAATTTTTATAGCACTCCATGCAGCCATTGAACAAGAGATAATCACGACTGGTCCATAACCACCCACACCAGCCCCGCCCAGAGCACTCTCATTGCAGCCACTCGTACTTAGTGGTCGAGATGTAAATTTTGAAGTGGTTGGTGCTTTTATTCGGACTTTTCTGTATTTATTTTTTTCATCCTGTTTTTATCCTGTTTTATTCTATTTTCTGGAACGAAATTGAAAATTTCGGTGGTTTGGGAAAAAGCAAACAGACAACTTTACAAACACAGAACAAAGCTCAAGCCACGCCATTAAAGGCGTAATTTTGTGTTTGACCCTTAAATAGGATCCCGATTTTGGCAATGTCTAGTTGAACTGTTGTAGAGATTCCAGTCTGACTGTACGGCTGATTACAATTCGCACTGATAAATTCTCAACAGAAAGGTATTTGAACCCTTCGTCCATCTGAGAAACCTTTTCAGGTCATAAAATCCAAAAGCTCGACGGGCAAATAAATTGCTCGTAATCCTTCCCAAACTGGAGGAAACAAAACTGAATGACGGGTAGACAGCTTGAAAAATGGAAATAAAACTGTGAGGAGCAGTCCTCGAATCCTAAATTTACACCAAGATTTACTACACAAAGAGGTACATTTCCAGTAAGTGGGAGGTGCCAGACAAAAAGGTTCCTCTGGTTTTCTGGTTAAATTCACTCAAAGGATTGTTGGCGACCTACGCGAGTATCTAAGAATCCTGTGGTTTCACTGATCTGAAAACCATGTCATAGGCTTAAAAGCAACCCTAAAAGGTACAGAATCACCAGAACATTCCCATCAACGAAAACAATCAAACCCCCCTACCCACAGGACCTTCGCACATATTGACCGAGTTCGACATAAAGCTCCGGGTATCCTTAGAACGCAATAAATTTCTGCAGGTATCTCATGTGGCGTATTTGCACGTTCCAAAGTACTCCTTCTTCCATTTCCTTCGAAGTGTTTTACCATAAATTTCTTATTTTTTTCCCTGGGCCATAGACCAGCCCAGAGCCGAACTTAGACAAGTTGTCACGTAACAGGCCGTTCTTATCGACAAACGTGGAAAAAAGTCGCTCAGGTAATGAATTTTTACGAGTTCTTCCACCAAAATTCACAAGTTGAGTCGTAAACGTATGGATCATAATTTTTCGTCAGAGACTTCTACATGACGAAGTCTGTCCTGACGGGAGGTTATTTAATAAGGAGACTCGAAGAGATGTGGTGACACGTTCACAGAAAAGTCCAGTTTTATAGGTGTACTTGTGGAATTTTTTATTTTCATTACCCATTTTTGTAGGATCGATTATTTCACAAAATTAATTTTGTTTTAAATGTTTTCTAAAATTTAGATATTTTAGCTTCTATATAAGCTCAAAAACACATATTTCATTTTTTGCAAATAGTTATTAAGAAAATATTAATACATCATATAAAAATTAAAAATTAAATTACACCTGACAGTTTCAACATACTACTAAAATGCTAACGTATAGGAATTAAAAGGATCAATTATCTAGAATAAGAGTAGTAAAATTATAACATAATGCAAAGGATATTTCCGAAGTATAAAAACTACTTCTCAAACGATGTAATCTTACACAATTATTCAAGTAAATTTTTAAGCTAAATGTGTAAGTGTTAAAATCTACTTAGATATTTGTAAAAACTGTAAAGTCTCTTAGCTTAGTTTTTATATTCCACGAAAATTATAGTTTTATAGGCGACGGAACAATAAGATCAAACAACTTAACTCTTAAACTCGGGAATATTTTTCATTAAATAAAACACAGATATTATACACATTAATATTGATTAATAATAAAGACATATTCTATGATGAATTGTCAAAATTTCACCATGACACAATATTACTGAATCATTATGAAATAATTAAAAAGAAATATGAATCGCAATCCTTGTCATTTAAACTAAATCTTATATAAATTCAAACAACTTCGGATGAAGCAAATCCTATTTTTTATTATTAGAAAAATAAAACTGACTTTTTCGTTAGATGAAGTGCAAATGTTACTTTTCGCCATTTTTGAAGTAATATTAACAATTTTTATAGTAAAACAAAATTAATTGTTTACAATGTATGTTTGAATTTAATTAATATAGGTCTATTATCCACTAAAGTCGCTTTTCCTGTTAATTAATATCCAATAAATCCTTAAAGAATCACGCTCCGCTCATCGGAAGTATGAATCCGTTTCATAAATATTTATCTCCGGAATTATAATATCATCCAAAAAAGTCCTGGCTGGCCTGTGTCAATGTCGCAGCAGCATATTTCAATATATTCGTGGAAATGTGTTTAATTAAATTAATAAGCCACCGCGTCAACATAAATATTCTCAACTTATTGAAACGATCCACTCTCGCCTACGTGGATATGACAGAATTCAATTAAGTTGTTTTTTATTAATTAATAATTTTATTAAAGTTTGGCGCACGACTGCGTTTCATTTTGTACCAAGTGATATTATTTTGAGGCCTGGAGAGCTGCGGATAATCGCTTAATATCTGTGCAGCGGTCATCCCGTCGTGAACTCTTTGTAACTCTGGTTATGTTGCGGTGGTGACTGGACCGGGATAGAAATAAATTTACACTGTAACCTCTGAATGTTTATTTTTCACACTTTTCACACAAATGTTCAGCAAGAGCGCTATTACATTTAATAGCAGTCATCTCTTGTGGGAGGACGGTAAACATTTATGAGCTTCAGTGTAATTAGTTTTTGACTGAGGTTTTTCAGAATGATTTTAATTTAATTTCAACGAGATGCTTCCTATTTTAAAATATATATTATTCTAATACATACAACGAAACCAGCAAAAATCAATAGTAATTTATTTGGCTGGAAGGAAAAGTTGAAAGAGACGTATTAAGACAAACAGCTATTTGAAACTTATTGCGCTGCTATCTGTCCAATCTCCCCATTTTGGTACCTCGTCGCAGGGACAAGGAGTCTTTGAAAGTAGCTCGCATTACCCTTAAACAGTATCAAATCGTTGGTAGCCAGGACAATTTACATATTGCTCATCCCAAATCCAATGCCCTGCTTATCCTCTAAGCTGTTTGAAGATACTAAGTCAATGGTATTTGATTTTCGAGATTTGTTGCTGATTTTCCCAGGGGATCCCATAAAACTAAATGCTTATGGTACTACTTATATCGAGTACTTTCAGCTGAAGAGGACCTTCTTATCTGTGGTCCTCGAGATGCTGCAAGCGCTGTGAGTTTCGTTTTCTTTCCTCTTTAATCCGAAAGGATATTGTTTTCGTTTTGCTGGTTTTAGCCAAACATGAGTTGCTATTTGCGCTGATAATACCCGAACGCAAGCCCTCTAGTCCTTTTGAGGGTATGTTACCATTGACTGGAGTACATACATTTTATGGCATTATTAAGCAAGAATGAAGAATCAATAATATTTTCGAAAGCAAGCCCCCAAGGAAAAGACTTTTATTTAGTTTAGATTCAAATAGAATTCTATGAAAATAAGGCTCTGTAACAATTAGACTGATAAAACATAGATGCTTTAGAATAATGTAAATAACTCATAATATTTCATTTTAAAGATTTTGCTTTTTTGTTTAGAAACAAAATAGAAAAAGCGCTTTGATTTTTATAATTTAATTCTTTAAATACCAATCAATCAAAAGCAAAATTGAATATCCATACTTTCAGAGCTGACTTAACTATTTTCTTACGTATATGAATCAAATACAATTAATTTATTTGTTTAGCGAATCTGTAATGTTATGCTAATTTTATATAAAAACGAGCTAGGCAAAATTTCTTCTTACTCAATATTAATTATTTATTGTTATAGCATAAATATTGATATACAAATTAAATTTAGGTTAGAGTTGACAAATAGTACTTAACTAAAAGAGTAAATTATGGACTTACTGCTATGTTTAATCATTTTATAATTTATTCGCATTTATAGTGCATAGGTATCCACATAAATATATGTATAAAAGAAAAAAACTTACAATAAAAGCTAAAATTATGAAAAATGATAAAAATGGTTTCCAAGAGAATTACTAAAAAGTGAATATACTTTTATACACTTTTTCCGAAAACAGGGATTTGCATTTGATCGATTTTTCGTTCTTTTCATGCACCATATTTCTTTGTTAATCTCTTTTACAATAATTCGATACAAATATAATATGACTATCTATACTCTTTTTGGAAAATTTTATGAATTCAATTCAGATGAGTTTTTAAAACGATTACCATGTCTCTTAGTAAATATACTTACATACACATGTTTAAGTAGATACGTATTTGTAATCAAGTAAGTAAAATACTAACCTCTTCCGCAATTAAACACCCAATTTAAAATATCTAAAATAAACCCATAATTTGCACATAATTTAAGCAACGCGCTCTAGTAATGAGCCTTTGGTTTGGTCCATCCCACCACAGTCAAAGTGAAGTCCCTCTTCCATTGAGAGGAATCTTTTATCAGGCGATTAAACGAGCCCTTTGTGCTGTCCATTCAGCCGTCGACGACAACTCAATTTTTTCACCAACAAGAATCGGGAGCATTTGCTTAATTAATGCAAATATTTACCTTACCTCAATGGTTACGAGTTACGAGGCGTCGAAATTATAACACCTCACAATAAGTTCATCATCGACCATTTTCTCATTTCCCGAAGGACTTGTTTTGAAGAGGAGGAGGAGCTTTAATGCTTCTGCCCCAGCTCCAAATTCGTAAAAATTAAATTTTTCCGCAACATTTTTAAGCTGAAGCTGTTTCACAATTAATAATTTAAACAAGAGGATGCAAAATAAATCATAATAAGTATAGGTGAAAATTAATATCGTATACACACGAAATCTGTTAGGTTAGAAGTTAGTTTTTTTTCTTTACATTAATTGTAGTGTTTTAATTACTTTCCTTTAATTTCGACCAAAATTAATAACAATATGAAGTTTGGATAATTTTTCAAAATGTTGATAAGGGTCCCGCAATTCAAGCATAAAATTACATGATACATGCCAATTTTTTTTTATACACAAACGTGTCATATCTAATTTAAAAAATAAATTATAACAAAAACCCTGTAGTACCTACCTATAGCTACTTTTAATTTTTGAAGCTTTTGAAAGCATCATTTTCCTGTATCTGAAAAACCAAACTAAATAGTTTTGAAGAAAATTGAAAAGGACAAAATCTCTTTCGAAAGTATAATTAGATATACATATAAAAAATTCTGTGAAATGAGCTTAAAATTTCTGTAATTATGAAAATGTGAGTCCAGGTAAAAGGACACTTGACTTTTTAAACCTTACATTCCGTTCCATTCAAATTTTTTAAAGAAGCTTTTATGATGGGAAATTTTCTCGACTTTCCATAGACTGTTTTTTGCAATCAAGCAATTTAGCCTTTACCTACTTCTGCGATTCACATGAAAATGCGAACTTCCTTTCACCGGGGGCACGGCGTGACACACATCACATCACGCTGCGCATTTTACCTGGCAGCCTCGCAATGAGACTTCATCTCCTTTGGCGCGGCAATTTGACGCGATTTTTGCATCACCTGGCGACGTCACCAGCGTTGGACGTGTTTGACGCGTTTGACGCTGCTTTAAGATGCGAAGTGTCAGCCGTAAGCAGGGCATCCTTTGAGGTGTTACGCTTCGGACGTTTCAATCAGCGGGACGGTTCCTGGACTAGTCGGCGGGGAAGACAGCCTAGAAATTAGCTTCCAGGTGAGGCTTAATAGCTCCCGATTCACAGACTCTGCAGCAAAATCCTTTCTAAATGTGTCACCGCCGGGCGAAAGGCATTCATGTGAAGAGATATTTTTTGAGCGGATTGCTTTTAGCAGGTTTCCCTCTAGGTTTTTCCCTTTTTCGCTTTTTTTTTCATCAAAAGGCTTAATGCGTACTCCAGGAAAATGTGGGTGGAATACTTGTTCCAAATGGTGCTAAACAGCCTCATAACTGTTCTCATTTGCATTCCTGCAAAGTCCCTTTGAATTATTCAAACGTTCCCTATCCAAAGGTATTGCCCTGGCCGCCGGCTCCTTACGGCAGATCCTGCAGGACGACTACTTGGGGATGTTGTGGACTTGCATTGGAAACTACGAGTATATGCCGAGCTTCTTTCTCTGTTCTTTCATGCTTTCTATTTTTGCGAGAAAATGGCGTAAATGGAATGTAAATTACTTCTCCTTACGACTCCACAAGGCTCAGAATGTAGTCCTCTTCAGGATTCGCAGCGTTCAATGCCCATAAGTAGCCTCCATATTTTTCTATAAACGGAAAATTTACTGGTCTCTGGCAAAGGATGCTTTCTTGGAAACGCAAAATGGGGACTTGTCACACTTTATCCATTTCATAGATTTTCTCAGGTGCTAATCGTGTGGGAAGATGAAATATATTTTAATAAGAACCAAAACTGGAATTTACAGCCAGCTTAAATTGTGAAGTCAATTTTCAGTATGAGAAAATCCATTTTCGGAATTGCTGAAGTTCTATTAATTTTCATAAATGTTAGAGAAGAGTTCCCTTATTTTATATTTATATAATTTAAAACTGATTTAGCTAAATTTTGTCTTTCTTAAAAACTATACCAACACCAAAGTCTATCCTGATTATAAGATCTGTTTTCTATGTAGATCTATTATATTAACAATTATGCGCAAACATATAATTTATGCGCCAACTTAAAGTAACACCATCAGAATTAATTATAGCTACCTTCAAAAAATTTATTGTATTTGATACTTACATTATAGATAAATATGTAAAAGTTTTTTGAAAATTAATATTTATGTATCTTTATTCATTTCAACATAACATTGTTTTTCTGAAGCATCATTCATACAGATGCATTCATGGGCGTTATACTATATATTTTTTTTAAAAAAATGGAATTTAAAGCGAAAAATCAAAACGAATTGCCTCGTTAATATTTTAAGCTTTGTATACATACAAATTACTTTTGCTCGACAATTTCGAAATGAATAAATAAAATGACAAAATTTTAACCATCGCATTAAACCCCTGAAATCTGTCAGGTCAGGGCGTGTTAAAACTCAAAGAGGAAAAAAAGGACATTTATGATATTCAAATGGAATGCAGTTTTAATTACAAATATTTGGGGAGCGATTTAATTACAGCCAAGTGTACCGGGCTTTTGTTTCGCGGGGGGGTTTTTATCGTCGACGTCATGTATGAGTTTCGCCTCGCGCATTTTGGAAGGTTTTAACGTGTCCCCAAATGACTATATTAGCGTACGCAGCGCTCTCGACATGACATTTCATCTCCCGAGATATCCCGCGACCCGTGTCACCGCGGATTATTCCATTTGTTCACCACTTCAAACATTTGTGCAGGAATATTGCCACTTTGATAGCAGCGATGGCGGCAAAAACACCAGCATAAATATTCGGCTGGGAGCCCTATTCCCTTGTCTGGCTCCGAAATGAGAGCGCGACACCATAAGAACAAATTGCGAACAGTTCGCCTCGTCCTCCCTCGGGAATCCTCTGGCGGCTGCTTCGCACTTTAACTGAATTTAAAATTTATGGAAGCTTCATACAGAGGTTAGCTTATTGCCAGCAGTCGCAAGGACACGTGAATCACCCGGCGATATGAGGAGGCTGTGACGTCTGGAGCTGGATAAGATGCCCACTGGAACATGCTCCCTCCCGGGCGCACTGTGAATAAGACTTCACTTGACAATCCGACAGGAATTTATTCAGGCTCTCAGTCTTAAAGGATTTTGCTAATCGCTCCTGCCCCCGTAACAATTGTGCCCGAGCACTTTTCTCAGACAGTCCTTTGTCTATCTTTTCGTCTGCGTTAGAAGGAAATTGAAAGGCCGAGCGTTGCATCGGTAGTAGTAACAAGCTGCTCTACTTACTTCGAATGACAAAATACTTTCCCTGGATCTGTTACATAAAAAATTCAAGACTAAGTATATAAAAAGACATCAATTTATTAATCATTCTTCATGTACAAAACCAACAATTAATCAACGAGCATACTACCATCTATCACGTTCCGGTCATATTAAGTATGCATGGTATGATCAAGTGTTCTACAATCATTTGAGTACATATATCTCTTTTTTATACAATGTAGAAAAAAAGGATATTCCTGCTGTATTAATCTGAAATATCGCAAAACAAAATTTTTCGGTCGCTTATATTTGCTGAGATATGTACATATCTATGCACGATATATAAATTTAAATGTCTGAAAAGTGATAGCTTCCTATTGTAATGTTTCCATGCTTCTACAATTTTTTGATAAAAATTATAACAAAACCTTAAACCAAGTCGTTGTGTAAAAAATTCTACACCGAAGTAAGAAAAATTTTAATTTACTTCGATTTGTAATTTTACAAACCAAATGCGTGCACATTTTAAATAAAATATGCATGAAAATGTGCACAACTATTTTATTAGTGTTCTTCTATTTATCAATTTTAATATAGATATTCTATAATATTACCGAAATTAATTTTTTCCTTCCCTGTTTTTAAATATTAGCTACATTAATAATTTATATTATATGTAGATAGATTTTCTAAATATGAGATCATTTTTATCAAAATTAAAAATGGCAGATTCAGTATTGGTTGCGTTTACGTTCATATCAAAACTACTTTTACACGACAAACGAAAATTTGAGATTACTCGCATCCTTCATCAAAATGAATTATACCAAAATGTATTATGAATCTAAAAATAATATTTTTAAATTCTCTTATGGTTCCAACATAAAAGTCAATTATAAAATCTGCAACAAAACACAATCAACTAACATTTTCCAAAAAGATTGCAACGTCATATCAGCCTGTATACTATCCGTTTGGATAGGATACCATTTGCACACCAAATTTAAAATTCGTATCCAGTCAATTTTAATTTAGTATATTATTTTTCCGAAATTCAACTCAGAACCGCGTCTAGAATTAATGAATTTTGTTTAGAACCTGCTACGGATGTAATTTTGTGATTCAACAGGCATAAGCACTTTTTCTATCGCTTTGACAAAATTGTTAGCATATCCCGGTTAATTAAAAAGCAACTAACGTAAACAGGAGCAGTATGCTCTCCAACTGAAAGCTAAATCCAAACATTTACCCCGCAGAGCCGTGACAGAAGATTCAGCAGTTTTACTCTAAAGCAACATGCAGTCGTTGGATGCATGCATTTGCAACTTTGAAATTGCAAAATAAAATTCAGGCGCTAAACAGAAAATCATCGCTGTCAGCACAATGGAACGTGACTGGCTTGTAATACAAGGGAGTGGCGAAAAAATTCCACGAATTGAAAATAGGCTTCCGGGTTTTCATGTAAAGTAAGCATAACAGATCAGTTTCCTAGTCAAACTGAAAGGAAAAAGAAATTTACACAAACTAACAAGGACGATTGCGAAAATAGAATATCAAAACATGTATCAATAAAATAATGTTTAATTAAAATTAACATATTGCGTATTTAAATTTATCGATAAGCTGCTCGAAATGTTTAAATGAAATAGAATATTTTAGATGTTGTATAAGTTTCACAACAACTTCAAAATTAAATCTGTTAAAAATTTTGAAATTCTATACATGGATCTTTAAATACAAAGCATTTGGTACTAAAAAATTTTGAAATTATCCAGCTAAAATATTTACTCTGTTTTATAATCTGCGAAGAGACAAACTATTTCATTTCTTTAATATAATTTAATTATTCTGAAAATAGAAAGATGTTTGATAACAAATTTTAAAACATACTTTCATATAATCGTTATTTAAAGAAATTATAAGAATGAGCATGACAACTTCTTTTTGGCATTTTAACTAAAGAAGTTTTTCACTGCAAAAGTTGATCGATGAATAAAATTTCCCAAAGGGAATAAAATTCAATTCAATTTACGTTTTATTTAATTTCTTGACCAAACTAAAAGGAATAGCTTAAAGTGAGTTTTCAAAAGTAGTTTCTATGCAATGAAACTTTCCCTCTGTCCATTTTAATTACATATAACGTTTCAAGAAGCGTCCGCAATTGAGTCAAAACTCGTCGAACACCGGATAAAATTGCAAAAATTACCCAACTAAACTAAATTGCCTGGGAAGTTTTATGAAGCTGGGCGAAACCTTTTCGGGGCGCAACAAAGCCGAACAAACAGAAGAATCCAATTTTCGTCACCGAACGCTCTCAAGCGATTCCTCGCTAGCAAATGGCATGAAATCCACTCGTGTATTTAACAAAATTGAGGATACGTGTATACACGGACAAAATCACAGGACACACAGGGTGACTCTGTTTCGAAACCAAGTTTGTAGATACATGCGATGTCTGCGGTCTCAAAACTTTTCCTGTAGGCTTTGGCTCGTTTATACTGGTGTGGTTTAGGGCAATTTACCCAGACGACTATTTTAATTTGCTTATTTAATGGACCTTTCAGAGGAATTCCATTCTCCTACGGAATACGTGCCATATCCTGAGGTGTCACTTTTAAAGTTTCTGCGCTTGTGGGAGCCACTCGGAAGGAAACTTTTGGAGTAGTTAACGAAACGCCTCCGTCTATGTATGCCCTTGTACCATAGATTATATGTAAAATATTTGAATGTACGTGTACCTTTAACAAGGACGAAGGGAAATCCTGTCATTTCATAGGATATTGGGCAAACAGGAGATGAGTTTAGACGTAACATTTCGCTGCTGGTTTGGATATGATCATAACGCACCCACCCTCTAAAAGCATAGGTAATTCAAATTTGTCATGTTAAAATCCTTAGTGCCTGTTCCTGCCGTATTGCCGCCCTTAATGACTATACATTTTCCGTACGTAAGCCTTGCAGCAAAACTCGTGTTAATTGGATTAATTAGTACATTTGAACGAGCAACACAATAAAACAGAAACCATTTTAAGTCAGGCGAATTTCCGATGCTTAACTTGTATAATAGTAGAACCTCCCCAGTAAGGTTTTCATAAATTCCCTCTCCTACCTCGGGTATTCAAACTAATTAAAATCCATTCATGTTTCCTTTAAGTGAAATGCCTCTCACTTAATTTCCCCCATATTTCATAATTTTCTCATTAAAATTCTAAAAGCTCTTAAGACAAAATCCAATTGAGCCCCTCACCCCCGCCTCCTCCCGTAAGTTCCGCATCACTTTTAGGGAAAACGGGTGCACCGGCAGTATGTTAAGAGCTGAGAAGAAGAAGTTATTCCTCTTGGAAGTTGGAAAATATTTTTTGAAAATAACACGCGGATTAACAGCAGACAGCTTTTCCAAAATTTGCGCCTTTCCTGCAATTATTCGCCAACAGCTCCAGACGTTGCCCTTTCATTAAATTATTCTTGTCGCTTTAATTACCACTTGGGTCACTTTCCATCGCTATAGCTCTCAAATTTTCGAATTAAACTTAATGATGAAACAAGGCAACGTCAGCGTACACTCGAGCTGTTGTTAATTAATAATTACACTTGTGAACACAGCTCGGGGAAAATGGCCAAATGGCACTTTTTTATTTTAGCAATTTAAACTTTTTAAATTAAAGGTAAATTTTTGGAAAATCAGAAAATGAAAAGAGATACTTAAAGTTTAATTTATATACTGTTAAATACTATGTAATTCAAAATTTAAAACTAAATATTAATTGGAAAATTGCGAAACTTTTCTACTATGATACATATACATTTATAAAAACGTAGAATTAGTTGAAAATTATAATAAATAGTAAAACAAATTTTATTTTGAAAGCGTTTATGTTCACAAAGCAAAACATTTTCTAAAGTATTTGTGCAACTTAAAAAATTTACTTTATCCTATATTTGAAATGAAACATATAAAAGTGCAAGCCTATTTTATAAAACGATTTAATTAATTAAATGAAGAAAATCAAATAAGTCACACCTTTTCAAAGTTTTACATCTAAAGTGTTGACGATCATGATCATGGACGTGGACTTTAAAGGATCGAAAAAACATTTTTCAAAGTTGCGTTAATGATTAAAAATCAGCTTCTTAGCCAATCAAGTCAAATTTAAATATGTTAATATGCAACCGTCAAAATTTCACATGTAAAGCTTTAAAGTTTTGAAATTATTATGTACAATATTAAATGAAATCAATATATAATTATTATTTCTATTGTAATTTATATGTAGTTTTTATTTAGATGCAATAAAAGGGGGAAAAAACAGCTACATATTAGTTTTCAATTTAAGAAACTATTTAAATTCCTTATAAGTTTCAAATGATTTTACAATAAATAATCTTTTCTGATAGTAAATATTTGCAAGAGTCATGTTTTCCAAAAACTAAATTTTTCATTAACCGAAGTATAAATTTGTAGCTATTTTACTATGAATGATTAATAGAGGTTTATATAAATAGACTTAAACGGTTTTGTTTTATTTAAACAAAATAATGAATACACTTCCTCTTTCATGCTTTATTATCAGTAACCCTCCCACAGTTTGGATTCCCCCACTTACATACTAAAAATTTAAACCCTATGCTCTATTAACCTATCCGTTTATATTCGTTAATTCGTATCGACTAAAAATGTAAAAAGAAATCCACTAAACGTCCATCATGTGCCCGTTCAACCCTGTTGGGATCGATATTCTCGATGGCATAAATTTAGGAGTGACGAGTGGTTTGACGCTGCACTAAAGCAGTCAAATAAACAATGGGAAAATGTGAACACTCCGCAATTGCATCTTTTCAACCGAGAATAACGCGGAAATATGATCCAGTCATATTTTGCAGGGGTAGTTACCCTTCGTGGCCCCGTTCCCGGAATTCGGCTGCCCATTTTTCAGGAAACACCTCAAAAGGAGCGCCCGCTGCTATCAGTCCCATGCCTGCCTCGCAGTGATTTTGCTACTTTGGTTGCGCGTGCAATATTTTAAATGACACGTTCACACGTGATAAAAGGCGGAAAAAATGTTTGGGGCCAAATTGTTTGCCCAAATCGGCCACCCCAAAATAAAAAGGAGTATGGCGCCGACTCCTTTCCCTTCAAAACCGGGTGGCGGCGGCTGTTTTTTCCCATTTTTCATGCACATGACTGACGTGATATCGAGAATATGTGCAAAATTTAATTTGCCCAGGAATTTCAATATGGAGCTAAAAAAGAACGTTCCCGAAATGATATGACATGCGAGCGAAATGGCACATTTTGCTCAGGCAGATATGAACAGGAGCCACTCGCCCCCTGGGTTTATTTTAATATTTGCGACAGGAGCGCAATGTTCGCTTGGGGAGTGGATACGCCTGCTGGATTCGTCAAATTTTCATAAAGGGAACACAGGAAACATGTCAGGTACCTGGATCGCTTCAAGGAAACCAGGGCGTTATTAAGACTGCCACATATCCCGGAACGAACCAAAACGTAACCGATTTTGGTTAGAACCTACTACATTCTGAAATATAATTTTTATTAAAAAATATAGGTACATTACAAATATCTATACTCCCACCACGTGAGGGGGTGGACGAACTCCAAAGAATATTGACTTATTATTAAATAAAAATGTTTGACATTCTTCAAATTTCATTTCATACATATGTCGATTTATGACATTATGCTTGCTTTTTTTAGAATAAGATTATTTCGTTGGAATCTGCAGAGTAGACTGGAATAGATCATTCATAAATTACGTTTTCTGATTTCGAATTTGTAACTTACAACATTTCATAGCATCTAATGAATATAAAGTTTATTCTCAAATATGTACCGATATAGGGTTCCTTAAAGGGAATTCTTAATAGAATTTAATAAAAATATAAATAATACATATATTACATAATATAATTCCTGCTAACTTTGAATTTTGACTACTGTAACCCGGTTTTATATTTGTGCATGAATCATAACTTATACACTTTGTAAGGACTGCAAAATAAAACTGTGAGCCTAATATTTAATGTTGACTGAATAAGATATTCTGAAAAGTTTAAAATTATGATTTGTAGAAGTAAATCATAAAAGCTTATATTTAGAGATTTTTGGTGATGTTAATTACGAATCAATTTTCGAAATTCTAGATGGCGAATTTAATATATATTATAGGCAATATTTTTAAGTTTCAATGAATTCTAATTTTAAGGTAAATGCTCCTTTTTTGTTCCGGCTTTAGAAATTTTTTAATGAGTACCTAGTTACCAACTAGCCAGCACCGATGTTCCTTAAGTTTTACGAGGTTCGCTCGACTTGCCATCGAATCACCTTGAAGCTCTACCAATTTTCATTATCGATAGTGTTCGACTAATAGCTGTAACCCGCCATTAAGCCCTCTCACAGGGGAGTCGGAAAGGATATCAAAAATTACATCGCCTTAGTTTTCATTGGGTCCTACTTCAAAGCCGGGCAAGGAACAAAAGATATCTGCATAGCTCCCATCGCCCGCCCCTTGGTGATCTATAGATCTCGTAAAATTTTATGCTCAGCCTGACAATTTTATGGTTATTACTCAGTAGAGGTGTAATCTTCATCTACATACTGGAGCGGGTGCTCCGGTGCCCGAGTTCTATCGGTTCGATCCTGGAGCAGGGAATAGCTATCGTTTCCGCACACCAAGGGTGCGCCACCACCGAAAGTGTCGCATTATCGCCCCGAATGGCGTCGTGCTCTTTCCTATGCCGCTCGAAATGAGTTATTAATAGCCGAAGATTATCTGGCCTGCAATGAGTTATATCCGGCAATGGGCAGAGCTCATAATGGGCTCCAGGTTCGGTGTAAGCACACACTCGGGATTTGGGGAAGCATTTTGGAAGGCTTCATACAGCCAATAATCGCCCTGGGAGCAGTTACGACTGGGTGGGAGGAGTAACACCTTTCGAAATTAGATCTCGTACCAATTTTTGGTAATTAAAATAACAAAACCAGAGTAATAATAGTGGCTATAATCAAAATTTGAATATTATCTCTTCAGTTCATTGTTTCCCATACAATTCACGAAACAGTCAAAGTTACCTGTTTTATTTCCGACCATACTTTAATTCAAAAATTTAAATAAACCTGCAACATAACATTTTATAGTTTGACTTCCTTCCAAATTAGAAAGTAAACATTTTTTTGTAACTTTATATGTATTTGAAAATAAGCACTCTCTATAACATACAAAATTATTAATTTCTAAATAATAAGAAAATTTTGCTGTAGAATTACCTACATTTAAAACTAAAGAGAAAATTGAAAAATTTGTCGTCACCAATACCAAAAATCTTAACCGTCATTTTTTTATTAACAAATGTACCCAAAAATGTCTATATATTCTTAGGTTTAAAACAATTGTTTTCGTATTACCAGCTCTAATCAAATATTCTTTGTTATTATTTGTAAAAATGAAGAAAAGGATTCAAACAAATTGGGATAAAAAATTGAAATCCATTTTATTTTTAATAATTGATCGAAAAAAATTGTTTCTAATAAAACTTGACATATTTTCACCCATCACCGTTTCTTGAGACCGTAAAATAAATTCGTCACAGCGGCGGTGAACTAAAAACTTCTGCTCAGGTAGGAACAGAAGTCATAAAAATCTGTTCTATTTGAGTGGACCTGTACGCACCTCAAATAATCGAATCGTCTTAGTTTCCCCGGTTCCATAAAATATGTCCAATTTAATTGTAAGGAATTTGTAATCTTTAATAAAATAATAAAAATTATATTTAATTCCCAAACTCTTTCTCCAGATACAAGAACATTTTATATTTATAATAAAGAAATGTGTAATGTTATGAACTAAAATAGTTTTAAGATTCGGTAGGGCGTCCTTATACCTAAAACTAATTTTATGAATACTATTGAAAATTGTGCTCGAGTTGTTTTTAATGAGCTAAAGGAACCAACTCCACGGTAGCTACATCCACGGAAGCAATTTAAAAAATTTAAATAATAATAGTACAATAGTGTAGATAAGTTGGGACAAAAAGGTGAGGGAGTCCTTCAGAAGCCTGAAATAAGTTGTCAAGTTTAATTTGAAATTGTTGTCGTATTGCTGAAGCAGAGCAGCAACTTCTCGGGACACGAATCCTCCAGGAAGTGCGAGTGTAATTTGGCGCGAGTCCCGAACCCGTGAAGCCATTCACGCCGCATTAACGAATTAGTTGGAATTAGAGTCCTTAACGCGCTGCACAAAGTAACAGCGGCGACGATCTTCTTCGGGCTGAGCAAGTGTAATCTTCCCGAGGCGCGGAAATAATGAAGCAGTCTGGAGTAGTGCACCAGGAGATGTCCCTAAAAAACAAAAGGCACTTTCGTCCGAGAACAGGAGTAAATCGCAGGAAGGAAGCGCTGCGCCACATACCGCTCGTGTCTTCAAGCCAGCAGCGCGCCGCGGCGGTGCAATGAAAAGCGAAACGCTCCCGGAGCCCTTAAGTGGCAAGGTGCTGTTGAAGCCGTAAAGTGCTTGCGAAGTTTTCGTGTAGGATTATCAAATTACTGCTCGGCAGCATCCTGACAAAGGGTTTTCCACTAAAGTGCATCCCACAGGACATCAACACTTGCTCCGGAGAATGTTTCCCTTGTAAACGAAAAAGCTAAGAAGTGGAACCCTTGAGCCCTCGAGCAGACAATTGGATTTAACAAAAGTTGGCAAATTCACTCAAACGAGGGTTTCTGCTCAAAGAAGGTAATGACTCGACACTTTGCAAGTTTCCCCGCTATTGAGCAGCGCCAGCCACCGCTGTCGACTCCTTGCAAGTTTTTCTTATCCCGGGCATCCTGGACCGATCGACTTTCCCTCCCCCAAGCGAACCCCAAACTGCACTCCCTGCCCCCGTCTGGACAGGGGGTGATTACGGGCGATTTGTACTAAGCAAAGTGATCGAATTCTTGGTGCTCCTGCCCCCAACATCTCTTCCCGAATCGATTCCAGAGTGAAAACAGGCAAAATTGGGGGATATCTGTAATTAAGAGTTTTCCATCAATGACATGTTACTGCGCTGCAATTCATTTGCCCTAGGTGATTTAGGAGAGCTGAGAAAGCAGTTTCCTCAGGGACGTGTTAATATGATTACCACATCCGTCTCGAAAGGGAATGGAGTGTGACTCCCCGAGCTCCAGGAAGCAATTTATACGCGTCTTTTAACACTTCCGGAGCTTTAACTACGTTTCATGTCATATAGAAAAAAGTGCATTTGAAGAATCAGGTACACTTTAAAGATTTGTGAATAGTACATTTTTAGTAAAAAAAGGGTGAACTATACTATATTAGTTATAAAAAATCACATTATTTAATCAACCTTACTAGAAATAATTTAAACCTAAACAATAAGATTTTAGTCTATTATCTGGGATTTATAGTTTAATTTGCTGAAAATTAATGATTGTAAAAATGTTATTCTAAAGTAATTTTAAGTCTAGTTAGGTTAATTAAATTCGGTTGTTTCACTCAACGGAAGACAAACGTAGGAAAGTTACGGTTACCAATTTTTAACTATGGGTGCTTTTATAGAAATCAAATTGTTTTAGTTTAGTAAAATCACCATGCCTACAAATAAAGTGAAGAGCATTATTTTCAAAATAAAACAAACCACTAAGGACTAAAGGACTTTTAAAAACATTTAAAAAACAATGAATACTCATTGTATTTATTGTGTATATTAGAGAACTATCAGTATTAAGTCAAACAGTTTAAAAAACGTAGTATGAATTATGAAGCACAATTATAAGAGTCTGCATTTTAAGAAATGGATAAAATCGATATTTTCATAATTCTCATTTCATATCTTCTTAACTTAACAAATTAGGTACTTAATTAAGAAATCAAAGAAACGATATTATATTTGCAAAGTCAAATAACTGTTGCAATATAAGTTAATTGTTTCACAATTGTATTTTACTTATTAAAACAAAACAAAATATATAGTTAAATAAATCACCCCACTTTTGTTTGTGACTTCTTAAACAACCTAGATTTAAGAAATTATTTCATAAAATACTATGTACCAATAATCTAAATTAAAGTACTAAAACATACATAATATGTTCAAATTTATTCGAAGAGGTTATACAATAGAATCGTCCTCTTCGTGATGTACATATGTATTCATATTTAGAAGAGAATAGCTCTACATATGTGTGTCAAAATATCCTGACCGCGTAACAATAAGTTATTTGAGTGTACATTGCTCTATCCAGGCCACAAAGCCCCTTTTGAGAGCACTTCAAAGTGTGTTCGCATTTTATTTCGAAAGCAATTTTTGGTCAAATTACGTATTCAGATCAATTGAAATTCCAGCAAATTGTTTTGGTATTGGCAAACCATTTCCTTAGGGTATTTATAAAATAAAAAATGGGCATCTGAATGTGAGGGATACTTTTGGCAGCAGCTTTGATCCTCCGCAAGAACCATAATGTATGCAGCAGCAGCAAAGGAGACTGATTTAAAATAATGAAAATAAAGCCGTTCTCTTTGAGCATAAATCGTTTGCTTTTTTAAGATATGCTTGACTAACACGAATTGAATCATATGTGCTTACCGAATGGGAAAAATTATTTATTTTTGTTTAAAAAACTGATTTAGTACAATGTCTACGCCTGAAGCATAGTCCACTAATATCCTTATACTGTATTTGTTTTCGCCAACTCAATTACTTTCTCTTCCATTAAATACGAAATGAATTGCATAAAGGCAAAATATATCTTCGTTAAAACTTCATATAAAGCTCACTGTACTTAATGAAGAAACTTAATTCAATTTAGTTCAGTTTAATTTAACTTATCCACTCCATTGCACAACGATTTGCCTATGCGAGTCCTCTTCTGTTAAAACTTCGTGCATTCGTCCTAGTTTTTGTTTTCGCGAGAGTAATACATCATGAGATATTATTGGTAAACTGTCGGCATGGCGGGTTTATATCCCATGCATTCCAGCTGAGTAACTTTCGAAATAAATCAACTGAGTTTAAATAGCGAGCCAAATAAATAAAGAAACATTTTCCAGCCTTTCTATGTAATTATGTGGATATGTTAAATTCGTAAAATTTGTTTAGAATAGTAATTCTCCTGTAAATTGATTCAACTAAGTATACAAACAATCTGACGGTTTGAATAGCAAGGATTTGACAATTTGTTGATTTATTGCCATTCAATTGATTAAACATGACCAAGTAGCTTAAAATCAAATTAGATTTGAATCAATTTGCATGTAAATTTAATTATAACAATAAATAAAACGTGTACATATTGAAACTAAGAAAATGTTCGCATCTATATAAGACAGATTTGTAGCGCACATGAATGACTGTAATTTTAATTTAATGCTCCTCAGTTCATCACTTGTGTATGATTATTTATTTATAGAAGGAAAATAAAAATATCTTTAATTTAATTTATATACACAATTTCCTCCAAAACTTTACAGGAATATGGAAGCATATTATTTAAAATTTGATAGATAAATATCTCGTGAAGCCACCAAAAATATGCTTTGGCGTTACATATTTATTATTTTTGACTCAAACCAATGTTTCTATACGATTCAAACAGAATTTATATGATAACCAAATTTTATATAGGTAATAAAATGAAAATTGTTTCGGCATATTAAAGCCTCCATTTTATCATGCGAACTTTTGCTGTTAAATTAGTAAGTAGTTTTTGTAAAATATCCTTAATAATAATTTTCGTTGAACTTTTATCAAATAGAAAACTATAGAATTATATAAACTAATCTCACCGAATTTTGTTGGAAATCTCATAAACTTAGAGAAATAAGCATGCTACATTTATATAGATATAGTGTAACTATAATGAATTTTCTTACTTCCAGACAATATCATGAAAAACGTTGCCAAAATTTTGATTTTTATGCTTTTACATTTCATTCTGTTTGATTCAATAGGCTACAGTTATTATTTTCCTAATTACAATTAAAGGGTTATAATGAAATTACCAAATATTTTACATGCTCCAACAGGTTACATTTCTAACAAAATCGTTTTATTTCATTTGAAAATATTGTAATTTGCAAGTTCGTTAACTAACTTTCATTAAATTAGTACCTAAACCCGGAGGAAAATAAACTCTTTTTAAGTTCTGGTTTGGTTCCCATCAAAATACTTTAAATTAGGAAGGTTTCCCTTCATTTCAGGCTTATCCAGCTGATACAAATTGCACGATAAATTTCCAAAGTAACCTTAAATGTTCTCTGGTTAGCTAAAAGCGAGATACAATAAGCTCTTGCTTTCATCTTCCTTCAACAAGTCAAGTTTATCCTCGACGATGGTGGGAGTGAATTAAGATAATTATAGGGCAATTTAAACAAAGTTATCTCAGTTTAAGGTGATTTACCATCCGAATCCTCGGAATCTTTGGTATCCACCCAAAATATTCTGAGGTGCTCAGTACAACAGACAAAAGGGCCAGGGCAGGGGTGATTAAAAGCGTTTTAAAATAACTCAACGAAGGATAAACTCAAGCCAGGGACCTGCTAATTCAGCATCCTCACAAGATACACTAACAACAGTTTTCGGATATTAAGTCGTGGACAATTGCTCCTGCGATGCGATGCTGGGCATACCCCGATTTTATGAAAGCAAGTGATTTTGATAATATAAGTAGACCAAAGTGAGTTCATCGCAACCGCATCCATGACAACTTTTGCGCAACTTAAAGCAATTTTAAGCCGCGATGTTTATAATTTACGAGGAGTGCTAACCTCATCTGTTCAAAAACAAATTTAAATCGAATTCTTGTCGTTCGGTGTTTGCGTATTTCCGGCTGTCGTTCTGCCATCCTCGTGATTTCGTTGGCAAACAAAGAGATTTGAGGTACCACACTAAGCACTTTATCTAAAATTTATAGAGCTATCGAGCCGAGCGTCCTTGGATGAAGGCCAAAATTCCCTCGCCTTTCTGACGTCCTCCTCGCTTAAATGCGCGGTGATAGCGTGTTGTAGGATATTTCTGGGATTTGTTGAGGCCTTATCGGGGTTTTAGGAACCACTTGATGTTCACATTCGCGATAATTATAAAAAATGACTTACTTATCGCTTTGGACTGAAAGTAAAACTTTTTAGTGCGGAAAATTTTGAGCCCACCCAAAAGTACGAAAATATTTTTGAAACCACACCACGTGGGGAGGTGATGAAAACTTTGGTGAAAGGAGCTTCTTTTTCATTATTTATCTTAATCCTCAAGATTTTACGGTCATTTCCTTGCACCCTGCCTGTCGCCATAAAAGTCCGCACCCAACTTCTATGGAACTTCTATTTAATATTCAGTGGGCATCTTTCCAGAAAAGCTGTTCCCTGCCCTCGGTTAAAGAACATGGAAATTCGATTTAGATTTTCATGAGGAAATTATCATTTTCCTTTTCTCGCTCAACTGTTATCCTGTTAGTTCAGGCGATCCACAGTGATACAATTTGTTCAAAAGATGGATTTACGGGCAGATTTGTGACTTGCTGCTGGCACTTGGTGATGCGATTATGCTTTATGGCGATATTGAATGGAGGGCGGTCTCCGCTGGTGATTTGATTATGCTCTTAAAGGAATTCTCCTTAGGGCGTTACGATGGTTTTCAGTCTACACAAATATTTTTAAACAAGCCAAAATACCAATCTGAAATTCGTAATGTGTGCCTACATATTTTGTGAGGCCGAATTTTCCCTTGCAAAAGAGCATTTAACATGTACAAAGTTATTCTAGGAAGATTTAATTTTATTTGCATTTATTACAGAAATTGGATTATTTTCGCATAGCATGTTGTACACATATAAGAATGAGTATAATCCATTTCATGTTAAATTTATGATCAGAATTAATTTTAAAAATTCATGTACGAAAATTGACTAAGTTATAAAATTCGCAACTTTACATTTTATATACATTTGATATGCACACATACATATGTTTTGATACAAAATTCAACGCTTTAGAAGTTAGTTAAGTTTTTATGATTCTCGAAGATTTGCAACTCTTCTAAAAAATACTATCCAGGTTTTGTTTACGGTTATTAAGAAAAATTATGAGTATTTAAAGTTTTTTATTTAAATATTAGTCTACGAAAAAGTCAGTTTAAAGTTGTCGAAATAAACTTTTATTCTTTACTCTTTTCTTGATAGGTTTCTTAGAAATCCTATAATAGGGAATCAGTCAGAAATTATTATTTGCACTGAAAACTGGCGAAAGATAGACTGAAAACAATTTTCATTAAAAAAGTGAAAATGCAGAAGGACATTTTTACAGTCGGAAGAAAGCTTTCGCTACAAAATTTAGATTATACTCAAATATTGGACTTAGACAATTCAGATAACTAGGTACCTAAAGATTATTTTTTTTAGTAATTATTGTACAACTGACGTAAGCTCAAGAAATTATTCGTAGAAATAGACGTTGGACAATTTTTCTTTAGTGGCCATTATTCGGAGTCTTTTAAGCAAATGTAAAATTTTGCTCATTTTTAACCCTTATATGTAGATACTAATAGTTTCTATTACACGAGTGAACGAACAATATGTAAGTAACTTAAAAAATAAATTAATTGTATGTGGCTTAAATCATTAACTAAACGAGTCCCACTTTCGCGACTTAACCGCCTAGAAAAATACACACAATGCTCGAATAAAATATCGTGTTCTATTACTCTAAAAGAATTACCCAATTTAATAAAACTCTCCACCTCCACAAAACTCGCAAAAGGAATAGTTCTCGAAAATAAAAAATGCTTGAAGCATCCCTGTAAAACCGAGTCACATATAAATTAGCCGTAAATAAGAATAGTTCTTGCTAGAAAATCTAATAAAATCGCCATTACATGGAACATTGCTTTCATTTGGCCGGGTACTTACCCGTAGATTACATTTACCAAAAGAGAAAATGTGGCGCTGTAAATTTGTTACAGACATTAATGTTGATGCAGTTCGTGAGGGAAATTTAACCATTTTATAAAAATTTTCAGCGCTCCAACCGGAGGAGATTTGCTCGAATTACAAATCTTCAGGACGTGTATGCGGGTGCACTTACTTTCTACCTTTGTGATTTTATCCTTCAAGGGGATTCTTTATTTTAGCCATTTTTTTCGATGGAATAGCGCGAATGTTGGATCTTAAAATTAAAATAAATGTCCGTCTGGTAATTATCATTTTTGGGTAAGTGCATTTGCAAATTTAAGTAGATATTAAGCTACCTTAAAGATACTCAACAGTTGTAATGCGTACTAGATAAAAGATGGTGCTGTAAAATCTCGTTATAACGAACTTGAATGGAGTGAAAAACGGCTGCTTTTATATGCAAGTTCGAAGTATTCGTTAAATAACAAAATTATGTAAAATAATACATTTCTAAAACGAATGTGTTTTTTTTATTTGTAAGATATAATCTCGGAAGCTATTGGACCGATTTAGATAATTCTTTGACTACAGAAAGCAACCCTCCAGTGGTTATTGATATAAATTTGAACTAATTCACATTATTTCATTAATTTCCATTACTTTTGAGTTTAGGAAAGTGTTAAAAGGATTTGAATAATTCTTTCCTTCTTTTTTTATTTAAATACGAAAATTTGCTAAATTGATACAACCAGATTATTATTAACACACCCGTAGGCCACTCAGGATATCAGTTTCCTCGCAACTTCTCTCATTTAATTATGAATTTTCTATTAAACCTATTTTATAATGTTTCGTCCTTACTTCGTAGGTAGGTATATTTTTATTTACATCTGTTTCCGAAATATTTAAATGCAAAGGAAAAATTGCTTTCCCAAATCCTTTGGTGGAATTTCATTTAATACTAGACATAGCAAACACATGAACTAAATTTACTATTTTATTGGTCCATCCGTGCGAAGTCGCGGACACAACTAGTGTTGTATAACTTTACTAAATTTGTTGATTACCTTGTTGCAGCTGTCGCAAAAAGCTTGGATGGCATGCAAAGCATTGAATTTTGTATAACTTTTTTTCGATTGGCTATTTGGTAAGAGACACATCGAGCCATGCAATTGTTAAATTGATTTTCAACTTTTTCTCGATTTGCTTGCTTGGTCGTTTGCAAATTTCGCAGCCAATTCGATTGTGAGCGATTGAAAAATTACGTTCCACTAGGCGAGGTGCCCTTGGCCTAAACAGCAACTGAACTTGAAGGTGTCAATTTTAGGCGATTGATACAGGTACGGTTTGGAGCTAATTGAATTTTTGGGCAATGCAAAATGCCGACCTTCGTGTGAGCATAGGGAAAAGTGCCATTTTCCGTCCTCGCAAGGAGGCTGGATTGATTTTTACAAATGAACGCGTCAATGCTGCTTCGGAGTTAATCCAAGTTTTCTTAAAGGGCGAACAAAATGTCTTAAGAAAAAGTTTTAGGCGCGAACAAAAAAATGTAAGAAATTTTTTGGAGTGTTGTCCTTGTCCATGTTTTCCATTTGTCGGAAAGTTTTGACACTCCCCATTCTGGGTCGAGTGCAAGCCCGTAAAAATCTTCAATTTGGAGAGGAAGCAACCATTAATCAAATCCTCTCAATCCCCTGCTTTACCGAAGGGCCATTTTTTTATGTTCTACAGGGATAAGCCGAAAAGTTTGATAGCGGCAGCGAAGCCACTGGAATTAAAATTATTTCGGCGCTCTTCTTTGATGAATGTAAAAAAATAAGAAATAAAATAAGAATAAGAAAAACGGAAGGCGGAGCAGTAACTGGGCTTAATTAGAAATTCGGCAAAGAAAATAAAAATTGTTATAAGACGTTTCAACTTTAGACGGCGTGGCGTCCCGAAGGACGTGATTCACACCATTTACACTTTTCAAATTTTCTAGGAATACGTCCCAATGTCAGGGTTCAATTTCTGGAAAAATCGCAGCCCACCCCGAATGTGTGGTGTCAACACGGTGAGATGAGTTCCGCACCACCAACGAATTTTTTTGCGGCCGACACAGCCCACAGAAGCGTGACAAATTATGTGGCACTTAATTTCTTCCTAATGGAACATATCACGGTGATATCCCTGAAGATGCGAGGGATATTCACAGATCGTTTCATGTGCGAGTCCGCCGATTCGTTGCGCGTTTTTTATCCGCCGGGAATCGGAAGCCTCCGCCGTGATGACAAAATTAAGAAAAATGCCAAGTGAGTAGTCACTCTGAGTGGAGTGAGTCGGGAGTTTTTAGATCGAGTTTTTCCACAAACTCCCATCAAAGTTTTGTCCACTACTAGGCGGTATGATTTAATGAAGTAACTTCTTTTATTTTCCTCCAGACAAGTAACTTTTATAGAATCATTAACAACACGTATTAAAATATTGATTGGAAGATTGACAAGATAATCATAGTATTTAATATGTAAGCTACTATCATTTTAATTAACATTATAAAAAGAAAGAAAATAATCATAAAACTAGTAGTTCATCGACCATTTGGAGAACCTTCAATTTTATTCAGAAGTTTAAATTAAGATTGCTTTCGAAATAATTAATTGAATACTAAACAATTTATAACTACATGCAAGTTTAAAATATTTTAACGCTTATATATTTTAAACTATTTCATAATCATTATAAATTTCTTAGAATATGCATACTTATCTAAGAATTAACAATTTTTTAGAAACAACAATTTCCACAAGATTGAGTTAGTTTCATTTTATAAATACTTTGGCCAATTTAACTTTTCATAACATATGTATTTAACAAAAACTTAAATAGCGTAAACATAATTATTGCCAACACCTACTAGAACGATCGATTTACTTTCAGTGTACCTAGCTAAGCAATAAGCTATTTGCTTAAATCTGTAAGAGTAGCTTCAAAATTCGGATGGAAATTTTATACGATTTTCATATAAAATCCATGTTACAGCACTGTAGTACCTTACCAAAATCTTGACTAATAGACTTGCAAATTTACGAATTAAATTTTCAGGTTTGTATTAGATATCAAAATTTTTTTATATGTAAAATGGCATGTCTACAAGGCGCAAAAATGGAAATTTTCAAGGGTATTTATTGCCTCGTTCCTACATCAGATACCCTTATGTTAAAGCTGTGAAGGATTTAACTTAATTTTATATAAATAAAATCTTGTAAAATAAACTGAAAAAAATATGCACAAACAACAACTCTAGGATTTGCATCGCCCTGTAGCCGAACCCGAAGAAAATCTTATCCGTGAAAGCCAAAGGATACCTCAGACAGGAATTCAATTATCCCAGTCTTATTTTCTTGGATGTCCGGCTTTTGAAAAGAAAACGACTCGCCAACCGGTGTCCTGCAGGAGCATGTAATCTATCAAGGGAATTCGATCGCATCCCGGTGTCCTCTTAGAAAATCGAAAAAAACACTTTTACATTCAGTAAGGAAATTGAACTTAATAAAACCGCTCCGGATCATTGCTCCTGCCCAATCAGAAGATAACATTTCTCAACTGCTTTATAAATTGAATTTTGTCAGTGGATGTCATCCCAGGGGAGCCCACTTTGCACAAATGAACACCATCATTGCCGGATCGAAATTGGACCTCTATGTCATCCTGTTCCCCAACGATTCCCAGGCGCGCTCCGGTGCCTTGTAATGCAAATTTGGTGCAAGTGCTCTGGCGGGTCCCTGGACATGCAGGAGCCCGACCAAGGCCGAAAGGAATCGTTGTCCTGGTCGGCGGATCCTTTTTAGTTTCCCTTTAGCCTGCAACTGATTGTAACTAATCGGGCTGCAGCGAAAATAGCGCCGTCACGTCGACGGAGTCCTGCGGGTCGTTTCACCGCCGGGAATTGAACACTTTTTGAGCGCTTTCCGCCTTGTTTGCGACCCTGTGAATTTATCAATTTCTAATTGAGTGCACGTCGGAGGTGCATGCTGTATAAGGACTTCCCGGATGTCCTCGAGGACAGGACATTCGGGAGCAACACAGTTGACGTGTCCTGCAACTTCTGTTTGCGCGCTGGGGAACTTCAACTTTCGGATGGATTCGAAATTCCCGAAACCCGCCGGGCATAGAGCTCTGCTCTGTTAGCAACCCGTTCGCGGAGCAAATTTCAGTTTCAAAGGGAATTTGGACACAGTACCTAAAATCGGCGGCCCAAACAATTGCGAGCCCATAAATATTCATGAATGCGCTGGCGTGAAGGATTATTAAATTTTTATTCAGTCGGCCATTGAAATTTTCAGTGAAATTTCTGTTTCGTTTTTTTTTTACCCTCCGAATTGTAGTCCGAGGGTTCGAAGGACTCTTTAGCATCTCTCCCGTCGCCGTTTATTATTCACTCGGAACAGGAACCAGAAAGTGCCCGGGACAGAAAAGAGGACTCCGACCCAATGGGGGGGTCCACGTGCTGGTGGCCCGGCACATTTTATTCACGCAAAAGACGCTCCACCGACGAGGACAACTCGCCACCGCCGCGACGCTTCCAAGCATTTGGTAATTTTCATTTATGGCGCTTTTTATAGGCACACTCCTCTTTTCAGCACTTTATTCCCTGAATTATAGAGGGAATGCGAATACTGCTTGCACACCTTGCGACACTCGCCTGTAATAATAATGATAATTTAAAAATGTGGGAAATTCCCTGCGGAGATGGACTATAATTAACGAATTTCTGCTCAGAAACGTTATATCTTCGTTCTGCAAAATTATTCGCAAGCTCTTCTTGGGGAATATTACAACGCTCGTTGTGTGGAAAATTAACTATGTATGAAAAAAAGTTTCCCAATGTAAATCGCAACTACTTTTTTTTTACATAACAAAGTATACAGCGATGGTAGTGTTTGAAATTTACAAATTCGTACAAAAGTTATTCGAATAGCGCGAAATCCAAAATAAACTTAATGTTGGAAAACAACAAATTAAATTATTTTTACTTTAGGAACTCGAATAAAAATTTTTTGTTACCACATATGTAGGTATATGCACAAATATGCTCATAGACTTGGAGTTGCCCAAACCTAGCCCATATAGAGATCAAATACGCCCACTACAGGTATGAAAATGTGCAAAGCAGACACGAAAATTTGAAAATATACTCGTTCTCTGGGTTTGGGATATGTACCACATATGCTCATGTATTTTGTGTACGAAAGTTATTACGATAATAATCAAAAATAAATTTCAGGAAGTTTTATACTTAATTATAAGTTTCAGAGATACAGTCATAGAAAAAGAACGACAGTGAAAACTGGTTTTCACTTAAATAAATAATGAAGCTAAATATTGGGAAGTATATTTTATTCATTTTAACCTTCTACTTTCTTCACGAAAACCTTTTCTGATTTTTAGGTTTTTATTTTTTTTCTTAAACATTTATAATTAAGTGATTTGAAACTTTGTACCCCAAGTATGTGAACAATTAGTTTTAAGTTATTTAGAAGAATTTATGCTGGGACGGCTCAACAAACTATGTATGTATATATTTGCTTTGAAAACTCTACTTCTACTTCTGCGAGGCAATTTTATTTTAAAATTTTAACACATATAAAATGACAATAATTATTTTAATTAACATCGAAAACTTTCTCATATGTATATTATTCTGCTGGCCATTTTTTCGTATTATATAAAATTTCTGTTTCAAAAATATATTTATATCTACTTGCTAATTCCTATTATCAAAAACACCTTATTAGCATCGGTGACAACTGTAACATTATAACTAATTGAACATTAACAACTGCAAGTTCCGGAGAATCGTTAAAATGAACATACGTTTTAGTATACTCAATTTTCGCACTCGTTCATATACTATTCAATACAATTGGTTCACTTGAATGATCTATTGTTCTTTAAATTAACTAAAAATAAATTTTAAAAACGCTATTTAGGTATACATGTACCAGAAAGCGCTCAATGTTTCATTTATTTTTCACTTACGGTTGTAAGGTGGGTCATTAAAATTATGTAACAATTAACACTTCTATTGAAAATTAGTATTTTGCAAGCGTGTCGAAACAATTGTATGTTTTTACAATTTTTACTGTGTTTTTCATTTGTTTCATGTAAATTTACAAATGCCTTTTATGTGTAGAATGTTTCCATAAAGCAGAAAGAAACAAATCGTAACGAATAACAAGGCGCCCTAAAATATTAACGTTGAATAGCATGATAATTTGATGTTTATTGTATTTAAGGATTTAAGTTAGATGTGAGGAATTTATTTAAACTGAAAGCACTGGACTCTACTAAAAACATAATTTGGATAATGCATGAACTTTTAATAATGTAAATTACAAATTTTAAACTTTGTGTAGCTTATTCCTATCTGTCGTTAGGACGAAAAGTGATCTTAACGTTACTCTCTTAATTCAAGTATTCTGCAATTCATCTATAATTTATCAGAATATTAATATATGTGAAAATTATCTAAATAATATAAAATCCAATTTATTTCAAACAATTTTAGATGAGTATACCCAAGCATTTTTGGTAATATTACAATAAAATAAATAGAAAAAGAATATAGCTAAAATATTATGGACACATTAGAGAGAGGAATATATAACGTGTCAGAAGCGTAGAAAAAACAAGTAAACTAATAAAAACCTTTTCAAAACTTCAATAATTCTGCTATAAGACGAGAGAATTAATATTAGAGTGTTAAGAAAGTAACTATGTATATTTCATTATCCCTTTTTCAGCATAACACTAAAAAAATTAAGTTAAATTGAATTGAAAAAATAATATAATTATTATAAGTATCTCCTTGATAAGAATTGGGATCTGCTGAAATCTTCAATCGTTTTTGTCTATCTTTCAAGTAAGTAAACCTTGGCTCCTTTACATCTTCTCTAGTAGGAGAAGATGCCGCTGTCTTCAAGGGACTCCCACGAAGCGGCTAAAATTCAGTGACTCTCCTAAGTAGTCTTGTAATTCGTTTCATCGTCGAGGGAGAGAAATCAATCGGTTCCATCCTTGAATAAATCGAAAAGTAGTTGGGAACACCAGAAGCATCCTTATTAAAAGAGGGCCTCCTCCTGCAGATGACCGAATGTTTTGAAACAGACCCTGAGGGATCAGAGGGCCATTTGCGCGCCCAGCGAGGGGCGCCCGTCCGGTGAGTGTCCTTGTCACCTTGCTACCAGGAATGGAATAAAGATGAAGACGTGAAGACGTCACCCAAGGACTGCGGAGCAATAAATCTTCATCACCATCATTTTGTGGAGAGGAAAATTGCCCATAAGCTGTGCTGACGAGTTTTACCTGGATCTGGGAACTGATTGCGATCTCGCCACGGTCGGCAGCCGTGAATTATTCAATTAACGCGACCGAGTTGATAACCCGCCGATTCTGCTGCGGCCGCGGCCCTTATCGCCAGCGAATCCAATGCTCCGTTCAGCCGTTCAGGGGGCAATTAAGTTTACGAGTGGCATAATTTACGCTTAATTACGATACACCCACGAGTCGATAAGGCAGTCCACCTGATAAGGGAGTGGGCCGCCAATCGACGCAAACGTGGCGTCGTCTGCCATTAGAGAGATTTTTATAATTGCTCCTATTTTCATATGTTCGAAGTCATAAAACTGCTTCTGTTAGTGAAGTCAAGGAGATCGCCCGGCCTCAATTGCAAAACAATTGTGGGATTGTATAAAACATAACTCGCTTTTGCTCACTTTACAATGAAATTAGGTTAATTCCCTTATTAGCAAGAATTATGTTTCTAATGAATAAACTGCGAGCTAATTCGCCACTGTTCGTAATTTCGCATACAATTCCCTTTGACGCCATAACAAAGTTCGACATTTTTCAGTAAATCTGAGTATTTTATATTTTTCTGAAAAGGAAAACCGAGAACAATCCATACCTGACATGCTAGTGGATAATAGATCACAAATCCTTGGGGTGGGTAATTGTTTAAAAAAATTACACTAAGTATTTATTCAAAATCAATTTTTTCTGTTGAATATTCCCATTAAATAATGCCCTCTAATCAATATCTTTTATGTATGAATGTATCGAAACTTACAATATTGATTTTTCTCATTTACCTATAATACTATGATAACAAAACAACTGGTCTGTTATTATAATATAATACAACGAACATAATATCCTTGATTTATATATTCTTTTATGTACGTACATACGTATAAATTTATCGATCTCTTCGCTTAAATCCAATTCTGAATCAGCCTTGCAATCAAATCAATGATAAATGACAGAGCCGACTTTTTCGGTAATACTTGTTAAATAACATTTAATAAATCGGATTACGATACTATCGCTTTTAAAAGTTTGTCAATTGCATTGCCGCATAACAGATTCTGAATAAAAACTCAATTTCAGGGGAATCTCCATAGCTTTCAAATTTCTATAGTGCATCCATTATATAAGAAAAAATTGCGCAACTATTTTAATAATTGCTTTATTAAGTTTAGCAAAATTGTAGTACTAGTTCTAATGAATAATAATCGATTTGTTATTAATTATTGATAAAAGAATTTCAATATTATATTCGAAATGCTGTTTTGTAAAATTTTAAATTTTTAATGCCGAAATCGGGGAACTATAAAACAATCAAAATTTGATGTGATGGATTTAACAACGAAAAACAGATAGAAGTTTGATGTGCATATGGCAATCAAATGATGAACGCTTTTTATACCTTGTTTTTAAGTAATCTAATAATTTGAATGATGTATAAGTAATATGTACGTATAGGAATACAGAAATTAATGGAATTTTTAATTCTTTCAATCGATTTGTCTGAATTGATATTTCTCAAGAAAATTGGTTAATAATTGATAACTCATAATGTTACTGCAACTAACAACTATTATAACGATTAAGTAGTCAGCTAAAAATTGTCTAGTGCTACTTATTATCCATTCGATTAACTCCAAAAGCAAAAAGTGGAGAACACTGATGAAATTACACATGTTGGAAATAAAAGTTCGGCTTCTAATAAAAATTCAAATAAATAGTCTTAGAGATATATTATCTACCTTTCCGAACAAATATTAAATGTATATAATACATTTGAAAAATTAATCTTTTATCAGAGGTTTTAGTATTAAGTCTCAGAGATTTTTAAAAGTGGAGTTAAACGATTTGGCCAGTGAACCATTCATATCTGTGTTTTATGACATTTTAAAAAATCTATGGAAGAAACATTGTGGAGGAAAGTTTTTCCATAAACTATCGGAAAATTGAAACAATTCCGATCAATCCTTGTGGAAGAAATCGCGAACCACGTGCGCTTCTTGAAGGAACATTAAAAGATTATATGACGACCATAAAGCAGGCGTGTGGCTTTCACCGGAGAAAATCATAAAATTAACAAAGTTGCCCCTAAAAATCTCGCTTGGCTGGTGCCATAAAACTTTACAGCCGCCGAGGGTGCGGAGTCAATCCGTGGGCAATAAAGTTGCACTCCTCGGCGAAATGTAACCGGCTTTGGTTTAGTTAAGGGTGCACTTGCAGCGATTAAACTGCACCTTCGCGGCGAAATTGTCTCGAATGTGTGACCCGTTTGTTTACTTTTAAGGCCGAAGGAATTGACCGAGACCCCAACGTGAGAAAATTTGAAATAGGCGTGAAGTGAGGTTCGGTCTAGCGGCGGATTCCCCCTTCCCAACGTTCCCGAAGCGACGGAAGGCGGGAAGAAACATCCAGACCGCGTAATCGAGCCTCCGCTGGGGCACCAACAAAAGAACCCAACTCCAGTAGCAAAGGGGCACCTGCACCTGTCGGGAAAATGGAACCCTTTCCCCTTCGACCGTCAATTTGGTCGATTAGAAAAAAAGGCGGTTACTGACTATCATAATAACGCGCCACGATTACCTGGCGACTGTTCCCAAAAATTTGATCCGCCATGTTTCTTCCTCAGAATGGGCGGGGCTAACGCGACCATCGCGGGTGCCGCGCCGCGATATACGATTAAAATTTCGCGGCAATCGGCTGCGGATAGTTTCCAACATCTTCGCGGATTAAATCGCGAGAAATTCAAACTCTGAAAGCAACTTTCACGCGGGGTCCGGTTTTTTTCATTTTTTGTAAGTCTGTTTCTTGGTGAAATCCTCAAAACAAATAGAAGTCGGACTCGCAGTCCCGGGGCAATAAAGGCCAGGAAAATTCCTGCGCTGACAGGCCGCTCAGATTTATGGGCTTATTATGCTCGCACATTGGCGAGTCATAAACTCGTAAATAATCCCATAAAACAATTTGCCCGGATCCCAATGGCGATTTCACGGTCACTCATAGCATGAACTCAGACGGTTTTGTCAATTCTATTGACTTGATGATGTCTTCCTGATCTTTGCAGCCGTTTCATGCTAATTGGATAATTGATGTCTGCAAACAATCGGGAGATCGCTTCGTGGAAAAACAGTCGGGAGCGGGCCTCCGATTCGCGCAACCGTTGAGGTTATGCTTTAAAACAGCGCGAAAACATCACTTTCACGGCACCACATTATGTGGATTTATGCTTTTGTTCGACGTAATTTGACCGAGTTGCCATATGACAGCCTGTTTGCATATCGCCTTGAAGGGGTCACAAGTGAAATTAATTGCTGTATTCAATAAAAAGTCGAAAAATCTTCACCTGTCATTTTTTGTTATCAATATCAATTTAATGTTTTTCGTTGAATTAATCATGGGTCATAAATTGTACATCACATTTATTTGCTCGTTTTTTATACTACTGCTGGTGGTGAAGTGTAAATTAATAATTAAAATTAATAAAATAATAAAAACGTCTTGTTAAAAGCTACATGGGACAAAAAGGTCCAATTTAACAGTGTTTATGAAATAAATTGACAAATTTGCCGAACTAAATACCCCATAAAATACTTCAAATAACTTTATAGGTTAAAATGTCACCTGACTATCTATTACAGCCCGCTGACAGACAGACGGACGGACAGACAGCATAGGCTTAGTAATAGGGTACGCGGGCACGGAACCCTAAAAATCAGTATTTTATACCCAATGATAATTATTCGAAAAAAGTAGCTTAAGCAGATAGATACGTACAATAAAAAAGTTCTGATTTATTTTTGAGAAAATTAATAACAGTTAATTTTACACAGTCTTCTAAAAAATTGATTCTTCAAGAACCAAAACTTTTGTGCGTTAACACTAAGTTTTGTACAAACATTTTTGAAACTGTTTTGAAAATTATTTATTTAAGTATGCATATAATGTAAATATATACTATTTCAATTTTTAGATTTTTATTTATATCAATTACTATTTTTACGGACTCTCAATCAAACATGAAATATGCAAAATAAGTATAATGAAATAAGTTGAAAATCGTACCGTACCTCGGTTAAATGCAAAACTTTTAATTTTCATAATTCAAATTTTGAGAATTTTCAAAGGATTTTCGATCAAACCGATTTAATTTTTTTTTTAAAAAAATCAGAACTCATAAATTGTGATACAGAAATATTTAAATCTAATAAAATATGTAATTAACCCAATCAAAAGTATGCACATCTGTGCATTTTTTCTAACAGTGAGAAGATATATTTTGGTATAAATTTTTTTAACATTTTAATTATGTACTTTTAACATTTTAATTACTTGCAATACGAATGTCTGCACACAATTTATTTTAGAGTGAAATGAAATAATTTAAAAAACCTTAAATAAGTTTTTAGAACAAAGCAAAATATGTCTACCACAGTTTTCTTTTACAAAATATTAGTTTCCTCCTCTAAGAAAAACAAAAAAAATTAAACTCATTCGATTCGTAGCAAAATTTGTCATAGTCCCTGCTGGAATCGGAAGAATTTATTAGTTAATTAGTGTTTTAGCTAATTGAAGTTTGAAAAATTTGTCTCGGATGGTCTTTGTTTCTTTTTCACGTCGCAAATTTCAAGTCATTCTATTAGGGGCTGTAACGAAAACATTTCTTTTAATAAATTCCGTTTCACGCCGAATTACTTAATTAGTTAATTATTCTTTATTTCAAGAATATATTAAAAACTGTAGCAAAAATCAAAAATTTATTAAGAATCCATGTATAATTACAAAACTTAAAATTAAAAATAGGTCTGATTTTTAATTATCGATTAACAACGTGAGAGCTGTGATATTGCTTTTCAAAAGTGTTTTTTAAGGATAATTATATTACATATGCCTTATTTCATTCCAATGTGAAATATGTATTTGTTAATTTTTTCAATCAATGAAGAGCTAACATTAAAGGACTTTAAAAGGGAAAAGTTATTAATTTGTCTCATAATGTAGGTATGTACTGTACAAGCAACAAATACTTAGAATACCAACAGGAATTTTTTATACTGTGTAATATTTAGTTAGTTTAATATATGTAGTATTTTAGTATTTAATAGAAATGAATTTTATGAAGCTAATTCGTAATTGCCTACACGTTATTAACACAATTTTGATTAATTCGGAAAAATATTGTATGAATTGACAAATTTACAGACTAAACTTGGTAAGTTTCCAAGGGTCTAAATATTGCTCAGGTCTGTCATGAAATTTATTTGATGTATTATAGGTTTGTAATGTCTAAATTGGATGCTTTTGATTATATGGAGGTGGATATAGTAATTTTAAATTAATAATGGTTAGTAGATTTTCTAGGTAAAATATTTAGAAAAATGTCGGTAAACCTGAAAAATATACTAAGGTTACAGCAATCCGGGAATCATTAGAATAGAATATGTAACGATTTCAAAATTCCATCACCCTAACGCCGTAGGATTGTCTTTCGCACCTCGGCCTTTTGTCTTGGAACATGGCAGCCGCACGTTGAACCTTCATCTCGCCGTCTGGCGGTCCCATCAAAGGCGAAACTTTTCCCAAAAAATCTCATATATCATTGAGGGTTGAGCCGCGATAATATTTTTCATTCCACCCTCCAGCCCTGATGGATTTTCCAACGGCCTGGTAATCATCGGAAGACAAAGTGTAGCACATCGCCCATATGTGGAGCAGCATAAGTCGCGGCCGCCTAGCCCAATCCATCAGGAGCACGAACTGAATAAAGGTAAAAAGTGTAAGAACAACAACAAAGCCGGCTCATTTCCTAATTTCGTGTTGAACAAAACGTCGGGTCATCCGAAACCCAATTTCTCAGACAACAAAACCACTTTGCACGGAGGCCATTAATCATCGCCATCCTATTTTTTTTTCGCAGCCGTTACAGCGCGTTGCGCTTTGTGATTTCTCAGAGCTTCTGGTGCTCGCCTAGATCCATCCAACCGCTACCTTCCAATAATCGACCCGCGAGCCTCCGCGGCGGCCGCGACTTTACCTCTGCTTACCTGTCCAGGTATGGGTCCCGGGGCCGCTACCCCGCGCCGTGCCCATCGGAGTGGAAATGGCTGGCCCTCCTGTGGAACCGCGACCAGCTCCAGATCAGAAGAACGCGGACACTGGAGGGGCCGGCGGCTAGAGGTCCATCGTCTGGCGAGGTGTGATCTCCATCCATCTTTCTATCCGGCGCGCATTTGATGGACCTCTGGAAGTGTACACAAAGGCCGCTACCGAAAATTATCTCAGAAAGTTAGTTTTGCGCCTCCGCCCTAATGAATGGGCTTAATTGTGTTTTCGGTTTTCGGACCCTAGTTTTTTAGGGGTCCAGCCGAAACCGGGTAATTTTAACCGGAAATAGCACTCGTGATTGGGCAGGTATGGGATCAGCCTCTTGTAGCCGCGCGCTTTTTTAATTATCACGTGCCCGGGAAAAACTTTCGCTATTCAATCTGCTGCGAGCTGCTGGACCTGGAAAAAGTCGATTAAAGTCGATTTATTTGATCATCTCGCGTAATTACACCTGGCCAGATGCTGAGACCCAGGGTGATCTGCACCACCATCCTCCGAGGGGACGCGACGGGATGCGGTGCAATTTTGACGCGCCACAATGCAGGAACGATCTCCCAGCCATGGTCCCACAGGCCATTGGTTTTTTGCAACCGATGACGGCTCGGGATGGATTCAGTTACTGCTACATGGCGTCTGGTCGGTTTCTATTTTCACTGCCGTTGATAATCGCGATTTCTTGGGTTTTCACTAGTTGTGCTATTTCGAAACAGTTCGCCCATGAGCGCCTTCTGTAAACTTAAACGCCTCACTTGTCTCTGTCTTTGATTTGGCTCAACTGTCCCAAGATGCGGTCTTAATTTTGGAACTTTTCTATTTTTTATGTGGCGGAAAGATCATTGCACTCTGATGGGAAATTTAGTGCAAAAACTGAAAATCGCCAATAAAATCAGGCCCGCAGTCTTCAGGTATCGCATGCTCGAATTTTTCGAAATTTCGATCAATCCACGAGCGAACGGTGGCAAATTACACCTGACTTTAGGGGCCCCAAACAACGTACAACAATTGGAAGAGATAAGCGAAATTGCTTCCAGTCGCACTAGCGGCCGACACCTCGCCAGGTAGAATCAAAATCAAATCAAGTTGGCGGCGGAACTAATTGCCAATCAGCTACTGTGCACCAGTCACGGTGCATTTCTCTTTCATGACCACTCGGGACTTCTTCGCCGCCGATTGGCCCTTGAGGGCGATGCTCAACGAAATTGGGCTCCGCCAGATGAAGCAACAGAATGGAGGTGGCTCAAGTCAAATTTCGTTTCTCATCAAGAAATAATGCCTTTATTGCTCTGAGACTGTCTTCGGAGGAGATATTGAAGCCATCATGTTCACATACATAGATTAACTATTTATTGACTATTTTGTCGGCAACATTTAATGTCCTACCGTTCTGCGAAAATTCGATAAAAACTTTCTGTTGGCTTCTACAACAATTTTATGACTTGCTCTTAGGATTCTAAATACCAATCAAACATTTTCTATTATCTGATATTTTTGTATTTTCTAAAGAAGACATAACACTTATGTAATTCAAAGATTCAGCTATTGCATAAAAATACAAAAAGCTTTACGTCTTTTTTCATAAACGAACAGAAACACACTCAGAAAATACACATACCTATGTATCTCCCAGAAAGCTAAAAACTTTTATAATTGAATCATATTAATTATGTTACTATAATGTGTATGTGTTATTATAAGAAATTTTTACAAAAAAAATTAGTAAGCTGCATGCAATATTGTCACCTTTTCAAAATACTATATTTTGGGTCTTCTAATTCGCTTATTGAAAAATATTGAATTCACACGTTAATATTTTTTGGAAAAAGTATGGCTATATAAAAATAAAATTTTATTCTAAATTTTCTTTATATCTTTAATGGGCTAAATATGTAGCTGAGGAAGTTGTCCGTTTGTCTTATTATACGTATTATAGAATAATATTATGATATTTCACCCACGTCGTTATTGTATAAAATTTATAAAAAATTATAATTACAAGAAATAATTAAAATAAAATTCGCATACATATCTGAGAAGCCAACACTATTAATTATTCATTAAAATCGAATGAGGCAAAATTTAAAGTACTCTGTATACATAATGTAGTACACTACATTATACTTACATATGCATATACATACGTTTCTGTTGAAATTCATAAAATTAATAATTCCCGTGAATTAACATTGAAATAAAAATGTCCCAAACTAACTACAACTTTTTGTAACTGAATAAAAAAAATTAATGGAAACAAACTTTATTGCAGTTATAAATTCATGCTGATCAAACAGAATATAACTAATTTGTATATACCTATATTCAACTCTTATCAATTGAAATTTTTTACTTTTTTATGCTTTGAATTATTACGCCATGTATTTATTGTAAAGTATCAAAACTAAGTTAAAATGTTGTGCAGATATTAATCAATATAAAAAATGTTTTTTGCATAGAATCGCAGATATTTCAGTTTTCTAAAAACTTATAATTCTATTGTCGTTTCGATATAGATTAATTTTTCGCCCATGTTCTACTAATATAACTCGCGCTCTGAGGACAAATTTTGTTTTGTTTTTCGATAAAAAATTAGCACCATTTACTATTTTAATTAAGCACCTAATTAGCTCCTGGTTCGAACATTCCTCTTGATATGGAAATTTCTCGGTTGAATCGAGCTAGCAGAACATATTGATTTTTAAGTTTTCGAATAGATGACTAAATTTTTTAATTGACCACCTAATTGGCACCTTATTATTACGCTATTAATTATCTAAGATCAAATATTTTTCTTTTATTTTTAATAAAAATTAGCATATATTTTGTTCTCCAGTGAGCAGTTAATTCCCATTATTTCAATATAAATCTAAATTTTTCGTTACTGGTCTGGAGCAAACATGCGAAAAATTAAATTTTCTATTTTAAGAAAACATAGAGCTGTACTTATTAAGTTTTTCTTTAATTAACGCCTTTAGCAATCAACTATTAGTCAGCTAAGTTCAAGTAACAGTAATTGTTTGTTTATGGGAAAATACAAAAATTGTTTAAAAGACTTTGAAAATATTAAAAGTTAATTAAAGTTCTTAATAATTAGTCTGCTAAATTTATATAGTGTAATAGTAGGTAATGAAACATGATTTCTTATTAAGCTATTTAAGGTTTAACATTTTAATAGATTAATTGCCTCTTTTTGCGAGCTATTTTTGATTTTAGATAAGTAAATATTTAAAACCTTAAAAAGCAGTTGCTAGTAACCTAAGAAAAAAAAAAACTTTTGAGTTTGGTAAACGCATAAAAGTCGGTGTTCATTAGCACCATATCACTTAAGATCGATAAATTGCTTTTTACGACCTGTCGAACACGGTTCATTAAAACCGCCAAAGTGCAAAGTCAACAAAAACTGGCGGAAACACAAGGATATCATTTATCAAATCGTCCGAAAATAACAGGGGGCTGCTGAAAATCAGATCAACTTGCAAGGGTGACAAGGCGTCAACAAAAACGCCGACCAACCGATATTTGTCAAAATGTTTGTTTTCACTGGAGTTGCTGAAAGTTGCTACCACAAACATGACACATAAAAAACAGCCTCGAATAAAAAAATATCCCTGCTCCTTAGAAGACATGTCAGAAATGTGACAAATTGAAAAGTTGAAGGAGCAAAAACGAATAGCGTTCCAAAGGACAACAAAAACCGAATGCCGGCTAGATTCTAGTTCTGGAAGGCAGGGACGTGTCCTGTAATCCCGCTCTTAAGGGTCATCATGTGAAATTAGGCGAGGCCACTAGAGCCATAAACTGCGACTTGAATCGACTGAGATTTACGGGGACAATAACCCGGAGGCGAGGAGATAGCACAGGGTGTTTTTGCAGTCGCCATAATGCGACTACGGGCATATTTTCACAATTTTTACATTTGCCCCGTCCTCACGGAGACTAAATGAGCTACTTAAAGGTATTTATGAGGCATGCCTCCTGGCGCGTTCGCCTCCTTGTCCTCCTGATGCCGAGGATTCGGTCTTTGTTTCTCAGGACAACTTCAGGACAACTGAAGAAAGTCTACGTACTAAGATTATGAAAGCATATCAGTGGGCGTCCGTTTGCAATTATTTGTTATTACTCCATGTCCCCGAGGATATATGACTTCAATAGTTCTTTATTAGAGTTATTTCTTGGACCCTAATGTTATTCTAGTTGTTTCATCCACCAACACACTATACCTACATACATAAGTAAGTCAGCATTTAGATAAAAAAGATAGAAATCTGCCTTTCATAAACCACAAATTGTCCGATTAAATATTACACACATAAACTTTCCAGGAATGCGAACGGAATCTGAAAAAAGTCTATGAAATTTCGATTATATTTTTAAGTTTTGAGGAATTTACTAAGTATGTGAGTTATCTAAGAATTTTAGGAAATTGCTTCAAGTCTGAAACCTCTACAAAATACACAAAATATCTCTAATATGCATAATATCTCCTATATAATGTCAGCCTACATTCTACAGCGGAAAATTGGAAATTCGGCTGATTAATTCATATTTAAGTAGTCTAAAATAAGCCTATAAAATAAAAGCGAGGTCTGAACAAAAACAGCACGGAAACAGAAATGGAAAGTATAATAAGAACATAATTGTACCCAAAATTAAGCGTCCTTAAGCGTTTCAGAGCGGAAATCGATTTGAATGAAAAGCTTCTTGCACAGATAAAATTTCTAGAATGCTTCATTCATTTCGAGTAGTATCCGAGAGATAATTGCTGCCGGAAAGTGGAGAAAAATTAATAGAAAATGGACGGGGATCTGGACGAGGTCCGAGCAGGTCACAAAGAGCCCTTCATCCCGGCGACTCTCAATCAAATCGGAGGAAATTCCTTCACGGATAATTTTTAATCAGCTACTGTAGAACGCAGCTAATTTGGCCAGCGACGGTCCAGCTCTGTTTGATTTTTGATGGAGTTTCAGAGTTTCACTCGTACCGCCGCGGTACCCGGCCAGCACATACATATATAATACATTTTGAGGAAAAGAAACCGAACCGCGGAGGCTTCTTATTGTGGACTCCGCGGCACCTGAGACCAGTGTCCATTTCTCGTTATCTGACCGAAGACAAAAAGGTCTTGCAGTCGCAGCTGCGTGATCGACAGCCGATTCCAGAAAGTCTAGCTGATCTGCAGCCCTGCGTAAGAAGTCTCGGCGGCGCTGGTGTTTTCTGGTTTTCTTGGTCCAGCGCCTGGAGGCAGACGTGAGGGTTCTGCTTAATGACTCCCCAGGTGAATGATGAAAGTAACAAAGCGCAGGTGAGGCGGGGGTCTGAACGGAGTTGACTCTAATGGTTTTCGTGTGTAAAGCGGGTAGGGGGCAAAAAGCAAAAAGCCAGCTTTATGAAAGAAACCGAATTGACTTCTTAAGCTTCCTCACACCTCCGCCTCGAAATTGGATTTTGTGGCATAGTCACTCCTCACAATGTTCGACCGAGTTGGGACCAGACAGCTCGTCGTTAATAGAGTTCGACTTCGTCTTCTGGTGCAGCTATGGGAGCATGGAATGTGGTCATGTGGTCGAAACCTTAATGTCCACCGCCGGCCACTTCTGCGAGATGGATTGTTTGCCGGGCGCATTTACGAGCTCATTACCTCCATGAATTATGTTTCCACCGACAAAAAGACGATCTACTGCCTTTCCGCAAGCAAATTTGATTGATTTGGTTACCTGATTCCTCCGGATATTTATGGGAATTGGTGCGATTTCTTCAGTTCTCGCCAAAGGGATGTGGGTAAAGTCAGGGTGACAGAAACTAATGGGTCAAAGAGGAAAAGGAAATCGATTCCGAATCGAGACATCCAAAGTAATTTCAATTTTTCAAATGGATTACTTTATTTTTATTATATACATAAATGGGGGCCTTGTCAGGAAATACTGAGGCAAACCAAAATAGAAAAAATCTAGTTATTACATTATGATGCCCTCATAACATTGGCGATAAGGATTACTTCTGGGTCTATAGAGAACAGATGTTTTGACACCCCCAATAAAGGACAATAAGATTCGTTCGGTCCAAACTGATTTCCTCTTCGAATATCTTAGCTTTTTAAAAGATTTACAATTTTTCTGAAATCAATTTGCCTTTATTAGTTAATTAAATTGAAATAATATAAACTATTATACTTAATACTGATCTGAATTTTAAAACTACAATTTATAGATTTTTTTTAAAAAATGAATATCTAGCTATTGCAGTTTAAAAAGAAAAGCATATATACCATTCTGAAGCAGAAAATGAGTACGTTAAGACGGTATCAGTCGTTGATTTCAAATTTTAAAAATATAATTAGGTACTTTTAAAAATGTAATACGGAAAGCGCAATAAAGTAAAAGAGAAAAATGAAGTATTACCCTTCATATAATTTTTTTGTTAATTTCTTTAAACATTTAAAAAGATATTACAATAGTTACGATTATTCGATAATTTCTTTTTTTTTTTTGTAAATAATTAAATACCCCAAAAAGTAAGTAAGAAACGATACCACTACACCACCAAGCATTTCTTTTAAATTTCTTTCTTAATGAACTTTAAACCTTAAAATCTTTCATAAAATATAAATTGATAATTTTTAAAAAAAGCATATCAGCCGATAAGAAACCGGAAAATCCTATGTTGAACTCAAAATTTTGTTAGCACTATACAAGGTTTCATTATGCATAGTTAAACATAGTTAAACAATTTCTTTGTAATACCTTGTATATTTTATGTTACAATTAGCCAGGGTCTATGCTAAAAACACAATTCATTGAAAATAATATGCGTCGTCTGGAGGAAAAAACTGCCGAAAAAGAGGTGTCACTAATTAAATTACGTCTCTGAATGAAGTCATGTCTCTTGAATTGTTTATGCTTCTAGACAAGAAGTTCCTGCCCCACTGAGTTCAGATGATTTAAGTAGACATCTCCCGATGCTGTCAACAAAGCACCCGGGGGAGGCTTTAGAACGCCCCCCGGGGATTTACAGGAGTGTGAAACACAAAAATCTTCTGTCGTACAACCGAAGTGTTTTCAAATATTTTGCAGGAATTTCAAGACATTATCGCCAGGCGGGTGGTACTCCTGCACCTCGACGTCCTTGTGTCCCAATTTTTGAAATCTTTTTTCCTCAGCTGACGAACAGTCGTCCTGTAGGACGGTGATCGAGTTCAAGGAAGGCATCCTTGTGCACATTTGAGAATTCGATTCGCAGCGAGTCATTTTTCTCTGTTTCACGAATTTCTCCAGTTATTGTCGATGATGAAAAATTATGGAAGTCACTTTGCGGAATAGTGCAGTCTTTATTACGCTTCAAGACAAAACCGTAGAGTTTATGGCAGTGCAGAGGTAGTCTGCGTTGCGAATTGAGTGGTTTCATTTCTTTCTCGGCAAGATTAAGAGCTTGGAAGGATATTTGAACTGTATTCTAAGGGTGTAATAATCCTAATGAGAAAAGAAAATTAGGTTTCAATCTTCAACACTACGTTATATAACAATAATAACTTTTTTAATGACTAGCTTAATGAATACTTTCCGTTCATACATTCTTTGATATTAATGATCTGTTTTTGTACTATAATAATTGTTATATACGTTTGCTCGGATGTACCTATGTTAGAGTTTTTTCAAAATACTTATAAGTTCGCTAATTGTATTTACTAACAATTATTTTGACTTTAATTTCAATGTAAATACCGGTTTTATGGAAAGTTCTTATAATTCAAAAATTCTAGTTTCCTCTTTAGATCCACCATGATAAATTTTTAAATTGTATTTAGAAGACAATTTCTATAAAAACGGGTGAATAAAACTCTATAATTTTAAACTTTTGAATTTCCACAGTTAATTTGAAATTCCGAACCATACTTGATTTTAGTGTGTGTTGTCTATTAATTAACTACAAATATACAATATACCAACCCAAAATGTTCTGATTACACTTATAATGACCTGTTTAAATTATACTTCTTAAATTTTTAAAAGTAACCAAATTCACTTTAGACGTTAATTTGTCTACTTTAAAATCCAACAAAAAGAACTTTCTTATACATGGCAAAAACCTTGCTAAATATAGGTACAACCCGAAAAATTAGTGTAACTAATTACATTACTTTCCTTTAATTGATCAATTTTTTCACACATCCATTTTTCTGTTTAAGTGAACTTTTTTTAATGTCCCAGATAATATATATAATATTGAGAAACTGTTTTAAAATACCAAATCAATTGTTCAACTTTTAAAGGTATCTCAGACCAAATTCGGTCATTTCACCGAACTCAAAAAATATAAATATAATGTATGTACCAAGTGTCGAAGTGAGAAGATATCTGCAAACCGAATTTCCTATTATACTTATATACTTCGTTTAAAATTTGAACTGTCGGGCCAATATTTTATGGCAATAGGGGGTAAGGACATATACTATTTATTATATTTTATAAAAGGCTTTTTTATATAAACTGTATTAGGTATTTGTATGTAGCCGTACCCCGTGCTTAAGGTATGTTCTATAGGCTTATTGAAGACATCTGAACAGTGGTTTTGATTTCTTGGGCGATTAAAAAATAGAACATGCCTATCGGAAAGCAATTTGCCTCCAAGTAAAGCGGATAAAGACCGATGATGACGCGACGCATTCCACAAATTTGTTGCTACTTGAATTGAATGTAAGGCAACTTGTTTGTTGTCCGGTAGTCAACACCTCAACGCGATCAACCTCTGATCCCTTGCCCGGGGCGAGCCCAGCGCTTCAAAGAGAACCTAAATTAATGAATCGGCAGAAAAATGATTAGCGGCGAATGTGCGCCGCGCCGGCGGACTTCAGACAGCGCGGCCGGCCTCCTCAAACACGGCTTTCGTCCGTCTTGGGCACAAAAGGAGAACTTAAAGTGTTCCTCGGATCGATCTGCGCGGCTTTGTTCGAGGCCCAGGGTTCGCTCCCATCATTACGACTCATCTCGATCATTAACAGAATCATCATCAGAGTGGTCCAGGCCTCCTCCCGCAGGATTAAGCAGCCCCGCCCGCCGCGGCCAGGCTACCGAACCAAAACTCCTGCTGCGACTTTGACGCAAAACGGCGAGAAGCGCTCGCCGATCAAAGCAAATCGCAATCGGTTGCCTAATGAGTTTCACACCGCGTCCGCGATGGACGAGGTAATTGCGGTACGATCGCGGTTTCACGCTCGCCACGCCGAATTTCCTTTTATTTCTGCTGCTCGCGAAGTAATTATTTAATTGCGCTAATATTTGGGTAATTGCGAAGAAAAGAGGTGAGCGCTAAACAAATATCTCGCAGTGACATTGAAGCTGTGGATAATTTGCACAATGATCTGACCTTGTTATGATCGATTTGTTGGGAAATGTTTTTATGCTCGTTGATAAATTACCCAACATTCAGCAATTCAATATCATTCGTTTTCAAAGAAACGTCTTATTTACCTTCTTCAGAAAATGTTTTCGTTTTTTTAAGTGATTTAGAAGGACTCTAATAGAAATAACCACTTTTTAGTAAAACTGTTTTCCTTCGTTTCAATACAACAATTATAAAGCGTTTTTTTGTTGATTCCTCAAAGAACATAATTTAAAAACAACAAAACCAATTGAACTATCAAACTTTCATTTAAACGCACTTATTTCGTTATTTTAACTTACTCTGATTTCGATTTAAAAATGTTTGTATTTAAAATGTTTAAAACGTTCATCTAATTCTTTAAAATTGCATTTCGAAAAAAAACTTAAGTAGATCAAAATAAACGTCCTTTTTATAAAATAATTTAATCATTATCTACCTTGATTTTTGGTTCGCCCACTTTTGATTATAATATTTGCATAAAAATAATATAATTTAATTCATTTGGTTTGCTTAAGTAGAGTAGGGACTAACAAATTGTTTACTTCTTCCAAAAATAAGTACGTTTTTTTCTCATTTCAAAGTAAACATTTATCATGGCCTAAATGAAAATTAGAGTCCTAATCTGTTTATATAAAGTACAATTACAACGTTAATGCTGACTAGTTTTATCTACAGAATTTTATTTTTTATTTACCATACACATATACTTAGGTTTTTTTTTCTAATAAGGGAAATTAAGTCTTCTTGTTTCTCTCTTTATGTTCCATTACAAGAGTACCCAATCCGAAAATGCCATGTAAATATAAAAAGTGTGATACAATAATACACAATAATTTTAGAAAATGTTATAATAGTTGCAAGTATCAAATTTTAGACATAAATATCTTTGGACTATTAAAAGAAAATAAATTCTGAGCTAGTTTAAATTACGCGCCGTTTATTTTAAAAGTGGCGCAAGACAATTTTCGAAAAGCCACAAAAAATTAAATAGTTCAAAAATTAGTGAGTTTACCATGTAAACGATCGGTTAAGAAAAAATTAAAGTATTATATAAACAACAATATGTTAGAATACTAGATACTGGTTTTTATGTAATAGATATTAAAAAACCTCATCTCAAGAACCCATTTTTTATACGGATTCTACAACAGAGAAGCATAATATCGCATCTCGTGTACTGTAACAAATAGATGGAAAATGTGGTTACCAGTGGCAACCAAAAAGACGAAGTCATTCAAATAAATCCTTCAAGACGGCTAAGTAGACGTCTCGGAAGTAAACCAGTTCACCGCAACTGGCGCAAAGAGGCTTGAGCAGGCTCGAGCGCCAATAACAGAAACAAAAGCGAAATTAACAAAAAGGTGCCAATAACCGAAGGTGTCAGGAGTCAACTCTTAATTGCTGGTAATAAAACGCTCGGCTACTGCAGGTATTAGCGCGGCAGCACGCTTTTCGCTGCGGTAGATTAAACCATCGCCGGCCAATTATGATTCCTCCTCGGGGGCCCCATGCCCACGCCGCCGCACGCACTCCTTGCAGAAGCAGAAGTCGCCGCGAAGGCTCTTCTAAGGCGCTCCGCAGCCACCGGTGCCCCGAGAGCAGTTAACGAGCGTCTCTCGTGATGATGCCCAGTTATGAATGAAAATTATGACGGAAGTCAAAGCGGAGCACCCACCCATCACATCAATAATATTCGACTCTGAATGGACCCCGGCCCGGGGGCTAATCATGAATTCCCCGATGGGGGCCCCGGCGGCCGCGGGAGCCCCAACTAGACCGCTCCAAGTGCAGTAGCAATGAACTGGTTCGCCTCAAGTTTAATCGCGGAATTCTCTCCTCCGCAAGTTCGAGGGTCACAATAAATCGAGTTTTCGATTAAAATAAAAAATGAACCGTGCAAACTAAAAACGGTAGCAACTGGCGCGGTAGCAACAACAACGTCACCGTGGGGCTCACCCGGGGCTCATCGGGGCGGTTCGATTGAGCCCCCATTTGGCTGGTAGGCGGCACCCCGGCTTCCGTTCGTTCTGGCCGACTTAATTTTCGTTTTTGGGCTGGTAGCGAGTTCTGAGACAGGCCACCTCCTACTCGGTAGGAGCCGAAACCGCTGATTGGCTAAACCCAGTTACCTGGTGTTTTGACGAGCTGACATGATGACTGATGGCTGGAACCTGTGATCTTGACGTGAGATCAGCTTCTTAAGTCAGTCAAGCTAGCGTCTTTGAGGTGATCGGTCGGTTTAGAACCAGAAGGCAGTTAGGGAGGTTTTTGTTCCGAACTAATTTTTATATATTAGAATAAGGTTTAGAACTTTAAGCTGCCATCCAGTGCTGTGGTAGTGCATGTCATCAAGGAATTCAAAAGATCTAGTTAAATCTTTTAACCCCACTTAGTGGAAAAAATATAAATAAAAAACAAATTCGGTAGTGGAAGATTGTGATTTCTGTGAAAATATAAAGAACCTCTAAATAAAGGATTGATTACGGATCCAACCATCCAGTGGATGCCCTACAAAAATGACAGTAACAAACTTTGGAACCATGCACCGACCCTGCTTTAATGGATACCCTTTTCAAGGTAATTGATTTCTCCAATCACAGTGATCATAGGTCCTAATAAGCGACGACAGCACCCTCCCGAGATTTACCGGGAAGGAAGCTGTAACCGAAACCCACCATAAATCACTAAATCTCAGCAGCTCCTTAAAAGAAAAAAAATCGAAAAATAGTAAAGTCGCTTACCTTACTGCTCATAAAACCGGCGGGTGGCCATCGACAGCCAATTTCTTGACTTTGTGCGATCAGGCTGCACAGTGAGCGAAGATTAGGGGTGTGATGTTGTCAGTTTTAAGGGTTTAATGGGAAAACATTTGTAAACTAAGTAAAGGGGTTACGGTCATTCCCGACTGTGAAGGTCACACCGCATTTTGAGAAAAGAAGTTTTACCGAGCAACGGACTTAAACCGGGTTGTAAAGAGTTTAACCGTTTTAATGGGGTTAGCAATGCGTCTTGAGTTAAAGAAATTAGATAATCCTCAGTTTCTAGTAAACATTGCCAAATATTTGAAACTGTTTTTTCGCAGAATTTTGCATGATTTTGGGTCTAGGTAGCACAGCAAATGTGGTTTCCACATTTTTAGTAAATCACCTAAATAAAAGAGTTAAAAATATGTTCTGGAAGTTATATCCACTAAAGGGATTATTTAATAAGGAAATTTGTTTTTAAGGACAGTTTTCAATATTTTTAAATAAAATTCGTAATGGTAGATATTCACTATTTTTTCTTATTATTTTTCAAACCTTAAAAAGTTATAAACATTTTTTTGCCATAATTTTAGATGCAGCGTCAAAGCAGAAACTACAAAATAATTTGAGAGATAGCAACCATTCGCAAAAAGTACGTTTAAAATTAACTTAACTATACTTTCAAACCTTATTGTAGGATATTAGGAAATTTCATAATTGGTTGAACAACCGCGGATTTTCTATTCACGGATTGTTATTATAAAACATAGTACTGATAGTTGCAACTATCCATCAAAAATCAAAATATTCGAAATCAAACATTGAATTTTGAACATTTTACACTGTACACTATTTTAATATCATATTATTTGAAGAAGTTATACTTCATTCAAAATTTTGTTTGTTTCACACAATGGAAATACACAAGCAAAATTACATACATGTATATGGGGTTGTATTATATTCCCTATGTCCCTTGTCTCCTAAGAGTTTATTTAGTAAACCCATGATATTATTTACCACCAGTTTAACCTTAGTAATATTCATATTGAATTCTCACATGGTGATAAACTACTCTTTAATGAAAAGTACGTTTACTATAATTCCACCTATATATGATCCAATCCAAAATATTAAAACTTTAATTCGAAATCAATGTCTTCAAAAATACACAAATGCCCATCTTCATGAATGTCCTTTTAAGTTGACAATTTCCTTTTTTTTAATCCCGTTTAAGAATTTTAAGTCGTGAAAACCAAGAGGTAATAGTACATTTTTTCCTGCACTGCAATTATCTTGTGAAGAAAGTAACTTTAAAAGGATTATTTCTTTTTATTCTTTAAAATATATAGATACTTACTTGCATATATGTACTTGAAATTATTTCAAGAAAATACATATATATTAACTTTGAGTATCACTTCTAATGTCTATTTAAAGTTCTAAGTTCACAATTCTTAAAACACAAAAATTGATACTAATGAAAAATAAAAAATTCAAACAAATTAGTAAGTTTCAAACTCTATAGTCTCTAGTCCCTATTATTACTCCATTCAATTTAAAAGTTTATTAATTTTTTTCATTTTAACATATAATTACTAACATTTAATTTAGTGATATCTTGGCACTTTAAAATTATACATAGGTATGAATGACTCCTTTCTCAAGATCCAAAATATTTTTGAATCTTTGAATATTAGCTAACCAGGTAGGCCTCCCATTGATAACATTGATAAGAAAATAAATTTGACAAAAATGTCCAGTACCACAGCTAAATAAAATAAAATGATATGAATAATGTCATCAATTCTTACAATGAATACCAGTAAATTTTGCTCCATTGATATGTTGGCCACAATAAAACAGATTTGAATAGAGGTCGGGTTCTTTTAAAGGGCTAACCACAATCAGCGTAACCAATCAATCCCAAAGCAATGCCGGAAAACTGATCTCAAGCCCTTGCGGTGGCTGGCTATCACTGCAAAACCCCCTAATTGCAAATCAAAAGCACCGCCAACCAAGATCTACCTGTAGAAAAAATAAAGGTATTTTTTCCATTCGCTTAAAGAAAATTAATGGATTATAGCAAAAACCACCGAACAAATGGTTGATGCGATTAAACGACTACACGGATGCAGGCAAATCAAGTGCACGCCTCATTTAATGTAACCTTGATGCAACTGGCATTATCTATTGTCCGATTAAACTGACTTCTGCTGAAGGCATTCTTGACACATGCATGGAAGTTATAGATGCAATAGAAGAGAGTAATATTTACCTTCGACTGATTCTTGGCTCATAACAAATGAAAAAAATGTTTTGTCTGAGATTGTTAATTTCTTTTGCATTTGAATGCAAATCTCCTGCTAGTTATTTTAATTGATTGTTTAGCATTGACGTCAAATTCATATTTCTTGGATTAACAAAAGTTCACTACGGAGAAAAATGTGAAAGATATCAATAACCTTCAGGCAGCTACTGAAATAGCCAATATCGATAGGTACGGTTGGATATATAGAATAACGACAAAATATAAAATAGATCTTATTGTTACTTAAAATTAATCTCAGGTATGAAATTAATGGTAGCAAACAAATTAAACATCATAATCCATACATATACTTAGATACTATATGAGGCATTGGTTCACTATGCATTTTTTTTAAAACTGACAATTAATGAAGGAAAAAAATAAATATTTAAAAAAAAATGCAAACAATAAATGTTTATAATGATCATCTTAATTATATGCTGAACTTTTTTCGCTTTCGCTCGTATTGCCACTCAGGTCAAACATTATTTACTGTTTCTATTTTGAGATTACAAAAAATGAATCATTGCGACTTTCAAACTAATGTTGTTATTTAAGACTTGGAATTATATACTTTGTAAAATAATTTATAAATTCCTACTTTATTTAATCTTATTCGAAATAATTTCTAAAATATAAACAATAGTTTTTTTGGAAGATAACCACCAATTTTTAATTTCTATAGTCGTTTTAGTGTCTTTAGTAAAGTAGGCAAGGCTTTAATCTGTTTAAAACAAAAAACAGAAGGTTAGAAAATCTTATTTTCTACAAAGAATACATTACTGATAAAATTCTAAAAGAATAGGTTCTAAAATTTGTTAATTAATTAAACGTATTATATCTATCTTGTTGGAATAATAATTTTGAAAAACCCTATAAAAAAGAGTCTTTATCAGCTAAAATTTTGTTTCTCTCACAAACGTACAAAAATGAAATAAAAATCGCAGTCGCTTTTCGTACGATCAGAAAATTGATATCCCACATTTTGATCCAAGAGAATTTTTAAAAGCAATCCTAATATAAGTAACTTTTTAAAATTTCAATGCAATAACGAATAATGTCAAATGAAATTTTAATGCTAAAGATAAGTTTTAGAAATATTATTTTATCTAAATGTTCTCGTAATTCTACAAAATAAAGAATGCATGAAACAAGAACTTATACATAAGTTGAGCTATCAAATAGAGACCAATAAAATCTTGCAGAATAAAAGTCAAAATGTGCTTTTTAACTTTCATATCTCAGATTCGAAAACAAAAACGATTTCTTGAACATGTCGGAATAATTTCAATTTTTATGACCTTTAAATGAAGAATTAAGATCAGCTTTAGCCCTTTAAACTTTAATTTTTATGTTAGTTATATTTACATCTGTTTTGTTCTCGTCCCAATTAAAACTATTCGAAGTGTTAACATTTTTCATTTACTTACAAATAATTTCTTTCTTTCCCAGGTGATATGTCAGCTGGTCAAGGGCGAGTAAATCAGCTTGGTGGAGTGTTCATAAACGGTCGACCACTGCCCAATCATATCCGCTTAAAAATAGTCGAAATGGCAGCGGCTGGTATCCGCCCATGTGTGATCTCACGGCAGCTTCGAGTCAGTCACGGATGCGTTTCAAAAATCCTTAACAGGTACCAGGTAAGCGTAACACCACACTCGAAATTTCCGTAATTGTTCAATCATGATGATCATGTCATTTTGGATGATCGTCACGGACGCATGGGCAGAACCATCGATACTTTTTTTATTCCATCACCATTTAAAGAAAATTTACTCATGTGGAAATATACGACGATCGCCCAAAACAAAGAAACGAAATAAAAAAAATAAACCAATAAAAAATGCGTATACTTGTATTTGTTTTCAAAAACTATGTAGTGAAGTAAAACAAAATAATGTCCCTTTCAGGAAACTGGTTCTATCCGGCCAGGTGTAATTGGTGGATCAAAACCGCGCGTGGCCACACCTGAGGTTGAGGCTCGAATTGAGGAGTATAAGAGAGAGAATCCCGGAATATTTTCGTGGGAGATTCGCGATCGGCTGGTTAAGGAAGGAGTCTGTGACCGATCGACAGCGCCTTCTGTGTCAGCAATTTCGCGGCTATTGCGTGGACGTGACAGCAGCGACGATGACAATAAAAAATCAAGTAAGTTTTCTTCCATTATGTCAAATTTATTTCGAAATTGGAATTAATGATCGATGTGTGATCGACGCAAAACGAACCGTGGTAGATCCGCGCAATAGCCCTGATCATGACTTGGCAAAAGTCTCGCTCTGTCATTAATTCAACCCGAGTAATTATTGTCTAATGATCCAAACTGCTGCTTCTTGTTTTTATTCTTGCTTGTTGTAACACGGTGTACCACCCTCATCTTTTCTAGGCTCAGAACATTCAATTAAACCCTCCGATGGGGAAATATCAGACTGTGACAGTGAGCCCGGAATACCACTTAAGCGAAAGCAGCGAAGATCGCGCACTACTTTCTCAGCGGTTCAATTGGATGAGTTGGAAAGGGCGTTTGAAAGGACACAGTACCCAGATATTTACACTAGAGAAGAACTAGCCCAACGCACCAAATTAACTGAGGCACGAATCCAAGTCTGGTTCAGCAATCGTCGGGCTAGACTTCGCAAACAACTTAGTTCTGGATCAAATGCATCTTACCCTTCGGCTATGCCCGGTTCCCAGGGACTCCCTTATCCATCAGCTCCTACTGTGTCCAACTACCCCCCACTAATGCCACAGTCAATTTCTGAATCCAGTGCCTTTTCCACAGCAACTGCACAAGTCCATGATTTCTATTCCTCCCACATCCACGCGGTTTCGCCCCATGGAACGTCGACACCCCCCCACCAAATACACAACCCCACCCCTAGCTATGCTCATCACCACCCTCACGCCTCAATGACCAACCTATCTTCCATGAACTCTAGTTATACCACAAATGCAAGTAGTGATCATCATCAAACCATCCTACGAACCGATAGTCCTAATGGCAGTAATGCCGCCTATGCGAATGGTATCCAACTCCCTCCCACCCCAAATAGTTTAGTTACCATGATGGGTCCTAATTCTGGAAATAGCAATAGTAACGACGGTATACAGCCTCAGGAAAATGAGAGCAACCAAGCCCAATCTGGAGGTCAAACATCTCAAAATAACCCTTACACCCCGTGGAATACAACTTCAGCTACTTCTACCCGACCCACAACATCGATCTCTCCACCGGAAGTGCTCCAACCTGGAGCAACTTCTCTGGGCAGTCCAATTCACCATCACCTCCAGTTCCATCACAACTCGACGCATAGTGCACCCTTTATGCAACAAAATTTTAGTTCCTTTTCACCAGCAAAGAATTTTGGAGTTCCTCAGCCCTTTTATACTTGGTACTAAGGTTTGTTAGATTTAATGTCCTTTAGTTCAAATGTAGTTCCTGTTAGTATAGCCGTCATCACAAAGTTTAGATTTATTATTTAGTTTTAACTGAGTTTATGTACGATAAATATTTTCAATAGCTTAAGTGATATTGTCGCAGCAATAAATCGTGTTAAAAAACATTTGTATTATTGTTCCTTTATAAATTAGTACAATTTTCTAAGTTATGAAAGAAGGCACATAGTGAAAATTATTATTAGATATATGATTTTAAAATTTTTATTTAAAGCTAACTATTCATTTGTTGTAACAAAAAACTTAAAACACACCTGCTCACAATTTTCACAAATACAATAATTGCTTAAAAATACCATCGTAGTGCTTATTAAGACTTCCGACTTTGGAAAGTAACAAACAAATTTTGAAAAAAGAATTTGATCGGTCGATAGCATTCTATAATTCAACCTTATTTTACACCCTATTTTCACTAACAGAACTCTTGTTATGAATGAATTTTAGTAACCATACTAATATTATATTACATAATTTTATTATCTACATATCTGTAGAGTCGCCTTTTTTTGCCAGTAGTCTAGAATAAAGTTCGTATATTTAAAATACGATAGTAAAACCATAAATTTTAAAAAAAATGTATGTATATAACTCACGACTCACTCAGAAAATACTTTTGGAAGTACGCGCATAAAATTCAAAGTCATAATTCGTAAAAATGTTGAAACCGTAGCCTTTTAAGCTGGCGCAACGCAGTCAACCCAACCATGCATCGAAATTTTAATTTTTAATTACGTTTTTCTCAAAATAGCCGGAGTACTAACTTTAGCTAAAATTTCCTAATTTTCATTTTAAAAACCAAAATGTTCGGAATAGTAGTAGCCATCTTAGAAGTTTATTATTGTTTGTATGTAAATTTAGTACATCTTTTTTGAGTCTCCGAAAGTGAGGAAAAACTATACCAAAATTCAATAACTTTTGTAGCATTCATCATTTTGTGAAAACATTTTTGTCGACAAAAATCATACCTATGTCCAACGAAAATTAACAAAATTCTGAAAATACGATCATTTTTGAGCCGATCATAATAGCGTCCTCCGTTAATGTCCGTTACGTTTTACCTAAATCACGACTAAAATTTAATAGGCGGTTAAGCCTACAAAAAGAACTTCGAATTGCAAATTGTGGTTTTATGTTGGAAAATATCATAAGCTTAAAAAAATACCAAAATAATCGGTTTTAACAAAACAGTAGTCGTTTTAAAACCAATTTGCATTAACTTTACATGATTTGTAACAATTGATACATATACATTATCATATAGTATCTAAGGCAGCGTTAACATATCTTATATGTGTGAGTTTTTTGTACACAGTTTTAACTTCATTTATGATTCGTTTTGCCTTCAAGTAAATCCGTGCAATAAAATCTTGCGTCAAGTTTTAATTAAGAACAAAGCAATCATGCGAATACTAATCAATTATAGTCATGCATTTAAATGTCTTTAAAAGAAAAGCTATTTCAAAATAGAAATGGACAAAATGGGTGGAGAACCAAAATACAAGAGTGTCTCCACAACCCCGAAAGGTTATTTTGGGGATGGTGATTCATGTGCGAAAAGTACCTACTTTAGCACCAAATTTGAGTCTTTAAGTGACTCAGAGCTTCAAGCCTGGAAGAGAGTTCAAATGTCCGATCAGTCTTTAGAATCTTTGGGGAACCAAAAGGGTCAACATTCACACAGCGGATCAAGATGTTCAAGTAATTGTGCACCAATCGAAAAGACGAAAACAACCCCAGAACTAGTCCTGGAAGACCTCGATTTGAGTGCACCAGAAACTGACAAATCAATTTCGGAAAACGCAACAAATGTAAAGCAAACTGGAGGGTCAGTAACAACCGACGTGCATTCTTCGCACAGAACTTACCGGTCAGAAAGTGTGCAAACGAGTTCGTCTACAGACGAATATCGACCTTTTGAGATACCAATTCCAGAACTACTTGTCTTAAATATTTCCAATGCTGTGCGAATGGATCTTGGATCAAACTATGTGCACTTAACCCCCGAAATGTGTCTAAGAAGTGATTTCTTTCTTCTTATAAATCCACAAAAATACGAAGATACAACATCCACTTCTAGCGGAAGCAATAACAATAGATGTGAAAGTAGAGAAACACAAACGTCGAGTGATGATATTACAACTCCTAGAAATCGATTACCTTCAAGTTCGCTGGGGAATAGCCCAAGATATAAAGTTACAAAAGATAGAATAGTTTCACCTAGGTTGAGGCGAAATAGAAGAATATATCCGATTGAAGAAATATCAGAAAATTCAGAAAATGCTTCAGTTTTATCTTTGCGGGACCGTCAAGAAGCTCATGAGCTACAGAAAAGACTTGATCGACTTTCAGAAAATGCTAAAAGTTGTCATGCTAGAAGACCGGAGAGTAGAAGATCTGAAAATAGTAAGACTTGTTGGAATCACAACTCTTGTAATCCGGAAGTGGAGGAAATTGAATCACCCAATATCACCGAGTGTCAAGAAAATGCAATTGTTCAAGAAGAGTTACTTCCTAACGAGGTCCCGGAAACACCTGTAGAAAGACCAATACCATCATCCCTACCTCATCCACGTGTTAAAACTCGAACAATTGCAAAGTCCGCACATTCTTGGAGTGCTATTAACGAAATACAAGTAATCGACAGTACTGCGCCAATGACAATTGAGTACACTCCAGAAATTTCAACTGAAGATCGCAGTTGTTGTAGTTGGTTTGGACGGCTTTTCAAAAGAAAAACGAAAACGTACGTTACGCCGAAAGCGACTATTTCAAAAACGTACTTCGTACGTTGGCGGCAAACTCCGGAAAGTAAGAATTCTTTAATAAGAACATCTTCTTCATTCTTCTAAGTGTTTTTGAGGTACTAAAGTTGTGCAAATAAATGAATAAAAGTATTTTTAAATTAATCAAACTGTAAGCTAAATAAAACAAGAGTTGAAGTTATATATAAAATGAATTAATTTTACGATCTGAAGAACATTTCCTGATACGTCATAATTTCGAAAAATAATCAATTTGTCTAAGTAAAGATTTAAACCACATTCATTCATTCATAGCAAAACCTACAAATGTGATAATTTTTAAATCACTATAATATTATGGACACAAACCATGTAAACAAATACAACATTTATACTTTGCACAAGCTTAATTTTATAGAACGGTTTTTTAAAGTTCATTCGCACGTTAACCGATTTTAGAAACATTTAAGTGCATAACACCCTTAGATAGATTATAAGTTTAAGCATTTTATACAACAACTATTTCTTTACTTGGAGATAACAAATATTCTTATGAGTCTTATGAAATTTTTTCTTTCGAATTTTAAAAGCAACGATCTTGAGCTGCGATGCATAAGCTTTTAAAAGTATTTCCTCTAAGATTGTACCGCATTTTAGAAAATGGTTCGATATTCATATTTTAAAATTTAAAGCAATGCAAAAACACAATTTTATTTTGTATGTTTTTGGAACTAAAAGCTAAGATTTTGCCTAATAATAATACCTGAAGGAAATGCATTAATATTGTTTATAACTAAATCCCAGTATTAGCAATATATATTTTTTATGAGTTGGTTCCCAAATTTAATGAAAACAGTATGAAATTTAAAAAATTATTTTATTCTTCCAAAAAAATTAGTTATGAAGCTGCTGAACTCAACGATCTAATCATATTTTTTAAAAACAAATCTTTTATTTTAAATCCGAGTGTAAATGGACCCCCTGAAAGTGTGTCAAAATGGAGTGAAAAGCTCGTTATTTTAATCAATTGATGATATTACTTTTAAGAAACATAAAACGAAACAACTCTTCAAAAATTAACTTTTACTATATAATTATCGTTATAAAAATCATAAATCTAAACTTAATCCTAAAAAAGGTGAGGTGACAAACTAAAGTAAAGTATACCTGGAGCCCTACATGTCGGACTCCACTCCACTGTCTATGTAGTCCATCAACATCAAAGCACAACTCAGTGGCATTATCCTAAAGATATTATTCATATACATCAGTCCTCTTGGAATAGTAATCTCATCCAAATTCTTCCTTTGCGCGTCAATTATGGTTGCAGCAACCTTTTTGGGATCTAGTAAGCCTAATATCATTGGAAATTTCACTTTTGGCTTTTTGCACAGTCCAGTGTTTACCATGTATGGATATATTGTTGTTGTATGAATCTTTAAAAGCAAAAAAAAAAAAAAACGATTAATATTATAGTGTTGAATTTGAAATTACAAAACTTACCAAATTCTTGTAAGGACCTGCTCGAATTTCTTCTCTAAGAGCCTCCATCATTCCGCGTAACGCAAATTTAGAGGAGCAGTATGGAACTAAATTCGCGAGACCAACAATTCCAGCTATGGAAGACATACTGACTATGTGTCCTCGACCCTTTTCCTTCATTTGCGGCAAGAATGCGTTTAGTGTCCAAAATTGCGAAAAGACATTGATGTCGAACACCCTCTTGATTTCTTCTGGAGTGTGTTTTTCGATCGGATGGGTTGGCATAATTCCAACATTGTTAATCAGCAAGGAGACATGACCAACTTCTACTTTCACTTTTTCACTTAAAGCTAGTACCTTGTCCCGGTTAGCTACATCGCACCTGATTAAAAAGGAGATTTATATAAGAAAAAACCTTGGATTTTTAAACAAGCAATCGTATTACGTGTAGCCGTAGGCAGTTCCCTTCCTCAACATGTTGGCCTCGTTAACAGTCTCTTTGTTATCTGCTTCATTAATATCGACGCAAACCACTGTGCACCCAAGATCAACATACTGGAGAGCCAGTTCTTTGCCAATTCCATGACCAGCACCAGTAATCTATTTATTATAACAAAATTAACCTATTTTTAAAATATATAAAACTTTTTATCGTACCAAAACAATATCCCCGCTGACGTCCTTCGCTTCCACGCCGATGAAGATCCTAACCGTGGCCAGAAATCCCTCCAGAATTAATCTCAGTAAAAGGATCAGGCATTCTAAGATGCTCATTATGATATTATAGAGCCGCTGCCCAACATTTTGGGTGCTGAAAAAAACAAAATTGCAAACATTGGTAACTGCTTTATACTAGAAACATGTGCAACTCTTTCATCTGCATCTAGCTCGATGACTCTAAAGATTGTCGTAAGACGTTGGCACTGCTTCACCGCAAAGCTTTCAAGGGCAGTTAACGTGAAAGATAGTAAACCCGTTTCGATGATCGGATGGCAATTCCAAAAATGTTGTAATATACATATGTTTTTTTTCATCGTGTTTGTAATGTGAACGAGTTAACCTTTTTTTAATTTAACTAGGCCGTGACTTTGCAATGTCTCTCAACATTCGGTAGTATTATTAAAATCAGTGGAAAGTAAATTGCGAGAAACGAACTGATCTTGAATTTTTTATTTTTTTGATTTTAATTTCTTTTGTTGTTTGGCAATTTTTTGTTTTTTTTTAATTTAGTGGGGTCAACGTCACATGATGTATTATAAACCAGATTTGACATCACAATATACTATATTTTATTTTGTACTCTAGTTAAAAAACAAATAATATAATATATTTTATTAAAATTGAATAAAACAATAAAAAAAATTAAATCAAATTTTTGTGAGCATAAGTAATATACCATTTGCTTGTAACCACTTCTAAAATATCTTTTTTAAGATCACTTGAGACGCATAAACATAAAAATTATAGCTGAGCTTTCCACTCACAAAGCGTTGAATAAGAGATCCTAGATTGTTATACTTCCTAGAATTATTTACCGGTATTAAAAAGCAGCGGATATTTCGAAAATAGTTATTACTCTACAGACATTTGCAGCTTCAACATTAATTCGTAGTATTAGGAAATCAACTTCACTATTGATCTTGAACTTCAAAATAATAAAAGAAAACAATATATAAAATAATCTGTACCTAATTAGATTTAAACGTTCGTTACTTTTGCAAAGTATATTATAAACAATTAAAATGTAGACTTGTCACCTTATACAATATTATACATATAAATGTGTTAATTCGTATGCGTAGGTACTTGTAAATATTCGCAACATTACCCTTGCTCTTGCTAAACGAACCTAATAAGATGGCATAATTTTTTGCTGACTAATTACAATTTGTAAAACAGATGGTGTATGTTAATTAATTCTGTAACTATGAAATAAATTAGGTTAACAATTCTTACACATCTGCTTCACCCCCAACACTAATTAAATCAGTGCAACTTGCATTGACTTTAAGTAGATGCATTCATTTAAATTCTGTTTGGGAACAATTGTTTGTGTAGTCGATTCATTATTAATTACGCGTCCAAAGTAAAAAATAATTTAAATTAAAATACAACAAAATTGAGACAGTTTAATAAATCCAAACAACCTCGACATCTGACATTAACTACCTGCAATCAAAAAGTTTTGCTCGAAACCCAGAGTCTCCTCAGCTTTGCCCGCTTTGGAAACAATTTAATGTGAGTGATCACCAGGTGAATACTAAAAAGGTAGCCCCCCGCAAAAATGGTCAGTTTCGTGGTGAATTGCGAAAACACAACATCACAAGTACAAAATTGAAATTCATGACGCGACGCGAGGACAAATAAGAACAAACGGCAGGAAAGTTCTATTAATGGATTCTCAGGAAAATATGCGAATAAGCCAACTGGGCTAAACTCTTAGCTTGAATTAGACTGGCAGTCAAATTTATTGGGAGATTCCTGCTTAATTAAATTACAAATATTTTGCACTGTCGCAATATGAAATTCTCATGGATTAATAATGGTATTTTAGTTTCTACCTTTCTCTTTCCTTATTATAATATTCATTTTTACAAATAAACTTAATATGAATTTTATATATTTATTTACGACTGTATATCAATTTTCATTTAACTTCAAGCAACATTTGCTCGTAGCATTGAGTTTATAAAATAAAATAATCATTTGGTTTCCACATTATATATTTACACATACTATAAAAACGAATTTGCATTTACATATTTAATTTCAAAAAAAGTACTATATCATTAACGTTCAATACCTTTACCAATGCTAAATAGTTTGATAAAAAATAATTGAAAGGAACAATATTTTCATTATACTTCAAAATATAAATAGATAGATAAATAGATAGATAAATAGATAGATAGACCATACTGGGCTAATTAAATTTCACACCTCTTCTAGCATATCTTAAAAATGATGTAAACATTTCAACTGTTTTACGTCAACCACCATAGTAAACCAAACTTTTCCACACTTTTTCTTATGTTTATAAGCAAGTTGATAAAAAGTGCGGCCTTGAGAAAGCTCGGTAGTAGATGCACTATCTGCAAATAATCGCGTGGAATTGTTTGCTACTCGACGATGCTGACGATAAGAGTTAATATAGAAATATTTGCCTTAAGATGCTAACAGCCGAGTCACTCAAAGCATTAATTTAATTTTCACTCAGATTAAGTAGTAGTGTATTTGCGCAAAATAGCCGGCGAAATACTCGCAATTTTAGCAACTTTACGTGAAAAAGGTCAACAAACAGAGCTTGAAAGAAATTCTAAGAGAGCCCACTCACCTACTCATTTCAGCTTCAACGTTGACCATATTTTGATGGAATTCAAATAATTTCTAAAAGTAAATAGTTGAAATTCTGAAGAAAATGCCAGAGAGGCGCAGCTGTGAATGCTCCAAGGGAATTCAAAGGAAGCGAAGTATCTGCAGATGTGTCCGTCTAATTGCGAATAACTTTCGATTTCACTTTCCTGAAGACAAAAACCAGAAACGATGCAGCTAATGGTTGTTGCACCGCCGCCGCCGTTTTGGCCGGTTGCAGCAGAGGCCCCAAAAGGCGCGTCAGACGAAGAAGCACTGAGGAAACGCTCGACCGCGAAGTTAGTAACCAGAGATTAATAAACCGCGGCGACTCGATTTTGTAAGAAAATGCATTAAATGCGCTGTCCGCGGGGCTGTCTCCCTTTACTTCCGCACTTAGAATTCGCCGCGCACTCCCCAACTGAGGCTCGGTTCACCGCAGCAGCGCAAGAAACACTCAAGACGGACTAAATTATTTGAATCACGTCTTAAGTCGAGCTCTTCTTAGCCAAGACTAAGCCGGGGTCCCGCGTTTGCTAGCGATTATTAACGATTCCAGAGACCGCAACATGTGCGGTTTCGCTACTCAGGTGTTTTAGCTCAAAAAAACAAAAAATTGTTTATACGAATTTTACGCAAAACTGGAACCGCGGCTTATTCCCTCTACATCGCAACAATTTCAGCCGTAGGAAAGTTTCGTAAGAACTCAAGGTTTGGACTGAATTGAGCCAAGAAACTTATCATACCTTTTGTAGAAGCAATTCTTCGTACATGGGTCGAGCCGAGGAGGATAAAATGAAAAGTAGTTGCTAACATCTGGGGGACTAATTGCGATTGTGCCATTCGCGCGGGTGGTATTCAAAAATTGCTGGCTTCAAATTGGATAAAAAATAATTTTAAGAAGTTTGGGCGGAAAATCAATGCCTACATCACTGATTGTGAATTGATATTTAGATGCAATGGAATTTAGTCTTCGAATTTTTTGCATATATTTATCTTTTTAAATCTTGAAAATTATCATTTTTAATTCGTGAACTGAATATTTAAATTTAAATTTTAAAAAACAAATTATGTGCTGGTTCCTAGCTATTACTTTCGTTTTTCATTCTTCAAAGACCCCAAATACTTAGATTTAACCAAAAACGTTTTTTTTTAAATTAATTTTGTAAGTTAAAATTTGACTTTAACTTATATTATATAAAATAGGAATTTATTTATTTTTTAAGAAGTAATTCATTTACCATATGAAGTGTGAAGCTTTGCATTCAAATTACAATTATTTTAATATTTTAAGACGATCGTAAAAAATATAGTTCGTTTTCTCTAAGATTAAGAAATATTAAGATTCGAACTACCAAGAATAGTCAAATTGGCTAGTACACGGTTTATTTCTTAAATTAATTATATTTTTTAAAATAACCTCTTCAAATTTATTTCAAAACTTATTAAAGTTAAATATTACGATATGTTCAAAAACAAAAAAGAATATAGCATTAAAGGCACAGATAATTATTAAAATTACAAGCTTACCCGCTGGTAGTTCTATTGTTAAATTTTCAACCCCTTCAATTCAGGAATTCGATCCTAATTTTTTTACTTTACTTCTATCTGCTTTATTAAATAATGTTAATTGCATTTTATTAAACTGAAGGGTATAACCCTAATTGCTTCTATACATAATTTACCAATTCCACTAATCATTCAGTAGTGGCTTACTTAATTTAACTATTTAAATGGTGCCAAAGTTAACTTCTTTTCCTTGTTAATTCTTAAAAAAAAATTATATTTTTTTTAAATTTAAACTCTGAAAATTTATTAGTTTTACAAAAGGTCGCGACTAAATGCAATTTTCCTCTTAACTGCCTCACGCATGATGACCAAGTGATCAATTAGCTCTCTCAAGCTAACTAATAAGCAATTTGGTATTCGGGTCTCTTACAGCTCTTATACCCCCGAAAAGAAAACATTAGTGCACTAAAGACTCCATGGAGAGGTCCTATAAAAAAAAGTTGTTGTGCTAGGCAAGGCGCGGAGCATGGTAAAGTAGCTCACCTTCAACTCAGCACATCGACCTGAAACGGTGATCACATAAATTATTATTAAAACATTTCGCGGTGAGCATTATTTCTGTAGCGATAGACTGCTTAACAACGTTCATTCAACTAGTGAGACCGAAAAGGCCACTGCAAGCTTTTGAGAAATTATGTACAACATACAATTTATGTTTTCGCTCTTTTGCTCTTTTTATACCATCAAGGTGCATTAAAGCGCACTGATCTTAGCAATTCCGCGCAAAATATTTACGGTGGCACACGCCTTCATTTCTTCCGGATTGCAAACTTGCACTTTTCGCAAGATCTTTAACTATTTTAGCATTTCCAAGTTGTAAGGTCGAGGCATCTTGTTGAGGTGAAGAATCGAGAAGCCACTTGGAGGAAGACCATCACATTGTTATGCACATCTTCCATTTAATGAAGATCCATAACAGTTGACATAATGCATACCAGAAATCGTAAAGTTGACCTTTATGGAAAAATTCAAAAATATCTGCAAAATTTCTACCGTAGATCTAATTGCCATTTATAAAAGCAGTTACGCACAATCTTAGCGTTCATTCAATTCGAGTCTACAGAGAAACTTATAATGAATATTTTAAAATCAGTGGTCTTAATATTTTCTGTGATCCTCACTGGCACAACAATACTTGCTGAAGATACTCTTTCTGAAAGCAGCCAGAACCAGATAGATTGCCATGACTTCGACTTGATGGGAGTGCTTCCAATCAAAGAAATTTCGGGCGTTATCCAACACGCGGTGAGAAACGACGACGAAACTCAACGTTTGGAATCCTTTGTCCAATCTCCTCACTTCACAAGCCTTGTACAACGCGTTGTGGAAGCTGCTTCGGGAAAAAAGTTACTCGAATTTTTAGGGGGAATTGGATTAAATGTTGGCTCATTTATGGACACAGCTGTTAAACAATTTCAAACAGCTTCAACAACGGATACAGGAGTTGCCGCACCTGTACCTGCTCCTGGTGTAAGTGGACTCACTAAAACTGTTGTGGGAATGTTGCCCTTGCAGCGGATTATGAAATGTATGAACCTCCGTGTTAACGCTGATTCTGTTTTCGAGGTAAATTCTTATTACGAAAAAATATCATACATTTTTGTGTAATAGTATCTGATTATTTTACTATTAATATTTAGACCTTAATGGAAGGATTACGCAGCCCTGAATTTGCAAACTTAGTGGCCAATGTACGGAACACTGAGCAATTCAGTAACTTGCAGTCATCGCTGCAAGAACGTGGTATAAATGTAAATGCTGTAATTGAACAAGGTCTGAATTTCCTCCGAGTACCTCCAGGACGAAGATGACATAATATCTTCGCATTATTTAAATTTGTTGGTTCCTGTCTACGCCGTTTTATTTGAATAAATAATATTTGTAAAGATTAAAGACTATGCGCTTTTCTTATCAGTTGAACTGATCTTTTTTTACATCAAGACAATTTTTGTTTTGGAAATAATAAAAGGTTTTAAATCTTACAAAACAGCTCTGAAAAGGTAAAAAAAATAAACTTTATGTTTTTCACATTCTCATCCCAAGGCTTCCCATTACTGAAACAGATCGACATTGGACCCTACCAGAAAATATTAAAAAATATAAAAGATTTCTTTAAAAGCCGTCATTGAAAAAATTAAAATTTGCTTATATTTCCGGGGAAACTTAAAGTTTTAAAGTAGTTCTTCTATGTCGGAAAAAAGTAATGAGTGTTAAATAACTGTGTCATAAATATAAGAACTTATTTAAAAATTCAAGAATACTGCAAGTTTTTTCTTACTTAATAAAATTTTATTATACGACGTGGTTTATAAAATTACGATAAGTAAACTATAATAAATATTAAACTATTAAAAATAACGTAATAAAACACAAAACATAACAGTTTTTTTTTCTGATATATAAAAAGTAGATATTTAAATGCGACAAAAATATACCTGCGAATTGTTAGAGCTTTCATTTTAAAATGACACAGAGGGCGATAGTGTCGTCAAAACAATGTTCTTTATCACTCATTTGGTAACACTGGACACAGAGTCCAAAGAGTCATAAACAAGAAATGTCATAAGCAGCTGACAGTGACGTTTTAATTTGCATTGATGGCTTTTGTTGTCTGTTTTGCACCTACGAGTTTTCTAATTAAATTGTTAAAAAATGTCCTGTGAAGTGAAACTTTTTGGTAAAATACGTGATTTGAGGAAAGTCCAAGAACTGCTCGGCTTCCCACAAGGTAAGTGTGGTCTCAAAATGACCCGAAACCAGATGAAATTCCTTGTTCCGCAGATGACGGGTGGTTGAACTACGTTTATTACTCTGCTTCGCCAACGGGAGAAGTGATAGCCTTCGGGCACGGTGCCAAGCTCGTGATCTTAACCACCGAATGGGCTAAAGACAAACGGGCACCCGAGTACACGATTTTCTGGGAAGGCGAACTCGAAAATCCGAACGAGATCATCACTGCCCTTCTCTGTGTGCCCGTGCACGAAGGACTCGGCGCCAATCAGGCAGTGGACTGGACCTGCATCGCGGTCGGGGTCGCCTCTGGCCTGGTGCTCTTCTACTCCGATTCCGGACTTCCAGTGTTCACGCAGCGCTGGCACGAGGAGCCTGTGCAGGGCCTCAAGGCGCAGCTCATCCATAACCGGGAGGAAATCCACTTGAACTACATCTCGTGCGTTTGTATAATTCAGATAGTCCAGCTACTGCCCGTGTTAACAGGGCTTAAGGAGAAGCTCAGCCGGAACGTTACTAATTTAGGAAGTAAGTGTAGAATTACAAAATAAACTCTAACATAAAGTAGTACCGATAAAAGTAATGCGGTCACAAAAAATTAATTTATTAAAGCAAGAATCGTTGCTTAAGTCTAAAATTTAGAAAATGTCCAAAAATTATTCGACACGTTAATCTCTGTCCCCTGAGTTTCCGTAGCTGGTGAGCTATTTCAATTCCAATTAATCAATTAAACATTAATCATAATTTAGATTTAGAGCAATATGACTAGAAATTTCGGCTACGTTCAAATTTTTTAGACAAACATTGATAAAATTTCACCATATCAATTGAAAGTAAAATTAGGAGACGGGAAAGGACAGGAAAATGTTTATGAAGAAAACCCTAATTTTCAGGATTTTGATAAATGAACTTTTTTGATTTTTTCAATGGTTCCATAGTAGAAACTTTATACAAATTATGAAACGTTGTTCCTTTAATTCAAAATATAAGATATTGATCCTACTCTTTGACGAACAGAATCATTTCAGGCATTGCTTTTAATTTATTTATTTACTTTTTTATGGAAATTATATTGATTGAATATGATTACCAAGCAAATTACAGTAATAATTCTGATATTTGAGTTCATGCTTACATTACTTGTAATAGATTTTTAAGTTATAATTTTACTCGTCTTTGCAGATACAAATAAGACGAATTTATCACATCTCCCGGTAAATGTTCCCTGCCGAAAATGGGAATATCGCATGAAAGGTGGAACAGTGAATGATGCTGCGATAGTGGGGCAACCCAGTTTCGGTAGCTTTGATCACCTTCTGGACCACAGTCTTGAAAAAGGTTTCTATTCGAAGCCCAGGAGCTCCCCTGTACAACAATCCGTTGTACTGGGTGTCGGTGTAAAACCCTTTGTCGGATTTTATTATGCTAAGGAGGGCTATGTGCCCGCTGATTTGACCTATGTCGCTAAAGCCGTTGCAAATAAAGTGAAATCGTCGATGCCGTGGTTTTTCAAAACTAGCACGGGACAAGCGCAGGAAGAGTCACAACAAAATGTTCCAGGAGAGCCGATGTCTTGTCGTTTTGGAATATGCGACATTCAGAGGGAGGCAAACAATGTTTGGCTAGCACCAGGTAATAAGTTAGCCGTTGTTACAGACAATTTAAGTCGCGTTATTTTGGTTGACTGTCTTCGAGGAATCGCCTTGCGGGTCTGGAAAGGCTACCGAGATGCCCAATGCGCGTTTATTAAGACAAAGGAGAAAGTACTAAGAACAGAGAAATCCGACCGAAGGAAAGCATTGTTTTTAGTTATTTACGCTCCCACGAGATGTGTTCTTGAGATATGGGCCTTGCAGCACGGCCCGAAGGTCGCTGCATTTAATGTAGGTAAAAACGGACAATTAATCTACAACACCCACGGACTTATGGGAATTGGATCGAACACGAATATAAAATTTTCTTTAAAATCTTGTCTGTTCCTCGATCCAACCGACGAGTCTCTCAAAGAAATCACAGTGCCGTTTCATTGCGCTCTAATAAGTGATGACTCAAAAACTGCGAAAGACGTCTATCTCTTTAGAAGGATAAAGCTACTGTTGCGAAATAAAGTAGATGAAACTAAATTAGCCTCACTCTGTAGTGAAATGCAGACAAACGAAATTCGACAGCAATGCATTCAATTCTTAGCTAACGACAATAGAATTACTGCGCAACTATTTCGGTCTTCCCTGCTCGCGGTTCAAGAGACAATGCAAAAAGAGGTTACAAGTGATCACTCCTCAGATCCTGATGGTTTTAAAATTCTACTAGAAAACTACCTCAAATTAACCGATTTTTACTTGTATATGACAAACAGTGATTCATCCCATAGCACTTCAGAAGTCCCAGAAACATTGCGAGAAAACGATCTTGATCTTCTTCTAAAAGTATTTCTGGTCCACGGAGAAGATAACTGCAGTTGTACGTACTTTTGCATGATATGTTCCAAAGATTGCTCAAAAAAGCCCGAAGAATGCGGATTCATTAACTATCTGAGCGCGTTCACCTTCGATGGAGATAAAATCAAATTAAATACGCAGAAAAATGAAATATATCAGCAAGTCGGCTGTGCTCTGTTTAAACATTTCCAAAACAGCATTGACACGAAAGGCGATAATCTGGCGGCGTTTCTCGAATCTGCAAGAAAGAGTGGGATTTCCAGCGAAGATTTGATGACTTTATATTTACATTTCTGGTTGCGACCTTATCTCTGCAACTCAAAAATGTAACGTGCACAAATATCTCATTTTAATACTAAACTCTCATTGATATTTTTAGATGTTTTAGACACAAGTTATCCCAACTGTATAAAGTTGAACTTAGCATTTGCATTCTAGCTGGAGATAAAATCAAATACGATTATAATGCAATATGCCCCTGGTGGCAACAAGTCAGGGAAATTATTCTAGAAAGTGACTTTGCTCCTGGAGCCTTCTATGCTGCTATAGTCTCCAGAACGATTTCACAATATATGCTCAAAAGAAACGTACGTAAAATTAATATATTCCTAGTCAAACTCCCTATCATGGGAGTTTCTTTTTTTTTAATTATTTTAATACTAGTTTGGTGGAAAAAATTCAAAAGTTCTTGAACATACAGATAATAGTTTTATGCAAAACTTTGTATCTAAACTCTAAAGATCTTACTATAGCTTTTGATAAAAACCAATAAAGTGATCAAAGATCAAATAATTTAAAGTTCAAGGTAAACATTTTTCCAAAAATTGTATTATGTTCCTAAACAACTCAATATTACGTTTTATAAAAACACTTCAATTCCTTTATTCATAGAGCTCCGACGATAACTTGGAGGACGAAAATTGGGAAAAAGTTTCGCAAGAAGCAGCACAATGGTCTTTACTGATCGGAAAATTAGAAGATGTAGCAATTTTGGCTACTACTGTGTGGTATGTATTTAAATACGAGGCCTAAATAATTAGAACGTTTTATTTTTAAAATCGCTACAGAAATTCTAAAATAAAAAATTGAGAACTACACTCACTCAAAAAAAAGAATTATACTTAAATTCGACATTTCACAAAGTGAAACAGTTTAACACTAAAGCGTCCTAATCATTTGAAATTAAATGCATTACTCTCATTTTTATTAATATTCAAACGATTAATTTCATCAGGGTAAGATTTATTAGTTATCCTGTTCTGCCATACGTAGACTACGAAGATCGCAAGTTCAGCCTAAAGTCTATTATTCTCGGCGGTAAGGGCGTAGTTGCAGAACGTGTTGCTAAATGGTTTGGAGCATCTGGGAGCCACCCGATCAAGCTGCTGGAGAAAGATGAAATAGCAGAAGAAGATGAAGAAGATAGCTTTGATAAAAATTTAAGAGTACTTCGGCAACATTTCCCTTTCAGCTTGCAGTCAGGAATCCTACTAATTGAATTAGCCTGGGAATACATGTGTCTATTCAGCAAAGATCATACTTTGGAGAATTATGTACACTTCCGAGCTGCACTACTCTGTCTCCAAACAATCCAACCTAAAGATTACGACCTCAAGCACGGAATATGCTGCATGATTTGGAATACGCACTTGAAAATTCCTTTAGAAGAAAGTAGTCGAAATCCCACTGCATCAGGAACAATTCCTCATTCAGCCATGAAAGATTTACAAGAGCTGCATTCTGATTACACCCCAGATTATTTCCGAGATCGTAATTTTTACTTTGCTTGTAAGGAGTTCTTCAATCACTTTGCTTCTAGTGCGGAACATGAAAAGAGAGAACTCAGATTTGAAGAAATTTTAGTTGATGGACCAGCACCTCTGGCACAGCTTGCATTGCAGCAGAAAAAAGCAGTCAAAGAAATGATAGACCTGCACATTGAACTTTGTACTGTCTTATATTTGTTAGATAGTCTAACGATAAAATTCCCTAAGCCACTTTCGAGTTTATTCGATTCCACATGCAATCAAACATTTTTTATGGACATCAACCGAGAATTGCCTTACAAACTGCCAGCCCCTGACATGAGTTTGCAAAAGCATCGTCAAGAATTTTTATGCAAAGCGGTATCGAAAAGTGTAGACCACATCGGAGATGATCCTGCAGGAATATATCTTCAGGAGCATACCACTTTTATGGGGACGATAAAGGAATTAGCTGATATGTGGGAGTTGGAGAGTTATGGTTATTGGGATAATGTTAAAAAACACGAGGTAAGTATCACATTAAATTTAAAAAATTATAAAATAGAAGTCCTATTTTGCAGTTTCTATTCAATTGCGTGGATTAAATTGAATAACGAGATGATTTTTATTATCCGATTAATATTAAATTTATGTTTTTGTTTTTAAATATTCCCTCATTAATTGCTCTGCAATTACTTTTATAAATCTCCATTCCTTCATGAAAAAATAAATGAAAAAGAAAAATTTCAGGTCAAAAGTCCTTAATTTAACGACATTAATTTAAATTTGAATTGCAACGAATAATTTAGTATCTAAACACAAAAAGAAAAAAGTGAAACATTTTAGTCTGATAAGTATATTTTCTATTTGATTTTTATTTATTTTTGAAAAAATATTTCCAATATCAAATGTAAAAATTATTGTTATTTCAACAATTAAAGTATTTCCCTTACTTACATATGTTTGTGCTTCATTATTTCCATGTTGTAGAAGAATTGTACTAGCTGCTTCCTTTCCTTTTATAGCAAATTTTGCGTTGAGTTGATTTTATGTAAAAGCCCTCAGGTATATAAAGATTTTAAAATTTTGTGATAAATGCATCAAATTGCTATGATTTACCCATCCAAATTTCAAACCTTGAACCAGATAAATTTTAGGATTAAGTTTTTCACGCAATTTGATTTTATTTTTGTAAGATAATGTTTGAGTGGGTAACTTTTCATAACTTTTAATTCAGTCAAAAATTTTGTGCCAAACCTAGAATCGGAACGACCGGTACCGATTTCAAAAAACCAAGTTACTCTCATCTATTTCACAATTTGATTAATCACGAAATGCATACCACTTGTTTCTACAAGGTTGTATAAAAACGAATTTTGTCGAAGCAAACAAGTTACCGATCAGTTTCAATAGCGTTTTCTACACCGCAGCAATAATTGTCGGCCGTTTCCACCTCAGTTAAAGTCTACCCTTTACAAAAATTAATTGCGACTACTTTCAGATAGTCGAACTATACGCTCATGGATGGGATGCCTACGCTGAGGAGCTGCTGGAGGAAATCGTCGACAGGGAAGACATGGGTCGGCTCCTGCTGGAAATAGCCGGCCGTCGCCTGAGCCTGTTCACATCGAAGCGCCAGGGCGCCTACATGCAGGTGGCGAACATGGGGCCCCTAGTCTTGAGCTACCTCGATTCGCTAGTAAGTGTCAGCAGTATTTACTACAGGAAGTAGAGAGGTCCGATCAAACGGCTAATTTCAGAAAGTGAAGAAGGGCGGGGTTCAAGTACGCGGAGACGCCGATGATCTGGACCTCGACAGATTATGCTTGCTGGCCGCTAAGTCTTTTATGTGTTTATCGGAAAAGGGTCAGGAGACGAAACATTTGCGGGTGGCGGGACAACTTCACGACGCCTGCTGTATGCTTAAGGCGCGCATGGAACTAGGCCATTTAAAGGATTAGTTTTTAACTTGCATTAGTCGTACTCGTAATGTTCAAAACACATCATATAATTGTTGTATGCACTCACAATTGTTAAGAAAAGAATTTTATCCAGTTTTTGTTAGCAAAATTTTAAATTAAAAAGCCAAAACAAAAAACCAATTCAATTATTTTGTCTGTTTATTTGATTTGCCAGGAACGTAATGATGCATGAAATCTAATTTTTTCGTTTTCTTCAATAATTCTGGAGTTGGAGGACGTTCCAACGGTGTCGCATCGTAAACTTTTAAATGAGAGTAGACTGGTATATAAGGGAGGCTCTTGTCGAGAATTGGAGTAGGGACGAACGCTGTTTTCGGTGGCATTTGGAAATGTTGTCCCAGAATTGGATGTGTCAACGTTTTTCCGTAAGTACATTTTCCCAGCAACACATCCGTTCTTCCTTGCTGCTGCTCTTGCAATTTAATTTCTGCTCTAAGCTCCTTAAGACGGTCTCTGTAGACGCCCGAGATAACCTTAAGAGTTGTAGAGCTTGCAACCTTCTGTATATCCGGGGGCACCCGGAATTTATCCTCTTCTTTAAATTTCGTTGATGGTGACATCTTAACTAAAGGTATAGGAGAGCCTAAAGTTCCTAAGTATCGCCCGCCCAGAGTCCACAATCTGACGCTATAGTCATGACTTCCTCTAAAAAAAAAACAATTAGTTAAATTTATAATGTTCAACAATGCTTAGATAATAACATTACGTCACAATCACTTTTGGTTTATGAATGTACGAAATAGAAGTTATAGATTTCGTATGAGCCTTAAACGAATTAACCAGCATAGGCTCGGGTTGATTTCTCACCATTCGTTTAGCACGTCCCAGTATTTTCTCCTTTCGTAGAAAAGTAAAGCGTAAGTAAAGTTTCGGCATGGAAATTTTCGTCTTCTCCGCATCTGGAATACTAAAGGGCAGAATACTTTAACTCCGTTAAACAGGAAACCAGCATCGACCAAACACTCACCAAAAGTTTTGCATTAACCAGATTTTTATGTACCCAAAAGCCGTACCAGTGAAGAGATATTTATTAGTTTTATCAGTCGCCATCGTGATGACACAGTCCCCGGTTTTATGAATAGTGTTGAACTCGGTAATGTAGCCTCCACTGTGATGGTGCGAGTAAACTTGAATTTTTCCATTATCTAGCGAGACCAAGAGCGTACCTGAATTATAAACAAGTCAGCATTAGAAATTTAACTTCCTCCATAGTCTGCAGTATAAAAATATTCAAGATAGCTTTGAAATACAAAAACTTTAAGATGAAAAAAATCAGAATAACAATTCTTATTTTAAGCTTTAAGAAGCTAATGGAGTCATTATGTAATTATATTTTCTATATTTCTCTAGTATCGCGAAATGAGAAAAAAATTATGTTTAAAAATTGAAGTGATCATTCTGATTTGCAAAGTTTTAAAAAAATATTTTTGTTCTTTTACACATTTTATGATTTTTAACTTTTTGAATAGAAGTGGTGTACCATTCAACCAAACTACCTGAAATTTTAACACAATGTTCCTTGTACTATCGGCTCAAAATAGATCTTCCCACTTCAAATTAGTTTCTAATTCTATCTCTTACATAACGATACGGAACCCTTTCAGGTGTAAATGGAAAGCAAAAATATTATGTTTAATTTTTTTTTTGGGAATAAATACCATGTTCCTTAGTCATTTTTCGTGCTTGCAGGAACAACATGGCTTGAACTGAAAGCGGAAGTCGTAGAGGTTCGTCATCCGGAATGGGTTCAGCCTGTTTAACGGCTGTCGTATTTCGAACACTAATTGTTACTGAAGCCCGAATAAGTTTTGATGGCCGAAATTTTTTCAATAAATGTTTGCGTCCATCCTTCTGATTGTAAGTTAGCTGCAAAGCAAATTATTATTGAAACTATTTCTGAATGATTTTGCATATTATAGTCAACCTTAATAAACTCTGTCGGTCTTTCTACATCAAACTCCTTATAGGCCTGACCAGTTTCAAGCTTCCAAAAGAACAATTGCCCAGAGTAGCTACCAGTGACAAGAGCTTGACCTAATCGAAGAGCCCCACAAGTAATATCATCATTATGCATAACAGCCCATTTCTTTTCATCGCCGTACTCCATTCCTTGTATATCGGGAAACTCAGTTACATGCATATTCCAGCCACAAGCTAAAATCCTTTCTGGGACCCAAAAAACAGCAGTAACCTCCATCAAGTGTTCAATTTGCATATGTCGAATACAGACGGCATTGTTAAAATTCCAAACCTTCAAAGTTCCATCCCTAGCTCCAGTTAGAAGTAACTGAAACTTAGGGTCAAAGCAAGCTGCGGTAATTTCAACGTCCGACAACTGGCTGTTAAGCAAAATCGTGTGAGCATGCTTTATCAGAACTTGCCTCTTCCCAGTCCATGGGTCCCATACAATTATGTAACTGTCCAACCCACAAGTGACAATGTTCGTAAACAATTCATTGAACAGTACAACTGAAACTGGCCCCGCGTGGGTGTTCCCATCGTTCAAATCTAATCTCAGTTTTGGACAGCACAAAATACGGGTCAGCTTTCTGGCACCTATCCACAATTCTCGACTCATTTGGTTATAGAAGCATACAAACTGACTCTCATGCGCCTGGACGTTCATTAGTTCACTGTACGATTGCAGGATAGTGTGTTCAACGAGACTCCAAACTTTTATTATTTTACTGTGATCAATAGTGTAAACCTTTTGCTCTTCTGGCTGAATGAAAATAAACACTATTCCAGCATGGTGACCAGAAAGCATAACCGTTGGTTTACTTGTAACGAAGGCGTCCCATATGCGCAAATAAGCATCAGGTCCTCCCGTTGCAAGAATACGAGTTTCTTCATCCAACCAAAATGTAGTTACACCCTAAAGAAATTATAGAATCATTCGGATTTTTAGATTGAAAACTAAAATAAAACCTTCGGTATATTAAAAATTACATGACTATTATCTTTCGGATCAGTTATAACAATGCCAGGACACACGTTCGAAATTGTATGGCATTCAGCAGCTGAAAATATAACATGGAACCTTTGCGAGTAATATGTTTGTCTGACGGTATCAACGTGTACGTTGTTGTACTCTTTTATTTGAAATGCTGGTAACTTTCCCTGAAATTAAAATATATTCAAGCTTATATGTAATTTACATAACAAAATGAGCTTAAGTCTTTCGTTTTTCTTAAAACATTAATTTTAGTGGCGGCGTAGGATTAATAAACAATAATTAAATTATTTTGCCATAGTTACTCTTTACCGGGAACATCAAAATAATGAGGACAATGATCGTTTTCGTTTCTTTTGAGCATGGAGCGAGAAAATACAAATTTGCATTATGGATGAACAAATTCCCTGACATTCCTAGCTTTTAACTGGTTCTTCCAGTACTATGTTCGTAAATTTGTAACAAATTCTTTTCAGTTACCCGGATGTTTGCTTTGTTGTTGCAGGTTGTACTTTAAGTTCTTTCTCCGACTTAATGTTGCATCACAACATTTTAAATAATTATTTTATATATTTGAAATCATTCCTTAAGGAAACTCTTATTGCAGTATGGTACACTCGCGCATATATGTATATAAAACTACGAAATAATACTCACCTTTAGAAATTCTTGCCATGTTACCTCAATCAGAGCAGTTCCTGGTTTACTTTGAAATGGTCCTCTAAGTAGCGAGGAGAACTGCAGCAATTTCACATTACCGCGAACATCTCCCAGGACTAAATAGGACATGCGCGAAGCACCGAAGTTATACGACATGCATGATATCGCGAAAGGAACACTTCGGATAACTATTCGAAGATTGAAATTATTTGCTGTAGTATCGTAAAATCGCAATTCACGTTCAGACGATGAAATAACAACAACTCGAACATCGGATAATGTTTGCATGGTGAGTATCCACGTAGGAGTGATCCTCAGGTAATCTATGGAGAGAAGATTATCAGTGATTGTAAAGCCCAATTGAAGCACACAGGCACCAAAATTTAAGTTCGAAATTACTATTAATTACTCCGACCATTCATATGCTGGATTTAAATAATTTTATTTCAATTAAAATTAAATACTTTAAAAAAGTGAGATCCGCGATATCCTTTAGAAATATAACTTCAACATTTCTGAAGCCTTCTTTAAGTTTTAGCGATTAGAAACATTCGAAAATGTGTTAAACTTACGCGATGATGATCTCGCTGTTTTAATAGGTTCAAATTGGGTTGACCAACATCTTACTACCCCATCCTTACTGGCTGTATAATATGTACCATAGTCATCTGTATTTTCCTACAATCAAAAAGTAAGTATTCACTAATCTTTACAAGACAAACAACAACCGTGGTATCATAATTAAGACATATGGCACATATTGGTGGAAGGTGTCCCGTCTTTTTCGTAATAACAGGCTCCGAAATTGGAGGAATTAAAGCTTCCTTTTGATTAGTAGGGTCGTCGTTTTGAAAGCCGAAAATTAAAAATGATATGAAATCGTCCCAGTTACACATTCCATCCCCTTCAACATTTATTTTGCGAAATAAGTTATTGTATTCGGCATCATTGAGAAAAATGTTATTGTTTTGCAAAACAATTTGAAAATCTTCATAGGATAACTTCTTTTCTGGTGCGCTCTCAAAGACGTAATGAAGTTGCTCGATTTGTTCTGGAGTTAACCACTCATGCAGCCTTATCGCTCGTTCTGTTGTTTCGATTTGACTACCAAATGAATGACGTGACATCGCTTACAAAATATATAATTAACTTAAACAATAGAATAGTACGACCTCTAAGAATTTATATATTGTATATATTTTTTAAAGCTTAAATTGTGTAAGTCCGAGTTTATGAATTATATGTCAAAGGTTCCTAAAAAACCAGTGTAAGTAAAACTAACCGATTGTCTTTTTACTATTATTGTCAATTACGGTAAATATATGTATGTATAAATTTTGCATTACTTAGTAATTTAAAACATTTAATATCTTTTACTTCTTCTAAAAGAGGAAATCAAAAGTGTTCACTTACACTATCCATTGGCTTATCATTACAAAAGGAATTTCAAATATTACGATATTTCTAAATCCTTTTTTAAAAATAATACCATTTTTGAAATTATCAACTACAAAGTGGCCATTTTCGGTTTATGTCGGCCGAGATATCACTCTGAAAACTTTAGATAAATCTAAAAAAAAATTAGAATACATATATGTTAATACTGAAGAGCCTCTGAATCGATTTTATCATTTGTAGAAATGTAGTTACGGAACCCTACATTAAGCATAGCCTGAGAAACTTTTAACAAGTTTTCGTTACGAAAACAAGAAGTTTTTTGTTTTAGTGATTTGAGTCAATGTACGTCGACTGGAATTAGTTTGAAAGAGGTAGTAAACAAAGTATATATTCCCTAAAAACCTAAAACTGACTTTCAGCCTTAGTAGAAATTAAATTTAATAAAAATAAGCAAACTTTTACAGTCAACTATTAATAATCATAAATTTTAATTTCTGTGAATGAATATATGTATACCCCTATTTTTAGCAAAAAGTTTTATTTTAAGTTCTTAACTTGATATATTTACCAGGAAAATAATTTCAAGCTTCAATATTGTTATCTCGCAAAATTAAAAAGATAAGCACACCTTACTTTTTCTGGGAATATTTAAGCGATTCTGAAAGAGAACGGGGACGAAGCAACGGAGCAAAATATTGCTAAATCATTATTAAAAGCGCAGCCTATGTGAACTTCAGGAGAGAAATTGTGGTTAGGAAATTTGAGGGCATATGACAAGAAAACGCCCAATGAAAAACAAGGTAAAACACTGCTTATTTAAAAATGACACATTTATTAAAGACGACTGATATACTGGTGAACTATTAGAGTGGAATAATTGCGGATATTTCTCTTATGACAAACTACTAGCATTTGCCAACGTTAGAGAAGCGGGGAGAGTGGAGTTGTGTGTGGATGTAAAACAATTTGAAAGAATAAAATCAAGTTTTTCGAGTATTTTTTTCCATTTTTTTTTTCTTTCATAATTCTTTTTTATCTCTCGCTCATTCTTAGTAGAACTTCTCATTAAATTTTCTTACTTTGCCTAAAGTACATGTACGTTAAATCATTCACTTAAAAAATAAAAAAGAAAACTATCTAAGGGAAAACTAACAATATAATTCCTATGAGATAATGCATACATGTGTTTTACTGTACATTCATTTTTTGTTGCTATTTTTTTTCATTTCAAAAATTAAAACCAATTACAGGTCGATTGATGGTTGGTTAAAAAGCAAAAATAGTTTCGGCTCATTGAGCGGATGTGGCTTGAATCGCATTAGGTTCCGAGGGCCACTCTACTTCTGCTCTCTGTTTAGTTGTTGTTCTTTTATACACGTTTCTGGTTTTACATAGGATCATTTATGTCAATAGTTATTATTCTTTATTTATTATTATATATTATATAGGATAATTAATTATATGTACTTGTTGTAAATGTTGCAAAATTGTTTTCTGCTGATGACTGGAGGAAATCACGTTGCGTATCTGACAAGAAAAAGAAAACAATTATATAATCAGTACCTTAATACAGAAAGAAAAAAAGTATTGCAAATTTAATTTTAAATTTCGTATAGACAAAATATTAGAATATTAAAAATTCCCTATAAAATGCATGTAACAGTGTTTTTAAAATATGCTATACTATTATGTTGATAAAATTAAATTAGTTTGGATTTCTAAAACTGTAAATGTCATGGATATTGGTTTATCATTTCTTCAACTAAAATGTAAATTATCTAATGCATATGTGTTTTCCAATCATAACAAATACTATCATCCGCAAAATAAGAAATGTAGCATTTAATATATTAAAATAAAATAAAAATCAGTTAAAAGATATACCTCTTTGTCCATAGTCTTGCGATTCGATCATGCTCCTCTCTATTTTGTAGATATTGTGTAGCAATGCTGCCAACAAGAGGGTCGGCTAAAAGGAAAGATCATAAAAATAATATCTCAGAAAATTTATATAAACAGTAACTTACCAGGATTGCAGTCAGTCAAAAGGGAACAAATCGATAATAAAACTTTCGATATGGTCAACGCTGGGGACCAATTATCTTTAAGAATGTCCAAGCAGATCACTCCTTGACTATTAATATTGCAGTGATATATCCTAGTTCTGAATGTAACCTGCAAGAGCAAAAAATACTCAATACAATCTAAAAAAAACTTTTAAGCAGGGAAAACCAACTAACCTTCGGAGGTTTAAATGGATACTCTGGAGAAAAATGTATGTCTAAAAAAAACACTCCACCCTCATATACGGAGCCTGGTGGACCAAGTATAGTCGAAACCCATTCATATAAGTTATCACCTTTTGGGCCAGCACTACAATTTGGTGGTGGATCAAGAGTTATTTCCGCTAACTCCTTCTGTATGCGTTTTGCAGATGTCCCTAAAGCTTTCGATATTTTTGGATTCGGTTTTGAATCCTTCCCATCAGGTTTGGCTTCATTCGCTGAAGGTGCTGTGTTTGTTGAACCGCTACCACTCCGTCCTCTGCCTCCTCCTCCGCCACTACTTGAACCAGCACCGGATGACATTTCTTTCTTTTATTTATATTCTGAAACTAATTTGAACTCCATTAGACTAAAAGAAACAATACCATTTTATATAAAATGCCGCGCATTCCGTCAGCATACAAAAGAAACTGCAGTTGTTGATTGAATTTTCATTCTTCGTATTATATTTAATAATAATTGGGTTTTTTACTTTTAATACAGAGATTTCCTTTTTTCGGTTGCTGTGTGTGCAAGAAAGAGACTTCAATATTTAGATGTTTGTTTTGCTTATAATGAAGTGCTATAAAAAACGCGTGGCGCAAATTCTGGAATTGCGATATTATATACATATTAAAGAATTACTAACGATCTCTCATGAAAACATAATTTCGAAATTCTTGACGAAATTACAGCACGTACGAGAGAAGTATCTGCTCGTTACATACCTAAAAAACTCGGACGCACATCCCCAAAGATGAAGCGTTCCCAAAGTTAGTACTCCGCGCAATAAGCAGTCAAAGCTTTGCAAGAGTCCTGTGGAACATCCAGGAAATGTCGATTGGTCGCAATACGACCAAATTTCACCGGAAATGTTGTGTAACCAAACAGAAAACAAAACGCAATTGCCCACAACTGAATCATGGACACCGCATATTTTACCTCCTCCCAGAGAATGAAATAAAATCAATCATTGAATTGACATTGGGTAGCATTTTCTGATGAAAAAGCTGAATATGTCTCGAATAGTGTGGATCTCGAGATTCTTAGCATTTTTGCACTTTTGTCCGTGGGATTATGCAGAAAACCCCACCAGAACTATAACTTAAGGATATTTGCACTCGTTAAAAATTAACACTGCACAAGTCGTCCTTGGAGTGGCTCCTTTCCAATTAATAGTTCTACGAGAAATCAAATGCATAGGCACTATTAATTGATTGGGAAAACATGAAAACGTTTACCGAAAATCGAGGACCAATTTCCTTTGTTCCGCAGAATTTATGAAGAGCTGGCAAACACCGTAGATAGCAGGGAGAATTCGCAACACACTGGAAAAATTTGTTAACAACAAAGCAACGCAATGCATTTGCTACATAATTTCAACAATATTACAGTAGCACAAATGAAATTTAATAGCAAAAATCAAATTTTCTTCGAAACTAAAAACAAACGTAGTCCCTCGGGCAAGCGGCCATTTTGAGGTCTGTGAGCAGAGCGAGAGCAAATTGACACTTTGCAAGTAAACTAGTGCAGAAAAAATCAATTAAAATCGAACGTTTGAGTCACGGCACTCCAAACGGGTCGATTTCGGTAAAATAATTAACAGAACTTACAATACTCGGCTATTAAATATAAATCGAATTTGGCGAGCAGCCCCTCTGCTGAGCGCTCGGATATTTTTGACAGACACAACAAAACTGCCCGATGCGAAACGATGCCTGCGCCGCTCCCCCTCACCCCTTCAAGAGGACTAGTCGACCAATTTCCCGTGCAATGCGGCGCCCGCTGGACAACGCGAGCCCCACCGGATTTTTTAGCGCTGCACTTCTGTCAACATACCTTTCTGCAGTTTGTGCAGGTCGCCTCGCCGATCCCTGGTCACTTCTCTGGCCGCAACTTTTGATAGCTCTTTGCTTAGACCCGGACCAACACTAGCAAAGCCGCGACTCAACCCCGCGAGCCGACACCGGCCGACTCGAAGAGCACCACTCGCCGAACCGAAACGAAACGATGTGTGCGAACGCCGCGAATTGCCAGACGTGAAATTCAGTTCAGTGGCCACTTCTATAGGGAAATTGTTGAACGTGCGGCACTACGTTTTGGTCATTTCAGGAGGAAGTTGTGTAAAGTCGGACCGTTAAACCATGACGATTAATTGAACTTTTAGCTATGAGGTGAAATAAAGAAAATTCGAAAATTACTACTTCAATAAATATGTATGCCACAAAAAATTTTCAAGAGATGAGATTATTCGAAAAACATTAAATATATAGTGATTTCCAAATCGCCGTACACCCACGAAAATTGATTAGTTTTGCATAGCCTCCTGGTCATTTGAACACTTTGCTTCTCCTATTAATTTGTTAAGGGTTAAGTAATTTTCAAAATGGAGAATTCAAATCTCAAACAATTTTTATCCTCTTCAAGTAATTTTCCCAGAGAATCGACTTTACTCATCTGAAAACCACTATTCAGTAAACTTAATCAAAATCATCAGTGCTGAAGAATAAATTAAATATTTTAGCAAAAATTAAAATGACTTTAATGAATAAAAAAAGGAAAAAAGCTACAACAAGCCTTAATTTATATACATGTTTATTATGTAGCAAAGGTTTAATACAAAAATATTCGATTATACAATGTCATGATAGAAAGCTAGTACTACTGAATTCCCTTAAAAGAACAGAAGAAAAAGAATACGTCTTGTGGCCTGGCCTTGGCGAAGGCAACTCCTGAGCAGCACTTAGCAGCATAGAAATTATGTCGTTGCGTAGCAATGGAGCAGTTTTCTTTCGATTGAATTATTCTGAGTAAAAGCGGTAAGCTTATAGTACCGCACCAAGAATCTTTCGCCAAATCCAAAAATTGTGCGCCGCAATCAGCAGTAGTAACTTAACCTTGAACCAGTTAAATATCTTCGTAAAATTCAACATAAAATATATATTAAGACACTCGTAGACCTCTTACACAACAATAACGTAAAACAACGACAAAAGGTACAACCGACTTAAAGCATACATCTGGGTAAGAAATTATAAAAACGGTAAGTATAAGAGGGTAGGAAACGGATAGCGCCTCCGGCCATCACGTGTCGGTGCGGCCATCGTTTCCTAGGGTTATGCTTGTGATGTCTTTGACGATCATTTCAGCCACTTGCCACGCAATTTCCTCCTGCACCTTATCTTCGGGCAGATTAACTAACTTACGCATAGCATTTTTTATTTTGCTGCCCCCACTGGCCAACGACCATTTCTCGTCGGGACAGCCTAAATCAAAGTCGCGCTCATAGCGCCCTAGAGAATCAACCCTTCCGAACTGTAGAGCTCCAGAGGAGTTGCGGTGCCAAAGGAGGTCAGGATTGGTTAGCTGTCGCGAATCGATTTGCATGTCGGCGCCCGCCACTTTACCAGGTTTGGTCACCTTCGTACTTTCCATCGCAAGGAGGGTGTTTTGCTGAGAAATAAAACTATTGCGTAGCACTCGAGTATTCTCACCTGTGCAATCCGAGCGAGTTTTCCTGTGACGGCACTTCCGCAGGTTGCTATTCCACTCAGCGTTCTTATGATCCCTAATTTTAGACCGTAACTCATTTAAATAGTTGACAAATAGTTGAGATGAGAGGAAATTTGGAAAGTACTTAGTTTCAAGATGCTTCTCAATTATCTTCAACGGTAGGTCGAAGCATCTGACCACGACATCTGGTTCTGCACAAATGCACTCCTCAACTCGGCTCCGTATTCTGTCCGAAAATTTTAATGGACATGGTGCTTGGAGGGAAAAGTATTTTTCGTATAATATCATGGCGTCACCCGTTGCCTCATTTTTGTGCCCATCAATCAATCGAGATTCATAGTGTTTTCGGAAATTCATAGCTGCGAGCCAAAACTCAAGGCAGTCACGTTGACCTTCCTGTTCGAGAAATTCCATAAAATAAAATAGGGTCGATTCACTGTAAAGAATATCGGCCAACTTAAGTCCTGTATTGCTGAGGATTTCCACGCAATACTTGCAATAAAAGGGGCTCTGCAAGAACTCATTTAAGTGATCCTTTTCCAAACGCTCCACAATGTAACGCTGGGCCTCCTCGAAGCAATTCGAAGTTATTACAAAAGATGCCCCGCCGCTTTCATCTTTTTCTGCGCATAGTGCCAGAGATATGCTGGACACAATTGTCGCTGGAATGTCTATATAGTATGGGGAATTTAAAGTCAAATATTTTCTATATATTCTTATCGCATCAGTAGCTACTGATGAACTGGATTTCTCCGAATACTTGGCACTAGAGCTGTCCACTTTCCTTCTGTTCGACTCAGCAAACAGTTGCGACTTCTCGTCGTCGGTAAGCGGTTTACGCATGCTCAAATCGCACAGCGTCTTAAGTTCAGGTACGTCTGTGTTTTGTGGACCACCTGCCGGCAATCCACCCTCTGAGGACTCATCGTCCAGGAGATTTTTGCTCGCTGCAAGTCGCAAATTACTTTCCGATTGAGAGCATATCGAAATTCTATCACAGACATCAAAACTCGTGTACGAGAGGCTATCGTAGCCTTCCGAGGAGATGCTCTTCGTCATCTCCCTGCAAGGATGCAGGGAAATATCATCGCTTGCTGTATCACAATGATTCGGCGACTTCAGCGGCTGAGAAATTTCGCTTGCGGCCTTAAAACTTTCTGCGTCTAAATAGAATTTAATAAGGGAGAGGCCTCGTCTCGATTCTAAAAATTGCACAAAATAACTAAGGCAGGTTTTGTCGCGTATAATTTCTACGAGATTCATTGATAGTCGGGATCGGGCTTCTATTAAATCTGCAATTAGAGTATAAAATGAAATATGAACAATAGTAACTTAAAATGTTGAAAAAAGTAGTACAAATAATTAGCTGACCAGATACCAAAAAATAACTAACGGTATTTTAAAGTTAAAATCGATATTTAAAAGAAATTTGGAAGACAAAATTTATGGGAGTATTGACTACACAGACAATATTCCAGTAGATTTGAAGCTTAATTAGGGTATGGAAGGAGTATCAAACTTTAAATATTTGGCACAATACGCCTTTTGTAATATTAGGTTTTAACTTCTTAAAAATTGAAGACAACAACTTCAGTTTACTATTTTAGCAAATTTTACGATTATTATATTATTTTCTTATTCAGCGGTTAATTTTAAACAGCGCGAAGAAATATTCCAAACCCATAATTCAAAGCCTCATAAATACTACTGCAAACTACGCTTAGCAAATAAATATTTGTGTAAATGTTACAACTTCCAAGTCAAGGTTAGACTGCCCGTTCTAGGGTTTAATTACACTCGTATGAAGAAATATTCCTTTTAAAAAAGGATTAAGGACCGATCCCTGTTTTAGCCAATTCTTTTAAGTACTTATAATAAGACAGACAAATTACCTGCGGCACCAAGGGAACGTGAGAATTGAGCGAACAAAATGTGATTAAGCTAGCTTCAAATAGGAAGAGTGGTAAGGGAAACCGCGCGGAGCCACCCCGATATTTTTAGCTTCCCATTTGCATTGAGTGCGGAGACAACGCCCGGCAAATCGGCACACCGTCCAAAATAGGAAGTTGCTGACATTGCGCATAATATGCAAATTGGTCTGGGAGACTGCATCTTCTCCGCATTTTACTGGAGAAAAGGTGAAACTCGGAAGCGCACCGCGTCTCTGTTTGCTTATATAATTTGCACAGAGCACGCACAGGCTGTGACCCCGTTCGTTTGCTAATTAACTTACCCTCGTTCAAGTCCTCATCGTTGAGATCTTCATCAAGAAAGGCGTCGCTCGCTGAGGACGTCGTAGAAAGCCTCTTGTCCGGTGTTCTGTCATCACAGGTAACTGTGCGACCTACAAAAAGAAAACCACCCACAAAATTAGCATTCCACTGAATTTTCCCGAGCCGCCTTTTGTTTATTACCTGATTTCTTGAATAGCTGAAGCATGTCGCATCAGTTTTTTGCCATTCGTACAATTACTTAGGGAAAAAACACCGGAACTCCATCTCATTTAAACAAAACATCACAGAAATTTTTCAGTAGTCGCAAAAGATAAATATGTCAAAACAATTGTCAGGCGTAACTTGTGAAGTTGGTTGCAATCGGATGATGAGATAATTAAACAAAAAATTTTCTTTACGATCCGATTGAGAATGAAGAAGATTGGAAAGAATTGTCACACAAATGTCAAACAGCCACAAGGAGACCAAAACCGACATTCGCGTGCTTGAAAATATTCGAAATACCGAAAGTACCTGGATTTTATAATTTTTTTACAACTGGCCTATTACGTTATGCAAAATGGAAATAGAAAGTGGTGAAGGACAACTACAAATCCACCTTACAACCAAGCAATCGCAGTAAGTTGATCTTTTGAGGTTAGAAATATTTAGACTTAAAAATGTGAATTTCAGGTACGCTGTCCCGGATATTCCCTATTCTATAGGAGCAAATGTCGCTACAGTTGAGCTAAATACCCTCGTAAATACGCTACTAAGTGAGAGTCAAGAACACAACAATGTCGAGTTCGATTTCCTAGTTTTTGGGGAATTCTTGCGGTAAGTGCAACTTATTAAACTTCGAATTGCGAAAAATGAATCCCCTTTTCAATCTTTAGGGAAAAACTTGGCGACCACTTAAAGGAAAAATCAATTTCTTTTGAAGATGTTATTGAAATTGAGTATGTTGAACGATTCCCAGCTCCAGAGCCGAAAGATTGTCTACTGCATGATGATTGGGTGTCGGCGGTTAAAACAAGCAACACTTGGGTGCTCACAGGATGCTACGATAACACCATCAATCTTTGGACGACGAAGGGAAAGCACATTTTAACGATTCCTGGCCACACGAGTCCCATAAAGGCTGTCGCATGGGTTTCTCTGACGGACACAACCGGGGTTTTTGTAAGGTAGGATTGGTCCGATTATATTCCTTAATTTTACAGTTATCTTAATGTTATTTAAAGAATCAATGGAGGATTTTTTATTCATGTAATTAAATAAACAATTTCAGTTGCTCCCAAGATCAAACAGCAATGCTGTGGGAATGGAATATCGAACAAAATTCAGTTGATTGTGTTCACGTTTGTAAAGGCCATGAAAGGGGCGTTGATTGTGTCGATGTAAGTCCAAATGCAAACAGATTCGTTACAGGAAGTTGGGATAATATGCTGAAAATCTGGACGAGTAGTAAGCTTCCAAAATTAGCAGGCAATTTCGATTCTAATTTATTATTTGTAGGTTTTGACGATGTTTCGAACTACGCGGATTCATCCAAGAAGACTAGAGGAGAGCCAGGCACTACAAGGGTGAGAATTTCAGTTAAATTTTAGAGTTTGGAATAGCAAACAGTTTTAATCAATTGAGTGAAAAAGTAAAACAAGAAAAATATTTATAATTACGATTGTGGCTTGGTGAACTAAACTAATTAGGATTTTTGTTTAGATCTTGTTAGGTAATTTGAGACAAAGCAGAGAGGGGCGAAGTTGGGTTCACCTACCATGATTAATTTTTTGGTTTACCTTTATATTTCTTAACCTGAAATTCCCTTTCCAGACTCCTACCTTGACGTTGCAGGGACACAGAGAGTGCGTTTCTGCTGTTCAATGGATGGACAACGAAACGATAGTAAGCGGCTCATGGGATCACACAATGAAAGTGTGGGATTTGAATCTTGAGGGTATCAAGACAGAAATTACCGGGAATAAATCTTTCTTCGATATCAGTTACTCGAAACTCAATGGTCTGATTATAGCAGCGTCAGCCGATAAAAATTTAAGACTATACGATACCCGATCGAATCGTAATTACATTTACCTTTAAATTTTTCCATTCGTCTAAAGCATTCTTCTTTCAGAGGGTTCAGTAGTAAAGAGCACTTACTACGGACATTCCCAGTGGATTCAGGCAGTGGCTTGGTCGACTACAGAAGAGTGCATGTTTGTTTCAGGGTCGTACGATAATCAGGTTAAACTATGGGATTACAGAAGGTATTATATTTAATCATTTTTCGTTTCTACTTTCATTTATATTTAATTCCCGCAGCCCTAAAGCGCCGCTGTATGACCTCATTGGCCACGGGGACAAAGTTCTAGATATTGACTGGACGAATCCTAAATTTATTGTGTCTGGTGGAGCAGATAACACAGTTCGTGTGTTTAAATCGCGAAAAGCCTTTAAGAATAAATAAATCTATGGCCAATGTACACACCGTGCTGAGTTCAATTGTACTTTTTACTTTTTTAACGTCGCAATAGAAATAAATTCGTTAAGTATTGTATTAATGCTTTAATTCTTCTTACATTTTCCTGGTTATTATTTGCGCCTACTTGACCTGACGACGGATGATATCTGCTAACAGTTTTATAATATAATATTCTGTTAATTTCTTTCCATCAACTAAGATGTTCCCCAGTTTTTTCTCTGACTCAATTTTTCTAAAAATTTAAAGTATGTAGAGAAATATCTAAACTTTGATTATAGACAGAACATGGCTAAAGTACTCCTACATAATTTGAATGCGACTAATTATTGCATCCTGATTTTTGTAGAGATTTCTCATTCCTGGAAAAGAAATAATTCAATTACTAGTATAATGAAACTACGTCTGCGTAATCCCTTAAAATCTAATGCTGTGAAACTTTTAAGTTTGAAAAAATTTCATTGAATTCTTAACCAAGTTTTCAATCTAAAACCCCAAAACCGAAAATAATTTTAGCTAGAGTACAAAAAACTTCATTTATAACCAAATTAATGAACACTGATTCTAATACTCGTTTATTGTATATAATGTTTAAACATCATCTTTTAAATACAATTTTAGTTTATTTCCTTAAAGGATCCAATTATAAATAAAAACCGTTTTTTCCTTTTTTATCAGAAAGCGCACTTCCTGAAATACAGTTCAGTTTTTAAATTGAAATAAAAATCTTCTTCTTAATTGAGTAATGTCATTGCATAACTCAAGCACGCAACAGTAAGTACATTCACGATGAAAAGTTATATAGGTGCCTCCGTGAAATAGCAGTCATAAATAAATAAATTAAAAAGAGCGGGGTGTATTTTAAAAGCAATAAAATAGAATTATCTGAAATAGTATTTCAGAGGACAATAAACGTAGTTTATTTATCTAATTCAGTCTTTAGAATACAATTCTTACAGACAATTGAATAATCGATTGGAAATACTCATATTAGTAGCATATTCATGAAAAATTGTATGGTATGTGTATGGATGTATGTAATAACGAATTCCTTAAATTTGGAATTAATAATTAATAAATCTTTAAAATCATGGACCGAACTAAAATCATTAGGACAATAGCAATACGTAATCATGCTTTAAATATTAAAATTATTCAGATTCAACCAATATATTCGAGTAAATTTCATTTTTGTAATTTTATAAGCGTCGGTTAAATGAATATAGTTTTTCTTTTTTCATCTTGATACCATTAATTTCAGCTCATGAAGGAGAAGGTTAAGTAGTCCTGAACATTTAAATAACTAAGCAAAGTTTATGGGATAGCCCAACAGTTTGTACCGAATGAAATATTAAATTCGGGTTATTATTTAAGATAATTACATGCTTATAGCATAAAATTAATTTGTAATACATTACAATAATTGACAGATATTTTTGATTTTCTTAAATTATGCGACATCGCAACAGGTTAAATCCTGCAAATATGTCGTAATATGATGAATGATTTTTACTCAATTTATCTTTGAGATTGATTCTATTTGGAATTGTGATAAAAAAGTTTTGAAAAGAATACCCAGTGAATTGTTGATTTGGCACCTCAAAATAATTTTTAGTCATTGTAAGTGAGGCAGTGCTCCCCCGGAAATATTAATTTTTTAACTGAAATATTTGTTTCTTTCGAGTTATAATTTTACTATTACTTCTTAATAACAGTTATTGTTTATGTGAGTTGTATAAAGGAAGTTATGTATAGTAAAATATATAAGGATCATAGAACGGTTTTATAAATCATAAACACTAATTTATGCTTTATAATGAAACAAATAGGTATCATGAGACTTTCCGCCTTTCAGCAAAGATTAACGTGTGTGAGAATTTCTTCTGATTTTATGATGTTTTGAGTGATCAGAAAAACAATGGAATTCTTCAAGTTTACAAAATAATTGCATTTAATTGGAGATTCTATAAAATGTATTCTTCTAAGCTAAGCATACACAAAAGATTAAATCAATTTATCTAACACAATTTGCATAAATTTCAATACAAACAAATACTACAATTATTATGTGACAGAACCCATGCGGCGAAACCGAAAAAGGGTAGTGTAGTAAGCACGTTTTGCATGTTCTAAATTTAAACAATTCCTGTTCAGAACCGTTTACGACATTTTATTATATGATATTATTTTTTTAAACTGATGTCTTCTTTGTTATGCTAATATTATGACTACCACGAAATAAACGAGATTTTTGTGCGGATGCATAACATAAAAATGTTTTTGCAACCGCACATAAAGTGAATCTTTTCTGGATAAGAGAGAATACAAAATAGAATTAAAGCCGGAAAATATAAAATGAGTTGATATTAAAGTTGGATGGCGATATTATTTATAATTAGATTAAATTATTTGCTGTACAACATTATATAGATTTTTCCAATCTTAGATAGTACCTACTACATAGAATGATAAACGAAGTAGTTTCAAAATGACTCTCCTTTTGTAGTTATTTTTCTTACTATTGTTTTTTATGCTATTTTAATTCTTCATATCGTCGGATTTTGGTAAAATCCTTTGGGTTTGATATTCAAGATATAGAAATTACAAACATAAATTGCTGTAATGGCTTTTGTACCATAAAATATACAAAATTTAATTTTTGCACAGATACAATTCGTTTACACATAGTTTACGGATTCATTGTAATTAGTAATTATATTAAAGCAACTATACATTTTGCTAACCGTTGATAGAAAATAATGTATGAAAATTTATATCAAAACTTACGATAAAAAGAATACATATTTGCTGCTTTAAAAAATTCTTTGGAGAAGAATAATGCAAAAATACTTGTCTTTAACTGGTAAACAACCTGGGAAAAAAAAATTAGTAAACAATATTTCCCCAAATCGTGCAACGAATATCACAATGTGTTCATATTCAAAGAAATTGGCTACTTTATGGTAATTTAAATTGAAATATTACACTGAATAATTAAGCACTGCTATTGAATACGTAAATCGACATTCATTGGTATCATGACACTTTCTTCGAAATAGAAACAACAAATCGGTCTGCCTTGCTAGCCAGAGGCGAGTCGCGATAATGCCCGACTATATAATCAGCGCAAATAGCAATTTCGGTTTATGTAAGCCCCACTATCAAGCATCAGTGAGAAAGAAATTTATTTAGATGCAGCTCTATAGAATTTAGTTATGGATGCTGGCATATGGACCGGAATAGCCGGCTGGGTGGTTGCGAATTTAGTGGGCTAATGAAATGTGGGAACAGAGGAACAAGTCAGCTCACTTAATTTAGGGGTTGTGTTACCCGCTCGAGCAAATACGTAAATTATCGTGGTACGAACGTTTATTAGATAATTCACAAAGAGGTTCGCTCGCGTAACAAAAGCTATCTAGTTGGCATTTTAGTTCGCAAAATCATTCTGACGAATAAATCAAACACTCTGGAGATTACGAAGACGCGAAGTATTGGTGGTTGTCTGTCTTATTACCTGATAAATTGTCTTGTCGCTGCGCGCATCAGGTTAACTAACTTAACTTAACTTAAGTTAAAACCAATACCTGGGGTTGCGTCCAGCTTTAAACAGTCCACCAGTTGTTCTGACCCAGTTAAAAGCTATTCTACCGGGAGATCAGTGATCGTGCTCTAGAAAAGGTAAATGGCTCTGATTTCGTTGGGGCGTTTGCTAGAATTGATCTGACCACCCCTTCAGTCGCTGTCGCATTGTGGTGTCCGTGTGAAGACACTTATAGGGGAATTATCGATAATTGCTTGTAATTGTGGTATACTGACGAGTAATCGGCATTAATTGCAACTGGTAATTATAAAATAACGAATTAGGGTCAACGGGGAATTCTTCAATTTTTTAACGATCTTAACGATTTTTATTTTCTTAGAAGTATCGCAGAAGTAGCAAGATCGGGTTCTTTAAGGTATGTGCTTTTCTGCGAAACGTTTTCAGTCTATGAATTTAAAAAAAACAAACAAACGTGAAACAACAAAATTTGTTGATAGTGTTTAATCAGGTGGTAATTTTATGATAGTGCTAAAAACACTGTGCATGATCGAAAAACTGCGATTTTAAGGCACGAAGCTGATAAGCGAAGTGAAGTGTCTGTTTTCTATTATGCAGTTTTTCGATTTTCTAAGACAGGCGAAGAGCAATTTTAAATTGCAAGCAGTTCGGCGTTAATTATTTTAGATACCATTTAAAAAGTATCTATTTCAGAAAGTGAATAGAATAATATATGGTATATACTACGTAAGTTGTGCTATTCTGTGTGACTATACTTCTCTTCTGTTTTTAATGACATAAATTACTCAAAATAAATCATTTGATCAAATAAACAAGAATAACTGGTTTATTAATTTACTTTTAAATATTTTGGCCAAACGTGTGTAATTTTTAAGTTTATCCAAAAATATCGTAATGACAAATGACATTCAAGTTTTAGTTGTATCAAGTTTTGTATGTAATCAAATTTGATGTTTTTTTTTAATGAATGAATGAAAGTTATACAACAACATTTAGTGACTTCAAAGTACTTAGATAATTAAGTATATTTTGTCATATAGAGCTTATCATCTTTTTAGTGTACTAAAACTAAATGTCTAAAACAACTCTCTTAAATGAAACGTTTGTAATTATCTACAGTGTAAAGTACATTGCTACAATAGGATGGGGATTCCAGAATTGAGATTTTTTATATTGTACGCAAAACATAATTTCTGAGAGTTATGTAATTTTATAATGTTCAACGAGTGTACGATTTTTCGAATTAACACTTTTAAAAACGACTTTTACACAACTACTATAAGAAGAAATAGTAGGTGATATCACTTTTAATTGAATTTTGTATGTATGGCTTATACGAGATTTGCGGCAGTTTTAATGTCTTTTTGTATACTTCGCTGTTTTTTTATATACTTCTAAAATAGTTTTTGAAGCGGACGCTTAATAATTGGAAATGGTATAAGTATAAAGAAAATATACAAAATAATATATGGTAATGAGTACATATAATTTCAGGTGATATTTTATTACATAGGTAGCGTTTTATGGTAACATTTTCAACGTTACAATATTTTGCTGTTGCAATTCTACAATAGTCCAAAACAGAACACAATATCAATTATGCTTGTTTTGTGCCACTTTCTTGATAATGGGACTAATGCGAAATAAAGAAAAATAACATGTGAAATTCAAAAATGATCTCTCCTCTGCAAATGGGATTTTATTTTATCGTACATCCTACCTGAAGAGCTAAATAAACCCAAAAAAAGGAAAACATAAAAAATTTCATATACGCAGTTTTGCGATCGTATGTACTTACATATAAATATGTATTTAAAAATTATGCAAATTAAAGGATGGGATTTAAAAGCCATTACTACTACGAACTGCCTACCTATACCTATGTTTCAAATTTGATAAGGGCAATATGTCGCTGAAATGTACCATTTCTTTGAAATAATTCTCACCTTTCCCCAATTAAAATCAAAGATGCGTACCCTTTTCACACAGTTGTCACTTTCAACGCAAAAAGTGTTTGTACATTTTGCTAGATATAATTTATAGTGTTTGGCAAAAACTTTTCAACCATTATAATTTAAGCAAATTATTTCAAAGGATTGATGTTAGTCATTAATTAGTTAAACTTGGAAGAAGTATTAATTTGCTCTCAGAGATCGATTAATAACTTTTCGAAACTAATACCTAGAATTTGCGTATAGTGTAAGAGCATGAAAATATCCGAATATTTGTATTTACAGACGTTTTCGTAAAAGAATACTTCTTTCAAAAACGCAATTTATACCATATTACCAAGACTTATATGTACAATGCCATGAAATCGTTACAATGTATTTTTCATGACAGAATTTAATATCAGTTTGAAAACAATTTTCTTTTTGCGAATGCAAGTTAAACACTTTCGAAGCATCAATATTTTAAACAACTGCAGCATTTTCATCATGTCGCAATAAAATGCAGCAGTTGTTGACTTTATCTTTCCTATAAAATTATTCAACAGAACATTTTAAAGGTAATTGAGATGTAATATAAAATATGTGAAGGTAAATTAATATTTAATATTTAATTCAACCAAAATTAGCGATTTTGCACAAGTCTGGTTTTATTTTGTTATCAATTATTATTAAACGTTTCTATCTATGAAAAAGATCAAATCACGTAAAGTGCGACGATGAGTTTTTACTTACCGCTTCTAATTTTATGACTTTGTCACTAACTGCAGACTAACCATATTTATCTTTTAAAATTTTATATAATAAAGAAATGAAGTAGGAAGCTTTTAACTAATAAATGCAAAGCTTTATTGTTCCTAAAATAAATTGCAAACTAAGTCTTAAATCTTTATATTTAATTAGTGGTCAACTATAGAGAGGGCTTTTATAATTTGCATTTTTTTATTGCCTATGATTTCATTTCATTACTTATCGTTATATGTATTTTGGTATTACGTAAATATTAGGTAAAACTGTGTCTAATGTGAAATGGAAGACAATACATAAAAAAAGTAGCAGTTTTTATGCATTATCTTCGATTTCAGTTTAGACATTTGCCAAGTAATGATTTATCAGTTGCCCACGTGTTTAAATATTAAGCGATAAAAAAGTAACTTTTTGATTGAAAAATAAACAACACTCTAATGATGATGAACATTTTGAAGATATTAAAATATACTTATCACAAGAACTGAATTGAGAAAACAGAGAATAAAGCAAATGAGGCGTAATATAATTATGTAGCATTAAAATTGTGACTTGACAAGGTTAATCATTTTAACAATTTCATTATAACCATTTTCAGTTGAGCTGATGGAAAAGGTTATAAAAGCCAAAGTTATTTAATGAAAATAATAGAAGTAGTTACACTAAATAGTTCTTAATTATTGTAAAGTAGAATAACATACCTAATATACAATGGTTACAAAAAAGTTAATTTGAGACAACTTCTATATATAACTTAAACCTCACAAATTTTTTTTACCTAAGTTCTGGCTTGAACGACAAATTTCTCCTTGCGTTAGTTTTGGTTCTTTGCGTAAGAAATGTAATTAATAATTATATTTCCTTAACCAATAAATTTGCATGAATAATATGTAAATGTCACAATAACGATATCTTAAAATAAATACTTTCAGCCTTCAATAAAACCAATCAATTGAATCTCAGTATATACATAGTAAAGAAATAAGTTCACCTTAACTAAACTGCCTAGCTCAATTTTTCAGATGTAATTAAGTTTAGAAGTTTCGCACTTCAGCGTTTATAGTGTACATGTATCGGGAAGTATGTTATTAATATATCTAAAAGCTTTGTAAATCTCATGTATGAATCGTAAGACTTTTTTTGTGACATATGTAACATTTTACTTAATTCATCACGGTCGTTCAGTTTTCCTCGCAGTTTAAGCATTTTCATGGTTGCTTGCCAGTGACGCTTTTCATATGTTTATTTTTTTATGTTAAACAAACTCAGGTGCTACTTCTTTTTAAACTCACACTTTAAGGTGTTATCTCACCAGAAAAGAAAATCTGTCGGTTATGTTGAAAGTGGTCTAAATCAAAAATGTCATAAGACAAATTTTTCTATATTCTTTTAAGGTCAAATCGACCTTTGACATTGTTGACTTGCACCACTTTTACAATAAGCGGCAGTAATATTAAATAGCGAATGATGGAAGACAAATGTATTTTAATCGATTTGAATATCGTAACTAACCATAAAAGTCTTGATTATTTATCAGTTGAAAATTCTGCATCTACATATTTATTCGCTGAATTCCAATTAATTCGAATTAAATGAATTTTGCTAATAAACAAGAAAAATATTGTTTCATTGCTGTTAACAGGCGAAGTATAGCTTTATGTAATTTTTTTCGCGAAACAATATAATCGAATTCAATTAAATCAAAGGCGAAACTGCCTGTTCAAAAACCATTTATTTGTTTGGAGAAAGAGTGATAAAATAAAGAATTGCCCTTGGAGTTTATAGGCAGTAGGGTTCTTTGGGTACTAGGGTCGATTTGCTCCCGCACAATCATTGCATTTCGAAACTCTTTTTCCTCTGATTTATTGAATTGTATATAGGCATCATTCTCGTGAAAAATCAGAGGCACATTGTTGCCTTTCGGCGTATCCTTTGATGGGTTAAACAAAATTGAGTGAGCCTATTTATTTGACCGACCTTGAACCCCGGGTTTCTTTTTTGTTTTTTAGCATATAAGCTCAAAGGGACAAAGAGCATTTACATAATCTAAAATTTGTCCCTTATAATTGTTTACCCATAGGAGAAATTTTTCCTTTATACTGATTTTATTCTATACAATTTGTGAATTTGACTAAGTTAATAAAACAAGATTCTTCCTAATTTCAGATAAATTTCAAACAATGATTTCTCCACCAGTTATACACAACTTTAATAAATTGGTTGAACCCTACCTTGAGGGTGGCCGGGTGATTTCGCATAAAACGAGATTCCTGACAAAACCTTGCGACAATTATGGAAGCACAATGCTTGCGGTTACAGCAAATGTACAAAACCAAAATGGTCAAATAGAGGAATTGGAACTTGTTGCAAAACTTCCGCCAATGAGTGAGGCTTATTGGAAAATGTTTCGCCCCCAAAAAACCTTTGTAACAGAGAACAATATTTACACGGAATTGGCTCCAGCTATAAGGCAATTAGTAAAGGACCAAAATCTAAATGAAGCCGATATTTTCGATGTGTATCCCAGGTGCTATGGAGCTCGAGTTTCATTGGACGAAAATTCAAACCTGGTTGACCGTGATGCAACATTGGTTTTGGAGAATTTGGCTACCAGTGGGTATAGAACTGGAGAACGTACTCAGGGTTTCGATTATGAAACTACATTGGTTATTTTAAAACATTTGGCAACATACCACGCCTTGCCAATCGCTTTGAAGATATTAAAACCGAAAATATTCAAAGAAAAGTTATTGAATAGCGTTCAGGAGTTTTATATGAACGATTATATTGAACAGGACGTTAAGGACAATCTGTTTAAGGTTTGTATCTTTGAACTAATAATCAATAAACAAAAATCTCTAACTTATTTATTTATAAAACTATCTTTGGTATGTGCATTATTATATTTTTATAAATAATTGCAGGCATCTTGTGACGATATAAAGTCGATTCCAGAAATTGGTGAGGACTGTGTAGAAAAAATTCCAGAACTATTTGGAATGTACGAAAAGTACATGAAGAACATTAAAAGAGATGGCAGTGGATTGTTCGATACTTTGGCACATAATGATTTTTGGGTTAATAACATGCTGATTCAAAATGGTATATTATACTTTAGTATATTGTATATATAAGGTTTTTTTTTATTTTTATTGTTATTTCCCTTATAGACAGTGAAGGAAAACCGTCAAAAATAAAAGTCGTTGATTTTCAACTGGTACAACCGGATTCATTGATGCATGATGTCATATTCTTTTTGTTTACAAGCGTAAAATCAGAATTGCTTACTGAAAAATTTTATGAATTTCTGGAAATATACTATAAATATTTCATAGAGATCCTAGAAATTATTGGATGTCCAACAAGTGATTATACATATGAAAAGTAATCTAATCAAACAAATATTCAGAATTGTATTTATAATGTTAATATTAAAATTTCAGATTTTTGGATGAAGCAAAACGTATTGCACCCATTCAGGTTAGCCACATTATGATGATGTTAAAAGTTGTGTACTTGAATAAGGACGTAGCACCTGACGACTTTAGTGAGGTAACTCCAGATGTTTTTAGCAAGCAGAATGCATATGGAAAACAATATTTTAATAAGCTTAAACAAGTTGTTTTAATGTACAAGAAACTTGGTGTAATGTAAAGGAGACAGTATTATTTGTAATCGATTTTGGCATTTTACTATTAGACGAATAAATTAATTATATTAACGTATTTTTAGTTGGATGATTTTGCTAATTTTGCATCTTTAGTAGAAATTCCCTTTTTTAAAACTGGTTTGATCCGACATTAGGTATTTCATACAGCTCTAAAATTTTCCCATTTAAGTTCTTTCAAGAAGAAAACATTTTCATTACATTAATTGTCCGTAGCTTAAGGCTATCTTTATACTTATCATTATAATTTAAGCTTTCACACAATAAAATACTCAATACCCAGTTCCGAATAACAAAAATTAAATTAGAAATTCGTAGATGGTTTCAAAGACACGAAAGGGAAAATTCCGTTTGCTAGCTTTTATGGTACATAGGTACAAATTGAATTTTCATGCCTTTATTTTTCTGCCAATTAAATGTTCTACGAAAAATTGTGAAAATTCGTAACATTCAAGCCATCGCAATAACAATTGTTCTTTGCTAATTACCATTTTAGGAGAATGAGTGCGAACCAGCATTGAACTTCAAATGTTCAACTTTGAAGTTTCCAACTGCTGTTAAGAAAGGAGCGAAGGAACATTTTGAAATTTCCAAGGAAATAAGGTAATTTGATAGGCCGTTTTAAAATAATGTGTTCCGAGCCCACATAGGGTGTAACTCCCGCACTTTCTGAAAGTCTGCGAGGCCATTGACAGTGGAACCTGATGGGAGTCGACCTCCCTATATATTTCTGGAGTGTAAAGTTTCCCTAAATTGAACTTGGTTTGGTACATCGATGTGAAACTCTCACGCCTACAAGAAAGGTTTTTCTTGATTTTATCGAAACAAGTGCACTGCCCTTCGACCCCGAAATTTGAGATATTAATAAGAACATAGGTCGTTCAACCTCGAGGTCGATCATAAATTAAGTGAGTGTGAGCACTGAAGAAAAGGGCTGGAAAGACCTTTATTGTTTTACTTACTTAAGAAAAGCAAAATAAAATTGACAATCGTTACCGGGTTCTTTAAATTTGTTCCTAAAACATTTTCATTGACTTTTGAAACAGGTTACAGAACTGGTAATATAAGCTTATAAGGAATTTCCTTTTGATTTCATTTCGAAAGTATTCAAATAAAGCTGACTAAAGGTTAATTTAATTAAATAAATTATTTACTATTGTATTGCCTGCCACAATTTTCGAACGAAAGGTTAGTCGGCTTAAATATTTTAACAAAAACCTATAACCTATTTTTAGAAAACACGTGCTATTTCCAACGTGAGTGAACATACTATGCGATAACGTGAAAATGGAAAGAAAATATGTATATATTTTTTTGTGGCACAGCGTGGGCTATCGAAGTACCTCCGTCATTTGGCCTTCAATTGTGATGCCGACATTTTTACTTCATCAATCTACAAATTGAAGCACGTGCTGACGAATTAGTTCAAGAACCCTGCAGAGTAAAATGGGGTGAATAATGTACTCAAGTCGTAAAAGGTTACTCTTTAAACGACAATAAAAACAACCTAAAGGATGGGCGGATTGGAAATTAGAATTTATACCTAAGTTGTAGGGGGTAGCTACTACGTATTTGAAAATTTGCGTAACAAAACTCTTTTAACGTACGTATTTAATAATTAGTGTTCCAAAAACATATTATATTATATTATATATACATACTTCATTAAGTTTTTTTAAATAAATTAAACATTAAGACCAAAGTTTGTAAATGAAGTATCTATTTTGAACAATTAGTTTGAATTTCAAATCATTTCAAATACGAGTATAATAAGTACTACCATATGTGAAGTAAAAACCATCCTTAATAAACAGATTTTTAGTTAATTTTAAATAATATTTTACAGAACTCAGCGCTCTTCAGCAAACGTTATGTTTCAAAATATTTTTATTCCATGTTTTTTTTTGATTATTATTTTTTCCAAAATACATATTTACAATAAGAATTCCTAAGAGGAAAACTTGATATATAAATAGTATTTTAAAAACAGCTTTCGTCATAGTTTAATCGGTCACACATTTATTAAAATGTATATTAATAATAAAAATTTTATACAAAAAAATTAATTTGTGAAATCACTTCTATTTTTTATATGGGTATTTTTGTAATTTTGGATAATTTATGGTTTTAAATAATGATTTTTTTTATTATGTATTATATAAAATATTAAATTATATAATCTTAATCGAACATACATGTTTTTGAATTTATATGCATTTATTATACATAAATATTATATGTATAACCAACAAGGGAAAAAGATATTAAAACTGCCAAAAATATGGACAATAACCCAAGATATCAAAGTGCCAAGTTTATGAACTGTTTATAGATGAATAAAATGTCTTATTATAGGGTTATAAGAGTTATTTAATAGAACGGAAAAATGTTGGCCCAGTATTCCCATAAAATGGCAATTTCGCCCATAAAAAAACTCTTTAGCTGAAGCAAACGAGGGCTGTTTATTTTTATTAGCGAAAGGCGCTGGTAATTGAATCGTTTCGCAATCAGGGTCTTGTAACAGAAATTGTTTTACTGAATCTGTGGAGTTGAGAATCTAGAGAAAGGTTGAAAAGGTTGCTATTACAATTACAGGCAACGTGATAGATCCTAAAATTTTCATTAGATCACCACGTGAGCACCGGCAGCCTGTTTACCTATGCAGGACCAGGACCTTTGTCAGGGCAATTACGTACAATTTACAACTCATAAAGAATGGATGGAATTTGAATCCTGGAAAATGACATGCATAAATCGACGTTATTGCGAAAAGTGTCACTCTTGCCATCTACACCTAATGGCGCAGGTCGTCGAACCCTGAGTGCTTTTCGGATAAGAGTTCCGTCGTCCCCGGTGCGGAAGGATGATAAGAATTTCAGCGGCTTAAGTGTGTGGTTTCACAGCAACGTATTCGTAGAAAATGATGCCTTCAAATGTGTCGACTAATCCCAACTCCTCCTGCTCCTGAAGGAGTCCCATTTTATTTAAATGCTCTAAATCTCTGGGAGTCGAGGAGAGGTACCGAATATATTCAACCGAAGGGAAAGCAAAACCGGGAATTTTCTGGTCAATGTGCTATGGAGATTCGTCTTAATAAGGCAACAAGGAGCGGGGGATGCTGTTCATCATCCAAATGTAAACTAGAAGGGTATCGACCTCAATTTTCTTTAAGTTCTTAGGCAGTTATGGTAAGTAGCGGTTGGGTTGACGTCACGAATTTGTCATTGTAAGAAGGCGAACCAGCAGCCATACTTTCCGCAAGATTAATTTCATTTTACGGCAGCTCGGCGAAAGTGAAGGAGAACATTAAACTTTCCTAAGAAGGAGACTTCTCCAAGTTAGCGACAAGACACAAAATTGTTGCATTTGGGGTTCAGCGGTTAATGAAATATATACTCATTGGATTCGTTCGTAAGTTTTACTTTATCCTTCCGTGCATTTGTGTTTGTCATAGTTTAACTACAGTTTGTCAGTTTTAAAATTAGTTTTCATAATGGAAATAAATACCCTGAGAATAGAAATTAACACCTGCTTCGAAACCTACACAGAAATGTATATTTATACAAAATTATTTCGTTTAAATTAAAATATTAGACTAACTATTAAATTTCTTGGATGTACGTAATGTAAATATATCTAGGATTAAAACAAATTGAATCCTTTATTCATGCCAACCAATTTCAAAGAATATTCCCATATATTATAAGTATATATTTAAACCAAATAATTATTTATTGGGTTTTTCGTACAAACATTTTGCTCAAATATTTGTATACTACATAAAAATATCATAGTTGAATGAATTAAAATATTCTCTATATGTATAACACTCGGCCAAGTGCAAGACATATTCACGCATCGAGGGTTTCACACTTTAGAAGGCAACGTATAAAAGATAACAAGTTACTTAGTTAAATTGATCGACCGCTTAAAAAACAATAAGACCCTAATAAGCCTCTATATACCTCTTTTCATAGTTTTACTGATTCGTTAAATTACGCTATGAAAATAGTCAGACGAAGTTGAGCAATAGAGTTTCTCTTTATTATTTTGGTATGCAACCCTACAAATGTTATATGATGTATTCGTAAATAATATCTAATATCAATTTGAAATAGGTATTATGTATTTGATTTTCAAAATACTTTGCCTTTTTTTGTGTGCATACGTTAGCTTTGAATGTGTATCGTTTTTAATATTGGAAGCGGAAGGAATTAATGTTAGAAATGTTTTTAAAAGAGTACATATAAAGAAATTAAATCAATAATTATCTTTAAAGATGTAATACATAATTTGACAATTTTTTAAAGCTCTAATAAATCATTCATTCATTATAAATTTCACACATCCGAATGAAGATATGTGAAAGAGAATTTTACAAAGAAAAAGATCACCGTGTGGGTGTTTGTTGTCGCAGTTATAAGAAGCTTTTCGCCTAATCTTTCTCGTTTTGTTTGTTAGCCTGAAAGTAGCTAATATTTTCTGAGTGAGTTTGCGGTCATGAAGTCATGAAAGAATACCATTGTCAAAGCTTTTGAAGCAAAATCCATTTCCCATAAAATTGCTTTTCTTATAATTGAATGCAAAATTTTGTATGTGATGTAAATTCCTTTCTAACGACTACATAACAAGGGACTTTTTAAAAGAAGTTCCTCCATTTAAAGGTTCAACAAGCTGTTTCCTTAGTAATATATACTAACCTCATTTTGTACGAAAACAATGAAAAGTCAAAATATTTTCAACTGCCAATGTATCAATCGATCAAAACACTTTCGTACTAAATTCTGAAGAAAATTTATAGTTGAACTTTGCAGTCCAAGTGGGAAACATTTTTGTGCTGTTTAGCTAATTGGCATCAAACCTCTGTCAGAAGCACACAAGTCCTAGAATCTCCAGCAAATTAATTGCTTTCTAGGACGCCTGTTTAGGCCAATGGGGAAAAACATCATTCCTAGGTCTTCCCTGTTGCTCATGTGAAATTATTACGAACGGGTTAATGAACTCATTGTGAGCCCAAGACCATGACAATTATGTGAATGGTGCTGTTCCGGGCGATATCTGGTTCAGATTATGTTCAGTCCTGGCATCTTCAAGGACTATTTTGGATAATAATCGGAAGTTTCTAGTGTTCGTACTAATTGAGTTTCTCAAAAGGCAGATTGTTATGGATGAGTTAATGGTATTTTGTTCTCAAGTCAAGGAGGGATTAAATAGTTTAGAAGTATTTTAGCCTTGGGTGTCGCGATAAGACAATTATCATACTAACTTGTCTCTTACCGCCTTTAACAAGAAGTTTCTCAGAATTAATAGGAAGCATTCCTTAAAGATTAAAGACACACATAAGTTTTTTTTGAGTAACAAAAATAAAAAAGTTTCTCAAATCCACTTTGACGGTGACACTAATTTATTGGAAAACGAAAAATGCAAAAAATTAAATTAAGAAACCCTCCAAAGAAACTGTTGGCAATTTCTCAGCTTCTTTTTTGACTAATATATTTTCAACATTTTTAATTCTGAATAAAATTTCTATTTTCATAAATATCTTCAGTCCCCATTACACTTTATATTGTAACTATGTTCAACCTGACGACAACAACAGAGGCGGTGACATAATCTTGCGACGAAAATATTTATCAAAATAATGTTTTCCCGCTTAGCAATGGATTACCGATATTAATGGCATATTTATTTTAATTTGACTTGAATACAACTTAAATTAAAACAGCAAAAATCTGTCAGCATTTGAAAAATGGTGACATTTGCTCTGAACTCGAACGCTTTTATCAACAATTTGCGTCAGAATATTTGCCTTATTAAAAATACATTATGCTGAAATATTTGCTAATTTTTTAGCGAAGAGGTTACAAGTCGTACTCTGCTTATCGTTTATAATGTGCTTCCAATCACCCGTCAATGGTATTGATAAAGTATAAAAATAGGGTCATCTTAGAAGTCGGCTTCTGCCCCAATAATCTTTATGATCCCTAAATATTTTTCTTAGCGTTTCATTAAGAATATGCGCAAGACTCATTCTCATTCACTTTTTGCTCTCGGGTCTTGAAATGATTAATTGCCTTGTTTATCTGTTTATCTTTAATTCAGCCCAGCGTATCTAGGAGGGGCTCTTTCAGAAAACATCGAGTTTTTGTTTGAGCGAACTGGTTGCTTTCAGCATAACAATCATTCAAAATGTGAAGAAATTGCTCATTCGCTCATATTCCTTAAATTATGTCATAAGCGCAATTACACATTTCATATATAATTAGGAAAATCTTAGTCTTCTTGAATATCAAACACTGCTCCCTTACTCGAGCTCTTCCTTCTTATTATTATTTTTTTCCAATGCTATAGAGAAATTCTGTTGGGCGCTTTTCATGGAAAACCTTAAAGGGATGTCTTTTATATCCACACATATGGAAACATTAAATTTCGTACGATCTTTTAACTAATCCAAAAATTTTAAAATTATTATGTATGCAGCCGATTTGGTTTTATTTTTGTATTGTTATTGCACAGCTTTTTTTCAAACTGAACGGAAACAAATTTCGAAAAGATTAACCTAACCGTCCACGAATAAATCTACATACAATAAATTGATAACCTTTCTTTTTTAAAAATTGGTTAAAATGTTTGGTGACAATATTCAAATCTCTTATTATTTATTTTACCAAAACTGGTTAAAGGTGATCCAAAGAAGAGATGTTTAATAAGATTGCACTTTTTAGAATATAAGATTTCATAATAATATAGTTACAGATATAGAACAATCAAATAGCATCTGTTTCCGAATTACTCTCATTCGGTAAGTCCCTAATAAATTTTTGTATTATACGTTAGCCAAATGTAGCGTCCATATTATCTGGATTTAACAATTGAACTGTATATTTATATCACATAAATAAGGTTTCAATCCAACATTATTGTATTCACTATTTTTATTCTAAAACGAAATCTTCAAAACGCAGAAATGTTAGCTCCAATGTTTATACAACTGCCTATGAGCTTTGCTACAATATTCTCTTAAAAATTTCGTCCTTGAATTCTTTCATATCTAAAATATAAAATTTGTATGGTCTAAGGCATGAATTTTTTTTATATTAGTAGAGAATTGAGATCTTTTTATAGATTTTACACTCATTCCAATTTTAATTTGCTTGACACCTTCAAATTTATCCTTAGAATGCATGTTTGTGTTGATTTAATTTCAAAGGTATTCTACATATGTATGTATGTACAAGAACTTTTTTGAAGGATGAAATTTTATCCTTGACTTGAAATGTTTTGCATTTAGGAACGAACCCAGGATGCTTATAAGGGCGTATTCAGTTTTCACATTTTGTTAGGATATTTTCCTATTTTGTTGAGCTTTCCATTCAATCCGGTTAAGGGCATATTATGTAATATATATTTTAATTGCAGGACATTGGCTATTTCCATCCGGCATTACCCAAAAAACGCGTTTTATATACATATGAAGATACATTAAATGTATTATACAAAAATTTTCCGAAATTTCAAGTAGCAAACAAATTAATTACACTTTTTATCACAAATCTTTTCTTAGTTAAAACAACAAATAGAAAGTGAAAGCACAACAATTCCAAAGAAAATAATAAAATCCTAACAAATATCTTCTGCGTAAATGGGTTGATTTCTTGAAATTAATTGGCGATAACAAGTTTAGCAATCCAGTGAATACATGGGTCTTATCGTCTTCTGCCCCCAATATTTTTCTAAAGGTCGCTCGCATAATGGAAAAAATTTTTACGATTGTTTCCTGGCAATTTATTTTTTTCTCACTATCCCAGAATGAGATAATGCGGAAATGTTTTTGAAGTAATGATTTCAATAAATATAAAAATTAATGTCGCGAAGTTATCCCAATCCGATTGAAATTTGTCGCTAAAATTACCCCGCTCGATAAGTGCAATTTGTAATCAACAACAAATCACGTTTTATTAGTTTTTGTGTATTTTTTTTCGTCTCTTTCAAAGCGGAAATTGATATTAACTTATCTGCGTACATGAGCGGGATTTCTATTTCAATCGACATTTCAGAATTACCCGAATTACGTTAATGACGAAGTTTTACTTGTTTCATAACTTTCAGTAAACACTTAAAATATCTCTTCTTATAAACAGCGTTGACCTATTTAATTGTTTTTCTCTAAAAGAAATAAAAAGATTAATAAAAATTTGACTTAAGATATGTATAAAAACGATATGAGCTAACACAAATTTGAATTAAATATTATAATAATGAGTATTACATATAGTATTATATAACAGGTTCCAATTTTTATTATTATTATATATTATTTGTTATTATATGTATATAAGCAGCTTAAGAATTCCTTCACATTAATTGTAGTGACTGTTTTCTAAAAGTGTCTTTTCTGTGTTATTTCGGTTCATAATATATATATGAATAGTCGAAAATTTGGAAAAAGTTAATCCAGAAAATGCTTCAAAAGTACTTGCAGGATTTTGATAGCATGTTAGAAAGTTGCGCAGTCAAATTTTTTAGCTTTCGTCCTGCCGAATTTTATATGGCAAGATGGAAATTCTATACTTCGAGTGCTGAAGTTATTCATCTGGAGATGTATACAGAGCACATGTGAGTATACTTAAGTATTTCAAATTTTTAAATTCGCGATATCTAATCATTTTGTTAATCATAATTCGTAGAGAAAAAACTATAGACTTTTATGAAGGAACTATTTTAATGAAAGGACTTATCGTTTAAGAGATATTTGCAAAACACTAATTCTTCTGGCTTTTTTCAATTTTTAGTCGACATGCGACCCATGGGGTCTGTTGAGTCTTCATTTACATACAATGGGGTACCTGTTTAAGATCTATACTAATTTCTAGCACTATGCGAACTTTTGTTAATATGTATCATATACTTTGTAACTTGAAAAAATGTAATTTTTTGTATTTCAAAGAAATAAATAATTTTGTACTACAAACAGATTTGAGTCATTTTAATTACTTAAATAATGTATATTGTGTTGTGTGGGTAGAGGTGCTTAATAGGTATTTAAGATAAGAATAATACTGAACAATATAATACTTACATATAAGGACAACGTTACACTTTAACTTCCAAAAACGCCGAGGTGAGTGAAAGTATAAATAATTTTTAAAATAAATGAAATTCGCAATAATCTTCAGTTTACAATTCGTTTTATTTAAACTGTGTATTAAATTGTCTTATTTGCAAAACGCCGCCATTGAGAGGACAGAAACCCCTTTATCCACCACCTCGTCCCAATTTGTCAGCAGCGAATTAACGGCTGCTTAAGTGCTAGCTCAAACTGACACAGAAGTAATTTAATCAAAACTGACGCCGCCAAATTTTACGACTCAATAAAGCGATTAACAGGCAAACAGCGAGCGTCTTACGCATACAAAAACGTCTCAACTTTCCCACCGAATGGCTTTACGATTCCTTGTCGCTACACTTCTCGCAGTCAATTAGAAGAAGGGACAAAAGAAATTTATCGAGCAAGTGTTGCCTTCGCACTTAAGCCTCATTATCAGTCCATTGTTGCCCTGTTGATGTCTCCGAATCGGCGGTGCAAGATCTTCGTCAAGGTGATTATCGTCACTTAGCGACTGTTAGCAGATTGAGAAATCAGCTGTGGCCGGCCGCGGTCGATTTGTAAACAATTCACCTGTACCAGGTATTGGCGATTAGTGTGCGAAACCGTCCACTCCACGCAAAAACCGCCACTTTCAAAAATAGCTGGAGCGTGCTCAATCGAGTCCGCGTTGTTTGCTCGGATGTTGCGGCGCCGAAACGCGAACTTTGATCCGTGATTTCACGTGATTCATGAGTGCAGAGCAGACTTGATCGCGTCATCTTCGCGCCGCAGCGTCGCTAAAAGATCACTTAAATTTCTTAAGATATTTTTAAATTATCCTTGCTAATTGAGGCAAAGCGCAAGAAAATGACGCTTAAATGAAATAAGTGTACTGAAAAAAATAATTGAATAACATTTCTTATACTATTACCAATGAAATAAAATACTTGACAAGAAAAAGTTCGGAAATTAAAGCATTCGTGTGACCTAATTTATTCAGTATAATTAATTTTTAAGTAGTAGCAAAAAGAAGCACAAATGAAGAAAACTTCAAAAGACTAATAATAGCATTAATAAATTGCAAAATTATACTATTATTACAACAATTCAATAGATACTTATCATTTTCTAAGAAATTTACTTGAACACCGCCAATCGTTCTACATCTACTATGAGCAAGATCTCTTCCAAAATCAACTGTGTAATAAATAACTAAACTTATATAAATTAAAAATTTGACAATAATGATAACTAACTATTCAACATTATTATAACTATAAATCTACTATTTGTTTCTTTTCTAATTCCTTAAAATTTGTAGAATTATTAATGGTTGCAGCTAAGATTGGACTGATTTAATTAAATTTTATGTTTTCATCACAAAATTACATATATTTCCAAGTGAAAAGTTGATGTTTCATGTATACATATGTATGTACATTTCCTCATTAATGTTGAAAGTCTAATTTAAATATAGGTAAGCCTTCCCTTATTCGATGTCAAAACATACATACTCATTTTTTTTGAAATACCACTAATATTAAAATTTATACTTATATTTTGAAGTTCATAGAACAAGCTTAAATCGTGTTTGAAAAGCTTTATCTTATAACTCGCTGTTTTATTTATAATAAAACATAAATAATAATACGTTGCGAGTTTATCGACTTTCACCATTTTTATAAGACCTCAAAAAAATAAATTATATTAGCCATTCAGTCTGTTGATTCACATAAATTTTAAATCTCAAAAAGCTAATGATTTTATTAACAAAAATTCAAGTATCAATTAAAGCTGATAACATTTTAAATTTCCAGTTAGACAATTTGAGTCCACTAATCCGCATTTCACATACTATATTAATTCCAGAAAACATACTTTCAATTGTTTTTCAAGATCTCAATCGATCACAATATGATTGGACCAATAAATGTCTTAGAGATTGTTGCACAGAAGCTTAATTGCAATTTAATATTCGATTATAATAGATCCCAAAAAACTTCAAGAGTATTTTTATCGTGACACCTCCGTGATGGATGATTTCTTAAGCCACCCAAAGTAAAAAATTTTAAAATAAAATTTGCTACGATCCGCGATTCACAGTGAAAGCACTATTTTTAAATGTTCCATTTCACAGACTCCTAACGCAGGTGAGATTAACTCAAGCTGAAATTCACGATATCTTGATGTCAAATGTCGTGCTGCAATTTTTATCATGTAAATTTATTCATTGTCCGATAAATCTGGCACGCGCTAATAGCCAATTTAGAAAATATCAGATTCTGAGACGAATTCGTTATCCGCGAAAGTTAACAATGAGCAGAAAAGTTTGCATCAACTTCTGTTACCAGCTACAGAGGATAGGTTTCTGAGATAGAAATAGTCGTGGGTATCATCTGGTCGGCCAGACCAGAGCAATATCACGTAATCCACTACGCTGGCAACCAGATGATATGGCAGATGTTGGCGGTTTTAATAACTTTTTACTAAACAAAATAATACCAGACTCGCGATATCGAACCGCGATGGAAAGAGTTCTGCGGGTGACTTTTTTCTGATTCATAAAATTGCGAATAGCCACCGACTATGGCAATAAACGATTTATTGGCCATTAAAAATCGAATAAAATTCAGCAGACGAAACAAGATTTGCAATTGCTTTCGAACTGAGTTAAAGGTCAGCTGATAGCGTCTCCCACAAAACATAGACCTTTATCAGTAGAAATTGCAATCGGTTTAAAACTCTGAATTAAAATTATTTCATAGCAAAAACTCCTACTGCAGACCGAAAGGGTGACCTTGATAGGACTTATCGAAGTATATAATAAAAACCGAGGAGGGAATTAAGTACTTGGTGATAAGCGACTGCAGCACTAAGATATTGTTAATTTGTCCCAAAGTACTTTTCTAATTATAACTACTTCCATTTAGAAGATAGTTTCCACGAATGCAAATTAATCAGAGTGATTTATTCAGGGAATTTCTTAAGGGTAGGTTTAAAGAAGCGGAAATAGGTAATGGCGTGGCGGAGCTTGTTGCCAACAGAATCTGTGCAGTGTCTTGCAATGCATCTATTTACATATTTTATAGTATGCTTTTATCCAAAGACCAGTCTTAAAACGTTTTTGCTCTCTTAGAAACATCTTATTATTGCTCATCCGGAAGGAAAGAAGGAATTATAACTGTGGGGTATAGAAACAGAAGTTGCCACTTATTTCACAAATTCAAAAATGTTAATAGCACGAATTTAATGTAATTTATTTGTCAGTACTTATAATATAATTAGTTGATTTAACCTTTAGCTGTCATAACGTTTTAGCAAAAGCAAGTAATTTTGTAACTTTCCGACAGTTTCTAATGTTTTAGTTTTATTCACTATTATATTTCTCCAAATGAAAATTCTTAACTACTAATAAAGCATGTTTGAAAAATGTCTGGCAATTTCTTCAAACTAAATAGTAAAACAATCAAGCACTTGTATCTGAGGTACCAGACGACCCAAAAGATTTCAAAAGCTGAGTGTTGATTTTATGCGATTTTAATATAATCGAAGTAAATAAAAAACGAAATTTCAACTATATGTATATTGTTATGAATTTCTGTAAAATTTGCATACTGGAGAGGAGACTACCCACTAATTTTGCTCCTATAGCCCCCAATTACAATAAATTAGAGTTGCATGGGTCGTTTAAATATATGCAGCAAATAATTTTTGTCATTGGTAATATTGGTTGGTGTGCGTTATCATCGATCGATAGAAATAATAAATATAACTGGCGTGAAATCGTAATGAAATATCCATCATTTGCATATGCACATATTGTGGATGGACTCGGTTTTCATTTTTCAAAATTTATTATTGGGGTCACCTTCAATTTAACATATTATTTAAAAGGTAAACATATAAGTGGGGTCAGAAATTATTTACATAGTGATAGTTTACCATGTAATATAAATACATATAGGTGCTAGAAAATTCTTCATTTGTTGTAAAATACCTGTTTTCGTTAAGATAGATTCGTCAAAAGCAAGTAAATTAGAGTGATTAAATTCTAGGATTGGTTAAAGGAGGTAAATTGTAAGCAGAGCTTGTTGCTAACGATGTCTGTGCAGCCTCTTCATTTGCATTTTATAGAGCTGTTTTATAAGATGTTTTTATCGAGAGACAGAAGTCTAAAAACATTGTTGCGCTTTGCACACAAAGTGTACGAGGTGAGGTGTAAGATTAAATGTTTTGCTCATTCACAATCAGTAAAGTGGCACAATCAACAGATATGCAAAATATTCAGCAAACAATTCGAGTGCATTCACATGCACAGCAGCATATCTTATCTTTTTGAGTGCTCGAAAACAAGTGACGGATGGAAACAGGGCGACACAGAGAAAGATAATTTTTCATTAAAAGATACTTCACATTTTCAATTGAACGACTCTTAAGCCCCATATTGAGTCCTCATGAAAACTGATTGAGATAATCAGTGGAATTGAGCCCCAATTCTTTTTGTAGACGATCGACCTCGATGTGGCTTCCAGGGCGTAGTTCAGCATTGTCCCAGCTGCTCCATAAATTCTGAGAAAACTCGTACCACGATGGTTTACATACGGGTGAGAAAAGGTTGTACGTCGGATTAATTGCCACAACAACCCCCAGAACGCCATAAGGTTCGACACGTAGACGAATGAGTGCTCTTCAAGGTGATTGCTATTAGCAGCGTCTAGAAATGCAGCTAGTAATTACTTCTTGACTTAATGCTCTTGGGCTTTGCCGACCGAGAAATATGCTCTTGGCCGGCTTTTACAGCCCATATTAACGTCGTTATCAATTTCAGTCGTTATCAACTAGAAGCCAGTTTTACACGAACATTTTTCTTAAATTTATTTTGTACTTCTGGAATTTTCATGATAATTAACACTGTCACTATGGACGTATCCAAAAGAATGAAAAATAAGTTAGGATAAAATTTTTGTTTCCGTATTTTAGAGACTCTTTTTGGCTGCACAAAATTTCAAATAGGTATGCTGGTATTAGATCAAAAATCACATGCATGACAGTGAGGATTCTTGGAAATTTTTTATAAACTATACGTAAGCATATGTGGTTGAATAATTTGATTAATAATGAAACCATAACAGATGAAAGTGTGAATGAATATAATATACGGACAATCTGTGCGAACCTCAGAGTCTGTTATTGTTCTTTCCCATAACAATTTCAGAAGGGTTAATGAAAGTCAACAGCAACCAATAAAGGAAGGATTTAGATTTTCAGTTCAGTGCCTTTAGTTAATAAAGATTAAATGAGCTTCAAACCTTAATGCAAGCTAAACTGAAATTAAGATATAACCCGCATCTGTTATGATGACTGGAATTAAGTTGTCCTGGATGATTACTCCAAAATTCAGTGAATTGAACATTAATATTTAATAACATATTTGAAGGAGGAAATTTGCAAAATTTTTTTTCTTTTCTGGTACCTATTCATTATATAATGTTTAGTTATCTCTGTAGTCGAAATAAGTAAGAACTGTTTTAAATAACTGAAATATAGTTTTCCTTTATAGAAATGGGGCCAAATTAATCCAATTTAAATATTAGTTTATAAAAACTTTAATGATATTTTTTTATTTTTATTCTACTGGTTTATGAAGATATGGAAACTATGTAACACTTATTTTGAGACAAATTTCCTCGAAAAAATAATGCTTCTCTATTCGTATGTATCTAATTATACAGATTTTGAATTTCATATCTAATCTCATTATTTTAATTAATTATCTGAAAACAAACAAAAATGTGCCTATAACACTACGAATTTTAGTAGATTTCTGTTAGCAGCCCATATTTTTTTAAGAAGTCGAGTTTATTAGTATAAAGTAGTCGTCATTAAAATATTCATACGAATTAAAGTAATTCCGAGATTTTTAAATTTATCTAAAAATAAAGAGCTTTTTCAGAATTTAGTCATTGCTCGAGAAAGAGATTGAAAATTGGTGGCACTTGGGAAGGCGCCAGCGGATTTTGTGAAATGAAGTCAAAACGCCTTACTATGACGGGTCAGATCGAACTCAACAAAGACACATACACAGTCACACCTAAGTTTCTTTGAAGGTTCTTAAGAAAATTGACATCAGGAAGCAATTATACGCATCTTCCAAGGATTCTATTCAAGATGTTTTTCTTACGTTGGATTTTCTTTTGAATTCCATTCATGAGGATGATGATGATGATGTGGTTAGCATAGCTTGTTTACAATTATTTAGCGGAGTTTTCAAAATAATTAACATCTAAACTATGTATGTATATGCGGATGACCTCCTTACATACATACATGAGTGTATGGTAGTAAATTGCGAGTGCTCATAAATCGTTATATCTAAGTAATAAGCATGCTCCGACATAAAGAGTGGCTTTATGTTGCCAAATTGTTTTGGTGCTGGTTATCAAGCGTATGACGAATAATGATCGTTTAAAATTTATGCGACGTAGACGGTAGCTTTGTGCGCGCTCACTTTAAAGATAATTATGTTTTATTTTATAGAAATACCGAAAAACGTTCGTAAACAAGTAAACCGCGTCCTCTTGAGTGACATTATTACTTTATAATGTTTACCCGTGAACCGATGATCATGAGTCCGCTTTTGATAAGCACGTGGAAAACCGCTGGCAATCGCTGTAAACAGTCGCAAGTTCATTGCATTTCGCTACCCGGCGAAGATAAAGCGCACTTGTTGGGGACAACGCGATAAACAAAATAAGTGCTAACTGTGAGCTCGTGGATATTTCCGCAGCGCCATGGGTTATAATTAAAAATGCAGTCGAGGTCATTGAATTGCATTCACAAAGACTCAGATCTATTCGCGGCTGCGGGCCTTTGTTTCTTCAGGCAGTGTTTTGAATATTCAGTTGCGCCTTTTTATTCCAATTGAGATATTTAGGGGCCATTTTACGGTGTGCATTCGATAAAATTCGATAAATTTGAACAGTGGATATCACATTTCAACTCTATAGAGTACACTGATCAAAATAAGTGTATTTTATTCGTTTTTTCAACAAATTCACGAATAAAAATTGCCACGCTAGTCGTAAACATTCATTCAATATATTTGTCCTACAGTGGCTGTTAAAACAGCGAAACACTTTCCAAGTGAGAAACTTGACGCTCGCGCTCTTGGCTGTCTTCCAATTTAAAATTCTATCGTTGTGATTCACTTTCAATAAATCAACAGCAGCTAAGGTTTCCTGATTCGCAATTACTACGCCACATCGGGTTTTTATGATTTGATTCTAAAATGCAATTATTGGGTAATAAATCATATTCATATTAGTTTTGGGTTCACGAAACGTAGATAAATTTCAAAATTTGTTGAATATATACAATAGCGAGAATATCATAAATTATTATAGTTCGTTGTAACGACTTCATGCTATAAAAGTGAATATTTTGAAAAATATAAATGTGCTCTAATAATTTTCCAGATACATTAAAATAAGAATATTTGTATGCATAGTAAATTTACAAAGTTCTACTACAAATAAAAACTTTTGTTGAAATTTATTAAGTCAAAGATGGTTCTCTTAAATTTTGCATTTTATGATCGATTTTGAAAATTGTCTATCAGATAAAACTATAGGTAGAAAGAAGTGGTGCAATTTATTTTTAAAGTAGTTAGAAACATAAACCTTGAAGATATATATAAAATACAATATTTTCAAGAATCTTGTATTGGAAATTTCTGTAATTTATTCAATTCAATCGAATATTATAATGTTAATGACATTGAAGAAGTCATTGCAAATATTTTCTAGTCACATATTGCAGGTTGATTGCACTGAAATGGAAATGTTCAATAAAATTTGAATTTTATGATACTTCTCAGCTGCGTGTAATTTAAAATTCGATTCAAATCAAATTGAATTTTTCTGCTTAAATGTTAAAATAATGAGCAACTTTATTATTCTATAAAACTGAATGCGAAGAACTCGTTGAAATTTTCCAACGAGCAGAGCATGAGTTTCCACTTTATAAATAAAGCGGGAACAGAATTACGAAAGTAGCTCAGCGTCAGCCTTGACACCAAGTAAAAATCATTCGAATAAAAGTGTGTAGATCAGCTGGTGTAGTAAACCATTCCCAACAAAACACCAAAACACTTGAAGATATTCGGATTTCTTGGCGTGATCTTTATTGTTTTATTCCTAAAATAAAATCATCCCAAACAAAAATATAATAAATGACTGTTTCATTTTTGCGGGTTCACTAACATATAAAATGTTGACGTGTTGAACTAACTCCCTGAAGGGCGGCACGTAATCGATTTATGTTTTAAAAATTTAAATAATAAATTCCAAGAAAAGATTCTTTGCTTAGGAATTGCTTTTAAATGTTCATTTGCTTTGGCACGGACCATGTGGCACTGTTGTCTTACAAAACGCGGAGAGAGACGTGACATGAAAGTCAGTTTAAAAATTACAAAAGGGTTCTTTTCTGGCTTTAATAAATGATCAAAATATTTAAAATATTACTTATTTTACTTTAAGTAAAAAAGGACTGATAAATATAGGTACTCTTTCGCAATCGTTACAGCCGACAAGCATCTCAAAAGTACTCGTAAGTTAATTGCTCAATTGGGCACGCATCTATTGGGCATTTTAACAATACTGGGGCACTTAGCGAGACTTTCTCAATAAACATCTTAAACTGACGAGTTCTATAAAATTGATTTTTATCTCAAATATGTTTTTCCCCTGACGAAGGCATCAAGTGTCTTTCCGACAGCATAAATCGCTTATGCAATTTGAACTTATCTAATCAGAGATCGTTTGCTCTTCTCTTGGGGTAGAAGAGCGGCTTAAGATCTTATATAGATAGTACTTGAAAGACTTGAGTAGCTAAGTATTTTATCGCCTCATGTATTTATGCTTTTTCACCTGATGACACAAAACTTCCAGAAAGCAGGCCTTGTTATTACTGTTGAAACCTAAGTGGCCCTCATGAGGCCTTCGAACAATAACTTCCAAAGACAAAAAACCAATCGAGCTGATAAAATCAATAAAACGCTCGCGGCAGGTGAGAAATGAAATATTTCCCAGCCACAGGTAGTTATTTTTCCAAAGTGCCACAAATAAAATTTAATTTATGCTCGAAACTTCGCGAATGGCATAGAACTAGAAATTGTTGCTTGGTGGAAACGTAATCAATTCTCGAATGTACGTCAGGAAGCATATCGAACTTTGAAACATTCAGTGTACCTGCAATGTTTGTTTGGGTCCATTATGCAATTACAATTAAATGGAATGCTATTCAGCTTTATTGCTTTTATCGAGGAAAACGTTTGCAGTTCTCGCGCTTTTAAGGCTAAATGAAAGAAAGCTGCTTATGTAATTTGATTGCACTTGATTTGCAGGTGTTTATATTTTTTGAAATTTTCTACGAAATGATTTCTTAATATCAAAAGCTCTGTTGCTTAGAAATTTGTCTGGAAATTTAAAGATTATTATTTTATTTTTTTCAGGTTTTTTAAGTAAAATTAATAAAATATATTTTATGGTAGCAATAAATCAAAACGATAGGTAACTTTAGTTTACGTTTACTACAGGAAGCGGGGGAGACTTCTATTTTTCCAAAACCGGATATGACTCAAATTTTACTTTCTGATACGACTACTATACGTGTGCCAAAATACAGCAGTGGGATGTATGAATTTTGTTTCGATACATGAAATAGTAAAATAGAACGACCGTATTTTTCTTGGTATGGTAAATAACACAAAACAATAAAAGCAAATAAAAAAATTTACAAATACACCCTTTTGTAGGCACATTCACGCCTAAAACAGGCACGAACATTTAAAATACGCCCATTTTACAGGTAACTCGGGATATACGCAATTCCGGTTTACTGCATAGAGGTTGTTAAATTAAATCGAGGTATTCATTTTTCCGAACCATGAGCAAATTTGCGATTCTTCGCGTTACAAATGCACTTACATACGTACATATCTATAGAAATCAGCTACCGCTTATTTTGAAAAAAGAAGAAACATAAATATTGACTGTCAACTTTTAAAAATTAAATTTACTTCTAACTTTGTTACAGAATACTACAATCCTTATATGAAATTTTTCAGAAAATGTGCTAATTAGTTTCGTTTAGTAAATATGTATATTTAAGTTATGCGCTACTTCAGGTGTACAATCGTTTAAAGTAATTTATTATTTTTTATGGTTTAAAGAATAATAGTCGGTAGTTTGGAACAGAACTGACTGAGTAGAATAAATTATCTTCCGTGACTTGCATTCAGAAGAATGGATACTTCGTGGCAGGTAATAAATTGCAACCAAATGAGAATCGTAATATGTGCATAAGTATATATGCAAATTCCCCTTTTAAATTTTATATATAATATTTTAAATATTTTTAGCATTTTCAAAGAAATCCCTTTTCTTGGTAATTCAAAAGAGAGTAGATGGAAGCCCGATACAAATTCCTGGTTCAGCCAAGGTCAAAGGCGGTTAAATAATATCTCAGCCAAACATCCGAAATCTGAGAACAAAATGTAATTCAGAAAAGCCGCAGATTCTCGACCGATCACGTGATAAAAACCTGACTATGGTTAACCTTCTGCACATGATACCATTAATTATAAAATCTTCAAAAAACGGCGATGCAGACCGCTGTTTGTTGTGAAGAGCAGTAATATGTACGATACGAAGAATCCCAAGCTGCGGTAACAAACCAGTTTTTTACATAAAGCCGGCGTGGAAGAGAAAATGCAATTAATCATCTGTAATTATGTAACTGCTACCGATCCATTGCAGCATACGTTAAATAAACATATGACGACAAAATTCCGCGGTCACATTACGTTGATTTATGCATTCAAGTTTGCAGTATGCCAACCGGATTGCATGATGCAAAAAAAAACCTTGAATTTTAAGAAATATGTATAAGGTACCAAAATAATAGTAATGGAAGAACAACGGCTATATTTATAAATATATTTTTGTCTCTTTTCAACATTTATTAGATTCTAGATGATTTTTATATTTTATAAACAATTCTTACAATTTACTCAAAAAAAAAAATTGTTTTAGCGTACTGTTACCAGTAACGTAGTATACATCATGTTTAATGGTTTCCTTAAAAATACTGTCGAAATATGCAGCGAACTATAATTATTTTCAGCTAAACGTACAAAAATTAAAAATTAAAAATAATAATAGTAATAGTAAGAAACATTGATGCAGCCATATGGGCAGTGCCTCGCTAAAAATTCAAAGTGAACAACAAGAACAAGTGGAAAACATTTTCTTTGTACGATTAGTCGCGGTCGTTGACATCTTCATATGTAGTTTATCTTAGTTTAGCTTTAGATGTATTTTAGTAAAACATACAAATGTACATATAAGTGTGCCGCTAAAATACAAAAAATGGCCTAAAAAATGCTTAATGTCTTCGAAAATGGAAATATATGTTGAACTAGATATTTTCGACATACTCTATGATATATCGCTCCTCTCAGTCCAGTTCAATAAGTTTTGAAATAATTACTCTAGAAAAATATGGTTTACTCCAGTAAGCAAGTCCTGAGGAGGGCATTGCAAACGCTGTAGGGATCACAGTTGGAGCTGGGACGACGATCTTCGAGGTACCCTTTTCCGGCGTCAGCAACTCCACGTGGGATTCTTACGCTGACAGCGCGATTGGCAACGCCCCATGAAAACTCGTTGATCGATGAGGTTTCTAGCCTACCGACGAGACGGCGTTGGTTGTCCTGACCCTCCTTGGGGTCATAGGCGCGAATATGTCTATCTTGGTGTTTTGATAATTTTTGGATCGCGGCTTCAATCGCCTTCATACCACCTTCGGAACGCATAGCCTTTGTTGAGAAGTTGGTGTGGGCACCAGCTCCGTTCCACTGGCCTTCCATGGGTTTAGGATCGAATGTTACGACAACACCATATTCTTCAGCAATTCTTTGCAGGATATATCTGGAAGACGAGAAAGACATTCCATTAATGAAAAGAAGATTTTTGTAATATAAAGTTTGTTCCATGAATTTTGTGGTTTTCTATACTAACTATAGCTTCAGTATCATTCAAAACACGAATAGATCTAAAATAACTTCTATCATTGGCGATAACATTTATAAGAAGAGCATGTGGTTAAACGCACGATTAAATTATGTAAGTAACACTTGCATATATGAAATAAAAACTACAAAGAAAATTAGAAAAGATAAAATAGCTATGAAGAATAAAATAACGCCCCATTCAAAAGATTGGTTTTGTTAAATAATAAATTTATTACATCGACTATTTTATTATCTGTGTCACGCTCAATTGAAGCGCTGCCTCTTCTATATTTCTTATCTTATCATTCAAATAATTCATTTCCACTGATTGTTACTATCTTTGGTCAACGAGTTTATCATGTCCATATTCCTAGAAATGCAATTATTTTTAAAGTAGACAAAAGCAGCGCGTTCACCCACATTTACTCTAAAAGTTATTTAAGTTCTAAATTATTTTTCACGATTACAACAATTTAATTAAAATACTCGGAAAAAAGGTGCCGAAGTTGATAAGTATTAATTTTCATTAGCTATTATTGGATGGGACATTTAAAAATAAATTTTATTAAAGGTACTAAACGTTGAATTTAAATTCTAATTATGGAATTTTATGACAAACGTGCTATCTCAAAATAGAAAATATTGTAGGGATAATAAGCACGCGAAATTCATTAAGAAAAACGTGTTACAAAATTTTTATTATCCAAACGACCTTGACCCAAAGCGAGGCGTCTAATTTCAAGAAGTGTGGCTAGTACAAAAACATGAATTTTTATTTAATCATATTTCGTCATCGCTATAAACCAAAATTTCAAAGAAATAAAAGTCTTCATTTACAAGAGTGATGGAAATAAAAACATCAAGCTTTCCGCGATAAAATTGTATTTTGTCTCATTTTAAAAAATTGTGCAAAGTTCGAATAAAAGAAGAAATGAGTTTTCTTTGCTGTAGTAGTGATCTATAAATAGTCAGCCGGATCAAAGTTCTGAACAATCCTCCATCAGTAGCAAGTCTGAGATAAAAATAAATTTATCCAGCAAACTCAAAAATTATTAACTTTGTTTTGTTAGTATCTATAATTCATGATCTATTTAATCTCTTCTTATTCAAATAATTATTTATTGGGAGCGTTCATTGCTGAGTGTGACATTTTTTATCGCTCCTGCAAATCTTGAGTTGTGTATAACAAGTTTTTACAAATACATGATTTATTGAATTTTTAATTTATGACTCACTTCTAGAATTAAGCCATTACGATATAATTGTCGTAATTAACTTTCTAGCTTACGGCAATTATCGGTCAATGGCTGTCTGCGAATTGTTTACAAATTCACACGTAAAAAAAGGTTGATTGACTACTTCTACAGGTGCTAATAAATATGTAGAATAGGAAGAGATTATTTATGTTAATATTTAATGCTTGTTTCATTAATTTTCCGATTAATTACAATCACTTGGAGACAGAGTCGCTTCAAATAATTATAATGTTTTATTAAAAAATCGAGTGGGCATCACACGCGTATTATGTTTGTCGCCAAAATTAGAAAACTCGAATAGAGAGCGCGTGGGGAAATATCATGTACCATTAAGTTGGCCTCCCAGGTCAATCTCGACTCCTTTAATCCGATACATGCGTTTTTGACAAGGTATTCTTCAACAGGTTTGTAAAATATAATCCTTTGTTTCAACTAGAATAAGAAGCATTTCTTAAAGATTCTGTTTTTGTTGTACGTAGTTAAAAGAAAAGGCTCTATATATTAAAAATAATATCCGCACTTCATACACATACAAAAAAAATTCTCTCCTGACATCGAGTACACATCTGTATTAGTTGCTCGAATGGAATTCGTGAATTGAAATCAATAACGAAATCTACCTGAGTGACGTAACTTCATTTGCACCTGTACAAACTACGATAAATAATTAATTCAAAAACGTATTAAACCTTGGCTTATGGAAAATAATATCTAAAGTTCATTTACATATTGTTGTTTTCTTCTGTTCGATGCATGATCGTGAATTGCGTAAATATTTTTAAGTTTAAAGTCGTTTTGCGGTGCAACAAGTGCGCTATAAACAAATATAAGTCTGCATAATTTACTCGTTGTAAGAACTAATTTTGTGAAATATATATATATACTGATATATACGAAGAAGCCATGTTGTATAATTTTGGAACCAAAACTTAGCAATTGCTAACATATTTTAAAAACACTATATAATAATCGATTATTTGTTAGCATGACACTCTAATTTCATTTTATTTTGTGTAGGTGAACTTGTATTTTTATGGCACTTTGCCACCGATATTGTCAACAACCACTATTGAAAAAAACGAAACAAGAAAACAAATTTTATTGTTGAATAGTTTAAGTTTTTTGATATTTGTTTCTGAGTACTCAAATTTCATACTATTGCTATTTTTATTTTACTTTACTTCACCAAAAGTCCAAAAACCGGATAATTTTTTGTTTTTGGTTTTTTTTGTTTTCTGGCGAATAGAGTTTTCCTTATCTTGGCAACCACCAAAATATTAAACTTGAAGCTCGAAATGCATCACTCTCTTCTAAATACAATTATTGCTATAAATTAAAAATCGCAAATTTCTTTCAATTATCTTGCATAACAGCTGAGAAATGAAAATATTTATCACACAATTTTAAGTAAAATTAATTATCGTTTTATTTTACTCATAAATCTTTAACTTCTAGTTACCCAACATTTTAAAAATAGTACTTCAATTTATCATTTTCATTGACCTTGAAAAACCCTCAGAAATTTTTCATAGAAAAATTACTTTTAAAAATAGATCTTGTATCATTTGATCTTTCTATCTTTCTGTTTTAGCAATTAAAAAATAATAGTAAATTAATTGTACTTGTTAGACTATAATTCAATATTCTTATTTCACATTAATATACATATGTACAATAAAAATAATTACTGCCATTTTATTTGCAAGTTTAAATAGTGTCGATTCTGAGAAAAACGAGTTTATTTTATATGTAGTTTTATGATCAGAAACTCCATTTACTTGTTGCATGAAGTTAGTACGATTGTAAGTTGTAAAGTATTTAAAATTTTATTATAAAATTTTATCTGATTATTTTTGGATTGTTTTACTGTACTTGCGGGTAAAGTTAAAAAATCAGAATTTCTAACTTGTTCGTTTAATAAGAAATAGGGAATTCAAAAAAATTAAAAATTAAAATAAAATTGAAAAAGAAATTTGTACTGACCTTGAGACCCACAGGTCATCGGCGACCTTCATCCCGATGGAGGGTCCAATTTGGTACTCCCACTGGGCGGGCATGACCTCGGCGTTGGTACCCCCGAAGTCAATGCCAGCGTAGAGGCAGGCGACGGCGTGGGCTTCGACGATGTCCCTGGCGAAGACGCGATCAGCGCCGACGCCGCAGTAATAGGGTCCCTGAGGCGCCGGGAACCCTGTGTTGGGCCATCCGAAGGGTCGCCCGTTCACGTCCAGGAGGGTGTACTCCTGCTCAATTCCGAACATGGGCTCGTGCTCCTTCAGGACCCTATTGACGGCATCTTGCATGGGGTTCCTGTGGTTCGACGCGGTGGGATCCCCGTTCGGCTGGTAGGTGTCACACATCACGATTATGTCGTTCTCCCCAAATTTGAATGGGTCCTTGTACATGGCACGAGGAACCAGGGTGGTGTCGGAATTTTCCCCGGCCGCCTGATATGTTGAGCTGCCGTCGTACTGCCACTTGGGCAGCTCATCGACGACCTTTGGCACGAAATTGACCACACGGTCCTTCAGTCTTATGTTCTCGCCAGTGCCATCGATCCAGAGGTAGGTCACCTGGACCCTGTCCTTCGGCAGTTTCAAGTTCTTGTACCTGGCCAGGATGCTTTTGTCCAAAGCGGTGTTTGGTGAACCTTCGAGGAACCTGTTCCTCACCTGGGACGTGCTGATGTTCCTCGCGCTTCCCGATGCGACGGCGCTGGATAACTCCTTGCGGATGAAGAGACCAACACAACGTAGAGCCATGGTATTGGATGTTGGAAAATGGACCAAAAGAGATGCTCGAAAATCACGGAGAAAAAAATAATAATAAAACAGTAAAATTATCTAGAGTATAACAGTTTAAGCGCGTGGGACTGCTGCTGGGCGGCGACTAGTTGAATTTTAACTGCGGACGCGACTGAGCCACTATCACTTCATTTCCCAACCGATAAAAATGCACTGCGGGTATTAATCGGTGTCTGCGACGGATCTTCGCCTTTTCTTTAAAATCGACTGAGTTTCTTAGCTCACGAAAGACACTGAGTCTGAACTGCGTACAACTTTTGCGAAAGAACTCGAGAGCTCGACTCCCATCCTCTGCGGAGTTTGGAAAGTTTGTGAACTGCAAGTCGCTGGCCCGGCCGGACGAGACGTTCACTTTTCTCGGATTAACAAAGACCCGATTCTGAACCCGATTGCGCCGCTCCCCGCGCCCGAACCGCCGCCTGGACGCGCGCTCTCCGCGGCCAACTTTTTCTGTTTCACACACGGCCGGATCTCTGGCACTCGCGGGCTATCTGGCGAGGAGATAGAAAATCGCGGCGGGTGGAAAGTTTTTAACGCCGAACAGCTGATTTTTACGACCTTTCTAAGGCGCTCCGCCGTCGCGACGAGGGTGGGACTGAGAGAGCGCCAAAACATTCACTTCGAAAACGCCAGCAGCTGGGAAACGCTCCCACTTCGGAAAAGCGCCCCTCGGCCGCGCGTAATTCCGATGTGTGGGTGGGAAGCCCGTGGCTAATTATCTCCGGCAGCCGCGCCGCTTTCGGCGCTGCTCCCAGTCGCCAGAAAACGGCCGGGACGTGTGAGCCAGCCGCTCCCCGACGCTTCCTGGGCGCGAACTTTATTTACTTTCTCCGAGCACCCGGGCCCCAAAGTCCCAAAGTAGGGTGACCAAATTTTTGTTGGTCGCAGCAGATAAGCAAAGAATTTCCCGCTCTCGGGTGAGACATTCAGAGCTTAGAAAATAAACGCTTTTCTAGCTAGAAATTGCCCCCCATTACAAGGAAAATTGGAGCTTCAAAAATCCCGCCCTATACAAATAACAATAAATTTACTTTCCATAATGTTCTTAATAACATTGTTATTTCATCTTATTTTTGCTTCTTCAATTGGCCTAGATTTTGTGTTGCTTCTACTTCTGGCTACGCACTAAGAGATAATCAGTTTTAAGATTTTTCCCTATTATTGAAATTTCGATTTGATAACGCTCAAAATTATACGTACAATATTTTTCACACATTATTTCTTAACTTCCTTGTAAAAATTTAAAAATTTGCAGGGTTTGTATACAGTCTTTGACCAACTTTTGTTCGAATATAAAAGCATCAGCTTTAAAATACTTTCTTGATAATTCCAGTCGATTGCATTTATGTACGTTAAAGCTTGGATTTATAAAATTTAATTGAATGGAGTTTAAAAATATATTTAAAAAATTATTTAGGTATGTATTATTATTAATGTCGGTCTGATTATTGAATATGCATCAGATTGAGTCGATTCTGAAGGACTTCTTCGTCGTTTTAGTTATCATTTGAAATCTTCGCCTTAAGTGTACTCTGTGGTTATTACAATCGGTTGAAACGTGAAAGTAATTGTTTAATGTATTGTAGTACAATTATTTAACTTTTATGCGTTCGGTATAATCGTTGAGAATGACACAATTGTTATGTTCGCTACCATGAACCTTTATCGATTTGTACTAGAAATTTTAATCAATCTAAATTAACCTTGAACTTGCGTCGTTTATATTAACTATACTGCGTGAATTTTTGTGCATAATATTTTTTTCTGTTTTTCTATTTAATATTTAGAACTTTTGCTCAGTCGCTTATAAGAATTTTTTAACTCTAGAATAAAAATCAGTAAATAACCGGAACAAATGAAGACGATAGTGAAAGTTATGAAAAAGGTAAACAAAAAGGGTGGAATTAAAATGGAGCCAACACAACCAGCGCGAATGGTCACCCTGCCCCAAGGCCAAGTTGAGGCAATGGCTGCCCGGCCGCCGGCGGAGTCTCCCGCGGGAAGTGAGCCCCACATTCGGAGCATGCATTACACGTGGTGCGCCCATGCGCCCGCCGCGTGAAACTCTCCGCCGCCGTCCGAGCGGCATGATATGATGAGCCAAAGTAAGACGGAACCCGCGAAGATCCCGTGCTCGCAGACTCCTCTTCCGGACCATAAAACTGTTTCTGCACCGCACCTCGAAATTGGCGATAAAACGGCGCGGCGAAGAAAGGCGACGGTCATTCATTCGCACCCAGACGATCGCGGACGGACCGCGGGTTCTTGACGGGTTCTACCACCAAAATGCGGGCGACCGCGACGTGGACGTGGGGCTCCTCGGGCTTCGGCTGGTGGCAGCGGCGCCCGAGAGCGCGTTCGGGGCCCATGTGTGGAGCCGAGGTGCGCTCCAACGGCCCCCGCCCCAGAAAAGCGCTATAGAGCGTCTCGGAGTGGAATTCGCGTGCTGCCGGCGAAAGTTTCCTCCTTATGTTTCGTGTGTTGCCGGGCATGGACCGATTTATCAAGAAAATTTGAAGGCACTAGTCGCCGCTTCCCCCGACGAGTCTTCAAAGGTACGCCGGGGAATGCTGTAACATTATTTTCGGTAATTTTGGGGCATCTCGACGAAGGCACACCCAAGACTATTGTAAGTGGAGCTAAATCGTTTTCGTTTTCGGGTGAATGGCATGGAAAGATGCTGCATGCGGTAAAATATTTAAGCAAAAATTACCTCAATTCCATAGTTGTCAACCCCTCATACAACATGAAACCATAATGGAAGAGATGATCATCCCAATTAAAATGTATTAGCAATACGTTTTAGAGAAGGTAAACTTTTATAAACGCTGAGTATATATAGTATTATATATACCGCAGAAATGGTAACGACAATTTTGAAACTTAATTCCATTTAGGCACAGGAACAAATTCAATTTAAAACTTTGGGTATAGCAGGGTTCTAAGATAAAATTATTAATATAACATCTTTTTGAGTGACTCCAACCCATAAAAATATTATTTCTTATTTCCAAGATTTTGAAAATAAGCTTTTAAAAACACATATAAATTTTTTGAAAATACCAATATTAATCGAGTACATTAGAAATGTTGCAGTTACTTAGAGTCAAAAAAAAGTTTTTTTATACGACTTTGTTTATTTTTTATCAATTTTAAAACAATTAATGGCGTCACGTTTTTGAGAAATATAGAGTGAAAAGTAAAACAAATTGTATTTTGATCATTATTGAAAATGGAAAAAAATGGCTTAAATGAAATTTTAAATCCGCATATAGATATGTGTGTATGTACATGAAATACCACAATTTCATAAGAATAATTTTCTATGAGCGTGCGCTACTTGTGATTTTCGGTCATTTTCATTTATCGTTCGGAAAGTCTTAAAGTCTTTACTTATAATTTACAGAAATTTATTTAATCCAAACTCAAAAACTTAAGGTATGCTGTTTCCTTAAATTATAAGGGAAAAAACAATCATGAGCTACATAATTTGAAACGTAAGTATATTAAAGAAAACTATGATCTACCTAAATGAAACAGTCCTATAATATCCGAAAATAAATTAGGAATATTTCCAGATAGCATAAATACATATTTGTACGAATATCCTCAAAAACAAATAAAGAAAATCACATATAACTACTTTTGTAAGGAAAATTTTCCCTCTTTGTCTTAGATTCCTAATTCAGTCATAACATATGTATGTATTTTCACTGAAATAAATCTCTGATTATGTTATCCAACTTCTGTTGTAATTTCTTATCTTACTCGTTTGATGGCTGCGGTACTGACCTTGAAGAAATTTGCTACAAGCCTGCTTTCTATTGATCAGCACTGAGAAGATTGTATAATCTTTTACCCAATCTTTGGGCTGTAAATTCCAAAAATAGATACGTCCAATTTTGGGTCGTATATATGATCTCTTTACAATGAGTCACAAGGTATTTGTAGTTATTTTTATCTCCAAAAAAATACCTTAAAATGGTATTTATGTCATATTTATGTTCAAAACAAAGGCCTTTGGTTAAAGGTGCTTTATTTTCGGTTTTAACGATAAAAATACCCCCAAAGTTTGTTGTACCAATTAAGGATCAAATATAAAAGCCTTAATATTAAGCTGTCTGCTACTTTTCAAATCATTATGGTGTCATCTCCTTTATTTTTTGCTAGAAAGGAACCAAGTATTAAACTAATTATGCTTTCGCCCGAAAATGTTTCAACATCGCAAACCGCAAATTCGTCTAATGAAAGCAATTTGGTTGCCGGTTAGGACATCCAATTTCTTCGATGCCACTGTTTAATTGATCGCTGTCTCAAGGAAACAAAGTTCAATAGCTCAAGACAATTTTCGTCTGATAGGCTGACTATCGGCGATTGTATCGATGTGGTTTCCCTCGTCTATTGTAACATTTTTGCTCTCCTCTTTAATTTAGCCCGGCAAACCTCACAAGTTCTTCCAGCGTCTTGAACATTCAAGGCACTGGACCAGGGATGTAGAAGGAGTCTATAAATACGAAAGGAAATCAAGCAGAATCATAACCTATTTGTGAGGATTGCGTCTCGATTGAAAGCGTTATAATTGGTTTCTTGTGTAATTACTTCATGTTATCCTATTGTTCATATAACGAATACAATTAAGTAGAACGTGTAAATATGAATTCAATACATAACTTGCATTAATCCTCTGAATTGAATCGCATTTATTCTACTTTTCTAGCTAAAGCCTTTTCACAAACTCCATTAAAAGACCGAGGTAGTTTTAATTAAAAATAAAGGTTACGGGTTCAATTCTTTCTCTTATTTATAGTATGGATAGTTGCACGTGACAGTACATGTTTTATTTATCTGGTTAATTTAGGGAAAATATTTATAACTACTTTATTTATTTGACAGGATTTTTGTAATACCTTACATCAAATTTAAAAATGAGAAAATCCATTATTTTCAACTTGCATTGAACAACTTCAGGTTTAGAAGCGCTGCATTTTGTTTCGGCATTCCAATTTATAAGATATTTTTAAATTTGGAAACATAAAAGTAAAAAGTAGTAAAAATTCACTATAGTATCTACTAATTCAAACAGAATGGGTCTGTAAAATTGTAAACTTATCAATATAGGAAAATGTGCAAATATTACGAATTCATAATTTAGTTATACGGACGGACAAACGGTTGAACTCCAAAAAGGAATAGGTACTATGATTTAGTTAAATAGTTTTTAGTACATGTAAGCCTATGCACTTATTATACACTATTATAAATAAATGATTTCTAAAATTGCTAATAAAAATGATTTTTTTAAATCGAGGAATTAAACTTTACAATATAAATGCATGTAGAATGCAGGTATATATTTATAATATAATGAAGTTATGAAAATTGTGCAATATTTCCCTAAAGTAAGTTGTTTTCAAAATGCACAGAATAAATATAACTATCAGTGAAGCCTTGAAGATGGAAAAAGTCGTGGGGAATAAATATTTAATATTAAATTGGTTAAATTGATAGATAAAAATATTACAGATAATTACAACAATTATTTGTCAACCTCTTTTTCGATTTCCAATTATTGTTGGATAATTCGATGTTATTTGATTCAATAATTCAGGAGCAGAGATGATTGATTCAATCAATTCTTAATTCCTTTTTCCATAACATGATGTCCCTTGACCAAGGTTAATATATCATTACCATCGAAATATGACCTTTATCGAAGGTAAATATTTGCATATCGTTGGCCAATGGGTTTGTTTGCTCAGCGGTAGAGAAAATCAATTCATATTAAGGATATTGCTCCTGTTAAACTTTATGAAGGTGTGTGCCCTTTTGTTCAATTTATGAGATTGCCTCCTGTTAAAGGATTTGTTTGCCAATGAAGCCAAGAAAATATCACAAACTTAGTGCTTCTTCACTGAGGGACAATTTAGGATATTGATTCGCTAGTCACATAATACGACAGATCATAATAGCGATCAAAGTGTCGCTTATTGTCAGAAATTATTTCATTCGTGTTGTGAAACATAAGACATGATGCTTGTAGTGTTTTGTTTGTTCGCTGTTCAGTAAGGTCACCATGTAAAGGCGGAGCACATTTGAATATAAATTAAATTTTTCTTTACCGCGAATAATTAAATGCAAGTCATGCATGGAAACCAGATACGAGTTTTTCGCGGTTAGAAATTCATCTAGGCAGAACGCGTTCGATTGTTCCCGCGAGCACTCACTCAATGCGTGGCTAGTTGGCCATTTTTGAATCGCGTGGAAAAACAAGCTGACAATCACCCCGTCGACGCTATCTCTATCTGGACAAATTGATAAAGTTTTCTATATTTCCCCGATAGGTCTACATTTACGTCTACCAGCTTCGCAATTCAGTCTTTCGAATACTTCCGCTGCCTTCGTTCGGTGACGATTATGCAACCGACCTAAATTAAGTAATGCGATATATCTAGACATCTGGCAGTTCGGAAACTGACTTATTATGCAACTATCAGACTTCTCGGAAATTACGTAGCTCCAGCTATAACTACAAAATAACCTTTGGCTCTCTGAAATTACGATTAATTAAACGCCAACTACTTAGAGCGATCGAAATAAACTTGCAACGTTTTCTGTGTTTTATTATAATACATATGCACCTACTATTAATAAATAAATCAGCATTGAGTCACTTGCCCAAAGGAGAAAATATGGATTTTTAAGGTCATTGCTTTTAATGCAACCAGGCGTGACTGAACCCGAATAGAGAGAAAAGAGCAATTTATGGTGACAGAAACCATTTACATGATACGTGCAATCACCCTCAAGTGAAAGGCAGAATTAGCACAAAAAATATTAATGTTAAATATATGCAGTTTTTGTCACTTAAGGCAAAGTATATAGTAGATGACAAAAACTGCATTTCGATTTGGATATGTCCGGGTTGACTCTGCTTGTGCTAAATAGTCTGTAGCTGGATACCATTTCAAATATTTTATTGCACACATTAGGGACATTTGATGTGTTAGTGGTGGTGCATGTGCAAATTACCTATTCAATGTTTTAATAACTAATTTCATGCGCCAGATATTGAAATGAAGCTTTGCATATAATTGACAATAAATTTGCATCGAATCCATATTATTTATGACTAATTCAGGGTAGATTATGGTATGCATCAGTAATTACAAACAACACTGTAGTAATTGCCTCAGCAGTAAACTTTAAACCGTAAAAAGCTTACGAGTTTAATATTCAAACAATATTTTTAAACAATTCCTGCTTTAGATAATAATGGCTTTTTGTAGATACATATTTTTTCTCAATATCTATAATATGAATATGTAACAAATATACAATTCCTTATTTATAATATCAGAATTAGTAAATCTAAACGCTTTAAGTGCAAAATGAATGAATATTTTGTAAATATAATCGCAATGACATAAAAAATCTTCATTACTACGACTTACTTAAGAAATAATGACAATTATGTACCATCTTTCTTGTGAATTTAGGAAGTAGAACGGCTATGAATAGATTAATATAACACATATATAATGTAATACACATAGGTATAAAATAGAATGTCTGTTTGCTCGTTGATTGCGACCGATGATCACTATTATCACACATATTTTTAAAACCCAAACAAAGGGTTTTGATAATTTTTCCATACATATGTATTTTTGTAGACAAGATTTTGCAGCGCTTTTGATATTACATTTAAAATATTTTTATCTTTATACCCATAATAATTTTATTATGATTTAATATAATAAAACGAAACCCTTGAGTGATACACTGTTTTTCTTTGTTTTAGAATTACCCCAAGTACGTAGTATAGGTTACACTGAAACGTGCTTTAACCTTTAGAAATTCCCTAATTGAGTAATTAAGACGACAGACCATTAATATTATTGAGAGCTTTTTATCAAAACAAGCTTCGAGGAGTTCCATCGCCAAATTTACCTACTTGTATTTACCTGGCATGGTGTTCATTAAACCGCAATTAATGGATTTAATCAATACCACCACTGGCAACGAGGGCTTAATATTCCACTACAAGTCATCCTGGTTAAATTAATTACATTTAATTTCCCGAACTACGACAATGCGATGAAGGTCACCTGTTGTTTATAAACAATTCAACGAAAGTCACGCAATCGCCGAAGTGCATTAAGCTGACAGGTTTTTCACCTGCTCCACTTTAGAACGCAAAAAGTTCTCATTGAGGAAAATCAATTTACCTCCGTACAAAATCGAATTAAATTGAAGTGAATTCCCGCCCCAGCGACGGCGACGGTGACAGTCTGCGCTTTGTTATAAAAAATCACAATCACCTGCTCCGCTTATCTGATGAGGCGGATAAACGCCCTGGGAGCATTGTCCTTGTCCGGGGGCGCGATATTAATTATTTATCCATAAAAAGAGGACGACAAACAAATGAGTTATAAATCTGCCTAATCGAGGGTAATAAATTGCTTTATGACATCGCGCAACATATTGATCCGAGGGGCACCCAAAAACAATGGTAGGCCCAGGCCCGCCCGATAACCGCATGCAATGCTAAACAATCTCGCCGGAATGTTGCTACGCCCGCTTCGGTTAATTTATCCAGAGCCGCTTGAGTTAATCCTGGGAAAATGGGAGCCATCGCTGCTTCCTCGGTGGTTTATCTCTGTTTAGCTGCCTCTGCCCGAATTTATGGCCCGCCCGGCCAGAAGGGAGTCAACGATCTCGAGCATCCCCCAGTCTAGTTTGACCTTGGCGCTCGGTTTCTATCCCTAAACTGTGCCCTTGACCAGCGACTACGACCGGAAAATCCTTGTCCTTGGCCATTATACCTCGGAAAATAAAATAAAAATAAATAAATATACTGGCCTCGGATCCGGTTGTGAGGGGGTGGATTCACTTAAGCCAGGATAATGCCGGCATTATAGTGCCGGGTTACGAAGGGCGGCTGCTCTATTTCGTCCCTTGTTGCGAACTTCTCGCCGCTAATTGCCCAGTGATCGACTGTCGCCGGCTATCTGAGAGACCCCGAACAAACACGGGTTGTTGGGCGCACAGGGATAGGACGTGATAAATTATTATATCGTGGGAAAGTGCACAAGACGTAGAAAAAATACAATGGGGACTGCTCCAGAAATTTATTGGCAGCCATCAAACATTGTCGCCAAATGTGCGCTGGATGATCCCATTGGGTCACGTTCGACCCTTTTACATAAATCATCAGTCAAGTGGGACGAGGTGTCCTACACAATGATTCCAATAGAGAGACTATGTTCTAGTTATGTAACTCGTTATGCACGCCTTGAACCTGAAATACCCTCATAAAATTGACTTTTTAAGGTTTAAGGCTATCCTAAACGAATGACGAATGTTGTTAGATTTGTAACAACTGTGTTAATAAACCGATGGAGAGAAAACAATAAATTGTTTGTTTAATTAACATATGTAAGTCAAAACAATTTTTTTGGACCACCTACTTTGTTTTAACCTGGCTTCAAAATAGGTCTTTTCATTTACTAAGTTCTCACAGATTAAATCTTTTAAATTTTGCGAATTATGTATGTACATATGTACTATATATATTAGACCCCTCTCGATAACTTTTTGCATTTTGTGCTAACAATTAAAAGTTCGTAAAGGAATAGCTCCAGACACGCTCGTTCTATACCCAACTGAGGCACGGTGTTCAATCAACCTTTCTAAAATAATATTTAATATTATGTATAATAATAATTAACTTCTCCTATTTCATAATAAATGGGTCAAATACCGACTTGCACATTCAATTGAATCCTGGATTTTTAGGTTTCATTACTTGCTTAAAGTTATAAGCATACATCTATACTTATAAATAAAAATTAAAAACTATTACTTATTTATTTTATGCTACTTTTTCCATAGTATGGAACACTTAAGAGTAGACCCTACGCAACTGCATATTCTGTAAATAATTGTCAAAAATTAAAAAGCACTTCAATTATTAAAGAAGGTATTCACATACCATGTATCGAAAAATCGTATTTTAAGAAAATATCTAGTTTAGTGAAAGTTTATTGATATGTAACAAATGTAAACACAGCAGAGCTATTTTATTTTAATTAAAGGAAGGAACTCCTTTTCAAAATGAATAGTCAATATTTTGTTAAAGACTTTCGTTAACCTTTCCTGGAATTATTTTAGCTTCCTCTAGTATTTCTCCTGAAGGAACTCATTTTCTGCTCAACATCGCTTCCTCCAAATATTCTTGGAATTGTATGAAGACAAACAAATTTTTCCAGACACAAGAGGTTAAACCTGGCCCAGCTGGCCAAAACGCAATAGAAATATTTTTTAAATGTCAATTAATTGTTCACATCAGCAACCCACCTACCTGTTGTTTGTCTGGAGCCGTCTGCCGTCCCTCGGTTATATGAAGTCCCATTATGAAGCCCTTCATAAGTAAGAAATTCCCTTTCAGCAAAAATGTCAAGAAAATATCTCAAGGATCTACGTAAACCATCTAGACAGTTTGCCCTGCTCTTGAAATCTTTTCAATCGATTTTTTTTGTTCATAAAATTGATGCTGTTTCCGCTGCTGTGCCTGGTGTATCTAGAAAAAATAAGAAGTAGTCACCAGGAGGTAAGTGAAAAAATCCCTTCTGGTGTATTTTATATGAATTGTCATTAAAACATGGCCTTGATGGAAAGGATTTGGTAATAAAGGACCTCCAACGCCTGACAACGCTACCTTGAAAACTTCAGATAAATAATGGTGGTGTACATGTAACGCCTACGATTAAATTTCAGTAGCCAGAAAGTGTGCAATTGTCCTTCGTTTTGCGGGAACGTAACGCATGTAACCCTTAACCTTAAACAACGTAATGCGAGAGCTCGTTTACGTTTGGGAATTAATAACCAGCTGCGAAAGACCATAGTAGGCAGGATGAACAGGAGTATTTTTATGAATGACCTTGACCGAATTGATATTTGTGCTGCTTCCACTGGGAGCCTCCCCAGAAACGACTTATTCTTTTCTTAATTACTTTTGTCCTTACAGATCCAAGAGAGCTAGCTAAACTGAAAGCAGAATTCTATGGACCATGTTTTAGGTGTGACAAGCTAATGTAATTAAGACTTACTTAATTTTGTAAACAGCTCTAGTAGTTACTAGGCGAACCATCGAATTAGCGACAGAGTAATGGATTTGTTCGTGAAGGATAATGAAAAGCACAATTAATTTCGTAAAACGTTGCAGATAATTAAATCTGATTTATCTTCTCATTAAACTTTGCGCTCATAAAATCTCCAGAGTTCTTTTCGGGAAGAGATTTAAATGAGACATAAAAATCAATCAATTGCGTGGGCAATGCATGAGGATTACGTGCAAAGCAAGAAACAAATTAAATAGCAACATAATTTACAGGATTTGAGTTCTTTGGTCTACTTTAAGGAATCTCTCAGATGTATTATGTGTATACTAAAATATTATTAAATCTTAAATTATTCTTCCCTATAATTGTTTTCTCTTTTTGAAACGTGTATAATTCCTATTACTGCTTATTCTAAAAATTAGGTTTAAACTTTCGATTTGATATTTAATTAATTTTATAAACGTTATGCCATTTTACACTAAATTGGTGCACCTATGAAATCACCAAAATCCTTTTGTGAAGATATTTCATTTATTACATTGCAAACGTGCCCTAGAAGAAAACAAATTTTATAAAGCAAAACTGCGTCAACTCTAAATTTGGACGTATAATATTTTTCAAAATATTTATGTATTATATTATAATAAAAAATAATTAAAAAGATATAAAAAAACTTTGATTTACATTTAACTATTTGAGAGACAATTTTCCTTTTAGTGAGCCATCTTTGGAGATATCATAGTGTTCCGTTAAAAAATTCGCATGGTATATAAAAATATTACAAAAAGAAGAATTTATGTCCAAAAATATAAATCTTCTATGTTTGTAAAATGTAGTTTCTTTATAGAAGTACAAAATACACATCTTATATATTTTATTTGAGTTAAATTTTCTTTCACCATGTGCGAAATATTTCTTTAGAATGAAGGAATCACATTCATTCTCAATCACCATATATTTATTGTTATTATTGCAGTAACATATGAAAGTAGCCTCAAGGATTTTATTTCTACGTTGGTTTAATTTGTAATATAATTTCTTTTTCGAATTTTTGTTGCTTCAAGTATAATAGATCGATTCAATTCGAAGTAAAGAAACTTTGAAAAGAGCTAATTCATACAAAAAGCTTTTTCCTCAGCAAAGCCGCAACCATTCGATCGAAATTTTCAAATCCTCCTAAAGATATGCTTAATGAAATCGCATTGAGTCGTACAACATGAAAGCGCCACGAATTTATTTTATCCGAGGCGAGGGAGATTTTATATCAAAGCAAACAGCAACAGATGGCCGATAGAGCTAATTATCATAAAAGTCTCTGTATAATTACATAAAATGAAAACATATCTCATGGCAAGCTCTGGTATTTCCACCCACTCACAAAACACCTGGGCTGCACCGACTCCTGACCTTTCCTCGCCGCCTCACCTGGAGTTGGAGTTCTGACTTTAATGTTACGGGATACGGAGCCAAAAGTCCTTTTTCTGAGGCTATTGAATTCTCTCCGTATAATTTCCAAATACTTTTTGCTCCGAAAACATCTCCCGAGATTGAATAACCGATGGAGGAGTCGCTCCAAGGTCTTTTACGAGCACCGAGTATATTTACGAGGAAAATTTCGTACCTGGGGAACCTGACGATGGTAAACTTTACTTAATTATTGGCAATACTTATTTACATGAACCCCGGCAGGCTCCTCGATGGTGCTAAGAAGCCTCGCCGATGTTACTAGTTAAGTTTCCGAGACAGTTTAATTGCCCTGGATACAGGTGGCGAAGCTGCCGTGACTCCTCGGAGATTAAATACAATTACTATCGGTTTCTCATAATGTATGCAAACGTCTTGTAACTGTGTTCAGTTTTGCAAATTAACTTAATTACGCATAATATCTTGCTACAGTGGCCTAGTTTAATTCACTTAAAAGTCTTAAAGTTTCAGCGGAAATATTGCTTGTTGTTGAGTCAATAATTGAACAGAACTTATAAGGAATTTATACTGAATATCTAAAATTCTAAAATTCGAAATTATTTAATTCTAACCGCAGATCACCAATTTAGAAAGTCTTTAAAATTAATTGTAAATAATTTGTCACAAACTATTTTTTTATTAAAATATAAATTTTAAAAAAGTAACGATTAAACTTAATAAAGCTATTTTGCAACAGCGTTTTTAAAGTTTTTATTTTTAAATTTAAATTTCTGGTTTTTGGGTATGATATCACAATTTTTAATACATCCCCCAAGAAATCTCATCGTTTCCATCTCGGCTAACCAAAATCCCAACTTATTAAAATCTCGAAATATGAAAATATCAACCATACAAAATAACCAAAAAAAAAGTAAAAATAATATTTTGAGTTTCGGCCGCAGCAGCTACAATTTGATGGGAAAATTAATTTTAAGTGAATTGTGACGAAAATGTGTTTTTATTATTACTCCCGGTATATTTAACTTTAAACATTTCGAAAAGTTTTATTATTGCATCAAGATTTTCTGGAAACTCAAAACAACAATGCGTACTACATAAAATATTATTTTTGTGCACACAAAAAATATGGTCCAGTTTTGTCGAAAATAAATCGAGGTATTCCTAGTCGACAATGAATAATACTACCTACGTTAGGGTTTTTGTTCTACGATTCTTTTCAAGTTGGGATTTTGTGAGTTTTAATAACTTAACAAAATCTTTATTTTGTCGTAATTTTAAAAATCAAGTTTTCATACCTCACCAGTTATTTACATACATATGTAAGTAAAATATCAAAAACAAAACCACCAAGTTTAGTTTCTGAGGTGCGAAATAACTTTTCAGCATGTTATAATATACTTTATTGGTAAAAGGTCGTTCCTCCCTTTCCGAGAAAAACATAGATTTCCTTATATTTAATTTTCATTTTTCGATAAGCAACCTCATATTTCTCAGACATAGCTACCTAAAATATGCATTAAATTTGGCTACTTCATGTTTTCGGGAAAGAATTTTTCCTTCGATTCTAAGAAAAGCCTATCTCTCCTACTAACTTCATTCTCTGCAATTTTATTTTTATTTTTCTATAAGATCTTGACGTACTTTTCATATACTTCAATAACTCGGCAAGTAAAACCAATCCTTTCTTCGAAAATTAATAAAGCTGTTTTAATTGAAAGCCACAATAATAATTATATTATGAAAAAATCTGTTATGAGGAGGTATAAGGGATTGAATATAAACAACTACATAGGATCAAAAGAAATTTAATTAAATCTTATTATTTGTACCGCGAAAAAATTTAAGGAAGTATTTAAGCCTGTGAACTTCAGTTTGTTATCCATACAACGAAATTAGGGCGAAGGATTTGTCCAATTGTCAGAGGGACGGTAAAGGAAATTCTTAAAATTCAAGATTAAGCCTAACAGGTTGAATAATCTCGTTGTTTTGATTTTCATTAGAAACGATGGCAATGGTTCTGAAAAACGTTAAATCTAAGCCAGTTGAAATATTTACATCGTTAATTTTTTTCAATTGAAATGCAACGATATTTTTATTATTGTGTATAGAATTCAGTGGGTTTTAATGATGTTGATCTTAAAGTGATTTTTCTTCTGCTTCTTCAGTAAGTTGAAGGGATTCAGAACCACGCATTTTATTTCGGTGCGGGTTTTGTTATTTTTTAATGAGGGTATATTTTTCTTTATAAAAATTTTGCAATCTGTGACCTTGTTCGATAACACAGGGATAACAATAATAAACTTAAAGTTCTTTCTTATTTCAGTTTTGTGCGCCGAATGAAGGGAAAAATATATGTATTTTTGTTTTAACGTCTACAAAAGATATTTTCCTATACCTACATAACAAACCAAATATGTTTTCCTCGCTTTTTGGGATTTTGCACTAAAATTAGAAAAGCGGAACTCTTATAATTATACTTCGGTGTGATTCTCTAAACATTCTGAAAATATATGTACATATCTATTTTTTAAATTTTAATTCTTAAAGGTTTTGATTTGTAGTGTTTTTGAGTATTTATTTCGATTTATAGTTCTGAAGAAACTTATAAAGATTAAATAAGCTAAAAATGAATTTTTATCTATTTATAACTTTATTTAAAAAAGTCGCACAGTCCTAAAAGCTCATAATCCTGATTAATTAAATTCAGACTTAGATTATAAAATATATGTGGCAAATGTTTGTTTAAAAATAAAATATTGTAAAGCACCCACTTTAGTGTCTGGCCCTTCTGCAACACTCAAATTTTGGGATCATGCACTTCTTAATGTCTTTTTTCAAATGCAATAAAACTTCAGTTCATTGGCACCAGAGATTTCAAAATTTTGGACGAAACAGAGGAACATAAAACCTGGAGCCAGTGATATTTGACTGGCATTAAACTGCAGTAATGTGCTCCATAAATCGCCCGTTGCGTCATAATTCTACATTCTTCCCCAAACCTGACATCGGTCCGGATGTCGCCAGGGTATTTTCTGAGGCTATCATTATCTCTGTCAGCATCCGTTCACACCATCCATTAATCGTCCGAAACACTCTGGGTGATTAAACCTGCGAAATGTGACTGCCCGCGCACCATAAATTCGCAAATTCCTTTGTTAATGATTTTATTAGTTCGAGATACTTTCTACTGCGAGAAAAAATTGCCGCGTCTTTCCAGGAATGCGGCTCGACTCGATTATTGATCATGAAAGATTTACGCAATTTTTTGGGTGCGAATAAGTGGAGCACAACCCAAAGTTCACTGAGAACTTTCCCCGGATTGGACGGTGGCCAGGAACATCCCCAGAAGTGGCACCCACTTGAATGGGCATCCTGAGGAATGTGTTTTCGGGCCCCTTCCGATTTTCTGTTTATTTTCGAGGAAGTGTTTTCACCTAAAGTTATTCACCTCACGCTGCCCGAAAAGGAAATTTCCCGCGAGCTTCACTGACCAGATCACTCATTTCCTCACGAGCCACAAGTGATTCATTAGTCATTTTACGACAAGAGTGCAAGATTTTCATTTTCTTAAGATTTGCGTCTTGTATTCGCTCACGAGTGAGGTGGTGAATGTCAAGTGACGTATAGTAGCTACAGATTGCAAAATACCTACGCCCACAAATTTCAATTTCATTTTTGTGTACAATACTGGAATATCTATGTCTCTTCATCTGGTATTTATAGATGACTCGAAACGTTTCACATCTATTTTTACGCTATGCGAATTTTTTGATCTGAGATCGCGAATGCATTTAAGCGATTGAGAAGAATTTACTTGATTTTCTTTTGTGATCTAAGAAAAATTCAAACGAATAATAAACGTAATGAAACGACACAAAAAATAGTCGGCCTAGTAGTTTTTCAAACTTCCGTAGACGTGTTTATGTTATATTTTACATTTTAAAATTCAATTTAATAAAACCAATATACAAACATACGAGTATGTTACACATTCTATTTCACTTGATATTTTGTATGATGGAATAAAAATTTTCAAATTATATTTATGGTTCAGAATTTTGGAACACTAATTAAAAATATTGTTTACTCTCATGACGATAGAAGCTCAATAATGTATAATATGTAGATATATAAAAGCAGTAAAAATGATTAAGACCAAAACGCAGAAATTTTTCTACAGTTCGCATAAATTATATAAAAATGACCTTTTACATCAGAAGCTCTAATGTTCTGCACATTGTAACACTATTCGGCATAATATTGTTATGTATCATTTTCTAAAGGGAATACTTTTCGAACTTCTTAATTTTTTCAAACTTCGAAGAACTTTTAACTCCTTTATAAGAGAAACCTTGCTGAAATTGACTTTATAAAATAATTATTCCATAACATTGAGGAATTGTGGTCAAAGGTTTTCCTTTAGCAATTCACATGAATGGGTGAATTTATTTGAGATGAATTTAACAAGAGGCTTCCTGTTACGTCAAGTTATGGATAACGTACGTAAGTGCCAAGGTGCACCTGTACGCTTTGAAATATGCCCATTGTGTGAATTCAATGAAATTTATCACAATCAAGCATTTGAAATTTGTAGAACTTGTTGAATAGCATTTACAACGAAATTATTTTCCTTAGGTGTAGGTATTTATTTTGAATTCTACAGCACTGCTGACATTTTTAAAACTTTAAAAGAGATAATTTTAAATAACGTGCATAGCTGAACAGTAACAGTTTCTGATACAATTTTAAAACTCCTTTCGCAATTAACAAAAGGTCATAGAAATTTATACCGCATTCTAAATTAAAGCTTTCATATTATAGAAATCTGTAGTTAAAGTTAAAAGATTTTATTTAAATCTTTCTATTTTTTCTAATGACGAATTTAAAATAAAAAAAAAAATTCAAAAGTTACTAAAAGACGATTTTACTGCTATTAAACCTCATGTTCCAGAAATCTATGAAAAAATCTTATTAAAATTACATATTCAATTACTAGAAACGATTTTCAAAAATTAACTTGTCAAGCATCAAATTAACTAATTACATGCGTTGCTCTCAACATACTGCGATCTACATAATTTCTGCGCAGTTGTTCTATTATCTCGCAATTCTTTTAAGTAATACGTAATCTCCCAGCTTTTTTAAAATAATAAAAAATATTTTTCAATTTAGGTACCTCACATTTCCTCTGTAAAAATAAACACTTCCTGCAAAATAAAGCCGCAGGGATTAGTTAAAAGGTCACATGTGCTGAAAAGCAATTCCGCACAATAAAATCGTAGAAAAGTCTTCGGCTTAAACTGGTGCAACCTTCAAAGAAATCAGGTAAAGGGTGACCAGGTAAAAGGTGTTTGTTACCCCAATTAAGACCACAGGAATGTGGAGAAGGCGCAAAAATCATTGTTAATTCGCAGAAAGCAGCAAAAATTCCCGCATCTACGGAAAGGGAGATTTTTTGATCAAACAACATTTATCTCGGTATGTTATCGTCGGGGTGCAATAAATTCCACCATTCTCATTGTTATTCACCTGAAGTTGAAGTGGATTTATCTGAAATCATCTTGTCGCTGGAAGAATTCGTGCTATTTGCAAGCTGGCTGAGCGCACGAAATTCCTTGGGGCTAATCACTATTCAAATATATAATAAGAAAAGTTTTACTTAAGTTTCGCGAGGAAGAGCTTTACATTCGCGAGATAGCGTCGCGAAGATACAACAGGTCGGCACTGCGAGTTCTTCCCATTCAAAAATAAACCTCGTTCAGTTTTGGGGGCTTTCGGAGGCGCCTCGCTTCTACGCAGACGCCCCTGAAATGGTTGGAACAGTGAAACGAAGATTTCCTATCCCAGAATTTCTATGGCAACCAAAATTCCTGTCGACCGAGATATATATGAATTGGCCGGCGTCCGGAAACCCTCCAGTCTGCAAGTAGAATTCGCCGGGTAGATCTCACCTAGAAAATCAGTGCGAGATAATTGAAGGCTGGATAGACTTATCGCAACTAAGAGGACCTAAGGCAGTCTATAAAAGTGTTGGCATTTTGTGAGGTCTTTCTGTCCATAGTTCAGTGGAAGTGAATTTAAATTTAATCGGCAGAGGGTGGTGCATCCCCAAATATATTCTGGACGTTATTAAAATCAAAAAACAAAAATTATTGATAGTGTGAACTGAAAAAGCTTGGTCTAAAAAAGACAAAAATCAAGAAAACCAAGTGACTCAAATACAATAAATTTCAGTGCAAATTGTGATTAATATTTTTTTAAAAACGACTTCCCACACCGTCGCAACCATAGGACAACATAGGAATTTTATAAAAGGTGAGTACATAGAAACCGCAATTTTATTGATCCTTATTCTGGCATTTAAAAGACAACCGAACACCCACGTTATAACTAGACTTTGTGTTTTAAAAAAGTTCCCCAAAAGTAACTAATATTAAGGAATTCTTAAAAATTTCTCGCAAAGGCTGCTAGCCCCGGGCGCGGAAATGTTTCCATAAATTTACCATTTTGCAAGGAATTTACCGCTTCTGTCGAACTTTTTGAAACACCTAACGAACCTGGAAGCATGTGATTTAGGAGGCTTCTTCCAAGACAATTCGGAGAGCCTTCACGACTTAAAAGCACCTTCGATTAAAAAACCCCGGCACGGATCCTCTTTGTTGCCAGGTTTCGCCAAATTTATTCAACCTTCTACACCCTCCGAGTTCATTAAAAGGATCCAAGGCGGCAAGACAAGAAAGCAGATAAAAGGGCGCTGAGAGGAAGATTTGTGGCCCAATGGGACTCAGATTCCCGCGAGGAGATTTTTTCTATTTTGTTAGACCTCCCTCGATTCAAACCATTTAACGTTCACGACTGGTCCTTTTAAGCATTTGTCGCGGCACTTGCCCTTTTCGCTCTATGGGAAGAGCCTGAAATTAAGTTTTCCTATTACAGCGCCCCCAAGAACTTATGTTTTCGGGAATAGGACTTGATTTGAATTCCACTCCCTCAGACACATCTTATTTGTATTGTTTTGAATAATACATAAATCAGGCCACAGTGGTACCCAAATTAAATTATAAGGGACGCTTGGGTACTTTGAACTTTCCCCAGTAGCTAAACCAAGCTCAAGGTCGACTTTTAAATAATTTTTAAAAGGAGTTCTCCCTATTTTTATGATTTTTGTGTTTTCTGACTCACGACAGAATATATTCCTGTGTGTGGTTATTAATGAACTGCGAAATATTTATTGAATTTGTTTTGTGATTAATTGATATTTGTGGGAGGCTTTCAATAAAACAGGTGATTATTTAGCTTACCACATTATTTCCAAGTTATATAACAAAATGAGTGAGCACAAAAAATAATATGATATAGAATTAATTTATCTTACAAATGACTATGAAGTGACTGTGACATTGTAATATTCGCTCTATTCAGAAGACTAAATATTTTGAGAATTAAGTCATAACTTGGTAGGTGAGTCAATAACTCGTCAGAGTCGTAAGAATCATTATTATGATATAATCAGATGGTTTGAGCAATATTTTATCTACAAATTTTATCTTGAACGTGATGGCATGACAAAACATAAACTACAATATAATGTAAGTAAAAGGTAATTGATAGTTATATTTTGTGTCATATTTAAATTGATTTATGAATATTCCTTTGTAATAAATGAATTTAGCGATTATGGTCCAAATGTAGAATAAGAAATATAATTTTGAAATTACTTTTGGGGGTCGTTATTGAAGTTAAAGTTGCATTTTTCGTTACGGCAAATGGCGTATAGCATCACAACTTTTTTTTTAGGCTAAAACATAAAACTAAAAAAAATGTTTAACTATCAAACATATTTGCATATATATAAAACTTACCCTATTTTATGAAGAAGTGGCAATTTTTTGAAAATATTCAAATACCGATTTTAACAATAATATATTTGCATTCAATTTTTTCTTTAATTCCTAATGTTCATCTATCATAAAAAATATATAAGCTATCGAATGAATTTTGAACCCACTCCATTGCACTGATATTTAGAACTAGACTTGTCTAAAAACTAACACTCTATTAGCACATTATTTTAAAAATTGAAACTACGAGTATTAAAGTAGGCACTTATTTATTTAAATTAATCAATTGTATGTACCTATTATAAAAAGGATACTCTCAAAACCAAGATAACAAAATAAATAATTTGATCATATTTCAATTTATATGAGAGTTTCTATGAGAAATATTTGAACATTTCAGTAAAAGCCTAATGAATGGTTTTTATCTCGAAAACAAGTGCATATATTTCTATTAAGCAGCAATATGTAATTTGGAGTACGTACAGTAAATATTGTCTAATAGATATCTAAGCACGTAGCTATAAATAATGAGCTTCGAGTATTTATCGACATCAAACAGACTTCGTTTAACATTAACACCTTATGTGATTTACGACTTTGTTTATCACATTGCTCCTTAATTTCGAGCAGGGAGGGTAAGAAACGATTCCTTCTCTAATCAATTTCATCTAAATATGCCAAATACATTCGCTATAAACAAATCGACATACCTTTAGTTCAATGTAATTTAATTTTGCGAAGTAGGAAGTGTATGCCACTACGATTTATAGACCAGTCAAATTTTATAGGTGACAAAATACTTATGCTGCTGGTGAGACTTCTTAAATGATTTTTATTATATGAAAAAAAATAATTCTTAGAATTATTTGGCACGTCTAAAGGGAGTAATAAAACTTGATAGAACATTTTTCGTTGTAATGACTTCTGTGGGCGTTTAAGTGGTACAAGATGAGTGGAAATGACTGTAACATTTCCTTCATTACTACAATTGACCTCGACTTTGAGAATTCTGTGAACCACATCCGGATAATACAATTGTAGAACAGAAATTCCCATTAAATTCGTAATGTCTATAAAATTGTTAATGGATCAATTTCCGCGTAAAAGCACAAAATTTCAAATATTCTTAAGCCTCACTTAAATTTAACAAACTCGTTTCCTCTTCCAAGGGGTGTTTATACTTTTGTTCTAGAAAATTTCTTCTTACAACACTTAAACTCTCTTCGGAAAAGGGAAATTAAATTTCAAAGCTTTTCCAAAGATTTTGTGGCCCGACCCGGAATCATCAAGTAGACAATAGGATGACAAAGTATTACAAAGGAGCTTTTCTTAAAAGTTTTAAATGAACAGTACCCTTCTAAGAATTGCCTAAATGGTATTTCACGAAGAGGGATTTTTGTCATAATTTACATTTAGGTATTTACAATATTTACTATTCAAAGCATTTCCTTATTATAAATTTGGAACTTCTATGAAGTACACATATTAAGATTGCGTCAAAAAAGGAACTTTGAAAGGCGTAAAGCCATTTTGTAGTAACGTCTTTCTGAATTTTGCATGAAAATATCGATTTTATAACGTTATTACATTTTTGCGTAATAAATTTGACAAGAGGTTCTGATATTATTAGTATTCAATTAATATTGTCGTATTTTCAAAATTAATGCCCAGAATATTAGTTTTACTGCATTATTATAATCATACATTATATTTTTCAATATAAACCTACCTAATTATATATTAAATCTATTTTTCTAAATACAGTTGGTAAAAACACCTATTGGGTATTAATATTTAAGCTATAAAACCAATGTCGTTTACAATTTCGGCAAAATTTATGATCATTTTTTAGAGAGCCTCCTCCATCGAGCAATTAAACCAGTTTCAAAATAATTAAGACGTTCCTCATGTTGTCGCATGTAACGACCCAGAAAGTAGAAAACGCTCTGTCCGAAAATATTTGATCTCAGCACGTTTTATATGAACCACAACTTGGGCAAGAATCCATTCTGCTCTATTTGTTTATCCGCGGGCGCGCTTCTTTCTTCCGCCGCGGTACACAAATTGGGTTAAGAATTAATAATCAAATATTTTTGCAACCTCCGAACATTCGGGGTGTATGCAAACAAACTATCCGCCGCGAATACGGCGCATTTCGACACGCTTCGTAACTTCGGGAGGTAATTCGCACGCTCATTTCGAAACTAGCGATGTCCCAATTAGCGCCGCCGTGTGTCTACAGTCAGCATCATGGCGACAATTTATTTATTTGGGTAATAAACTGAAATGATTGATTCGGGTGTCTGCACTTAATTTTGCGGTCTTAATTGTTGCGATTTATTTAGAGAGCATAGTCAGGAATCCCTGGAATTTCGGGATTGAGAAAGCCCGTCTCTGTCTTTATCAAATTGTGGAAACTTTTCAAGGTTCACTGTCCCAGCTACCGCTCTGTTCCCAAAAATCTACTTCAAAAATTAAACGTAAATTTAACGTATGTTTAAGAGAAGATAAGATTAATTTTCGCTTTATTTATTTTCATTGTCTTGCGACTTAATGCGAATGGCACAGGGTGATTCACCGAAATATAGCCAACTATATGTCGCGTTCTTTTTAGACTGTGTTAACAAATAAACGCATGTACACAGTGTTTTATCTCTCTGGCGGATAAAATTTCGAAATCTGTAAGTGGTGTAAAACACGCAGTCTGTTCGCTGGGCTATTTTCAGGGCATCCTATGTTTAGGAGGTGTGTTTTCTGGTGCCACACACTCGCCCGGAGTTGTTTTCTATACATACCAAATTTTATTGAATGTCTCAGACAGAAGTGCATGGAATAAATAGCTCAAACCATCAGACTTCGGTTTTCGGGATAGTGTGGTATAGTGCACTTTTCCCTAGAAATTTAAATGGGATGCCAAACTCTTCTTGGCGGCTAGTTGTTACCTAATCGAGGGACTTGCACTGATGCATACCATCGAATAGAAGCACTCCACTTTACTTCCGCACTTCTAGGAATGCAGGGCTTGCTCTTAATGTCTAGATCATTCACAAAAAAATTAAAGTTGAGGTATTATATTTCGATTGCAATGTGTATGATTCGGATACGAGAAAATTCGATTAAAATAGGTCATTCAAAAGCCTTCTGGAAAACCTTTACTATACACATATTAATTTACAAAATTTCGAAAAGTACCCTTTGAATAACAAATAAATACATAACTATGATAATGAATTCTATATTTGAAATTTTGTTGGTTTCTGGCTAGTGAAAAACTTGTAGAAATTGAATCTATAGCTACAGATACCACATTGTACAGAAACGACTGAATACTTGTTCAAATTTACTCCATCTCTGGAACAATTCATCATTTTAAGAGCGTGGGTGTTCAATTATTCACAACATTGCTCTATCGACTACTGCCCACATTGTTGATACAAATTAGCATACGTACATACAGGTATGCATACATTACAAGTTCGCAGTGCAGTAGTCGACGTAAAAACATCAATGTTAAATGCTTTAAAGCTCCAACAAAATCCAAAAGTCCCTTGCTTGGCGTCATCACAGAACCAGAGACGTAGGACGCATCGAATTCGTCCTAATTGTTGCTTCTTACAAATCCCTACGGCACTCAGAAAGTTTAACTTTCCTTAAAGCATAAATACACTGTATATCTGAAATTGAAACAATTTAGCCGAGATTACAGCTGCTGCTGATGGTATACCTATAGCAACGTTATTTTTAGAAATAATACAAGAAAATCCATAAAATGAAAATCTTGTACATCCTTCTTGTTCACTTAATTTGAAATTTATAACATTTTTACTTCTTTCATATTCCTATCGTGCAATTTTCTTTGAATACAAAATGCTAACATGATTTTATTTTACCACCTTCGAAAAATTGAGAAAAAACTCAAATAAGCGACACAATTACATCGAAGAATTTTATTTAAGACAAAATCCCAGCATAACGAAGCCTTATTTTAATTTCACAATTTTGCTCTGGTTACGTATTGCCTCAAGTTAAAACAAATAAAATTTTCTAGAATAATATTTCACCTTGAAAGACATTTGCGTTGGTGTTAAATATTATTTCCAGGACTTATGATCACGAAACTTCAGGCTTATTTAATTTGATTAGAAATATATACTTTATAATTCGAACACAATCCGCTCAGGATTATTCCTCGTTGTACTGACTGCTTTAAGCTATTTAATTTCTTCTGTGAATAGGTATTTTGAGGCAAATCCCGGAGCCGATTCATTTCAACAATTATTTCTTAAGTTTGTGCAAATAATGAAGTATTAAGACTAAATCTGCCCGAAACTTTTTAATGGTTACGTATTACTTATAACACCAAGACTTATTTGAAGTGAAAATATTTCTGAAAATTTCTATTATTTTAAAAACACAACATTTTTCTTAAGTTGCGAATACAATACTAAGTTGTCACTCAAACATTCAGAAGTCTTCTATTCTCGTTGAGTTTATGGCGGAAATGTGCCAAATGACTCAATTTCGTGAGCCAGGCAGTTCTTCTGTTCAATTAATTCCGTCGAGCAAATTGTTTATTTTCTGCATCTTTTATTGTTATTATTTTTTTATACACATTTATTTTTCGTTTCTTTTTTATATTCAGAGTTTGAAGAAAATTACATGAGCACGTATTTTATATAATTGTGTATCAACATGTTTTTGATGGTAAGGTTGGCTCATCTTAAATTTATTAATCTAAACCGATTTACAAAGTAGTTGAAATTTTGATCTGAATGTCTTTACCATCAAAGCATTGTTTAAGGACAAGTTTATTTATTCCACAGCGATTAGTCTTCCTTAGTTAACCTTTTCAAAAATCTCGTATACGGTGTAATCACGACCTGGAAAGAAATATTTAAAACACCTGTTGGTGGGTGAGCACCGTGATTCTCGGTATTTAAACCCACGTCCAATGCATAATTATGTGGCACCCACCTAAATGTGGAATATGCTTTGATGACGTGATATAAAATGCTCTTCTTTATTAAAAATTAAACATTTTCACAGCGCCATTTTAAAAAGGATTTGGGGCAAAGGTTGAGATTGTTTCGATATTTTTTTTTTGTCCAGTAATCGAATAAATAAAAAATTAAAAAGCTTGGCAATCACGAACGCACTGTGGTGTTGGTTACAATTTACATCGCAGAAAGGTTTAATGTCTGGTGTGGGTGTTGTCACTGGCAGATTTTTCAATTAAATTTTTTCCTGGAATTAATTGATAAAGGATTCTTTGTAATATTTACAGATTGTTCATTTACTTTGTTATCTTTTAATTTGTACATTTATTAAAGAAAAATATTTACTTTTAAACGAAAGCTCAATAACATTTAACGCTTCTTTATGAATCATTTATTTTTTGCAAATGTTTTCATTCTATATGTTCTCTTTTGAAGCACTTATACGATTAATGCAATTGAAATGGTATTCCATGCTGCTGAATCAAAATGCAAATCTAGTTTGAAACTACTCAGAAATAAAAAGAAATATCTATTGAAATTGGAACCTCACGCTGAATCCCCCATTATGAGTCGAACACATGCTTCCACTATCATCAGGTACAATATAGATAGTTAAGATTTTCTACCTTGCAAACGAGAAATATTTGTATAGATTTTGACTCAATAGCTACTAATATATAAGGCCAATCTCACAGCTTCAGACATAAATAATTGAGCAGCGTGAACTACACATTCGATAATTCAAAAAATTCCTGAAATACTCAATTACCAGCCATCGTAACGTAATCGTTGTAACCCAACATAATTTTCTTAAAAATTTTCCTATGTCACGCAATCTTCCCAAACAACATTTTACACGTGGGGCTACTTATCGTATTAGGTGGAAAATCATCCGGAGCAAACCAATCCTGGTGAAAAAAAAGTGTTTATTCAAGGCATGCCAAAATAAACGTCACTGAAAATGGTATATAAAAAAAAAATGAAAAATGTGCGTCGATTCCCTTTTGATTCGCCATCCATTCAGATCAAAGAGGCATTCGCCAGCAAATCCATTCGACTGGTAGTTGGAAGCTACACCCCACGTCCTTCGTCCTTCGTCCTTCTTGCCCTTATAAATTTCAAGCCACCCACGCAATTGCCATGGCCTACTTTTGGCGGCAGCACGTGTAAGTAAATCCTCCTTGAGGGGCTTACGGAAGAAGCAGCGACCGACACCCCAGTGGAATCCACTATAATTTCATCACGACTTTTCCCCTCGGATAATCCTTAGACAAAATAGACGCAGACGGTACGAGTGCTCCAATGGAGCCTGCCAAGGGTGGTTTGCGGGGGTGTATAAATCGATAAAAATTGGCCGCTGTACCGTACCGATGGTTGCTATCGCTAACACCTCGAACGATACACCCTCTATTATTGCCCTTATAAAGCCGCGTCAGCCAAATTTGTATTCATCAGGTTGTCGGAATCGGAATACCTGAGCTAAGGGCAAATGGTGCTCATTCCGCGTTGGTTCCGCAGCTCAATCTGCCTATCCTCTGGCGGCCCACAAAACAAGATATTCGCAAGGTTTTTGAGCCATGTCAACATAGTCCTGCTAAGTCGACAGGTCGCTGATGGAATTCAAAGAAGGACCTCGACTTGTCCCGCCATTACGGTGACTGTTACCAACCACGGAAGCCGCCCAATCCTACTCTCTATAGAATGAGTAATACTCAGCATCCAGGCAGCAAATACTGGAACGGCAAATGACATAGATACTGTAGAAGTCCATGATTCCTACATAAAATGAAAATAACATCTCGCTTGTTGTCATACGAAAAAATTTGCAATTGCTATCGAACAGCAATTCAAACAAGGGCGATCTTTCTTTTGTTCTGGTTAAATGAAAGAAATGAGACGATTTTTCCACTTTTCGTTTTCCTTTTTCTGGTTCGATTTAAATAAACAATTATAAACCTATTCCGTCTCAAGGACGCTTAAGAAGAAAATTTAAATAAAATTAAAATTTTCAATAAACCAACTTAAAAGACTATTATGTACAACCTTAAATTCACAGTCTCAAAGTCCAACTAAAACTAATGCTGATTAAAATATCTAACCCAATTCTACTTCTGATTTTCAAAGAACTCAAAATCAATGAAAAGGAATATCAAATATTAGAAAAATTATAATTATAGCGCCATGGTCACTGAATTAATTAATTCAAGCTATTTAATAAATTTATAACTAATTAATACATTCACATTTTAAACTATAGAAGCTCTTTTAATATAAATTTAAATTCATCAAACGAACTTTTGAATAATGCAAAAACGCCGATCAGTCAGAATTCTAGAAAAATACAATGCATATAGTTTTTTTTTATTTTTAAGATCAGGGATCCAATTAGCCAAGCAATTAATACATTGGCACAATACAAATTTTATAAATAAAAATAACTTCAAAACGACCATAGTTGCCATTCAAAATCAAGTGCCAAATATTTGGGGATGCTTTAATGAAGTGTCGCATTTCAAATAAGTACCAAACTTCGAAACTAACAAGCTTTAACCTTAAGCTCTCCTTCTCAAAATTAATATCCACAACTTCCGAATGTTGTAAATTTGGATCTTTAATAAAGGCAATGATTCGATTAAGGGGTTAATACCATCGGTGTTAAGGTCTCTTATCTTGTGGTAAGCGAAACTATAACAGAAAAAAATATCCCAAAATTGTTCATTCATTCCAATCAATTACCCGAAGGTCACAGGGAAAAAATAGGTTAGAAAAGCGCCCATAGAAACCGCCAGTATCCCAGAAAATTACCACCACCTTCGTTGCCTGAGCACACCAAAATCCCTTAAGCAATCTAGGGATTTTCCTGTAAGTGAGATTGACACATCACCAGCCTTCCAGAAAATTTGCTGTCCCATTAGAAGTTAATCAATTTGGGTACCATTTAGCCCAAATGTAGAGGGTGGCCTTGAAAATACGCTCCTTGGCTCCTAGTCTTCCAGCGGGATCATATCATAAACATCCGAGTGGAACGGGCTCATTAAATGGGATTAGGAGGCTTGTCTAATCCAAAATCTCAGTCGAAAGCTTTCAACCCCTCGTTTAATTAACGCTCGAGTCAGATTGCAATTGCGTTTAGTTGCTTTCTTGGAAAATCGCATTTTACAGGTAATGGTACACTTGTTGCTGGGTAGTTACCCTTCGACCGAGTTAGAAGAAAATAGATTGATAGATAGTGCCGAACTTTGGGTCTCAGAAACCCCGGAAAGTTAGAAAAAGAATTTCATAGCATCCCATCGACTTGGTTCTAGAGAGCTCTTCCGTGATTCAGAGTAATCCTCTAGAGATCATTAAACTCTAGATGAGCTTCATGCAAGCGGTAACCCTGTAATAAATTCCTTTTAGTATCAAAATAAAACTGCCGCCGCGTTTTTGGGGATGTGTGGCAAGCGACAGCTTCCCAAAGTATCAAGAATGCTAAAAATGTTTGTGTAGTGATTTAAAAGATCGCCCAGTAAAACAACTTGCCAGAGACAGGGTCAAATTCGAGCTGATGAAAATTCAAATTTTCTTAGTCACATCATTCGTTGCGCAAAATACAACTTAAAGAAATTTTCAAGACGGACGGAGATTTACAATGACACGATTCTGGCGCCAAGACTTATAATCGTAAAGAAAATAAAATCAAGAACGTTTTCCCTGCTTAAAAGCAGCTGTTTTCTGTGAATTTTCCGAAATATAAGCGTGCGGTTCGCGGCATCGTATTGCACTTTTATTCCATGAATACATCATAGTGACCTGGCATCGCATGAGTAATTCCCATTTCGTGTGCCGGCGCTTTTCACAGATTTTCGAATTTTCATCTGAGAAGGAAATCCCTCTGAGACAATTATTTTTTTCGTAGCCACGAGAGCAGTTTTTGGCGACCGTCCAAGGCTTCGTTGTGCAATTTACTGCGCTTAGGAAGTATTTTATCGTTCGTTTCGATGGTCCCCAAAGGCCCGAATTTCTCAGAAAAGATTAAGAACCCCTCTCTCTAGTTCCCAAATTGGCATCGTGTGTAGTCTAATTTGTAGTACATTTTTTATCCTGACTTTCCAAGAATTTTTCAAGTACAGCTGCTTGATTCCTGGATATATTGGTACATAGCATTAATTTACTCGCAACATAAAATTTTCCCGACAATGACTTCCACGTGCGATGTTTAAGTCTAGGAGACAGGCATAATTTACAATACAGCTTACGAATTTTGTCATTTAAATTGGCCTGAAACGCACGCGAGTATTACCACCAATTTACGTCATCAAGAGTCGCCAAGAGTGTCAGCAACAAATTTCTATATATTTCAAACTTCTATAATTCATTCATTAATTTGAAAAAATAATGAAAGGCGTAGTAAATCTTTTGCAGCTTACCATGTCTTTGAAATTCGCCAAGTTCTTGACGCACCGCACAAGTCGATCTTTGAGAATGTATACCAGCCTAAGTTATCTAGGTCTACAATTTATATTGCATTTATTTTGCACCTGCCGAAAGTTTTCGTAAAACAAATTTGCGATTTTCGCGTCTTCATTCATTTTCTATTTACCCTTTACTATGTATTTTAAAATTATTTCTGTTTACCTTTTTTTCTCCTGTACCAGTTCTTACAAGCATTTTTAGATTTTGTTTAGTTACATTTTCCAAAAAAAGATTCATTCAAATGAAAGATATACAATACCTGTTCAAAATTTAGGAAGTTATTTTTAAACACATTCAGCTTGGTACTTTTACACGGAGTGACTTTATGAATGAATGTTTTTACTTGAATGTTTCTTTTTATGGAAATGGAGAGTTAATGTAAAATACCTCTGAAGATTTAGGCTAATCCGACTAATTTAAATTTCATGTCCACTAAGAGCTGCATATTTTCTAAGACGGAAATAGAAGCTACTCTATTTTGGATGTATTTATGTAGATGCATACATTGATTGCCAAATTTGAAAACAAACCAAGTATTTTTTTCTAGAGCTATGTACACACTGAACTATCGAAAATAATCATTTTGATCATATCTATAGATGTATACATAATATATGTAGATGAAGTTTATATGCAATAGTGTAAGCCACCGAAAAATAATGAGAGTTTTATAAAAGATAAAAAATTTTAATCGGATTTTTTTCTATTTAATTATTTTAACAAATAGTTTAAAAACAGCGAATTTAAACAAAGTTAAATAAGTTTTACGACATACATACATAACATATTTTTGGCGCGCATTTATATGTACAATGTAGTTAACGTAAAACCACATGAACACCTACGTCATAAAACCACATGTAACCTTTTAAGCAATTAATTAAGTTCAACAACCTGCAATCAAAGGAGAATAATGATTGAGGTGTAACCCTATGCCCTTTAGAAAAACAAGCTTTGGAAAACTAAATAATGGAGGGAATTTGTTTTTCAAAAAGACTCTTTAAATGAACCATATGTGCACAGTCAGCCACAATAATTACTTACCCAATTCAGTCTACCATAAAACACCTGCCAAACTTCTTCGACAAATAGATTGACAAAAACCAGAAAGAAGATGAACCATCCCACAATATGTCAAAGAAGCAATTATTCATGGGGGTTGAATTACTTGCCCTTTATCTTAGGCACAATAAGTAAAAAGGGGATATAAAGACCCACGCCGATGAAGTGACAACTTCATGCAAAATGGGGGGCGAGAACGGAAAAGGAACGAAAATGGAAAGCTAAATGTTAATCGCATTAAACACCGATTCAATCATGCCCCATTGCGTGCTCAGTCTTTTGGAAAAGTGTTTGGGTTTTTTGTCCTTTTGTCGTGCTTAAACGACATGTTTTCTTCGCACCATTGAAGCCTTACAAGCTTACACCAAAGTGCTACTATTTGTTTTGATGGAAAATTCAAAAATATCTGTAAGAGATACATGGCAAATATGTCAAAAAAAAATTTGCATCTAAGATTTAGATTATCTCACCATGACTTATAGCTTCTACTAAACACGAAAACAGTGGAAAAATCAAAGTTTGCAGAAAGAGATAATTTTGATAAGATTTTTTATCTTATTTATCAAATCTCGTGAAACTGACGACTTGCACAGTTCGCGCCTGACACATAAAATTCACGAGTAAAAATTCGCCTAAAATAGAAACAAAATTCCTCTATGTGAGCTGAACTATTTCGTTCTGGAGATTTGTAGGGAAATTGGATATTGGATATGTATCTTTGGAACAAATTCATTTCGTTTGCGCAGTAGCGCGGGGAAAGGGCCAAATCTGTTTGATATACTATTTATAGCTACTTTTATCTGGCCGACCACAAAAATGAAATTTCTCTGCTACGAAGTGGAGCCGAATAGTGCTCCATCGACCCACAATTTGTCTGGGAATGCGGTAGAGAGTCGCCACATTTTAAGGAGTTTCTGGAGTTGGGGAGTTGACTTTTGCAATATTGAAGTTTTGTTCAACTATCTGGGCGTCAATCATTTGTACGATCCATAATTATCAATGATTTACACTCACAAAATTAAAACTAAATAATGAGGTTCAGAAAGTTGGTAGCAGTCCTTTTAGTCCCAATTCATTTGGATGACTGTAAGAAAATAATATTGGTAAAATTCAACAATTATTTAAACCTTTTCAATTTTTATTGTAATTTTTGAAAACACTCTTCATACTTTTACTTGAAGTTCAAGTTCAACAACGATAAATAAAAGCTGATATGTACTACATAATGGAATATAATACATTGATCTCGTAATTATTCCCCGATAATAACAAAATAAAGCACAAATTTTATATTTTTTAATAAGTAACTTTTCGAATAACATACATAAGGGGAGCTATAAAATACTAAAAAACTTTTTCTCATCAATGTATACAATATTCAAATTAATCCTCGCACAACTTTTTTAAATTAACCTCGGTTTATTTTTTATGAATAATGAAATAACTTCTGGCTTAAAATATAAGTTGTGAACTTTTTTTAAACTTCAATTTCATTGCACTCTTGGGGCACTTATTAATTTAGTAGAAAACTTTTTTTGTTTATAAGGAATGGCAGTTATTTACTGTTATTCCATGCTCTACAGTGCTTGAAGGGTATTCCGGACCAGACTCAACATAGCAAAATGAAATGAGATAAAATCACGTCACTTCATATCTCGTTATTTTCCGAATCAGTGAAAACTGAAGTTGCGCGTGGCATAATATTCTGGAGGTACTCAAGCGAAACTCGGGGATTCTTATTTTCTCCCGGCTACAAGTGCGTTGATAGCAAACAAAAAATCCCGGAAGAAGAAAATAAATAAACAAAAGGGAAAAATAATATGGTATGAGGAAAACTCCTCGTTATGTCTGGATTTCCTTTGAAAATTATATTAAGAAGGATTAGTCTGAGTCTGATGTTCTTTTATCTCAAAATGCTTTAGACAGAAGCTTAAGAGTTAAGCAAGCGTTTTCAAACAGGTCTCTTTTAGAATTTTCCTTTAAATGTTAAATTTGTCCTGTTCTTTGGTTTTAATAAAGGAAAAGAGGCCAAGTTGAACTTCAAGGTGATTCCGCTGTTCGACATGCGGCACAAAGGATCCCTGGAAAAGTTTGTTTATGTTTTAATTGAGTCAAATTAGAATTATGACGAAAATAGCTCTATTGTTGCAACAAAGCCCAGTGCACATACGGGAGCTAATTTCAATTAAACAAGACCCTGTATACGAGCATACCCCACAGAGACGGCGAACGAGTTTATTTTTGCTCGGGGAACGGGTATAATTAATCAAATTCGAAAATTCACTTATTGTTTGGCTGAAACCCAAACGGGCACAAAGCCATCCTCTGTAAGCATGCAAGCGAAACTAAACTTGAATCAGCTCCTTTTGTCCTGATGCAATTTTGCTTCCCGCAGAAATATTTCGCAGTACTGAATTTCAAGTACATGAACAACATTAAAAAGTTACCTGAAAGTGATTTCTGAAGGCCTTAATTTGATTTGAAAAAATTTAATAACGTTTGAAGCGAGTGTACAATTTTGCAAGTATTGGGCTCTTGAAATTCGAAATTATAAATGTAAAACTGAACAACATCAATAAAATGAATGAATGAATTATTACTGGAGTAATTATTTAGTACATAATATGTATATATAAATCTAACTCAAAAAATTTATCAGATCAATATGAGTTCTCAATCCAAAAATTTAAATTTTTGAAGAAAGCATGAAAGATTACAAGTTGGTAAATTAAGATAGAGTTTCAATTTGATTGCAATTTTTATAAATGATAATGTTTGAGATTAGCAACAATGTAGAAATTAATAAACATTTTTATAACAAACATATACATATGTATAAACAAATAGAACGGTAGAACGAGAACATTTTACCAAAATATTATGATACTTCCCGCAAATTTCACTGTGGGTATTCCCACTATAAAAACGTGAATCGGTATCACGACTGAGTGCAATACTTCAATTTAATCGTCTGAAGCATTTTCGAAAATTGCTGCGCAGAAATAACTTAAGGTGTGGGCTCTGCAAACACACTGGCAGAAAAAATTTTTATTGTGAAATTCAAATAAAAGTTTTGTATTGCGGCGCCACAACTTCCTCCACGGCAAACTTAAATTAACTCTGCAAATTTTTCATATTCAGCTTAAATTTTAACTTATCGCATTAATAATTTCCGTTTAATTTTATCTTTTCAGTTGCAATGAAGACAGACGATAAGAACGCGGTGCCGCGTGTAAGAATCGCCGTTTTAGGAAATGTTAATGTCGGAAAATCTGGTAAGTGTGCTTTAAACTTTCTCTTAGAAAAATGTTTCTTTTATTTTTTTGGTATCCTTCCAAAATCTGTGAAAAATCACTGAAATAAACGATTTAAAATTCAACCCCTGCCTGGATAAGACAAACAAACAAGAAGAATGATTTTCCGATTTTGCATTCTGAAAAAAAGTAATGTGACTCAGCGAACCAGAGTTGAAGTAATATTTGCCAGGCCCCACAATTTGCTATTAATCTCTTAAATCGCGGGTACGGGCAATTTCGCGTCAAGTCGGAATTTCTGCGCACTTTCAATAAATATAAATATTTGGGTCAGGGGGGATTCAGCGACACGCCAAAGTTTGTTGCTCTAGTAAGCCGGTGAGTGCCAAGCAAGAGGGCCTGGCCCTAGTTTTCTATTTTTGGGACCCCAAAATTCACGTCCCAAATGCTTTAGAATCTGTCTGCCTACCTCAGCTTACCTGGTGTTATCAGTGCAATTGAACAGAGTCTTGGCTTGTGTACAAAAAACATGAACGAGATAAACAAATGAAATCCTAAATTCTACAGAACTCTACTCCAGCTGCCCTTGCAGCCGCTTCATCTCATCGATTTTAAGAGTTCTGCAGAGATTTCCCAAAAGATGCTTTTTAGCGAGGAACTAAGAAGCATAAGCCGTGTTCATTCACTAATTTATGAGATATCTTTGACCCCATTCCCAGCCAGATTTTGGGTCCGGGATCGCGGTATGATTATTCCAAGGAATTCCATGCTTTCAAAGGCGTGAAATTGATCTGGAAGATGTGCCACGTTCTTCTATTATTTTCCCCAGCCATCAGCCGGATTGGCTCAAGCCTCAGCATATCTTTCCCTGATATTTTCCGCTTTTCTTGGATTAAGTGAGAAGAACACGAGGTTAACAACTTCATAGAACAAAATCCATGAGAATATATATTTTGTTTTTGGGGGGAGTTTCCGGCGAAATTTGGGGTGATGTGGCCGGCCTCTCCTGTCAATGGATATGGATGGATGGGATAACTTCTCCTAAGCATGAAATTATTTTTCTTAGCCTCCCTCACACCCCGATTTTCAAGAAATGCTCCCATAGTTTGAGATGGATGGATCGAAACGAAGAAAATTTACTTTATGTATATGTGTCGTGCTAGTTTTGCTGCAATTTATCTTGACCTTATGCCTGACTAGATAGAGGTCGGAATTTTTGGATCTCATAGCTGACAGCACATGTTCGATATTGAGAAGGTGATGATTTATTTTGTTGCAATATTGAGGACAACGCCTTGTTCACTTGCCCTGGTACAAGTATTTTTAACATTTTTTGAATTTTCTGCATTTCTATGCTTGCGAGCTAGCAGTATAGAATTGAGCTACTAATGAGTTTAAAGAAACAAATTTATCTTTTCGGCTTTCAATTTTAAGTACTCATATAATGGACAGTTCTGGTTTTCAAAATTAATATCCTTCTAAATTATAGATCTAAACTTAATACATAAGTCATACTTCATTCGATTAATGGAGAATACACCGAAAAGTTAAATTTACAGAAATTTGATCTGCACACCTTAACTCGGCTTACCAAAATCTTACTCAATTTTTCTATACTTAAAAAATCGCGTTATTCCTCATTTCTTTCTATCCCAATGACTATTTCCATATTGTAAAAATACATAATATTTCTAGAAAAATACCCAACAAAAATCGCACAAGTCCATCAAGCATTAGTCTAAGCAAATCCCCTTAGTTTCTACATTTAAAATTCCCCCTGAAGAATTTTAGTGATTCATTTTTTATGCTTGATTTTCTTCGGTCTGTCGAAAGAATTTTAAGGACGAATTTTCTTTTCATCTCTAAAATATGCGGGGGAAAATTTCGTATATACAGGAGGTGGTCATTCTACACAAATCGTCAGCGCAAATAGACTTTTGGCGCACTCGGTTGATTCATAAATCAGCAAGAATACTAAAACCGGATGAATCCACTCGTCGGGATCGTTCGTAAAGTAAACAATTTTCGGTGGCAATTTATAGTCATTAAAGAAAATTAATTCCTTAAAGGAATTGAAAACTTAATTATGAGATCTTTGACTTCGAGCTAGCGAAGAGAAAGACACAACACCATGGAATTGGTAATGGAATGTCGCGAGCCGAGCCCAGCCTGCAGAATCCATCGGCAGGACCAAAATAAATCCCTGTCCAAGCTATTTTGAGCAGTGCAAATATTTTTGCTCAAAATACAGAATTTGTAGAAAAAAATGCCGCCACATTGGAACGATTATTTATTTTTTGTATTTTGTCGCAAGTGGGAGAGAAAAAGTTTGGAATCCGAGATATGCTAAAAATTCCCACTGTGGCACCGTGCTGTATTAAAATTGAAATATTGGACACTGCCAGGGTCGGTTTTGATTAATTGGTACACGGCGATATGAGATGCCATTGAGAATAATCTTCAATTGTGAGTCTAACCAAATCCCAACTCTTTGGTGTCGGATCTGTTTTCGCGGAACACCAGAGGAAATAAACAGAAAAGCGATTTTTATTTTCCTGTCCCGACAGCGTTTATGCCTGTTTTCGTAAGACTGGGAATGCGTTGAGTCAAGGTTGCTGTCCTCGCTGATTTTGCCGACTGTAAACAGTAAACAAAACACTTCCTCTACTGGCTTTTTAATGAATTAACATTAAATAAATCGCTTTTGAACTTTGAAAATTTCGTCCCCCACAAATGTTTATTTAATACTTTTAAATGCAACGTCGATATATCGAACTTTTGAATGTCGGTACGATTTATTAAATAGGATAAGAATTTTTTCCGGGAAAATGTTCTCGGTTAAAGTTTTCCGCATTATCCGGCTTATTTTATTACCATCAATATTCCACGTGTGCTTGAGTGAAATATTTTTATTCAAATGTTATTGAGTTTTAAATTTACTTTCGTGCTTGTATTTTCTGTAGTATTTATATTATTTGTGGAGCTTTTTTATTAGTTTTACGCGATTTTACCGGGTGTGTCCCACCCCAGCTGAATCAGTAGGAAGGCCATTTCCTGTGCGTCGGTCGTGTTGGCGTCTATTTTCAATCTTATTTATTATTTTTGCACCATATTTTATGTTGGCGAGTTCATGATCAAGGCGCACTCAGGAAATTACTTCATTTTGTTTATGACTACTACTTATTTTTGACCCGTCCGGCTTGTATCTAAGATAAGTTTGAGTGGACGAGCAATTTCTGCATATAAATTCTTAACATGTTGCTGTCTTTTTTTTCTTATATGTATATACAAATTTTATGACGAAACTACTAAAAGTTAAGCACTATGTATTTCATAGAATTTTGTTCTTACGTTTTAAATATATATTAAATGCATTCCTATCAATCGAGAAGACGACTTTGATGAAGTGTAGGAGAATGGTATTAATTAATGGTGAAGTAAACATTCATGTCGTCACTAAAATAAAACGTGTGCCTTTATAAAATTCATTACTTTCTTTTCTCTTAGTTAAAAATAATTTTAAATATTTCTTATTTTCTTCCTGACGTAATAAATATTTCAAGCATATTGCTAAGCCACATGTGCTTAAATTCAGGGTTATTAAATAGATTAATGTCTGAGTACTTTGAAGTGTAAAACAACATAAAATAACAATTAAAAATGTTAGTTTACACGGTCATATAATTTTTCTATTTCCTCTCCATCAATATTTGTTACTATGTAACGTTAACATTGGATTAGTAGCTACTTACATTTCAAATTAGGTGTGACTAAGTCTTTATTATTAAATTTAAACTCCAAATAGGGCAAAAACTCAAAAACGGAAAAAGGTGATAAAAGAAAATTTTTATTTATGCGGAAATTAAAACCGACTATTTTTTTGAAACGCAAACACCTAAAGCGACTCAAATTGAATCGAAGCAACTCTTCCAACCTGATACCCATCAGACATCTTTTAAGAATACAATTTCACTCAATGTTGAATTCAATTAATTCATTTCAATTCGGGCAACTGAAGCATCTCTTTGAAGGTCACGTACCGATTTCAACCTTTGATAAATATGAAAAAAATCCCCTTGTAATCTGATTAGAAAAAGAAACCTTCTCAAGCTACCTTCTTTCATTGCCAAATTAAATCTATGAAACGAATTTTCATAAGGGATAAAAGATACTCAAAGCAAAAGGCATTGCTCTCTGTAACGCTCGTGGAGTCCTATGGGCCTTTTGTCTTTAGTTTCGTTCGAAAAAGGAAAAGGAAAAAGGTTGTCTGCTGTCACGTCGATAATTCGATTAAAAATCTGTCAACGAGAGACACATAGGTATAGCAAGCTGAGGACAATGAACTTCTAGGCGTCACTTAAGGTGTCACATACCTTATGACTCTTCCCAAGGCGAACATCAGACCCATCCTTAAGATTTTCGAAACAATTTTTTTCACCCTCGAACAAAGGGCCAATGAACTCGGCTTTATTTCATGTGATAAATTTTACACATACTTTTCCTGGAATGAAGCCCAAAGAGGCTTTGGAAAAAATCAACTTCATGATGAAGTGATCAGGAAAATGTTTGGAGTTGGCGTAATTGAACGGCAATTTCGAAGTTCTGGAAGGAACAGAGGCAATATTTAATCCCCAGATGTCATCGACACCTCATAAAAATTTATCGATGAAACCACCTTCATCGCACAGCAGTCATATTTCCCATAAAAATAAAGAAAATTTCTTAATTTTTTAAGATACAGCTGGCTGCTGCCAAAAATATTTTCGTTGCACGCATCGTCGGACCATTTGCGTCACTCATTATACTTAATTTTAATAATTTTTCATCTCCACCGCCTAATGTTCGACAATATTGTATATACTAATTTGTCTCTATATTATTTTTTTCAGCTCTGACAGTAAGATACTTAACACGGCGATTCATTGGCGAATATCGATCTAATACAGATCTCCTGTACCGGCAGACCATCTCCCTCGACAGTGGCCTACTGGAGGTGGAAATAGTCGATATCTCCGCGGAAAATGAGAGCGATTTCCCAATGGAACAGGTAAATAAAACTTTTTAATTTAATGCTCCTCCACATTTTTATCTTGGACATCTGGAAGCTCGATGTTACTAATTTATTTTTTCATCTTTTATGCTTTTTTTAGATTCAGTGGGCTGATGCTTGTATGATTGTTTATAGTATAACAGACCGCAACAGTTTTAATTATGCAACAAGATCTCTTGCTGAGCTTAAGTCTTTACAGAACGCGCCATCTGCATATTTAGTTGCTAATAAAGCTGATTTGGACCACTTAAGAGAGGTGAGTTTCTATGCATATTTTTAATTTATAGCTGCGGCACGTATAAGTCCTAATGTACCCAAAACAGCGAACATTTTCATGCCTGTTTTGTACCCGTATGTGCGTAGTTTTCAACTTTCATGACTACTTTAACCCGGCTAATGTTTGATTAGTAATACTGATACATGTGAGGCATACCATGTTAAATCGGTCTACCTACTTCCTAATTTGGGTGAAAGTTATTTTGAGAACTCCCGGAACTGTCGTTAGTGAGATACAAAATGATAACAAATTTATAACCAAATAAGAAATGCCAAATGTTTAAAGTAGCTCGGTATAGCATAAAATACCACAAACATCTCATGTATGGCACATCAACAAATTTACTATCTTTCCTTATCCTGCTCCCCACTCTTTTTCTGATTTCTGGTTTGATTAATTAGGAAAGAAAGCTCGTTGTCATGTCTACAAAAGACATACCTAAACATATATGGTATATACAAACATACATACATGTAATGTCCTTGAGGTGCAGAATAGGCTGAGTATCTGAAAATTAAGTTAATAAAGATAAAGTGAAAAAGTTTTCTTTCAACTTTATATATATTTCCTTCCATTATTTTGCCAACAGTATCAGCAATATAAAAACAATTCAGCACCCTGTTTGGATTAGAGTTCGAAGTTGTGAATCTTTCCCATACGAGTCAAAGTTTAGACAGCTATGTGAGTGTCCACGAGCAGCCACAAGTAATTTTTTTCCCCGAAGGTTGCATCCAAATATAGGCAGAAGATTTAGGATAATTTAGGGAGGAAATAAATATGAATGTCCAAAAGTTCTTGATTTTGTTGGGATAACAAAAAGACATTGGAAGGGTGCGGCTATGGGGTTGAACAGATATTAATGACTGTTTAAATTAGGACGAGTGTAGATCATGTGGCACGTGGACCAATGGCACATCTGTGAAAACAAGCTCTATCTATTTTTCTCTCCAAACCATTCAAATAGAACGAGTCAAATAAATGGTGTGTTTTGGAAAAATAGAAAATAAAGGACTTAACGAACTCTCTTCTATGCGTCCATCAAAGTCCTCGTATGCATCATTAATTCTAATCTCTATGAATATTTTTTTTCTATAGAAGACTCTTATCCACGTGTTGCTCATTACACTGCTCGCCTGGCACACGTAGAATTTTTTTCTTATTGTATATCTCTATAGACGCTTTAGTACAGAAAAAGTTTTTGTGATAGGTATTTTGCGACAACCTTCCTAAAACTTATTTTTTTCTTAGTAATCATTTGAAGCGATGATGGACAACTTAGGGCGCGTGGCTTCTTATAAGCACGTGTGGTCGATGCGGTCAACGTCTTTTCTTATTTTTCTTTAATAAATACTACGCAGCACTAAAATACGTGAAGTTGTGTGTAGTTGTGTAAAGGAGACGGGCACTTAAGCTCTAATGTGAGAGGAAGTGATTTAATTCAAAATCAATTACGTGGGTTTAGAAAGAGTACCATATCAAATATTGGAGCAATCAGCAATCAATCAATTCAGATGTTAAGTAGTTGCTTTTGTTCAAATGACACACGTCACAGTTTTTACAATTAATAAAACTAGCTCTAAAAACGCATAAGTATTTTGTTGATTGTTGAACTATGTAATAGCAACACGCATACTTACTACACCTAATTATACAATGACTAGATTAGATCAATAAAATATTGATGATTAACTTCCAATTTGACCTTCTTGCTGGTGTTAAATACAAATTCTCTCATTCGTTATTTTCGAATTTTTAGTGGCATTGTAGAAATAAGATGTTTTCTTTAATAAATTTTATACTTATCTCAGTAAACGTTTTTCACAGAACAAAAAACTTTTTAAATATCAAACAAAAATAGATGGTTTTCGTGGCGTAATTTACCATTTTAGAAATTCCTGTATTTGAAAATTACGTTTATTTTCTTCATCGCTAAAGTAATATTGATGGTAGAAAATTGCTATAAAGCTCGAAATATGTAATTTAATAAAATACGTGTGGCATCATTACATTAGATCACAAGAGAGACACGCCTGGAGTGTAATGATACACCAAAATTTGTTAAACCCAAAGGAAAATTACGAAATTAATTTGAGCCTATACCCTTTCATAGATAAAGTGGGTGTGTGCATACTCTTAATAAGATTCACGTGAAGTGAACATCCCTTATCCTACAAAAATTCCTGGAAACGAACCTCGCACCCCCCTCAAAGTAGGTTACCCAGAGACGTACACGTGCCGAGTACTACATTTCCTCCTCATTTTTCCAGAGCTGGCACGAGTTCCCGTGATGTTATTAAAGATTTTCCATTTTTACCATTTACAGGTGCCTGAAAAGGAGGGAGCATCACTGGCAGCGTCACATGGCATAGGATTCTGCGAGGTGTCCGTAGCTGAGAACACCCCCAACTTGTACAAGGCCTTCGAGCGGCTAATCCTCGACAGCCGTGCCCGCCCTGTAAAGCAGCGAAAGTTCTCAGTAAGCAAAATGATAGGCACTTTAATCGGGAACAATGGGACGAAGCAGATCCCGATCAACCAGGGAACAGTCGTCCCGTGCCACAAGGGGGAGCTCCACAAGTCCCGGGTCCTTAAGCGGCGGCAGGCGTTCACGGCGACAGCGTCCCTGTGACCAATGGCACCAACTGAGGAGAACGCAACGACTGATTGTGAGAGCAATTAATTAATTGGCCAGTTCCTGGCATTTTAATTGGAACTGGACACAAAAGATAAAGGGATTTGTTTTGGGAATAACAAGATTAATGTAACTCCCTCGGCTGCATGCTTCATATGCTCGGAGAATTCTTTCAAATTTGCTGAAGTTAATTTTTGAGAGTTTCGTCCTTTGACGGGGATTGAAAGGATTTAGACCTCGTTGCAGTGGTCAAACCACTCGCCGGAAACAGCACGAAGGAAGGGAAATAGTCATAATTTTTTGTACTTTCTCGCATAGCTTTCAATATTGTGTTGATTTCGCGCAATGAAACAAATCAATTTTATGAGATTTTGTAAAATTTATTATTTTTTGTATACCAAAACGCGAAGTTGTGATATCGTTGATAGACAGAAAACAAGTGGAAACTAGGCGCCTTTTCAACGTAAAAGAGAATCTTAGATCCCTTTTGTTTATTATTCAGAATGAAACTGCTAACATTTGTTTTCTTTTCGATTTTGCAAATACTAGAATTAAATGTTTTGAAAAAAAATACTCTTCAAAAGAACTCAGTATCCTCCTTGAAGAAAATTTTTTAACATGGCCTATAAATGTATTTTAATACTAAAATAGAATAGAATAGGCATTTTCTTCTTGGAGAAATTACGCAATTTCTGAATAATCAGCTTACTGTAAAATAACATACTAAAGTATTTATATTAACTGAGACCAAAAATGCAAACGCTAATTACTATTAAAAAGAGGAAATTGTATAAAATAACTTATCAAAAACAAAAAAATAAAACCCACTCCAAATACAAATCGAAACCTGATGTTGCTCTAGAAGAAATCAAAAACAACTTCTTCTTCAAGAAGAATTATATAATTTTTGCTATAAAAAAAAATCACAAATTAAAGTGTTAGAAGGAAAATAATGAAGAAGAAGTACGGCTGTGATAAATATATGTTAGCATTACGATCGAACAAGTTAAAAATATAATGAAAAACAAAAAATTTATAATACACTTTGTACTAATTGAAGAAGAGGTTTCGTATCTGATTGCTAGCGTTAAGGTAGATTCTACTATTATACTTATGAACAATTTTCTGTTCAATTTTGGGTTATGTCCTAAACTTTAGAGGAATGTGTGTTTTTTATCCTTAGATATTTAGTGAACTTTTGATAACAGTGCAGATAGTGTACTAGGTACGATAACAAATTTTTGCGATACTATCAAATAGTATTCTTTTTGTTATTTAAAGTGGGAACCTCTAGTTGAGATTCATTTCAAACTCATTTATTGCCAAAGTGTCAAACATTGAATAGTTTAACTTAAATTTCAACTTTACATTGTACAAAAATACAGTTATAAAATCATAAACCAAAAATTTAAATAAATATGGAATTGTTTAAAAATAATGATTGTGTTTTATTCCTTTTTATTTCCTTACCCGAGTTTTTCGTTTTTATCCAGCGGATTTTGATTGTACTAGGTTTTCATCAATTCTTATGTACTTATTAGGGACCAAGGAAAAACTCTAAATTCAGATGGTGCCAACGTTCACCGAAAAAAAATCTGCAATGTTAATGGTTTTTATTAGAGCTACAAAAAAATCATGAAAGCTGGATCCAATTTTAAACATAAGAAATCATTGAGGCATCATAATAATTTTTTTTTCTGTCTCTGATTATACAATTACAATTATTGGGAAAATTCAGCATAATATAAGATATTGGACAATGTCCACTGCTTATTCTTTATTTTAAAAAAAAAAAAAAAAAATTGAGGTCAAATTGGTTTACAGTCTAAGAACAATTTTCAATTATGCGAAAAGTGGAATCTGTTTTAATCCATTTACCTTGATCTGGAGCTATATTAATAGTTCTTTGTTCAATTTTAGTTTAGTAAATTTTTACCAGATCAATTTTATCAATTGTAATCTAATATGTTTTGACCTGTTTAATAAAAAAAAAGTATCTTCAACTGGAAACATAAACTTATAATAAACAGGGAATTGTGCTGATTTTCCAATTATCTAGATTGATGAGTATCATACAGGTTAATTCTTGCTCCCGAATTGCCTTAAAATTTTGCAAATCAGTTTAATAGTTAACGCCTCATCATTATTAAGTTAACTTAAATTCAAAATCAAATTCATGAACGAAATTTAATACTTCATATGTAGAAGGGCTACAACAAAAAATTCTTTATTCTGAAATCATTTTTCAATTTCATGATTCACTGACTCGGAATACAAATTTACACAAATATTACACTTGGGTATAATAATTCAAATGAAGCTTTTGAACGAATGCTTTGATATAAAAACACAGAAAGGTACTAAAAAGTAAAAACGTAGTCATCTTGATAATCGAGGTACTCAGTAAAACAAATTCCTTAAAATAACAATTTTCATACCGGAGAGATTAAATGACGATGTGAAAATTCGGGGAAAGAAATTATTTAAATATTTATTTTTCTGATACCCATTGACGGGAGCAGGATAAAATCAATACGTTTTTTGTTATGAAGAATACCATAAGATCGTAAAAAAATTGTCTACCATCTAGTAACGTACTCGTAAAAAACTGAATGAATTTACACTAATTGGTATGTTTAGCATGTGCTGCAATTTTTTCATTCAAAAGTGCTCGGCTCGTGCTAATTCATTTATACACATATGAATTTCATTTTCATAAGCAATATTTCAGAAAAAATTCTGGGAAATCTGCTTGAAGCGTGCCTAAATTTGGGTCACAGGCCACTTTGTGTTTGATTAAACAGGACTTCATATGGGATAAATGGAATTCTTCCTCTCCGGGAACGGGCTTAACATGAATAAGGTCGGTGAGCTAAGGAATCGATTGAGCAGCTCATTATGAGCTAATTTACAAAATTCCTCACAATGTGTAAGTCATGTAATTATTTTAATAAATCTGATATCGTCGAAAGGACAATCTTAGAAGATTGATTTGGCACGTGGATCTCGAAAATTCTTGGAAACATTTAAGTGAAATTCACCAGTGAGATTGATGGTAATCCATAAATTCCATGCCATATAGCCTTAAAATGTGGTAGATCTCTGTAATATTTATTTACTAACAATCCATTCGTCCTTGACTAACTTGACTAAAACTATTTAAAATCGGCTAACCCACGGGAAATTCAGTGAAGCCTGAATTTCGACACGTTTCTTGACAGCGGAAATGGTGCGAAACTAATCTTAAATTCTATAGCAAATAAACATTTATTTACATACATATAAGATATAACCGAACACACGCAAGCACCGAAAGCTTCAATGAGGGATTTCGGACTTTTCCTGTTCACAATCCACGTGTACTGTGCAAATATCTTTGGATTACCCAAATATTGCATATATCCTGCGTATTCAAGAAGTAGTAGAAAAATATAAAATATACAATTTGAGCGAAATATGAAAACTCGTGTAGAACTATCGATTTTCTCAAATCTAGAGCACGGCTGGCAATAATTCGCCTCGTGCGATTCATTCATATCACGGCAATTTTCAATTTTGATACCAAATGAAATCCTTCTTGTTTTGATCAAATGTAAACGTGCCTCGGTACACGCATCACGTGCAATAGAGGATTAATTTCGGAAGCTTAATCAAATTATAGAACTGCAAGATTCATTCATGCAAGTAATCAACATCCTCCTGGAAGTTTACTAAATATTTCGAGAGTTTAAATTTATGTTGCGTACGCTCGCAGCGATTCATTAATGGACTGTATCCGGTTAATTTAAGTATATGAATGGACGTGCTAACAGAGTACGGAATGCAAACTTGAACATTTAATTGATTTATAATCAAAAGTTTACAACTATTAAAGTTCTTAGTTTTCGGATTTTACGACACAGTATAAATAGGTTTTAAGTTTTTTTTTATACAAAATAGGTCATTCGAAAAATGTTTTAGTAAAAACAATAGTTTGATTGCACCATCATTTTAACTACATATGTAGATATGTATGTATCAATATACTTAGTTTAGTATCTACATTACAAAATGTACTTTGAAAAACGTAGAAAAAAGCGATATTTTGAAAGTATTGACTAGCCTGAACCCCTCGATTTTGTAAAAACTTGAAGTTGAGAAGTTTATGATACAATTTCTATATGGCGTTAAAACAATTTCAAAAATGAATTCAAGGTTAGAATAAAAAACACTTTTCTCGCGAAATTTCAATTTACTCCGAAGTAGCAAAATTTGACTTACGCCACATTGATTTTCAAAGTCTCATATGATACGACCAAACCCTTTTACAGCTTTTAAAGTCTATACAGGTTTTAATGTACAAATAATTCTTCCTCTTTAAATTATTAAGAGTTTTACTCTTTCTTAGAATTTTGTGTATGAAGACCTTACAAGGCAAAATTAAATATTAACAATACGATAAGAAATCAATAAAAATTTCTCAGAATCAAAAGAAAAACCCTTTTCCAAGAGCTGAGAATCAAAGGCTAATGATGATACATCTATACCAGGAAATTGCGAGTTTAATGACCCTCTTATCTAAAAATATCGAAAATATAAGATACTATAGAACTTTCGTAGAAAAGAAGGGACTAAAATAATATTTTCCAATAACTTCAAGTGGGTCAAGCGAGCATTGATCCTTTCTAGTGCCACATACTCGTAGTTCATTGGAAAAAATAACTCCCGTAAATAAACTCCGTAAACTGAGTAGGTATACAAATAAAATAATTTTTTGATGGGTTTATTAAATAGTTATGTATAATTTTTATTTATAATTAATAACAATAGTTTTATGAATTAATAAAAAAACACTTCCTTCTGTCCGTCCATCTATGTATGTACATATGTTCAGCTATTTTCCATTAAATGAAATTCTGAAAATTTGGAAGTTTTTGCATTTTAATTTTACTTTTTGAAATTTACATGAAATTACTACAGGATACCAGAATTCACTTTGTTTGAATTGCCATATTTTTGAGTTCTTTTCCGGGCTTATTAAAAAGTTTAGGCGATATGTTTCATGGCAAATTGAGCCCACAGCCAAGGCAATCAAAGTATGTAAATATTATACGAAAAGTAATAAGTAACCAATAGACGAGTTTCATAGTGATTCTACACATCGCGATATTTGAAATTAGCAGAATAAGCCCCATTAAATGATAGTCTCTCGCGTTGGCGCCTATTTTATTAAAAATTAAAAACAAACTGTCATCTAAATTATTCGCTTTAAACCTTGAAGAAATTATGTTGTAGATCTCTGTCACCCAAGTAATAAAGACCTCCATCAGCAATACGGACTGCGAATCATTGTTTCCATTCACACGGATTTTGAAAACATTTTTAGCCCCTCCCCCGCTTGCACCCACAAAACGGACAATTATAATCCAATTCGTTCTGGAAAACTGCCTAGTTGTCAAGCTGGTCAATTGCAATAAATTTTGAAGGGCTCTGAAAGTGGTAAACAGACGACAAGTGATTCGAAGCGCCCCATAAAATAGGGCTGGTGGGGTGTCGACTGGCGCCAAGGTAAATCCTTGCAGGAACGCCCAAGAATAATAAAAAGTAAAAGTGATTTATTCACTAATCAGTCGTTCCGTTGCTTTCTTCCACCTTTTGTGGTATTCTTGTTCCCAAGGAGGACTTTTGCATGAATTCGTTTTCCCTGGATCTTTTAATAGATTTTGGTTGATTGGATTGACTATTTTTATCAAGGGGATTGTCTCTAATTTCGCGTAATATTGGGCAATTTTTAGAATCCATCAATGCCATTTCATACCTCAGCAAAACTACGAATAGATAACATTAGACATTAATTTTGTCAATCATCTATTTGATGATAATTCAGACATTAGGTAAAGTTATTTCCACATCCGTATTAAATATTGTACATACCTACAAGGAGTCCAGCTCATTTACACAAACAATTCTGAAGTAATTTTTGTTTTCTAAATGAATAAAAACAATCATTTCAATATATCAATTAGTAAATAATTAAATAGGTTCCGGAAAAGTGCGTTAGTATTGGGGTTTAAAATTCGAATTTGAGGTCAATCTAATGAGGTCAATACGACTCCATTACTCATATTACGCTTGACGTCATAGCAATAAGGTCGAATATAAAATTGAACAGATCCTGAAGTAGTTAATTAGCCTTATTGAAACACATCTCACTGAAACTTTGGATAATTCTAGACCTGCGAAATGACACAAATTATATTTGGCGAGAGAAAAACACATATGGTGGAAAAAGTCACATCATTCGAACCAAAAATCATGCGTCAATATATTTCAAAATATGCAAAAATTGAAAATAATCTTTTAACACTAGACGATACTTTTCATGGAATATTTTCTTTTATGGCATTTCAATTCGCTTCCCTGCAATCCGGCCAAAAACAACATTTTGTAATCTTTGCCGCACTCTCGTCGTCAATTTCGAAAGTAACCCTGAACTGGAAAAGAGGACAAAGTCAAGGTAACTATTTGGAAAAAAAAATATTTTGTTTGTTTATCCAAAGGGGCTTCAAAGTGAATGAAAGAATTTTCCTGAGTTCACATTTAAGCGAATGTCAACAGTTTGATACATTTCTAGTCCATAAATAAATCGTGAAAATTGTATCGAATGCATGCTGACAAATTTATTCAGTGAACGCGTCAATGTTGGTCACTATTTATTTCCAGAAGGGAAACAAATAGGGCATTGATTTTGAATTATTTCAATAGCACAATTACCTTTCACTTTTAAGTAAGGCTTTGTGAACTTGAATATCATGGAAACGATGGGAAATCGAACAAATGCTCATAAAGGTATTATTGTTACAAATAAGTTCAGTAACAAAAATAAAATTTTGCCTGTTTTTCCAAAAATTGTTGTTTTTTTGGTGGAATTTAATATCTGAGTGAATGAAGATATTTTTTAAAGTCGATCAACTTTTATATAACTACTTCTGTTCTTTAACTTATCAGATCTAAACACATTTTTTTATTACCGCCTAAGAAGCTATTTATTTGGATAATAGCTTCTGAAACCAGCAATAAGGCACATTGGGACACATTAGAGGCACGTGGTGGGATGTGGTGGATGTGCTGGTCGTTAAAAGCGAACATTTGTTTAATCTGCAGTTTGAAGCCACAAATATTAACTCCAACCACCTCTTTTCAGTTCGACAACAGTCCACCCCTAAGTACAGCAGACACAAGTCCTTATTTTATTTACCTATAACTCTTCGCATGGCGACTCAAAATACTCCCACTAATGGGGAACGTGCCCAGACTGATAAATCAATAGAAGACTCCCGCTGGGTGAGGCAATATAAGCGAATTGCTGAAAACCGTCGTTATGGCCGCAAAAACGAAATTAAAATGCCTGTTGAAGGACACGTTTTACTTCACATTCATTAGCAGACAAAGTCATGTCAACAAAGTTTTCACGAGGCAAATACTTTTAACTTTTTCTAACATAGATATGTGAAAAATCATAGTTTTCAATATTTTAAAATTGGATTCCAAGCATATCCTATAAATGGCCACATAATATCCAAAACATTCAACTAATTGAAATTCTTTTGGGTAAAATTTGAACAAAAATAGAACCACGTGTATGTTCGACACTACCTACATACAGAGAGTGTGAAAAAGGACTCTGGATTAGGATTAGGTCAATGCCCACAAAGCGTGAAATACGTTACATTCTAAATGTCCAGTAGGTAAATACGACATTTGTAAACAAATCAATCAAGAACTTAAAACGACAGAAATGAATTTAAAATTAGTTGCGTGTACGGGCGAGCAGGGGTTAAAAGTAACTACCAACGTCTTTGTACTTAAACCGCACAAGGCTAGGTCGCAGTTGAGGCCGACAATGGAAGTGAGTAGTAAACAAGATAACAAGCTTCCAGCACAATTTAGTGCAACTGTTTACTTCCCTTCCTCGTAATTATTCGCACACGTGTCACGTGAAAGGTAAAGGAAAGTTTTGAAAATATCGAACTACGAACCTACTCCAAAGGTACGCAAAAGGTTAAGCATTCATAGTGCAATAGGGTACGTTAACCCTATGGCAGTTCGTTTCACGTTTCAGATTTTTTCTTGGAAATTATCGTATTAAATACCATATAGGTAAATATTTTATATTTGTGTTGTATGTATTTAATCCTCGTATTTTCTATCACCTTCACCATCAACCACACGTGTCATATAACTTGACCTTTTTCATGATTAGGTACTTGAATCAAAACATAAAACCTCGGCCTAAAATCGATATTTATGAATTTTACTTTTTTCTCCTTTGATTTATAACAACTGCTTAATAGAAAAATTATAAAAGATGCTAGAGTATTTTACATTTACCAATACTATTAATCTATTGGATTTTGAGAACTGATTTTTAGAGCGAATTATTCAAGCTTCTGAAATAAATAAAAATCGTACACAAAAACTAAACTTTCACAAATAAATATATAATATTAAGAATTTAAAAAACCCCTATCACAAAAACTAAATATTTAAGAATTAAGAATTTAGAAACGCTCAACACGAAAACTAAAATCTTTGATTTTCTATTTAACTGAACACGTTTTTAACAGCAAGAAAATAGTCCTAGAAGCGATATTAAAGAAATACATCTACCTAGGTTACATTCAAAGAAAAATTAGAGACGAACACGACACCCATGTTGCACATATCATGTACCAATTTTATTATTTTTCTAACATAATTATTTCATTCAAATGACCTACCAAATAGTGACCTATCCGAAAGGATAAATATTTTACTGTGGGTGTAACTAACTTGAATAAATTTCGAATTATTCAACTTTGTAGGGGCTAAAGTGTTCTTAGAACACGGAATACCCTTTTCCGGCCTAAACATCTAAAAATACATTTTAAAGGTCATTCATCTCCTCAAATCTAGTAGCGGTAATGTAGTCCTAATCTAAGGACTTAGCCCTAGTCCCTTGCTATTAACAGTAGCATTTCTCAAATCGATGCAACATTTTGGGAGCATTAACGTGATTATGCCGCCGTTCAATGCTCCAAAATCCTTTTCAAAAATTCATTGTCTGGCGGCCAGTCTTTAAGGTCTCCCAGGGCACGTACCCCACCCACGGAACCCGGCGGCTGGGGCTCCTCCGGCAGAACGGGCAATCTGGGGCCCTCATAAAGAATGCAAGGAGCCAATTCCGAAGAAGGAACTATTCAATTTTTGGTGGTAGTCCTGTCGAAGTCAACCACCTCAAGTTGAGTGCCCTTACGCATGTTTGCGCCATGGAGTCGTTCTGATCCAGATAAGCTCCAGGAACATCTTCCATGCCGACGACGACGAAGGCGTGCCTCGGGATGTTGACCTCAGGACTGAAACATAAATAAAAGCGTATACCGAGCCCGGTTGAATGGAGCGCATCAAGCCCTATTTGAAAAGTAATTTACGCCCGGAAAATGCCCGAAACGGCGCAGGAGGAAAATGAGCAAAAGTCTTTAAACACCTTAAACATCGCCACAAATTCACATTCCTGGCGGCGTGATAGAGGAATAAATATTAAACTGAAACGTCCTGGCTTTTCGGCGGGACGGGGATGCAGACACGAAAATACGAAAAGTTCGTCAACCCCAAGGACGTCGGAGTTTGGCTTTGTCCCGATGAGGGCTATTACCTTCCGTCGCCCCATCACTGATTCAAACATATCGGAGGAGCTTTATTCCGGAAGTACCCAATTTCGGAAGGATATGGGAATGCGATAGTAGCCTCAGCTCCGAATGGGTATTTCGGGTGTAATTATAATCTAACCAGAAAGGAAGGTTTCGACTGTAGTTCGTTTGCCTCGACTAAAATCCGGTGGGGCAGTTCTTCCTTTTGCAGGTCGTGTCCACTTCATCTCACTTCCTTCCGACAAATAAAGATAAAAATGACAATGGGACGTGTTAGCCATTTGGATTACTGCGCCAGGATTTGCCCACCTCACTGTGGGAGTGCTCGTGGTTTATGGCACTGGACATCTCCAGGAAACTCTGAAAATAGCACAGGAGCTATAATAAGTTACACTTCTCTATGTGGTTGGTAATTTGCACTCAACTTTATAACTCGACTTTTGGATAAATGGAAGTGGCATTTCGCACTTTCACTAGGTCATTTTCTGAATGGAAACGAGACCTTTAAATGTTTTACGTGCCAACTGGAAATCGTGACACCGCCACAAATCACATCTTCATTCAGAGTCCTTGAGGAAAATTTCAGGGATTATGTATAATAGAAATAAAGGGCCTATCAGAATAATGGGGAGCTCTCTAATGACTCTAGAATTAATGGATTATTCTATTCGTTTTCATTTCCTGGCCAATACGATAGATCTAATTTGTTCACCGAAATAATATTTTATCGCACACATTTATTTTATAAATGGTAGGCACCTTCCTGAATTTAAATAAGAAATTAGATTTGAGATTATTAAGTTTATGGAAATGGACCAGCCGAAAGTATGAAATATAAAACATTAATTTTACGAGGTTTTCACTCATTAAGACCAAATATTAAAACATAACTTTTTTTAATCGTCTTCCAAAAGGGAGGACAACCTCAATTCGACTGTTTTGTTTTTATGTATTTTACCTGATTTCTTGCCATTTATGAACCGATTTCGATGATTTTGTTTTTTGTATTAATTAGGCTATTTCTCTATGGTCGCCCCTTTTACATTTGAAGAAAATTGACTGTCTTTTTTTTCTAAAGATCGTCCCTTTCGTCACTATTTTTACTAAATACAAACAAGCTACAGTTACTAATCACCAATAATTGAATAATAAAATGTCTACTTTGCCTATATGTATAAACTTTAACTAAAAAATTAAAAATAATATTTTTAATTACTTTAAAGAAAACAGCATTTTAAAGGATCTAAAAAATTATCAGTACTTACATATTGGATTTCAACATGTGGAGTAAACGCAACCATTTGTGTAGATCATTCTAATTTATTTTCAATTAGCTTGAAAATGGGAAGGAAAGGTGCAGCTCCTGCAATTTAAAGGAAAGGTCGTTATCGAAAGGGATCGACACAAAATACCATTTTTAAAATTTTATATAGATTGTTTTTTAGGCAATTCTTAACTAAAGAGTCTTCCTTCTCAGATACATAGGAAGATTTACATACTTTGTGTTAAAAATTGAAAAATTGGATTCGAAATCTTACACATGTAAAGAGAATATGGTTCAAAAAATAAAAACATTGTTTCTGTTCATCTCTTTGCTTTATTGTGTAAAAAATTTAGATCAGTCCATTGATATCGTTGAAACGCTCATTGAATTTGACTCGGCACCCTCCCCAGGATCCGGCTGGGCGTTTTCGTTCCTCGTCTCAATCTGAGCGGTTGAGTTGTCGGTTCCTACATTTTCTACCACCATGTCGCTCTCATCCATCCACACTTCATTGCAATCGATGTCCTCGCCAACCGAATGAGGCGTGGTCGGCCGAAGGGCTCTTTTGTTTTCGATCTGCTTTAATAACGATTTCGCTTCCGATTTTTTCTGCAAAAAGAAATAAATAAATAAAAGGTAGAAAAACTGGTTAAACAAACATATTTCTCCACTAAGTTTATACAATTAAGTCCTATATTTCATCGTTACTTTCTAGTATATTATTTTTCTAACCGATATACGGTTTCTCCTCTTAATTAAATGTATTACAAACCTCATCAGACTCCAGGCATTTGTAAGCGAAATGTGAGGCTTCGTCGTAATTTCCTTTGCTCTCATAATAATTAGCTAGCGTTATGTAGGCGTGATAGAGTGACGAATTGTCGACTGAGGCTCTTTCATCCAGGCAATAGGATAAATATGCGGGCACAGCATTCTCAAGATCGCCTAATTTTTCATAAAGACTGGCCAATTTAAGCAGGGCTATCCCCTCGATATCACCAACATTACACGCTTTCTGAAAGCATTTAATCGCATTCGCGCTTTTGTCCAACTTCTCGTAAGTTTCTCCGAGTGCCACAAGCATTCGACTGTCGTAGGGTCTTAGTTGGTGTGCTATTTTAAAATAGTAAAGGCTATAATAGTGCATCTTTAATATTTCATAAGACTGCCCTAGGCCATACCAAGCTCGGTAGTCTCGCTTGTTCACCTCTGCGGGAAAAAACGATTATTAAAATGAGTAGGAAGAAATTATGAGAATAAATTACCAACTGCTTTTCTGTAGCTTTGAATAGCAGCGTTCGTATTTTTCAGCTCCATGAATTCGTGGCCCATCAGAGTCCAAGCTGAGAGGTACTGGGGATTCAGCTTTAAGGCTCTTTTAAAATATATTATAGCTTTTTGATGGTCACAGCGAATGCTGTAATAGTTGCCTGAAAGGGGACTTTATTTTACACAAAAATTTAATTTGATAAGTGGAAGTCCTACCAATTACGCAGCATGTCTCCGGTCGATACTTATTGATCTCAACAGCTTTGTGGGCGAGAGATGCGATTTCCGTCTTCAGCTCTTTTACAAACAGCAGATTCGAGTAAGTGTCCAGATTATCAAGACGGTAAGGATCGACGCTCTGAAGCTCCTGAAAAATCTCGATGGCTTGGTCCACGTCTGGAGGAAATCTAAAGTGAGCCTACTGCGACCTCTTGCCGTGCCCAGGCGCTTACCTCTTTTGTTGTGATAAGCGATTGCCATTTGCGACGTGATATAAATGCACTTCCCGAACCCGGCCAGCCGCAGGTCCTCGAACTGTTTGAGCCCCTCGTCGTTGAGATAGAGCTCGATGAAGGCGTGCCCCATGAAGATCTGTTTCATCCAGTGATTGGGAAAGTTTAGACCCATTAATTGCTCTTTGTCGGCTATTAAAGGGGCTAGCTCCAGCCACGATCCCCAGAGAAGAGGAGTCGCGTGTATAGACTCAATAAAAATTGAAATTGCGGTCTGAGTGAGGTCGAGCTTCTTGAGGACGACGCCGTAAAGGTAGAGCCCGTATCCATCGAGTTGTTTCTTGCTGTGATCCGATTTTAGGATGGACAGAAGCTCGGACAGATCTTTCGCATGACTGCTATCATCCAGATTAAAAGTATCGGGCATATTATCCAGCCGCTTCTTCTCCTTGGCCATGTACATCGAATACAAGTGGAGGAACTTTGGGACTGGGGATTCGCACTCGCTGGTGAAATACGCCGCTCTGTCGTACTCCCTGGTATCGAAATATGTCTTTGCTATGTAATAATTATCACAATCTTTCGCTGAAATCCCTGATAACATCTCTGCATGCACTTCAACCGGCAAATCACCAAGTTTGAGGCCGTGATTCAATTCTGCGAGCCACTTTGCACTGTGTATCAGTCCCCGTTTGTTGCACTCGTTTATTCCCCGGTATAAATCTTGCTTTATTTCTGGAAGAAGCATATTAATACTTTCCTCTTCCATTTTTTCGAGATTTCGGCTTGAAAAACGAAAAATGCTTCACTGAAACCCAACGGTAGTCGGTAGTCTTTGATTAAAACTGAACTAACCTTACTTTCTTTGACAACTGTCAAACATTAAGCTATATACAGAATCCTTCAACTAATAGACTTTCAAATTTTTGAATTTGTTTGCAATATTTATAACTTTGAAAACTTTTTTATCTAAAAATAATTAAAATAAATTTTTCTCTGTCTTGCATATTTCAAGTAACACGTCCTAAATAACATAATAAAAAATTCAAAATGTTCCACAGAACAACTTCCACAGCATCCCTCCATTTTCCGCCCTTTTGTTGTGACCATCATTTTTGTTTACCACTTTTTGCTTTCCGTTTTTCGCAATTTCGTTTCGCGATTGCAGCAATGTTGTGACGTTTTTAAATTGCGCAAGACTGCGGGAATCAAGACGTAAGGAATTTTGCAGCGTTATCAAATCGAACTGAAATTGGCGAACTTAGCAAAACAACGGAGGAAGGTCGCCTGATTCGACCTAGGCCCAGTGATAAGAGGAAGCAAAATTAGCGTCTTCTGCCTCTCGGGGGGCACAGATCTGCGCGGTCGAGTGTCTTTGATGAATCTGCAAGAGCCCCACTGCCAGTCAGTGTCTGGGGGAGCGACAGTGCAGCAGCGCTTCGTTACTTTGCAAATTCCATTCAAAGGGGCTATGTTCTGAGAACAATGGGGCCGAAGCAGTTAGTTCTAAGGTGTTTCCTTGTCGTCGTCTTCACCTGGTCATGTGCCACAGCTTTTCCCCTGGAAAAGGAGTCCAACCGCCTGTCCCCGGTGATATTCAGTAAGTGCCCGATTCCCACAAAAGCTCCCATTCATTGAGGAATTACTTTTCAGTTCCTGGAGATGGAGGGAGTCAGCTGGACGCGAAATTAAATAAATCCACCGTGGTCCACTACATGTGCGAGAAGCGCACGGATTGGTTCAACGCTTGGCTCAACATGGAGCTCCTGGTCCCCTTTGTGATCGACTGCTGGATCGATAACGTTCGACTGATCTACGACAACGACACCAGGACGACGCAGAATCCCCCGGGCGTCCAGACCCGCGTCCCTGGATGGGGCGATCCCGAGGTCGTGGAGTGGATCGATCCCAGTAGGGCCTCAACAGGCGCCTACTTCAAAGATATTGGAAATGCTCTCGTCAACTTGGGGTACGAGCGGGGCCGTTCAATCAGAGGAGCACCGTACGACTTTAGGAAGGCTCCAAGTAAGTTAGCAGTAAATTACGAAGATTTTAAGCGTATAAAATCCTTACAATTATTAATTAGCCGCTTGAAACTATTTTCTAATTTCTATCCCTCATGTATTTTGGAAGATTATCTTCTATCTAGACCGTTCAGTAAAATCCTAAAAACGTTTTCGCAATTTTGACACCCCTCGGAAGTTGTCCTAAGATTACCTGTGTTATATATATATTTTTTTCATTTATTCGTATTAAACGTGTAAAACATCAAGTAAATAATATTTACATTTCGTTAACTGATATTCGCAAGATAATAAAAAAAAAGATAATTTCAAGGACATTTTAATTTCTATATGTTTTTTTAAGCAACTACTATCAAAATTTCAAAAATATATTAAGCTTAAGTATTTAGTAAACTGAGGGATGAAATTCGAGGGAAGTGACCTCAACATAACTTGAAAGTCGCGTAAATAATAATTGAGATGTGTTGTTTCAGATGAGAACAAGCAGTGGTTTATCGATATGAAGGAGTTGGTCGAGGAAACTTATAATCAAAACGGAAGGACGGCGGTGACGCTAATAACACACAGCATGGGCAGTCCCATGTCTATGCTCTTCCTCCAGAACCAGCCGCAGAAGTGGAAGAGGAAATACATCGCTAGAGTTTTAAGTTTAGCCGGAGCGTGGGCGGGCAGTGTAAAGGCTGTTAAAGTATATGCAATGGGTAAAGAAATTTAAAGTTATGTTATTGAATAAAACTCAAGCTCGCATTTTCCCCTAGGAGATGATTTAGGTTCATTAATGTTAAGTGCCAAAACTATGCGAGCTCAACAGATCACCTCGCCTTCCTTGGCTTGGTTACTTCCATCGCCTTATTTTTGGAAGACAGATGAAGTTCTAGTCGAAACCCCTGCAAGGACGTACACCTTAGCTCAATTGAGAGATTACTTTGAGTAAGTTACAACATTTTTGAGTGTATTCAGAGGAATGAGGATATTTTTATAGTTTTAGTTAGTAATGAGTCCTCTTTCCTTTGAACTAACCCATTTTTGCCTGTGAGTCGCCTACTAACTTTTATTCCGCAGTGATATAAACTATTTGCCCGGTTGGGAAATGCGACAAGATACGATGAGGTACACAATGGAGTTTACCCCTCCTGATGTCGAGCTGCACTGCCTCTATGGAACAAAAATCCCAACTGTTGAAAAGTAAGTCCCTCACAAATAGTAGAATTTTTCTACATGTTCAAATGCATTCTTCAGACTAGTCTACAAGAAAAGCGCTATTGCTGGGGAGATTCCAAAGCTGGTTACAGGAGATGGTGATGGTACCGTGAATTTGCGATCTCTGGAGGCGTGCATGCATTGGCAGCCCCTCCAGAAGCCGAGCATCGAAATGTTCGGGTTCCCAGGCGTCGACCACATGACAATACTTTCAAACGACACAGTGATCAAATATATTTTGGACGTACTCTCTAATCATAAGTGAAGAGTGAACTAATTTTAATTAATTTTAGTTAATAGAATTTTTCATTTTTTGTTAAACATTTGTGCAGAGAAAATGTATAAGAATAAATTGTTTATTTGAGGTGTAAATATATTTTTTGAGTTTTGATATTCAAAATTGAGATATTAAAGATATTCATCTAAATTATGTATAAAATTATTATCGATATAATAAATAAAACTATAACATTTGGAAATTTGGGAATCTGTATTTGCAAAAAAAGGGTGGGTCTGATGGTCTTTGTGTTTTCTTACGAAAAAGCTACTGACTTAATTCGGATGAAGTTTATAGAAAAATATAAGACAACTTGAAGTAAACGAATTGAAAAAAGCTTTTAAAATTCCTTTTTGGATAAAAATCCCTACAATTACATATTTTGACCACTTTGAGGGAACATAATTAATTAAAGTCAAAGGTAATTGAAATGAGTTGTTACAAATGTTGGAATTATTTTGAAATTTTTATCCAATAAAAGAGTAGTGGAATTGTGATTGGCCGTAGTGTAAAAACACAATTTTGACTCACATCTGTTTGGACTTGTCCTGGAACTTTTTAAAATATTGATTTTTCTTTTGAATTTTAACTATTCTCGAAGCTAATACTAGAAATGAATTTTATTTAAAAATATTTGAAGTACTATTTTTTTGGAATTCCGTTCATTTTTGTAGGCAGGTGCTTATAAACAAACTCAAAAAATCGGAAAAATTGAGTTTTGTGGTCATTTTTTAAATAATTTTAAATGCACTCTGAATGATTTAAAGATTGCACAAAGCAATTTTTAATTTATTACAAAATAGTCAATATATGGTACATATCAAAGAAAAAACACCTACAACCTTTCAGAAAAGAGCTTAAATATAAAATTAATATAAAGTTATCACACTACCGATAATAAGAAAATAAACCTGGAATCACTCAGTCAAGGAGGCCAAATTGCATCAGAACACCTGTCGAATGAAGCGGTAGCATAGCAACGTTTTAATACACACATGCTTTCGTTTCTTTCAATTCAGTTAATAAAAATCACCATTGAATCCACAAGTTTCTTAGCACCGGGAGAAAATGATGAGAAATAGATTTTCCCTACTACCGGAAAAGGACACCAAAATTCAAATCATGCAGGACCGCATCACCCTGGCCGAAAAGCATCTCGGAGAAATGTGCAGCAGCTTCTCCGCTTTCTCGCGGAAATTAGCAAGGTATGTGCGAGGAGATTTCATCTTAATTTAAGGACCTCAACAAGGACGAGGCTGTGATTGCAGATTCAGAGATAAACACGATGACCTGGCGAAGTGCTTTCAAAACTACTCTGAGGAGGAGTCAGTTAACAAGACCCTCTCCACGACCCTAGAGAGGCTCTGTGCAGCGATGACGATTTTGGCTGATTACCTTGACATCGAGGTCCAAAGGGTGGAATTGAAGGTAAGTTAGGCCAAATTCAAAAATCATATTTTAAAAAAAAACATAAAAATATTCAGATAGTCAGTGAACTGGCGAAGTATGGTTCGTTGTGCAAAAATGCACGAGAAAATCTTCGTGCCGCGGTTACTGTCCGAGAAAAGGCTGTAACTAAACAAAAGCAGCTAATGGACATTAAAACAAAATTTTCTGCAAATTCAGTAAGGTGCAATTGAATAATTGGGGCTCGCTAACTACTTATACTAACATTTTGTAGTCGGCTGCTGATTCAGAACTTCTAAAGGCGAAACTTGAGGTGAATCGGGCTAATAAGGAAATTGAAGAAATAATTGGAAATTTCGAAAAGACGCGTTTGAAGGACACCAAGCAGCTCCTTTTGGATTTCGTGACTATTGGTATTAAGCAGCACGCAAAGGCCATCGAAGTATTAACAGCAACTCATTACGACGTCTCCAGTATTGATGAAACCGCGGATTTACAAGTAAGTGGGCATAATTTTAAGTTGTTTTTTATACATAAATAGTATCAAAGAAAATAAGCATGAGAGCATAAAAGTTAGTTAATTCCCAAAAAATTAAATTTCTACCATTTTGACCAATACGCCTTTAAATTAAATGTAATATAAAATATGGTGTCAATTTTATTTTTAAAAATTTAAGGATTTCAAAAAGCTAGTTAAGTTAAAACCAAAAGCTGGTAAAACTTTGGCACAATCTTCGAGATCATTATCTGTGGATATTCTGGGGCCAATAGGGAAAGATTCGAATTCACAACTCGAAAAGCATCGTCGTCTCTCAGCCAGCAGTAAGGATATTTCTAAAATTGCGGAAGACATCGAGGTTAAATATCACAAATTTGAATAAATATATAAAGAAGTTTTTTAATTAAATCGTAATTTGATTTATTTTCGTTAGGAAGACGATGATGAAGAAAGCGACGATCAGAAAAATAATGCCGAAGAGAGCAATGACCGAAGTTTAGAATCAGACGACGACGAGGAGGAGGAAAACTCAGAGGAGCAGGACGAGAAATCTGAAATTGAGGATAGCAGCGATGAAGACGAAGAAAGTTCTCTAGAAGAAATTATTAAAAGCAGGGCAAAGGTAAGATGCAGTTAGTCTATTACTTTTCTTAAGAATAAAAAAATAACAAAGATGTGGAAACTATCAATTTTATTGAATTTTGAAATTACTAACAAATATGCATATTTGTGACCACCCCACGGTCTCATTGCAGTAAAACATCCACTAAAATCATCCAAATTCAAATTCTTAAAATTCATAGTAAACAAAACGTTTGAGTTGCGATTTTAAGGGACAAGAAAGGTTCTATTTATTACCGTACCATTTTCAATTGGAATTTTTTATATTGATGGTGATTTATATATTTCTGATAATTCCCTATAAAATCCTACTGTTGTTACAGCTAAACGATTTTTATACTAATGGAATAATAAAACCGGCAATATGAAACCTATAAAATATAAGTTTAATTAAATTTTCAGTGAACCAAGCACTTACCATTTGTTTATTTTAAATATTTATTTAGAAACTTAAAACGAAACTTCCCACACACTTTACACAGGTGCTACTTTTTTGCTTTCCACAAGTTTCATTAAATCGAAATCTTAAAGTAATTACTTTAAAATTGTTTAACGATCTGCAGAATTTCTAAAACAGAGATATGATGTAAGAACTAAAAAATTGCCCCGTGCTATAAACTTGATAAACTTTATTGGATATAAATATTTATTATGAATTTATTGCTAGAAAAACATAAGAATAATAATTAAATTTCTTTTTGTAGGTCGCAACTTTCAAGACGTTTGTAGATGGATTAAATTCGAACGGAATCGCGGGCACTTCCAAGGCGGAGGGTGCCACAAAACCGGGAGCCTCAACGCCCCAAAACACAAGCCCCATTATTCAAGTGAAATCGATAAATTGTGTCCCTAGGAAACCCGCAGGTCGATAGGAAAAGCAATAAAATTATTTTCCAATTTTTACGAGTTTTATTCGACGTGAATTTACAAAAGAAAACTCCCAGGTGAATAACGTGTGAAAAAATGTTAGCTGGTGTCTCGGCCGCAGGGGCTCTGGTTTAGTTCCTTACAAATTAATATTAAAGTGATTAAAACAATTAGACTTCCCTAATTAGCCTAGCGCGGCTTGACCGGTGGAGCTCCCGCGGGAGCGGCTCATTTGTCTGGACCTTCGACACCCGCCTGCGTCATGAGGTCGGCGATGCTCTTCTCCAGGTCGTCTATTCGATTCCCCATGTCGTCGATCCGCGAGATTATCTGGTCCGACATGGTCTGGAACTTGTCCTGGACGTTCTGGAGGAGATTCTGGACCTGTGACGGATCGGACTACGTTAAACAAGTGCGCTTCGCCGTCCCGAAGGCGGGGACTGCTCGGGACGGGGGCGCGACGGACTACTCACGTATATCGTCAATTCCTGCATGTTCTTCGGGTCCGCGTTGCTGTTGAGCGAGTAATTCTGCTCGATGTCGCTGTCCATCTCCGTCTTAATGTCGGTCATCGCTTCCTTCCGCCAGTTGTGCTCCCAAAATCCTTAAAAATTCAAATGCCCTCCGTCTGACTTCACGCCTAGCGTCCGTAGCAAAACACCGTAAGTTGACAGTTAACTGCGACTGTCGTTGGATTCCCGTGGTGCTCGGTGGTGGAACTCGCGGCATTGCCATGCCAACGAGGGCGACTTGTTTGGCGCGTCCAAATAATCCGCCCGGGAGGGCGAGGTCAACCAACGGCTGGCTATCGATAAAACAAAGAACTATTTTCGGTTGTTGCTGCGCTTAATTTCCGCATTAATTCAAGAACTAACCCCGAACACGCTACTTCCGGATGCCGCCAGGGAGGGGTGCCTAAATAAAGGCTAAATTTCAAGAAATCGATTTTAAACTGATAAGAAATACAAGAAATATAAAAACCATTACGAAAAGTCGTTATTTGCAAAACCTTTATTACTAACTAGCTTTTTTCGCGGCTTAGTTCGCGTAGAAATCTTTTTAATCTCTCGGGAATTAATATTATTTCTCCATAAAACCTTTCAACCCGTGATTCATCTCCATAGAGTTTGAAGTTTATTTCATGTGACTATCTTAGATTTCAAAATTTCTGCCATTTTCGTAGTCTATGTATCAAAAAAACTTCAAAAACGACACACGTATATTATTTCGAAAAACCGAGAAATAGTAATTTACTAATTTGATTATAGGAGTACTCTTAAGAAGTTGCGAGTCGCAATGTTTATTTAATGTTGTTACTCCACACAAATTTTGAACCCCCGTTTTACATCTTTGGGGGTTGTATTTCGAAATATAACTTATTTATTCCTTGTATACATCATAAAGGAAGCCTCTGTCCAAAATTTTAGCTTTATTTCCGATGCGGCCGGAATACATATAGGATATACTTATATGTAATATAATTTAATATAAATATAATATAAAATAATATATTATATATTAAATGATATAATATAAATATAAAATGATATATAATATAATATATAACATAATATAAGTATAATATAAAAATAATATAAAACAATATGTATATAATATAATATATAAAATAAAATAAATATAGCATAATACAATACAATATAAAATATAATATAAATATAACATAATATTCAATGTAATATACATACATATAATATAATAGTATATAATATAATATAAATATGAAATAATATATAATATAACATAATATGTATATAAAATAAAATAAATATAGCATGATACATAATACAATATATAATATAAAATATAAATATAACATATTATAAATATAATATATAATTAAAAAATATATAATACATAATATGTATATTATATATAAAATAAAATATAACATAAACATGATATAAAATAATATACAATATACAATATAATATAATATATAAGTATTATAATCTAATATTATATAATATGTACTTACATATATAATATAATAATCCGATGCCGCATCCAGTGCCGCATCCAACTGCTCCTCTATTTATAAGCTGGCCACTCACATCCAGGAAAGAGTCCCCTGGTCCAGGCTCGGATCAACTGCCGCCCGTGGGGAGCCGAGCCAAGTCAACCTTTCCCGACGGAGTCCCTGAAACGAATGAAGGCAGAACCGGACTGCTCCTGTATTTATGAACCGACCGCTCTCAGTCAGGAAAGAGTCCCCGGTCCAGGCTCGGATCAACTGATGCCTGTGGGGAGCACAGCCAAGCCACCCTTCCCTGACGGAGTCCCTGAAACGAATGCAGGTACAAGCCGGCTGCTCCTCTATTTATAAGCTGGCCGCTCAGAGCCAGGCAAGAGTCCTGGTCCAGGGTCGGCTCAACTGCCGCCCGGGGGGAGCAAATTCGGATCTCCCGATGCCTGGAGACGAACGGCTGCTGCACTGCCACCCTGCTCCCAGCTGGGGAGAGCTGCCCAGCACAGGACGAGGTGAGGAGAGGTCCCTCTGGCTGCAGTCGCTCCAGCTCCCGAGTGTTCGAGACCCCCGGTCCCAGTCCCAGTTTGTTTAAATCTTACGCGGCGGTTATTCGCTGGTTGTTTTTCGCACCGATCCTGTTCATGGATTTATTTTTCCCGCTTCTTCTACACCTAGCGCCTTCGCATGTCAGATTCTTAATAATTTAATACCTAATTTGTTTTTATTCTTATTAATTTTTTTATCTTTTATCTTTACTAAAAATAGGTAGACAAATCACAGCTAAGAAATCTATTAATAAATATATTTAAAAAATGAGGCCTATTCAAAATCAATATTTTTTTTCCTTCGTAGCTTTTCTTAGTTGAAATTATTTAAAGTCTTTTATCAACTCAATCAACTTTGTAAAAGTACTACTCTGTTTATTTTTTAAGTTTTTATAAAGTAATTATTTCATTCATTTGAAGAAAATGTGTATATAAATTTAATTTTATTTTTTAATCCTTATAGCTACATTGCTTAATTTCTCTGAATAGAAATGTCGTTTTAGTGAAATGCATTCAATAGAAAAAATTTGCGGAAAATAACTTTTATTTGTAATTAATTCTCTGATTGCAAAACCAAGCGCAGCTCCAACTTGCCACTAGAATGCATCTTTCTATTTTTATTATTTTTGTGCGATTATTAACTTTTCAGAGTGTTGACTAAATGAACTTAAAATGAAAATCGTTCTTCTACTAAGCGAATTGCATTTAAAATCATCGAATGTCGTCGGGAAATCCGCATCTGATACTGCACCACTTTGATTGGCAAAATTTATTAACATCAACTTGAATTTCTGAGTTATAAAAACTTTATTAAAAAATTTAATTTTAGTAGTTCTTAAATCTAATAACACAGCTTTATACTGTTTGTTTAATTAAATTGCATTTGATTAATATTTTTTTCTTATCAGAAAAAGTTTGACAGAAATTTGGCTTATTACATCAAAAATATTGCAATCATTTTTTCGTCGCACATATTCGGCTAGAAATAATTTTAACCAGCAGACCAATAAATTCTTAATTTTGATTTCAGTTAATTTTTTAATTCGGTTCAAATTTTCTATCAAATTATTTGAAGTTCTTTAAACAAAAAAAAAATCATTTCAATTCAAATGGTTTTTGTAAGTTGTTTTCGATTTGATTTAAACAGATTCAAGAATAGGAATGTAAGGTAATTGTTTTTTGGAACTTTATTAAAGATATTTAATAACACAAAAAAAATATTTTTCGAATAATCCGTATCCAAATAATTTATAAATTTAAAGCACACTTCGGCATATGCTCGTCATCGCCGTAAAGTTGAATAGCGATAAAAATATTAAACTTTACGAATACTTATTTAATTAAACAAATGAACTTCAATTTCTTACAAACTCAACAAAACTTAGACGACTTCAAGAAAATCATATGAAATTACATCAGAAACATTTTTAAAATTGGTTACGAAAACTATTTTTTTCGCTGGGGTCAAGGTTGTCGGGCTCAGGGTCGAAAGGGAGATGGCCGTCAAGGGGGTCGTCAATTTTGAACCCCAGGAGCGCATCTGAGGCGGTGGGAGTCCTCTGACGAGTCGGCTGAGGTTGATTTAAGACATTCATGCTGGGCGGGGTCAAGCTGGTGTTCGGGTTCGGGGAGAACGAGGACCTCTGGAAGTCCGAGCCCGTTCGGGTCATGTTTCGGTTCTTCGAGACTATGGTCTGGGTCTGTTGCAGCATCTGGGCGTAGATCATCATGTCGTAGGCCGCACCAGTCCCGTAGAACTTGAATTGCTGCTGCTGGATGATCGAGGTGTTGATTTGGGTCTCGTTGTAGCAGGCGTTGAGGTAGGACGGGTTAACGGCCGTGTTGGAGTAGAGGACCGATTGGGGGAGGGACTGGGCAAAGTTTGGCACCCCATAATTTCCTGTTTGACGTTGCTTTTGAATGGCAGTTTGAAGGGCAATTTGTTGGGGACTGAGGACTTTTGGAAAGTATTTTTGAGTGGGTACTGTTGGTGGTTTTTGTAGAATATTTGAGCCACCAATGGTCTGCTGTACCTGGTTCATGCTGTTGGAAAAACCTGGTGGTGGCGGGACATTTCTGAATTCAACTGAAGGACCTGACGATTTTTGTGTTTGGGTCGTAGGAGTTCTAATGTTTAGCTGAAGTGGTGTCGCCTGTGTGACGCATTCTTTGGAACAATCGTTAAGTTTCGGTTCATTTGCATCCTTAGTGGGACATTGATTTCCAATACCTTGCTGAGTTGTACCAAATAATGCGTATTCTTGAGCCACTTTATAGTAAGCTTCAGTTCCTTCCTGGGGGTTGTTTGTTTCTTTACTAAAAATTGCTGCATTAACTGCAACTAAATACGGATCCTTAATTCTACATATATTTTCAACCTCTCTATTGGTCTCGAGAATAAGGCTTTCATTCTTCTCTTGCGTTCGTGCGAAGTTTATATCCTTAATATCCTTCTCAGACAAGTAGAGGCGTTTGTCAATTTCTGGCCATGGCATAAAACAGGTCGTGCTGGTTGAGTAGCAGTCAATGCTCCACCAATCATCGCGCGTTGTCCCATTCCAATTTATTCGAAGAACATGCAAATTTCCATAATCCGGAGAAGCAGCTAACCGGGATATTTTGTGTTCAACATACGGGATCGATGGGAATTTTACTTTTGGGCTAGCATTACTACTTCTTGAATCGCAGAGGACATAAGAAGAAGATTGCGTTGGTATTGCATATGTATCTGAATTTTTTGGGTGGATATAATTTCCTGTAAGCATAAAAACCAATTAATTTTTCCAATTCTGGTAATTTAAAAAATAGTAATAGTTACCTTGTTTAAGCGCGAACGCTTTACCAAATATATCCATGTAAAATTGCTCAACAATGTAATCAGTTTGTACCTTGGATTTTAAAATTTCCCTTACTTGGCTACCAAATAGACCAGCTTCTTCGCAAATTATTTGCAAGGGAATCTTCTTAATTTCTGTGGATAGATAGTTGCTCATAACAACAGGAATTCTGTTTCTGTCTTCACAAAAGGGGCAAGGGATACCATCGTTGAGAGGAAAACAACCTGGTGCTAAAAAAATTTTTATTTTTACTAAATAGCTCTTGTTCTTTATTAAAGAAGAAAGTGGTAGACTGAAATAAAATCATAGTTTGTTCGACACACAAAAATTATTCAATGGTCTGCTAGGTACTCTAAAACCCGAATGAATGCGATGTACCCATTTTAAATTTCAAAACTCTACCGCGATATTAGCAAGACAAATTTATGAATACGACGGAGTTTTCGGAGGCCATTGACTATTAATCCACGATAAAGAACTTTAATTCAAGAAACCTTAAAGAAGTCCAGTAGATAGTGATTTTAAAAGTAGTTGAATTCTAAATTGCTGTTGATGTTGATCAATTGTATCGCTTTTCGAAATGATAAATTCACCGTCCTAACTTTTTTACATAACAATAACAAAATTCATACTCGCAAAAAATGTGTCTTGGAACCCAATTCAATAATTGCGGCCTGACATCTTAACAGCTACCGTCTACCTACCATTTATGGTATTAAAAAGTTGTGTAAACATTTCAGACCAGTTTGATTCAGGATTAGCACAAATACTTTCCATTTTAAATATTTTAAAATTAAAGTTTACCACACAAAACAACTATTAAAGTATATTGTCTAGGAGGAGTTATGGGGACATTAGTTGAGGTTTTACTGACAAATTTTGTTTTTTAACTTTGAAAATTCGGCCGCCTTAGACTGCATTTTTACAAGGTATTGGATTTAGCTCGCTTGGATTAAGTTGTGTATAGAATTTATTTGGTGGAAGAAATACCATAATACGACAATTATAATTAATTTATATAATAATTGATGTTCCAGAAATTTGAAGAAATAAAATGATTTTATCCACTTTCACCAATTCATTCATTTTTGGGAAATTAAAGTCTGACCTGACAAAGTTGTGTCCATTTTCAGAGTTTCCACATAAGTACAGTTCTTGATAATTAAAACTGATTGAAATTGAATGCAACTGTTACGAAGTAGAAGCGCGCAAACTGAGATTGAGTAATCGCACAGAGTTTATTTTTGCAGAAGCGAAAATAATAAACAAATTCGTACGATTCGAGTAAAATAATTCAATTGAAATAAAAGTTGTACGTGGTAAGTTCATAATTTAGTCAATTAATATTGTTTAAGTGTGATGTATGTGTGAAACATACGAACATTAAATAATTGAGTAATCGCAATTTCTATTTATTTAAAAGGGTAATTTGTGTTCAAGTAAAATCAAATATTTAATAATTGTTAAATATGGAAACTCACATAGCTTACAACAATTTTATTTAAAATCGAATTGTTTTAAAATTTGGATATTGTAAAGAAAACTTCAAACATGCAGACATTTTAAAAATTATTTTGGACTTAAATCAGGATGCAGTGAAATGTATTTAATTCCCTCTGCTTGTTTTTTTATACCCGAAAATCCCGACTGGGTGAAAATTTTCGCATTTCACCACGGCGAATGAAGCGACTTATCTGAATTCTTAGAAACGTCGGCGTGTTTCTCAGCTTTAAACGATATCTTTTCGAGTACAACAGCATCGCGTTATTTGCACTCCTCTTCATATTCTCGGTTTGCGTTCTTTCGTAAATATTGTTGGATCAGCTTTTTGCCATATAAGACACATCTTCTTTAATTGTGGAATTGTTTAGTAAAATTTCTGCGATTTTGCTTTGTTAGCTCCCGCGAAATACAACGGACAATACCAATTCAAAAAATTTTCCGACGACTTAGATAAGGATTCCCGAAGACACAATTCTTTATTTTAGGACACGAAAAAAAAATAAAGATTAAAACTAACCACTATTTGGACGAAGTTTCACGGAACTAACCTTAAAAACTGGGACTATTTGTAGAGTTTTCTTGAATAAGCCAGAGATTTCTTTACCTCTTTAAATAAGACTTATTCTTCATGCAAACTTTTATTTCTTGAGAAATCAAACCGTAATTAAATCAACGTAGCTCAAAACACAAAAATTAGAAGAATTTCCAAGAAGTCGAAACAATTTCAGGACACAACTAAATAACCTAACGTAAAAACGAAGGAAGCGTTTGCATTAATAACTGAGATCTTTCTTATCCTTTCGTTCCATTAGACTCAGCTGCCTAGAAACTGAGAAGGAAACACTGCATCCAACTGCAAAAAGAAAATTTAAAATATAAAAAATCAGCCGTTCGATTTGCTCACGAAAAGGAAAATGCTTTGTCTAAACACAACTACCACAAAAATTATAGTAGAAGATTTACATGTATGCAGTTCGAATCAATAAATCTCTAAGCTTATTAAAACAGAGGCAAGTAAATTTACCACTAGTTCATTCTAAAATGGCATTGTGGGGTAAAAATTCACCTTATGGTTTCTTATGAAAAGCTTCATCAGCTATAAGAATCTTATTAGATAATAATTAAATAATTCTAATTCATTCTAATCTTTTTGCACATTGCATAATTTGATCCTGGGTGATACGCGAAACTGGTTCATTTCATTTGTTCCATACAGTTCAAACACCAGTAATTGTTGTTTTAGGTCCTTATTTTTGATAAATGTATTTTGGCGACAGTCAGCGGCCTATTTGTTTTTGGAATTTGTTGTTTTCTGAATGCATTGAAACGAAACAAGCTTTTGTTCGAGGAAGAACAAGAACCGACTCAATTCAATTACTAGGCAAAATAGATCATGTTGGAGGTTGAGGGAGCATTATTGTCAGTCTAAACTTTTTCCCACAAGCATTTATATAATAAATAAAAATTAGGTAAGTTTTTCGTTTTGAGCTGTAAAACCAAAGAATTTATTATAACTCAAGATGTCATACGCCGAACTAATTCTACGTCCATGTGCAGCAGATTTCGCCGAAACAAATGCAGCCAAATTGCTGCTGCGGCGGCGCTGGTCCTGGGGGACTTGCTGATTTGGCTGCTGTTCTGCGCAAGGAGCTTGAAGGACTTTTTTACCGTGAAACGCGACAGGATTGGATTTTTCTGGGAATCCAATGAAGAAATGAATCCTTCAGAGGAAAAGAGCATACGAACAGATTCATGAGCTTTTAACTATTTAAGGGAATTCCGATTGATGGTTTTTGAGGTGTTTTTCATTAAGGCAAAAAAAAACTACTAAAGCAATACTTTTTCATTTAAAATTTCGATTTCCTAAAGATTTATTTTTCAAATTCGTTTTGCTGTTTAGTTATTACAATACGTTTACTGTTCATAACAATTTTGATATTTTTTATTTCCTTAACACGTATATTAAAAATATTGAAACCAAATATAATTCCAGAGCCTTAATTTTTTGAATAATTTTTAGCATTAATTAATAGTTCCGTAGGACACGTCTGTTCTTGTGTTTGGAACTGGATAGTCTATAAAATAACGCATTGAAGGAAGGCTCAATATCAGTATTTAAATCATCAATTAAATTTTCTTGAAGAACATTTGAATAATCAGTTCATAACTCACATTGCTGATAAAATCATTTTCAAAGCAAATTGAGAATGAGGTCGGCTTTGAAGAATTACATATACATATCACTAGATCAATTAGCGCTACGTCCTATTGAAATTTTTCATGTCCACAGAATTTGTTCGGCATGCGACATTTTTATAGTTATAAAGGCTTTGGTAAAACTATTCTTAAGAAAAATGTGAGGATTTGTAAATGAATAAAACGAAGTATACAGTAAACTCTTTATTAAAGAAAAATTCCGCAAAGAAGATATTTTAAGGATAACAATGTTCCAAATCACAGCCATTGGACAATTCAAAAATAAACCTTGGCCCAATCTGGATAATCTTCAATTCAAAGTAAATACTCCAAAACTCTAAGAATACCTGCGTTAACATAGAAAAACGTAATATTTAATGTGGGTGTTGCTGTTCACTTATTGCTGATCTCCTTCCTGATAAGCCTTCGGTGAGTCCTCGCAAATAGCATAACAAAATCCAGCACCAGTTCCAACGATTCTGCATGGGGCAGGGAGATTTACAGTAGTTGGAAAGAATCTGCAACCGTTGTTTTATAGATAATAAGTATAGTTAAAATTGAAACTAAAAATTACTTACACATTTTCCGTTCTTCCATTGCCACAATTCCCATGCTCGTTCCAGCCCCAGGTGTAAACCTTTTTGCCCTTCGACACAGCGATTCCATGCTCGGATCCAAGATGCATTTGAGTGGGAGTGTCCCCGTCTTCAAGGCACAATTTTGTAGGGATTTGTATAGAATCCCTTTGGGGCTCCCCAATTTGCCCATAGCAGTTTCTGCCCCACAAGAAAACCTCGTTAGTTTTGGTAAGAACCCCATTGTGTGTCCATCCGCATTCTGCGTATTTGATTTTATCGTCGAAGCAGTAAAGGTTTGCCTGTCCGTACTTATTGTCGCCTACTCCAATAATCCTGCGGTTGTCGTCGGTTACGAGTAGAAAGTGGTTTTGGCCACAGACCACGGCGTTAATTTTTAAATCAGTTTGAACCTTTAAAGCTTGCATGTTGCTGAATTGGACTGGGGAGATAGTGAGATCAGGATCAATCTCCTTTATTTTCAGTTTTCCCAGGACGTAAACTTTATTTTCGTCGGTGAGGATGCAGCAATGGTGCAATCCAAAAGATATCTGGATAGGGGTTTCTTTTAGTGGAAGGACTAAATTTAGTGGTTTGGTCACGGAAGTGTAATGCTTTTTGCAGAACCCAAGCTGATGAAATCCGTTGGAGCCCCACAAAAATAGCTCCTTATCGGCGGTTATCGCTCCAGATGTGTCCCACCCGCATGCGATGTATTCAACTGGTGCATTCTTAAAATACTCCCTGGGTATGCAAATGAACTCGTGCTTATCGTCGGTGCAGTCAACTCCCAGCTGGCCGCGATTATTCCACCCGCAGGAGTGGACCTGCCCGCTGGTGTCAAGGACGAGGACGTGTCCGCCGCCGCCCCGAATGCATCTCACGGCGCCGGGGGTGAAGCTTATCTTGGACACTTCCTGGGGAGTCACGCAAAGCTCGCTTGCGTACCCAAGGGCCAGTTGCCCGTGGGAGTTGGCACCCTGAGAAGTTCAATTCGAATGAGAAATATGCGGCTTCCGGCAGTTATTTAATTAGAAAATAAATAGCCAAGACCTACCCATGAGTAAATCGCCATGCCCTTCTCAAGTCAAGTGCTAACAGGTGCGTGATTCGGTGAAGGCTCGGTGCTCCAGAGGTTGCTTCCGCTGCTGCGGTAGTCCTTGCAATGGTCAAGATGTCTTGCAGGAAACTGAAGTCTCCATACCGTGCGAACTTCGCTAGAACCCAGGTGGAAACCGCGAGCCCATTGAAATCCTTGCAAGTGTACCGGCTGTGAGAAATGTCAAAAGTCAAGATGTAAACAAAGAGCAACAGCTGATTTGTGGGTTGTTCATTTTCCGCTAGATGGAGAAATGGCGACTTGAAAGGCATTTTAAGTTGGCACAAAATGTAAATGATTTTAACGGCCTGATTTTTCTGAAATCTTTTTAAAGTTAAAAAAACGTAAGCGTATGTAAATTGCTCACTGCTGTACTTTTTTACCCACCCTGCTTCGATTTATCTCGGCTTTTGTTAACAATATCGGGTTTTACAAATTTTAAGATAAATAAAATTGCATGATAATTAGGTGCACGACGTTCTTTTCTTTACTTAGATACGAAGGTTACTTGTATTGAACTTAAGAGTTTAAGATAAAGGTACCGAAAAGCTTAACTTTATTGATTTAAGACCATAAGAAAATAAATTATATGTAAATAAGAGTTAAAGACATGCAACTGGTTGATTTAAATCAAAAGTTTAATAGGTGAATTGCATGCAATTTCTACATAACAATTTTGCTCTAATCTCGTTTCGATTTAACTTAAACCAAGTTTAAACGTTTCACGCAAAGATTTTAAATCTGCTGTTACTATATAAATTAAACGCCTTGAATTAATTTTCTTCGTTGCATGAATAAATTACAAAGTATAACTTTTCAATGACTTTGGAGTGCGAGAAAATTGTGTACAAATTAAATTCGAAGTTATGCAGTCTCCTTGTATAAATGCAATATAGCTTAGATTAGAATCCCTACAACTGGCATCCGAAAAATTCGTTTTTTGACCTTCTTTATTAAAAAAGCTGCTAAGTGTGTTAAGATTCAAAAGCAGTTTTATTGAAGGCTTTATATACAAGTATAATAGATTAGAGAAATTTATATGTTAAAAAAATGTAATGTGTTAAAATTTTAATCCTTTGATTAAAACTTTAACTAACTTTGATGAAGAAAATTATTATATTTGCATAGGTGAAAATAATATGTAGTCTGAGCAAGGCTGGTTACGGGCAAGATAAATTAGTTTTCTATACACAGTTGCAACTTTGCAGTTATTTACATTTTCATTTTCATTTCACTATGAGTGTTGATAGTGGGAGAGACTGTTCAAGACCTCTAAAATGATTTATTTAATCTGAAATGAATATGATTATGAATTTGATTAATATCTTCACGCAGTTGCACCAGGACCATCTGTTCGCATTTACGAGGAGCGCGAATCAATTCTATCGCTAATGCGCCGCCGAATCCGCGAGCCACCTTGCCTCAAATCGGCTGTCACGAGCCCGTATCTCTTGGATCCGTTGGTTAATCCTCGTTAACATACGAATTTCATCCATCCACTTGTTTGCCTTGTACCCTATGTAGGGAAATTAACACGAGATTTCATAAGTCGGCGGCGGCGTGGTGGATTTATGGGGACCCGGGGGAGTCCCCGACGCTCCGCCGCGGCTGCAGAGGCGATTAGGCCGTGTACCGAACCACCGAATCTAATTGCCAATTGAGAGCCGGCCCGGGCTATTAACTTCTAAGTAACATGCATAGTGGCACGTCTACGCGGGATCGGCGCGGTTCCGCGGATCGGTGGATCGGCGGATCGGCGGATCGCTTGCATGTCATAAATCCAGGCGGCCCCATAATGTAATCTGATTTAACTACCGGCCCATAAATCAAGACACTGTTGCAGAATCGGAGATCATTTCCGCCAGGCACCAGGCATCACGCCGAAAGTGCTAAATTATTGAACAACCGAAATAATGCTCGACTGCTCCGTTCTCCGCATTCTGCACAAATCTCTTCCAGGCACGATTTACCTACAAGAAATCACTTAACAAACTCGTGACGGCGCCATTTTTTTCAAAGGTCCCCCAGCCAGCGAGTTATCAAAAAAAATATATTTTTTTTCATTTGTTTAGAGCGCAGATCGCTCGTTAAGCCCAGAGTCGGGCTTCTGCCCAAAACGCGGCTGTACCGCTGCGACCGCGACGACTGGATGGCGGCAACTCGCGGGCCGCCATCCACCGCCGCGGCCGCACAACGCCAATTGACATTCAGCCTCAGCCGAAGGGATCACTTGCGTCGTGATCTCGCCGTTGCGCGACGAAATAATTGAATCGCTCGAAACCTGACGGTGACCGAGATTTTTGGTCCACCGAGCCACCGGGCACCTTGCCCCCCAAGTGATTCAGCCGGTGATCCCGCGAGTTGACAACTTGTCCAGGTGGGTTGACCTTCGTCGCGGTGATCAGCCGAAAATCATCGCGCGCCGCAAGTGATCACCGCTGACGAAGTGATGTTGACACACTCGGGCCGCCGCGGGGCCAAATTGGCCCGGTGCTCCACACACTTGAGACCCGGGGGCCCCAGAAGAGTCATTCAAATTGAGGAGGTTTCGCCTATCTTTCTGGGTTGATCTGGAGGTTAGGGCAGGTAATTTAACTCGGCTAATCGTCAACAAAGCGCCGTGCACATAAGTGCCCACTTCGATTTGATGAATAGGAGCCGCGCGATAACGCCGGAGTATCCCCCGATTGTCCGCCCAGGTTGCGGTAGTTGCGCGGCGGAGGCTGCGAGCGCTCCTTTAATCAATCAAACTGGAAAACGGCTCGATTGCCGTAAATTTCGAGTATGGAATTTCGTAATGAGTCGCCGTGGCCGCCGTCAGGAGGGCCGTTCAATGCCCGGAATGTGCCCGTGTAACGCCGCCGCGATTGTGCCGCGGCGTATGACAAATTCCCCCGACGCGACGTATCCGCCTGGACAGCTGCCGATGGCGCGATTGTGCCTATTTAGTTCAAGGTGTTAAAAACTAGCACCCGTTTACACAAAACAATTCGCGACAGTGTACTCTGTCACTGATTCAGCCGAATTGCTTTGATTTTCGCCGTAATTGCCTGCAACTACCTCCGATAGCATCAGATAAGAGTAAACTACGCAATTTGTACCTGCACCTAATCATTTTATCTATAGCTGTCTTTAAAGGACTTGAATAGGAATATAGGATCTTAATAAGTCAAATCTGTTGATCTATCTGCAAATTCTTCGATCTTTAATTTAGTTATTTAATTTTAAGTCAATTCATAAACGTAATTTAATAAGTATAAACGTTTCTTTTCTGCTAATTCTAATTAAGTAAGTACTATACGATATTAAATATGTATTGCGCACTTCAAACCCAATTTTCTCAAAACATGATTTTTGGATAAGGGGAACAAAAAACTGTGAGACCTAATCGTCGGATCAATATCAAATTATGCACTTATTAGAGGATTTTTTTATTAAAGCAATTTAGCACAAACTGTTTATATTTTCCTCCTGTATTGCTATGTTTTTTTAACTGTCTTATACTTATACGCAAACAAATCTACCGTGTATACATTTTTTCCAATGTCTGTACTGTTTCGAAAATTTTCGTTATTTTCTAATCCGAACATGTTAAAACAATGATTTTTTTATTTTTTAATGTTTTGTAACTTACACTGAAATAAATAAAAGTGTAGAAATGCCAAAAGAACAGCGTAAATTAATTACTACTTTTAGTAAATCTCTGAATCGGAGTTAACGGAAAACTAAAAATAGTAGATATAAATAATTTTTTGATTAACAATGTTATATAAGCAATAGGTAAACATTTTCAAATTTCGTAAGAATATGCTATATTTTATTGTAATTATATTTTTTTTCTCAAAAGTTTGGTTTTGTTATAAGCCGTATTTACAAGTAGTTTTTTTAATTAAACGATAATTGTTTTATTAAAATGCGGTCTCTTTGGAAGTAGGCAATATGACAAATATCCTTATACACAAAATTTATAAGGTTTAGAAGATTAATCCAATCGAGCTTAATCTCCGAGTCCAATTTAGGACTACATATCATTGTAGAGTATTTTTTTAAAGGAGCACTTAATTTTCTGTCTTTGGTTCGAATACCTCCAATTAATATTTCGAAGGAAATTAATTTAATACAAAATATATCTTATGCTTTAACTATTAAAGTTTTATTATTATACATTTTTATTAAAAACGTTTTACTTCAAAATAATATATCGTCTTTTCGATCTTTGTAATTGATATTTCTATTGAAATGTTTTTAAGCAATCATTCAATAATTACGGTATTTTACGGTAATTTTAATAATTTTTCATTTTGGAAAACCTAATAACTGACGAAGTATCTACATTGTTGCATGCAACATTTTGTAAATATGTCGTCACTTAACTTATTAACCGGCCAGTCCCGCACGCAGTCGCCTCCTTCAGCTAAACGACTTTTGTAAGGGCACATTATGACCTCAGCAAATTGATCGTGCATTGCCTCACCGAAATGACGAAATAATCCACCGATGATGAGCGCAGAAACAAAGTACCAGCACCGCGGGCAGGATTATAATTTGTAATTGTCAGGTGCGAAGCAGCCGAAAACAAACACCTGAGGAACGTGCCTTCGATGACCCCCCTGACGGACGGACGCCTGCACAATTTTGCATATGACCAGTGCGTTGCGCTAGCGACTTATCCGTCGGCGGGAGAAATTTATTTATGACATCTTAAAAATTCCTTGAACTTTCTCTGCGCCTTAAAGCAATTAACCGGCGACACGAGGCGAGATTCATCATGGCTCACGTTACCGCCGCGGCCGCAGCCTCCGCCGCGACAAGCCAGAGGATCAAAGCAGACACTTTAAATTAAAACGAGCAGTAGGACAGATCGCGGGCTTTCAACAGGAGGCTCCGCGTTATTTATTGGTAGCTCCGTCGAATAAAGATAATCAGATAATATGCGCGAAATATAAATGAGGAATCATAAGTGGAGGAGACAGCTCGGGGACGTTTAGTGTAAATAGCTATGACTGATTGCCGCGCTGATGGCGCGTACTCGCCGAGGGCACACTCGCGGAGTCACTTCCGCGGCTTGCTTTTATTCTGCAGATCTGAGGGGTATAAATTGATAGCAAGGATAACACAGCCTCTGTAATTTAATACGGGCTTGACGGAATGCTCCTAGGCCCCCTGATAAATGGTAGGATTAACTCGCTCCTGGAATCTGTAATCTGTAAGACTGTATACGCATAATTTGTAAGTTAGTAAAAGCCACTTCTACTAGTTTGTGGGGGATTTGTGTACATTTCATACAGTATTTAATAATACAATGATAGTGCCCGATAGCTTTATAAAACTTTTGTGAAAATTGCACTGTATAGTAAATTAAGTATTGCAAATAAAATTTCTTGAGTAATTTAAAAAATGACGCCTTTTTGTGTTCTATAAAACCGAAAAAGAATCAGTTTTAATAATTTTATGTGAAGTCTCTGCATTCAAAATATCCCTTAAGTTACTTCGAACGGGCAATATTTTTCGATACTTGTAATTGTCATTATTGTGAAATTAAAAGTTGTATATTTTATTATATTATATCACAAATAGATATAGGAATTTTCTTGCCACTTCAAAAATTAATCAACCAATAGTTCAATTATTTATTATACTATATCAAATATGTTGGTAGTTGATCTAAAGATATTTGTAATGGTAGTACTTAACGCTACAAAATTTTACTATATAAGTTTCTCCTAAATTCTGTAATTTTTATATCAATACATTTTTTATAATATAAAAGAATAAACGTGAGCGTTATACATTATAGTTTTTCCTTATTATTATTGCAAAATCCCTGCTATTTGGGATAAAAGTTCTTTCTGTTGTGGCTACTGACTTGGTATTAATTAGTGAACATTTGAGAGATACTATTGTATAAAAATACTTGTTTGTCTTTAAAAAATGCAATTATATAAAATGTATGTATTCATTATAGTACGATTAATTAAATTTAAAAATGTTTCCTTCTAATTACCATTTTAGGTAGTGGTGAAGAGTGTTGGTAACAATCCTCTATTTAATTAATAAAATATTAATTTTGTTTTATGGCTACATATCTACATTATCAGCAGTTTTTTAATGATTTTAAGTTAAGATTTCACAATTGCGTAGACGATCTAATTCTCAAGAGATCGCTTTTTTATCTCAAAATCATACATTCCTTCGCTTAGAATGTGAGCAATTCTCAAGGAGGTGAATGTTCTGCAAGATCAGATTATCTCTCAAATCGGCCATTGTGCCATAAACATCCGCCTTAATAGCGGATTTTATGTAACACTTTTCGCGAAGATTTGCAGAAATTCAGTGATCAGCATGTCAATTAGATGAAATTTGCCGGCAAACGAAAACACTTTGCCGGCTTTTTTGTCTCGATACCTGCAAGAAGGAAAACATCTAGCGGCACTTGCGCGCTTTTACGACTTTAACTGCAGAACAAAGTTGCAAATAGGACGGAATTAGCCGAATTCGACATGATTACATCGTTAATCCCAGTTAATCCCAAAAGCGTCCTGTCGTTACGCAACTGGCGCGCATCTTTTGAAAAGATTCGTTCTCACGGTTTGCGGCAGGTCCGAACCGGAGGAGCCTGACAGCGGTATTGAGAGCAGATTTCACCGCGATCACGACGGCGACCTGCTAAAGAGCTGCCGAGAATCTGGTCGATTCCAAAAATTCTGGAGTTGTGGCACGCAAGTCATGTAACCTGTCACTCTGTACTTAGCCACCCAAAGGAGGCTGCGTATTTTTTCCTCTTCCCTTTCCTCATTTTTGATCTTAGCGATCGCGCGGTTAAGCCAGAATCGGGGGAACAATCACGATATGGCTCGATCGCAGCCACATAATTTCTCCCATTCGAAAAGTGTTTAGCCGATCATGAGAAATTGAAAGACGAATTTCTTCTCCCAACGATCCGATAATTACATGACAAAGCAATCGTACTAGATACCTGGCCGCCCGCGTTTAACGGACGAAACTCCTCTTCATTCTGGCGGTTGTATAACCGATCGTAATCAACATATTTCTTTCAAATTAGGTAAAAATCGTGAATCGATCGAACGTCTGCGGACCGATCGCGCTGATCGACAAAGCGGGAGAGACACGGGCATCGGTTTCGGGTGAATGGGCACTCGATGAGATCGTGTTTTGCGATCGATGATATCGAAAGCTCCGGCTAATTGCTATCCATCATTGTTTACATACAGCCGATAATCCTACGTCACGGGCGGATCGCGGTACCTTGCGGCCCGCACGGACAGGTACTTTTGCGGCTAGAGTCGACTCCGAGCGGTGGGGCTCCGCAAAGCGGCTGCCTGGTCGGTGGGTGCTCCTCTGATCCCGCCACAGCATCCCGCCGATCGATGCTCGGTGGTGGACAGCAGTCCATCGAATCATCTCCGCGGCCTCAGGATTTTCTGGAATCCCTCGAATGTGGCCTGCTTGCGATCAATCGTTCAAGTCACCTGCGGCTAGCGTGCTTGAAACGATGATATATAAATTATGTCCGGGCACCACTCAGATGATTATCGATTTGTAACATTTTTGATATGTTTATGATAGAGTAGAAGCGTGCACCGCGTTTGTTACGAAGATTTGTAGACTAATTTGACAAATGTTTTGCAAGACTTTACATAATGGATTTCCAAGTGAAAATATTATTTCTGAAATTTTTCCTCTCATAAACAGGAATTTATAAATTATGTTATTCATATGCTAAGTTGGAGATTCTAACTAGTACTGACTTTAATATTTAATTAGTTTAGTTAATTTGATAACATAATAAACACAAATTGCCCACACTATTAGGAAGCAATATGTTTACATATTTTATATTTATTCATAGAATGGTAAACTCCAAACTCACTGAACCTATGTACAAACCATATATTGATAATATATTGTATGTTCTTTTTTTGCGTTGTGACTTAACGAGATTTACATACATATGGGTTTTATTACTAATATCATATCAAAAAGATTTCTGACAAAAATTGAATGTCAATATAAAATCTGGACACGCATAAAGGTCATCGAAATATGGAAAACAAATTTACAATTTTAAATTTTCGTACAATATATATGAAAAGGTATTGATTGGTAGATTTACATTTGAACTTTCTAAAAATTAATTAAAAATCTGACTATGAATGAAAACTTAATGAAAATGTAAAACAAGCTTATTTTGTGTTCAACTTAGTCTTCTTATTAGAAATAGTGATGATAATATATTTGTTTTTCATTCGTCAATTATATTTTTAATTCTTATAATTATAATTACGGTTATATAACTATGAAGTGATATAATATTGAACTGAAGCATTAATATGAAAGTGATTTATGATTTTTTATGTAAGAGTAAACATTAAGCAAAAAAACTTGTTGAAAGGATTCATCAATAAAAACTGCAAAATTTTATGCCAATTCGAAGAGAATTAAGACATTAAAATCTTTTTGGTTTATTCCAGTGCCCTCCGGTGATGTTTGGCCCTCGGCAAAAATCGGGATAAATTAATTACCAAAAGATTAATTGATTCATCATTTGGCTTTTAATTATAACTGGTCTTATTTTCAATATTTTCGATTGATTTATTGATGCGATTTGGGTCCGAGCCTTGTCAAGTTGATAAATTAATGATTGATTGTTCGTCACCGGCAAACGGCGGGAAATAAGGTCGTCGAATTTAGCGGGCGTGCAGTTATTTTTCCACTTGAGCCGATGTGGGAGAAATGAGAAATAAAATTGTAAATTTCGTGAGGTCAAAGCTCAAAACATCTTAAAAGTAGTTTCATCTGGGTCAATAGTGGCACGTTACGGGTCCGACAAACACCGACATTTATGTAACGATCATAAATTGTGCTCGGCCACGAAATGTGCTGAGGCGTTGTTACTTGTTAGATTAATGAAGGGGAAGTTACAGGTGCTAAAATGGTTTGAACGAAGGAAGGTCAACTCCTAACTGGTTTTGTGGTTTACGCGTTATGCAATTGAAAAAGGACAAAGATGGAGAACTTTCTTTTTTTCATAAGATACATTTGAAAATGATCCGATATTTTAGAGGCATCGTAAACCTATCACCCACAATGATCCGGTGGTGTCTGATCCGGCTGAAATATGCGCAACAGGCTCGTAATAATCGCATTAAACAAATTGCCTTATCACCATCGTGCACTAGATGAAAGGAGAGCAGCTCGCACGCAAATGCCATCTTACCTGGCGCAGGTAACGGGCGACTATCTCTAATGCAAACCGACTACATCGGAACAGCCTAATGATGCTATTAATAGCGAATTATTTATGCCGGCGATGATTGAGGCTATGAAATCGAATACCACACCACGTCCGCTAATATGCCCGCGAGATGGGCGTAAACAAAAAATCCGAACCACATGGCACACGGCGATGCTTTTAATAAAGGACAGCCGAGTCTAGTAAATTTCATCAGGTCAACGATTATGAAGTCGTCCGACACCAGCTCGGCAACATTTCGCTGAAATATGAGAATGAGAGGCATCATGGCAAATTTGCGTACAAGACGCTATGCGCGAACGTGCGGCTTTCTCATCGTGTGGGCATTTCCTTGTTGACCGCGATCGTACCGTTCTAAGGTGCGTTTTCAATTCTCCTCCGCGCCTCTGTCGAGCATCGTCAACAGTCCACTGCCAGGGGCGCATCATATCTCTAATGCTAATAGCCGGCGCAGCATGCTCAATCAGCTGAATATTGGACGGCGCATAATTGTGACACGGATGAGAACTGGACCCGGACCGAGGATTGTAATTACGCCGCGTTTAACACTCCTATTATTGCTACCGGTCATTATTCAATTAGAGAGCGGTCGCAGAACGTCTTGCGTCGCCTTGGCCAGGTCGCACGACTTTGGCTATTTTGACGAGATTTCTTATCACAGCCTCCGGTCGTGGATCTGGCCGGGACCACGAGCAGGTGTTCATCTGGAGGAGTGACAGGAGTGGAAACAGGATTTTTGTATAGCTCTTTAACGAACGCAATAAACTTGGCGCCACTTTCATGGATGGTTGATGGCAAATTTCTTGGCTTTATACACAGAACTTGTTAGAAATTTGACCACACCTAATAAAATAACCGGTTACCATAGTAAAAATAAGCATAAAAATATGCACATATGTAATAAAAGATTGATTATGCGGAATGTATGCAGGTATTCATAATTAGTTCAGATATCCTCAATATTTCGTTTTATATTGCGTATGTAGCTCTCATATTACGGATGAATACTTACATCAATAAATTTAATTTGTAGAGCCTAACAAATTTTATTGCTGTTAATTTCTTGGAAAGTTGTCTTAGATATCAGTTTTATCGTTTAACCTTCCGAACGCAAGTAGAGCAAATCGATGTATTTTCAAAACTATCGAACTCAGGACAAAATTTATACAGATATGTATTGTTGTCTCAGGAATTCTTTAATTCCATTTTTAGTATTTTTTGAAATTTAAATTATATAGACTTTATATATGCTTTTTTATGTAAAAAAAATTAGGTTAGAAATTAAGCAATTCATATTTTATTCATTTTTGAAACTTCCTTAAAGTTTTTGGGAAACCATGTTTTTAAAGGTTGACAAAATATGTAGTTTTGATTTTTGTTTGATTACTTGCTTATATGTATACATTTAGTAAAAAAATAAAGTTCAGGCATTTGATAGTAAAACGCTATTAGTAAAGATGTAAATATACAAATTATGGTTTTTAAATAAAGATTTTAAACAATTTTAAAGTTCGTTTATTTCACAGAACCAGTGAATGACAATTTGAATGGGACTTTTGCTATTTATTATGAATTTGAAAACTACACAATTTCATCACTTCATATTTAAGAGACAATTAGGCTTTAAACCAAAAATTTTAATGTATCATATTTATATAAAACAATAAAATAAATGAATACCTATGATGCATTTGGAAAATGCAATTTACAATAACACTTAGCGCGATGTCCTAGTCTGCCAGATAATTGTTATATGCCTGTGACAAAAGTAACGTAAGTACGTAAACTAATTCACAATTAACGTAACGATCTTTTACAAATTTGTCGCTACTTTGTTGTCTACTTGCACAATGCTTACTGCAAGGACATCTTTACAGATTTGGAAATTTAATATATTATCAAAATGTATTCAGAACTTGTTGAGAAAATTGAACATTTAGTAATACTCATATAATGGAAAAAGAACATTTCTGTTTTTAAAATATGTAACTTAACAATATAGAAATTATCTGTCATTTAAAGTGTTTTGTAAGAAATAGTTGTTCGAAAGATTAACGATTTATTTTCAACTAGTAAGTTGATGGCGATGACGCCATTTAATGCAATAAATATAAATATACTTTAAAATAATCTCCGCTATTAGATGTCTGAATTAGCTGTATTTCAGCATGATTTGGTGCAAAATTTATTCGTTTAAAAACATTTTGAATACAATTGTTGGTCCCCTGACTAATGCAATTAAACGTACAGAAATCGCACACATTAAGCAACATTAGAAGCGTAATAAATTCTCGCTTGTGTGTCCCCGTGTAATTTATTCGCGTTTTGCGGTAGACTGTGTCACTGTGAAGTTGTGAAGCCTCCCCTTGCAGTCGGCGGCGGACGCTGCGGTTGCGCCACACACACTCCGTCGCCTCGCGGACGCAGTCCTCCTTATTGTTGTAAACAATTGCGGTGCCTAGGCACACAAAAGACAATGTGCTCGGACACAATTTATGCTCCGTGGTAGCTACCATATGTTACGTCTTGTCGCCTGTCATGTCCGAAGGCATCGGGCTAGGGCTACACTTTGTTTCCAGTTTTGCGAGGAGAAACACGTAGGCGTTCTTTGAAGTCTTAATCAGTTACAGATAAGGGATAAGCAGTCAGTTTGCTTCCTTTTCTGTATTTTTAGCGCAAAACGCAGGCGGGATCGCAGGAACAACGATCCCAGCGCCTTCTTAGAGACAGCGACACAATTGTCCGTGTGAGAACTGGGCAATTTAAAAACTCACGTTTTAACGCAGACAAGAAAGAACGCCTCCAGCACAATGGGGCCCGTAGTTAGGAGGCTCCAAACAGGTGCTTTACGCTCTTTTTAGCAATGAACTTTAAAATTTCTCAAATAAGCATCGTGTGTGGAATAACAATTGGAGCACTCCTCGTTAATGCAGAATTTGAAAAAAAGCGATGATTAAAATTAAACTTTCGAACTAAACGGACCACAGAAGTAGAACTTTGAATTTGAAATATTTAACAGAAAATTCTGTGCCCATTATGGTGTATTTGTTTTTCTGTCACTAATACTTTTATAAAAATTCGTAGTTCTAAACAGTGTTCTTTATAAAAATAAATTCTATTAAAAAGCAGCTTAATTTCAAAGTTTTGAATATTACGATGCTTTACTTTTTAACTCTGGAAGTAGAAAATGTGTCACTAACATTTTCAGTTATTGTGTGTTGTCCAAGATTTGTTAATAATTTTAACGGAGAGGTTTGAATATATAAGCCTTTTTAAAATTACAAGTTTACAGTATAAAACTATGTGCGGTTGCAGTGTCCAACTGTGGGAAGATTTGAAATTGTGTTTTTAAACTCTGTTAGATTGGGCTTTAAGTGTATGGGGCTCAACCATTTTAAAACATTTGAAAATTTTTCGTAAAAGGTTTTTCGTTTAAACTTACATATAAGACCAAAATTTTAGACAGTGACAGACAGTCTTAATTTAACTATAATTTGTGTAATAAAAGAGAAGTAAGTATTTAAGTGTATTGCTTTTCAGGTTATGGTCGCTACTTTTTATTTATCCCTTTTATGTATTTTTTATTTAAAGGCAAATCTACACCTTTTTGTTTCAGAATAAAGGTTTTATACCAAGATGTGTTGAAATTCTGACTGTGTGGCTGAGACCACTAACCAGCTTTCGCACCAGGCCATCATAATAACTCTTTTCGGAGTTCATCCGGTGCACATGCGCAGTCTATCGCAGTTGCTAACAATGACGCAGCAGGGAGTGACCTACCATTGAAAATTCCTCGTCTCATCAAATCTCCCATTGATGGGGACCACTTGAATAAATCACGAATTACGAGTATCTGAATCGAAGAGCGCCACTTGATTGCATAAATCACACCGGCAGTGCCCCAGCGTGAGCACACACTCGGTGGATTCGCGGGCCGCGAAATAGCGCGCCGCCGCCGTCCCGCGCGGCAATGGCATCACTCATCCGCGGATTGCTCTATGATCAGCTCAGATAAGCGATAGTCGGCGGAGTCATCCCCTACGCCTGGAGGTGCGTAAGATACCGCTCCAACACCCAGGTAAGATGCGAGCTCCGCGTATGCATATCTCAAGACGCATTCGCAGAAAGAAGCCGAAAAATAAAATAAAATCGAATAAATAAATTTCGCGCTTTCTGGATGTTTTGATCCGAATGGCCGCGCAGAGCCAGTGCCAACATCTCCCCACAAGGGGATCGAGACAAGATCGTTAATTTAATCCACTCCTGCAATCATAAATATAGAAATTTTCTTGGGGCAAGGCACAGGTGAATAGGAGGTGTAGCGCTCGCGGTTGCCCCGTCCTCCTCCGGGATTCCCCTGCAAATCACGCTCGGGGCTCTCTGGACGCGCAGCACACGGGTCCGGACAATGAACCTGGACGCATTTTTATTTACTTTTAATGGTACTCTCCTTAAGCTGCACTCCTGTCAAGTAAGGTGTAAGTTTAATCTTGAATTTTTTTCCTAAGAAAATCGCGCAAGAGTGAGATTTATTAAGGTTTCAACAACTGCGCTTACTGGGAATTGTGCTGCGAAACACGTAGCTGACATGAAGAAACATTTTTGAGTGGCGGCAAAAAGGAATTAAAATTAAAAGAAATTGTAACGGTTTTGGGATGATATTTTAACACTTGAAAGGAGACATTAATGCTCAGATCACTTAACTCAACTCCTTGTAATTAAGGCTAATGCGATGCTCTTTTTAAATAAATAAAGTCTTCCTCAAAAATGAAAATAATACTTTGTAATGTTTTTAAAAAATGTTTTATTGAAGCACCCAATCTCTAGAAATTTAAATTGTCGCTCGACTCATGAAAATCTTAAAGTATTTCACGACATAAGTTTGGCACCATGAGGTCCTTTTGCTTAACTCTGAGTAGATGAACCAATATTCGATATGCAGAGTAACCAAATTGCTAAGTAGCATCAAAAAAATTTTTACGGTTATACATAGGTAAAAAGCCGTAAATTATATAATATATAAAACTAAAACAGGAATTACCTAATTTTCGAACACATTTTAAATTGTCCTTTAAAGAATTGAAATTACATTCTACATTTAGAAAAAATATACTGTTTTTGAAAAATAATAGATTATTTTGAATGAAAATGTATCAAAATTTGATGCCAAAGAAATGAAGAGATTATACATATATTAATTATTATTTGTTAAGTAATATAAATGTCTTACGTAGATTTTATTCAATATTTATAAGGAAAAATATTTTCTGCGTTATTGAAATATTTGGCAGAGCACTTTATTTCAAAAATCGTTTTTATGCACTATAAATTTTTGAACGTTCATTTTTTAAAATTCGATAAACTATGTATATAAATTAAAAAGAAGATAGTAGATAGTAGTTGATACTTATTTTTAAAATGACGTACCTACATATTTTCTTTCTCAGAGGAAAGCAAGTATTTAAAAAAATTAAATTTTGTGTAACATGCAGCTGTAGTGACATGATCGATATAATTTATTGGTTCCGATTAATTAATTGTTCGCATTCACCTCTCACATTGGGAGGCACCCACCGTGCGGACGTCCTTTGTCGAGACGCTCGAAAAGTTGGTCAAAACAGCGCACGGCCATCTTGGAGGGCCGTTTGGCGGACAAACGGGGCGCGCAATTCCGGCCGCGATATTAAAATGTCACTGGCGAGCTCTCAATCATTACTTAAACTCAGGTGATTAATGGCTTCTCGATTTCAGCAATTACCGTGTGAGATTTCTTGCATTTCACTTTGGCGGGCTCGGTCCTCGTGCTCCGTTCTCACGGAAGTTCGCGTGATCTGCTTGTCGCGTTTTGGTCCTTTCACTGATTCGCGGGGAGGCGGCCGTTTGCATGCCCGCGGCGCGAATTAGAGCGGGTCGGCCTCTAGTGGCCGGCAAGGTTAATTGTTTAATTAGCTGCCTAATTAAATGATGTTTATTCAAATTTATGTTCGGACTCAAGTAGAGCGCTCCTCGACCGAAGCCTTCGCTCAAGAGGACCTTGCGGCCTTTGTGGGTTCGGTGCGGAAGAAAAATCAATTTCATTCATACGCTGAGAAAATATTAGGATTGAGAAATTGAACTAAAAATTAGATATGAGAATGCTCCATCGAACGTTTGTGGTTATTATATAAAATAGATATATTTAAAAATTAAACGTTGTTTATTTTTGAAGGATTACAATTATTTTGGCAATAAAACTTTGAATGGATCTACAAATTTTATTTTTAGCTAACCATTTTTAAGTTAAGAGTAGCAACAGTAGTTTTTGGCGTTTCACTTTCATATAATGTGGGGACCAATATACATACATATATTATACATTCAGGGGTGCTAACTATAGTTATAAAAAATTAATATTAAATAAAATTGCAGGTTTGTATGCACTTAATTTTATACAAACATACATACATATGGTATTATCTTGGAAGTTGTTAAATTCATATTTTTATTTCTGTCAAATAGAGATTTTAATATTAGTAGTACTTTAATTTCAATGCAGTATGACAATTTTTAATCCTGTTCATGGAAGGAATAGTTACAATTTATAACTCTATAATTTTTTGCCAAATATTAATTACTTTTAACTAAATGTTTAAGGGGTTTAAGGATGTATTAATCAAGTTAATAATTTTTAGGCTTTGTTGAAGTATCTTATCGCTTATCGTCGTAACCTAATTTTGGTTATACTAAAATACTTTTTTTGGTAGAAAAGTAAAGTAAGTCAGTTTCGTTGAAATTGCCAGTACCTACTTTTTTTCTCAGTATACGTACTGCAAGGCGACTTCTTCTTTTTGCGAGCCTTAAACGATTTGATTTTTTCAATTAGCCTCCTTTCACCCTGGAGTTAAAATGGGATGGTTGAGGCTTTAATAACTTTATTGCTGCTGACAGTCGGACATGAGCCCTCCGAGCTGAAGACGGACCACTCGGCAATTTAAGTGCCCGATTTCAATTATCCACTTCGAAGTTGTCGGAAATTTTTCTTGTCCGTGTCCTGTCCGGCCGAACGGAAGGGCCTGCTCTTAAAATATCAGTCAGAAATCGTGTCTTATTTATCAGGGGTCCATTCAGGCGAATCCCAACTGTCCGTGACCTTAGGTGCTACTATATGTCACCAGGAAGGTTTCTCCGCGCCCCGAAGACCTGTTTTTCGGGACTCCTCTCCCGGGGGGACTTAATCCTATGTTTGTTTATGGTGGAACTGATGAAGGCTCCAAATGATACGTTGCACCGGGCGTAATTATAGAGCCCCATCTCCTGGCACCGGACAGAGACAAAGTGAGCCAGTGTGGCCCGGTCTCATCCCAACCTGGACCCTCTCCCCCGCCGCAAGGTTCGCGAGGAGCGTGCGTTGGACCTCTTCGTGGGCCCTGCGATATTTCGTCTTAACCCAACCCAGCGCGTGTACCGTTAAAACCGTGGACACATATTTATTAAGTACCTGCGTGAACCGCGAAAAGGTGAAATTACCACTTAACTGTGAAAATGTTTGGACACAGTTGCCATTGTGTTTTGCTTCGCGCACTCGATTCGCAACGAATAATTAAAGTAATTTCGAGCGAATTCGCTGAACGGCGCGATCGTTTATTTATTAAAAATGTCATAAGCCGCGGATCGTGCGACATTTAAATGTAACATGGTATTTCTGCATAAATTCGATTTAGGTCGGCTGGGTGTCATGGGTGCAAGGTACAACCAGGAAATCGACAAGGCGACACTTGCAGGTTCTGCGACGCCAGCCAATTGGAGTCATTTTTCGAACAATGGGGAATTTGTTTCTGCAGTTCTATGACAGTGCAATTAATGGACTAGAAAAGAATTTTCGCGCACGCCTACTACTTTCAATATAACGCTTATTTGGGATATTCACTTCTATGGTATCTTTGTATCAAATGTAAAATTTTGTAATTTCGCATAGTTATTATTATTATTAAACGGAGCATTAGCCTATTAACTCTCTGAGGATTTTATCAGGCACTTATACATTATTTTACATAGTTTCTAAAAGCAAACATACCCTTATTATATTTAACCCTTTTCAATCACCATATCACAAAAGCATGGTTTAGTATCATAGTCTAAAAACAAATAAAAAAAATTCATGAAAATGAACATTGTTGTAAAAGTTTTTAACGTCATCTTATTTATTCATCATTATGATGTTTTAAAAAGAATTGGCAGGTAATTGTGTGCTGTAGAAGCAACTAAGCATTCTTCTTTCACACATCCTAACAAGTTTAAATTAATTCATCTGGAAATTTAAAGCTTTGGGGAGCTCGTTGTTCCATTGAGTTAAAACAAGAACCCAACAATTTATTGAAAGAAATTTAGCAAGACTATCTTACAGTAAATATCTTCGTTAAAAATACATAAAAAGATAATTTTGAACTAAATGTTCATGGAGAGTTCTAAGTGTTTTCTAACTTTATTATAATTACCTTAATTCGTCTTATACTATAGTTATAATATAGGGCGGAGGTATGATATAAAAAAAAATAATGAAGTCGTTACTACATATCAACGTCAACCCACTACCATTTTCTGAAATCATTTATCACTCCGAATACCTTTTTTGGTGTGTATCTAAGAAATTTCGAAATTACTATGAGATAAGCCGCTTTTAACTCGCCAGGAGGAACGCCGCTCTCCCCCCGCACCCGTGACCTTCTCCTGTCGGCCAGTTCTCATTAGTAAGACCAAATCACTTGACGATCGTGTTTCTTCCGACTTGTCATATCCGTCGATAATTGTCGCAATTAGATCTTAGAGGTCCGTCAGTGCGCGACGCGATCAAAACGATCGCCACCGCGTCGACGGGCGACCGCTGCCACAGATTTTTCTTAATGAAATCAGTTCACACACGGAATTATCCCAAGCCCGGCTAATCGGGGAGAATTGAGGGATTTTTTCCAGCGCGCTAATTAGCACTAGCCGATCCTGGCTAAATCCCGATCATGCCAATTTTGGCCTGCACGCATTCGCCTGCGATCCGAGTGCAATTTGCTGGCCTGCCACAGTTCGATCGGCTGTCCACTGCCGGCCATTAAATAATTCACCTGATCCGAAGCGCATGACTTGCGTGTTATGTGGAAATACTCCTCCGCGGCTGGGCTGTTCCCTGGTCCCGGGTCCCTGGTCCATGTCTTGGTCTTGTCTTCAGATCTTCCAGCGGGCAACATATTTTTCCCATAAACTGCCAAATGGACACATAATGGTAGTAGCCGCATTACACGCAGCCGGAGCGAGCGGGAACGCTCAGGAATTCCGAGATCTTGTGTTTCAATTAAACGCAATTTGTTGCTCCGCAGTCTGACTTAAGAGTGATCGAAATTGAATTGGACATAAATAAAACGAGATCAATCAATTGATTTATTTTGACGGCCGCTGGAAGTTGCTTTGAGCTAATGTCACGAGGCCCGCTGGCCGCAGGGCGCTCTGTAAGGCCTCATTAGCCGGCTGATCGGTGGCTGATGTGTGTTTTAGAGGAGCCGACAAATAATATGCTAATTGCGGGCGAATGTCAGCTGGGCGTTCGATCGCCCGGCCGCGGGTTCGCGCTCCGCGCACACACCCGGCGACGGACATCGGACGTGGTCACTCAATCAGGAAATTACGTTGCGATCACGTCATTGTCTTTATATGGAGAAACCACCGGTGTTATGCTCCCCTGGCGACAATTTTCGAATTCCGCGATGCTAATCCATTCCTAATTGAAGATTTTTGCCTTTAAGCAACATAGGTACGAATTTTTGAAATTAAACTACTCCCTCAGTAACAATTCTGCTTTACAATCATTACTTATTTGATTCCGATTTTATATCATAATATTTAAGAATTCACTGTTGAAGATATACCAAAAACGATTTTTTTTTCAAGTTTTGTACAATACTACATATACAAAACATTTCAATTTTTTTTATTCAACTCTGAAAGGTAACACTGTAATGCCTACCTATCCGGGTTAAAAAATCAAGCTGACGAAAAGTAAGAAAATTTGTTCGTTTTTGGTCCTATACATATTAATAAACATTTCCTAGTGCAAATTATGATTTTAGAATTTTAGCTTTGTTTGTTATTTGGAAAATTAATTAAATTTCCAGTTTTCATTAAGAAAAGAAATAAATTGGTACTCTTCTACGTATACATAGCTTAATTGAAGGGTGGAATACAATATAATAAACATGCTTTATTTTATAAGAATTGATTAAATCCTGTAGTTTTTCAACGCAAAATTATTTTTGTTTTTCCATTCATTTGGGGCATGCATGAAACTTTGCATAAAGATACAATAGTTTAGAGATAGATCATAATGTTAAAATATATGTATATCTTGTTAGAATAATTAATTGCATATTCCCCGCACAAGTAAGAAGGACGTAAATGATTTTTAGCACAAAAAGATCTTTAAGTTTATTATATAAACCTTCTTAAAGAAAAAATTAATGACTAGACGGACCAAATGTTTTAATTTCTAAAAGTTGAAGAATAAAAATTTTAATTAAGGTGTTTTAACAAAGCTAAAACTTTAATATCTTTCATTTTACATCCATCAACATGCAAACCAAGAATTTTAAGTCAAGTATTGGTTGCAAATATACTATGTATTTCGAGTGGTGTTAAAGTTGTATATTGGTTTTTAATGTACTTTAATATGCGTGACAATTATAAGGAGCAGTTTATAGCACCACTTTAATAGAAATATAAAATTAAAGACATTTAATTACTTGTATCTTTTTGCATCTTATAAATGAAGCTACAGAGCTAACTCTCTCTATGCAATTAGTTGTAGTAACATAAATATAATATAGGGAACAAAATTGTATATGTTCCTATTGTTTTAAATAATAACGTAATAATAGTGCAATGTAAATATTGATACTAATTTTTCGATAAAGTAACATATTCATATTACATTGGTAGAAAATTGATTTTTTTAGATAAAAACCTAGCTGGGGAAAAATGATAATAATAATAATATTGTTATTTCTCGGGTCTTGACAATTTGCCTGATGCAATTTATCGTAAAGGACGTGGGAATTCTAATTGACATCTGCCATTTAAAGCGAAATTAGCAACCACTATTGCCACATTAGTTCCAGTAAGTAAGTAATTTTTTGTTCATTTGCAATCTTTTTGCCATTGCGATTTTTTCCGCGATGCCTCCATCCATGGGAAAGTGATTTTTTCCTCCTCGGCGGCAATTGTTCTCGTTCAATCAGCCCGGAGTCTGGGATGAATGAAGTCGGATCCGACGGAAATGCCAAGTGCCATTGCGAAACGTATTTCCCTCAAATATTGGCAATATTCGAAATTTGTCACGTACCTGAAGGAAATAAGTTTTCCCCACCTGGGGCCGCCTCCGCGCCGACAAATATGCATCGCGCCGACATCCTCCTTTACAAATCTAGAAAAGCGATCTGGCCCCGACATCCAGAGTTCGGGAGACGGGAGACGGGAGACGGGAGAGCGCCGCGCAGCCTGAACAAGTCTAAAACTGTAGATCGTGATTTATTCCCGGGGCACAATTGATGATTCGTTTCTTTTTTCCAGCGGCGTTACTTGTTACCTTATTTCGCCAGGTAAGGCCGCGCTGAGTGACTCTTTTTCATTTTTCCCCTTTCGGCCCTGTTCTCCCGCTGGAAATCACATTCATGTGCTTTGTCTCGGTTCCCGGTAATTGAATTAAATCAATTCATGGCGGAGTGAGTGGAAACAACTTGTACCTGAAATTAGATTACTCCCGTGATACAGGTGCAATACCTCTTGTAGAGCCCACGCAGAACTGCTGTCTGGGGCTCTCCTCGGTGCCTTCAAAACTTGAGGTCTCGATTTATTTGTTTGCGCCGTCTTGTTCTTATTTCGCTGGCTCGGTCGTGAAGCCGGGTTCATTGAACCGGGAGCGTTCCGCAGAGCCCGCTGTGGGTCGAGCTGGAAGCTCTCAATTTATTTTCACGAATTTCTCCTCCGAAAGTGAAAAATTTTACCCGAAACCGATGCCTATCTGTCCCTGTGCTCCCGTACTAAGCGCAACAAGCTCTAGTTACAAAATTTTTATAAACGAAATTTTTCAAACTTTTTGATTAATGTCCCATTGATTGCTCCGTCGTGTGCTGGGGCATTTTCAATTGTTTTATCGGCCCATCGCGAAATGTGTTCACCCGCAACAACAATAGTGAAAGTGCGGGAGTGCTTAATTAAATTATTTTCAGAGGTGCGGAAGTTGTCGTTGGCAAAACGAAACAAACAATCGGGCTTGGAAAACAGAATTCGACATATTTTTATCTGATCGGTTTTCGCAAAATAACATCGTTCCTCTGTACTTTTTAGTAAACCAAAGACGTTTATGTTATAAGCTAATATCTCTAGATATAGTAATTAATTCTAATTTTCAAGTCACTTAATGAAATTTTCGCAATTTTTGCACATGCGATTTAATAATTTATACCAAGCAGTTCCGACTATGAATTACCAGAATTTTGACTTTTTGTAAATACTAGAAGAAATCTACATTTTTATAAACAGATAGAGTAAAACTTCTTCATTTAACGAATTCAGTTGTTATTCCTCATTATAGCGAACTTGGATATAATTTAAAAAAAAATTTTTGAAATCGTTATAACGAGGTTTTACGTCATTGCAATACTTATACATACATATACATATATAGTTAATAAACATTTTTTTGAACAATGCTACTTTCGTGTTCGTATGCAATAAAATGTTCCAAAAATCTATCGTGACTCTTCATAGAAATTGTTTTAAAAAGGACAATTAATATATTATATTTATGTATATTATTATTATTATATTTTCATATTTCAAATTTAAATTATTAGGTTATATTATTCTTTGAAGTAAACGGTTTTTGTAATAATTTGCTTTTTTGGAGTATAGTTCTAAGATATTGTACAATGATATTAAATTAATACCTAAAATATATGTTATAGTTTTTAAACTATTAAGCTTTGTAAGGTATGAACCTATGTACATACATGCGTGATGTATTTTAGCTATATGTTTGGGTTGGACAACTACTATGAACAATATAATGCACATTAATCGATAGACCAAGGAAAGTGCAATTATTAAAAGTGACTGCAACAAGATTTTCCGCCACTGACTTTTGCCGCTAATTTAGCTAATCTTAGCGTAAATAAACAGTATTTAGTGGAGTGCCGTCTTCCAGTAGATTAATCAATCATCGACCCTCCAGCCATTTAAGTGTCTTAGCACCAAACGGCTATTAATCTTTCTTTCTGGACCATTTCGTAATGCATTCGACCAGCAGCCCTGACGCACGGACACGTATCGCGGCCCGGCCGGAGGAGATACCCGGATGATGGACGCTGCACCGCGGCGTAGGGCATTAGCGTAGACCTTACCTGGCCCGGCCAGACCGCGTGGAACGTCACATCTACGGGAAGCCGCGCAGGTAGATAGCGACTGCAAACGCTGCGTACGGCAGTGACACTAAGCTCTAGCCGGTAACTTGGAATTTCTTTGCGTCACCGCGCCACCGAGTGCTGTGTAACGACGGACGGCGAGTGCTGATTGTCTTCAGCTAGATCTTAAGAAAATTGAGAAAAGGAGTTTCTTCCACGCGCAGACGAGAGCCGCGGCACAGGTAGGCCGGCCCCATAAATTTCACCTTGCGATGCGTCTCGCGAAGAGCCCAGAAATCAATTTATTGTTATGACGATGCGCACTTGTTCGGCTTTATTGTCAGCCTACACTGGCCAGCCACCGTGGTCCAGGTATCTCCGGTTTCGGAGCCCCCGGGCTGCGCTGCCTCTATACAGCTTTTAATAACTTACGACTATTAGCATTAGTGTTGTTGTTTACGGCTGTTAAGCTTACGCCGCGATAATTCCCGACAACGCGGTTTTCCTCCAGCCGGGCATATTAAGTGCTCAGCGGAGCTGTGCTACCTCATCTATGCCGAAACTGTCACTAACATTTACGGCCGTACCTGCCCGATTGAACTTTCGCGTCCATTTGAGCTGTCAATCAGCGCGGAGTCACTTAGGGCCTCTGATGGAAGGAACCACTGATAGGCATAATCTTTTAATTGGCATTTTAGCCGAAAACCGCCTGGAGACCAGCAAGGACTTTATGACCGCCCTCGAGGTACCTGTGCCTAATTCGTCGGCTTCGTAGATCACGAGGGTCATCGGAAGCGGATTTTCGTGGAAAATTTTGCCCGATTTCGTTGGATTTATGTCATGGATATAAAGTTCAGACGATTTAGACATTAAAACCGATTTCGTGTTTGCCGTGGGGATTAATAAAATATTTATCGGTTTTTGGGTTTGTGTGTGCTTATTTGTTGGAGAGACCGCAATTTATTCTGTTAATTTCATTCCACTACATTTGTTGAAAGTAATAACTAATATTCCTAGAAATGGCATTACGTTGTCTATACTATATGAGCCTGTAGTACACTGAAAAACTTTCAAAAAAATCAAATAGAATTATCTGAATAATATTTTTGGCATATTTCTCAAAACAATTTTTCCGAATCAGTAAAAGAAAATTTTCTACATAATTAATATGATTAAGGTTTGAAAATGCAATTTTTAACTTAAAGTGAATTTTAAGCTTTAGTAAAATTAGTATAAAATTTATATAATTGTCTTAAAATTTTTACTTTTCTAAAATACCTCTTGGAATTTAAAGACTGCAACAAAATGGAGCACAATTTTTCCAGAGGTCATGTTTTAGTTATAGTTAATCATAAAAATTTTCCAACGAGAAAATGGGAAACAAATCGGATGCAATCGTTTGGAATTAAATTTTATTTTGAAAGGATTTCAAAATTTCAAATGTTGAATTTGTATAAATATAGACAAATTTAATTTTATTTTCGCACATTTAGAAAATTTATTATTATTCAGTGCAAATATTCCTGCTAAAATTAAATCCATATCCGATTGTGACAAAATACACAGCTAATTTAATTGGGCTGCTGAATACATTGTTTAATTGAATTTACGTATATTTTCATAGTTATACCATACATAAATTCTTTTATAGTCCAGACAAAAATAGTCGGCTCATGCAGGATTAAATAAAACTTAAGAAATTGAATAATGATGGTTTTAAATATTTACGACCGCCCTAAAGGAGATCTTAATTAGAACCGAAAAGGCCGGTTATTGATCGTTTATTTGGGATTAGCCAAGTTATTTTTATTTCTAAAAAGAAAAGGCGATTTCACAATTTTCTTATAAGGAAGCAGTCGGTCCATGGCTGCAGCTTTGGGTAACCACTTGTCGATCCGGAAATGAGAAAACTCCAAAGACGTCGTTTCTTAACCGTAGAAGGTTTCATCCCAGAACAATAAAAAACACCTTCTCCGTAATTAGAAATTGGCCCGAGTACAGAAGGCCCCTGGATACTCACCGGAGCCGAATGGGTGCCAAGTGGCCTTATTTATTGAAATATTCATAAAAATCGACTTAAGTCCGGGGTTTTTGTGCATGTTCGTTCTCACATAAAACGTTTTTATTGCAGAAAACGCCTTTCGGGCTTAAATACAATATTAAGGAGTAAAAGCTTTTATCGGTTGACGGGGCGGCACGTAGCTTTACAATTCGCCGTTCCATCATTTTTTTATGCTCGTAATAAATCACTGAGATTGAATATCGATAATATTTTAACACCAGGCCGACAAAAACGCTCAATAAATAACTTCGTGTTTCATTTGTTGCGGTGCTTCCCTCGCTCCTATCTTCACTTGGTTAACTTTAGACCTGAAAATTCCTCAGCAGTGACGATTGGTCCGCACTCAATTCTAAAGATTTTTATTGCGAACATCTTAAGATGCGGACTCCTCCAAACGACTCATTTTTTTAATTACACTCCGGAGCCAATTGTATGCTGGACCAGGTTGCCCAAAAAAGAAATTTAGATTATACTTTATGGGCTGTCTTTTGAAAAACTCCATAGTAGTTACTATGGCTGTAGAAATAAACCGCGAGAGGAGGCAGAGGGCGCTTTACGAGTACCGCGGACCCGCCAGTCGTTTAAATTAAATCAAATTGGTCTGGGCTCCGTCGTCCAGAGTCAGGGTCCACCTCGACAGGGAAGTGACAAATCGCCTACACGTCTAACAACCGCTCCTAATTACCTCCTTCGGCGGTGATTTGCAGGACCACACCGCTGATGTTTTCATTTCTGCTCTATTTCATCCCGCGGTCCAGCGACCCCGGCCCGAGGATTCATTAAACGATTAAACAGAAGCAACTTGTTAACATAAGCGCACCCATAGGCGCGGCGGGGTGCCCCACAAACGAGAAATTGGGATACTTGTCTGGCGCAAACTTACTCCATTAATTCTTCGAAAAGAGTTGGCGTTTTTATATAAATCGACCATCATTAAATGGCTGCAAGATCGCATAAATAAAATGTTAGCGATATCGCGTGTGGCCGCGATCACTTCAAGCCGAAACCCTCTGTGCGGCGAATTACCGCAGGGACCCTGTTCGGAGGACTCGCACTGCGCATGCACCTGTGTAACGCGTTCCACGTTTTTATTCTGATTTAAATTTAATTTTTATGGAATTTTTAGTGGCTATTAATTTTGATGTCCCATGGGAATTTATCACTGCTCTTTCCGCTCGAATAAATTGAGACTTCTTTGTAAGGACCACAGCGATCGGCGGTCATCTTCACATCGCTCTGCAGTCAAACAGTTCATCAACCTGGAGTCCTGGTTTAGGTTCTTGATTAGCGCATGCAGCAAATCATATATGACTATAAAAATATTTATTACTGCGGCTCGACTCGAAAAACATGAAATTAAATCGCAAAATGATCAATTCATTTCGTTATTATACCTTAAATGATACTCCGTTTTTTTCATTTTACCTTAAGAATTTTGGAATTTTTATTATTATTTTTATTATTACCACTTAGTTATTAATTAGATGATCAGAGGAAAATTGGAACGCAGAACTCAATATCTAGGAATAGCCACAATATGTACATAGTATACACATGAAAATGTAAAAACGACAAAATTTTGCGATTTATTACTATAAAGCTTAGTAAGTTACTTCTAATTATGTATTAAATTTGAATTGTAAAAAAATAAAACTAAGTTTGTTTATAATAGAATTTGATGATTTTCAAATTTTTGTCCTTATATTTACCTTGTGCCACTTTTTGATATTCTAGGTCAATGAAAAGTACCCTATAACTTTTGATGTGCCTGTTAGAGAATAGTACAATTGGGTCAATCTTCTAGGCAGATTAGAAAAAAAATTTTTTATGTATTTTCAACTTTGAAGTTTCTAAAATAAATCAGGTAAATTTTCCGTTAAATTTGAGTTACTACATAAATTTGATTTTAATTGTAAAGAATTATAATAATTTTGTACTTAAATACGTTTTAAACTATAAATTTAGGTTGCAATGTGTTAATAGTATATGATGAATATTTGACAGAATGGGGCACAAAATGCACACGTCCTTGATTTATGTATTGTTACGATATCGCAAAGAGTGTTTAGTCAGTGAGGTAAAATAAGGCTCTATGTTAAAAATTTCCTGAATAAAAATCGTTATCTTTCGAGAAAAATTTGAAAAATGCTACAATAAATTTGCAACGTATACAAATGGTAAATAACAAATTATAAAGAAAGATATTCAACTTCTATGTTCAAAATTAAGAAAAATGTAGCATATTTTACAATTCTTGAGCATCATCATCATCTCTTTTGGTATAAACATTCGATTTGACCAAATACCCTTTATGAATATTTATTATTGTGGTCTACGTGCTTTGCTCAGTCCCTAATCTTTACGTAAGTTTTCCTGAATTTCTGCCCATTCACATCTGTCCACATTTTGACTCAATTAGCATACAGACCCTTAGCATAAAAAACCAACATCACGCGAGTATGAATAAATTCATCTGAGCACTGAGATGCGAACGACCTTGGGTAGATACTAGGACGAGAAGTTGGCCATAAGTCAACGTAAGTGAGGAGCCGCCGAAAATATTCCGAATTGCATCAAATCATTGAACTTGACGAACGGGGAATTCTATTTTTGACGAATGTGATGCGCGAGCGTAACTTTTTGAATAAATTTTGAAATTTTATTAAAATTTAAAGTAACTTGAGAAACGGATCGTTCACCCCGCGTCCAGTGGAATGTTACCAGCTGCTGACGAAATCGCGGGGTCTCAAGAACTTTCAAGAACTTTAAACTCACCCGGGCACGCTTCCTGGTCAGACGTAGATACGCTGTCGTCTTACGAAACTCTCGAAATGAGTTTTCCTTAGTCGACTGGGCGACTCAGAAATTAAGAAAGATCTTGTCGCTTTGGTCCAGACGCATAAATAAAAGACATCCGTGCGGTGGCGGCCTTGGCAGTAACTTTTCGCGATTAATTGCCTCAATCCGTTGGCAATCACTTGCACGTTCGGCATAAATCATCGACTGTTTTGTAATCAGGAAACAACTCATTTGTGCGCGGGGGGACATTTTGTTGATTTAAGCCGTACGCACCTAAAGAGGATTCGCACTGGTGTGGCGTCCCATTAATTTCCAAACAATTTTCATGTACCTTTTTCTGTGAATTCCGGCAAATCCGCGCGCGTCGACCGCGTCTGCCGTAATGAAAATATATGGCGAGTTAATGCCTAAATTTATTTTTCACTTGTGGCCGGTCCGCTCGTAAAGTACCACCACATGGCACCAGTATTAACTTTTCTGGTGACACGCCGCCAGCTCGGGTCGTTACCTGGTCTTTCAATTGTTGAACGTTTTAATTCGATTTTGGGGCACCAACCGCGACGAACCCTCTGGCAGGCGAATAAATTTTTGTCAGGTGAAGTTAGCAAAACAACTGATACCCCGCGCTCATGCGAAGACAACCTTTCAGGTACCTATTTCACCTGGAGCAGACCACTTCTGCTAGATAGCCGGGGTTCGAGCTTAGATTTTGTACCTGGCGAAATTTATTGCCATGCTGCGGAAGTCTCTTATCGTCTCCTGGCAGCGCTATTATTCCCGTCTCCGCAAACACCTTAATTTTGAAATGGTGCTGCACAGGTATGCGTCTGCATGCGCCACGCCATGTGCACAATTTATATTGCTTCTCGCCGTCTTGATAATTTCGTAAGTTGAGCATACGGCTAGTGCTCCAGGTCCACAGTATCCGTCTTCTTCCCGTCTACCGGGAACAAGTTCATTTGCTTCACTGTCTTAAGGCGGTCTGAAAAATGTCTACGACTGCGACATAGATTGCGATTTGTACGCGTAGATTAATATCCTCTTGCGGTACACCCAGAGAAGTCTCATTATTTAGGTAAACGGCGAGTATCTCGAATTATGGTGGGATGCATTTTAAGGTGCATATTACATAAATGTTTCTTCTGTGACGTATCTACGAAATGAAGATCTTATTCTGGACGATTAGAATACCTGGCGTTATTTATAGTCTATTACTTAAACAGAGCAAGGCGTTTCCAAGGAGACATATCGAGCAGCATTCAAGTTTATCAAAATCATGCTGGTAGTATTTTTGCTACAGTAATATGAAGATAAACTACTCATTCAAATTCGAGGTTTTAAGCATAATTAAAACTAGAAATGCAAGCGCCCAAAATTTAAATAACACTCGAATTTTACAATTCATTGACGCTGCGAAAAGGATTTTGTGTTTTTGTTACTTATCAATTAATTCAAAACAATTTCGGATCTTTAAAAACGAGAATATTTAAAATCAGAGTAACTCGGGTTGATATGGGTCATTCTGTTCGAATAATTTAATATTTTTCTTTTTATTTACTACATATATTATTTTCCAAATATACTATCTTACTCTAGTACTTTAATCGAGGCTCCATCAAATTCAGGTGAATATTAAAAAATAATTTTATTTATAGCATACATCCAGTCAGTACATCATGTTCGATGTGAAGGAGAACAATTTTCTTGACTAAAAAGGCTTCTCCAAAGGCAGAGATTAAGTAAAGTGTATATGTATGTAAAAAAATATATAATTTCAATGAGTACTACATTTTAGGAAATAAAGCTCAGAAGTGATCAAGTTGATATTAAAGGATAGGTGTAAAAATGGTAAACTAAAACTATTCGTAAATTTTTTGGATTCTTTCTTAATGAAACTAATTGAACTTCCTTTAGCCTAGGTTGGAAATTGTAGAATTGAAAAAGCACCAAATCTATCCAAATCTATTTATGTGTATGAGGTGGCTACTTTTAATGCTCTGGTAAAATATATTGGATGTGTATGTATCTTGCAGTAATATGAGTGAAGGAGAAATTAAGAAACAGCCAAACTCCGTCCTTCCTATATACCACGTTCATCTTAAAAGTGTTCTGAAAAATTCCTGAAACAAGTTGCAATGGCAATAAGAGGATCAAGATCATTCCTCCGAAGGAATGTGAAATTTTTTGTTTTACCATCGTAAAAGTCCATCGGTTAGGTTAGTTAGCCCTGAGGAACACCGCCCGATCATCCAGAGAATGTCGCTGAACCTCCCACAGGCAGAGAGCGCACAGATTAATACAAGTGGTTAAATGAAGATTTATAAACGTTTTCCTTTTTGACAACCATAAATGAATTTATGCCCCTTGTCCTGGGACCGGACAACTCATACGTTACATGAACAAATGTTGTCTGGCCGCGGGCACTGATATGTTCGCAAATTTGTTTGAATTCAGTCAAGTTATAGTGTGGCTCGGGGATCTCAAAGCAACCACTCAGCACGGCTCTTATTAATATGTCAAAATATGTGCTCGTATGTGGCCACTATAGGAGATTTTCCGCGAGGGTCCCGTTCCGGGCATAATTTGCACTTGTTCAGGGCACTACCTGTGCGCACAAATTTATTTTTCAATTATGAGAACTGCAAGAGGTAAATACCCGTACAAGGAACCATTTCACTTCGCCCTGGAAAGTGGTACCCGTTCTGGCGAGTTGAAAGGCACCTGCGGAATCACAGAGATCTGTGTCGGGTTTTCGGGTGTCTTTCTGTCTTACCTGCCTCTTTCTGGTGTTCCGTGCCAACATTTCTGGGAGGTAGTTGATTTTGCAAATTGTTTTCGTCAACAATGGACTTTGACGTGCTGGAAAGTTTTAACCAGGAAATGTTTGCTTACTGAATTTCAACAAAATGGGTGGCATTGTACTTTTTTAAGGTTGTTGTCCCTTTTGCAACTGTTGATCAGTTATTCAAATTTAAATTCTTTTTTCCTGAAAACAATTCCCTTGTTGGCTTGAATTTTTTCAATCACATTGTATGCTCCTGGATGAAGTGATGAAGTGACCCTTTTGTATTCATTTATTTCCATTCTTAAATTCTTACTACCGCTGCATAGTTAATATAAAAGTTGATTTTAGTAATAGATTTCATAAGCACGATTAAAATAAGGAATTCTTTACCCGTTGCATAAAGTCCTTAAATTCGATATTTTACGAAGAGCAGCCTGAATCCTTGAATCAACTTTTAAATTTTATTCTTTGAAACTTATGATGAAATGGATTGAGCATGAAATGAATAAATTATTGGAACAATTTGTGATTGATTGATTTTGCTTTACTTTGGTTTGACATTTTTAACCCTTAATTTGCATATGTCCGTAGAATATCTTAACGTTCATATAAACTATTTTGGATTGCTACTGCATAGTATTGGAACTTAATTCTAAACCCTAAGAAAATCAGCGTTCAGTTATATTTATAAAATTCCGTTCAATAAAAAACAGTAAAAATTAGAATAGCTTATCCTCATAACTAACACAATTTCTGAAAATAGGAAGTTCTATTACGTATTCGAGATTCTCTGAATTTGCCTACATTTAAAGCAGTTGCGACATTGCAAGCCCACGACCTACGTCACCAGTTAGTTTGCCTTAATTAACAGAATGTTGCTGCAAAACATGCCTTTACTAGATAAAACTCCCACCCAGAACCACTGGTATCAAGTCTACTTCCACCTGTAGAAATCGCGAGATAATCCACCCGCGATATTTCGCAAAGCTGGGTTTAGTTACTGCCAAATGACCACCTTTAGCCTTATTGCTCGATCGAACTACGATAATTACCCAAAGTTACGAGCGTAACTCCTTGAGATTGAGGCTGTAAGTGCTACTTGCGCGGTCAACCGGTGCGCATGTCTTGGCCGTGGCTTACCACCTCAATGCTGCGGCAACTGCGCGCAAACTGGGAGCGATCTGCGGAAGGGCAATTACTTAATAAAAATTATTTACAGAATATTACCTATCAATTTGGAGCAAGAAGTTATGGCCAATTTATAATGCAATCAGCCACTTGTTCAATTTTCTACCAGCCTACGCGATGCACCTCCAAACCAGGAGGTACATGTTTATGGCTGTTGAAATTTATGCGAACAGCTCAAAGTTGGATCCGCGCAATCCCGCGAATACGCCGGGACGACAGCCAATAATAGGCCTGAACCTGACTTTATTTGTGGCCCGAACAGATCGCTTAAATATCCAGAAAAATGAGGCTCACGTCGAGAAAATTACATTCGCATCCGAGAGATGTCTTAATTTTATCGGGACCATTTGTTTCCCATAATTGAAGAGGCTGAACCTGTACGCTCCGAAGGCACGAATGGCCGCTGTCGTTCCCTGGTATCATTTTATTTAAGAGGATCGCGTGAAAAATGAAAAATGTTGGCGCAGGACATTTTTTAACTACTCTCCCTATGCGCTCATTCTCTGCAGAGAACTATTTCAATTTCAGGAACGGTTTCACTACACTAAATTATTTTATCCGCGGAAGAAATGAATCAAATATAGGATGAGCAGCCAGACAAGGGAGTTTTGAACAGTTTTACTAGCCTATAAATATCGCGGTAAAGATATTTAATTTTACAGGAGGTGGATCGGTTCTTTGGGATGTTTAAAAGATGCAAATTTCGCGGTTGCTTTTAAATTAACTGGATGTCGGTGCTATTGAGAGTTCGGTTTAGTGTTTAAAAATCGCCAGGATGCCACTCAGGACTGGTCGTAAATTACCCGCATTTGTCCCATAGTTGACTCCTGAGACCTTGCACTGGCGCTGCAGTTTAATTTAAAACGTGACGTATAATTCCTGACGAGAAACCTTGCTAAATTTATGTAGGACATATATAATAATTACACCATTTAATGGTGAGTTGGTTTCCCCGCGTGTCGCGGTTACACTCCTAATACCTTCCTAATATATTCAAATTAGTACTGCATGGGCGGTACGCTATGCGGATTGTGGGGCAGCCCACTAAATATGCGGAAAAAGTACACGGTTTTCGTGCTTCGCATTAATTTTATGGCTGCGTTAAATCTGCGAAACAAGTTATCCTATAAATTATGAATGTTTTCAGCCATACATAATTTCCATTTATTAACCTGAAGTCGCCGGTGCTGTGGAGCTAGTGCATAGTAGAAAGGGAAGTTTATTGTTGAACATATCCTCCGTTCCAGTAGGTCATATTTTCGTTATAATTTTTAATCAATGTATGTACATACTATGTTGATTGGCATTCCAACCAATTTAGTTCCTGTTTAAATACGGTTAGTTGGTAGATTACTTAAATTCTTGTTTCTGTTTACAATTTATGAATGAAATTATAACTAGATTTATAAAATGTCTATTACATTGCCTTGCTCAAAACTATGCAGAATTCCTGGAATGATTAAACAAATAGAAAGACTTAAACGAAATCAGTAGGTATCTAATGAATATAGGAATTATGTTTACTAAGATTTACAAACATTTGATTGAGAACACTATTTCTAAACATCTTTTGGAGTTGTAAGAAAATAAGCAATTAGCTATTCCAAATTTTGAAATGAAATCTCATCTGCTGAGTAAATTTTCTTGATGTTCACTCGTAAGAATTAAGGAAAACAGTAGTGCATCAACCTGCATAATGGTGAAAGTGACTATGGAACCTTGGCGCAATCATAGATCGATTGGGAATTGCGCCATACCTGTGGGGACGAAACTGAACAAACAACTCAGTGGGACTTTCGAAGATTGATAAACCTCGAAAAAGCGAACATGGCCTTTTACTAAATGAACATTTCACTTTATTTGTTCAGAAATGACAAATACCCTACTCGTGCGATAAGTTTAATAACAAAAGAAATCTCGAAACGTATCAGGCTCCGGCCGTTGAGGATGCAGGAGAAAAGTAGGCCCAGGTGAAAATCGTCGTTAGGCGAACAACTCACCTCGAATTCCACTCGTTAAAAATATCTGATGCGATAAGGCGCGGAGCATGCCATCCGCTGATGCATGCTAACTGGATGCAAACTGGACCTGCACAAAAGCCTGTAACTCGACGCTGAATAGTTATGAATTACTTTGATCGAAATTTCTCTGAATTATTTCCACCCCGCGATATTGAGGCTCCCTGGTCCCCGTGGATGCTGTGGGTGCTGTGGGTGCCGTCGTCGTCGCGTCGTGCGCTTTGTGACGACGGTGCTCAAGAGGTGCCTCCTAATGATCGCCATTTCTCCGGCGACATTGTTTGTGACTGATGAATTCGATAATTCGGAGTCCGCCGGCTAACTGCCAGCGACACAGAATTCGATTAATTAGCGGCGGAACGGTCCACGTGTGAGCGCTGCGGTGCCGAAATGCACGCTAGAAAGGCGCTGCGAGATGAGTGTCAGATTACCGCGGAACGCGATCATGTCGCCGATACCGATGAGACATTGCTCATCGCGGCGCAATCGAACCAGAGACCTACTTGACCCAGCTGCGCTTAATCCCGCGAAAAAAAGCCAATCAGTCCGAGCTGCGGACACGCCCATTGTGTGGACCCGCGACTTTTTGCATTGTCCGCCGCTCCGCGGGTCAAGTGTTCCAAAGAAAGTCCGCTGGAATGGCGGATTTATTCAAAAAACGGCTTTATTCCCCTGACAAAGGCTAGGCGGCCGACACCTAACGTGATGACGTATCGCTTCTCATGGGACCAATTATTTTTTTCAGTGAATAGACCTAATCTAATCGCCGCGGGCGCGCGTTGCGTAGGTGGTTACGTAAATTAGCCGTACATGGCGCGGAAACTGATAGGACGCTTTTTATTTTCTTTAATCCGTTTATGGGTATGATACGGTTTGCTGGACCGCTCGAATTTGTTTTTAACCGGCTAATCCCAGGACATGGTTGCTGACATTAATTACATCAAGTGAAATTGCTCCAACGACAACTCATTTCACGGAATTGATGAAAAATAGCGACAAAAACTGATATAACACTGCCTCGGAGTAGGTTAAATCGAGATCTCGTGGTCTTTTGTTGCACGCAAAAAATTGTTTTCAGACATCGATTTATATGGGATTAGTGCAACAAGTGCAGCGCTAAAAAATTCTTCGTGAGAGCAAGGAAAGTTTTATGGAAATAAACATGACGCCGTAACACCTACGCATGTAAAGTGACTGTTTTAATTTTTTTTATATTTTTTATCTTATAATCCTATGAGTAAAATCCTTATAAAAAATTGTTTTGATTAATTAGTTTGCTCATATCATTGGATTGCTCGTATAATTTAATATTTATTATTAAAAAATCGTTTATTAATATAAAGAATATAGATTTCTTTCTCCTTCTTTTATGATAGAAATAGAGCTTTAGTCTAATTTAGAAGATGTGTTGCGGCGAATTGTATTAACACTGACTGACTTTCTAATGACGATTGTTTAAATTTAATTAGTCAAGGTTAAGTAATGATCAATTTGGAAAAGTAAATATTACAAAAAGACAATGATCGAGGAAGATACTCTATGATAGATTATTTAAAATTAAGTTCTTCTCACAGATTTTAATAAAATTTAGTAGGTGTGTTCAGTGTGACAAATATAATATGTAAATATTTCTCGAGAAATTTAATTTTGAAATTTAGCAAATTGACATTTTGCAGCTACGAGCTTATTCATATTTCTATAAAGTTTTGTTATAAATCTTTTAAGTAGCTTTTGTTAAGACCATGTTCACCTTTTTATTTTAAAAAAATTTTTCAAGAATTTTTAAAATTAACGACTCATTTGAACTCTTTCACTGAAAATTAACTTACTCCACAAAGGTTTTCCTTAAATTTCCTTTAAGACCAAATTTGAAACTAAAAATAATTTAATTGTCTTTCTCTTCTTTAGGTTACTACATATTTTTAAGCGGTTGTTAGAAAAAGATGTTTTTTATTATGTCTTCACTACTCTCTCAAAATATGGTAAAAGTTAGAAAACTGGCAGAAGTCTATGTTGTTGAACTAAAAATTGTACGAATTTGCTTGAATCCTGAAACTTTTAATGGGATATTGATAAAAAGGTAATTGAAGCCAAATAATAAACTACACTATAAACAATTTTGTGATACAAAACTTCATTGGTAGTTGCTCATTGCATATTCGCGGTAATTGCGTTCAGCAGCAATGCTTTTCTGTTATGTTTTAAATTATATCACCAAAGTTTCGCAAAAGCATAATGCCCCTTACATTAAAATGTCAAATGTCTCTGAAACTGCATGTTTATGCAACTACTTTCCGTCGAAATAAATTCGTTTTCAGATTCAATTACCAAAAACCAGACCCCCGACGGCAGGTATGAAAAGTGGCTAGTGCATGTGCGAACAATGAGTGGTGCGCGCAACACCGCGAAAGAATAAGACATTTTCGCTAAATAAAAGCGCATGATGCAATTAGTGACCAAATAAAATATCGTGTACTTTCAATAAATTATTGAACTGGAAAATTTGCATTTTACAATTTACGAGTACCGAGAGTCCGTTGTCAGGAAGTCGGCCCCATGACGGAGTACACGGCCATTGAGGCTCCTGCGCCGAGAACAATGAGACCCGGGGTATCTGGAGCAGCGTACTTTGCCAGAATCTTTCCAGGTACAGAGTTCAAATTGATAGCAGCACGGCGGATAAACAATAAAAAGAGCGCGGGGCCGGCTCTTAAGTAACGAATATGCTACAGATAACACAGCATCTCGCGGCTTTCAATGTTTCAATGCCTAACGGATGGTTTCCTCCCGGCGAACAAACGCTGCGCCGTGCCGCGACGCGACTCCCGGCTAGGCGAATATCCGCGCAGATATTTTCCAGGTCAATCAAGTCACGTGTGAAATTTGGTTTTGTTTCATTTATCGCGGATTCATCGCGGAGCCAGCGTCAAGTTGGCTCTCTCCGCATTACGGATGCGTCGTTCTATCATATCGGGCATCGGTGGTTCTTTTCTCGCGTTCGCCGGGATCCGCGAAAGGGCCTGGACTGCATTCTGGAGCGACGTGGGCCGCGAAAGAGGAATTTATATTCAGAGCGGAGGATTTCGAGGACTGTGTAAATCGGGAATTAAAAAGTCTAGACCGTCTAAAAACAATGTTGTGGAATTTCTTATGAAAAGTAAACTTCCAGATTTGCTATTTGTAGCCACATATCAGGGCTTAAACACTTACCAAATTGGAATATTTGAGTAGAATTCAAGGTGTGTAGGAATATTTCCATAAATCCAGTTCTGCTGACGACAACAGAGCACACTATTTCGAATTTCGACATGCTCCACAAATCACTTTTCGAATCCCAACTTCGAAGTACATTTTGGAGGTCCCGCAAAAATTTATCAATTTCAATTCAATAGCTTTGATTATTAGTTTTCAATCAGTGACCGAAAAGAAAATAAATTAACCATATTATTCAACTTATATAGATTTAATATTTTACGGAATAATTTCCGGGTTAATTTCTTCCGGCTAAATAAAAATTATATGTTTGCCTAATATTTAAATATATGGATTACATTTGCATTATATATTTCTACTTTAGATACACAATTATCAAAATGCGATTTTGTGTATAATTGTGGATTCAACAGAAATGGTGAAATTTTTGAAAAAATAATTTTGTTTAAATCCTATCCCACACATAGCGTGAAAATTGTACTTAAAATTTGTTTCCGGTTAATCTATTGAGTGGAGTGTTCTGAGGAAAGGGGAGCCTATATTCAACTTAGAAATATTTCTAGTTAATTTCAGGGCTGGTAAAGTATTAATTTTTGGGCAATCTAGTTGTATAAATCAGTATTTATTATGATGTAAAGGTTAATATATTTATATTTAGTTGGGTTTGATAAGATGAAACAAACAATTTTATGTAACTATTTCGAGTATGGGCACTTACATAAGTTAAGAAATTTCGAATATCATTTATGCAAGCATATGATTCTTTTGCAAATCGAAGGCAGGGCGGTCTGAAGACTCCTTTCAAATCCGTGAATACCCAAAGTTTCACCGATTTGAAATGTGCTACGTAAACAACAAAATTTATGCAATTCGATTACTTCATTGCTCGCAAAATTTCACAACGTCCATCCGCGAGACTGTTATTAAAATCCACCTGAGCAGACAATTAGAGTGCCCCGAAGTGTCCATGCCACCTATCGTGCATAATATTTTCATATTTTGTGCGGTGCTCCACTTCGCTGTTTGCGTACAACGCGCACACGCAGCGTGCGTTTCCCAATCCGTCGGCGCACAGCCGCGGCACCGCCGCATTCGAGCGCATTTAGTACGTGCTAATGAAGCACATCAAGTGTTTTAGCCGGCCCCGTCACCTGAATAGCCCATTTGAAATAAACACCCTTTTCACCTGAAGTGTTTTTCTCCGGTTATGCAACCGCAGTGATTGATCCGCGCTGGGGCTCGCGAGCGTCGCGTCGGCGTCGTCGTCGGAACGGACTGCGTCCGCGATGAAAGACAGCATTCAGCATAGTGCTGCGATACATTTGTTGCCCCGAAAGAGTTTAGCGCTATTAAATACTATTAAATAAAGTCCGTGAATAAGAGGCCATCAGCTGAATCTGATAAGTCATCGCAGGTAATGCACCTCGCCGGAGTATGCACACATCTTTTATGCTTTTATGCGCGAACGCCAATCACGGTAATCAAATAATAAACGCTGCTCCGCGGCGGCGGTACCTGCGCCGCGCAGCGCGGATTAGGGCCAGCGCTGCTCCAGCATCGGACGGCCGGCGTTTGACAGCCTCAATTCAAATTTATAGCGTGCAGTAAAATGCATGTAATTTCAGGTACATCTTAATTTAAGTGGCGCTCTACGAGGACTCGGCGCGAAGTTCCCCTAGGTCACAGTTCAGCGAGCTTGGGCCGCTGCGCCGCGCTGCGTTGCGTCGCGCCGGCCTCTCCCAGGTGATTGGCACCAGGTACGCGCACTTAATGTCGCCGCGCTGACAGGTACACTTCGCGCGGCCGTTTGGCAGATGAATGTGCTCCGAGGATGCCATTAAATGCCATTAAATGCAGATGAATGGAAGTTGACCATTATTTCGAAATCCGCTGTGTGCTCAGCTGGGGTCAGTTGAGGACTCTTTCAGACTTAAGCTGGAGAACTGCTCGAGAGGAGCTGGCCTATTACTTCCATATCACAGTACTTGTTGACTTTGTTAACACTTGCCGTCACAAAACTTGTTAAGATTCACGTTATTAATTCAACGTTCATACTTTTTGGAAAGTAGTTTTCTAAGCATTATACCAACCACTACATCACCTACAGAAATTTGTTAATTAACCTATTTAGTTATTGAAAAATCTAATGTAAAACGAATTAGGTGAGATAAACTTTTAAAGGACATGACACAATTACAATATTCAAAAAGTCCCCAAAATTTTAATATTTTTAAAATCTATAGAATATATGGTAATACTATTGCTTCAAAATGGTATGCAATAAATAACGTCCCCAGATTATAACACTACTCTTTCCTTTCAAAGAAAATCCTTAAAATGATGCATCACACATAAGTAAGTCTGTTATTAAGGATAATCAATGTTTTGAGTAATAAAGTACATATTTATTTCAAGTCTTCAAGTCTTGTAGGCAGTTATTAGAATAATTTGCCAAATTCAGTTTGACATTTTCTTACGGATTGTAATAGACTTATAAACTAATGGACTGTGCCATTTTTGCGATTTTGAGATACTCCTGCATATTTTAACATCTGCTAAAATTTTAAACTACAATTTTTTCTTTAATATATTATAATCATACTATACTTTAAAGTCGTAGTCAATGAGTGGAATGATCAACTACAGAGCATAACATTGATTTAAGATTAGTTTTCTAGAGGTTATACTACTTATCTGATAGTGGATAAAATCGTTGGAAAAATCACATCGATTTTATGCAGTTTTTTGAAAAATTTAATAATATATTATTGGTTGATATTTTGCAAAATCCAAAATTTGCGTTTTATATTCTTTGAAAAAATTAAATGAATTTGAAAAGTTATAGATGCAATAAAAATGTAAACATGTAATATTTTTTATAGAGTATCGTTTCATCTATAAAAACATCCACGATTGCATATTTTTAATGAAATTTCAATGGATGCAAATGAGTTTTGAGTTGAATACTTACTTATGATGTAAAGGTAATCCATAAAATATATAATTGGACTAACTGCTTTTAATTGAAAATATATAATTTTTTAAATAAAAGTGGGCGTTATTAGGGGTGTTTAAAGAAGTTTTGGAAAATTAGAGTAGGTTTTCCTTTTTAAAAAGAACAATAGTTGAAGTCTATGATAAAAGCAATCAAAACTAATTGCAAATTGCATAAGAACCCACACGGAGACGACTAATTCGAGCAGAGTGAAGTCATTAAAAAGTCGTCTGAGCAGTAAAGACAATTGAGGTAAAATCGGCGACAGAAAGTTCCCATGTGCCATTCGATCGATTGATTGCGAACAAAGGACTTTTGAAAAGTCGCTTGTGGAAGGGCGTAGTTTTTCCTGTTCGGGCTGTCCTTAAAAACTATTGTTCTTCCTACTTAGTAATTAAAGGAAATTGCACATCCGTCTGCCGACTCTTCAAGGAGCGATCGAGGAGAGTCGCTGCAGCACCTACATCTCGTCCTCCTCGGCTCAGGTGGAACGTGGAACTTCCTCGTTATGGCAAGTCCCGGCTAAGCCCTGCACCGCGCTTGTTCCGCGATGACTTTCGTGCTGTAATTATCGATTTATCGTTGGTTTATCATCGCAGTCTCGTGTTGGTCCATCCCACGCGTCATATGGCTCTAATTATTTAAATGCGACTCGGGCTGGAGGCTGCTTGCCGTGTAATCTGCGCGCGCATATCCCGTACTGGTTTTCGGGCTGCTCACTCTGCGGCGGCGCAAAACCAGTGAATGGCGGCCCGACTCCCCTGGTACTTGGCTTGAAACTTGGTACTTGGTACTTGGTACTTGGTACTACTTTCTACCTGATGTCGTGCACAGTCATACCCGCGGCTGCCATATGGTTCGTGCACGTGTTTCTTGCGGAAATCTTATCACGCACTTTTCACTTCGATGTGGCGACACTGCTCCGCGGTGGGGGCGGGCGGCGCAGGGAGCCGGGCACCAAAATGTCGCTAACAAGTCTCGACAGAAAATGTGCACGTAAGCCTATTAGACAATTTATCTGGCGGCCGATTAATGAGATCTAATCGAAGTTATCGGGGAAAACGATTGGATTTAGATTATAATTTTGCTAAATGGGATCAATATTTCAACAAAGTCGCGAACTCGCAGGCTAGCTGTAATGACTAGCAATTAGTAATTAATTCCCGATTATTCGCGGACCCAATAAATATTGCCTGAGAGCGAAAAATTGAAAAATCAAATTCAATTACACCTGGCAGGTATATCAGCGGAAATGGACTTTTGCGATTGCATTGCGCCTTGAGCTTGTGTTTTGGAATTCCAAAATACGAATATATGTATACTGGTTTATTTATTTAGAAGAACGTTCCTACTACTTATTTGTAAAACATTGAAGTTATTTATAACAAAGGGCTTTTTATAGTTATTTATTTTCTGAAAGGAATTTACCTAAAGGTTTTAAAAGAACATACTTATATTCCCTTTTTATTATCATCAGATTTCGTTTCCTTTTTTTCTTTTTTGTAGTTAGTTCAATTTATTAAAATATTGCAACAATTTAAAGAATTAGTAAACTTATTACAATCGGAATTGTTTGCAATCTGTGGCATATTAACGAAAGTAAAATACAAAAATTTAAATTTACTATTTTGAAAAAATGAAACGTCTTTTATAACCTATTTAATTTCTTAAATATTTTTTCATAAATATGTTTTTGTTCTAAGTCTATCGACACAAAATGATTTCTTTATCGAATACTGAAATCTCAATTTTTGTTGAATGCACTTCTACAAAATTTTGAAAGAACTGCTGATAAAGGGGAAATTATACAGACCCAAAAAAGTATTGAAAGTTGATTTCTAAAGATGATATGATAGGCGCAAAAATTGACTTTAATATTTAAAAAAAAACCCATGAACATAGAAGTTGTGAAAGCACTAATAATTGGAAGAAAGATTTGTTGAATTGGGCGTGAATGTTATACTAACATATATGTATGGCAATGAACTTTCACACAAATACCTTTAGTCTATTTTGATTTGGCTTTTTCTGCGTAAACGATTTGCAAAATAAAATCTACGTTTTAATACAAACTACAGCATCCAAAATTTTAAGAAGACATAAATTGTATTTGTTAGAAGAGAAGGTGAAAATTAAAAGTTAAAGAATTGGAAATTTGAAAGTGAGAAAAAAATGTGGAAGGTACCGTCCGCGCGTGCGGTTGTGCAACATGGAGAAGATTTATCCGGAGTCTGATAACACGACCGCTGGAACAGAATTCACATCTAATCGGGAGTTAATCAAAAATTTCTCCACGCTCACCTGCCCGTTGCAGCAGCGTGCGCGCCATGGTGCCTAATTGATGCCGGGCTTCCTTTAGAATGATCAAACCTTGTCAGCAATGAATAACTGACATTTCTTTCTTCAGGTGATTGCCTCGCGGTGCATTTCCTCGGAGCGACTACCGGGCGGCGGAAGATCTTTCTGTGGCACAATTCGTGCAACATCGCTCCACGGCTACGGCAACACGAAACTTTCATCGACCTTGTCTAGGAATTTTGATTAATGGAGGCACCGGGGCTAGACCTACTGGTGAGAGTCTAAGAGCATATCACAGATTAACGGTATATGAAAAGGTGGTATCCAAATTAGGTACAACTTGCTTCTGTCCCCAATATGAAGGTGACAAAGTCACGAAATTCTTGTTCGGTCCTCAGACGGTGAACAAATTTGTTTCCCGCCACGGTCGTGACACAACCACCGAAAATGGGAAAAAATCTCCGCGGCGGTGCGATCGCGGAGTCAAGTGTTGGCGCACCACGAGGCGTGGGTGATAATCTCCTCGGGTGGAAGTGATTGACACCGATAGATCATCCCATACCTTGTAAAATTCACCACGGAGTGCGCCAATAATAAAAAAGCCCAACACCGCGACCTGTCGGCCCGAATTTTTCAAAATAGCGCAGAAATTGAAATTCTTGCACGATTCATCCCTGCCCACAACATTCCCGGTGGATTATCGTGGCTCCGGCTGGTTTAGGGCCTTTTTTCCTAACGACTGTCTCATCGCCGTAAGACGATTTCGCTGTTCGAAAATTATCGTCTTGTTTTCGGGATGAGTAGGAAGCCGTGAATTTCTACACTCTCAGGTGGAGCGCGCAAAAACCTTACCGGCATTTTCAACACCCTAAGTGAAATGTCACCCGTATAGTGGCATAAATTTGGCGGTGATCGGCTTTTTTTTCCACTTACTCCGATCGGAGAATGTTTTCGCGCAGACGAGCGTACAAAATGTGCGTTGACATTTCGAAACATCGCCTTCGCCGTTTTTGCGGCTCATATGATGCGAAGGATAAACGGATTGAAAATGTCACCCGGGCAATCGATTAATTAAAAGCCTGAGAAGACTGCAGTGATTAATTGAACGGTGATTTTGGCGACACACTGACTGACAAAAGCAGTCTAACAACTCGCTAAGGTTGACAAGGTAATCCCTAAAAACATGACTGGACAGAAAATGTGCCAAAAAGCGAAAAAGGCTCTCCATGGATACTTCCGACTTTAATTTCCGCGATTTTTATCACGACTTCATTTGCATTGAAACTTCATTTTATGATAGTCACTGGGAATGGGAACAGAAAATTTCACCTCTGTAAGGCTTTCGTGTAATCCACGGATTAGTTATAATTCATCACCTTTGGACTGTGTTCCTATTTGGAAGGCTCATTACTAAAACGGAAAATCCTATCGTTAAAAAGGGTTAGGCAGTATCTGCTTGAGATTTTAATAAATAGTCTATTTTGGGAGATAATAAATTATATTAATAAATAGGTACGTAATCGTAGGATAGGCGAATTTATCTTTAGTTTTTTAAGCGTTTGAAACTATTATTTAAGTAGAAGAAATCAAATCTTTAAATCGGTACTAAAGATAGACAAATTGGGTTGCTTTTGAAATGTTTGTATTAGCTTATTACAAGAGAAAAAGAAGGTCAAAATTACGAATTATATAAATAATAGTACAAGAAACTTTTCAAAGAAATCATGTTTGCTTGAACTTTACTAGATTTACTAGGCTAACCCTACTTTTTGGAAAGTTTTCAGATTATTTATTTGTTTTGAAGATATTTGGATTTTGCTTAATTTTATTTACGAAAAAACTGCGTTCAAAATGTAACAAAAAATGACGATAGGAGTTTAGCGAATTTAGCAAAAAATAAAATATAACATCTTCTCAACATTATTTTCCCATTGAAAAATTATTTAGCATAATGATAAGGCATTTGTTTTTGATTAAGTAATTTAGATCCTATTTGTATGTATATAATTAAAACAAAATAAATTGTAGTAAAATAGAGGTTAGAAAAGAGATATTTAAATGATATAAATTGTTAAATTTTAATTCTTAGTTTTGCTTTACGATAAAGGGATGAGTTTTTAAGCATTTGTTGTGATTTGGTTTTTAAACTTACTTATAACAAAAAACAAGTTCAAATTCATTGACAATTGAGAGTGGATTATCAACTTTAGTTTTATTACTTACATTGTGAAACACTAATGACAATAATTTGTTTGATTTATAAATATGCGTCATCAAGTTGACCTTATTAAAATAAAAATAAAATAGATATACATAAATGATAGTTTAAGATGTATGCTGCGGATTACAATTCGGAATATTTTGTGCAAATTAAGAAAAACAATTGAAAATCAAATTAAGATTTTTTATGATTTTTTAATGTTGGATGATTGAGTGGAATAAGATTTTCCCAGATATCTTTGCGAAATCATTTCATTTATGTATGTCCTAGTTCGATGTAAAGGTGAAAATGTTTTATGTAGAAAGGCTATTTTGGACGGTTAATTATTAACAAGTATTCTGCCAAGATTTTGCTCGAGATGAGAATGAGAAGTTTCCCGGGCACCGCAGGCTCCCACGGATCGCGAGCCGCACTACCAAAAGATATCGCGGTAGTGCGAATGGAGGCGAGCTACCGGCGGTAGGATGTCCCGCTGCCGCGTGTTCTCCTCTACCGTTACACGGTCGCGAATTAGACTTGTTAAATCAGTCGCAGGGGCATTTTTGAACGACAATTTATCACATTTCCCGTCTTTAATCTCGCCCATGCTGCATAAATGAATGGGAATGGGTAATTCGTGCACGCTGCAAAACACCTGATAACGACGTGCATGTAGCGCTAAGTGTGCATTTACCTGGCCTGCTCGCTATTCGTGTCTTAAATTAACCTTTTATAGGAAATTTTAGCCGGCGGCGCGGCCCGGACGGGCAGGGGCCCGGCACCCAGCGTCATTTATCAATACACCACGTGCGCCATATTTGGTAACGCATGATCTCTCCGCCGGTACATGGATCCACGGCAACGGCTTTCCTCCGGCTCGAACCAAATCAATTTTCATTGACCTTAGATAATGTGTCAACCCCATTGTTTACGAGTTTTCTCCACGGCAGCGGCCCCGGGAGCCAATCGCATCGCGGGCAACTCCGGGAAAATAAAAATTAGACGAAGCAAACCCATCGAACCTCTCCGGAGTTGCCTAGGCACGGCGGGTCCGCGTTCCCGGCAGGCTTAAACCTTACTCGGGGCGGATAATCCGCCGTGGATTCTGGGAGACAGGCGGTTGCGGCGGAAGTGAGGTGGGTGCCCGCGCTCCCCTTGGCCCGGTCTAAATGAATTTTAATTGGGACAATGGCCGGGCTTTCCTCTGACAGTGAGGAGAAATGGAGGTTCACTTCGGAAAGGGGTTGATCGTTGTTCAATAGGTCAAAGACCCCGCCGTCCAATTTAATTGGAGTTGAGTGGAGCTGATAAACGGTAATCAAGGAATTTATTCACCGATTGGAATTAAACCAAAATAACTGCTTTAGCGTTTAGACACGCACTAGAACCATTAAATAATAGCTAAGAATCTTATTACTATCTATAGATATATAATTGATTCTATAACGATCTTTAAATTCTTCAAGTTTACCTGCGAAATCTATACATAGTGTCTCTGAAAATATAACTGTCTTTTTAAAAAAAACGTAGTTTTATTTTCAAAATTATAATAAAAAATACTTTCAGTCATGAAACAAATCCTCAAACCTTACTATCTCAAAATATGCACTAAAGTTTCTCTTATTTTTAGGGTTCAAATTAAGTCAACTTTTCTGAAACTTACATAAAAGTTAAAAATTCAAATTATCATCATACAAATATGTATCTTCAAAATATTTTTCACTACGAGATATATAAATATTTTATGAAACTGTAGACTAAGTTCTAAGTTCTTCAGCACTACTCGTTTTTGATTTGCTGATATAATTCTACTAAATTGTAGGTTTTTCGGTTTTCTCCACATACTCCTCAACGAAATTTCACAGGTTTTCGATCGGATTCAGGTTGAGAGACATATGAAGGTTATTTTAAAACATCGACCTTTTTGTCTCTAAGCATGTCTTAACCAAGCGAAAAATGTGGTTGTCGTGCATAAAGCTCCAGAGAATTCGTAAAGTTTCATTGGCATATTATACCATGGTTCTTGGTAATATTGTTAAAGAAGTTTTAGTTTATTTAACCATTGAAATTCATTGAAGTTCATAACAAAATCAAGGTTCAAGACTTTTGAAAGAACATACATTTTATATAAAATAAAAAGCTAAAAGCCTATTAAATTATAGGCGCATTTATGATCTCATTTTAGAAAATTCGAAATGTCGCAATGTATGCAGTGGGATATACAGAATAGAAGATGCTTTTACAAAAATTCTACTAATAATTCTCTATAAGAAAAGTGATCATCGTGAGCGGCACAAAATCTTGGATCTCACCTTGATTGGATTTAGGCATCTTGAAGTGCATTCGTCATAGTCCGCGTCCCCAAAACCCGGGGCCGAACGACACCTTGCCTCGAACCCGCTAATAAGCGCCAACAAGCCATCAAAGGTCTATGCGCGGAGCTCTTTTCAATTAAACCGAAACGCTCCGACAAGGTATTACGAGGTAATTAATCCTATCGCTGATCTGCAATTAAACAGCTGTTCTCCGCGATTCGACATAGTCGTGGCGTACTGAAAGCGGAAGGCCTCCAGTGCTAATCGTAATTTATTTTCGGTGGCAGGTCGCGCAGCCGATCTGGGCGTACTTAGGGGCCCCAGTCATAAATCATTATTTTCGGCACTGTTCTATTTCGGGATTAATCCGAGATCGATTTTTTATTTTCTCATTACGCCGTGCAGAGCGCCTCATTAAAGCCTCGTACACCTGACTGATCTCTGATTGCCACGGCAACACAGGTGGCTACTGGCCAACAATGCGCCATCATCGCGGCGACGGGGTCTTCCGGTAGCTTATTACACGATTTTTTTCCTCTTTTGATATTTTTTCTATATAATATCGGTTTGATCGAGGTTCCGTAGAAAAACCGACCGAAATTGGAATTCTTCGCGGAGGGCGGTAATTGATTGGGAGATGCTTTCGGTTGTTGGGCAGTAAGAAAAACTTGTAAACATGGGCATAATCCTATCGGAAAGTTAGGTATGCCTAATTACGACAGCACCACGCAACATACGTGGAGCGCTGGAATTTTCGAGCGTCCTCCATAAAGGTGTTTTATGATTTTTCGTATTTCACCTTATGAGTGTAGCGGCCAGCTTTAATTATATGGTATTTGGAGGGAAATTGGGAGACGCTCACTTCATAGAATGTAGGTAACCGAAAATTATGGGGGAAATCAAAAATGTACTTTTTACCTTGCTCAACAGGTATAAGAAAGAAAATACTTTCAAATGTTATTATGGAGCAAAGATAGTAATCTTTTATAAATATGTGTAAAGATACCAGTACTGAAGAAATTGAATAAATCTATTTGCATTATTAAAGTGATTTTTTAAAATAAAACATCACATTTTTCGTTTAATTTTAAAATCGAGTTTTACCTAATCATAATCATTTATTGTTTTAGTCCAATTGGAAGACAGTAAATATGAGCATTAAGTTCTTAAAACTACCATTTCGTCTTTGTAACATAATATTAAATTCTAGTTCAATGCGGTGGTAATTTGTTGAAGCTGTTTTTGATTGGGTATGCTATACTTGTTTTAGGTTATTATATTCTGGTCAACAAATTTAATATTTTTTGGTGCCAAACAAATAGCTAATTTTGTCTATACAACTTTTCCCTTAAAACATGTAAATATATTAATAAAACCAATTTTCACTCAGCTCTAATTTTCGAAAAAAAGTAGAGATGAAAAATACTAAAGTTCGTAATAGAACAATTTTTGGAGAATCATTTCATCACCTCGCCTTAAGGGGTTGAGTTGTGAAAAATGCTAATATATGAGATTCCGTCCAAACATTTTATTCAATTTATAGACTTCGTCTTACTGCCTAATGGATTAAATTTCTAAAAGTTTTATCTTGGGTGTTAGTCATAAAATCCCACTGTACGTCCACATTTTTGCTTCTTATGCCGAAAACATGAATGCGGAAATTTGAATTATGGTACATTTGTATTAGCCCTGATAAACGTTTGCATTTTATATTAAAACGGTACACTTAAGTTTCAAGCTGCTCTTGCATATAAAAATCGTTAATGTTCCTACGATGCTACACTTATAATTTCAATTTTCTACTTAGCGTGCAACGCTCCGATATCGATTCATTTGAAAGCTGAAAGAAAGTGTTTGCTGTATTTTATCTGATTTTTAAATATTTTTATAGATATATTTTAATTTTATTTTAACAACTTTAATCTTTATATCCTTGTCATTATTTCAGTGACGTCTTTTAGGATCTCTAATTGCAAGCTGATTTAAGGCTGCAATTTGCAGTAAAAGAAAATTCAAGAAAATACAAAATTGAAAGTTTATAGTATTCGAATTCCAGGGGAATGCTTTTAGCAAGTGAATACGAGAAAATAATCTTCTAATGTATGTAAATGCTTTTAGGCATAAAACAGGACGTTAAGCAGTGGTGCCATCTTCGGTTTCCTAATCAGGTTTACAACTAGAAGCCGATAAGTGTGGGTGTTTTATTAATTTTTATGTTAAATATAGTGCTTGGCCCGCGCGGTATTCCGTAAATAACGAAATTCGTCGTTATCAGCGGTGTTCGCTTACCTCTTCATATTGCGGGCTATCAATCGAAAAGAGCTGGCACCATCACATCGTGGCATATCCTTTAAATATAGTTATTACAGAATAATAAAACGGTTAATGCAATAAATTTAATGGACGCAGTTAAAATGCAATGCCGCGGCGACGAGTTTGGCTAATTGCAGGACTGCCGAGCAGCTTCCATCTCGTGGTCCAGCGCGTCACGTGGATCGAGAGTTCTTTCTTTATCCCGGCCTCAGAAATGGCAGGCTCATTTCACAACGCTTTATTTATTTTTTGTTTATATTTCCCTCAAAAAATATACGGCACCAGTTCAAGGGTCTGTCAAGCACGAGCAATTCCCGCAATTATCTCTCGAGGAAATCGTAAACACGTTTTGCGCGAAGACCCGCGCGATAAGACCCCATAAGCCCCAGAGTTGGGGCCGGCCGAGCCCCGTCCTAAAACAAACAAAACAGGTGAGAGTCAAGTGTCATTTTCGTAAATAATTCAGACATTACCGGAGACTCTTGTCGACTGTCGAGATGTCGTTTTTACGATCGTCGAGATTCACGCCAGTTTCTTCATCCGTTCGCGGATGACGCCGCGACGACGACGACTACGACGACGACGACGACGACGAAGACGACAACGACGACGGCGACGACGACTATGGTCGGCGACGGCTCCGCGAACCCTCGAGAAAGTTGTTCCCGGGATAGTCGGGGACATAATGAAAAGTTATGGTAATTGTCCGGCTGGTTCTGTTCTATGGTACCATCCAGGTGAAGTGGATGTCAACATCATTTAAATGGTCATTTGATGTTCTGCGGAAGGCTAATGGTCTTTGAAGTGAGCGCGCGGTCCACCGCCGCGCGACGCGACGTCCTGCGATATTATGCTCTCGTTCGGCGATTCCGCGCCATAATGTCACGCGTGGTTTAAAGAAGCCCATGTTTTGTGGGGTTTGGGGTTTCGGGGGGTATCGGGGGCTAATTTCGCTACGGCGTTTGGCTCTCGATTTGCCCGGTGAATTATTTTCCACGGAACATGAGAAATTCTTTATGGCCGGCTCGCGGGAACATGCACTTGTAATGGCCGGACCCGTCCACCGCTCCAGGGCTTTGTTCGGGAATCGTAGGTGTAATATTCATAATGCACTGCGCCATCGCGGGCTAGTTCGGCGCCCCCTCAGCCGCCCCGGACCCAAAACACATGGCTCTTAATATATCGCTGCGAAAACCGCATTAGCCCTCCGGACACATCGTCATCCAGCGAGCCACACTAGCCGAACGCCGAACGGGCCTCAGATCATTTTTACCTGGCGTTTATTGATCTGCCCGTTCGTTTCGCGCAAATTACTTCGACTATTAAATTCACCTGCAGAATGACCTCCAGGGAAATTTTCACAGTTCGGCATATAGTCAAGATTAAATAGAGACAGCGTCCATGTCTCGCAATCCATGGCCGATAGTCTCTTCCATATATGCAATTTATTTTTTATACTATTTTTCGTACTTTATGAGCGCAGGTCAGTTTCAGGGATTTTCTCCCAAGAATCAATTTTATGGAAGAACAAAACTATCCAGAATTTTCCTCTTTCCTTCATCGATTTGCGTGATGTACCTGAACGATGTATCGAGTGGCCATAACCACCTTAACGCTTTCTTTATGGACTGTAAGTTTATAACCTTCACCGCGAACTTGGCTCAATAATTAACATATCCCGGGATAAGAGCTCAACATTTCTAGACATCGCGCATACAACAAATGCCAAAATTAGCTTAAGTCCCTAAATTTTAACAGGCAAACAGAAAGATTCAATGATACTTAACTCATCGTTCACCTGTTTGAATCTTGGTAAAATCTTGCTTCAGTACACTTTTATTATTACCTCCAATTATGTATTTCTATCTCTTCGCGTAATTTTAGCTAAAAGTACTTGCTATCATTTTTAATTAATTTATTTGCAGTGAGACACACAACGCCTATTATTGGTAACTTTTTAATATACGTCTCGTAAAACACGAGTAGTTGATTTTCCTAGATCATCTTTTGATGAACTAAAATTTGAATTAAAAATATTTCTAAAATAGATTGTGATTGGGAACAAAATCGGCATTCCTCTGCATTATGGTACATATAAATTAGTTTTAATCCTTTTCAATTCGTTTCCACAAAGTTTTATTTTATATTTAATAAAAAAGTTGAATCACAGTAAACTACTTAATTGTAAAATAATTAGATATCCTTATTATTCCTAAAAATGCGCGTTCACATTTTACAAATTGAACTTATTTCACATCACCATCATTTATTATAATTTTGTAGAATCTTTTAGAAATGCAATATAAATCATGAATAATGAATAAATTTTGCTTTAAATATAATAGGTTTGGTATATGGAAAGATATTAATATCAATATTCTAAATATGTGAAAGAAAATAAAATGGCACAATCATGGTTTAAATAATACGTCAATTAAAGGTTTAATCAATTGGGTCCAGAAAACAAAATTTGAAGTTTCGGTCTAAATACCAAAAAATAAACATACTTCTTGATAATGGTGATCATGATGTTAAAACGTGATTTATTGAAATTAAATTAAAATTAGAATTAATGTATTCATTTTAGTTAATTGCATGTTAATGTAGCTTCGAATAGACATTTTCTCTAATTAGAGGTGGAGTTTCGGCGTAAGATGCAGTATAAAAAATGTACTTGATTGTTTCCTAACGCATAAACGAATATGCAAATGGGTCCGCCCCGATGCACGTAACGACGATTACATAAACACCCGGGACTCATACGCCTGCAGGAGCACTCCCGCTGGCTGGCGGTTCAACGCACCTTTCCCGGGCGACCAGTGCTTCTTTGGGCCGAAGCGCTATTTTTGTCAACCGGGAGACGGTTCAACATCCTCAACGGACCCGGGACTTTCACCTTCCGCGAGGCTTACATCTTCCGTATCACATCCACCCCCATTTGCAAGTCAAACCGAATTCATTTGTTGTTATGAATTTCGATGACCTCGTAGTAAAAATTGTCCTCGGTCCCTCATCGCAGGCCGCATTTAAATGCGTAAATCGAGACGCAATTTGAATAAGTCAACGAAAAGGGGGCTCCGGTTCGAGGAACTGCATCCTTCCACTCCGCCACCGGCTCCGAACAGCTGATGATCGAAGCGATTTGTCCGAGCGATCGACGCCAATCGGGGAATCTGTCACAGGAAGGCGGTGACGAACTCGATCTCGCTTATGTAAACAGAAAATATTTTAAGAAAGTTCAGAGTTAAGGGTTCATTGGTCGCGTTCAGGGGTGGAGATCGAATTTCAAATTCGAATTAGAGCTGCCAAGTGTTCTTGTTATAAATATTTTATTCGTAAGGGCGAATGACTGCCCGGAACCGAGCACTTCCCGCGGTTTTGCAATTCAAAGCTAATGATGATCTGCGTTCCCGCAGAAAGCAGCAATCCTTATCAGTCCATGGTGAGATCAGTTCCTTGAACTTGTAAGATCGCGGAAATCTTTGGTAAAAATTCTCAAATTAAACTGGTAGCAATTTTGAAATTGTTTTGCGAACTGCGCCCATATCTCAGCAAAACCAGAATTAACTTTAAAAGGCGTATGAAAGCCCCTGACAGAGATTTAGTTAACGAGGACCGACACAAAGGCCCGCTCCCTTCTGGATCCTTGAAGGCAAAATTGCTTGGAAAGAAAAATTTTAAGTCCAGATGCTTACTTTTACGATCATGAAGATCACTAAAAGTTGAGATGTTTCGACATTTCAATTTTCATAATATTACCGAGGTGCGCACTTTAAATGCAGTGAGTGATTGCCTGCACCTCTGGAATCAGCCCAGTTTTAGGGAACAATCGCGGTCTTTTGTGCTGTCGGCCGTTTCTGGTGTGATTTTTCAATTAAAATGTAAATGAGCCTCTTTTCTACCACAAAATTACTTCCTACGCCAACATGTCGGGCGAAGTTGCAAGAGCCACAGGTACTTAAAACAATGAGCCCCGTAACGCCTCTGCAGGAACATCTTAATTTCACCAGAAAAGGCAGTGCACTCCACGCCACTTAAGCTAGGGACGAAATGGGAGTGACTCGCGTGATTGAAGAGTTACTGCTCGAATTTGCTTCTAGATAAACCTCCTCAATTTCATAAATTAAATTGCATCATTATCTACAAAAGCAGTCATATTTTAAAAGTTTGCATACAACAAAAGTCCGTTTTAGGACTTTATTCGCCGAGAAAAATTTTAGTTCAATTATAGAACATATACACAATCAATCAAATTTTTAATGTAAAAGTTAAGAGTTATAAATTAATAATATTTATTTAAATCCTGAGATATAAATCTTCTCATGTCATAATTTTATGATAGTGCATCAAGGAATATTTAAACCCAGAATATTATTCCTATAAGATTTTTTCTTGTTTATTGAAGTTGCAAACCTATCTAAGATTTCTACCTAATTTATTTATATTTTTAACCAAGTTAAGCGTATTTCGGTAAGAAATGCATCGTTCATTTTTCGTTAAGTTTTGTGTACTTAATAAAGTCTTTTCTCCTTTCCAGAGGAAGTAGGGATTTTTGATATATAGGACTCATTTTCAAATATTTACGAAATGAGTTTATATTTGTTAGTATTGTTTTTAAGGATTGTAATACAAACACTGAAATATGTCCTTTTTCAAAAATTTCTATTACAGGCTGTGCACGTGAAAAATAAAAACTGTCAATAGTTCGTGTGTGGATAAGTTGGTTTTCCGACATCTTCCTGATCAAATTTTTGGCCAAAAAATATCAACAAAAAAATAATTTTCCTATGCTCCCTAATGGTAACTAAAACATGTACATATAATATATTTTTATTTTGTCCTTTTTGCAGAGGAGTTTTTTAAAAAGAAGTAAGCTTGTTTGAAGCCTCTTTGTATTAAAAATATTTTGTTGTCAGCAACTATTACAATATCGAAGAAACCTGCAGTTTTTCGAGATCTTTTGTATATTAAAGTTTTCATTTAAAATCTAGTATAATGACTCATTTGGGTCTAGTGTCTAAACAATTTAAAATTAACTAACTGACTAAAGGTACTTTTAAAATTTTGGTAAAATGTATTTTTAATTCATATAAAAATAATTTTTTTGTAGTTTTCATTTGTGGAAACTATAAAGTATTTGAAATATTGTTAAAAGCCATCAAAAACTCTGAAAAGAGTAGTTAACGATCTAAAATGCAGCTTGCCTGCTGAAGTAATTTATATTGTTAAAAGGTCTTACAATTATGCAAATGCCTCAAGAGTCATGTGGCACCAGTTACCACCGCATTGCAACGCTTCAGATCCCAAATATCACCAAGGAGTGGTTTTAATACCTGTTAGAAGTTGTGTGCACCGGCGCATGCGGAAGGATCTTATCCTACAAATTGCGGAACCCTAAAAATAGTCACGCCGCGGTGACCACGCTAAGTCGCGACCGGCAGCCACCGCCACCACTTTTAATGGGAAACGCGTGCTTTACACGAGTCGCCGAGGCGATCCGGGACAAAACCTGGAATTGGTATGCCTCGGCAGGAAGTTCGGGGACATGCCTGGTGGATCGCGAACCACATGTCAGCAACAAGTCTGGATCCACAGCTCGAATTCTTTTAACTGGAGGACTTTACTCCAGCTGTGTGAGGAATTGCAAAGAAAAAACAGTCCAAAAATCTAAGGATTTGCTTGAGCTCGGCAGCAGAAAAAATCGGTTTTTTAAATAAAAGTTCAACGCACTTCCTGCTTCCATCAAAATAGAACCTTGCTCCCGACCAAACAGGTGTACTTTCAAAGGACAGGAATTCACTTGTAGACGGGAAAAAAATGAGATTCCTGCGGAGGCAGGATCTCAGTCTGTCTGAATGGAATTTCCGGTCCCATTATGCGCCCATTGACGCGATCAGGGCTCCTTAATCTTAGCGAAAGGAATTCCGGCCATAGGCGTTACCTAGCAACATCCTCTGCAGGAGTGTCCCTTCAAAAGGTGTCTCAGCAGTTTGTCGCAATTCGTCATTATTAGCGAATTTAAGGATTTTTTGTAGGGATGGGTACTTTTTTCGGTTTCCGCTGTTTTCAATGATTTCGAATTAATTCGGGTAAGATGTCTTAATATAGGCATTAACGAAACATTCGTTGAATATCCCAAAAAAATGTTTAATAGCACCTTTTTAAAGAACATACAAAATTATAGAGTTTTATAAGAACTTCGTTGTTCGATTTAAAGCTGTATTATATTAGATACATTTACGGCCTTTAGTTGAGAAATGCTTAATTTTTCTATACCTAATATCTTTCCAATATTATATCATTTTTTCGAATTACATAAGATTAGAACACTATCTAATAAGTTTTGAGGTTCGCGTAGGTATTTCATATGACGTTCAAATATGTAGATATAAATATAAAGGTGTCATAAAAAAATTAAATATTTACAGAGAAGATATAAAAATGAATACTAATCGGTAAAAATATAATAAAGCTTATTAAAATTGTCTAATAAAATGAAAAAAATTACACTAATTAATACAGTTTAAAGTATTATAAATCCTTGAAATGGAAAATAAAATTTAAATAATTTGAAGTTGAATAAGAACAAATGGAACAAGTAGAATAAAAACGTTAGTAAGTAAGCAAACTTTTAATACTAAGGTATCTTATCTGATGAATAATTTGGAAACCAACAAAAATTTAATGCTTTTTAAAAGCATCCGCGAATTCCAAAACTATTCTTATAAGAGGCTACAGGTATAATTTAGTTCAAAATAAAACTTTTAGAAATGAATGCCCAATCATTGAATAAAAATGTGAGTTTTTCCTTTGTACTTACAACATGGGTGTTAAATTGGATCGGCAGCTGCAATCTGCATGTAGCTTTCAGCAGGAATTTCGAATAGGATACCCGCGGAGCCGGTCAGCAATAAATAACCCCGATAACGCCGATAGTGACCGGCCAGTCAGAGTTTTGCGCTCTATCAATCAAGGTGCAACTCTGGCCGACTGGGAAATACGCGGCCAATATCTGTTACTGCTACCCCATGCAATTCGCGCATAAATCATCACCCCGCGAACGCTAATAGCGCTAATCGCGCGACCGCAGATAACTCGGCGTGATTATGAGCGGTCACACCCTTAACACCTTGCGAAGAAGTTCGAGTGCGAGTTCAACAAGTGCATCGCATCTGTTAATTAATTGCGTTCGCGATGCGTTCGCATGCATCCGCCCGCTCCCCCCGCACGCACTCCTCCGGCCCACAAACCGAACGAGACTTTCGGGCTGCATTTCTTCGGATTGGCAGCGATTTATGAGAAGCAAATTTTCCTGTCAAGCAACTGAGAGATCGGCCGCATCGGCGGCCATGCTGGATGCTGGTAGCACGATGTTCAGGTAGACTCAATTTGCCTTCTGTTTAATTGCAGCGTCTTTAATTGGACTGTCTGCGTCGAGTGGCCGCGGTGTACGTTTAGATAAATTATTGGCCGCGGTCTCGGCTCTTGTCGCGGTGATATCACCCGTCAGCCCGCGCATGATTAATAACGTCGTCCAGCAAAAGTGCTCCAATGGATAAATTGAGTGTCCAGGTAGGCCGCGGCGCGGCGAACAATTTCAGGTGTGCCGGGTGGGGTAAGCGATGGTAGTACAATTAGTAAAATTTCCGTCTGAATTTGGAGCACCCGACGCACCGCAGTAACGCACCGTGAGTAATTACTCAGCGAGATGTGAAGGAGCTCCTTCGAGGGAGCGACATATGGACTCGCTTCTTCCGGTTCGCATTTTTTTCGGGGTGCATCCCATTACAGGGAACTTCCCTCTTGAGCGATGCACCCTTATCGGAATGGAAATTTCTATTGTGTAGCTCTAGTTTTCACCTTTGCGCGGCTGCAGCTGTGCCAACACGAAAGAAGTCGCTGGGTCCGTCGAGGAATCGTGGTTCGGAACGGGTGAAACTCGGTACGACACCTGAAGGGTTTACACCTGCGAGGTGCAATGCTCTAGAATTAGCCATGTGTGGAAATGAAAAGGATGTGCACGGAGGATGCGCACGCCTTTTGTGTGATGATTACAATTAAATTACATATTTGAATAGTCGGTAAGTACTCGTAGTTTAACTGCGTTCTGGTGAGTTGAGGTGTATAAAACGCGGGGCCACTCAACAAAACTATTTCAACATTCTTATTTATCCCTTATTTATCAATAAATTCTATTGAATGACTTCTTATTTCAAGATTGTAAATATTAACGATTTAACTGCTACTGACAGGCAAATAGACGGTTAACAAAGTAATGCTATAAGGCTTCTGTTTTTTTATTTTTTTATTTCGAGGTACGTATCCCTAAAAGTGATCAAAAGGTCAGTCCTGTTGCGTCGAAACTCTGAGAGGGGTGGCAAAAAGTTCCAACTAAATTTAAAACTGTTTTCAGGAACTGTGCTGAAATGTAAGAAAATTGTGTACAATTGTAAGGATTAGGAAGTGGAAAGGGAAACTAGGTTATGAAATGATAAAACGGTAATTTTTGGGTCGAAGAAAACAATAAATTTCGATTTATTGGACCCGGAGGGAAAAAAGACCAAAACTGTGAAGCAGCAATGGCAAAAAAAAACCCTCGGAAGCAGTTGAAAAAAAAACTATAAATTAAAATTGTATGTGTGTGTGTGCGTGTGTGTGAGTGTGGGTATGAATATGTGGGGTGCGTGTGTGTGAGTGTGTGTATGAATATGTGGGGTGCGTGTGTGTGAGTGTGTGTATGGGCGTCTCCCCAGGAAGCCGGTGGTCCGATTTCGACGGCCACCGACCTTGGGTCGACTCGATCGCTGGGTCGACTCGGCGACCGCGATAGAGAAGCCTTGACCGCTGATTGCGGTGGCAGCTCAAAATAACACACACTACTCACTTGTATGGCAAACAAGAAATAAATGCACTAAGGAGACTGAATTGAATTGAATTGACTTGAATTTAATTTGACTGTTCGCTTTCACGATTAGATTCAAACTGACTGCTGGTCTCGGAAGCAAGTCTGTCATTCCAACTCGAGAAGCGTGGGGACGGGCGTTGCCAGCTCAACATATTTTTGAGCTGCGTTTACAATCCAACATCCTCCCCCGTTGCGAGTAGAAGCGAGCAATATGTTTTGTGTAGTGTATGAAATGTGTTTTACAATATTTATGCTACATTCGGTAATGGACATAATGATGTGATATTGCGTTTGTATTGGCCATTGGCTGTCCTGATCGTCACGACTCGGGTAATGCCATCTCCTCCTGGATGCGTCTCGACGACCACGCCCAGCTGCCAGCTCGTGCAAGGTTGTTTCTTATCTATGATGATGACGACGGACTTGACCTTGATCTCGCTGTTGTTACCAAACCATTTTTGACGTTTCTGGAGTTCGCTTAAATACTCCAGATGCCAACGCTTCCAAAAGTCCTGACGGGCCTTAGAAATGAATCTCCAGACGGAAAGCCGGTTATCTGGAACAGAGGCATAATTTTGTTCAGGTAGCATGGTGAGAGGTCTACCTGCTATTAAATGGGCAGGAGTTAATGCAATAGGATCGTTTGGGTCCGAAGATAAAGAACATAGCGGACGAGAATTAAGAATCATTTCTATTTCAACTACGAAAGTATTTAATTGTTCAAAAGTGAGCAATTGCTGCCCTATTACTCGTTTGAAATGGTGTTTAAAAGATTTTACTGCGGCTTCCCAAATACCGCCAAAGTGGGGTGATAGAGGAGGATTGAAAGACCAGGTGATATTTTTCGCACCAGCATAATGTTGAACTCCTTCTTGGAATTGCCCAGAATTGAACAGAGAGTACAGCTCGCGTAATTTATTATTTGCCCCGATGAAATTCGTCCCGTTGTCCGAATAAACATGAGACGGAATGCCTCGACGACCAATAAAACGCCGAAACGCCCCGAGAAAACCTTCCGTAGTCATGTCGCTTACAATTTCAATGTGAACTGCTTTCGTCGCCATACAAACAAACACGCAACCGTAAGCCTGTACCTTAGTCCGATTTCTAAACTTTTTTTCTTTAATAAAAATGGGACCGAAATAATCGACGCCTGTATGATCAAATGCCGGTGACTGTGTGACACGAGATCTAGGTAAGTCTGCCATCTTAGCATGTAATGGAGTAGTACTATGGCGAAAACATGGAATGCAGTGGCGTATAACGCTTCTAACTTGGTTCTTCCCGTCAAATAACCAAAAACGATGGCGAATTGTATTGAGAGTGCCCTGAATACCGGCGTGATACATGTTTTTATGAATCTCGCGAATAATTAAAATTGTGACATGATGGCGAGAAGGTAAAAGAATGGGATGTATTTGGTCTCCCGGAATTGTTGAATGTATTAATCGACCGCCGACGCGGAGTAATCCATGTATATCGATAAAAGGATCAAACGCAGCAAGTCTACTGTCTCTTACCGATTGTGCTTTGGACAACCGGTCGATCTCTTCGGAGAACTGATCCTTTTGAATAACTGACAGAACCCTGCGTTCCGTTTCCAATCTTTCTTGTGCACTGACAACCTTACCTGCACCTCGGTACGGATTATCCTTTACCAGAATACGATAACAATACGACATGGAATTGAGAAGTGTAGAATAAGATGAGAAGCGTTTAAAATCATTGCCGTTGATTTTATTAAGGACTGTACTGGAGACAAGAGCGGCATTTCCGCCCACCTCCGGTAGCTCCGAAGGAGTCGCCGGAAAACTCTTTGGCCAAGCGGATTCAGGATTCTTGAGCCAAGAGGGTCCTTCAAACCAGAGTTTATTTTTAAGAAACTCCGTGGGAGTTTGACCACGAGATAACGCGTCAGCGGGATTACATTCCGAGCGAACATGTCGCCATTCGATTGAGGGACCTAAAGCCTTTATTTCAGTAACTCGATTATTTTCGAAAACTGGTAGTTTTTCGAGAGGTTTTTTGAGCCACTGGAGTACAATGGTGGAATCACACCAGAATACGATACGTTGAATTGGGAAAATGAAAGCGGGTTCAGCCTCCTTGAAAAGACAAGCGAGAACTTGGGCCCCACTTAATTCGAGTCGGGGTATGGTAGTCTTCTTTATCGGCGCAACCCGACATTTCGAACAAGAAAGACATACTGATGTGTTTCCGAAAGAATCGGTGGATCGTACGTAAATGCAAGCTCCGTACCCGATCTCACTCGCGTCACTAAACCCATGAATTTCTATACGAACTGGATTATTTAATAAAAGTCGGCGTTTAATAGATATATCGCGTACGAGAGGTAACTGCTCAGCAAACGCAAGCCATTTCGAATACAAATCTTGGGGCACTGACTCATCCCAACCAAGCCCGCACTTCCAACAGTCTTGCATAATTGCCTTCGCAGCGAGAATGATAGGTCCGAGTAATCCTGTTGGATCAAAAATTTTTGCGATTTTTGACAAAATACTACGTTTGGTAATTTTCCCTGAAACATCAACGGGCTCGACTGTATATAAAAACTCATCGCGTTGAGAATTCCAGATTACTCCGAGAGTCCTGAAAATAGGACTGTCTTGAACTGCGCAATCTAAATCAAAGATCTTTTCATGAATGTTATCTAATGCGTGATGATGGTTGGAGGCCCACTGTCGAATATCAAAACCGCCGCGCTTCAAGAGTTCAATCACTTCATCTCGAATTTTCAGAATCTCCTCTAAAGTATCTGCGCCGGTTAAGAGATCGTCAACGTAAAGATCACGTTTTAATAGCTTGGAAGCTAATGGAAAATTCGCACCTTCGTCATCGGCGAGTTTATGAATCGTACGAATGGCCAAAAACGGAGCCGAAGAGACTCCAAACGTGACAGTGCAAAGCTGATATACCCGCTCAGTGTTTCCATGGAACCAGAAAATCCGTTGGAATTGCCGATCTTCTGGATGTATTAGAATCTGCCGATACATCTTAGCGACATCTGCTGAAAGAACATAAACGTGTCCTCGAAATCGCAAAAGATGACCGAATATTTTGTCTTGGATAGTGGACCCGACCATTAAAGTGTCATTGAGGGAAATTCCACGAGTCGTTTTGGCCGAAGCATCGAAAACCACACGTAATTTTGTAGTGCTGCTAGACGCCTTCATAACAGCATGATGAGGTATATAATATCCTCCGGGAGATTCATTATGGACAGGAGTCATGTGACCCAGATCCATATACTCTTGCATAACCTTACTATACTCTCGATTGAGATCAGGATTCGAACTTAATTTGCGTTGTAATGATTGAAAACGTTTTAAAGCAAGACATCGAGAATCACCGAGTTCGCGTTCTTCATGACGAAATGGTAAACGAACAGTGTAACGGCCCGTGGAGTCGCGAGTAGTGTTTTTTACAAAATGTGATTCGCACAAACGTCCCTCGGTAGTCCTAGATGAGTGTGAATTAGCATCCTCAATTATCCAAAATTGTTCGAGTAAACGGCTTAACTCTAAGGAATCACGAGACACCGAAGAACCCTTCTCGATTAAATTACAAGAAACCGTGGAACCTTTATCAACTGTATTAAGACCGCCGACAATAACCCAACCGAGTTGGGTTTTTTGCAAAATTAAATCACGTCCGTTACTTGATAAATTAATTTGACCTATTGAAAGGAAAGACATTGTGGCTCCAGAGCCAATCAAAATATCTACTGGTCGAGGTAAATGAAAATTAGGGTCGGCTAAATTTTTACAAATATTTGAAGGAATTTGAATGGAATCGCGAGGAAACACTGAATCAGGAACAAGACCCGTAATTTTTGGAACGGTTAAACATGTAAGAGATCTTTGATAATCACTATTTAATGCGCGAAAATTAATCTCAATTGTACCCCGCGAAACTGTTTGTAATTCATTAATAGCACATACTGGAATTGAACAAGCGCGAACAGGCAATTTTAAACGTGAAGCGAAGGTTTCTGTTATAAAATGAACAGTGGCACACGTATCTAACAAGGCTCGAGCATTAATATATTTACCGTGAGCGTCACGAATTCGTACAATGGCACTCATCATTAAATCAGGCCGTAATATCCGAGATGAGGTGTTAAGAGTATGTACGCCTAGTCAAATTGAAGTCCCGACCGTGTCTTTCGCGCTGTGCGCGGTTTTAGGGAACGAATGCAAAAGGCTGTTATGTTTTTTGTTACAGTGTTTGCAATGAGAATAACGACAATCACCCGAATGATCCTTAAGACAATTTCTGCACAAACCCTTGGATTTAACTACATTCCAACGTTGATCAACGGTTAATTTAGCAAAATCAGGACACTGGTAGAGCGGGTGTGATTTTTGACAATTGGGGCACGAGCGAATTGTAGATGTTACTAATGCTCGCGCACCGGAATCAGTTTTTCTGGATTTATGAGCATGTCTGTCCGAGTCACCTGTTCTCTTTCTACCGGAATGAGCTGAGTCTTGACGAGCAATTTCTTGCTCCATGGTAAGAAGACGATCGGAATATTTAGTTATAAACGAGACAAATCTTTTGTATGAGGGAAACGAATTAACACTCAACGACTTTTCCCACTCTCCTCTGACGTCGATGGGGAGCGCTCTTTCGAGCCATCGTACAATCAGAACATCGAACTCTTTGTTACGTTTAATCTTGAGGGACCCTAACATATCTAGATGTTGACGAACCTCATCTATCAGTCTCGACAACTCAGACGCAGTAGGTCTTGTTACTGGTCTTATATCGAAAATCGCGTCAAGGTGTCTTGCAATGAGAATTCGATTCTTGTCATAAGCATCACAAAGTACCTTCCATGCCTTGTCATAATTTTCGGGATCAATCTGAATGAGTGAGATTTTAGCCTTGGCAGGACCAGACAAACATCTTTGCAAATACAGTAATTTAGTCGATTTGGTAAGATCTGGATGATCATTTATTGTAGAAAGGAAAGAATTTTTCCACGAAATCCACTCATTAGGATCGCCATTAAACTGAGGCAACGGGATTGCCGGAAGTTTTACTAAACGTTGTCGCTCTAAGAAAGTCGAGCTGGCCAAAGGGCCAAACGTCTGGTTGTTATTCTGCTGCGCCGGAGGGGTCATATCCGCCACTCGACTGGCAACGCTATAATAATTATCTTGAATTTCCTTCATCCGATTCAAGCCCGGATCATCCGGGAAACTCACGCCGAGTTCATCATGAAGTTCTTCATATCGTTCAAACAATTCCCCGACTCGAGTGAAGCGTAATTTTACGTTACTTTCATTTACGGGTTCTGCATCCAATGCAGCTTTCAATTCAGTAATACGCTCCTCTAATGTTTTTCGCCTTTGTGCATAATAAGCTGCAGTCCTTCTGGTCGACATATTTGTTGAATCAAACAAAATAAAAAGCAGAAAAAATACTGAAAGGGAAATCGTCCACAAAACTTATCTGGTTTTTCCACGAAGACCGCTGCAGGCTGCAACCGGGAGGAAAAAATCCAGGAAAGGCGATGTCCCGAATTCGTCGGCCTCGGAAAGCCGGCAGGCGATCTCGAGAACTCCTTGGCTTCCCCGTGCTATGTTTAAAGAGAAATTCAATCCTCACAGGAGGCACCAAAACATGTTGCGTCGAAACTCTGAGAGGGGTGGCAAAAAGTTCCAACTAAATTTAAAACTGTTTTCAGGAACTGTGCTGAAATGTAAGAAAATTGTGTACAATTGTAAGGATTAGGAAGTGGAAAGGGAAACTAGGTTATGAAATGATAAAACGGTAATTTTTGGGTCGAAGAAAACAATAAATTTCGATTTATTGGACCCGGAGGGAAAAAAGACCAAAACTGTGAAGCAGCAATGGCAAAAAAAAACCCTCGGAAGCAGTTGAAAAAAAAACTATAAATTAAAATTGTATGTGTGTGTGTGCGTGTGTGTGAGTGTGGGTATGAATATGTGGGGTGCGTGTGTGTGAGTGTGTGTATGAATATGTGGGGTGCGTGTGTGTGAGTGTGTGTATGGGCGTCTCCCCAGGAAGCCGGTGGTCCGATTTCGACGGCCACCGACCTTGGGTCGACTCGATCGCTGGGTCGACTCGGCGACCGCGATAGAGAAGCCTTGACCGCTGATTGCGGTGGCAGCTCAAAATAACACACACTACTCACTTGTATGGCAAACAAGAAATAAATGCACTAAGGAGACTGAATTGAATTGAATTGACTTGAATTTAATTTGACTGTTCGCTTTCACGATTAGATTCAAACTGACTGCTGGTCTCGGAAGCAAGTCTGTCATTCCAACTCGAGAAGCGTGGGGACGGGCGTTGCCAGCTCAACATATTTTTGAGCTGCGTTTACAATCCAACAAGTCCCAATTTTCAATTTTTACATAGAAAAACCGAGTTCTATCTGAATTTGGAACTCGTCTTTTTTGTATTCGTATCTGAGTTTTTGACAATATGAACCAAAGTGTTCCTCTCTATCATTAATTATACCTAGTAATAAATAGATATTAAAATTAATATATAAAATGTATAGTGGGAAAATTTCGAAATAACATTTCCTAGTAAAACTTTTTTGAAAAAATTGAGTTTGGCGATATGAGAATTTTGATTCTTAACGTGTTAATACATTTCCTGAAATTTAGTATTTAAACATAAAGTTGTCGTAAAATTCTGTTCAAAGTTTAATGAATAAATGGCAAAATTCGACGATGAAAATAGAGATAACATTCTATAGTTAAATATTTGCCAAGAAATAAAATGATCGACAGTCACTTAAATTGACATTCTCGGATAATTTAAACTTGGAACTCACGGAAAATTTGTTATGACTTTTTATTAAATAGTACGAGACGAAGTCACATGGGCATATGAAATATGTAGTAGAATTCCCTAAATTTTTTTGAGCAAGTTTTAAAAGGAGATTTATAGTCTCTTACTTCTGGGAAATGCCTAGAGACAAAGCGGCTCTGATTCCATAATTCTTCTGTTAATCACATAAAGAGTATGATGATATAACACTTCCTGGGTTCATAAAACTGTCAGTAGGAAGTAGAGTGCTCCATAAAACTCGGTCCATAATAGGGAAAAGCGGGCTTATTGGAGGTATTCAAAAAACGAACGTCATATATGGTAAGAGGATCCGAGCATAAAACCCCTTTGATTCCCCAAAAAATCTTTGTACCTTGCTGCTTCTGCACCGTTTACTGGTATCATCGGAAAACAGCCCGCCGAATAGTTATGAATTATGATCGCCGTGATTGCTTGCACATGTGCTCCCTATAAGTCTCTGTCTCCGCAGCCTCTTGATTTATCGACGTCACCTAATTCCCGAGGAGTGCACCTTCGGGAGGGCTAATAAGATTCAATCGGCGTGAATGCAAGGCCATCAAAATTTCCCTTTGATTTACGGTCCTTCCGCGACTCATTGAGCGGCGAGATGTGGGTGCGGGAAAACCCCACGGAATCCAATAGGACGCCCGTCGCATTCCTGGCGGCAGTGTCAACCGACGTCGCGCACTTGCGTTATTTATAAATGGCTTTCAACGTGCCACGACAGGGAAATAATAAGGTACGCCTCGGCAGGACAGGAGCATTAACAATTTTAATTGCGGCGGGCAGATGCTGCCGCGCGGCGCGCCATTAGAGTGCGTACGCCGGTAATGACTCGTGCCATATGCACCCTAGACGCATTAGATGCACCTGCGTATTTGCATACCTGTGCTCCTTATCAGGCGGTGCACGATCGTGCCGCGGCAGGGACATTCTTTTTCCACTCCGGAGGCACTGGTGTCCACCACGCGTCAGTGCACGCGACACATGCTGTTGAGGCACGCGACTTGCGGGCATAGCGATGCTCCCTACGTGGTCAACTGGACCGTGGCACTGCAGGTTGTTATGGATACAAATTGAGCAATTTAATAAAAAAGGAAACATAGCTACTACATATATTATCACTTAAATACTCTGGCTTTATAAAATAATATAATTCTAAATTCTATAGATAACTAAATATTTTTCTTGAAATACTTATTTTCAAAATTTGAAATTTACACTCTGTACACATTTTTTATAAAATTCAAAATTTTCTTTCACAACTACGTTCGCAACATTTCTTATTTTAAATTCATTTATTTGTAGACAATTTTTTGAAGTAAGTATTATGTGGTAAATTTAGAAAAAGTAATGTGAATTATCTAGAAATAAAAATATGTACATAAAATGTTCTCAGATCTGGAACGATATATTAATTTTATATTAAATGTTTTCCAATCAGGTTATTCATTCTTTGAAATATCACGCATTACAAAATATTGTAGGTAGTTACTATATTTTCCTGTAAATATTTTTTGTATAAATTCAATTATAAAAGTTTTGCATGTTTAAATTTGTTGAAAATATTTCACTTCGATTTAAACGGAATTTCTCAACTCAAGAGAATTTAATTGTGAAGATTTTAAATAAAAATATATAATAAATAATTCAAAACTTTTCGAGTTATAGTGCCGACCGAACCAAAAGACACCATAACTTGCCAAGAATATCCAGAAAATATAATTTAGATTGAAAATTGTCTGATTTAGGCATATTATTTTTCTTGACCTTAATTTATACGTTGAGGATTTCTTGCGCAAAAAAGTAACATTTGGCATTTTTTAGTGCAAGATAAAATTATTTCGAATCGTTCTTCTTTGGAAAATGGATTAAAACATAGTTTCAAAAAAAAAGTAATGTTGCAATATGATAATTCATTTTTGAATATTACGTAGGTACCATTCAGTCTGTTTTCAGCCTGATTTTAGTCTACATTTCAGAGTCGGAAATCTAAAAGTCAAGTTAATATGTTGAAGTTGAAAATTTAAATTTTGTCTCCGGTTTAAATACACACATCGTCTATTTTTCGTTATAGAGTTAGAAACTATTGGTTATAAGGTTTCAGTGTTCTTGTTTATTTGAAAATACCTTCAATTACTTTTCTAAGAAACAAAAAATGTTGACAATTGCATAAACTCCCTGCCTCCCATTGTAGAGGTAATAATTTGCCAGTGCGATTAAGCAACATTCGGATTCAGGTCAGGTCTGCAAAATCCACGCCGGTAACATTTTGAGAGAGTTAACAATTTTCCTATTCAAATGTCCGAGCCAAACGGTGGTGTTCCAGGGGCTGAGTGATAACCTGCCGTCGCCGCCGCGGCCGCGGTATGTTTGCCAGCAATATTTTGCAAATTATTACAAAATTCGTGATTTGGCATTAAACACCCGGTTGCCCCGGAGACCCCGCCGGCCGAACGCTCGCACCACCTTGAACCTGGACTTGCGCGCCTCCTCCCCACATGTCAAGAGTCCGGTGTTCGCCATTCACTGGCCGCAGATTTACACAATTGTAAATGAATCACTGCACTCACTAATTGTGTGCAAAGGCGAAATAAATAATAGTAAGATGCCGGGGCGAGCTATTTATAGCGCTCAAGTGGTGCGCCGTCTTAGCCGCGGCTGCAGACGTATTTTTCAACTTCTCTGCTGCTTTTCGCGTCTCCGCGGAGCTCCCTTTGGGGGGAGCATAAATTTTTCCATGCTCCAGGTCCAGGTCCAGCTTCAGCTTCAGCTCGGAGTGGAGCGGCAGAGAAAATAAATTAAGCGGCCGGCGATACCTGGCCAGGAGATCCGCGGAGAGATGGGGAGCACGCCAGATCCAGGGACCTCGATATAACTTGACCACACCTGCGATAAACATCGGATAAAATGTAATTTTTATGCCTTTTGTGCTGCAGACCGGCCACCCACTCCCTCGGCGTTATGAATATGTTCAAATTGATTATGATTGCTGACCACGATCGCAGGTTGCCATTTATCTGTCTATGGCTCGCCGGCTCTAGCCATACCTGGCGACGACGACGACGACGACGATCGTCGGTTGTTTGTACAAAATCCGGGCAGCAGGTGAATATCGAATTCTAGTCGTCGTTTTGCTCCTCAATTCGTTTAGTGATTTTTACCTGCTGGCAAATATATCAGTTGCAATTGCGCACATGCGATTTAAATGAAATGTTCTTTTTCGGTAATCTGATTGAAAAAGCCCATTACCTGGAAAATTGATTACGAATTTCAGGTGTTTCAGGCTTTTGGGATTGGAAAGGAAAGCTTATGATATTTCGCTTCAGACAAAAATAGAAAACAAGTAGTTTATAGGTAGCTGGTTGTGTGTCATATGCATAAATTTATTAAATACGTCGAAATGACTTGTAAATATCCGTATAAATATCGAAATTCCCAGTTAAACTTTCAACATGTTCAACATAAATAAATAGCAGCTTATAAAACTTTTCAATTTAAGGTTATGCTAATCAGAATACTTATATTGAAAATATATTTACTATTAATGTTACGTTGCTTCTATAAGAGTTAATATATGCAGATTTCGTTCAATTACATAAAATGGAAAACCGGAGATTAACTTTCATTCATCTATGTATAAATATTTATATCAAGTATAATTAGTAGGGAAAAATATGAAAAACTCAAGCAGTTAAACTACTACATTTATAATGATAATGTGCACAAATATTTGCAGAAGTAATAAAACTACTACAACTTTAATTAGATACTACTATATTATATAAAACCATAATCGAAATCCCTATAAGTAGGAGTTTTATAAGATTATGAAAATTGTAGAGATTTCTTTTACAATTCTAAGATTTTGTGTCTTATCAAACTAAATATAAAATATACCTAATCATTAGTATCTATATTTCTGAAATTAAAAATTGCTGGAGCTAAATATTTCTTCTTTCCTACTGTGGTATAAGAATGCAAAAGTAGTGTTAAGAATATTTAATACATACAATATATCCATATTTACGCATCATTCCACGCGACGGATATAACTTTTCTGATTTGTTACGCATCAAGTCCATTAATTTCTAATAGATCAAACGCATACCTCCCAGAAACTTCACAAGAACTGGACGGCTCCACAATATTCGAGAGGCAATATAAATTAAAATTCAATTATAAATCAGAGAGCCGGGAGTAATTCATTATTTGGACCGGTGTGTGACAATCCATTATCAGCAGCAGGAAAAATGATCATTTTTTTATCGAATGGAAAGAAAGACAAGTCGCCCGTATAAATCGCCGGGCTGAGAGGCTCATTGAATTTATGGACACCGTCCTCCCGGTGTCATGGAGTTTATTATCATCGGGCCATCGTATATCACTTTTAATTTAATCGATTGACATTTCTATCGATAAAACAGGTCCAATGGTACTGCGCTACAAAAGTGCAGAGAACCCACCAGGAAGGTGTAGCCATTATGCACCGGACGGCTTTCCACTTCTGTTTCCCGGCCTGATCGCTTAATAGCGAGCCATCCGGAGCCGCGGCGTTCGCAGCATCCCAGCCGGAGATTTATAAAGTTGTGGCGGCTGCCCACACGGAATGGTAATATCCTTAATCCCCCTCCATTCACGGGACTGAAGAAATTAAAATAATAATAGGATTACTTTCTCCCAATTTTCATACTAGGTGCGTTCCACTGGGACCACCTAGGTGCATTTCTGGGCGAGGCTCTCGAGTGTCTGTTTTTCTTTCGAGCAAACACAAAAAGTGCGTAATGACGGCAGAACCACCGGAATTGCCTCTATTCAGGTGTTTATGCCGCTCGGCTGGACCAGGTCGGGGTTAAAATGAGTTCGACAGCATAATACCATGGGTCGGGGAAACAAAACGAGGCGCAAACATAAAAAACAAAAAATTACAATTTTATTGTGCTCGCAGAAAACCTCGCAGAAGCGTAAAAAAATTAAACACAATGGACAGGTAGGCAACAGGTACTCTGCGCACTGTTCAAAATTGAATGCTCCAGGTCTAGGACAAAGGCGTTCTAAATCTGGGAAAAAATTGTTTCATGAATGAAAGGCCGATCATCGACAGAACGAAAATTCGCCACCATTCAATCGCTCAGGTGCGACAGGTACCTGCTAAACCTTTCGGGGAATTGCAGGACTCTTCCCCGAACCCAGACACAATGTCAGCACCACTTCACCGGACATCGCATTCTCATTCGGTACGTCGTTTATGTCGGTCAAAATTGGACCACAGTCGGCCATAAGAGACACCGTACCTTATCTGTGGGAAAGTATCTAGGCTCGCTGAGAAAGCCGCCCTGTGTCCCACTAAGATAAATCTCCGGCAGCTCCAAGATAAAACTTAAGTCTTAGCTCCATGGTTAACATGCACGTCTTGACCCTCCGCTTAGTATTTAGGATCGCGGGGCATATGAAAAACTTGTTCCACTTTCGAGGAATAATTTCTTCTCTGGGTCAATTTATAGTATCACCTCGGAGCTGTACCGCAGCGCCGACGGACGCCGCCGCGCCGAGGTGAGGAAGGTAACGAGCTTCACGAAGCGACCATTATTAAGAAAACCCTTCTTTTGAATTAAGTCAACATTTTGTGGGTTTTGGGAAGCGAATCGGCGGCATTTCCTAAGAAAGATAACCGACCAAAGACGTCGCAGATCAGAATTGCTTGTGACATGTCCGCTCCCACCTGTAGCTGTTGCCTACCGGGCGGTGGCATATGAAATTCTCGGGTCTAGGAACTTTCTCGCGGTTCGCGCTCTTGACGACTCAATTGGAAGACGTGACCCCGCGATGGAGCGTTTTCGGGCTGGGGGCTGGCTTAATTCGAACAAATAACGACCTCAGCTTAATTAATGTTGGGGCCTAACCGGTTTCCGTTGACACCTGTAATTGCGAGCATTTTTACCGGCTTTAGCTGGTCAATGAACGGCGTTACGAGTGATATAAAATGGTTTGATGCTGGTTTCCACACGGTTTACATTTTATTGCTTTTGCATAATAATTGAAATTAAGCTCGCGATTTTGGGCCCGTAAACAATTACGAGATTACGATCATATGCAAATAAGCATGCGTATATTTATGCGGGGGGTTCGAATGAAAAGTTACATAAGTTTTAGCTATATTCGCAGAAGGCATAACGAAGAGGAATAAGATAGTAAGAGAAAATATATTCTTTGGTTTTACATTAAAGTTATAAATATAAATAAATTTCTAATTCTGTTGCTTGCCGGTCCTACAATTTTTCGAGTTTCGGCAATCAAATGAAAAATGAAATATGTACCTACTGCAGGGAGTTCTGCACATTATAATCGAATTTTATTTAATATCAGAAATTGTCGTTTTAGTTTCCATTTTTTTCTAAAACCAGAAGAATGTTTTGCTTAAACAAAAATTCTACTGAACAGAAAAGACATTCAAATACATCAAGAATCAAAGTAAAGACTGTTATAATCTTTCAAATTTAACTTAATTCTAGAGAAACTTCATTTCTTGATTCCAAAAACATAAATCGAAATTCAAATATTTGTCTTCTATTTTAAATTTAAAACTACTTTTCTCTTTTTTTAGCGCTGTTTAATTCTTCAGATAAAATGAGTTAATTTAATGATAAATACACTTTAAAACAGCAAAATGGCTACAATTGTAAAAAAATATATATTATAGTAAATTAAACTCAATTAAGTTTATAAAATTAGTAAACATTCGGCTTTCCAACAAGAATGTTTTATATTAAAATAAGAAAATTCGTTTCTCTTAAATTAAGTAAAAATATAATAGTGTATATTCTTGATTTAAGGGAAATTATAAATTGCAATAAGGGTTGTTTAGTTTTTGTTAGTTTTATTGCTACTAAAGAAACATGTTCTTTTTTAAATTAAGAAACTACCCTTATTTTAAGAGGAAATTGTTTAGACACCTAATAGCGAGTTTTCATGAAAGTAAGAAAGTGGTTTCTTAATTTTATTACTATTTATTTCTCTCAGTGCGCGCGTTATTAATTTTAATATACGTATTGATTCCTTGTGAATGAAATTTTAGTAGTTGTTTCAATGCTTAAACATCGTTCACCAGTGAAGGAATAGGAAAGGCAGCAAATCGCAAATTTGCTTAAAATTTTATTTCCGAATAGCTCCCAATTAACTGCTGACTCGGCATCCGACCTCCGCTCGTTCGGCAAGTGCACTTCTCGCGAATCGAAATTTCACGGCAATCACGGCTTTCCTTTCCGCGGCAGCGAGGCGATCGCACTGACCGGTGCGATTTCAATTTCTAATTATTCAGAAACATTGCGCCGCGTTGTTTCTTATCTCCCCGACATTTGTTAGAACCCGCGGCGACTGGTGGACCACCCGCATCTTTGCAGCCTCCCGGCCCGTGCCGACCCGCTTCGCCAAGGCGCGGGCCACACTGGGGCCGGCGCTTTAACGAGCGCGTGATTTAAGATTTTTAGGGTTAATTGAGATAAGACCGGGTTCTTCGCCACGCTCGGGCAGGTGGTGGACGGTGACAACTTCATAGAGGCTGCGGAGTGGGCTAGGTACAGCGTTTCCTACTTTAGGACCGATTGGGACAGGGTCAGGGAATGGGCGGGTTTTGTCACCTAGGTTCGACTCCTAGTTCAGGAATTCGCCCGTTTCGTTTTGGTCCTTGAGACACAAAGCGTCTTCAGTGACTGCGACGGTATCAAGACACACTATGCCGTAATCTGTCCGTCAGGCGAGGGCCTTTCATCTTTTCTCGAGAAAAAACGTTTTTTGATAGCCCCACAAAGAAAATTGCAAAATCCGAGAGCAACTGCAGGTAAGCAGTGCAAGATGCAACCTGTTCACCTCCGGTATTCTTCTTAGACAGGTATTCATGTAGAAGCCAGCGCTGAATTGAACATAAAAGACGGACCTCTGCGCTTTCTTCTTGACGGTCTTCTAAAGAGATCTCCTTTTTTCGCTTTGTCAACAGATTTTTAAAAAAAATAACGATCGTGCTGTAGAGTGAAAACAACGAGCACAAAGACGTGAATGTAACGCACATTGTGTGCTATACCGCAGATTGCAATCACTCAGAATGCGTCCCACAATGCCCCGGTGGAATGCGTCTAGGGATGAGGCGCATAATGCGTCGCCGGGTTCCTGGAAATTATCGATTCGCCCGGAGGATAATGTTTTTAAGTGAGCTGAATGGATGCTCGTCATGAAGTCTAGAAGTTAGACTCATGAACAGGACAGATGAATTAGGGATGAATTGGCACAGGCAGGTGGAGGAGGAGTTTTTGTCGCCGACGACCAACGTCTATGGCACGCTATTTTTGCACCAGTTGTGAGTTATTGGGCAGGTGTGGGATAAATCTCTTTTCTTTTGATAGAAAAATCGCAGGTATAATAAAGTTGTTTTTTACTTGAGAATGTTTTCGCAGTTTGCGTTCTGGATGAAATGAGTTGAGCAAAAAGCAAACTGTGAAGGTGTTTGTTCTTCAGACAATACATGTACATACGTATATAAGCATAGGTACATATACTCCACTTATGTCAGATTGTTAAAATGTTCATTAAAATTCCTGAAAAGGATATAGGTAACCTATTTCACCAACATATTGTTTTTATGCCAAGTTTTATTGAATAGTTGAATATTTTGGTAACCTATATTTCTAAATGAAAGCGTAAAAGGAGGGGTTTAATACTCTTCCGAAAATAAGTCAATATATGATCGACCTTATATAAATTTAAGTTTTTACGATTTCTGCAAGTATATATTTTTAAAAGCATGTGTAAACGTTTTAGGGACAATTATAATTTGAAAAACTTATAAAATAATGTGTGCAAATTTAATTTTCAATTGCGTTCTAATCGATGATATTAAAAGCTTAAATTATTTGAACAATATCTTAACTGTCGTAGGTGTATTAGTATTGCATCTATGAGAACAAAAACTATATCAATACCTAAGTTTAAAAATCTACGTACGAGTTCGATATCAAATTAAAACTGGTTTTTCTATAACAAATTCTAGACTAATCGTTTGTTCAAATATGCTAAAATTAGAAAAAGTTGTGCTATTTATTCTAGGAAAAGAAACACCAAGCCTTGGAAAATATGCAATTATTTCTTTAATGGAGCTGCAACAAGTTTTTATGGGTGAAAATTTCCAACACTTTGAAAACGAACACCATATCGAAATCATTCGGTCATAAATTTGGTATAAATTTCAATGCATTATCTCGTAACTTCTATGAACGAGAGGTATAAATATACATATAAATAAATAGTGTTTTTTTTGTTTTTTATGATGCGTAAATGGAAATATACGCAATATTCTTTAATATCAATTATTCAATCAAGTTACCAGAACACCTTGTGAAATTTAACAAATAAATATATATTGCAGATTATGGGTTTTTAAATAACGCATTTAATAGGTGTAAAGAATGAAAACCGTATTGGTGAGTTAATTTAACTCACAATTTGTGCGCCTTTAAAAATTACGCATTTTTCTTGAGCTGTAAAAATATTTCAAATAAAACGTAAGTATTTATAAGTTATAAATTATTGATTTTTGAAGGTAATCTGCTGACTGGTATTATATGTAAAAAATCATGCACCATTAAAATACTTCAGATTGTAAGTTGTTTTTTAAATGACTTTTTACATTGAGCCTTAAAAAGGCTGTTACTTACTTTGGAGCTTGGTTTTAATAATAAGGAAGTAAACAATCAAGAAAGTTAAAAGTTCATAAATATAAGCACTTACTTCTTATATCTGAAATATTTTCTCGGTTTAATAAGTGCATATGACTCCGAAAGAATTTGCGAAGGCGGAAACCTTAACGCAAACTTTACTTAAGGCGAATTGCGGGTTAATTGCAAGAAGCAGGATTTTGTAGGTACTTTCGCTAATTTCATTTAACTTGGCCCTGAATTACCGCAGAGGTTGAAATTTCCCCCGAAATTGTTCGCGTTTAGGGCGCCGCGGTTTAACGTCCTTGTTGCAGACATTCCCACAGGCGAGTCCGCGGCTCGAGTGCATTAATTGCCCGTCGCTTTAAGTGAAATTGGAGGTAATGGGTCCGCGCGATCGATTCCTGCCACGGAGGGCCGTAAGTCATATTTGCGGCGGGGTCGCTTAAGCGGAATGCGCACCAATTTGTCCGTGCGGCGGCGGCGACGGCAACGACGGCGTCCGCCATTTCTCCTTTCTGAGAACAAGAAACGGCAATAAAAATTTTATAGTCGATTTTTGAAAAACACGGCCATTATTAATAAAGCAAATGTGTGTCAGTGCGAGCAGCCGAAGAGACGACTTTGGCGAAGTCGCTAAGGCCCGTCAAGAAGTAAATCACAAGAACCACAGTTCATTTTGGAAATTGCAAGTCCAGAAATAATAAAAATGAAAATCTCCTTTAGAATATCCTCGACCGTAACCAAAGGGAGAAAGCCGAGCCGGCGACGTAAGTGCCGCGTCGTAAAATGCCCGCGAACGCGAACGCGGTCATTAAGTATTAAGGTCATCCCACACGGGAACCCGGCTGCGCGCCGCGATCGCCGGCCCATGCATGGTCCAGATCCGCGAAAGACCTTAGGGAGGCTGCGCGACTCCGCGGATTCTGCCACCGGCCGATAGACCGCGGCGGCGCGGGATCGGAATCCACTCAGCCGTGGCAGATATTTGTCCGCTACAAATTTTATTATCGTCACTTTCGGCAATTGAATTCGCGTGTAGCTCGGCGCGGAGCCCCGCCCGACTCTGTATGCAAATTTCACCGCACGGCACGCTGTAATTATTCCACCTCTGATTGTTTATGCGCCCGTGGCCAGTGCCAAACTCCGTCGCAACGCGACGCCGCCTGCCACTTTGTCGCCTCTTCCCGTCACCAGGCGGCGCGACGTCCCCGCGGCGCAAGGGCGGAAGGAAACCGCGACCGCGAGCGGCCCCGTAATGGCCGCGGACACAGTTTATTTGGTGTTTTAAATGCAAATCCCATGTCCGCTCCGGTAATCGAGGAACTGCACGGCCGCTCTTAATTATTTCGATTTGAATTTTTCTCACCGATCAGTTGCGACGCGCAAGGATTTTATTGTTCCGCGCTAAAGCGAATTTCCTGTTCGCTGACCCCCGCGACCTCGACGACGGCAAGGTGACGCAAGTCCAAGAAGTCCAAGGGGATGGAGAGCACCGCGGAGGGCACCGTCGTGACTTGGGAAAAAAAGTAATGCTCCTTCAGATCGTTTTCGGAATGGCCTTGTCCATTTTCGGTTCCGGTGGAAATTCCACGGAGTGTTCACCGCACAGGGGGACAAAACGATCTTAAGACTATCGGAAATCAATAACTTTGAAACAGTTCAAGACATCGCAACATATCGTTTATGACCTCTTTCAAACCGGTTCCAGTCGAATCGCTTCCATAAACACTTTTTCGAACCGACTTTCCAACCGGATCGATAAGTCCTCATTTCGATGCAGGTTCACGTTTTTCGATCCCCATAGAAAACTGCTATAACCAACTGCCCTATTCGAATCGAATTGAAAAGAGTATATAGAAGTCCTTTTCGGAAAAAAAATCCCTTATAAAGCTGCTTTAATTCACGTACAATCATTTCAGTAACCTTTGACTTTTATTAATTTAATAAAATAATTCAATTGGATTTTCCTATGAATGAATGAATTTATGAGAATTTTAAGAATTCAACCAATTCACGGCTAGTAATATTAATTTAAGTTTCTAACTAAACCTAATAAAAAGATACAGCCTTTAAAAGTACAATACTAAGGTATCTTTCGTTGAGTTAGAATTTTGAAATTTGGCACGAAGAAAGATCCCATTGTACAAGTAGGTAAACGAAAAAGAAAGAAAATCATTTATTCTAAATATCTCGGATTTTCTTATTATATACATAAGTCAAAACGATAGAGTTACTATGACAAATTAAATTATTTTCTATAATTAAAATTTAACCTATCTACAAAACATTAAAAAAAATCATCAAATGAGATAAAGTGTTTATATGATAAAGAAAAAATCCTTGCTAGTTAGTAGATTGAGAAGGAAAATAAAGTATTGTCTTACAAAGCGAATCAGAAATATTTGAAAAATTATACAATTCCAGAAGAGTTTGTCTAACAAGCAAATAATTAAAAAGATAGAAAATCCCAAAGTCAGTTTATAATTTCCCACGATTTCGTAAAAATGCCCTAATCATAATCATTTCTGTGGAAGAATAATTTTATAATTTAGCACATCAAAGACGTTCCTTTATTTTATGTAAATTTCATGATTGCGGATATAAAAGTCAACACATCAAAATTCGTAGCTTCTTCCAGTAATTATGTAACTTAGCGACAAGGAAATTTTATTATTCTAAGCTAGGTTAAATTTTTGATGTACATCCTTTTGCGTTTCCTGGAGTTTAATACGATTTGCTATTTCACAAATAAACCGGCTTTGAATTCAATATGTAGATCTCAAGCAGGTACCCTAAACCAAAGTTCAAATTTGAATGGCCCCAAGATCAAAAGTTTGTCTTCTCAATAAATCATTTTTATAGGCCTCCTCGGCGCGTCTAAACAGTGTCAGCGAAGAACCCGAACCTACACCTGGCCGAACCGCCGCCTGGCAGCCTCTTTGTTCGCGTCCACAAAGAGATAAAATATAATTTCCTTAAGCAGGTAGTTTTGACTCTTTATCATACCGGAGCCGATCTTTAATATCGAAAAATGATTCACTCGGAATTTAATGTTTATTGCACATCTGACACCTTTTGTTCCCAATCGTGTAAAGGACTCCCGTGGGATGGTTATTGAGCCGATGAGCTTTTATTTCCCTCAATTGGCATGGCATTGATTTATGTTCGGTAGGCTTAAAATTAAAGCCTGCAGAATTGCGAAAAGTATGCGAGGTCCGTGGCAAATGGCTACCTGTTTATTAAATAATGAGTGCTGAAACATGTCCTAACAAATTAAAGGCAACATTTTGGGCAAATAGCATAATCCAAGCTAAATAAAGCAAAGAACCCACCAGCGTCCTTGCTGGGATGACTAACACTAACCTTTCCTAGTGGAAACTACCCACAATTATGGGAGCAATAAAGGCGCTCTAAAAGATTTATGGCACTTTGTCTTCCTAATGACTAAACACACGGACAAAATGTCCTCGATAAGGAGAACCCTGCCACACCCTTCGAGATGAATTTGCCCAGGTGTGAATAGGTGGTCCTTGCAGGGATTGAATATAATTTTTTCTCACTTATCTGTTTATCTGGCACAGACGTGACAACATTTGCTCTCATATCCCTGAGGATTGATAAGGCGATGAGTACCTGCTCTGGAATTTATAAAGCGATTGTATGCTAATAGGATTAGGACTGTTGACAAAAGATAACAACTGACGGATTTATCGATATCGATCCGCCGCCCAGATAGCTCGTTATGCTCAGACGAAGGAAGTCAGTTTGACCCGAACAATTTCTATTTCCATACTTCAATTCGAGGAAGTCGAAGTCTAGACGGTCTACAGATATCTGTCGATTAATAAAATTTTATAAGGGTTCCGATTCCGCTATCGCTGGGAAAAATCTACTTAATCAGTTCACACAGAGTTCACACCTAGACCGCGTTTTGAGCTGATTAGTTCCTGTGGGGTAATTAGGCTCTTTGACCTGCCGATCGGCAGATGTCTGGGCATTTGCAAAACGCAAACCTGCGCAAATAGGGGAATGAAGCAACACAGTGCCACCGTGAGTGGATTTGACATTGGCATGTGCACAGTATCGAAAATGGTTGTTTACTCACCCATTCGGCTTCGGGCTCACCCTTAAAACTCGAAACTGCACAAAGAGCGGCTTCGCATAAGGGCAGGAAGGGTAAAATTTCAAATCCAACACCTGCCTGAGGCAAGATGTATTTTGGCATTATAAAATAACGAAAATCTGCTCGGCAGGGATTTTCAATTTTAACGTTCCTTGGGGGATGAAAGTTTTAAAAGTGAAAACATCTATAGGGCATGTTTGTTTTTTATTTTCAGTTTGATTTTATAGTATTCGTATTATTTTAGTAGAGAATAGTTCATACTCACTGAAATTACAGATTATCTTTTGAGGATTCTAAAATATAGTAGTCATAGTAGTAGTCTTCATAAATAACTCGACAAACGATCCAATTTTTATTAAATTTAAAGACTTATATATGTATATAAAAGAAGTTGTATTCCTTGAGACTTGATGGGACGAATAGAAAAAAAAAGAATAGTAACGATATTTTACTTGTCTGTACACTGAGAAAAATAATACAGGTAGATACAACAAAACTGATTTAGTTAATTTTTTAACCAAAAAAGCAGTTTGATCCAACCAGAATTAGGTTCAGTTAACCAAAATGACAAGGTATTTCAACAAAGCCGTTTTCTCGGCTATGTTGCTTGAACAAAAACAAATTGGTTGATTTTGACTTTGTCTTTTAAGTTACTTATAACCAAACTATTTGTTAATATAGTTCATTTTTAAGCAATATAACAAGGTATTTGTTTAAAACCGATCTGTGTAGTCTCAAACGAGTAAGCTTGGTTAATAGAACCATTAAACTTAGTTAAAAGTATCGATGAAGAAATTCATAAAAATTCATAAAATGTAATTTAACACATCGTTTGATTAAAGATAATATTGTATATTACAATTTTGTTACCTTAACATAATTCTGCATAATAATAACTCATATAAAGTGACAAAAGTATAAGTTGTTTTTACTTAGGAATAAATATAGAATGAACAAAAATTTTGTTATTAATATTTATAGCGAAATAACCTAACTGAATGGTTGAATAAATCTGAACCAATACATAATAAACAAAGACATGGTTTAGAAATTAACCAAGCCACTTGTATAAATAAACAAAACCTGGGTAATAACAAATGTCTCTTTTTAATACGGTATAAACAATACATTGGTTGCATTAACCTAGTTACTAGGTCATACATATTAATCAACTGTATCTACTCCTAATAAACTAAAACTTGTTTGTCTTAACCTAGTAAACCTTGCAAAAGAAACAAATTCTGGGTTATTTTAACCTAATAAATAAGTACTCCTTACTAAACAAACAAAGACTTGGTTGTTTTAACCTAGTAACTTGTAAAAAATAAACAAGGCTATAGATTGTTTAACTGACGTGACGCTTAATGAAATGAAGCATTTCACTTCAATTCGTGAGCAGAGAGTGTTGTGTCCAGGAAAAGTGTTGTGTTGTTTCTTGTTCATCCATGGTTAAAAAAAAGATTAAAATTCAGAGTAAGAAAGAAAGAAAACAGTTGCAAAGTTTAACATTTTTCTTATGTTCGAGAAATCTACTTTGCAATTATTTGCTGGAGAAATTATTTGGTAAGTTTTATAAATATGTAGCAAATTGTTCATGTTCACATCTTCAACACGTTCAAAGCGCTTCGAATATTATATTAAGGTAAACTCATTTCGTTCGACACCAGTAGCCTTTAAATCGTTCGTTTAGGAAATACATACCTGCAGTTTTATGTTAGTTTATTCATTTTCCATTTAATTTGCTATATTTAAGATATTCTTACTGCACAAGACTTCGACCCAAGGTCAATATAAAAACCTTTGACCGCAGATGGAATGGATTGACACCAGCTATTTAATGTATGTACTATATCGGACTTACTAGTTGAAAATTGCTATTATTATTATCAAATTTCTTTCCGCGTTGAACGTGTTAAATAAATTATAGAAAATAACACTATGACTAATATCTTTCTTTTAACATCTTTAGAACATAATTTAAACTTGGAAAAACTAAAATATATTTCAAAAGAAGAAATAAAGAGCTTATTTGATGAGCATCATATTGGGCTTCGTATAAAATTCGAGCATCACATTTCAAAGTTCCAAGAGGCTTTTGTAAGTATTTATGAAATTTTGTTTACTGCATTCGTGCTATATATTTAAAACTTTTTAATTTAGGGTCGCAGAAACTCTTAAAAAAATTAGAATGTAAGAATTAATATTGTAAACAATACGAAATGTTAAAGTGTTTTGTTTGTAGAAAACATTTTAGAAAAGTTGAAATCTTGATCGGTCATTTGAAAATTTGTCATGGCTATCGTACAAATAGTACATTTATTTGTTGTGTTACCTCGTGCTCGCAAAAGTTTGAAAATATTTCTTCTTATAAAAGACATTTACTCAGGAAGCATAAATTATCTGATGATTTGAACAAAATTGAGGGAAATATTAGCAGCAAAATATCAAAAAATGTGACTATTCCCATAAAAGAAAATTATGATAGTAAAACTACAGCTAGTGAGAATTCTCAATCTAATATCATTAATGCTTGTTCCTCTTTGCATAAGGATGTGAATTTGGAATATAAAGAAAGCAAATCTTTATTTGATAACATTTATGAAAATGCTGCTACTTTTACAATAGACTTGCATTCACATAATAATTTCAACAGAAAAAATGTTTTATTAGTTCAATATAATGTAACTAAATTCATAATGGAACCTTTGGTTGTTGCCTTGAAGCATATTGTGTTCAATTCGAAGAACGTTGAAGAAGACCTAAAATATTTTCTGGATGGCATTAAAAACCCTTTTCAAAAAATAAATACAGAATATAAGTTTCTGAAATATTTGTCTGAAAAAGATGTTTTTAAGGAACCAAATCAATTTATAATTAATAACAAAATATTAGAAACTCATGTAAATGGTTCATTTGCACTGGATGAAAAATTAAGCAAGGGAACATTGGTAGCACTCGATTTTCAATTTAAGAAAATATTTGAAAAAAGTGGCACTTTGAAAATTTTTTTACAAAACTCTGAAAAATATGAATCAGAAAATCACATAATTAGAAATTTTTTACAAGGACAGTTGTGGAAGGACAAACGGAAACTATACCCAAACAAAATTTTAATTCCATTTTTTATGTACGCAGACGATTTTGAAATAAACAATCCATTAGGATCTCACACGGGTAGTCAGAGTATGACAGCTATTTATTACACCTTTCCGATGTTACAAAATACATCTAAATTAAATGAAATATTTTTAGCAGCACTTATTAAGGCTCACGACTTTTCAGAATTCGGAAATGATTCATGTATTAAATTGCTGGTTGAAAAGATAAAAAGTTTAGAAGTTGATGGTATTGTATTAAACTTACCTGAGGGTTCCACAAGAGTTTTCTTCATTTTAGGTCTTTTCCTGGGCGATAATCTTGGACTGAATAAACTACTCGAGTTTAGTAAATCATTTTCGGCTTTTCATTTTTGTCGATTTTGCACCGAAGACAAAACTTCAACTAAATACCTATCTGTTGAAAACAGTTCTTTATTACGGACTGTTGAAAACTATGACAGTGACATTAAGTCTGGAAAAGGTGTGTATAAAGCTTCTATTTTGAATGAAATTCCATCATTTCATGTTACAACTAATTTTGCTGTTGATTTAATGCACGATGTCTTTGAGGGAGTCTGCCGATATAATATGGCACATATTTTGACATATTTTATAGAAACAAAGAAATATTTTAGCTTAGAAATATTAAATTGCTATAAACAAAACTTTTCTTACGGAAAAACAGAAATAGGAAATTTTTCGAAGCCCATAACGACTAACAATTTGAAAAGTTTGAAGTTCAATATGTCTGCGAGAGAAATGTGGACATTTGTACATTTTTTCTCCTTAATGATAGGACATTTAGTTCCCAAAGCAGATGAAGTGTGGAAGTATTTTAAAAACTTTATTAAATTAATTGACTTACTACTTCTAGCAAGTTTTACTGATGAAATTCTAAACGAATTAGAAAATTGCATAAAATTTCACAATGATCAGTTTGTGCAGTTATTTGATACAACACTCAAGCCTAAGTATCACCTTCTCATTCATTATCCTCGCATAATCCGATATTCTGGACCACCAAAATGTTTTTGGTCCTTCAGATTTGAATCAAAACATCAAGAATTTAAAACATATGCTCGGGCAATTACCAGTCGCCACAGTATAGCCTACACTCTTGCGCTAAAGGCTCAGCTTAAATTTACCGCGTTAATAACTTTTCCTCCACAATACTCATTAAAAGTTCAGGATTGCCATAAAATAGAAAGCGCCTATCTCGAACATATTTGCTGTAAAGAAAATGTTTCTCAGCATGAAACAAATTCTTACTCAAAAATAGAATACAAAGGTACTAATTATGAAAAAGGATTTTTTTTGACCCAATCTTCTGAGGAGTTAATAGAATTGTTTGAAATTATGGAATTAGTTACATTAAAAAATAATCCAACAAGAATTTGTATTGTTTGTGCTAAACATTCTTTAAAATATAATGACCATTTTGTAGCGTACGAGGTAACCGGAAAAGATAGTGCTTTTCCTGAAATAAAAAGTATTTTAGTCTTTGATGGGCCACCTATACATACATATAAAATTGGAAATGGAAAAACCATGATCAGATTAAAGCGATATTTCTAGTCTTACTTACTTTTTACATATAAGTATATAAAATACACTTCATATATACATATTTCTTATACATATACTATTATACATATATGCATATGAAAAACATTTCAATATCATATCAATCCTTTATTTATTAAAATTCGGCTATTTATCTTCAGTTTTTGCTTAGAACTATCTTATTTTATTTCTATTGTTATATGTATAGGCATATAACTCTAAATATTTAGAATTAAAATCTATAAAATAAGCTGCTTCACAACATACCGCAATGGATTCTCAAATTAATTACGAGGCACCTTTATCATCAGATTTGGACATTACAATGGATTGTTTGAACAATTACTTAAGTCAATCAGAATCTAGAAACATTGTTATAATTCCATCGGAAAATCATATTTTATACGATCAGGATAATAACAATAATTTGGAAGTAACAAACCTTCTTAAAAGTTGGAAAATGACAGATGAAATAATAACAGTGTTTATTTGTAAGTATTTTGTACTCCTAAAGAAAAATTTAAACTGTTTTATTATTTCCGTAGCATTGGGTATTGATATAGAATCATTAAAATTTATGAGATTGAGGCATATTGATGAATTTTTCCCAAAGAACTTGGTCGGACTAAAAATAAAATTTGAGCATTATCTTTTTAATTGGCAAAAAGAGAATGTAAAATGCTTCACATATGTAAAATTTCGTCAAATTACGTTTGTACTTTCAGGGTACTTATGAGTTTTCTACTTGTTGTTGCAAACTACAATCAACTATTGCGGATAATGAGGCGGGTCCTGAAAGCACTACTACATTAGCAGAATGTAATTCAACAATAACAAGTGTTTCAAGCAGTATTAAAAAATCTCTATCACTGGTACCCAATATGCAATAACATAAAAAAAAATTAAATTTTATAATATGCCATTATTGCAGAAAGTATCTAATATTCTTCAAAGTACGGCGGAGGGAAGAAATATTGTTAAATTCTACATCACCAACAAGGTATTAGAACCACATCAAAGGACTTTTTTAACACACGCAATAGTACAAAAATTTATTGAAAGCGGACTGCATCTAAGTGTTTTCAAATTTAAAGAGATAGCGAAGGAGATCATCGAAATGTTTCCTTCTGAAGTTGAGGTATAGTATTCCTAGAATTACAAAAACTGAGCGAATATATAATAATAATAATAATAATAATAATAATTTCAGAGTACTTATTTTATTGGACGGGGTAAACTACCACCGAAAGGAAAATTATATGATCGGTTTCAAAACAGGAAAAAGTTGATGAAAAAAATGCGTGTTTCTACTAATCCAAGCATGAGCCACCAATCTGAGAAAACCGATTCTTCTGACAGTTCTGAGCAAACAAATGGTAAACTATGTCCCCACATTTTAAAGTACTTTAATAAAGCCTATTTCTTTTAGACTATGACATCCAAGAAGTCTGTAATGTACTTAAACACATAAGAGAGCCATGGGATTTGGTAAAAGAAAAATGGTTATTGACAAGATCATATAGGACTAAGAATATACTATCAAATAACGACATGACAATACACGACATCCTTAAATTCTGGCCATTATTTACACATTCAAAAGCCCCCGAACTGGTATGCGAATATGCCTACATTAAAGCAATCTTTGTATATCTTAATTAATTTTTCAGATTGAAATGGACTTTGAATATGTATACCCGGAAAGATCTTTATACAAAAACTGGGAATTATTTGCACTGTTTATCCTTCCTATTTTCAAGAAAAATATAAAGGATACCCGGACTAAATTGTTATTGGAGGAAGTTATAAGCAAGGATTCTTTACAAAATACTGGTGAGAAATTTATCAATCCCACTAATATATTAAATCTTAGAGAAAGGATTGCACTTTGTAGTCTTAAATAAGAAAATACCTGGATAATGTATTCTACGAATCGTTTAATGGTTTGCAAAATTTGGAGCCTTTAGTAGTTGTTTTTGTTTTTCATTTGTTTTAAATTCAAGAGTGTTTGCTTTCTGAATGGCAATTTATTATACATATGTATGTACTTAATTAAATAAAATTAATTGATTAAATCTACAATATATTATACTATTATAGATCTTGCAAATGTAAAATACATCCTTTTACTTCATGCTTTGCTTAAACCGTCACAAAGAGCCTCATCTTCAAAGACAAGAATAAAATACAGTATCAAGGATTCTCAGGAAAGTATGATGATTACTGTAGAAGAGACCAATGAGGTTATAACAAAACTTCAAGAAAAAACAAACGTTTGCTTATCTAATAAGACCAAATTGCAACCATTTATAATTGGCGTTCTCGGAGAGGACTCATGTTATAAGGAGTATTTTGTAGTTGTTGACAACATCAAATTTAAATTTCAAACGTTTCTAAGTGCTTTAGATACTTGTTTTAAGCTTTTTCACGTTCTCAATATAACATATCCAAAGGAAAGCATTCTAGTGTGGAATTTTATTCAAAAGTTTTTTTATGAAATTAAAACGAAATATGATGATGATAGTCCTTTGATTACCACTCTTCTTTCCGATTTAAATAATTCCATCAAATCGAGTAGTCGTAACTGACTTTAATTGAATATTAATTAATTGTTTTCTATCAGTTACCTAAATATTAGCTGCGTTGTATTTTTTTCCATCAGTTACTTATTTCTGACATTCATAAAAATGTAGATAAACGATTAAAACTTGGCATTCTTGGTTTGCTTTTGTTGAATATTCTTAAATTATCGTATAAACTGTTCTTCCTTTACGCACTTTTTATGTGGGTTAAAGAAATAAATATCTAATGGAAAAAATTCCATTCATTCCATTTTATTTTAAAATTTCGAAATTCTGGGTGTGGTATTAAAATGAAAGACTCAAGCTTGCTGGAATTCTTTTCATTATTTCGGATGTTACTAGATGGTACGTAAAATTAAATTAAAAAATAATAAAAATAAGAACTACCCTAAACTACATGTATCTAGAGTGCTTTCAAATTGGCTTGTATACACACAGAAAAAGAATATCTCGATTCAAGAAAAATTTCCGTTACTCAAGATAATCGGGGTTTCATATATAACGGAAACCCAGATTATCTCAGTCCAAGATAATATTTCACTTGATTCCTGATAAAATTTTCAATTCAAGATAATATCGTTTTGCTTTAAAATTCAATACTCCTGGGATAATGGTTTCTCTTGGTTCAAAATATTCTTTTTCTGTGTGTATGTATAAAGGCAAAAACATTGCGATTATGTATATTATGAATGGTCAGTACCCACTTATGTGTGTGTTTCATGTCCCATTGGAATTTTTATAAAAATAACCAACATTTAAAATCGAACAAGTTTTGTTTTATAAAATACATTTTCTAATATATTTCCGAATACGAATACGAATCCGTACTTTTTGTCTAATTCTAATATATTGAATTTATATACATTGAACTATATTATACTTTATTGTCATATTTTTACAATGATCAATTGAATAGATCTATCTAATTTTTATCTGATTTGTTAAGAAGCTTTATGTAAACATGGACGTTGTAATAAAGAATATTTTTATCAAAGAAATATATGTCTTTATGTATTTTTCATCCTAATTGTAGTTTTTTCTATGAAGCTCAATAATTTTTTTCAGCATTTTCACTTCAGTACTAACACCCAGATTATTCTTGAACAAAAATACAAAAAATGAGTAAGATTTCTTTTAAAAATGTGGCTGCATATCGATTGAAATATTAACTAATATAATATTGAAATAACTGAAATTTTGGGTAGAAAATAAAGAAAATTATGGTTATAATATACCTTATATTGATTGCGCTGACCAAGCTCTTAGTTAACATGTTAACCAAAGCTCGGTTCAATATGAATTTAAAACTAGGTAGAATTAACAGTGGTTTGGTTAAGCTAATAACTATAATTTTGGTTGAAAATGACCTGAAACTTCATCAAGTTAACAGCGGGCTTGGTTAACATGTTAACCAAAGCTTCGTCAAATTAACTTAAAACTCGGTTGGAGAAATGACAAAAAGATTTGTTGAAACTATGTAAATTCAACCAAATGTTTTGGTTATTATAAAGCTTGAACAAAACTTGGTTAATTTTGCTAGTGCAATTTGTTAAGCAAAAATCAACAGAATTCATTTGTTTGTAACAACCAAAAACACCGTAGGCTGAGAATCTGCCGAGTTTTTGGTTAGCGTAAACTTGGTTTTTAGTACTATTCACCAGTGTTTTTTTCTCAGTGTAGAAGACGGGACGGGTAGTCGACTTTTCTTTTTAATAGAGTAAATTCATTTGCAAACGTCGTTTTTAAATAGTAAAGGTGCTTTTTGCCGTTGCTCAATCTTGTTGCATGCATGCATGAATATTTTGTATTTTAAGAATATAGTGTTTTTACATTAATTTACTTATGTTATATGATTAAAATTTCAACTTGTTCCGTAGACACATTTTTGCAATTGCTTCTTTAAAATGTTTGAATCATTTTAATGCATTTTCCTTTTAATATACTAATTACGAAACCTATATTTAAAGTAAGCTTCGTGATACTTTAAACACAATTTTTATTCTGGTTTAAGTTATCAACGCTATTTTACAAATAGCGTTTTGCGGTGACCATCAGAACTCCTAACTGTTTTAAGTTTAATATTTTATCTAATATCTCATTGAATCTTTTTCTGTTCTTCCAATTGAAAACGGAAGCGTTTTTAAATATATGTCTTAAATTTCAGTATATTATTTAAATCCTTATAATGGTTTTAAAATTATAGAGGTTATGGCTTATTGAAAGATATCTTTTAAACTCTTCAGAATATCTTCAAAATAGTATACTTTAAGAAAATGCAAAAATGAAGAAATGTTTTTCTGAACAATTGGTTAGACTTAACCTTTTAAATTCTGAGTGAATTTATGAATAAATGAATTAATACCTTACTTGGTAGAAGTTCGTGATATGAAAAGTAAAATTCTTTGTAATGAAACATAACATTGGTTGTATTTAAGACAGATTCGTTAAATTGGTTTTTTGGAAATATTTCTTGTTGCTATATGAAGGACTTGAGATATAACGGACAGTACATATACAGATTCAATAATATCCTTTAAAAATTCTGCTTGAGCTAACACGTACTCGTCTAATTACCTTATTTATGTACCCCTGAATACAATAAAGCAAATATTTGCAATTTAAGCAGGTTTGTGACCCGCCAGGCTGCAATGTGCCGCCAATTTTTGAGCAGCTGAATCGGATGCCCTTTGACTAGTTGCGCAAAAAATTCAATTTCTATTCATTGAGGCAATCGAGCAGGTATGCATTGAGGAAATGCAAAGCGCATACCTCCGGCAGGCCTGCATAAATTCATATTTCACAAAGGATCAACCGGGCAGATGTTCTGGCCCGTCACCCCGAAACAAGGACCCGGAGTCTGCGTGCGGCTCCGGCAGTAGCACGCGCTGCGGAAAATAACACCCCACTGCAATGATTTCAGGTATTTTAAAATTTAACCGGCGAAGGGCTGCCGATCCTTTTCCCTTTTGTAACGAGCCCAGACTCGGCCCTGCATCGCACCGACGGATCCAGCTTGAGGCCGCGCAACGCAAGTATCCGAAATCAAAACGTCGCAGGCAACCAGCCACCAGGTTGTCCTTTGTGCGGCGGGGAGATTTAATCGTCGACGGATACTCCACGAAAATATTTGATCGTCCTGCAGGTTTTTTCGACGTCCTGGTTTTCACCTTTATTGCACAGGTAAGTTATCGCTCGGCGAACTCCTTTGTGTCCTGGCGTTCGTTGGCTCTTTAGAGTTCGGTTCGCTTTTTTTCGAGCATCGCTCAGACGCTTTGTCTTCACCCTAGACCAGTCTAAGGACAATGCCGTCCATGAAAACCGAAACACCGGGCACTAGACTAAGATCCAGAGCACTTGGCCAAGGGTTTCTTAGGTGTCCCGTTCAAGGGAATGATTCCGTCTTGAAGAAAAACTGCCAGGTGCTCTCGCTGGTCCTTGCCGAACAATATGGGGATTCGGAAGACTCTTTTTTTCGGGACTTTCTGGATATTGTGCGCCTTGATTCCTTGCATTCATAATAAAAGTTAACATAAAGTGACTGCCTGCCAGGGTGATAAGGGGATCGTGTGCCCGGTGCCACACGTTAATGTAACGGAAATCAGTGCCTAGGAAAATGTGCGTTCTGAATGCGGTTTGTAAAATGCAACTCACATCTTGATACATCGAGTGAAGAAAGATTTATAAATGACGATGCTTTCTGAGGGGCACATGTACCACCCTTAAAACTCTCGTCTATTTCCAAAAATAGACATCTTTTCAAAGAATTTAACTTTTATGCTAAGATTTCGTGCTGAGTTTTACATGTATACATATACATCTGTATGATAGACTAACTTTTACTATGCTTTTGCTAAAGATTTTATTTAATTTCCTTAACATTGCTACGATAAGGTCATTTACTATTGTACCGAACGATTATGTCAATGTATTTTTTCGATAAAGTATTCAGACTAGACCGTTGATTAATGGAAAACTAACATTTTTTTCAGTGATGAATAGAATTTTAATCTTGATGAATCGGATTAAATTTGAATTACCATGTTTCATACAAAGCTTGGGGGAGGAACTGCGATAATTTGGGGTGGTTGTTAGTTGTTAGGTGAAAGGAACAACCCTTTTTATTTAAAAATTTTTGCATTTATAGACCTACAGCGATATTTTGAAATAAATAAAGTCATTTGAATCGATCAATTTAATTTCCATGAGAAACAGACGGCCATTCCAAAATATGTATGTACGTTTGATGACGAATAGAAAAATATATAATTATATTTTACTACATAAATAGCTTTAAAAGGCATGTTTGTATTATTTGTCATACGAAAGGTAAATAAACTTTAAAAACTATACTTCCCATTTTTAAATTCACAAATGATAAACAATTTCTTCATCCGAGTATCAATTGCGTATAATTTTTAAAATTTGGAAATATGTTGGTGTATTCGATTTTTAATTTTTAGATTAGAATGTCCTTTCTCCTCCTGATGATGTCCACATGCTTTTTCCAAATTGATCATGTATAATATTACTATTACTAGATATGTATTTGTATTCCGATATTTTGTTAAGTTCCTTCCCGTTGCTTCGTATATTAATAATACTGTCGTTTGCTTAGAAAAGGATTTTCTATTATTAAAAGAACTAAAAAAATTTGTTCATGGATATTTACTACATTGTTTTCAATTCACGAAATATTTTCGATAGTAGTAGTGAAAACTAAAAAATAATTCATAGGTGTTTTAGAAAACATAAAAATCAATCCCAATTATAACGCTAGTGTTATTTAAATGCATCAAAAATTATTAGAACTGTTGAAAATTTCTTATAATTTTGATGAGTGTTGCTAGGGTGAAACATATCTCAGTTAAATTTCCTTATACCCATTAGGAGTTCTTGTGAAATATGAGCAATTTCTGCCTGATTGCGCAGATGTTTTTAAACAACTTTGTGATTAAAAGAAATATTCCTCGCATTAGGCTGAGTGGGTTAAATCGCATCATCATTAGGCCAAAAGGACGGCGGGCTTGCGGTCCCAAATTATGGCTGGGTCCTTAGTTAAGGCCCAAACAATAATTAGGAGCCATAAATCTCGCCTCAAATGAGTGGCCCGAAAATCACCTACGCGCGGTACGTTTCAAGGAAAGGGTGCCACAGAGTCGCCCCCGCGTCCCAGAAACCAACACGGCGACGGAGCACCTTGCGCGGGTCAAAACCGCCCGAAACGTCCGAATCATCATCGGGAACATTTCCAAGCGAGAATCCTTTTTTCCAGGGAATGGTACCCTTCAGGAGGTGCCATTCAATTCTCCTAATCATCGTTTAATTTTATTGCCTTTGCTGACCAGCGCCCGGCCTGCGCTCGCTAGAGGAGGCGCGGAGCCTCGGATTGTGTAAGCAGTTTTCGAGAGACACCTGCTTGTTAATCAATAAAATTGATCGGTCGTTGTTGATAGATCTTTTACACCTTGTACGCGATACGACTCGCGATAGGTCATCAATTACGGCGGAATTAGGGGCATAATCTGTAATTAAATCTTCGCGGTTTCGTTTTCGTATTTTCTGATAATTGGAAGGATTGGGAAAGTGTTCTGCGGTTGCGGGAAGGGTTTCGAATGCGTCATTCATGAGGTAGGCAAAGGTAAATGAGATGATAATTGGTGATGTTCTGTTGCTTCCTTAGCCGCTTGTTAGAACATTTTGTTTTCTTGAAATCGATATTTAAGAAGATACGGCTTTTTGTCAATTCTTATCTCAAAATACTCATTATAACGATGTCTCTAGCTAATTTCTGTAGCTAATTGTTCTTGTTTTCAGTGTAATTTAATTAGTTTAAGAATTTGTGACAAACGAATTTTGGTGTTGTTCTTTTGTGTTTTTTTCTATAGGGTATTTTAAGCATTCCTTAGCGAATTAGTAAAATAGGACTGATCTGGTCGAAATAAAAATAAAATATTAAATATTTTCCATTTCGCTTTTGTGTATATATGACCACTTTCCTGACTAGGAAACTTTGTCTGAATCCAATAAAGCCACGGTAAGCCATGTCTAATAAGGAAAATGTAAGTTATACATTACATATAACGTTGAAGATTACTCAAAATACAAATACTTTATCCACTGAGGTAGACTAGCTTACTGAAGGTACTCTAAAATTTTGACCCGTATCACTTATGCGATCCTAAACAGGAAATCCTGATATTACTTATTAATTTTAAAGGGCTCAATATCCTATATATATATATATGTATATTGTTCTATCCTTGGAAATACATAAGTAAATCATAGTTTACGTCCAAATTGTTCCTGATAAGGCATAGGTACGTTTAGTGGGATACCTTACGAATATCTACCAGGTCCTTAAGTATTTCCTGAGGTTAATTTAAGTCGGATTGAATATAGCGCTCTGTACATTGCTGCAGTTTACGATAAGTTAGGTATTATTATCGAATTATGGGGTAATTTTTAGAAAACTTAATATAATATAAAAATTAACCCTAAAAACTAAAAGTTACTATGTCTATGTATAAAAAAGGTGAATCAGAACGTATAATGAAATTACTGCAGCCTGTCTTTCATACTATGCCCCAATATTTTTAAGATTCCAGAGAAAAATAAAAGAAACCTGGAGGAATCTGAGCCGCTCCCAAAAGCCAGGTGTAAGTCGAACCGGGAAGGTAGGATTCGTTTTTGTACCTCCTTGCAAATCTCCTAGGACCGTTAGCGTGCATCTGATGAAATTTTAACGGAACACGGCAGCTGCAATCATATGATCATGCACAGGAGCAATCGCCATAGTGTCCGAAAGTGCGGCATATCCCTTCCAGGACACTTTCCCTATGCTCCGGGATTCACCCCAGCTGGGCCTAACGTCTTCCCGACACGGAAGAGGAAGACCTCCAGACAGGTCTAGGAAGTGCAGACGCGGCCACCAGAAGTGGTCCCGGAGTGGAAACACTCCCAGGGGACGTGCACCGTCGATCCACCGCTCCGAAGGTGACCACTCAGTCACCGGTCTATTTAAAGGAATCGAAAAGTGTCGAACCCTCGCGCGTTGCGTGTCGGTTTTTTCTACGCACATTTCAACAGTTCACCGGCACACGACAGATGTGGATATTTTTATCCTTGGCTTCCAGGCTTCACTCCTGGATACCGGCGCAGCGCTAGAAAAAACAACGAAAATCTTTTCTGGATCTGATCCGGCCTGAATAGGGCTCACCACCAATTTGACATGTGCACACATATGCGGAAAATCGAGGCCCTACGCAGGGGTGAGTTTCGGGATTCTTTGGTACGTGCGACCCTTTAAAATTCTAACGCTCGCCGTGATTTCGGCAACCAGCTTGCGATTTGCTGCAGCGTTTGATTTTCAACGGACACACGATCGGTTTTCGATTATTTTGAACTTGTAGTGTAGTCATGGAATTTTTCATTGTATAGGAGTTTTACGCAGGAAAATTTTGAAGTCTATTTGTGGGCTTAAAATTATTATTACAAAAGCACCATATCGAGGTAATCTTATATATTATGTTTTAAAAAGAAATAATAAATTCTACTCACTATCATACTTGAAAGAGAATTCAAATTTAATTGATAATATTATAGGAAAGCGAATATATCTATTTAGTACAAATGGTAATAGAAAAATTCAAAATAAGAATTTCAAATTAAATATGATAACAATTAAAATTAAGACTTCTAATTTATGTTTAGGATGTTTTGTATTTTATACAAGAAAAAACAAGTTAAAGTACTCGTTGAAATCTTATCGAAAATCTGTACTTTATGAAAATAGTTAAAGGTTCAAGGGTATATTTGAGCTTCTTTGTTATATAAATTTTAAAAATAAATTCCAAAAAATGTTGGACTCAGAAAACTGAACTCGTGAGCTTGTATAGCGTGATATGCTTAATGTTTTTTTTTTAATTTGATAAAGCCGTAAGATGTATGAAAAATTACACATCATTCTTCCCGTCTTTTTTTCTTTTTAAATGCAGTTTATTATTATCTGCTACAATAATACATATTAACCCCTTTTTGTCGATTTCGTTATATGGCTTAATTCTGCTTCTTGCATGCGTATAAAAATAGAGCGTTTTTCTAAAATTAGGTTAGCAAAATTACACAAAACAAAACGATCAATTACCGACTGAAACGCAAACCAATGTGCAACTGAGAAAATACCAAAACTAACAACTTTACTTTTTAAAATTCATATATTGCGTCCTACTACGAAAATTTTACAATACTTACGCCTCAAAGTTAAATCTTTTTTGCTAGTTTAATATTTTGGTCATTGGTTTTCTTTAATACTAAAATTAATATATCTTTGTTTGATTTCTTTTGATTAGAAATTAGGATTGGCTTGTTTACCGGTCTTCAGTTATTTATATAAAGTGTTTGACCATATTTCATTACGTTATGCTGGCAACTTTCAAATGTCTCCTCAACAGATACAAACAAGACTTAATCATGTCCAATAAAGGGCATGAAAATTAATCATTAAACAAAATTTTGGGAAAAGTTGTTTTCAACGGCAATAAAGGTGTAAAAGCATAAATCCGTAAATCATCAATAAAGCGCTAAAATACCTAACATGGATCGAAAGCGCAAGCAAGGTCCAATCAATTCACTAATATAATTACTGAGTTCACTGAGTGAATGTAGATCGTCTGAGATGCGATTGAAGCAAAAAAATGAGCGGTCACTGGTCAGCTCAATAAATCGATTTAGTCGAAACCCCGACGAGAGCGCTATCAACTGGCGCGGGAGGACAATAAAACACGAGAAACTGTCGAAACAAGAACTCCCGAAAGATGAGATAAAATCCATTAAGATCGCGCGCCCGTGTCAGTGACCTGTTTTATGTATTATAGCTACTACGATCTATATATAATATATATTATATGTTTTATTTTTAGGTTTTTTGATCTGTTGTCTAGCCAGCGAACAGTCGTGATCCTGTTCGGCTGATGCATCTGGAACCCCGGGATACGGAGGGCACCTTTCCTCCTGATTATATAACATCAATCGCGACCAGATCCAATGAAAGAAACCAGGATCAGGGGACAAAAAGCGAAGAAACCCTAGCTTCAACGGTCTTCGGATTCCACAGGGGCACCGGTTAAAAAACTCGTTCCATTCCACTATCCGAATCATCTGTTTACCTACCGTCCTACCTACCTCCATCCGCGTCAGGTTCGGGTCACACCGGCGTACCTGGTGTGCGTCGCTCTGCGTCCGTGCCCTCGGGATGGACCCATAGAGCACAATGCGCGGTCCCGAACCCACAGGCACCGAGCGACGCGCCACAGCACGGCACGGTTCGACACGACACGGCACGGCACACCTGTCTCTCCCCCTTCTTTCAGAGGACCGCAGAAAGAGTGACCGCCTTAGTCGCTGGGTGCCGGTCGCTTAGTAGGGGAAGCGGGTTTTGAGCCCTCCCATTGGTCCGTCGGCACGTGCTGCTCAACGAACTCATCTGGAGGGGCTCACTATTTAACCAAGGCCACCTCTCAACCGTACCACAGTCCGTTTCTTGTTGCCCTTGCAGTGAGAAGTCTCAGTCTCGAATTTAGTCTTCGTCCGTTAGTTCGGTCCACAACAAGATCTAGACCGTTTTGTTTGTTACCTCTTGTGCCGTTTTTTATTGATCAACCAGCTCTGGCCGGAGGTGGATCTATCTTTTAAAGAAAATATTTGAGATCAGTGAACTTGATTGTTTTGTGTGTTTTAATTAAAATTCGAACAAAATGCCATCAACGCTAGTTGAAAGGAATTACAGCAAGTGTCCGCTGAAGAAGCGACCAGTGCATTTCACTTTTGAGGATAGTGAAACAAAAGATGAACCAGAAAATTTATGCATTAAAAAGGAAGATTCCTCAAGTGCCGACGAGGCTGAGGAGAAGTTTACGGAAGTGATCAGTAGTGATATCAAGACATCAGTGATCGTGCCAACGCCAACCTACCCGAAGTTGAATCTACAGCCCTGGGGTTTTCATATTCCTTACACGGCAGAATTCTACAGAAGCATTCAACAATCGCATCAACAAGTGTCGCCATTGAGAGGTGATCTTCACTCGCCAAGCTCACCATCCGAAGGATCATTGTCACCACCACCGCACTATCTTCATGGTCGGTCGAGTTCAGTGTCTCCGCCGATTCGGGCTGAGATTTACCGCCCCATCGGTGTGAAGCACCCCAACAGTCACATCATCAAACCAGAAGTGATCCCGCAGCACAGATACATGCCATACCAGATACCTTACCAGCCATACGCACTGACCCTTAGTCAGCCCCCAGTGTCTCCAAGCTACAGTGATTCGTCGTTCTACTCAACCCGATCAATCACCCCAGAATCAAATGGATCAACACCTGAAGATCTCTCGGTGAAGCACAGCATCCCCAGCTTCGTTCCGGACCATCCCGACCGTGAGTCAAAGAAGTTCAGCGAAAAGGACAAAGTCGCACCGCCGAGGTACCAGTGCCCAGATTGCAACAAATCATACTCAACATTCTCTGGATTGACCAAGCACCAGCAGTTCCACTGCCCTGCAGCCGAAGGAAACCAAGTGAAGAAATCGTTCAGTTGCAAGGACTGCGACAAAACCTACGTTTCTCTAGGAGCCCTCAAGATGCACATCCGCACCCACACTCTCCCCTGCAAATGCACTATTTGCGGCAAGGCCTTCTCCCGGCCGTGGCTCCTTCAAGGTCACATCCGGACCCACACTGGCGAAAAACCCTTCAGTTGCCAGCACTGCCATCGCGCTTTCGCGGATAGGTCGAATCTGAGGGCGCATCTTCAGACGCATTCCGATGTTAAGAAGTACTCGTGCACGACATGCAGCAAAACATTTTCGCGGATGTCCCTTCTCACAAAGCACACTGAGGGCGGATGTCCTGGAATCCAGGTGTCGAGCAGCTCACCGGGGTACATGGCATCTTACCAGGAGCATTAGTTATAGACACAAATACAGACACCACTCGCAGAAAAAAAATTCCTATTATCTTTCGCATAAAAAAAGACCAAAATTAGTTCCTAGAACCCACCCTTTTGCCCTAAAATTAATTTTTCTAGTCATTTTTTAGGATTACTCTCCCGAAGCAAACAGTATTCCCAAGACCGGTCGCCCGAAAAAGTGCCTATTTATGTAAATTACGTAGGTTAAGGCCCCATGTACAAAAGCTGTAAATTTTATATTCCTAAGTAGATGCGTAGTAATATATAGGAAACCTGTAAAGTACTATTTATGAACGAGAGATATTAATTCATTAAAACTGAATATAACTAAACTCTTCTGCATTTTTATTTCACTTTTGAGTATTTTTTAAAACTTCAAATTCCAAGTTTTTGTTTTAAATAAAAACATCTAAACAAACAACTATTATTAATTTGCATGTTGGTAGCAAATGAGGTAATTACGTACGATTTTTACCCTGCGGCTTTTCTAAGAAGATTGCTTTAATTTCTTTTGGAATATAATTTATTGCGTTCTTAAGTTTTTCTTTTAAAACGATGTGTTCTGGTTACCTGCCTATGGGTATCGAAATTAATGATTTTAATGACATTTAATTTGATTTAATTTCAAATTAAATATTATGAAATTTGTTTAGTAGTATGTATATTCTTTTTGTTTGTTTTAATTCAATATGGTGAAGTTGTCAAGTCATACAATTTCTAAAGATGTTACGTCCCCATCTCTAGGACAAGTATAAGTAAAAATTTCTACAGAGGCTTTCAAATGATATGTTTGAATTAAATAAACAAGAATTTTATGGTATGCTATGTATGTATATTAAAGATTTAATAATTTAATCAAACAGATTGTAAAACACGTATTAATTTCACTATTAAGTATTTCTTAAAATAATGAGCTAGTGGATAAATTTCATTTTGGTATGAAAAGTTGATGGCTTACGGCAAATTAAAAGTTGGTATTATATTGTCAATTTAGTGCAAATGTATAAATTATTCTTAATAATTACTTTCAGTTGCAATTATTATTTCTATAAACCTCTTTCAAATCTAGATATTTAAAAAGAACGGATTTTAGTATTTCATTTTCATTAATTAATTGAGCGTACATTTGATAATTTTTCAATTCCTTTTAAGTTAGTGTAATTTTGGTAAATGTAGATGGGGATAAGAGAACTGGAACTTCAAAATTAATCAATTTATTTCTATACGGTTATTTCATATCCTTGACTTTTGACACCTGAAAAATCCGTGAACGGCACTTGGACTATTATTTAAAATTTATTGAAATATATAAATTTTCATTTTCTTGAATGTTTACTTCCAAATTTAATCCATCTATAATATAATTTAATCCTTTTCCTATTTGTCAATAGGAGCGATTATTTGAGTAAATTTTGTGGTTTTTCAAAGTAGATCGTTTACAGTCGTTAAAAGGGTGTTATAATCTTAAAATAAATGCAAAAGATTAAGAACATTCTAAGTGCAGTGCATGCTCGGAAAATGGTCGACTAAATACCTAAACAGGAAATCGACACCTATACCTGTGAAATAGCATCCTACCTGAGAAATCATTTGTGATCGTTTTTGAATGTCTGTCCTCTTAATTCGTGACAGTGCACCTGTGCACAGAGTCCAAATTGACTACCTGTTTGACGATTTTAAAAAGGTCCTTCGTGGGAACCATTTGGTCTTTGTCAACAACCATAAATGAGCATTTTTAGGGTTAACCGGAACATTTATTTTCAAGAAGGTTTGGAAAAATTAATTGGCGCGGAAGATTATATTGAACAAAAAAATATAAAAGTTGAAAATTTCTGTTTGTTTGTAGTCAACTCCGTGAACTTAAAAAACAAATTTACATAGGTAAGTTTGTTCTTATAATTATCAACTCTGGTGCACGTGAATAATATAACTCTAAACTTTGACTTTTATAATTTTGTTATTGAATATACATATAAAACCTTATTTTTCGTGTTTTCGAATTTTGCTAAATATGTTATGTGCTTAAACACGTTGCATAATAATAACGTAAGCAATTTCGCATTTTCCATTACCTTAAAAACCGAACAGAAAGCTTTTAAATATCATATTTTATTTATGAAGTATAATTAATTAATCCTGCTGAGAAAAGAATTTACTGAACATTAAAACGATTATAAAATGATTTTGCTTACAAACCTAGCACCAATCCAAACATTTAATTACTACCATAAAGACATCGTTAACGACATTACATTATTAATTTAATGTTTGTACCTGCGCTTACCAAGTCTAATCCTTAGAAGATAATTAAATGTGCGGGATAATGGAATAAGCAATCATGAATACCTTGCCTACAGGACAGCAATTAACGCAGGTATTACCGCGAAGTCGTTACTATGACTAATCCGGGGCTAACTGGATTAGTTGGTTATGATAATGAATTGAAAACGAAATGCCATTAACCGCGAAGGACACTGGGCCCTGGAAACCTAGCCGACTGTGGTCGTTATGTGGGCATAATTCATAATTTGTCCTGCAAAAAGCTTCCTTGGGGCAGTCCATAATTCTCGGGCTATCAAACAATGGTGTCGTAACAATCCCACAGAACCAGCAGCTACGCCACTGGCATTACTCAGCAGCCCATTTAGTCCGAAACAAAAGCGCAATAAAGGCTCGCTGTGCTGCGGCGGGCGTTTGCAGCATTTGCAGCATTTGCAGAATTTGCAGCGGCCCCGCATTAAGGGAATAAATTTCCATTTAGTACGTCAATTATTAAATAATTGCAGAAAAGCGAAATAAATTGAGACCCTAGAGTAAATGGCCAGGCCACTGATATTGTTATGATCCATAAATGTCACCTGGTAGCCGGCCCAACTTGGGCACTGCGACTGCCTGCACTTGATCCGCTGAATAAATAATGAAATCTCTGGTGAATCTGTTTAGCCTTAGTTTGAGATGATTATGCCCCGGCTCCGACTCCCACTGGAAGTGCACCATAATAGAAATTGCGCAATATCAGATGCAAGTTGAATTATGTATGAACTAATGTGATCTTTGACAAAGTAACTGTAGACAACAGTAACTGCTTAGTTATTCCAGAGATTAGTCAGCTCTTTATTCGCGGTACGCTTCCGAGGATGGATTGATGGCGGCTGTGGGCGAAGGGCCTACTTCCAGCGAGGTGCCTCCTCATTTCTTTCGCTATTTCTGCGAGGATTAGCGCTTCTCGCGAGGGTGGAGTGGCGGAAGATGAACACTTTCTTTCCTCCTGTCGGACTTACTCATCGATCACGTGCCACAAGTACGGCGTTATAACCGACTTATACGCCTTTTACATTAGAGACGCTATTAGAATCTACTTAATTTAAATTTAAAATTAAAGTAAATTAATGAATTCCTGTCTTACCTCAACGTATTTCTGTTAAGATAAATACTATACAAACTCTCTTAAGCAAAATTAGCATTGCTTTTTGAAAGTAACTATTAAATTCTAATACTTTTACTACGATCCGCTTCACTGCTTCGTAATATAACGTTTTGTAATTAACTACCCTTTTCTGTCTGTTTGGTGAATTTTAAATTAAATATACTACATTTATTTACAAGTTTTTTTTCAAAACTCTCCTATATTGTTGATTTAGGAGTTTCAGAATTACCAGAAATAAAACTTTACATCCAGTATAAGGATACAACATGAAATATTTACAACAAAATTATGAAGAATCGTTCTGAAATGTGTTTTTAAAGTTTTTAAAATTTTCCATAAATAAATTCACAATACGTAATATTAGCATTAATCTACAAAGACATTAATAATTTCAGAAATTTTAGCAACGAAAAAGTCAAGCGATTGCAAATGTTCATTGGAGCAAATTTGCATATTGAAGGAAATTCTACGAAATACATATTTGATAAATGCACAGAACCAAATTTCGTTGCTACGAAATAATTTTGAATATATGATTATTGGGTGATTTCTTTTTCAATTTGGACTACAATTTTTGTAAACGAGAATACGTAATGAAGCCTTTTTTGTAAATTTGGCAATTAGTTATCTTTGTTTTGAAAAAATGGTTATCGAAATGACGACAATGTGGAAATGCAATCTATTCAAATAATCTGTTCAACAATATAAATATATTTTTTTAAATTCATCTATAATATATGATAGTCCTTATATCAATTTAATCTGGAAAAAATCCCAGACCATTTAGTTTTTGGTCAAGTTGCGAAGGGTTTTGATATTGGTGTTGTAAGTCAAATTTTGGTTTTAGTCTTTGACGTTTTGCGAGATCTACACTGATTCTGAGCATCACTTTTTCAGCACGCCTACATATTATAGTCGTCGTAGAAATTGAAAACGAAACGATTTTCTAATGGAGACACATTTTACGTGCAAATAATTACTTCAGCAAAAGAATTTTAGTCTCCCACATTTTAAACGCTCTTCTTTTGATGCTATATTTTTGTTTATTAATAACGATGTTCTGATATACATATAATAATTTAATATGATCAGATTCCTTTAAATATATCAGCGTAGTCCTTTCTATATCTACAGAACCTACAGATGCATGTGTGGACAACCTTACTGATTGTAAAATATTTTGTAGATTACATAAGGCGAAGATAAAGTACAATTTTGTTGAAGGTTAGTTAAAAGAAACACTTCTAACACCAAATTATATGTGTTCGATATGGCAATGAAGAAAATAAATGTAGCCATGTATTAGGAGTTCAGAGATTTATCGGCTAGTTAGGGGAATTTCAATTTATGGCAACAAAGATGGGACTATCTAGAAGCCTATAACTGGAAGGATGATGGCATTACCTTTCTTAGAAACTGGTTAAACGTTAACAGTCAAACGAAGTAAAAACCACATACCTGGACATTTCTAAAACTGAATCAAGTAATTCGTGAGGAAAATTTCTCTCTGACATTCGCATGCACCTCCAACGATCAGTAAAATTAATATCTCGGCAGATTCCGCCCTAATTCACAATTAGTTTGTAAAAACGTAAGCGATACACGCATTTGACGAGCGAAGCAAACTAATAACCCATTTCTGGTTCATTAGCAGAAATCTGCCGTGAAATCTTGTCACCTTTTCCTTGCACCGTGTGCTGTCTTATAAACCAGAAGCACTATATGAACGATACACCACAAATAGGCGACATTGAAAAGAAATCATGAATGCCCGGCTATTTTCCCACATTTCCTATTTTTCAGGGATTCCACCGAGCAATGATAGTCTGCGTCTTCGCGGTGCACAATGATAGCAATCACAGCGCGCAATTTCTTGCGACGAGAGTTCAAGATACCTACGTTCGCGGCTGGCGCGGTGGCATCGCATATTCCGCACACATGAACCGAACGCACCTACACGCATCTTAATAGCCGTCAATATTTATGAAGGAAAAGAGGCAACAATCTGCTCGTTAGGTAGAAAACCGCAAGATGACTTGCTTCTAATTTTCTAGAAAACTTGTCCTCGCGGAAATAAGATCTTCCGTACTCCACTTCGGGAGCACGCATTGTGTCCGCGGCGGTATCAGGTTTTAATGATGCGTGATCGACCAAAACTCCCAAAGAATTTCTAATTTCATATTTGTGCTTGATCTGGGCGAATGATCCGGAGTTTCACCACGACGATGCTCCGCACCACATCGCGATCACGGATCGTGCCCGCAATTGGCATTTTGCGGCAAATGTCGACGAGAGGATATTAACACCAGCAATTATGAAAATCCGTGTACCAATAAAACCAATATTGAATTTTCTGATTAATATCGTTTATGGTAAATAAATTTGCCAGTGTCACAGGTGCACGGCTTTTCGCGGCCGCGGATCCCAACTCTCCGGACTGTGGGGCACTCGTTCCCGATGAATAAAAAGGGTGCGTTGAACTTGGCATGCGGCTTTATAGTTGGAACATGCGATAGATTCGCTGAAATATATTCGCTAGTTACATGCATTTTCCGGACGGTGAATACATAAATCGCATAAAACGCCTCCAACTATTCATCTTGTGAATAAAATATTGCGTCTCTGAGCAATCATCTCGTCGAGATGGATTCGATTTTCTCTCTTCGGCAACAAATTTGCATTTTGACTGCACCAACATGCTTTTCGTTTTGGACACGAAACCGTCTTTATGGCGGCTTTTATCGCCCAGGTTTATATAACTTAGATTTTGCACCGCTGTACTGTTGGTGAACTGATGTAACACTTCACTTCAACTGCAGCTGAGTAATGAGCGCAATGTTTTCCAAAGTCGCTATAACTTTCTAATGCTACTGTCGACCTGGAGGTCATTAAATTATACAACTATTATAGTAGCTGGTGCAGAATTTTACTATACAATTTATTGCAGTATTACATTACATTACCAATATTTATGGACATATTTTATGCGCCTGGAGTAGCAATACACATATATTTTTATTTTATTTTATTTATAGTTAATTTTACAGACAGTTTCTATATCGAAAAATAACCTTTTATATATATATTTCTTAATAAAAGGTTTCACGTAATATGTACATAATATGTACATAATAAAACAGAGGTTTTTAAAAGCATAGTAAAGTTGCACATTTGTTGTAATAATATTTATACTATTAGATATTAAAATTTAAATGTTTCAGTTTGAAATATCTAGTGAATATTGTGTTTGTGCTATTTTACTATGTTCTAACTAAAGGATATTAGGCAGGTATATTATATATACTCCATTTTTGTCAACTACGTTTTTAATACTTCAAAGTGAAGAATTATTTTTAAAGAACGTTTGAGTTTCGTTTTTGAAGCAAAATATTTTAATGTTCGAGCACCAGGAATCTCTTCTTGAGAGTAATTTTAGCGATGGAAGTAATGAAGAGTTTCGTTGAAATTTTTAAGAGAATAATAATTTATTACCAAATATTATTTATTTATAATATTGTTTTGAAGATAAGCTTGTTACTTTTGGGCAGAATTCCTTCGGAAGGTTTTGTACTTTTAATTTCAAGAAGACATTGTATTGAATGCTATGCAATACCTTTGCAAAAAAGGAACTCTTAGCTTTGATTTTTTTTAAAATTTAGGAAAAGTTCTGGTGATTTTATTTTTTAATAAATTATAATCTCTCCAATTTTTCTATTTTTCGCAACACTAATATTTTTGACAAACTCTCTACCTGTGGTATTAATCATTATGGTGTCAAAATTTGCTTAATCAGAGTGGTTCACGTTAAGCGTAGGTGGCTGAATTTCTATTCAAACAATTTCTATTTTCCTGGTGGTCCATCTTAATCCAGATTTATTGCTATAGGTATCTCTTAATTTAACGTATTCTTATTTGTTAATACAAAATATTGACAAATTAAATCTGTTCCCGATATTTCGGATGTAAAATTGAATATTAATTTAATTATTATACAAACTGACAATAGAAACCGTGAAGTAATGGAATTTTAATTTTTAATTTAAAGAATAATATAATATAGAATTAATGCTATTCGAAATTGATGATACTATAACGAGTTTGCTTCTTTCACAAACAAGAAACACACGTTTTCTAAGAGGAGACCTTAAAAATAAACAGATACATTTAGTTCAAGGAGTGGTCTGCCCGGTCAGTTTACTAGAAGTCATCAAAAATTCACCTGAGGAATTTTCTTTAATTACTTCATCAGAAAATGGGCGCTGCCGGGACTTCCTCGTCGATTGCGAGTGCTTTTTCTAAAGAGGCTGAGTAAAGCCTTTCACGGCGATGGCAACTAGGTTCGAATTGAGCCCCGCGACCAGCCATGAGAAGATTTCAGTTCTCGTGCGGCGGTCTTTCTCGCGGCGACGCAGTCATCAATCTCAATCAATCTTTATAAATTCAGTTCGATCATGTTCAACTTGTCAACGTAAAAATGCAGCTGCAGGTGCGAATAAAATGGAAACGGTTCGTAGAACCTGAACGCGGCCCCGACGTCACTTCTATCTGGACCAATTCCGCGCATTCTTTTCTACGTGTCGCGCTGGGCGGCCAGGAGCGCGTGGCGGTAGACCGCGCAAAGGTGGGACGCGGAATGCCGGGCATCCAGGCGCCTGGGGAGTTCGCTCCTTCCCCGGCAATCAGCTGATTCCCAGGGCACCACTCCAATAAATCCGTAAACGCTTCCAATCGATAATTAATTGATCCCGATGACTGCTATGTTTGGATCGGGCCGCCGATCGCGCTGAATGGATCTAGCCGGGCCGCGTTTGTTTTTGTAGGAATTAATTAACCGCAGCTTCATGTCGCTTGATGCCGGCGGTTGACGCACCAAAACTTGATCCGACTGCAAACTGACTTATGGCAGTGAGCACTTAAGTGCTACTTGAAAGCTGGTTACGTGGATCATTGACATTGGCCTTGATTAAGATCTGTTGACTTAATGACTAATCGAGTGCCCGGTATCAGATCATTAATTTTTGGTAGCTGACGCATTTTTCACAGATGGACCAAAGTGCTCTATCAAAGTCGTAACGGGATTTGATTTGTTGATACTAGCCACCTTACTTAGCGGCTGCCCGATCGACGTCTAACGGGCTGCTTCGTCCATCATTTATTTATAATAAAGGCGTCCGATGTGCCAGGTTCGGCTAATTGTCGTTGATCTGTTCCACTTTCGCTCGCGTAATGCGTTCCTTTGGCCGGTCGATCGATCGCCAAACCCCGGGACTGGACCGTGTCTATCCACGGGAAAAGTAAATCAATCACCAGATAGGTGTCTGAGATGGAAACGGCCAAGAAGCTATTTATCGACGCCGCTGGCTATCCATTCTTATCAGAAGTTGAAATACTTAGACCCCTGCGAAGACCGATTTGCGCTCAATGAAATATTACAATAAAAAAATTTGCAGTAATTGGACAAGCATCAGAATGGTGAGAGTAGACCTACATTTTATGGAATGAGTTAAGTAGGTACTTAAAGTTATTTGTTATACACATAGTAGGCATGAATTTTTGTCCATGTCATTATTAAAAATTGTTTAAACCTCGTTTTGCAAAGAATCCTGGCGTTATTTAAGATAACTACACTACTTGTTAAGCTTTTAGAATTTTCAGATGTTTGTGTTTACGCTAAAATAAAATAATTCCAAAGACGAAAATGTCTCCATTGCAATAAACGCTTAACCTGCATTCGGTGTGTTAGAAAGCTCAGCGAAATTTCGGTGGCGTTTTTTTATCAGTTAATATTTGAATTTTGCTGCGCTACTTCATCTATTAGTAGTTCTAAAATTCATTTAAAGATGCTAGTCGTGGTCTCAGAATAGTCATGTTATAGTATACTGTTATTATTTTAAAATCGCTAGATAACATATCCTAATCTTAAAGATTTTTATTTTTTTAGTTTAGAATCGAGCTATGAAACAGTGAATCCGATTTTGGTGTATAGGATGTACATATTTTCTGAAATCAAAAATTAACTTTCTTTCTAATTCAGTAGTTGTTTTCAAACCGGTTGAAGTTTTCATAGTATGTAATTTATGTAGTAAGTCGGTAATAATTTTCTTCCAGTAGAAGTATAACACTAAGAAGTTTAAACAAAGTGCTTACGATGGCCAATGGCCCGAATGTGTCGTATAACGACCCGCAAGACGACGAGACAAAAGGAGACCGGTCAGCAGAAGAGTTTCATAACCTTCGTAATGTTTGTATGCCGGATATTCCCGAAAAGGCTTTGTCCCGGGCATAAAAGGAAAGAAATCGTTAGCAGAGGATGCGTAAGACGGGCATCGGGCGCATCCGCGCCACCGGCAGCAGGAGCGGACTCGCGTCGTCGGGAAATGCGTGAATCGTACCTGTGCATGTTTAACTTGAATTATTAACCTGCGCGATATGTACAAATTCAGACAATGTATGCACCTGCACGATCGACGTGGCAGATAAAAGGCCATTAGAATCAAGGCAGAAGTATTACCTGGCCACTCGGATTAGCCGCGCTAGTTCTCACACGGTGGAAGCTGAAGCTGGCTGCCGCCGCGGCTGCTGCGCCGCTCTGGACCCGGCGCTGCTGGTCGAGATCCTACCCGGCGCACGTTTTCTAGCCACGCTGATTAAAATCGACAGAATAATTGCTGATTCTGAACAAATTAGGGAATTTCAATGAAACGAGGAAATTTGTAGGTGTTGTGTTAACACTGCTGCAACAAATTAGCGCGACCATCGTGGGCATCGTCACTGATCACTGGATTATGGGAGAGAGAAATTCTAATATTTCCGAGTCGCCTCAATATTCTAGGGGGGCTCGGTCCATTAAAGGTATTACAAGAAATACCTTTTTAAAAATTTGCGAAGGTATGCACTTGGAGTTCTAAGAGACGTTATTAAACTTTGAAATAGGGTTTATGGATTATATGCATGTTATGTGTATCAGTAATTCTTGCTTTACACCTTTTACATTCCTTCTGGATTTATGCGCAAAGCATAGCTTAGCAGAATTCTTACTCACAAAAATATTTAAATAATAGCATAGCATATAATATTGAATAATTTTCAAACAAAAACTAAATTATGTAAATTTATCTTTCCAAAGGTTTTGATTTCATACATAGTTTGCAAAAGTTTAAGAGTTTTTCAAATAACTTTTGAAGCCTCGAAATAACAAAGAAAGACACATACTTTTCCTTACCTTATTAATGAAAACTCAAAAACTTCGACATTCAATTTTATACATATTGTTTTAGTATTAATAAAATGATAAATATTAAAATTTCTTACCTTTCTAATCAATTTTATATATGCATATATGTACATATGTATGTATATAAAAAATTACTAAAATAAAATCTAAAATATGTACTTCGAATTTTATTGGAACATTTTTAAATAACATTTTTGAGAACCTATACAATCATTTTATGAGAAAACATTTTTTACTTTCATTGAAGGGATAAAATATATGTATTAATATATAATATAAATGAGTATTTTGATTTCCCTTCAGCATTATTTTCTGTTACAATTAGTTTAAATTCATCGCGAGAAATTGATATGTAATAATAATATTTAAATAAGTCTCGAATAATATTTCAATTTTTTCCAATTATGTTATATTGGAGTTGAAAAGTTCTTACTTGAAAATAGTTACTTTGAGAAGACTGTAAAACGCGGATAAGTTCTGTAGAATTTTTTTTTAATGAACAAGGCTCAATATTTAATTAGTATAGCTACATGCTCTTTGTAAATCTAAATTTATATTAATTTTAAATTTATTTGAAATAATTTTCTAGAGGAGTTAGTTTGTATTCATTCTTTCACTGATCAAGTTTCCTTGACAACTCCACGGACAAAGCTCGTCGATCGAATGACATCAGGCGATTTGGCGGCAAAGGGGGGAAAAAGAATTTTGTTCTCTTCGCAATGAAAATGAAGACAAAGGAAATTTGTAACTTACCAAGGACCAGCATTTAAAAAATTCACTTAAATCACACTCGCGTCGTTGCATAGTCTGCGAATTTAATTAAAAGCGGTTTAAAATGACCAATTTCTCACCTCAAATTAATTGTTTCCTGACCACAAGAGAACCTGACCGCTTCACAGAAAATTTCACTTCTAACTGAAGGAGTTTGACGAATAAGGCCACTGCACTTAAATTTTGGGGGGAGCTGTCACTGGGCGCCAGGGCGGGTAATTTAAATTATTTACGGACGAGTTGAGCAAATTTCAACTTTTGCCGGGACGACGGAAAACATAACCTCACAAATAAATCACTCAGTTTAATTTCACGGACAATTGTCAAACGACGGTTCGGATCGGAGAAATTGTGACCGCCTTTAATTCAATATCTTCTTTTTCGGAACCCCCTTGATGTGGGTGTCAAGTGAAAGGATTCGAAGAGTAGTACAAGTGTTGAAAGCTTGTATAAAAAAAATTTAATTAAGCTCTTTATTGCAATATCTTTTCATAGTTGTAACAATTTTAGGAGAAATTTTATGAACTTAATAATTTCATCAAATATTAGATACCTTATACGTAATATTCATGGTGTAAGCTCTGAAGGTCTGGATTAACTAATATTACGAGTAGGTAAGCGGAACATTATACATGCATGTATTTTGATAAAATATTAAATATATAGCATAAAATTTTAAAATTATACATAGATGTTGTCTACTGTTTTTTATACGAAAGGCTGTAATTTTCAAAATGTTGGTACAATATTCCGGGAATGTTATTGACTGAGTGGGCTATTATGCATGTATGTACATCTTCACATATATAGCATGCAAGTCATCGACATTCGCTCATAATTTGATTTCATTGGTATATGTAGATTTCATAATAAGGGATTTTTTGTTTAGGTTCATATATACAAACATTTTTCGCAGGATATACATTAAGATTTTGAAAATAAAATAGTTTTTTGATGCGGGTTCTACTTTCGGAAATATAATTTACCTCGTTGGAGATTTTGAGTTATTCTTTGTATCTCTCAAGCTTAATATCAGTTCATTGATCTTTCAGCATAAAACCAGAGAATAGCGAGATCTTCGATGTTGTGGTTCCAAACGGCGGATGGGATGAGTGCATAGCCCTGAATCAGCATACTCTGGCCGACATGCCTGCGCCGATCCCAATAATTTACGCTGATTAACCAGCCTGAATGCGTTCGGTTCAAGGTAGATAAACGCGGTAATGTGAGATGTCAATTGATCAAAACATTTTCAATTCTGAAAAGCATCGGCGATCGCGGCATCACAATAAATCATGCCGGCGCGGGCTGAATAGGCAGTAGATCAAACAATGATCAACCTGCTGCATTCCTAGCCCGATCGCATACCTGTGCAGGAGGCTGTCCATCTCTGGACCGGGAGAATCACTTCATCAAGATCACTTGGATCGCCATTATTTGTTTAATTGGTAGAAATATGGGATCATGCCACCGCAACAATGCTCCCCGAGTGGAATTGCGCGGTGCTCCTTTTTTGCTGTCCACTCGGGATGCCCTTTCATCTGGTTGCGTTCCCATCCCAGGTACGGGAACAGGTACAGCGCCCGTCCCGCCATTCACCTATTCTAAATTACATGCCTCGATTTCCTGATCTTTGGGCCCTGGATTGATCACAGCGCGTCGATCACTGTGAGAACCGTGAAAAATTCTCGTTCGGGAAAGCGGGCAAAAAGCACGAGAGCTGGGCCCGTCTCTCCCACGATAAATAAGACGGCCTCGCTGGCAGCTTAATGAATGAAGACACACCGAGGCACGCAAAAGGAAATCGAAGAATCTTTTCGATTTTTTGCGCCCTTTTTCGGCGTCTTTTTATTGTCTTCGGCTCGTTTTTCGTTCTTTCCCGATGCGAGTCCGTCTCCGCGCTGGAAATTGTAAACAACCGCGCAGCAGGTGCATTTCTCAACAACCTGCATAACTGCAGCGGCCCTGCGCTCCGCGAAACAGATCCAAATATGCTGCAGGTTGCTTCGCGAATTCTCCTTCGCATCTCTCCTTCGCCGTGGACCCAGCCTCTATTGGTGGTGATTATCTTATCTATGGGAATCTCCGCGAAAGGATTCCTCAGGTAAATAAATCACAACGCAGCAGCCCTCTGGATTGATGGAATTCGAATTTGCGATTGTTGGCGGCGGCCCGGATCTCTTCTTTTTTCGCCGTGGCCGTTTATTCCTTTTATTTCGGTTTTTTAGTTCCACCATTTGCTGCACGGATTTTTACCAGGTGGCTATTATGCGATTTTTAAATTAGGTCTTTTGTCAATCACCGAGCAAAGTGCTCTTCGAACGCGGCCGTGGGAGACCTCTGAACGAGGATTTTCTGCGAAAGTGACTCAGCGCTGGGTGGGTGCGAACAATTCGTTTCAATTATTTATTAAAATTTAATACAGAAACACTACATTTTGTATTAGACACAAAAATTGAATATGTTAGAAAAGATTATCAATTTAGCTCGTATGGATTTACATACATATGTCTGTTCCCGCATAACTTTGAGTTAAATGATTCAACAAGTTTTTCAAAGTATAATAGTTAATTTAGCAGCTTTATATAATTTACTAAACAATTAACTGTAAGGTATGTACTTCGTAAAATTTCAAATTATTTTGCATTATACAGAAATTCATAGTTTAAGCTTTAATAATTTATTTGAGCTACATTACCATTTCCTGTAATGATTTGAAGATTTTTAAATTGAATTGAAAAGCAGCTAAGAAACTATTTTTTTTTCTAAAAATTGTATGTTCTTATTTTGGAAAGATTTCGGATTCGTAATTTGCAGACAAAAACACTTTTGAAACTACTTACTCGATTCTTTATGTTACATAAACAAATATAACAAATGTTTATCACTATTTTCTACGGCTTTTGTACACAAACGCTATACGTCAAAGTCGCTTTTAATTTTCAATTTCGATGTTAACGAATTCAAAAGGATTTGTAAATTTCAAATGGAAATTGTACCAAAAACTCACAGAAATTGTTTTCCTCTATATTTGGCATCTTGAATTTCTAAATTTTGATTTCAAATCACGCAGTTTAGTGGTTATTGTTATTGAAATCAAGTTTAGTTCAAAATCAGCAATTTTAAGGATTTCTATTATGCAGCTATGTATTTTCATGAATATGTTATTTTTGACTTTTCGGAGAAAATAGTGTTTAAGTGAAAATTTATTAATAATCGTGAATGGATTAAAAGACTATATTGGTAATAGCATAGGTTGTCTATATTTATTATCCAAATCCTTAGTTATCCAAAGTAATTATCCTTAAAGTTATTTTATTTTTTGTTGCAAGGATGTGGCATGAAGCTTTTAAAATATTTAGCCAGTTACATCATTCGCAAGAAGAAACGAAACAATTTTCTTCGGATAAAAAGAGTTCGTAACGCATGGAACCTGTTCCAGAAATGGAAATTGTTACAAAAATGGCCCGCCGACGGGGCGGGCCGGGCGGCGAGCGGGAAAGGGAACAAATGCGAGCGAACGCCATCGGCACCAGCCCTTTTACATCGTTTGAGTCCAAGATTTATTGCGAACAACCTCCTGCGAGTCCACCTGAAGTGGAGAGTCGGAACATAAAAGCGTTCCATGTTAATTTGTTTATATGACTAATAAAATTTTTACATGCAAGAAAAATGTCACAACATAATTTTTGATCTATGAATCACACACGAAGGGAGGTAAGGCGGCCGCGTTCGGCTCGTGGTCCAGCACCGGGCTGCTGCAAGGAGGCTGGCGCATGCCGCGAACCGAATCCGCCTGGCCGGGCCGCGGATACAGAGTTTGTGCGCACGGGCACGCAACTATCGCTGGTCCGCGGTTAATTTATCTAAATTGAATTAATAAAGCATGTTTACATTGTGTGGTCTTATTAATTTATTCATGAGTGATACGCAGTGCATGTGACATGGATCTGCGCAATTGATTCACATATCACGGAAAGACAAGAGTCCCGAATGCAGCGAACGCAGCCACTACCTGCTGTTTTAGGTAGTCTTAAAATTTTATTAACAATTAATTAAGGCAGGGAGTGTGGCTAGGCCGGCCCAGGTAAATCGGTTCGCGGCAGGTACGCGCGGGGTTGGCCCCGACGCATATTTATTGACCCATTAGCCGTGTCCGGACAAGTGGTGTTTTGTGACATTCGCCTATTTGTAATATCCCGGGATTTTCGGAGCACTGCTGGACGCTTCATGCGCCACACTATCGTCCGTAACGTGATTCGAAACCATTCAAAATTGGATCGGTTCAAGAAATTTCTTTCGGGAAGCTTGCGAGCCTCCTGGAGTTTTCGGGCGATAAAGTCATTGCTCCTGGCAGAAAAAGTTTAAATTTGGTCAGGTAGGCTGCAGGAGGTAGAAATTCAAAAGAAATTAAATATGCAGTATCTGGAAACGGTCAATAACTGAGGTAGTTCAGTGGTCGAAGCACCGAAGCGTAAATTTGAAGGCCGACTTCTGCCTGTTTTAAAGGCTAGCAATTTACAAAAATTGTCTTTAAATCTTCCCATACATTGTTATGTAAAAGCAGCATTGATGGTATTTTGCTACCTAACTTATTATAAATGTTGCTACTAGGCTGTTGCAACTCATAACTTTACCTAGAAATTGTAAAACAAAGCAAAATTTGGGAATTAAACTTAATGTTATAAAAATTACAAGTAGTACATATGACCAAACCTTGGCGAGATTTAAATGTAAGTCCACAAAAATTTAAAATTCGATACCACGTTTTAATCTTGTTTGGCCTTACAACATTGTAATATTTCAATATACTTAACTTTACTATATTCTAATCAAAGTTTTAAATACCAAAATTCTTATATAGGTATAATTTGTTTCTAATCGTTGAGTAGTTAGATCTTAATAGAAGTAGTAAAGATATCGATTGCGTTGTAGAAAGGGTTCCTGATCTTAATTTAATGTTTGAAAACATGAAATTATACATACCAATATTGTAGTACAACTCAACTCAAAAACATATTAAAATTTTAGTTCAATAGGTATATTTAAAATATAGATTGAAAATAAATATGTACATATGTATCAAAATAATATGTTTTTATAAATTTTGATAATATATATATGTTTGCGTTTGTATTGTTCAAAAAGTAGATATTCAATGGGGGTGTGCTTTACTAAATTCTAACTAAAATTACAAGCTCCAGCAAAATATGAATAGTGAATTTAATTTCCACTACACCAAAATGCGACTAAATAAATTCTAAGATCCTTTTTTAAAAAGGACTTTGTTTTTACAGTCTTCTTGCCTAGCCTTAGATTGTTAATTTGTTATCTAAAAAAGTTTATCAAATCCGTGATAAATGGGATAATGATATTGTACCTCACTGAACTTATATGACTAGACTAAACGTAAATCAATCGCGTTTTCTTGGGTCTGAAATATTTTAAATCCCTTCGAATATAACTTAAAAGCACTTGTTGCCCCCTGAATGGAGCCCGTGATCGTTTTGCTCCCATTGTCCTCGCCATAAAACTTCTCGAGTTTCTTGATCGAATGGCCATACAATTTCTTGAGCCCTTAGCCAGAACGAGGCTGGGAGTAATAAGAAGACGTCGAAAAAATAATCAATTAAATGAAAAGTACACCTGAGGCCTGGAATACCGGGCATTGCGCACCTTTCATCCAATTAGCCGCGGAAACCTTATGGCTGCTGGATGGCCGGACCGAACGCAGCCCAGCAGCAGAAGATCTTCGTTCACGTAAATTCTTTCTCAGCATTGTCCCGAAGACGTCCAGATTTATGCCGATATAAATATCCCACACAAAAAGAAATCGAACGATTTTTACGTCCGCTGTATTCCTTTTACGTCGCTAAAGTATAAAAACAAAACCCGACGCGCCAAAGGAAAAGAGAAATATTAAAAATCCGCTCAAGGCAAATGTGGGTGCAGGTGATTGTTATCGATGCGGCGATCTCGCTCAACAGGTGAATAGCGACGAACCTATGTTCGTATTATACGAAAGCGCGTTTCACCTCTTTTCATAACGCTTTTTGTACCTTTTCCTCGATTTGCCCGTGTTTGTTTTATTCTCCAGCCATAACTGCTCCGCTCAAGACCTTGATCTTACTGTCTGGTCATGTGGAAGATCTGCAGAAGTAAAGCACTTGAAGACGGTCCACATAGTCGCGGATTTTTTCCTGCTCGAGTCTCATTCGTGTGGTAAAATTGTGGCATATTTGCATGCTGGTCCTGGGGGACTAGTTTTGTTCCTACAGGTGCAAATGCAGGCGGGTTCTTTATGCGCTCAGTAAATCGAGCAGAGTCTGCATGCGGATTATGTTTGTTACGCAGGTATTTGACTCACCTCGGCGGGGCCTATTAAATTGAGTTTTAATTGCGGCGCACCAGCACGCTCTGTGGCAGTGCAACAGTAGCGCTGTTATAATGTACAAAGTTGGCAGGTGTGAAGATATAAAGCAGTTACTGACTTGTTCTGCTAATTGTTGAAAATTAATTATAATGTTCAGTGAAAAACTCTTAAAGTTATGTCTATACACTCAAAAAAAAGGCACCTACATATCTACTATGTATTTTTAAAAGAAAACTACATTAACAAAAATGAATTCTAATTTAGCGCCAATGAAATCGCATCTTGAAAAGAAAAAATCACATCAAACTATCAACGTTTTTTAACTCAAAAAATAATAATGTATGATATTTATATTTAAATATTTGTTGAAATCACAATTTACACCCCTCCTTCTATATTAAGAGTAAAATCAAGTTAATTTTAAAATCACGTATTTTCGTCCATCAAATTCATGTAGAATTCAATAAATATTAATTAAATTTATTTAAGCGAATTTTTCTTAATACTCATAAATTTAAGTTAAATATAGTATAATTAAATTAAGAGTATTAATACCTTATCTTTGAATCACATAAACACTTCATCTTGCAGTAAGAAAGCACAACGATTTTTTTGGTGTTTCTAAGATTTTCTTAGTATAAGAACTGATTTCTTTTGGTAGGTAGGTACCTACATAATATTTTTTTTTATTTCCAAAAAAATGATTAAATTCTGATAAGGAAGCCACATTATTATAAATCAATAGTTTGCTTGAAATAAAGAAAAAATTCGTCGAAATATGATAGGGATTCCTCAAATTAAAAAAATGTTATTAGCTTTAATACAAGAGAAGATGTCCTTCCAATCTAATAATCAGTTTTTCTAGCTATAACACAACATCAAATATAATACTAAACTCAATTCCCAAGCAAAATATAAAATTCCTGCATACCATTTTAGCATTATCTAATAAAATTCCACGAGAATTACGAAATAGCCAATTATTTGTCTTTTATCGAAGTATTTCGCGAATTAGTGTCACAATTTGAGGAGAATTCTCCCCACGGAAGCCTTAATCCCGGGGTCCACAATACTGGAAAGTGTCAAAATAACCGAATCATATTGTGAATAGGCCCTTTCACTTTTTGGCAAAACCAGGCTTAAGACCACCGGTCCGTGGGGACGGGAGAGACGGACCCGCGAAAAGAATTATATTTCTTTCTTGCGAATTTTTTTGATTTATTGTCGCACGGAACCAGAATATACCGACGCGGCCATAAATAATGAAAAGAAGTGTCTGCTGCGAAGATCAACGACTGGGTTAGAGGTTAACATGTAGGAGTCACGACTCAGTTCGGTTAGCTTCATTATTAATATTTCCCTCTTTATGAGGAGTGAGCCGCGGGCCAGTGGACTTGTTCCTCCTTAATTTCCTCGGTAGGTGAGTTGAACAGCTGTACCAAGACCAAGACCAGAGGTAAGTCCGCGGCCCGGTGCTTAAATCCAGCGCACAGGTATCGCGTATTTCCTCATATTTTCTGCAGCGTTTTTAAACCTATTAAACTATTAAATATAGTTATAATTATGACTACCCATATTTTATAAACAAGACCATTCAGGTAGGTATCGACAGAGCGGGAGAATTAAATGCAAATAATTTTGGTCAACATTTTCGATACCTCACTCTGCAATTATAGATACGATTAATAGAAAGGAGTAAAACGTTTTTACGACCCACAACGAAATTATTTCAAAAAGGGATCTAAGGTGAAAATACAAATTATTTCAAGAAGTCGCAAACGTTAATCGAAAAACAACCTACCTTTTATTTGAAACTAAATACCCATGTAATAATATAGTTTGCAATTTATGTGTCTTTTTTTGTTTTCAAATATTGGCATTTTTGGTTTTTTGCAATTTAGCAAAAAACTGAGAAAAATATAAGATATTTAAAACACTTCTCGCTTTTGCATCACATACTATATTTCAGAATTTTAATATAGTAAAAGTTGTTAAATTATTTTACTCAAAATTTGAGTGTAAATTGTCTCAAGTTGAATGAAGGCGCACCCTTTGGTTTCATTAGGATTTGCAGGGTAAGATTTTAATGTCTGTCTGTATGGTTGTATATTGTACGAGTATAGTTATAAAATTCTTTTAGTCTAAAAGTCAAATTAAAAAATTTACTTTTTATGTTTAAAACTTGTGAATAAATATAAAGTTTGAGTTGTGACGTGCATGTTAAAAAGAAAAATGGTTTTGAAAATAAAACTTTTCAACAAGTCTCTCCTCAGTGTTTAAAAGTGTAGTTATTTTTTTACAATGTTGAATAATTTCGTGAAATTGATGAGGTCTAGATATTAGGTTATAAAATCGTAAAAAATCGAGATCTAATTCCGAAATGCTTATTATATATGTAATTCTTTATCTTGCATTTGCATTTCACTTCCTTTTCAACGTGTGATTGCACCATAGCCGGAAGCGTATCCTCCAATTAGGCCTACTTTTCGGACTGAAAAGAGTTTCCGTCAAATCGAGGGCTTCTACTCCAAATGAAAAATTCTCCGGTAAATTTAAAAATTGGTCTGAGCAGCCCGAGGAGGCCTAATGAGTAGTTCGTATGGTGATTAGTACGCATCAAACGTTGGCGCAATAAGGCCGTTACCAATCCGTCCGACAAATGGACCGATTGAGGTGAAATTTTCACCTGTTCGCCGGCATTTTAGTTCCACCGTCTCGCTCATTATGGCTGGTATGGTTGCGGCGGCATGATTTATTCTAACGATGCTATAATTCACGGTGGGATTCAAAAAAAGCGCGGTCTCTTTCAATTGATCTCTGCCTATTACCTTCGCTAATTTATTCTCGTTTTTGTTGGGACCTTTGTTTTTCCTCGCATCCCAGCTCCTCTGGCGGTGTTTGGGGACGTCTTCAGGTAAAATCAACAAACCGGGCAAAGAGCTCCTCGAGGAACTCGTTATTTACCCAAGCAAAAATTCCTTCGTATTATATGTATATATTTTTTTTCGTGATATGCAACTGCTGAAATCAAAGCGTTTCTTGCGCCTATCTTTCGCCAGACTGTAAATTACCTGGTGGCACCTAAGCGTGAAATGAAAGTCCTGGCGGCTCCAGCGACGGGTTTCAATTAAAAAACTTAAATCGATTCGAGCGCCCCGTAAAAATGTAAACAGGTTGCAGCGATATTGCACGGGGGACTATGAATTATTATCATAACATTTGGCGCTTGCCGGGTTTCAGTTGGCACCCGTCCATTAATCGAACGCGACTGACAAAAACGTTTTCAAACAAATTAAGCCACTTGCGAGAGCAAAATCGTTTAGAGATATCAACTGTCAATAAATCATGAAATTGCGCCGATAAAATTAATCAATAGCTTTCGGGTCAATCGATTGATATGAGTGGAGCTGGGCAAACGCCTTCGACTGGGCGCACCATAAATATTTAATGCACCACCGGCGTACACCTCTTGGACGACGTCGACGTCGACAACGACGACGACGACGCCGCCGACTACGACGACGGCGGCGGCGTTAAAGTGTGAATAATTTCACACTCGGCAAAATGGTCGAGTGCTGCGCGATTATGCTGCGCAATTGCGGAATCCATATACGTATGCTACCGGCTTCAGCCCGTGCAGATTTACTTCCAGTTTTTAACTTTCCTCAAATTGCAACATAGCCCAAGACGGCGGAGGCCAATATTTTAGTGCCCTGCAAACACCCGCACTGTCACAATTTAGACTCGGGCTTAGACGGGGTTTGGCGCCACTTCATTCATTGCCCGTTGAGGTTTATGGCTGACACAAATCAACTCTTCTATTCCTCGCTATTCTGACAGAACGCGAGATTTTTCGCGGAGCGGATAGCGAACCCGTGCGCCCTACACACGGCAAATCCCCCTACGCACAATTGTCTTATATTTAAGGACAAGAGGTTCATCCAGTGCACAGTCGGCGTGCGCACTTTAATTTTATTTCCCCCGGCGCAGAGGGCAGATCACCTTCCTTCTGCAGACTCCGCTTGTACCACTTTCTCTGTTCGTTTTATCGAAAAAGCGCTAAAATTTATTTTATTGGAAGACTCGTGGTCGCTTCGACACACTCCCACATCGCGGGCTCGCTGCGTGCGTGCGCTTTTATGCCGGCTCGTCAAAACCCAGCCAGTTCAACTGCTCTCTAATGAAAATAAACACTCGCTTTGATTATGACATTAAATTTTTATGAACTTTATGGAAATAGGGTCCCGTGGAGTCGCTGAGGCGATGAATAAATTTATTGTCCGGACAGGAGGGCCCTCTACTCCGAAGACACGCCAAAGAGTTGACAAGATCACAAAATCTATTCAGACCACCTTAACTGCGGTAGTCTTTTTGGGTAATGCTTTTTCCGGGAAAACCTACTCGGTTTACTGAAACTCGTTTTCTAAAATGGCTAGAATATAATTTCTATTGTAGTCAATATGGTCAAATAAACAGGAAGAAGGAAATAGCTCCTGCGTTTTGAAAGATACAGATACATATTTAGATAAAAATCGCGGAAAATATCACGCTATACAAATACCTATGCCTTTTACTTTATAAAACTCCTTTTTCTTTTCATACTTCCTGCAAAATGTTTCCATATTTAGAGAAAAATTAAATTTTAAATTATTGGAGAATGTAATACAGTATACCAAAATTAGCACAATTTTTAAGTTGAACATAAAATCATTAAAAAGCTGATTAAGTGTGAATTAAATTCGTACATTTAAGTGTTTCGAATTTAAACTTATCAACATGTGTCTTAGACTGTGTTTTAAATTTTATTATTACTGGAAGAGATAAAAAGGCGAAATATAGGATTTTTACTTTGGGTAGTTATTAAAAAAATTTTAGTTCAATAAGCAATTTGGGAATATATTTAGTTCGAATTGGTCGTTTAGTTCTAATTTTGGACAATTAATTTGAGTTAGCTAGAGATCTGTATCTGTTTCCCCGAATCCTTTGCCTGCTATAAAAACTGATTATTATATACAGAATATTATAGTTTAATACCTACACTGAAATCAATTTTACTCATTTAAAAATCTTATTTATGAAGCTGGAAAACATATATGTATGTATTTACAAATCTCCATATAAAATAGATTTATTTACACACAAATATTTTTAATTTTTATATTAATGTTCAACAGAGACTTTCTTTTAGTTTTTTGAAATTGAAAATTTGTTAATAAATAGTTCATCTTCATTCAAAGATACCAATCTAGTTATATAGTTATGAAGCCACACACTTCGATTTCTAGATAAACCAGGTAGGGGTCAGCGATTTATTTAGAAAATATGAGACATTATAGGCTATAAAACGCACATAAATGTATCAAATATGGTTCAAGATTGTGATGGCTTTATCAAGTTAATCTCGTTTAAAAAACCAAATCTTGGAGAGTCTGTCAGCGACAACTTTCGGGTGATAAATAAGTAGTTCTTGCCAAAAAGGTAGTGAGAAATGTTGTCACTCTCACCCACCTGTTTGAAGAAACTTACCCCATTTTTAAGAGGCATTTTCCTAGTTGAAATTAAGGTTTTTGTATTTTACAGATTTGTAAGACTTTTTGAAAAAAGTTAAGTCCAAAGCAATCATCGTCTAACTTACTGCAGTCCAACGCAATTCGAGAAATTCAAACTGAAGCAATTTCAGGCATTCGCTAAAGAGCGCAAATTAAGTGATCCCATCTCCCGGTCATCCAGGAAGAAAGAGGTGCAGTTTCCAGAAAAAATATGCCAGGGATGCGGAGAATCTGCAACTGAATTGAATTGTGCGGCTGAATGGGGCCAGGCCCAAGGAGGTCATTTGATTTGTCGACAACCGCTCGCTATGTGGAGGCAAGCTCAGCCTACAACCGATGTAAGATGTACGCAATTTTCCTTCTTATTTATGGATGACCAATTGTCCAAAATTTTTATATTTGCCCGTCGAAAGGTCCACCACCACCATACAGTCAAGGCAGTGAGGACGAGAATAACAAGTACGAAAATTTCTTATTTCATGCTGTTAAGAATTTATTGTCTCTGGACCTCGTAATCTTTGACTCTTGTAATCACAGCGACTTGTAAGATGCAAGAGGTGCGCAGTATTTTCTCCGTGTCGTCGTCGTTGTCTTTTTGTCCCCGAGGTATCGTTTTTTGCATTTGGGGGCTTATGATGATAAAAGGGAACAATCGGGCCACAATGAAGATGGCAATCGTTCCAGAAAGGGTCCCGATGTAACCTGCCGTTAAGAATTTGGCGACTTTTCAGCGCTTTTAAGATGAACAACAGGCAACAGAAACAAAAGTTGGCTCAATGTGGGCAACACAGGCTCACAGTTTGGGGTAAAATTTTTGGAGAGGAATCAACGGCACTTGCGAAAAAAGGTCCACCACGATTTTAACCATTCGACCATCTCATGTTGCATATTTAAAGAATAAAAATTTTATGTTTAAAAATATTTCGCGGAAAATGAAGCAAAGGAACATTCGACGTACAGGACAATCGTGACCGGGCGCTTTTGGGGCACTGTTAAATACGTATGCGAATATTTCCGGATATTATCGCGAGTCGTTGCCTAAACATCTTAAATATCGGCGGTATGCAAATTTCCGACGAAAACAATAACTGAAAATATTTTACAGCGAAAAACGGCTTTCTCTGGAGGTTTTTGGGTTTGCTTGACACATTTAAGGGTCATGTTACAAAGTAAACTCTTGTGGGTCAAATCGTTCAAATACCAGTTCATACAATTTCAAAATGAGACGACTTTCTTTAGAAGGCGTAAATTAAGGTTCCTTACTTATCTCAGCATTTCTAGCCATAACAATTACCACGCGAAAAGGCAAAACAATAATTTTAAATTGCGAAAAATGTTAGACGATCCACAAGTCGTTAAAATTTGAAATCTTTGAATTTTTTGGAATCGGGATTTTCAAATGTTTGCTTAAAATTAAGAATTTGTATTAATTTGAGCGAAATTCGGTTTAGTATACAAAGCCGAATTAAACTAAAACACTAATTCCTCTGAATTCCATTATAATGTAGTACGTACTAAATGGTAAATTTTGCTCTTGTTTCAACAAAATGTTGTTAACTATGTTCTCGATTTCCTTTTGTGCATTTGTATTTAAGTATCTATCAACTTGTTACTTATTTGCAGAAAATATACAAAGCAATGAATTCTGGGGATTTTTTTACATCTTAGCTAATGTTGTAGTAAATGCAGAAATGCCATTACCAAATTCAGTGTTGTTAAGCACACACAGGAAATAACCTTCGACTGCAGGTACCGAGGAAATAAAGCTGCTTTCAAAATGTTGTTTTCATTCATACGCCCAGTGTAAACACTAAACGTTTCTATGGAATAATAGAACAGCAAAAAACCAGAAGCAAGCAGTTTGACTATCAAATCCAGCTAATTAGAATCCTTGAGGAGAATTGTTTATGCCCAAAAGAAACAAAGATCGAAAAGGTCTCGGGAAACGAGCGCTGCTAAGGCCTAGATCTAGAGGCTAATTTCAAAATAGTGTGGAGCGCAAAATTAGGAAACAGATATCAACAGACTCCAGATAAGTATCGGTTTCATGTGCTTCATTAAACGTGGTGCCTTGCAATTATTCGCGGAAATTTGTGTTCACTCATCAGTGGGTTTCCCTGAAGTGCCCAAATGGCAAGGTACAGCCGACCGATTTTGATATTATTCCGCGGCCAGCCGCCGCCGATAACGTTCAAGTGTATCACCTGTGGCCAGGTAAATTCACTTTTACTCGAAATTGCAACAATCCGCGGTGTGACGGCGGTGGCGATCGGACAGCAGCCGTGAACGGATATAGTTTTAATAACACGGGCCGTGCCGGCTCCGTTTCCTTGGGGCATATCACACCGCGGATTGGGCAAGTGGGCTAATAGAAAATTAATTAATGTGCAACAATTATCATCTGAAGGCAGTACACACTTGCAGCGGCGCCCGGCCGCCGTATCATTACCCGAAAACTCTATAAATCACGACCAATAATAATGACGAAATCACGCCGATCGCGGGTTCAATGCTTTGGGCCGTACGATCGAGATGATATCACGGAGCAGGTTGCCGATGGAAATTGGTTCAAATTATTTGGCATTTGGTCGAGGTCCGCAATTATCGCGTTTTAGATCCGACAGATTCACTTTTTGGAAAGCCCACTGAGTGCTTGATGAGCCAAGGTTGGCTCTGTCCCGGGCTATGTGTGGGACGTTTTTTCTGGCGCTGTTTTTTTCGCGGATCAATGCCTCGCGGCAATAAAAGTGATCTCGCGAGATGATACCCACTGATATCGAGCCCTTCTCGCCAATTTATCGTGACCGAGAAAACGCAAATGTGTATTACAGAAGGTTAATACTATTTAATTAAATTTTTTTTGCACATTAGCTATAAAGCACATATTGTATGATCTTATTTCATACACATCTAAGTCCTAATAACAAATATGGCCATCTACAGATATTTAATAATAAGTTTAAAAAAACTAACTAAGCGACTTATAAAATATCACTATATCTATTGCGATAAGTATTTGCAACACCCAAAATATGCCTATATAAAATAAACATATATCGCAAAATTTGTTGCTTCCCACAAATTTGTGGGAATGATTCGATAAAACTTCAAATAATTAAAAAAAAGGTATTAAGTGGCTGCACGTGATGGCAATAAGATATCAGAAACAAAATTTTCCACCTTTTTACAATTGCGATAGGTTTGAGTGACCCTCTCAAGGAACCATACATAAATCCTTTGCTCATAAATTATGCTCTGATTATTCAAAGTTTCCTTCCGAAGTGCTCTGAATTCATCTTGCCGTAGTTCTCAGCTATTATAAAAACTAAAGCAGGTTAAGGGTCTAGGATCGGAATTCAATGCGTAACCTCATTCTCGAAGACTGATTTTGTGAGAAAATTGAAAAGAAGGGATCTAAATCTGAAATTCCCGTGCACCGACTCAGGAGGGATCGTTTTTTGTCTGAAACGACGATCACGCCTCGGTGTCCCGGAGGAAACGTGGAACAGGTTGACGGAAACAGCCCTTGGTTCGCTGTTTATCCCAATTTCCGTCTACGTGAGAAACGCGCTGTCTGGATTCAAGGGGAATGTCCTCTTTGATTATATTCAAATTTAGTCCTTCTTTTTTAATTTTGTTTTAAAGTCTGGTTTAATTTATGATATCTGGTTAAAAAGTTCGTTCGGAATATGCACTAAATAGTCCAAGAAGTTTTTCTTATTTTAAGTCTCCTTCAGTTAAGATAATTAATTGTAAATATAAGTTAATAAAGTGTCGAAGCTGAAGTTACAGAATTCTCTAGAATATACCGAATTTAATACAAATATCGTATTATTTTAGTTAAATGCATAAAATTATTTACTCCGTGTAGAAACCTGATTGAAAATTATTAATTGTTGTGTTAATGTTTACAGTCTTTATGTCGTTATACTAAAACACGAAATTCTATTATTTTTATACGAATTTATTAATAAAACTGCATCCAACTGATAATTATAGGGTGAGCAGAAAAACAGCATAAGTCAGAAAATTGATGATCGTTATAATATATGTAACTAAGTTACTTATGTAAATAATATGTAGTTATTTATGTATTCGTTCTTTACTCGATTTTTTTGGATTTTTGTAAAGTACCCATTCAATATTTTAATATTATCAAAAGGTGTTTGCCAATTTGGTATCAAACTCAGTATATCTTTGTATTTCGTTTTAAAACACAATGTTATATTGAATATGAAATATGTGCAAAAAAATTCATTCAGGTTTTTATCATCACTCAATAAAATTTACAAAAGTGAAGATTGCTAACATTACTTCTATGCTTCTCATATAAAGATTTGGCATGAATATATAATATTTTATTGTATGCAATGTCGTGAAAACTCTAAGCGGTAGCTCATATATCCTGGACATGTCCTTTAAATTGAAATTACTCTAATTTATCTGAGAGTGACGCTCAGGTCCCGATCATGGCCCCGAGTTGGAACAGCGCACGTTTCTTTAAGAAAAAAGCATTAATTTCGCCGAGGCGAAGAAACAAGCGTTCGTCTACTTCTCGGCATAAATTCTACTAATGCGTATGTGTATCATATGGCGAGTACCGCGAATCCGTAGAACATCCGCGAGTTCTGGCCGCCGAGACAAGCTCCGCTGAAATTTGCTTAAATCCACTGCAACCAGAGATAGGCATCAGCACGATATGTCAATTATGAACTTTACGGAGGTGATTCCAAATTATGACTGTATTATTTTCACTTCCCTGATTCTGGGTCTGGTTATTCCTTCTAATGCGTAAATCGTGGCTCGCCGGAGCGAATTGGCAACCCACCATGTGTTTGCTGTGAGCCCGGCGAACTCGTCATGCGACAGGTAAAAAAAAATGTTGTGGTATAAGGTGAGGTAAGGTAAGGTACCGCGGTCGGGCTCTGGACAATGTTCCCGAAGGCACCTCCGGGATAATCTGGTCTCTGGACGCGCCATTGTGGCTATCAGTTATCCGAATGGAGCTCCTGATAAACGGTGACCACGGCCGCCAGTGGCTTTTGTTGCACTCGGATTCGCTAAATGACCATATAACAAATATCAGATAATTTTAACTAGTTGCGCACAAGTAGGAAGTCGCGCAGCCCTACATACCTGTGAAATATTGTCGTGCATTATGGTTCTTTCCACGGCCGGTAAGCCGCTCTCGGCGGTTTTGAGGAGCCCCATGCGAGCGCGTGAGCAGCCCGACTCGGGCTGACCTGGACACTGGCCGAAAGGGACTAAAACTAATAAATACCGGCCAATTAGGTCCTGTTTGTAGGTTATGGCCTTAAACCTTAAACCTTAAACCTTAGAAACCCTAAGCTCTCAGCCCCGCCGCACTTCGGACCTCCTGACAAGGCTACCAGCCACCTGAGCTCTCGAGAGTGAGGCTTGTGATGGAATTGCGATATTCCCGGGAGGTGAGTGCAATCGAGTAATTGAGGGCTAAATCGCTGAAAACAGGCCTTCCTTGAGCCTGAAGTGGTCCAGCGCGACTTGGCTTAGATTTCCTCAAGGCAAAGCCAAAGCGTCTTCGCCGTTCAAGAAATCAAATAGGAAATAAAAAGTAAGTAAGTAGAAAAAATGCCTCGAGTGCACTATAGTTGCATCTGGAGAGCCGCGAGTGCACGGAGCCAGACAAAAACTGCGCTGCTGCCAATTGAATTGAACTTGGCTCTCGCCGATTTTAATCAGGAATCACGAATATTCGGTCGAACGCTGTTGCACTCGAAACGTTCCCGCGGGAGAGGAGGACCGGGAACCTCGGTGCCCTCGCGAAGGAGGGAACACAGAGTCCCGGGACGGCGCATTCATCACACAAGAGCTTCTTATCCTCGCTGCTGTGTGACATAAATAACGGAGTGCAGCGACGACAATTTTTTAAAGGAGGAAATGGATTTTCAAGAAGCCGGAAAGGGCTCAGAAGGGAGATTGTTTAGATATTTATCCGATTTTCCGTGAAACTAGATAAACGAAATAATTGCGTTTTCCTTGTATCACTTATTTTTACTTATTTTAATTAAATGACAAAAAACCAGGAAAATTTATTGGCTCAATGCAGAAAAACATTAAAAGAAACATTCCACGTAAGGGAATATTCAAGAATAAATTAAGTCTACATTTTAATCAGATTCCTACTCAAGAATAAAAAACCGAGTAAATTGTTGCAACATTCACTATACATACATGCATATAATGCACTAATCTTATTCTAATAAAATACATATTACTTATATAGTTCTTAAATGGCAAATGCAGATTTGAAAGATGGACAAATTGTTCCAGTTAAATTTAAGTATATCGATGTAATCTAGTTGGATTCTTTGACTAATATTCCAATAAGAAATTTTAATGTAATTTCATTTTCGCCTAAATATACTGATACCGAGATGTACTATTAATTTATGAATTTGATTTCTGACAGTATACCTATATATTTATGAATTTAGTTTTATGTTATGGATTATAATATAAATGATGGGGTTTATATTTAATTTATATCCAGTTAAATTAAATAGTTAAGGTGCCAAAATATGCTCATATATTTGGTGTATAAAAAATGGTCAAAAAATTTTAAAATGGTGGAAAAGTAGTGAATTCAAGATGTTTCCACTAATTATCGCAATTTAATAAATCTATCTATGATTATGATAAAACAACAGTTGATAAATATCGACTACTAAAATACGTTTTTGAAAAAGCAGGTCATCAGTGAACAGCCAGTAGTTAGCCTTTAAGTAAGTTGACCACAACCGCCATCCGTAATGTGTTAAAAATGTAACCGAGCTCATTATAAATTATTGTACTATAAGTATAACGCAATTAATGAACTATACACATATATGTGAATAAATAGTTTGCTAACCAGCATAATTCCTAAATCTATGAATATCCAATATAAATACATAGTTCGAGCAGCCATTGGGTATTTCGAAAAGTGTGGGAAGTCTTACATGTGTGACATAGCGTTTTTGAATAAGATAAACAATTTATCTAAGTATGCTACCAAGTCTCAAATACCAACTACAGACAAGCGTAATAATTTGTAATTTGAATTTTGGAACAATTAATGGGAAATTGTAACTGACTAGCAGTGAATGTCTACAGATGGTTCGAAGAGTGCATATTTCATAAACGTGCATTAGAAACATAAAACTGCACGCAAGGGAGATATTAATTACAAAAATTCAATTAAAATGGCACCGTGACCAAATTAATTCCCGAAACGAGCTCTTCACTCCCGACCAGCATCACCGCCATTGCGTTCTTATTAAGCAGATCTCCTGCCGCTGACAGTTCAATTTTTTGCCGCCGATAAGCACGCCACGAGGGTTGATAATCCCCCGCATGCAAGAGCTCGAAAATCGTGAGAAATCTTCATCTTGCGGCGGGGCGTACCTGCGGCGGCGGATGATAATTCAAATCTCTCCACTTACGCCGCGGACGGCCACTTGGGACTTTCGGGATGACGGGCGTCGGCGTCCCAGGGATGACAGGGAACATATGCGCCGCGGCTAATGGACCAGCGCGGCGCTACTGTTGCCAGGGGTGCGGTTTATTTGCCAAGATGAAACTTTATTGTCGTGTCACGTGACCAGTTCGGGGGTGCGGCCACTTGATAATGGGAAAATCTCCTCCGCGGATCGGATGAAAAACTTGGCCTCAACGTCCCTCTGGAGCTGCACAAACAGAACTTGTGCTTCCGCTTCCGGGGAGCATTACGCGGCACGTGCAATTAGACATGCCAAGTACTTTGGACAACGCACTTTGCATTGTTTGCCGCTTCTGCGCTCGATGCGATCTGTTCCGTCGAATAAATTGCTTAGAAGATTGCCGCAGAAAAGCGTGCCATTTACTGAGTCACTTGCTTTGATTTCCTAAACAGGACGATTTTATTTAATGGCTGTTCGAAATGAATTGTCGTTTCGGTCAAAGCACTTTCTTGTATTAAGATAAGTGAATCCTTAGAAAACTATGTAGATTTACATGATTCTCTTTGAAGTATCGAACCCAAGCAAAAGATAAAGTTATGATTAATACAAAACTGAATTATCCAGTGAAAGGATTCTTTTTGAAATTTTATACATATAGTATATGTAAATGTTGAATTTGATGAGAAAGATAGAACAATTAATGTTCTTAAATCAATTTCATATAGATAGAAAAATATTAAATGGGACTTAAGTTAAGAGTAACATATTATAAAATTGCAATATTCTCCCTACAAATGTATGCACACAGTGTGTAGTTTAGTTTTCTTATTATATGCAGATTCCATTTTGTTTAAGAAACCTTAAATATTGAGAATTCTTATTATGTAATGTATATGAATTCGTGTTAGAACAAAGTTATTTCAAAATCATGTCAAAAATAAGTTGGTTATACGAAATCACAACAAATTAAAATTAAAATATCTTTAAACAAAAAATGTTAGAACATTATTCCATTGATCGATCATATAGATAGTTTAAAATCAACGATACTAATGAAAAATAAATCCGAAGAATAATTGATTTATTTTGTAGAAAATATTTTAGACAATAAGTATATTTATATGCGAAAAAAATTCTAAATATAAATTACTGAAAATACTTTTAATTTGATTCAAAAATGTTTGTCTTTATGTATTATAGCATTTTGAGTCCAAGAATTTTTAAGTAAAATAATAAACATTTTATTGGAATGAAATTATACATATCGTCTTCTCAAATATGCCTAATTTTAGAAAACGTAGGACTTTGTTCCTTCCCTCTCACTGTAGACGAAATCAAAAATTTGGTGATCGTGTAAATTGTTATACACCTACATAAAGTTTGTTTAACTTTTTTCCTTCTCACAAGACAGTGAATGGCAAAAGACAACCGAGGACATATGCCTTTTTTCTGAAGCAAGATTATTCCCATAAAGCTGGTTATTTCTAGGGCTTCTATCTAATGTTAATCTCAAATTGAACACAGTTACCTCTTACTTGCACCTTGTAAATTCATGAAAATCACAAAAGTACATCCACCGATCATGCGACAAATTCAAAATTGCCAACCTGTCGACATGTCCTTTTCTAGAAATAATTCAGACCATGTCAGAGGGGTTGAGAATGAACAACATAATTAAAAACACACCTAAAAGCATTTCGCGGTTTAACATTTCCCAGCACTTTATTAGCGTCCCCAGGTAGGCCACTGGTAGGCATTTCCGCGCTGTTCGCAAGTGGCACGAAGTGAGTCGTAAGTAATAAAACTACAATTTGTACTGTTTGTCGTGATGTCGGAACTTTTTTAATCAATATCTATCGTTTGATCTAGAAACACATATCGCGTATACCGCGAATAAGCAGCGGCTGCGCGCCGCTCTCATATAGTCCCAGTTCTGCCCGCCGGCAGCCAGTGTGGCTCCGGGGGCTCATTTAGCTCGCCCATATCTCGCGACCATGCAGATACTTAGATACTAAGATACCCGCGAAGACGGCGACGCCACCAGACAAAAACGCGATCCTCGCACCGCTAGCGCTCCGCGAAGATGGTTAACAGCGGAGCCCCCAGCGACTAAAATCTGTGGGACGATCGCGATTTGCTGCCTCGCCGTGCCTCTGTCGCAGCACCAGCAGCATCCAGCAGCACCACCGATTGCTTATTTAACATTTTAATTTTATTTAGATAAAAACTTTTTAATTATTATAATTCTGGTGAAATCATTTTGCATATCGAACGGCTCTCGGAAGGCGCACTCGAAAACGGGCAAGGGCCAAGATAGGATCAGCCCGTCACGAGCACTACTCCTCCGGATTAAGGTCAAAAACACTTGGGCTGGCTCCTCCGGGTCCGGATCGCTCCGGCTGGCACGTAGGTGCCCGCTCCAAGTGATACCGCCACTGCGCGAACTATGCACGTAGTGATTAAACCGATCTTATCACACCCATTAAAGTAGCCTTGATGCGTCCATGCTGACGAAGCATAAGCATAAGCATAGTCGCGGTTGCCCAATCGGCGGCGACGTCATGTGTCATGCTCGCCGGGGTCCCGCTCGCCTATGTCATCGTCATCTTATGCAGATCACGACACAAGACACAACTGGAGCCAAAACCACCTGCGCTCCGGCACCCGTCAATCCGATGGCACAATTACCTGTCCCAGTGCAGTAGCACGGCGCGGCGCGGCGCGACGGCGGCGTCGTAAGCTCGCGGCAGCCCCGCTGCATGACTTCTGAGGAGCTTAATTGGCGCACATTACCGGAGGTCAATCATGTCCAATTATAACATTAGCGATCCGCCGCTGGACCACCTACCTGCAGTTTCGTTAATATTTCGTCCAGGGGAAAACATCATGACGACCCGAGTAAAAATGAACATGGGCTGAACAGGGGTTGAACGTGGTCCTTTCAGATTTTTTAGGGCCGTACGCGGTCTGTACAAGTATGAAAAAGCCCGAAAGGCTGTACATAGGCCGTACAAGGGCCTATTTAGAATGAAAAATCCAATTTATGCATGGTTTGGGCCTTACATGGGTCGTACTTAGGCCACACATTACAAAATAATCGTCGGCCGTACATACGGGCGTACAGCGGTTGAACACAATTTGAAAAAATAATTATTTATCGTATTTGATTCAATTCTATGACTGAATTTTGCTAACATAAATGTAAACACACTGATCAATATTGTTAACATGCAAATTATCATGTATTATTATTATTATAAATTTTTTAAATCAAGTATCTATCTTTAAAATAGTTTATTTAAGGTAAATAACATAAACAATATACTTAATATGTGGTTATTAGTGCAATTTATTTACTTCATTTTTATAAAAACATACAAAAATATAACATGGTAGTATATATTAATATATTAACATATGAATCCTTATTCAACTCTTTATTATTCGCTATATTCAATGTTATTATCTGGTTTTGCAATATAAACTTTGTCACCAATTCTTATTAAATAACATAAGCAGACTATCGCATTTACATCGATAAGAAAGTTTGGTGAATTATCTTCAATTTTTCTATATAAATAGGAAAGTATAATTTCTTTTTCGATATGATTCACTTCATTAGTTACTGGATCTGTAATTTTTCCCTTGAATTCGGTTTTAAAGGGATTCTCAATCTTCACTTCTTTTAAAAATGCAAAAAACTTTGATCCATTGCATTCAAAATCACAATTTTTGGTAGGACAAATACATGTTTTGATAAAGAATTTCACAAATCCTACTTTCATACCTTCTGTTGTTGAAAATTGAACACAATAGGATGCAAAAGATGTCTTTCTTCTATAATCAAGTGCATATATTGTTTGTTTTGTCGTTTTCAATCTAAAAAATTTTATAATGTTTAAACGAAGTATATTTTCCATACTCGTAATGCTATGAAGTACAACTTGAAGTTCTTGAGGTATATTTTTTAAATACATTAGTTTTCCTAAGGCATACATATTTCCACTTACTCGGCGAAGAGAACTAATTCTTTTGCCAATGTTTCTTAATTTTTTACAAAATTTTGTTACTTCAGTGTCTTGTCGTAAATTATTAATTTTACTCGTTAATATTACACTTCTCATTAAGTTGTTATATATTTGTATTCCTACATAGCGAGTACCGTGAACACAGTTTTTCATTTTTCCAAGCAAATCTTCGAATGGAAAGCATGAGGTCACCCAAAGTGGGCCTAGATCCTCAACAAGATCAGGCAAATGTTGTAATGAATGTATATTAAATGTCAAAAATCTTTTGTCATACAAATACTCAAAGTTTGATACAAATTCAGTCAACAAATTTCTACTATTATTGATAGATTCTATTGAGATTGATTTTCCATTCAAAATATAAATACCATAAAGCAATTGCATGTAATGTTTTAAATATTTTTCTTCCATTAAACCGTCAACTACAGGCAATGAATAAAAAAGAAAGAAATTTTTCCACTCGCTAGCTTTCCAGTGGTTTAAGTGTTTTATTAATGATCGTGGCATCCTTTTAATAAAGCCAGGAGGCTTTATTTTCATCAAACGTTGATCTATTATTTCACGATAATTATAAAGTGACCATGGTCGATATCTGAATTCGTTTCCAATCCATAATTTTGCCAAAACTTGAATTACACCAAGGTACACGCAATGCATAACATCAATTGCGGTACCACGTGCTACATCTAACATCATACAATTTAACATACACGGACCTTTTATTCCATACTGTGGTTCTTTTGTTTGATAGGCTAATAAACCAAGGTCGTCATAATCTTGTTTTTTTTTTAATACAAGATTCTCTTCAAATGGATAAATATGTGTTCTCCCATACACACCTTCTTCACTTACGGCATCACCTTTACATTTGCACCGTGGGCAACCATATTCACCATTAAATTGTTTGTGGTTCAAAAATTTTCCTCTAGCTGGTGTATCGCAAGTACCACAAAGAATCCATGCTTTTACAATTTGTGAATTACGTAAATTATTAATTTTCATTGGTATTCCAACTTCAAATTCAGCCATTTGATGATATAAGGGAGTTAAAAAAAAAGTTACCATAGGCTCTGAAGGACCAAACCAAAGTCCAGCTAGAATCATATTTTCTTTCATTATTCGTTTGTCATACGGCAGTTCATTAATTATTAAATAAAATGGCCAAACACTATAACACCGTGATTTAAATATTGGTGCACCGTCTGTATACCACATGAAGGAAAGATTAAATTCGTTGTCGTCAGGATTATTGTTGTTCTTGTGCAATTTATATAATTTACCGTCAAATATATCCTCAATAAATGCATCATTTTCTTTTATGCGATTAAGGCGATATGATAAATTATCAACGAAACCAGGTTGTAGAAGCAATTCTTGCAATTGATTAGCTACCGGAATTTCTATAAAGTAAGATTTTTCGTGCCCATTATTATTTTCTTGATGAACACAATCACATGTAGATATTCTAGATTGTAAGCTTCTCATACAATCACCACAATAATAATGTTTTTTAAGAGGTACTGCATTATTTTTAAAAAAATTCATAAATCTAAAAATTGTTCTTTTATGTGTTGAATCAGATGGTAAATGGATTGAAATTAATTCTAGGAGATCAGCAAAAGCAGCGCCAGTAAGGTTGTGTGCCATGACATATGTAAGAATACTTATCATACTTTCTGATAAAGTTATAGGGGCTCCAGCATATAAGGGAGTATTTGCATCGTCATTGACATTTGTCTCTTCTTCATCAGAAGTTTCATTTTCTTCATCTTCTGATTCGTCTTGACTTGTTGATTCACCTTCCTCTTCTTCTTCACTTTCGTCTTCATCATTATTATTGTCGTCATCAGGATGATCATCCTCGTCTTCATCACTATTATCGTTGTCATCATCGTCATTATCTTCATCACTATTATCGTCATTATCATCATGTCTGTGTCGATCTCGATCACTACCTTCTTCTGCTTCCGATGATTGAAGTTCTTCATGTCTATTTTGCTGTGCAATTATCACGTTTTCAAATATTCCTATATGATTCATTGATATATCTTTATTAAGAGTAATGTCTCCTTCAACTTCATGATGTGTATTCTGGGGAATCTCACAATTCTGTTCGAGTTGGTCTGCAATTCAAGGTTATTGAAATAAATATAATATATTTGGGGAAATAAAAAAGTATAACAAATGCATTATCAAAAATAAAAATACACAATTTTTGTTTGAAATAAAATCAGCTAACTGATTGACTTTTAATTAAAAGTCGTAGATTCCTATTCTTTTCTTTTTCAGTAAAAAATCAGTAGATGCATAAAATAATCACAATATTCCAAGTGGTACCCACACCCTGATAAATATATTGCATTATCATAAAATTTATAGAATTGTATTTAAAAATTTGAATTATATGACTTCTATGAAACTCGATATAGAATAACAAATTCGGAAAAATCATTTTTTAAAGATGAGATGGTATATCGGTTATCGAAATTATTTCTAAATTATTTTTAATCCTGATGAACGCCCTTGCTATTGTTATATAAATAATCCCATCGTATAAATAAAAAGCTATTCATTATTCATAGTCACGTGCAGTGATGGTAATAATAATGATAATTGAGAGAAAAAAAATAACTTACTTGGTAACGCCAATAATTCTGCATCAGTACCCTGATATCTTGGTTTTTTTGAACCTGAAGGTGTATTCCTATAATTACAAAATTTTTAATGCAATGTTAATGACTGTATGAAATGGATTTTGCTACAGATTTCATTAATCTCACCTGTTTTGTATAAGTGGTCGCTGATTTTTCAATCTTCTTAATAATTCTGATCGTCTACTCCGACTATAATCACTTAGATCACTAGATGGGTTAATTTTTGGCATTTTTATTGTAACTAGTAAAATAAACACCACTTTTTAATTCACTAATGCCGTTAAAATTTTTTTAGATAATGTCATTGCTGAAGGAATGAAGTAGTACTTCTCGTTCTTTCGAAGCTAAGATTCAGAATATTGAGAATCCTTTTTGGTTACACTGCATTAGTTGTCTTAAAAAAACCCATTACATCAAAAACTAGTCCGAACCCTGAAAAACGGCTGCGCATCTCATTAGGCGATGCGCCAAGTTTACATTCCCGAAGTTTGAAACAAAGAATTGCGAACGTGCAACGGGGAAAACAGCCCCGTGTTGTTTACTCATTTTCCCCGAATCCCAAATGCGTTTCTCTAACCTGCGCAACTCCTTCAGGCAGAAAAGAACTCGAGTTCTATCAGTTAGCAGTGAACAATCGCCCTGTGAACATATTCCGAATTTCTTATACCTAGTGCATTTCAATGTTAAAAAAGAAAAAAAAATTGTGGGCATTAATATTCTGGCCAGAGACAAAGGAAATATCAAATGTTAAAGTGAGTGACATCAATAAAGTGATTAAGAACTATAGTAAAGTTGGCTGGAAAGGCGATCTGCCGTGGGTTGATGAAAATAATATAACAACTATTTATGAAGCAGAAATATTAAAAATTTCATGTAAGTATCATTTTTATGTTCTTAAAACTAATTCATTTAATAACACTTTTCAATCTTTAAAAACTAATAATATTAGCGCCAAAACATTGATATCTAGCAAATATACTCTATATTTATTGAAGTTCCTTCATCAAAAATTATTTTCCTTCCAAAATTTATGAATATTTATTACTTTTAATAAAAAATTGTTTAGAAATGTATCTACTTTATTTTGCATATTTATTATATTTTTATATAAATGAATATGTTTCATTAAGACGAAATGTTGATTATATTGTCTATCTTTCAACTGTGGCACCTTCCGTCTATACCTGCTTCTTAACCCTTTCGCTACCAGCGTGACATATATGTGACGATCCGATTTTTTTACCTGAGCTCGGCGTCACAAATCTGTGACGGGTGTTCATTTCCTTTTAGATACATACCACAAAAATAAATGACAATTGGTATAATATTTAAATAAATAATTACGTCTGAGCTGTGGTGGCGGTTTTTCCCCTGAGGCTCTGGTAGCGAAAGGGTTAAGGGAAAAACCGATCCCATCCCTTTTTTTCTAAAATTGTTATGATTGTAAGTAAGTGAACAATAAGTGTTTACATCTTTATCTAACACAAGAGAACCTTAAAGAAGCGTCCAATGATTTCATCACTGCGTACTTATATCGTATTGATATGGTTGCGCGCACTTAAGTATTTTTGTACTTAAGTACTTTTGCGCTGTCTTAGGTTTTTTTTATTATGTTATTTGTTAAAAAATTGCATATTTTTTATTTTCATATCTAATATCGAGAAAAATTATAAATACCATAATTGTTTCTTATGAAATGCCACATGTAAGGAACTTCAATACATATAACTTTTATAGGATATAAAATGATGTTAAATACATAAACTTTAATTTGATATTTTGTTTCAGCTGATAAATATTATCTGGAATCACTAAATATTGACGTTTTTGGTCGAGTATTAAAAAAGGGATTTACCGCAGCAGTGATGTCTGAGAAAAAAAAAATTAAAAATTCAAAAAAATTAAAGGCCGTAGCTCAACAGGAAAACATGGAGCTAATGGAAAAATCAATTTTCAATTTTCCTGCATTGGGTCAAAACACGTCTAACAGTTTCAAAAATGAGAAAGAAAAATGCTCTTCGTCGGATAAAAATGAAAATACATCATGTACCAATTGCTTGGATTGTGTTTGTGAAAGTTGGAGGTCCCAAAGTAAGTATCAAAATATTAGACAGCTAAATACTTAAGCAACAATTCTAATTCTGTTATAATTTCCAGTTACACCACAATTCATGCAAATATTTGATGGAATACTTCAATCCATGAAGAAACTTATGAGGAGGAAAGATCCATGCTCTCTTGACAAGGAAAATGAGGTAACTTAAAGAAATTTATTGTGAATTAATTATTAAAGCAATTATTATTATTATGGTCAATACAGATGGAATTACACAAAAATACAGGAATCTTTTTGCCACAAAAAGACATTGATGCGAGTGAGAGTAAGGCTAATGGTAGGCCTTCTACTTTAGTTAGAGAATTGCTGATGAAAATTGTTACTCCGGAAGAGCTTTTGCAATATGAAACCGCAGCAAGAATGAATGAAAAAAGGCCAGCCGTCAGGGATGCTATTTTGGGTAAGTTTCGATAAATAACTGTCAAATAAAAATATATATGTTTTCCATTAATTATCTAATAAACATTGTTATAGGATTTCTGAAACATGAACATGGAGTTGTTATGAGCTTCAGAAAGTATAATGACGTCGTCAAGAAAAAAATCCACTATTGTAAGGAGAAACTGAAGCCGGAAGAGGTAGTTAAAGAGGAGAAAGAAAAAAATAGACTCCGAGTTCAAGAGAGTCGAAAAAAGAAAAGAGGAATTTTGGAAGAATATTGTCAAAATACACCATTAAAAAAAAAACTAGGTATAATTACTTAAACATGTGATTAATGTAAAATAGAAACCTCAATAATGAATAACTGTAAAAACGTTTGATATTCTTATTAAAGAAATTTTATTCTTCTATTGTTACAGACTCAACTTTTGACGACCAATTGAGTTCATCATCAGATGACAAAGAAAATGAAGAAATACATAGGCAGGACCACCATCAGGAATCAGGAATCAGGAATCATCAGGAACTAGGACCAAAAATCAGATCAGAAAAGGAAAAAGTACCAGAACAAAAATTGCGAGAACATACATCAAATGAAAATTTAAAATCAAAACACCAAGAGACAAAACAAACTTCGAAAAATCCCAATAAAATTCAAGATCCAAAATACCACAAATCAGATCAACAAACAATACACCAGGAAACAGAAAACACTCCAAAAAACGATGAACCAGGGAGAGAACCGAAAGACCAAATACAATATCAACAGAAACAAGCATCAGAACAACAATATTCTCAACAGCAACATCAACAAAATTATTACCCAAACCCTTATCATCAATATCCTCATCACCAAGTACCATATCAACCATACCAGCCATATTACCACCCACAACAATTCACAGAACAAAATCCTACGGCCAATTATTCTCCAATTTCGCAATATCCTTATCAGTATAATAATTATTCATCACCTTCGTACACTTTACCTTCTCATTTAAATGAAACATCTCCACCCACAACTTTTACAAACCTTTAAATTATTTAAAATTAAAGTAATATATATATATATGAATTTATTTAAATTTAAATTTATAATTTTAAGAAAAATATCTATTTTGTTTAAATAAGCAAAAATGAATTAATAAAACATTTATATTAAAAAATGAATTATTTTGGGTTTTAATTTATTTTAGTACATTTGTTATTTATAAGCCGCGCCAAAATTTCTACGGCCATTTTTATTTAAAAACAGCCTATGTACAGCCCCTGTACGCCCCGCTTTTTATTGCTAAGCAACCCGTGTACGACCCGTGTACGACCCATGTACGACCCCTGTAAGTCCCTATTTTAGGTAAAATATCCTCTGTACGACCCGTGTACGACCCATGTACGACCCCTGTAAGTCCCTATTCTAGGTAAAATAGCCCCTGTACGACCCATGTGCGACCGTATATCGGAGGTATCAAAATCTTGTACGGCCCAAATGTCCTGCAAGACTACCACGTTCGACCGTTGTACGCCCCAAAAAAATTATTAATACTTGGCCCTTGTACGCCCCTTGTACAGCCACAATTTTAAAATTTTTCATTTTTACTCGGGGAGATTTGTCTCTATGTTCAACCAAGGAACGAACAAGTCATGCGCCTGCTGCTTTGCGCATTTGATACCCGAGAACACGACTCGCACCGGCGTTCCAGGACCGGCCTCAATTTATCTGGAGCCCCGCGACGCCAAAGGAGACTCGACTTTCAAGGTGTACAAAGCTCTCGTGGCCGCGGCATTAGGTTTCTTCCAGCTTTGAGACTCCGATCTTGGCGAATTAATCATCTTAATACCTGGCGGGCAGCTCCTCCTGCCATCCGGGACCCCTACATAATGAAATTCACACTTGTTAATATTTTCTATGATTTGTTTCGGCCATTAATTATTTTGGCGCGAATCTCTCCCAGTCAGCGGCGCCATTGTCCGCCAACGATCGCAGCAACTCATTCTGGACCCTCTTCGGGAATATTAATTGCGGGGGCGATCGTGGCGATTCAACCAGTGCGCCCCCGAAATGCAACTGCCATTGTCAGCCGGACAGTGCAACATTTCCTTACAAAAGCCACCGAGGAGTTGCAACTGCTCAAAATTTCTTCGGTTACATCGAGTCGGCCACGCTTGCCACATTCGTTTTTTGGATAATAGGGAAATTGGAGCTCTCAGGAACAAAAGATCACAGGAGGAGCGCTAAAATTCCGCGAATCGCTGAAACTCTCCGCTGTGAGTTGCTTGAGAAATTCTTTGAAACTTAGAACTGGTCGCGGTAATCTATTTCACCAGAATTTCACGCAAAGGACTTATCTCTGTTCGTTCATAAACTATAAATTGTTTTTAAATTTATTCGATGTGTTCTTAAAGGACCTTATTAAATTGATGTCTGTACTATCAAAAGTTAGCTCTATTAGAATTTTATTCAAATTTGGATCAATACAATATTGTTCGCAATAAATTTCAGCCATTTTGTCCACAAGCTTCCTAATTTTCCTAAAACTAAGGAAAGGTGCCAATTCTTATACTAAATTTCAAATTGTGAATTTTATCTTTGAAAATTTTAAAGATTAAGTACAATAAGAAATTGAGAAAAAAATACTAGTCAAATTAATATTTCGTTGAAACTAAAGAACAAATTCCTATTGATTTTGGACTAAAACATTTATTGAAAAAATATACGTATAAAAACAAAATCGGTTTTTGTCTTAAACCTCTATAACCAAATTCTCGAAAAAAACGTGACATCGTAATTCAACTTTTAAAGATTGCCTCTACTTTTGAATATTTCCCACTTCTAAAATACAAGTGGAAGAGTTGTGCTACTAGAATTAGTTGAAAATGGAATTCATATTATTATTATACCTTAAACTATAAAATCAAATTTACGGCACTGAGGCTGCAGTTCTTTAAATATAATCATAGGAATTGTAGCACCTGAGCTTGATGCTTCAAGATAAATTAACAAAAAAAAAATTGGATCCAAATCACATTAATAATTAATAAACCATGTTGCTGGTCCATGTTCATTAATTTTTAGAACATTTCGCAAGAATCACACCATCCGCGATAATTCAACGGATGCAATTTTCTCCGCTGACAAATTGGTCGCATAAACTCGACAACTGCAAACAACAAAATTATTTATCCCGCTGGTATCGGCTACTTTATCTGATTTGTCAATGGGATCTCATGGCCAGCGACGAAAAATTGCCCATTCCGAGTGGCGGCGATCGGAGCTTTTATCGTCGGTTGGATCGTAGTTAAAAACGCTTTATTGCCTATTACTTTTCAATCTTTCCGCGCCACCAGGATGGACGGACATCCAGCCGGCACCTCGACCCGATAGCCAATTTTCTCAGATTAGCCTTCGATGCTGTCCGGCTGGACCGAAGATAGTCGCGCATAAGTGAGCTCCTCGTCGCGGCCGTGGCACCGCTGAAATTACTTCACGATTTGCAGCAATTGGCCGCGTAATGCGGCGAAGAAGAGCGCCCCGGCCGCGAACAGTTTGATATTTTGACAAATTTATTATTAATTAATGGTTACGAGCTACCTGCAGCCGACCGACGGCCCGATAATAAACATGCAATAATTTAGCACCAAAGGACGTCACATTTGCATAGACGGGAAAAATGGCGAGCAGAGGCCAGGACTGCCCGCGGTAGCCGCTCGGACCTGGAACCTGGAACCTGGAACCACGAGTGGAACCCGAGCCGGCCAGACCCGGCCTGCCTCAATTTATCTTGTTCACTGTGATAGGACGTCCGTGTCTATAAAAGCGATTAGCTCGCGGTTCAATTCCGATAGTAATTGAAAGTGGACCAGATTGCATGTGCATGCGGCATTAGCCGGTGATGAGAAACTAATGAAGAACGCATCACGTCGGCTCTCCAGTTAATTAACTTCCCAGTGAGACCCTTTTCTGGCCGATTCCTGACAGAAAGCGAAACTGAATAGTCGGGCCTCCTGACAGGCTGTGAGTTGTTATATAAAGTGGGAATCCCGCGTGGCTGCGGATTCCTCAGCTTATTGCAATTTACCAATCTAAGAGTACTCGAACTAATAGAGCTATAGGATAGTGCCCCCAAAACATCAATTCTTCTTGATCAAATTCAAATCAGTATCTATTAAATACTAAGCATAGTCGTTATTTAAATAATCTTTTAAATTGCAGAATGCTGTATACTTTCTATGACTAACAACGTTTAAACATGCTATAATTGTGTTTTTATAGAATAATCGGAATATAAAATGTTTTCACTTCGAATTTATCGAAAACGCATTATGAGGGCTTTGGACTAATGCTTTGTAATTTTGAATTTTTATTTTTAAAATCTTCCATCGAAAGTAGAAGTATGGTAGAAGTATGTACAAGATTTTTCAATTCACAATACAGAATGAAATTTTTAACTCCTTCCGAGTTTAAGATGTTTCTAAAATTGTAAGGGGTCAACCTCAGATGTAATTTTGAGAAATAGTTGATTTTAACTTTTGGTTTTGTAGTTTCAAGAACACCTTCAATCATCAATTTTAAGTCGATCGAAATAAAATTAGTGAAGATATGATAAATTTCATCTAAATGACCGATAAAAATTTAAATGTGTTTTTCTCAGTGTCGCATTTTAAAAATTGGTGACGATCATCCATATAATAAGAAACAACACATATACCTAATAAAATTTTTCATATATTGCATGTGTGCATATGGACACTTTCAAAATCCGTAGCTCGGAATTGGGTCGTTATTACAACTCGTGTCTATATACATTTGAATATTATTTGATCTACTAATCGAGAACTCATACAATTTTTCCCTGAATTTCACAAAATGCCACTGAAATCCAATTTTTATAAAAGTTCTGCGGGGTCCTTTAAAAACAAGTGATATTTTCAAAATTTTTGTTGAGTTTTTGCTTAGACATACATACTTATAAATTACAACAGTAAAAAAGTAATACAACTTTGGGTTTTTATAACGAATATCAGTTCGAGATTTGTAAGACGTGCCCTAGTAATTGGAGGATATACCTCCAGAGTTCGGTGGTTAATAATTTCTATAACTCTCACTTGTTTTGTGAGGGCACCACAAAAACTGCAGAGCCGAGGAGCTTTGCTAAAAGGCAAAACCTCGGGTGCAAAGGCTAAATACCGCGTATTAAACTTGTCCGTTGGCCGCGCACCGGCCGCTCCCCGAGGCCTAATGAGCCCGGCTCCGCGGAGACGAGTGCGCGCAGGTTAACAATGGCGACTTCCACCTTAAATGAAAATTGGGCATTAATCAGCGGACAATTTTGACAGCAAATTTAGTCTCGAATGGCATAATTTGACCGACTTCCATGTCCAGTCATTTTTTCGTTGGTGTTTTTTTCCTCACTTGAAGTTTTGGGGTTTTGCGTTTTGGTCCAGCGCTGCATACCTGGCCGCGGTCATTGTGGGCCTCCGTCTCTGGACATTCATCAACGCGGGCGAAAGCGTGCCAAATGTCAGAATCGACGCCGCACTTTATGCTCGTTTACTTTCCTTTGTCCGTCCTCCGAAATCTTCACAGATCGTCCGTCGGTGGACCGTCGCTTTTATTTATCGCTCTTGCGAAAGAAATAATTTAATGCGTTTGACAGCAGTTCGCTTTATTTTGCCTCTTTTCATTTGCTTAATCGCGTAATTAAGACTTTGATTGCTCGATTGGTGCCAGTGGGGGCGCGTCTCCTCCAGTCTCCGCCATTCTGCCTGGTTAATTACGAAAAATATCAGAGTTCGACCAGCTCTGGGATTTTCCCATTTATGGTTAATTGAAGACATTTCCACTATAACTTTAAAAATTTGTTAATACCTGTATAATATCACTCTTTATGATCACCATTTTGCAAACATTTAATACGTTATTTGGTTTTGAAATTTTCGTAAATGATATCTTAAGTAAAAAAAACATCCTCCCATTTATCAAGATTATACCTATACAATGGTGTCGTAATGTTATCGCAGTTACAACTTTGGAGTATGTTTAGTTATTAAATTTACGCCCTATTCTGTATTCAAAATATAAAGTATAAAAATATATGTTTTTTTTATTTTCGTAGGAAACTAAATACATGAAGTTTAGTTTAATTTTTCTAATATATGTATCTGTATTAATTTGCTTTTAACTTAATTATTACTTAAGTTAAACACAACTGTGATGATCCTGTTTTATTTTCACACTTTATCAAAGATTAAAAAAATAAAAAAATATTGTTTAAAAAAACTTGCTTCATGTTCTCAAAAAATTCCCTTATCATAAAATTTTAAGGTTATATGATTGCACATAGGTATACATACATATGTATATGGAATTCACCATACAACGTACAAAACTGAAAATCGTGCTGTTTCATATTTAACACCTATATAATCTTGCAGTTCAAATAACTGTAGGTTTGAACGTCTCATCTTTGGGAAAAATGGACATAAAGTGATTTATATCTTAAGAAAACGTTGACATGGTCAATAAATTATGCAAGCGCTCTAAAAGCCAAAATGGAATCGTCTTTGTCGAACGATTTCGGCGAATATTCCTTTGCAGGAAGTAATTAAGGCTTCCATTGAGAGACCATCAAAACTTGAAGACTCGTAAAAATTTTTTGGAAGGAGGTTGCACGGAGTTTTCCACGGTGCGGTGATACCCGCGACTAATCAATTAGGCACCGCGAGAATGGGTTGAAACTGATCTCCGAAAAGGGCATTCCTGAAGGATTTTCTTTTGGCCTTGTTTCACCCTTTCATCCGGCGGGATTGCGTCGAGTGAGTGGGGCATCGCAGGTTGATCTTAATTTGCTGATCGGTACCTGGCCAAAACGCGAAATCGGTGATTATCGAATTGGCCTGGTTCGTTATCGGTTGATGGATCGATTTCGGCGATCATCTAGAGGTCTCTAAGCGATCACTTGCCCGTGAGATCGGCTGGACCAGCAGCACTTTTATTGCGGCGAAACGGAGGCCGTGATGAAAGCAGCCAAAGTAAAACGAAGACGTTAAGACAACGGCGATCTTACGTGAAGCGTAACGTCTTCATTGCGCTGGGAAAAATTCATGCAGGTTGTCGCCGCGAAGAGCCTTGCTCCTTTAGCCGCATACTTCCGTCCTCCCCGCCGCACTATTTGAATATGATAATCGCGTCGTGAAGTTGTCATCTTACAAATTTTAACACGACGTCTGACAATGTTACAAAAGTCGTTAGGACAGCGGTTGGGGACATGCTTTGTGAATTTATGAAAAAACGTGTAAGCAGCAGGTTCACCGGGAGCATAAAATCATAACGGAATCCCGCGTGATAGGCAGCGTGTCATGTCTTCACCGGCTGAGACCTCAAGACGAGAGTATTTGCATATTTTTATTTATCGCCTTTTGCGGACATTTTTATATTGACACGGCCGTGCTGCCCTTTTGTTTTCCGGTTCGATCGATGGATCGACTCAGCCAGGGGCTGGTATTTATTTATTATTTATTTTTTATTTAATAAACGCTTTTCCGTTCCATCTCCTTAAGATGGTTTACACCTTCGGCGACCTGGCGGGGCCCTCGATGCAGTTCCCAAGGAAAGCAGAACCACCCATGCCGCGCGTGTATTTCCATTTTATTCAAACTCTGCCCAAGTCTCCTGAGTGAAAGAAAGGCAGAGACCTTCCGACTTTGCGAAAATTTATTAACGTCAGCCGCTATAATTTATAAATCACGCTCTGCCGTATTTTATTCATCTGCTTACCTCGGTGCTCCATTTGAATCTCGGCGGCCATAGAACCTCTCCCTAATAAGATCCGAATTTGTTCGCGGATTTCATGAGCACCGCAGGGCAGTAGCCGCGATATCAACTTGACGCGTGGAGCCTTACGGAGCCTTACGGAAGAGGATCGCGGCCCCACGATGAAAGAAATTGAAAGGCAATCTTTAGATTGGTAATTAAAATTTGGATCGAGATATCTCGTCAAGGAACTGATAGGGTAGCGCTCTAGGCAAAAGGCAGTAAGTTGCGCAATTTCCTTCTGCGGCGAGAATTGCCCAACACCGAAAGTTTGACGCCGCCGTTGGCGTCCCAATTATCGAACTGCCAGCGAGGTTCTTGCACAAGTGTCTTGAGACAATAGTGAATATTAATAGCAGTCAGCCGGGACCTATCGTGGCTCCAAAAGATACTGCGTCTGCGGCTGGCTACAGGCTCCAGTTGGATTTTCAGGTCGATCGTCTCGAACCGAGCCAATGGACGGGTTCTAGCATGGGAGGAAAGATTATTCTAGTTCTAATGCCAATCTACATATAATGGGATTTTTTACTAATGAAAACAGAACACTTGACTACTCTGTCGCCAGTAAGGTTCTAAGGTGATGCTCGTCGTGACAGGTGTCAATCAAGTGGCTTTGGGAAGGTGACAGTCATTAATCGGAGTCTGTTCGTCACCACGTCTCTGTAATTGGCAGAGAAGAGTAGGTACCAAGGAAACAGCTCTAACTGCAAGGTCTACGCAAATAATGATGTTGGAAGGCATCTTCTTACATTCGTGCATTGGCTTCCTCTGACCCCTTTTAGAATCGCTTCTGTACTTGTCTGGAATGTTAGTTATTATATCACTTTATATTTGTAACATACCTAGACAATACGACGATATCCTACTTTCGTTATGGGGTGACTGAACCCATTTAGGGTAACAAATGAGTCAACTTACAAGCGTTAGAGTTAGTTTATCAGTTGTCATGTTATTTTAGAAAAAATTTGGAAAAACATATAAAAGCTAAATTTAAACGAGGAATTAAACTGTTTTCAAATCTTAAACAATGAGTATAAAATCGATATTTAGCTGAACAGTAGCTTAAGCTCCCCGCAGGATATAAGCTCGCACTACGAAGTTTGCCATTACATGTAATTTTAATATTAACAATTAATCAAACGATTTTATTTCTGAATAGTTCGGTAAAAAAATCAAACTTTGTTTTGTTGAAAATGTCCCTATTTTTCTATATTAAAAACAAACTTATAAAACTTAATGCAATCTCTAGACAGCATACCGAAAAATAGAATTTTATAGGTGAATATGCTACTCTACCATTTCGTATAAAAATATCTAAGAAAACATTTTTGTCTGTAAGTTAATACAGAATAATTGTATGCTGCTCTAATTTTCGAAATAGCGAGCATGTTTTAGCAGAATAAAATCTATGATACATATTAATAGTGTAATTATTCATTTATGAATATTCCAAGAAAATCGTTTTACAATTATTGTTGGATAGACGTGCAGTAGTGGTTCGCTATTATGCTTCATAGCGAAATAGAGCGTTATTCTGATTCAATTTCCTTTTTATATTTTCGTTCCGGTATCATTTTCTTGATCTGCGCGGGCACACAGAAACACTTTTATGTCCGTGACCTGTTCTGTGACACATATGATCCTTATGCACCATAAATGCCTGCTAATTAGTAGTCACTTGCACCCGTTCATTGCGTCACCCTTGCAGCCAATGGGGTGAATTAAGAAATAATTAATTGCAATCTCAGCCACAAGGTGGCAATTAATCTAATCAAAATGCATTCGCCTTTAATTCCGCTTAATTCAGGCACCATTCACCCGGACGTACGTCGAAGTCACTCGCTGCCCGTGCCCAATTAGTTCCCAGGAGCGATCTCGGCCGTAGAGGCCTTATCGTCACACATCATTTTCGTGTTGAGGCATAGAAATAAAAAGTAGATGGCTATCCCGGATCGCGAATAGTACAAATAGGCATTGAATTATGCTCGAATGTTATCACACTTGGTGTACCTGTCGACCGCGGTGACACAGGTTGGTCCAGCGCAACAAAGGGCGACGACGCCGAGTGACCGGCGGAAGAAGATCGCGGCGGGTAAGTAATGTGCGAGACCTGCAATAAATTCTTTGAGAAATGTCAATTAGCTGGAATTATAGACAAGGAATAAAAGTAGACAAGCCTGAGGTAGCGTCGAGATGCCCGCCAAACGAGCAGTCCGCGGCCGCGCGAGTTTGATATATCTTAATAAACGAGCGCTCATTGATGGCATATTCCGCGAATCTGTGGGCTGTGGCCGCTGGTGGACTGATTTGTGTCCTCGCGGGCACCGGTAGCACCGCTGGCACCTTGACACATCAATGGCCCAGCCCCCCGTTTGACCGCCACCATATCGTCGGAGGAGAAAAACTAAACGATTTTAGCCCCCATAATAGTTGTTCAACACAAAATGCTAATTAGAACGTCTTCTTCATTTCTTATTCACGAGATCAGCGGCCCCGGCAGCAGCCCTGGTCCAGGATCTCCGGATGATATAGGCAAGTCGTGTAGACCACAATTACCTCAAAGGTTCTCCCCGTGCATACATTTGGCGCACTATCTGCGATTTCCCTCCGCGACTCCGCCGATAGTGCACCAGAATACCTCCGAGAAATGGATTTCATGTAGGAACAATGTGAACGCAAAGCGCAATTACGGCCTGTGTATATTTTCCGCGGCTTTTATGCTGGGCCCGGGACTTATATGTGGAGGACCCGCCACACAAATAGCATCATGCCATATACGATCAAAGGTTCGCTTTTTCAATATCGGCGTGATATATTGCACCAGCAACTAGTTAACCTCTGACCAGGACCATATATCTTCGGCTTGCCATGCCAGTGGACTGGTTCGGGAAGGGGCTCAAAGTGCTCGAGCTCTTTTATACCGCTGGAACAACCTCTGCCGGGTAATCCGGGCTTACGGGCTTACGGGGTTACGAGCTTAAAACCCACAACTTTTACTAAAGTAAATCCGCCTCGATGCTGCGGCGATAATTACCATGTGATAGGCTAATAGACTACAAAAACCAGTGGTTGTAGCAGAATCGATTAGCGGCCTGACTCGAACAAGATAAAACTTTATACCGCCGCACACCAGTTCGACTCAAGCCCGGCTTAGCGAAATTATGCACTATTACCCGTTCCGCGGATATCTCAGAGCTGCGATAATTTTCTCAGCTTTTCTTTCCTCTGGCCAGCGTGAGCCTTAGGAGGATTTTTGTTTTATCCACTTGCCCCTGCAGATTTGCTGTAATTTGAATGAGAAAGGTGGACTCCGGTGAAAACACTCAAAGCCAAAATGGGCTATTTTGGGAGAATTAAAAGGCATTTCTTTCTACTATTGTCTATCTTTAATCTTCAATTTATCTAAGTTGAGATATCAACAATGTGAGGAAACACTCCTAAGTTGTTGTGCTCAAAATTGATCGAAATATAGCTTTTTTGAAATCCCATTTTGATTCGAAGTCACAGATCGATCTGAATCTTTTCTTTATTATGCGAAATACCTTTTCTTGAATGAACAATAACTATTTTACTTGAAAATTTATTTTGCAATTACCTACTTAGCTAAAAAGTCGAAGTTTGATAGAGAAAAAATTCAATTTCACATTTAGTGACATATTTCGAAATTCCGAGAAGGCAAATTAATACATAAGTTATAAGAAGATTCGAAATTTCGCGTTGAAAGCTCATGTCGGATAATTTTTTCCGAAATTGGTTTAATAGTACCCAGACCATAGATTTTTATCCTATTTCTCTTGAAATTTCATTTAATTTGAAAATGGTTACATGTAATTTGAAAAAGGATATACATTTAATTTGAAAGTTCAAAAAATGTTATACTAAATTATAGTTTAGAAATTCGTAGCTTATGTTCTAGCTACTTAGCAAAGTTTAGAAAACGTTTTCAAATATAATCATTCGTTGTTATTTATACAGATGTAAACGACATCTGCGCTCTATTTAATAAAAATTCTGAAGAATTCACAAAATGTGTACAATGTCACTATCTTAATTTCCCCAGTATTAAAATCAGTGATAAAATTTGTTCCCGATATTAGTTTAACAAGGTATTCAGAAACAAGCTCCCTAAATGTGCGACGAACAAATAAATTACTATCTTCGAAAAAAACAAAATCACTACATATCACTTCAACTGTGGGTTTTCAATTAGTTGTGGTAGAACTGCATATAAAGTTTGTTCTTTGGTTATTTCTATCTGTCGCGATACACGTGTTCGACGGATCCAAGATTCAAATTTATTTAATTGAATATCGTGCGGCGTTATCTAATTTTTCACGGACCTCCGTAGCATAAATCTCCCATAATTCCCCAAGACCACAAGTCCCAATATTTAGTCTCCCCAAGGCATCTTCCCGAAGACTCCAAATATAATCTCTTATTTATGTAAAGGTGTCTCAAGAGTTTTCCAAGAAGACCCTTAATGTATTCGGAAGAAGCGACTTCCCCAATACGTGGGGCCATCGACAAGTCTTCGGAGACCCGTAAATCTCCTGATCCAGTTGTTGGCCCACCAGTGAGCGACAATAATTCTGTTTACAGCCGACGCTGGACTAATCACTGACCAAAACCAAGGCCACGGGAGCGTCTCCAGAAATGAAGATGCCTTCTCCGAGGAATCCATAAACTGCCCACAAACATTCGACACCTGATTCTGATCGAGACGTAATCGCTGATTAGGTCGTTACGGGCGTTCTTTATGGGTCAATTTGATCGGTACTAAATGAGCGCTTTTATGACCGCTTTCTAAGCGCTCGATATTACAGCAAGAAATTAAAGACACCTTATCGCGGCGTAAACAATAAATTAAGATGACCGTCGCGTCTCCGGAGAGACCCTGGTCCAGCCAGGAGTCTACCGCACACGGAGCCTGCGCTGGTCGGCCGGGCGACAACGCCAGGAATTCGCCTTCAAACCTGTCGAAGGTGTTGGAGGTGACCATGTTCTAAGTGCAGCCGCTTATGGTTTTTCGTCAGAACTACACTTGTCTCCGGGTACTTTTACGCCTTTTTTACCTTTTTCCCTCTTCGAGCAGTCGTTATCGTCTTCTGCGGGGCTGGAATCCTAACAGGTTTGTCCGTTTCTCTTAACTTTATTTTTCACTTTTCATTATTTTTTATTCTGTCTTAATTCTTTCATTATTCGTTTTCGATATTTTTTTCTCATCTTATTTTTCCCAGTCCCGGCATAACCACAGAAATGCTGGTACAGGTGATTCTGTCCTTGGCGAATTTGCTTTTATGGACGAATTGTGCGGGTAGAGGTGGTTCTTTTCGTTCCCTTTTTAAATTCATGGTCAACACCTTTGTATTACTTCGAGGAGAACAGACATCAATGGAAATATTATTTTTAATCAGAAATTTTTGAAAATGCAATCAACTGGTGTGTTCAATAACGTACAAATTCATTAGTAGGTTTGTAGTTAACATCCTAACATGTCCTTAAAAAAATACCGATCTTTGATCATCAATGATCCAATTTGGTAGTCGAAATTTAATAATCAAGAAAAATGTTTCCAAAAAGGATGCCAGGAGTAGATTTTTCAGTACTCACTATATAAATATGAGATACAATGTGAAAAGAAATATATGTACTACACACTTTATTTATAATCAATCTGATATTAAAAATCGAAGTTCATCATGAATAACGACAACAATGCAACTTTTTCTACATATCGATATCTTTTAATTATTAGGACAAATACAATGTGAAAACTTAAGCAAATGTGCTGAATTTTGAAAAAGTATTATATTATCTCATTACTTATTGTATTTAGAAGTTTAGGGTTTTTTTTGGAAATTTTAATTTTACATTTTAATGAAACATGTGTGGAAGGTTACCGGACTTTAAATACATAGAAGGAATATTTGATATTTGAAACTAAATGTTTTTGGTTAAGTTGAGAAATATGTCAAGTACTTAATATGTAACCATTCATAGCAAAAAGTGCTAAAATTGTCTTGAAATATAAATTGCTGATTTAAGTTTTAGCTCACTATGACTAAACTAGAGTTTTGTTAGGAAGAACAAATTTCGACTATCGTGAGATAAAAAGAGATGATTTTTATCCCGGAAATCAGCCCTCAGGACTGCCGTCGCTTTATTAGACCCATGCCGATGCCCCGCATCTTGAAGGTTCTCCTCCCAGGTCCAGGTCATTATCAATCGATTCCATAAAGAACACCCACACCACCTGGCCGGGAAAGTCTGCCGACGCGGCTGAGCCCGCGTAATTACTCGAGTCATAATCCTACAACGAATGCGCGAGTTCGGCTCCTAAATTTTCATCTCGGCGCAAAATAATAAGACCCGGCTCCGGGAAAAGAGAATTTCTATTTGCCCACGGTTTTCCCGGTGGATTACGACCGCTTCGGCGGTGGATGGAGCGCGCGAGCGGAGCCGCACTTGCCCCGTTGGTTTACGAGCGCAATTAAGATGCGAATAAAAGTATTATCTTCGCGAAATTTATGACCTGGATTGAACTAAATCAGTTGGTCACGCTAAGGCAAACATGCAAATCAAATTCGGATTAACTATTTGGACTCAGAACAAGGAGAGGTATTTAGGGCTCTCTGCGGGCTTTTGCGAAATGTCCGAGGTTATAAAGATTTAAATCGCGACGCGGACGAGATATTCACCTGCCCAGGTACGTAGTAATCGCGACCTCGAGTGGAACCGCTTTTCACATGAACGTTTAGCACTCGCAGCATCGCTCCGGACCAAGAGGGACAGCCAGCGCAAATCGAGGATCAGCGAAGGCTAAACGACGACATTTAAGTGGCAATTAAGTGACTGAGGAGGTGCATTTTCGAATTTCAGTGAAAGCCGTTCTTAGCACTCATAAAACCTGGCTGTTGGGGCCCCCTTAGTCAAAAAAGGCGAATTTACTGCCGGATTAGCCGCGATGTCTTTATGAATGATCAGTCGATCGTCGACGCGCTGTTCATCCGCCGACCACCGATTACTGATAATTTGCATGGAATCAATCCTTTCAGCGTGCAATTAGTTTTGAAACTATCGTCCAAACTGCAGAACTCTCCGTCTGTAGGTTACGAAAATCGCAGCATCCACCGCACTGACGCCCATGAAATGAATTTAAATTTTCTCGACGGAGATATGAGCCCGCGTCCGCTGAGTGCAACCGCCGCGCCGTCCAAGATCGCGACCGCGGAATATGAAGGAAAATGTTAAAAACATGAATTTTATCTTAATTAAAACAAATAGCTTGCGCGACTTTAACTGATGAACGACTCCGGTGATTCCTATCGAAACGTGCAGGAAATAGGGAACAAGTTCGTGAGATAAATGAAATTTGTTTGCGGAGGGTGATTATGAGCCATTTAAGAGACCTTCGATACGATCGACTTAGAACTATACCTCCTCGGGCACATCATGTCGATAAAGGCGGCTCAGGTACTGCGATTGCCGCAATATCGCGGACCTCTGCATTTTAATCAACCAAATTGCTCTAGGTTTGGTCGGGATTTATACGATTTTGGTTCTCACATCAAATCAGAATCAAATAAATTTAAAATGATAGGTTGATTATTTTGGCGAGATACAAAATTCATTCTAAGAAGTGATCAAGGATAAGTTGATGAATTTTTATACACATACAATATTGCAACGTACATCGTGTATTGGATTTGGATAATTTCTGATCAAATTATTTTAAGGACTGCTGCAAGGTATTTTGACGAAACAGGTAAGTGTTTAACTTCTCTACTTTTATACAGTATTGCAAAAGAGTTGGTTTTACGTTCCAAGTCAAAACACTTATGAATAATTCTACTGGTAGTAGAAATCGATCCTGAAGCTGAAGGATATAGATTTTATTTTATCATGTATAGCAGTGAGGCCATGAATTCAAAAAACAAATTTATTTAAAAAAAACAATTTTGATGTGCTTTTGAAACCATATACACAGAAGCATTTCTTTAGATTAGAAATTAGAAAGTGTGTCAAAACAAAATGTCTCAAATTTTGAGGTTGTATGTTTTAAGGATCGAGTCTTTAGCTACTTCTAGTAGAAAGTTGTGGGCGTTAAGTTTTTGAAGTTATCCTGTTTCAAATCCATATAAATTGGTGAAACAGGAATAATTAACAGTCGACAAAGCGGATCTTCGAATAATATTCTTAAAATTTAACTAAGCCTTTCTACGATTAAAGACAAGATATAAAATATAGCCTCTTTAATATTTTTCAGACTGGTTGCGATGCAAAACGTAAAAAATGGCTTCTTTCCATAAATTAACGAACAGCGCAAGCCGCTTTCTTGCACTCGTATTTTGAATGTGTGCTTACTTCTTATTTTCATATTGCACGATAAATCGTGATCAATATTTTCCACGCTCGATATGAATATTTCTAATAAATGAAAAATCAGAAAGAAGCAAAGGAGCAGTCGCGCAGTGGCCCTTCTGAGCTAAACTGCAATGTCTCCCGAAAAGCGCAGTGCGCCGACTCAAAATGCAGCTGCAAGGAGCGATTTTACTCATTAATTTTTAACTGTCTGGAACGATCTGATTTCAACTGGCTTTCCTCCAAGAATTTACAAGAATAACAAATTCATGCCGGTGTCGGCGGGCGGCGGCGCGCACCTATGCCGCGGATCCGGGGCGGTACGGCGCCGGACGCGAGATGCGGCCCACTGCGGAGTAGGTGTAGCGACTGGTCACCTTTGTCACAACAGAACTAGTTCAGTAATCTTTCATTGGAAAATGCATTTACCTTCCATTAAATTTTCATTCTTTTGTGCAAGGTGTTTTCACATGCGACCTATCGTCCCCGCGGAGACGGTATCTTCTGTGCCGTGGCCGCGAGTGAGTGAATTTGTGTGTTCACGGTTGAATAAAGGTAGCCTCGTCGCGGGTTCGCCTCTGCGGCGGCGGAGGCTGTGCTCCGGCATCCGGACCCTTTTCCGCTGCCTTTATTCACTTTATTACTATGCATCTTATTTATCACCTACTCCCTCTGTCGTCTAGTAATGTGATATCCTATAATCTTAGCCGCTACATTCCAATGTAATTGAATTTGTGGAGTTGCCAATAAATCGCGTATTATCGCGAAAACTAGCCAAAGAGTCATGACCATGAAACCGGGGCTGGTGTGCCTTACTCTCCTCTGCCGTAACTGCTTTGCAGCAAGATTAACCCGCGATGCAGACGGGCCACGCCGGAGTGGATATGGACAGATACCTGGAGAGTGTCCTAGAGTTTTGTTTTCGCGGCGGTCGACTTATTTTTTTTAAATCGATTTTATTTATACCACCGTGAGGTGCGCATATATTATCCGCGAAATACTGCTCAGGTAGCGCTTTTTTGATATTCCTGTAACAAATCTGACAAAAAGCCGGTGTATGCCACTGCCACTGACGACGATCTGGTGCGGTCGTGGTGCGGCGGCAGTGCGGCGACTGCGGCGACGACAACCGCACAGGTAGGCTGACCTGATCTTCTCAGAAAAAGGGTCATTGATTTTCTGTTCGATAGAAGTACGCAAATCAGCGATAAACTCCTCTCAATTATTTGAATATGTGCCGAGTGGCATTGGGCCGGCCAGCACTAAAAAAGTCATTATGTCGCTAAAACTGGCCGTAATCACAGGGCAGCGTTATCGGTTTTTAATCGAGTCAAGATTAAAATATCGGCTTCTGTCAGTAGATGATTCCAGGCAGAGATTTACGATACGAAAATCATATACCTTGAGAATTTAAATACTTTCCAACTTGTTTACATTCGGTATCCCTGGGTCCGGCGGTGGCCTGTTTTTCACAGCAAAATTACCATTTTAATTTCCAACGCTACGTTTCGCCACTCTTTTCAGGCCAGTTCAATTGGTTTTGGGGAAAAAATCGAATGAAATGATCAGCCTCTTCCGCGGTTATGACTGTTCTTGCCTTGTTGAATATTCAGATATTTTAATCAACAAAAGAACCGGAGATTAACTTCCAATCCAATAACCCTTCATCTTAAGTTAACTATGAGATCCATTTCTGTTAAGTAATTGGAAGCGATGTCTTATATTTTTATTGAAAAGATATAGAAGATCAGTTTTATTTAAGAAGTTTCTGAAGATCAAAGGCAAGACATCGGAATTAGTGATTTAATGAATTCAATAATTTTGACTGGTTCGGAAAGGGAAGGGATAAGATAGGTTAGGAGGCCAATAACTAACACTTGGAACTTTTAATAATTTTATAATCTTAAGTATATTTAAATGGAGCAATAATATTTTAGTCCACCATTTTAAAATAGCTCGTGTGTTCCTTTCTATTGAAGAAAAACAAGGTTCCTTTATAATTAATTCGGTGGGTGTATAGTCAATTTTATAAAATAAAATGTTGGTACATTACAATATGACTCTTTTTAAAATGTTGATTTAAATTCAATCAATATGATGAAAATTACAAAGTAAATAGAACTTATTTCATTGTATATTACTCCTATACATTCGCCAAGAATTTTAGACTGCCTTGAAAGCCTGTTGTATAATCTAATTTATTAAGTTTAGTAGAAAACTCTAAAACAAATAACCCAAATGCAATTTCTAAGTTTTGGTGAATATTTGTATTTAATTAATAACCAAAATTGTACATGTCGCTGTAAAATATATAAGCGGAAAGTTTATAACAATTTTTGAATATGGTTCAGAGAAAGGTTTATTTAAAGAGTTATTTAGACTGAAAATACCTAAGTGGAAAAACCCTAGTAATATTCATAATTTAAGCAATTAAAACGAGTATTCCCAGAAATTTGAGTCCGCCAGGCTTAGCGCCCGCGAAGTAGGTATCCAAATCAAAAAGCAGTAAAATGATAAAAATCAAATCAAAAAGCGCTCGATTACCTGTTCCGCGGGACTAACGGGTTGCCGGTGGTACATATTCAGGACCCCGAGCGGAACCACCGCCGCGCATAGATTGGGTCAACAAAATATTTTATAATTGGGCAGATTTATTTTTTCGGTCCGGCATAAATCACAACAGCGACTCCGGTGGTGCTCCGGCATGTTGACTCCGTCACATAGGAATAATTTCACAATTTCTCACCATTCGACGGCGGCGGCTACCTGGCCGCGGATATGCATCCAGCATCCAGCCACTGCAATTCCACTTCCATGTTTATGTAATCCGCGAGGCGAGGAGTTCAGGTGCAGATGAACAATGGCATCCCTGCGCCTGTGAACGAAAATCCGACGTACTATATATTTTTTATTTTCGCCGGCAATTTTTCGCGGCGGCGCGGCGCACGGAAAATATCGGGAATCGCGCACCGGCTCGATTTATTGGCCGGAGTGCAAGAGTTATGACGGGTCGTATTTATGACTACTTTCAGCGAACTATCGGAGGATAAATGGGCTGCGGGAAATTCCTGTATTTATCACTCCGAGGAGCTGCATAATTTTATTGGAAACAATTTTCGAGCCAGTCGACTGTGAAGAGAGTCGGCCCCGCCAGAGCGGAGCACGCGAATTAGCGCGAAATGAAAGGAATGAGTAATTGCCCGCTAAAGTGGCTCAATACCGCTGATAAAGCCCGGATCGCCATCTGGACCACTCCCGTGGCTCATTTTCACCTAGGAATTTTTTGAGCCATGCGGACCACGCGAAAGCACCTGGCGAGTTGGAACAGGCCCACAGTTCGGACTGCACAAATCTCTGCAAAGTCTGCACAAAAAAAAAAAAAAACAATACCGGAAAACTGATGCAGCAATAAGTAGGTATATGAGATTTTATCAAAATTGAAAACTTCCAATTAGACATATAAGTAAGTATAATTATTAAAAAACTAAAATTCTAACTTTACTTCCAAAATTAAAGTTTGTTGAAATCCCTTAAATAAGATCGAATTTACTTTAATAATTTTTCGTACTATTATTTAAGAAAACTTATTATTTTTAGAATTCTGCATCTCCAATGATCATTTTATTTTCATATGTCCGTTCAAAATTTTTTTATTAGGTACGACTAAACGTATTATGTTATAACCAGCCAGCCAATAATTAATATATTTTGACAATATTAAGTTCGCGGAAACAACCATTGGTTCTTTATAATTATGTTATTTAGCAGTTTTATTTTATACTCTATACACTATATTTAAATTTAAATATTATAATATTTACAAGCAAAACAAACAAAATCGAGTAAAAAAATTCAAATAAGAGTACTATATATGCATTTATGTTAAAGTGATAATAAAATATGTATAACGATGATATCCTAAATTACCTTCAATTTTCGAGTACCAAGAAAAAGGTTAATCTTACGTTTATTTTAAAAACGCTAGTATAAAAACCATCATGTCGAGATAAAGTCGTTTAAAGTAGGAAGAAGAATACCAGGTGTTGTTCCAATAATATATTATTCTCATAAGTTTCCTATTTTTCGAGAAAATGTCAATCTTGATTTTAGCATATCCCCTACATGAATATTTTACGCTCTTTGCTCTTTTTGTAAGTATGTATTATAGTATTTATAATAGCTATCATTCATTTCATAAGTATTTAGCTGTTAATATAATTTATACAACTCACCCACCTCCTGAAGCGTAAGAAATCAGAATGCATTCACCAATTTAGTCACCATAAAGCGCAGCAGGACAATTTGTTTTCCTTATGTCGACAGGCAAAACAGCGAATCAAGCAATAAAATATCGACCCAGCCCTCAATCAATAACCGGCGAATAGTTAATAATTTTACGCAAAAAACCATTGGTGTAAAGTGTAAAATTATTCCGCGATCAAATATGGCGAGGAGCCAAAGGTGCTCGAGGACAATAGCCAGCAGCAGCGTCTGAATCCCAAATCCATTAACGTCAATCACGGCGCACACCTAGCCGCGCACTCGCAGTGCGTGTGTTCACACTCGCGGCCCATTTGCATAGCTCAATCAATTTGTGACGCCGTCACAACTGGCATGCAATTAATTCTCCGTCCACCTTGCTTTGATTTGAATAATTTTTTAATTATCTCCTTTCCGTGTGCAGCTCGCGATCGGCCACCGCCGCGGAGATCTGGCACTGGAAATTTGTCGTCTCGCGGCCGATCGTTAATTGAGGCCCCCAGCCTCCGGACCAGGTCTATGAAAATGCGGAGAGAGTGTGGCCGGCGACACCTGATCCTCGGCATCGCCCAATAAATCATCCGATCGTTAATTAATGTGAATCTAAGGAAGTTTAGGTGCCATTTATTTAATGTGATAATTTGTTAATTTATGGACACGACGACGACGACGACGACGACGACGCGACGGCTGCGCCGCCATCGAGATTTACGCTGAGTCGAGTGTCAAGCGATTTATTGCTTATCTCGCGAGATTGTCTCCTAATTTGACAAAATGCACTCTTGGGACGGTGGAGTCGCGGCGCGACGACGGTGTGCCGAACGGCCAAATTAAGCCGCCTCATTAGGTAAATTGGGCGTCCAGAGGTGCCGCGACCGCTCCTCCGCGCTCATCTCATCCCGGAGGAACTCCTCGCGAGATAGCGATCAACTTCCCGGCGCGGCGTTGCATTACGCACAGAACTGCATCAGATCGTGTCTTAACGCGGGATGCAGCCGACTTCAGCGGCGTTTTAACACGGCATAATCCACCTGACCGCTGCGAGCCGCCGCCGCCGCCGCTGCAGCCTAGAGTCTGCGCGCTCTATTAGCCATATATCCTCATTACATCAGACATGAATGCCGTGTTTTATACCTTCACGGAAAGATTGGATTATATAATTAATTCGGTATCTGCGGCGCTCGTACCTGTGTACTTTTAGGTGAGCCAAGATGCTTATCGCGGACAAATTAATTACAGCCCTTGAAGCACATACGCTCATATGAGCACACTTTTTGAGCGGGCGCGGCGGCGGCCGCAACCTTCAGATTTGTGGTCCATTCGGATGTTTTTATCTCCGGCTCCGGCGCTGTTCTCCTTCTCTTGTAACTTTTCTTTTCTGCTACTGCCGGATGATTGCCGCTGTTCAATGGAGCGAATTCACCTGTGCCCGCATTGTTCGACGTGCGCCGGCCACTATTTATGGAAATGAAAAATGTCCTTCAAACGTCGTGAGCAGGTGACTCTAGTTCAATAGCTGCGTTGCGGCTAGAGCTGCAGGTTCGCTGCAAACTCACTGCAGGCCGCAACCGACGGCTAGTTTCCTTTTTTGGTTATTAGCCAGTTAGAAAAAAGTAAGTAGGTTTTAGTACTATTTTTAGCACCGAAGCATCGGTGCAGACATTCCCTTCGAATAAGATAAAATAAATTAGCTTTAAAATACTGACTAGTGACTGTAGATAGAAGTTTGATTCTACGAAATTTAATAACGTAATATAGATATATTTAAACAAAACCTTATCTTTTTAAATATAAATAGTGTTTATTTTTCTTTATAGGTATGATTCATCGTTTAAAAACAAAAACAATAATCAAACTTCAAAAACCATAACCTTAAAATTATCCTTAAAAATTCTCAAGGATCTGTTTTCTATTAAAAGCAAGATCATTAAGATATCGATTAAGGATAAGAAGTACCTTAGCGTAGGATGTTATCAAAGTTGGCATTGAATTGAATTTTTGAAATTGGTATCCTATAGCAAAGTTTTTAACATTTGCAAAAACTTTATCAAATTGCAATAATTTTTCAAGTTGTAAACTGAAAATATTTGTGATGCAAAGTGAAAGTAACTTAATGCAATTTTATGCTCTTTTCATTAAAAATTATAATGATAATTCTAATGAGTTTTGAGTTATATGCTAGGGAGTTGTATTTTTGAAAATAGAGTAAACAAAATAAGTATGTTCCCTTAAGACAGACAACAATTTATTTCAAAATTTTACATGCAAAAGGCCCCGCAATTCAATTAAATTTTTATTTGGGCGTTTTCCACAAAGAGACCGACTTGCCATCTTCTAAGGCGCAAATAATCGTTGTGAGCGTTTTTTCTCCAATAAGCCCTTTAAAATAAATCAAGGTGTTAACACGAGAAAATGAGCAAAAGGTAAATAAAAGTTTATCACTTGCTGGGCTCGCACCAAAAACAAAAAACCCTCGCGATCCCCAAAAGGGCCCCGGGCGCAGGCGTAAGTGAAAAAAGCTGCGCGATCATTTCCCCCGGAGTACGTGTGGACCGCGAGTGTACGGATGGGCTAACTTTTTGTGGATCCAGAAAAATTTAAATAAAACGTGACCGAGCACCGGTCGAAGGAGGATATTTTTTTCGCCTCTTTTCGGCTGCACCGACTCCTCCACCTCGGAGGTGACTTTTTTGGACGGTCCGCGGGAGCTACCTGCTCATGTCCCGAGATTAGCCGGGCATATTTCATCTCCCAGCCTCTCGGGTGCTGTACCTTTCCGCCGGCGGGATCCGGCGGGACCCGGCGGGATCATGTAAATTAAGCCACGACGGCCCCGCCGAGCACCTTCGACGTGTTCGAGGAATCAATCATGTGGCCGAAAGGTATTTTGTACACTTGACAAAGTTTGTTTTGCTGCCGAGATCCGATCGCGGCGGCGGGCATGCACTGGTCCATTGACTCCGCGATGCACTCGGATTTCGTGCCGCCCGGAATGCAATTAATGGCGTAAATATGTGCGCCGCCTGATGGATCCGCGATAGTCCGCGATGCAGGCAGCCTCCTTGCGACAGACGACGGCGCACAATCAGCGCAGGCCAGGCCACCTCCGGGACTGACCTTCGCGCGCGAAGACAGCCAGGCCCGCGAGTCCCGGGGCACCGGTGACACTCGGCGGCAATAAATTAAATAAATTTAATGAATTAGCGACAATCCGCGAGCGGGCTCACCTGAACGGTTCCGATTCGGAGTGCCGCATAATTACGTTTTCCCTCTATGAATCAGAGGGCTCCGCGGTCGGCCACACCTCGCCTCATTACGGAAACCGGCCACGCACTCTTTCACCCAGGCGATGGAAAACTCCGCCGCCGGGCTCCTTCCTCATTCCCAGCGAATTCAACTTACTCAAGACGGGCCCGCTCGACACGCCGCCGCCGCCGTCGTCGGATCTTATTAGATTTCTTGGCTTTTTATCATCGGCGGCTCCTTCGCGGAGATAAAACCGCGGAGCCCTGAAGCCTCCTTGACTTGAGACATTTCATCTGCCTTTTCGAGTCGGAGGCGCTGCACTCTACAAAAGTGGAAAATTCGAAGAGCCCCAATGCGTTGGTGCAACTGCGAATGAACCTTTTATTCTTACTGCTATTATTTATTTATTTATTTTTTTGATTTCCGTCCAAACAAGTGAATCGCACTAAGGTGTTCCTCTAATTAGTATAATCCGACTCGGGATTATTCCTTGGCTCGCGTGGGCACCTCCTCCCCCTATAGGTGTCTTCTTTTCTGTCGAGCGTTTCCCATCTTCGACTTAATAATTTAACAAAAAAATTATTCTTCCTCTTCTTTTGGGGCCGTAATTAATAACGATGAGGCAATTTTTCATGTGGAGCCTCTTCCCGAAAGTGGCGGCATCTCCGCGGGACACGGGGGAGTCCGGCCGAATAACAAGAGCTCTGAGTACCAAATCACGACAGGTTATTAATGAGCTACCGTACCTGACAATTGATTTTGTAGTGTGACTGCGATTCGGCGAGAAGGTGGAGGACGCATTTAACCGGCTAAATGGAAGCGAACCTTTTCTCGGCGTGTCCCTTGCGTAAGTAAACTCAGCACATTCACTTCGGGTCCGCGATCGTGTCAACAGATTTAACACACTATTTTTTGCATTTTCGCCGCGACTCCTTCGGGCGTCGCGGTAATCGTCGCCGCCAGTTTCTCAATGACACGTTTAATTCGCATTGTGCAGCGGACGATTTATGGCTGCTGGAGCAAGCCTCGGTGATAGACTATTTGCTCAAGCAGGATACGGCGCACGTGTTTGTCCACCTTAAGTCCGAAACGGCTTGACAAGTATTTCGAAAATGAAAATCCATCTCAAGACGGACTTGACTGCGCATGCTAACTAATTCCTACTTTATTTTTATATATGTATAATTTATTATTACACCACAACTACATATACAAATTAAGAACTTTCATCGCAAAGTAATGCAGGATGTGCGTATAATTTTTTTTGATAGTAGCGAACACAACTTTAGTTATTGTCAACAAGTCTTCTGAATCAAAATTTATGACGGGTCTTAAGGAATTATTCTGATTTAATATAATAACTCAAAAAAACAAGACCCTTTTTAAATTTGGTTAAGAAAATTTATCGTTAAATTCCCAACAGTTTCTTAATTTCGATCATTTAAATATTTCATATTAAGTAAATTATTATTATGTATAAATTACGAATGGGTGCAAAAATATAGCAGAATTTGTATAAAACCATGAAAATGTTACTAAAATTTTAATAATTCATAGAGATTTTGTATAATACCAATACAATTAATACATTATTTAGTAAAATAACCTTAGCACAACCAGTCACACTCCTAAAACAGACATAGTTTTCGTTGAAAAACTAACTTTTCTAACATAAGCTTTTGATCCAATATAATATTTTTCCATCCTCCTGCTATGTTTGGGATAATTATCCTTTTGAAATACTGAACTAAAACATGAAACTAAAAATGGATAAAAAACAAAAAAACTCATTATAAAAGATTTTCATTGCACATCTGTAATATTGTTATATTTCAATACTCAATTTTTAGTTCGGATACTGTCATAGAAAATAATGCTGAATACAAGAAATGATTACTGATTTTAAATCATATACGGACCAATGTTAATACATATAGTATAACATTCTACATATTTATGGAGTATGTAAAACATTCAAAGCAGAGAACCCTTTTTTATGATCTAAAAAATTTTCTTGTATCAAACATTTGTGTCATGTTTAAAAGGAAGGCAGAAAGTAAAAAATAAGTACTGGTGCCGTTTTCAGTTAACCTCTGGAATATTTGTTGTCAAATTCTTTTAATCCAAAAAATAATAGTATAATGGTAGTATGTAATAATAAGTAGTTAATATTATAATAACATTTTAAATGAAATGCATGAAGTTCATTCGATTTATTGACGTCGTTTCTATAGTTTGAATTGTATAAAACGAGGTCTTTTTAGTCAAGGCGTGTTCCATTCCAACTTTATGGAGCCGACTGATGGATCTAATCGCATCATGACGATCTTGAAAAATCGTCTGCAGCCGGAGCAGCTTGAACTGCTCAGCGCGGCGCTGCGGCGCTCAGAACCCTCCGCGACCGATATTTGTAAACACTTGGGCTTGCGCAAATGACTCAGCTAAACGCCGCCGCCGACAAAACTAGTTGTCGCTAAACATTACCTGCAGCCAATTGTGCACACTAATCATGTTCCATAATTAATACAGATACCTGTGCTGAGCCTCAGCGGCCAGACCACACAGTTGATATTATTAGATTTAGATTTATTTCAGGTTTGAAGTTCAAAAACCTGAAACCATGCCCCGTGTAGGTGCATAAGAGCCGCTCAATGACTCATTCAGCGAGACAAGAGTCTGCTGAGACCCGCGGATAGACCTTAGAGTCTTAGACGCAAGACGACGACGACGACAACGACGACGGGGACCGCGACGGCGACGACTATGTCGACCAAGACGACTACCAAGACGCAGTCGGGTTGAGCATTGCCCTGGTACTGATTTGGAAATCTTGGGACCCCAGATCCACGGAAAAACGCTACAACTGATGCTCGACGGTAGACGCTAGACTGAAAAGGTGCAGCGGCTGCGAGTGGCCCTCGCTATAATTTTCAATTAGCAGCCCGCAAGAGTGTGTACCAAGTACGCAATTAGCCGGCCAACTGCAAGTGAAAATTTATAACAGATCGACTGGCCGGAGGAGCCTGGCAGCACTGGCGTTGGTGCAGCGTCAGCTCGGTGCAACGGCTGCACGGAAACGATTTTGAATGAAGTCCTTTTGGAGCGGTGGCCGGCGTAAATGGAAGTGGAGGAATCCGTCGAAACTATTTCAGGCTCATTTCTGCACAATTCGCAAGTAACCTCCTGGCCCACGGCCTGACCTCATCTGTTTCATGTTGCCGTTTCCTTCTTCAGGTTTCATTTGCTAAGATAGTCGCTTTCTTTGCATTAGACCCGTCATTAGGAAGGTTCTTTATAGTCTTCTGGACCAAAAAGGAATTAAACTTGTTATGGATGTATTCACGCACTCACGACTTTCCGCTCTTCAGGTAGGCCCCCATATTCCATCGAGTGCATTTGCGCCGTCGCTGTCCATTCAAAATACCCTCGGCCGCGCAGATGAATGCCCTCGATGCATATCGATACTCGACTCTGAAGTGGTTAGAAATTGATTTTAGCAATTCCAGCAATGCCTGTCATTCTCCTAAATGGAGTGGTGCAAACGGCGCGGATTCGCTCATATCAGCCTCACATTGTGCCCCGGCTAGGCTGAAACCCTCAAATGAAGTTAGTGATGAGGTTCAGATACTTTAGCCCTCTAATTGAGCATAAACGCTTCTCGTAAACGTCCATGTAGCATTCGATCATTATTCGGTTGTCAGCCCTGGAGCTGGCTATTTTGTTGCACCTTTCGTAACTCTTTTCCCGAAGGGCACCTTTGAACTTTGATTTTTGGAATGCGTATTCTCTTCATCAGACATCATTCCTGTAGGATACAACTAAAAGTCCTATCCAAAGTAGAGATGGCTTCATGATACCACTTAAAATATCGATCTCAAGCTAAATTTATTAAAATATTTATGAAATCATTTCATCAGTTATTTTTCATTAAAGTTTTAAAATTATGTTATGAATTAATTTGTAATGTATGATTCCTACTATTTTCGGTTTTATTTAAAACTACAACGGAGGATATATTAAAATTTGAAACGTTTTTTAACGGAAATATTTCATTTTGCGCATTAGTTAAACTACTGTACAAGTTCTATTAGAGAATTTTAAATTTGTCTTAATATTTAAGTTGTCTATAAAAAAATCCACATCTCTGGTTGCGTTTGATTACTAAAAGGAAACAGAGTTTTAAGAATTTAGTTGTTCTCAAATATTTCGTAATTCGTTGCTCTCAGATTTGAAGATCAAAATATTATCTGTACTGAAATTGTTCTTATGGTATTTTGCTCGCCTAGCAGTTAAAAATTGTCTGGGTCCAATATTTCAAAAACTTTTTAATTCTGTAAAAAAAGAAGAGAGTTCATAAATACATAAGTTTAAAGATATTTGTCTTCTTTCAATGTTTCTTCCAAATGAAAAGTATATTTAAGCCTAATTTCCGCCTAATCTTTTTCAAGACAATAATTTCTGACTGATGTCCGCTGAGTTCGGCTTAGAATACAATTTTGGAATTTTTATAAAAATTAATTAGCACTTAAGGAAAAATTATGTATTTACACAGTCTACATAACTACTCTTAATTAAACTAATATTTGTCGACCAGGACGACTATGTTTGTAGCTTAAGATTGTTCTATGATATTTTAACTTTTTTATATTTTATTCAAGGAGTGATCGCCATCATAATCAACTAAGCGCTTTTGAATGAACGCTGCAGCGGCTTGGAACTTTTCATGTGCAAGAAAACAATTATTCATCTCTCACCGCGAGTGTGGCCCAGAGACAAAACGCGCATACATCCGATGAACCTACGACATGTGTTCAATTAATTTTTCCATTTCCATTTCCATTTTCTCTGGAACAGACCGACATTAGGCTTTCCCGGTGAAATTGATTAATGCACCAGATGATGTTGATACTTTCATATTCATAAGCACCAGGCCCACCAGTGCCGCGGGAACAGAATTTCGCTTTAATTACCGTGAAAATAATGAGTCATCACAGGTAATCCCCGAAACGCAGCCGGTTTGAGGGCTTAGGCCTAGTCCACTTTGCGGGCACGAGACCCTTCACGAGGGCGAGGGTGCAGCTCGGTGCAAGTGAAGATCCACGTGTTTTCTCGTATTTTTGATTACAATAACCCAAATGCATTACGTGCTTTGGGGTGATGTCTGTCAAACATGCAACGAATTGTGAAATATGGGCGAGTCTAGTTATTATAAGGAGTGAGTATAATTTGGCCGGGATCGAAAGGAAAACATCGGTGCTACTGTCCTATGATTACGAGCATAATTTTGAAGCGATAGTATCTCACTAGGATAAATATCGAATTACTTCCGAAAGTCATCCTGCTGAAAAGTTAATAACTACGTCGTACTGTGTATTTGTGGTAGATACATATTCAAGTATATACGTATATTAAAGAAGTATATCAATATAAAGTCCATTAAGTCTATTATAATTTCTTCATTGATTTTAGTCCCATTTGCTCCAATAATTTTGCGAGAGAAAGTATAAAAAGTAGGCGGTTCAAAAATCAATTTTGGTTTTAATTTTGTACATCGTCGGCGAAACATGTGAAGAATAAAATTTGAATTCTTTGCGAAGCTATTTGTGTTAAAGACGATACTCCTCTGCACCGTTTTTTTTTCGTTCACTCAAGACAATCTTATATAGAATTGTCATGAAATAATTGGGATGATTTAAAGCATATATTTTATTATATAACACAGAACTAAAAACTATGACGAAAATTGGTCTCTTTATTTGTAGTTACTGATAAAGCGTTCAATTATCAACATTTTGGACCTTAGTTTAATTAGTATACTTGCAAAACATGATTAAAAGTAATAATTGCAAGTTTTTGATTGACAGCGACATGACGTCAAAATCTATCGTGGGAAATTCATGTGAAAAATAAATTCTAAAATAGACTCCTTTTTTTATTTTTCCATAATTTTAATTGAAGGTCCAATTTGAATTTGGTTTTCACAAGAATTATTATTATTATTTTCTCTGGTTAAGAACAACCTTTTTCTATCGTAATAAATAAGGGAAGTAATTAATAGAGGAGAAGTAAAAATGCAATGAATCCATTTAGCAGTTGACTGCCTCCAAAACAAATTTTTATTTCGATCGAATGCAACAAAGTTAACAATGACAAGATCAAAAAGTTGAATAAATTAAGTTTTACAAAAATTCAAGGAAACGCGCTCTAGCTTACAACTGGAAGGAGCTCTTACAACAATGAGATCCGCGAAGATAACAACTACTTTCGAGGCTGACTAGACGACCGTCGCTTACAACAGGGTTGAACAATATAAAAAATAGCTAGCAAATAAATAGCGAATAAATTACAAAAGGCAATAAGTTAACGCTAAAAATAATTTTTGGTTTCGAATATCTTAAATAACTTCTTAGAAAAGACCGCGTGGTGGCGGTTTCGTCAGAAGACGCGTAAGTCCTCCTTGTACAAAGGTTCCATTGAGTAGTCGTGGCGCGTGCCTGGATTTCCATCAAACGCGATATGATGGTTATCAGAGCTGCTATCGACGATTTGTTTACCTTCTTCGTAATAGGTTTGTCCGGAGTACTCGCTACCGTAGGTGTGACGGGGGCTCGCAGAGACTCCGGGACACCCGCCCTGGAGGTGTTTTCCGAGAAGCGACATCCGTGAAAAGGTTTTTGTGCACGAATTGCAAGAGTACTTCTTCACTTCAGAGTGGGTTTGAAGGTGCGCTCGAAGGTTCGACCGGTCTGCAAAAGCTCTGTGACAGTGCTGGCAGCTGAAGGGTTTCTCCCCCGTATGGGTCCGGATGTGACCCTGCAACAGCCAAGGGCGGGAAAATGCTTTTCCGCAAAGCGGACACTTACAGGGAAGGGTGTGGGTTCTAATGTGCATTTTGAGGGCTCCCAAAGAAACGTAGACTTTATCGCAATTTTTGCAGCTAAACAACTTTTTTACCTGGTTACCTTCGGCTGATGGGCAGTGGAATTGTTGGTGTTTAGTCAGTCCTGAGTATGTGGAGTATGATTTTCCGCAATCTTTGCACTGGTACCTCGGATGGTTGACCAATCTTGAATTGTTGTTCTCCACGTTGTTTTTCGTTTTTACGTACTCCGACCCAGATAAAGATATCGTCTTATACTCAGTCTCAATGGGTCGAATCTCATTAGGGATCGCATGGCACTGTTGGTGTTTTACCAGTCCGGCGTAGGTTGAGTAGCACTTGTTACAGCTCCGGCACTGATAGTATAAGTCATGATTCTCTGTCTCACTAAAATCCTTTCTGTGTTTCTGGATATTTACACTAGAGTCTGAAGGCACTAAAACTTTTTTTTTACTCCTAACACTTAAGTCCTCTGGCTCAGAATATTCTCCCAGTTCGGAAGGGTTTGAGCTGTACGATATGTGACTGGATGAAGGCGATAGCATTAGATGATCGGATCCTTGTACATTTTGATGATCTTGATAGTGAATATCTCGGTTAATCACGTTGTTGTTGAAGTTTCTGTAAGGGTTTTTGAAGAGGTTCCGGTTGTCGATCCTATTCGACATGAAGACTGGTGGTGATACAGATTCTTCCCTTTGTTCTATCGGGTTTTTAAAAATGTTGTGGTTGTTTATTTTATTCGAGAAAAATATTGGTGATACAGCATCTTCTCTTCGCTCAATAGAAGTAATTGAACTTATTCTATTTGATCGTGCTTCTAATGATACTCGTTCGTAGTTATTTGAGTTGATTCGCAGTTCTTTTCCATACCAATTATTATCCCGATTCTCGTTTTGATTATATTCCTCTTCCTTGATCGATGGTAATTTTGATTTTGTAAAATCAATAGCTCCACCGGACCCCCATTCGGTTCTATACCTCCGCTTAGCGCTGGAGAGGTCGACCGGTGCGTCATCTGTAATATCAAGATCTCCATTAAACTCCACCCCGCATTCTCTCGAAACAATCGACAAATTACCATTTTCATGCTCAACTTCCTCCTTAATGACATAAATAGGTCTTTTTTTAAGCGGGCAGTTGCTGTAGTCGTTTCTCTCCATAACTGACATTCGCCTACCGTAACTCTTTTTACCCGCCTCATACGACACCTTCGCGCAGTGATTCGCGTATACGTGTTTTATATCGTATCAAATCGAAAAAATAAAAATAAAATGATCGTGTGTATGGCTTAGCAAACTATCATCAAGGCAGTCAAACCTTGAATGCCATAAAATGCACGAAAAAGTAATCATATATATATACGGCCCCCTCCAGTCGACGACGCGATCGCGCACGTGGCATTCATCCAATTACTGCCGAGATTTGCAGTCCCCTTCTTGAAGCTTTGTTATTTTACCTGATCGCTGGGTGGAGTCGAAAGGTAGTTAAGAGAACGCTTCTTACAAAGTGGGGGAACAGGTGTGCAAAACGTGAAATCTCGTTCCGTTTCTTCCTGGTTCCGCATACTCCGGTTGTTCCAGTTTTTAAAATCACAGTAACCACCGAACAGCGGAGAAAATTCTCCCCGAGTGTGGTGATCGTGGCACGGCGACGATCACGACGACGACAACGACGCCGCCGCCGCCGCCGATGATGGTGACGATCGTGGGGTTCGAAGGCCCCAGCATAGAAATTTTTTGGCGGGACTGGCTACCACCAGTCGAGCCACGGCTAGGTCTGATGCATGATCCGCGGATGCTGCGCGTTTTTGCCCAGGTAAGCTTCCTCACAAAGTATGCCACCGGCAGATGTTTCTTGGGCGGTGATCGTGGAGGTAATCGCACACTATGGGCTTGATTTTTGGTCGAGATCAACCCCTCGTGGGTTTATTGTTCTACCCCTCGCAATTCGATTGATCTTGGCTAAAGGTGCGCTACACAGATGTTTCGCTCAAAATGCTTAGATCGAGCGGTGATCATGCCAAGTACCATGGACCAGCTTGGCCCAGCCTCGCATGCACTTTCGACGCAAGTGACATGTGCCACTTTTGGTGTATTTGTTGCACAGCTGCGCTCGTCTGCACAAATTATGTAGCGATTTATTGGAGTTGAAAGCATAATAATGCCTCCATAACTGATTGTTATAAATGTGATTGCAATTTAATTAGCCACCATTAAGTTGTTTATCCGATTAGGGGGTTAAAAGCTTATTATGAATTAATCTAGAAGAGACCTTCTTTACAAATAATGTAAGCTTGGATTTATATAATTAATATTGCAGGACTGAACCATATATACATATATTTTGAGGTCATGGAAATTGTAACGTTCACAATTTGTTTTCAACATTCTTAAGCGAATATTCTACTTTAAAAAGTTTTTAAAATATATTGAATTTTTTGAACGTATTATATGTACATATATTTGTTTGAATTTTCCCCAAGAAGTTTATTCAGAAACTTAAATTATTTTAGATTCCAGGAGCATGCAACTTTCAATTTTGAAACCAATTTCTCTCAAATTTGCTATTATTTATACGTAAATGGTTATAGGTCGCTGTTCAATTATTATTTTTATTATCTCTTTTAAGGCTTAATTCATTCGTGACATAACGTAAATAATAAATTAAAAACATAAAACCTATTTTGTACGTTAAAGGTTTAAAATTGTCTCCTCCATATAGTTTACTGATGTCAATATTTTACTTTATTTTAAATACACAGAAACAGATTAATCTTTAAAATTTTCATTTTTAATAGGTACAAATTATTACTCATGGTAAATAGTAAGCGTATTTGAAAATATCCCTTCAGAGTTGCACAAAGGACCAAGAAGTTTTACTAAAAGTCCGAATCCTTTATCTAAGAGTGTAATCAAGTAAAGCTACTTAATTTTATCTGTCCTTTCTCTATAGAGCAAATATTTTTATGTCTCCGTTTAATTAACTTGTCGCGGCGATTATCTGCCCACGAGTGCAGGGCCTATTAAATTGAATTGATATTGAGCTATCGGCGACCGAAATAGGAAAGCGATCGTTCGCTGCAGCCGGCGGTTAACAATGGTAATGACAAATGTTTTAACTGTTCGGCGCAGTGCTTAATATCAATAACAATTCATAAATGGAGTAACTACTATACGCTTGATTAAATCTTGATTCCACCGCGCTGGAGCCGCCTTCTACGGGATGAGAAATCGCGATCGTTAGCTGCATCGGAAAGTGTAATACCTTCGAAAACCTCTTAATAATGCGACGCTGCTGCGTACAATCGGCTCTGCGGCCAGTTTACATACCCTCAAGTGTTTTCTGGCAACTGCTGATTATGAAAGATCTTTGCGAATTGATTCTCTCCCAGAGCTGTGCGAAACTTAATTTTTCTTCTCGAATGCAGTTTGTGGGCTCCTCGCGTGCAAATAAATGCCCTGGGCAGAAGACAAATGTATAATTAAAAATAAGGGGCCAAAATTGATTTCTTCTTATATTATACCTCAACAAGAAAATATTAAATGAATAAACCGGAAAGACACTTTACAATTGCAGGAGCAATTGTCGCAAAGTGCACTACCTAACAGAATAAAAACGAACTTGAAGTATATGTACCATATATCCTGATGGAAAAGTGGAAGTAGTTATTTCTAATATCTTTTTATCGTTATTTCTGATTGAAATCAAAGAAAACAAAAATTGAATAAATAATAGGAATTTAAAATACTAAAAATTTACACAAAAATATTTTGACCTTTGTGACACATGGAATATTTCAACAGTTTACTTTATGTCCTGATAGGTAGAACTTAAGTAATTATTTGAAAAGTTTTCTAATTTAAAGCTAACATAGAACCGCCAAAAATTACAATTTTAGGACCTTTTTTCTATTATTATATTATATCACATTAAATATATAGATAACGCCATTGAATTTTGTACTAAACGATTCTTCTTGGTGTTAGTTATATATCTATATACAAAAGCATAAAAAGATCCTTTATAACATTTTACCAAATTTTATGTCAGATAGATAGTTAATATTTTGGTTTTATTTCCTCGAATTTTTGTCATATCATTCATTTTTAGTACTATTTACCAATTTTTTTTACAGTCTTAATAATCATTATGAATTCTTGATGTTTAAATTCGATCTTCTAAAATAAAATAAAATTCGTATTTTAACAAATGAAATCAGAGAAGGCTAGGACTAAGGCAGGATCACTTGTTTTCGGGAGTATTTCTCTCCAAGTGAACGTTTCATTCGTTAAGAACATTTTGGGCGCATGAATAATCCGCGGTCAAGTGATTTACCGCCCTCGAATTAATTTGCATACAATTCCGCTCCGCTGAATTATTTATGTAACAACTCACAAATCACCGGTGGTGCCAAAACGACAAGTGTCCGTATGACTAATTCCTGATTTGTAAAGCTCGGTGCTCATATACCACACTCGAGAACAAGTTTTGGCACCACCAAGTTGAACGCGTTCTGCCCTGCGGCCGCGGTCGTTCCACATTCGTCGCGCACCGCGCAATCCGCGAATGGTCCAGATCTGGAGCTGGAGCCGGAGCCTGGAGCTTTCCTCTATTATTTTCGGACGCAGAGGGTTAGTTGCCGGGCCGGACTCGTCAGATTTCAACATAAGTCCACCCAGAGGTCTAAGCGCCATGGACTAGTTTTTCCGGTGCTGGATTTTCTTAGAATGAATCATTTTGGGGTACCTATCGCCAAGTGTGGTACTCCGTGGAGCAGTGTTGTTGTCTATGCGCAGCCAATCGCCATAAATTACGGCTGTCTGGCTTCAATATGAATTTTCAACTAGTTTTAAACTTCCACGGCAGTCGTTGACACGGCCGCTAAATGCACTCTCCGGCGAGACCGAAATATTGACCGGAAGGAGTGAGCATCGATCTGGCGGATTTATTGACTCTACTCAAAGACAGGGTCCCAAATTTTGCAATTACTTTACGACTTATTATTGAAAATTCGTTCTCTCGAGGCGAAAGATGTCAATATCTCGAATTGATTACAATGTTTGCCTTAATGTTCCCGCGGTGAGGCGTCCCAAGCCCCAATCTCCAAAATAAGCCCGAAAAGAATATTTTTATCTTCATCCTTCCTTAAGAGTTCGCGATACAAATTTCACCTTCTCCCAAGTTCAAGGTGAATCTGATCAGAGCTTTCCGAGGCGAAACCTGGCCGCCACTTGGCGCTAAAATGGGGTACCTACTTCTGCGAAACCGCTGACCACTTCAGCGCATATTTACTTAAGCCCCGGCCACAATGTCGGCGGCAGATTCAGGAAGTTTTACCGCGATCATTTCGCAATGGGACAAATGTTTGCTGGAGCATTTATCGCGGCGGTGATCAACCGTGCCGGACTGGGAGTGGCAAACAAAATAGAGGACTTAATCCGCTTTAGGCCAGAATCCAGAGGTTCATTAAATTAGCGAGCCCTCTTAATTGCCGCTAAAGTCGACTATGCCAATTTATTAATGCAATCAAATGTAATAAATGCATCCTTCTTTGTTCACGCTCAAAACGTTGCCATTCGGGATAATCGTTAAGAAGAGCTTATAATCAATTTCGCTATCTCGTGAACCTGTCCTCCGTGGAAATACGCGTTGGTGGCTCCTCGAAAGACGACTTAGTTGCACGCCGCAAAGAAAGGCGGAGAATGACGGAATTGGACGCAGCGCGGCGCAAAAGCGTTGGTTATGCGCTCATTTACCGGCATTAGCAACTGGTCGTGTGAGCGATTTCTTTGAAGTAATGAATTGAATTTATCTGCGGGCTAACTCCTAAATTGAATCCATGGTAAGTTAAAATTGTATTTTATGAAAAAGTATCACGTACAAGATACAGGTGCACATGATGCAACGGTTAATGAGCAGCCCCCTTACTGACCCACTTCGGGATTTCTTATTACTATTGCTTTTTCTCTCGATTTTTATTACCACAATTAAGAAGGTCAGATACAGTCATTTTTGTTCATCATGGTTAATAAAGAAAAAGTTATGAAGAGTTCAATTATATTTAAAGCAGAAGCCCATTTTAATAAATCAAATCATGACGCACTTTTCTTATTGTCATTTAAGTGCTAACTCTAGAGATAATGTAAAATTTAAATGTACCTCTCCCAGTATCAGATTAAAAAGTTCTAAGTTACAAAAATTTCTATTTAAATATTTCTCCATTTTTTTAAGCAGGTATAATCTAAAAATCTTTTTCTTAAAATATCCTATTCTACGACTTTATAAAATATCCGAAGTAAATCTTCGATAATAGTCGTCAATTTTTGATCAATTTTGATCTTAGTGAGGATTTGAGTGGGGGTGTGATTTACTATTTCAAAACTTTTTAGTTTGCATCAAAATTTTTTCTTTGAAAAGAATAATATTTAAGTTCTTGAGTAAAATTCACACCTTATTATTATGCTGTTGGAACGATTGGATGACAACGTTATAAAAGGCGAATTATCTAATTCAGAATTTTATCCGATTATTGAGAAAATTGCATAAAATAAAAGTTATGTATATACCCCTTTTCTTAATGCAACAAACGCAGTAGATAAACATTTTTCATTCACTCACGTTTCGCACTCCTTTCAAGTGGGATATTTATTGTCCACGAAAATGTCCAGAGCGAACCGCACTGGGACGCAATTGTGCCACTGTCAATCACCCAAAAAGGGTTAGAGCTGTGTGGCTAATTTCTACGCTTTTAAGTAAACACGTCCGCCATTTTCCCGTCGATTAAACAGTTTTACGGTGCATTGAGGTGCAGCGGCTGTGCCGCAAGTGACGCTGTATTCTGACCATTGTTAGCGCTGAAATCGAAACCGCAACGGACTTCTTAGAACTAATGTGCACCTAAATCTTCGCCGGTACGGCGGTTTGTTGTCCAGTCCGATCAATAAAGATCGGCCGCGGGACAGTAGCCGCCCTGAGTGTTGTGCAACGATTCTGATTCAGCGATCAATAGAGAAATTAATTGAAATAACTCGTCGAAAAGTGGAGCACTTTAACAGCACTTAGCCCAATGTTCCTGTCTGTCTGGAGGCAGCAGCCCCTGACAGGTAGTGCGAGCACTGCACGACGCTTTTTTCGCGCAGCCCCAGCCCGAAATGCACTTTATATCCAATTATATGATTATAAATAGATACATAAATCTCAGGTCCGGTATCGTAAAATCAGATATAATGAGAGGTGTTTATGTGGCCATTCCCGGTGGCTCAGCTGCTAATGCTGCGATGTAATTGAAATCACAGCCAGCACGGCACACAATCACCAGGTTAGTGCGCCCGAGCAAGTGGCCACCTTTCTATGACGGAAAAGTGCAGCACCCGTAATAGATTTGGAACAGCTCTCACGTGTAATTCAGATATGTCGCGACCATCGTCGCCCGGTGGTCAGTGCTCCACCAGGTGCGGGAGTTCGACTGCGTTTCGCTCTTAACAAGATTTTCGATTAGGCGCATTTTGGTTACCTTCTTTTTTTACGTTGCCTCGCCAGCCGCTTTTTATGCTGGTCCTTTTGCCGTTTCACGCTGTATGCTCCCAATTCAGTGGAAACGACCATTGGGCAACGCAGTCTCAGTTGAATAAACAAAGTTTCCTGATTCTGCGCCGTTTGTCCGCCTGATCGCAACCAATTGCTCTGTATGCTCAGATTTCAGGCGCGCAATTGCACTGGCCGTGCGCCGACTGCAGCATAATTAATGCAAGCAGCTCAGCGAACACTACTCGCTTCTGTTAACCACCGCACCAACACCTAACCTGCGATGTTCCGCATTTAATTCCCCGCCACAGGACAAAATTCGCCTAATTATTTGTAAATGAAAGAAATTGTTTCCCGCTATTTAACACCTTTCCTAAATATGTAAACTTTATCACTATCATTGATTTACATAAATTAAATGTTTGTTCTTTAATTGGCGTACGTTTATTTTGCAGTTTACCTATGTGTTTAGCAAAAAACATAGTTAAATACTACTTTCACTACAGGCTATCAAAATCTACTTTTGGGCTTAACAATTGAAGCAAAGTACTAATAGCAAAATGGGATTTTCCAGAATTGATAAAAATTCAATAGCAGCTTTCGAAAGCATATGACTTCAGGTATTTGAAAAATGTTTGCATTGAAAAGTATTCAAAATATTGAAAAAGTTATTAAATTTTAAGAAAAAGGTTCATTTTTTGACGTTATATATCCCATCGTTTTTAAATTTTTAAATCTATCATTATATTAAAATAATCCTCGCTTGAGATTTTAGTATTTAGTAAGTGGTTTATGCGTGTACCTAATTAATATTTTCTAGTAACTTGTATCTTGCTATTTAAAGTTCTACGGGAGTAATCAGTAAAATAAAACTTTGAGAAAAATCAATAGTACTATTATAAATATAGCATAATGGATTTTCAGATATGCAAATGGGTGGAAAATAGAAGTTAATTGGAATTTTCAAAGTAAGAAATCCCAAATTTAAGAGATTTTCACTAGAATCTAGCATTTAGGATTATTGATTTCAATATTTTTGTTTTGTTTTTTTTTGTAATAAAATATATAGTACTAGTTGCAATTTCCATATAACCACAGATTAACTTGAGTTTCAAAAGCCTGACAAATGTATGGTTAAATTGACTTAAAAAAAATCCCAAACTAGAAAGTAATGAGGAGTGTGTGTTTTCTCAAAATTTGAACCTTGGCTCTAGGGTCTCCTAGATACAATTAATAGATATTATGTGAACTGCTAACGAAGACGATAAAGTTATAAAATATAAAATTGTTTTCAATAAGAGAGTTAGAGTTAAACGACCATTTTAAACTGCCATGGTGGCCGCAATTAGGTACATTTACCCCAGAGCGTTCTTCACTCCATTGAAGATAGGCAGTTAAAAGATCTTCGCACTTCCCGCTAAGATTCAAATGGGAATTCCAGAGTCAAATCTCAGAATTCCTCCCGTGAATCTCGAGGGCACGACTTGTCTTGAGGAGACCTAGAAACGAGATATTTCGCGAAAGAGCCGGTTCGGTATAGCACCCATGTGTCAAAAGAACGCAGCAAAACGTTTTAATTCAGGCGTTCAGACAATAAAACTCCTATACCATTATCAAAGCGATCTCCTCCCACACCTCCCATTTTATAGGCGCTCTAATGGCTCTCCCCGCGCAGCGCGGTGCAATAATTTCCGACGCGAAAACGTGATCAGAATGAGAGAAATAATAGACTGATGCTGATATGACATGATGACCCAGAAACCGCCGAGATAATCAGATTGCAGCAGGTAAAATTTAAGCACGGCTGAAATGGCAAACAAATAAAATCCCACGAACTTGAAATATTGCGCTATGATTTCTGTGGCGTCGGCCAACGCGCGGCGACGTATCACCGCCGCGGCGCGGGCCCCGCGACTCACCTATGCGCGGTGTGGTCAGCCCGACGAGGGGCGCCCCGGCGGCGACGCGACACTAAATTTTATTCAAACAGGTGAACTCGCGCGAACAAGTGGGAATCAGTTTTAGACACACAATAAAAGTGGAACCTGTTTGGCGCAGTGTGACAGCCGCGGTCATTAATAATGTCCGATCGTGAGGCCTTCACTTAGCAGTTCCGTTAATGTTATTCAATTAAATCCCGGAGAAATTGATTTTTACACATCAATCCCTGGGGAATGGCGAGCAGGCGTGAATTTATCGATGCTGGGAGATGCCTCGCTTTTTTTTCTTGTCCTCTTATCTGAGCTCTGACTTTCAATTCAGCTGGAATCACGATTGCCTCGAGCATTTCGCTTAATTGCGGGAAATTTTCGCAAATAAATTATCCATTAAGGGGGCAGATGAGTCAATTTGTCCCGAAGATATCACTAAGAAGTAGAGTCGAGTTAATTTGTGAGATTTTGTATGATTTTTATTTTATTTCCTCTGAATTTCGCTTTGGAAGTACGAATTTCTTACTTTAGAGAGGTGTTTTATTGAGGTAATAAAATTAACAAAATAAAATTTGGATAATAATAGGTATAGGCAGTTAAGAACTATTATAGATAAGTATATGTATGTATGTATCTATAAGATGTCCCAAAAAGAAACGCTCAAACGAAAACAGATGACTAACTCATCCTCATAATTGGTTTAATAAGCCTAATTTAGCTTAAATACAAAGTAATGCAAAGAGATTTTATACTTAATATTTATTTTAATACATATTTAACAACATACTCGTATATTGTGAAAAAAAATTATGAAATCATAGTTCATCAATATCTCTCACTTTATCAAAACTTAGAAAAATATTATATTTTTCAATGATATTTGCAGAAACAGGCTATTTGAGATTTAGCAATTCATTTTTTGCAAGCTGCTAAACTTGCAGCCTACAGAAAAAAAGTCTGCTACCCTCCAATTTGACCAATACTACTACCAATGAAATTCTATTATTCTCTCAGCTTGCACCTTTCAATTCCTGTAACGGATTTTATACCAAAGCACTATATACCTGCGAACACTGTACCAAACACCAATTGTGGGAACCAAGCAAATCCCTTTCAAGGATAGCACAAAACCGTGCCCATCAACCCTCCAGGATCACCCTCCATTTTCGACCTCATGCCCTTGAACAGAACGGAAGGTTCTTTGGGAAAAGTTTTCAGTAAAAATGGTGGTGCTTGGTGGTGCGCTGTTGCTTCCTCGCACCAGCCAAATGTGTGCAACTTTGACAGTCCACGGTGGATTTGGTGGATGTAAACTTCCCTTCTAAAAAAGGGGCAACCATCAAGTGGTACCGGAACAAGTCCTGGTAAAAAGTGGTACTTGATGCTTCGGATGATGGGACTACTGAGAAGCAAACGCGAGAGGGTAAAGAATATAATTTAGAAGATGTAAATTATTCAAATTACTCGAGAACTGGCAACATATTGTTCGTCAGTCATTGGAGTGGCAATTGTGCGAAATTGGTGGAGGGAGTAATTTTTGAGAAAACAAATGATGATGATGATGAACGATTTGGATTATATATGTAGGCTTTCGGAAACATAAAAATAGTAATAAAATTATTAAATTACCAATTAAATGTCTGAATACAACTTACTGTTTCCTGTACTTAATAATTGGTTATGACGAAATGGTTTTTACCAAAGTTAAAACGTCAGTCAGTCTCTTTAAGTTTTACAACTCAAGAAGCATCCATTAATTTTTTGCAACTTAGTTTGTAATTTCTTGGGAAAAAATAATCTCCATACAGATATTTAATATTTAATCTAATTAGGTTTTTAAATGGAAAACTTTGTTAACTGCTTTAGTTTTATATGTAAAGGATATTCTGCCGAAATTTCAGATTCCTATATCCAACTTGTGAAAGAACAAAAAAAATAAAAGTAAAATAATGTGAAGACAATTTCTCATATAGCAGTATTTAGTTGAAAATGAAGTTTCCTACAAAAAATGTCTTCGCATAAACATTAACGTACAAATGAACTTTAATGTGATACGATTACCTTGAAACTACTAGATTTACAAATTCAGTAGTAGGTATTGTTAACAAAACTTGAATGAAAAAAAGTTAAAAATAATCTATAATATATGAAAATGTTCAAGGATTAACTTAATTTTATAGTTAATCAGGGAATAGGGAAAAGTATTTTAATAATGTATGATTGTTATCACATTAAAAAAATAGTTAAAGAAATTTTTAGTTAATTTTTTCCTCAATTTAGATGCAAGTAGGTAATACAAAAGCAAAAATGGATAGTATCCAAATCACTGGCTAAAAATGACTAAGTTCATTAAATGGCGTACGTGAAAGTTGTCACATCTAAGGGATCTAAACAAACATTTAAGTTACAATGTTGCATTATTCGTATATCATCCGAACTTGACAAGCTGGACCACTTCCGAAAAAAGCAAAAAAAAGAACGAACCGTGGGTCTGTCGGCGAAGTACCATCGACGAAAACTTGTTTGCCTTTTAAACCCTATTAGGTGCGGGCAATATGGTCTGCGTGCGCGTTGCACAATGGCAGCATATTCCGCGCTCGAAATGCACCCCAATAATTATCCTGGGCGCATTCACTTCCTTCTTCCGCAATAGACTCTAACCCCCCGGAGGATTATCAAATTTCCGAGAGGTCGATGCGATGCCAGCCGTCGCCGGTGACAGGCTACCGCGCACCGGTCCTGGTCCTGGTCCTGGTCTATTCGCCTCACTTGATTTATCCCGTGGGATGATTTTATGTCACTTGAATTACAACACCGAAGCAGCCAGAATGAAGTGCCGCACCATTGCAGCTAGGGCCGGCACCCGTATTTGCACAGGGTCCTTTTGTTTGCCGTGGGTAAAATTTTGGTGTAAATTTCGGAGGGAGTCACCCTGTGCGGTGTCCAGTTCAGAGATTCCCACAATCATCTGCAGAAGAGTTTTTCCGTGTGAATTCGATTGTTTAATTGAGCCGAAGCCTGAGGGAAAATTCAAATTCAATACGCCTAAATAATCAAGATGTGGTCAACGTAAGGGCCATTGCATCCCTGGAAAACGGAACTGATTTTTTATGAATATATTCCATTTTTATGAAAAGAGTTTACAGCATCACTAAAGTATCCCAGTTTTTTTCAGCAGGAGATTATTAATAGTAATTTTAATAATTTAGCAATATACATATTCCAGAGAATGCAAACAAAACTTTTAAATAATAAATAGGAGAATATAACAAACTTTAGAATTATTCTTCAAATTTAACTTTTAAATAATCCATATAGTGCAATTATTTGTATAGTGAAACATTTTTGAAACTATTATGTATATATGTACCGTCCCTCATTTCATATATATATATAGACAACGGCAAGGGTTGTAATTTTAAGAAAATTTTTATACAACAATATCCACTACTACTAATTAATATGATTACCTCTATTTTAAAAAAGGAACACATTAAGTTTATGTTCTCGTTGCAGATCTTGATAAAACCTAGTCTAAAGTGACGGTCATTTGTCTTTCCCGAAATATTTAACTTTAAATTTTATAGAGTGACACATATTTACAAATTTTTGGAATTTGTATTTATAACAGGAAAGAGTTTGCAAAATTTTGAAGGAAAAAAACATTTTAGATGATGTTAAAGCTCAGCTAGACTTTATATTTTTTACAAGATAAAAATTAAATTTTAGATATGTTCATAAACTAATTTCGTACTATAGGAGGTAGAGTATGGTTTTCACAAAATGGTTAACATATTCACGTACATAATTTTTTAATTATATGCATCTATAATATACTAAATGACTATTTCTACAACTAGTGGAATAAGTCTAAAAAAACTATGCTGGAGACAGTCAACCAGCATTTCCCATAATTGCATCAGGAAATTTATACCAGGAAAGAGTCCCGTATCATAATTTAAATTGACGCCGAGAAAATTTGAATGCAATTAGTAAGAGCGTAAATCCCAGGACGTGTCGGATGTAATTTACATTAGAAGAGGTTGAAGCAGGAGGCACAAAGACCGGAACTAATGCTCCTTCCGAAAAGCCCGAAAAGAAATGATCAACATGTGTGCTCCCGATGATTCATGAAAATCAGGTCGGACTTCCCATGGCATTGTGAGAAGATCCGGTTGTATCTGTGCTCGTTATACCGTCAAAATAAAGGAATTACCATAAAATATTCAGGGAGCGGGCTCCGGGTTCCGATCTCGAGTCGAATTAATTCCTGAGACGACACAATAACAGTTCCATGCACTTATTCCGTGGAAAGGAATTCATAAGGTGCGCAATAAGGGGGCTAATCGCGCACTTCAGTCGAATTATTCAACTTGCCGCGCACACCAGCCACATCCTGTGCGTCGTCGTCGCTCGCCCATTCGAGGGGCTTAATGAAAGGCTCGGCGGGGCCCGGTGTCGCATTTAATAAAATATTATCGCGGGGCTTCAGGTTAATCCAGTCCCGATCCTACGGGAAGCGTCTGGACTCCGGGGCCGCGGGCAAATCTATGCAAATGGCGCGCTCTGAAAGGGTCTTATTGTCGCGTCTTGAAAGCGTCCAAGACACTTTCGTGTTTGCGTTGCGATAACCGCCGCGCATCCACATGCCCGCGATCCACCAAAGCCGCGATTGTGCGCGGTCTGCACAGGTTCGTCAAATATTGAAAGGTGATCGGCGGCGCAGGGATCCCGACTTGTCAGTTCTGGAATTGACAAATTTCCTGTGATAGCGATATTTGCATAATCCGGAACCTTGCGCAGGCCGCCTTCTACCCGCTTCAGTTTGCTTAGACGCACTATGCGGCAGATAAGTGATTTATTTATTTTTTACCTTTTTGTATCTAAATAGGTTCGTTTTCAATTTACGGCGCTTATCTCTGCTGGCTAAATATTGTCCAGGTGCTAGGGCTTTTCGGGCGATTATTGCGAATTATTGGGAAATTTTAATTTTCACTAGAATATATAACGATTCGAGCCGTTAGAAAGTTTTTTATACTGCACGTTTTATCTTATATTTGTTTTACTTTTACAGTACATACATATAGCGCCATTTCCCTTTTTATGCTGCATTTACTGCTATGATGCAAGCTATTATGACACATTGCGTAATTATAACTTACAATTCAGATACTTTTCAGTTTTCAAACTTTTCGACTACTTTAGAGTGGAAGGTTAAGTAGATACACACAATGCTTAAGAAGAAATAGATGGTAGACCAAAATTCGTAAAAATTTTTAATAGTCCACAAACTTTTAAAATAATGTCTAATATTTGCAAAATTATTTTCTTCTTAAAAAAAAAATATGAATCGAATGTTGAAAATACGTATTATTACGTCTTAAGATTTCAGAAAAATTCATATTAATAAAAAGAGTCGTCCTTAGATTTGGAACAAATCCTGTTCTTGACCAACATTATATTTGCAGTAATAAGCCCAAAGCCTAGGTTTGACTTACAAGACCGAGACCAAAATCATGCGGAACATAACCACCACCGAAGCCAAGTTTTTCAAATTAATATGATACACATTGAAAAATTAGAATACAAGCATTTTCACATTTAATAAATACGTCTTACATCCAAATGGAATCTTACAATAAAATTAGATTTTTATAAGGGTGTACCGGGAGAAATTAAACCGCGGAAACTTTTTATTTTTATTTCCTAAGTAGTAACCATTTTTCATATACGTTGGCATCTAGTCTAAAGAGATCCTTTAATTTAATTTTTAGGTAGTTTTGAACATTATCATGTTGAAAAATGGAGTTTTGGTTAAAAATTGTGAAACGAAAATAAAATTGTTACCAACTTTTATATAATAACATCTCTGAATTTTTCAATGGTCTATTTTTCTATAAGTATGAGTCAACTCATGATAAATTGAATTTATATAAAATCCGAACATAAAGGAAGTAAATTTGAGTGGTGAACCCCCTATAAGAACTGATTTACGAACCGACCATCTGAAGATTGCGTTAAATTTTTTGCCCTTTCGCCTTTAATTACTATTCTAGTTCCTACTGCACATAGCACCGGGTCCCAGCGAACAGCTGTGCAGGTTTTTTCTTGGCCTCCGAAAATCTTACGCGCGAGGGGCGAACCCAAGAAAAACCCGGGAAGAGTGACTCGGTGGTGTAACAACTGCGGGGTCATTACGAAACCTCCTCGCCCCGGCTGCTGCATGTGCACTTCTATTTCCTATTTTGGTTGCTGCCATGTACACCATAATTCAAGATCTTCCAGAATCCCGGCTTTCACTTTTCAAGGGGTGCGTCTTACTTCCCACTGAAAGATCCAATTGACAAGGTGGGTTCGTTCCCCCTGGATTTTGTGAAATATTAAAAATGAGGGCTAAAATCTGTTGTCTAGAAATGTTCGAGGAGTCAAGAAACGTCCAGGTGTTCTTTTCGTCTTAAAGATGTTTCACCCCTAACCTTTTGAAGCGATACTTGTAAGGGGACAATTCTTAAAGGAGTTGCAAATATTTCCGCAAGAGTAGTCGATCCGACGAAGATCGTTTCGAACACCTTGCGAGTTTTTGTGGGGGAAATCTCTGATTAATGATCCACGATAGCAGATGTTTAGGAGTTTATGGCACGCGACAAATATTTCGATTTCAATATCTTGCTTTTCTAGATTTTTAATGTGGGTGGCGGAATAACATAATTTTTGAGCTATTTTCAAAAATTGTTTGATTCGGCAAATAATAGACAACATTTCAAGTGAAAACCAATAATGTTTTATTACTACCATATTAACGTAACTAGAATTTCGCGAGGAAAAACAAGTAATAGTAATAATATTTGTTAAATAAAGCATTACAAAATATACCTATCGTAATATTCTAATATTATTATTTTATATATAAGAGAGGAATTTCTCTTAAAAAAATAGCCAAAGTAAATTTAAAAACCTGGCTTGTTTGATTTGTCTACCAAAAAATTAGTTTGGTGTAATCAAAATTTGTAGTTTAGAGAACCAAAACCCACAAATTACTTCAACAAAGTCCTAAAAACGAATTGTTTGATGTAAATTTTGAATTTGTTTTTAAATTGATTGTAATAGGACTAACGTACGAGGACATTTTTCACAACGATTTTAATTCTAAGCCGCTCGTCATTTTAAATCTGCACTATTCGCTGTAATAGAGGAGTGCTAATTTTCGGTTATTATCAGAATTGATTCTTTGAAATTACTAATTTTGAGTAGCATTGGAATAATTTTTAAAAAGACCTTAAATCCAAACCTCTTCATTATTTTTAAACTGATTATAACACTAACTATTGGATATATTATTTTATAATTTTCAGCAAGTTTTCCAATTTTTTGGTAATTTCTAGTTTTCTTGTGCAGTGCCATGGTTGAGATTAAATTAATAAAATTAATTTATTTTTCATAACCAAAAACACGCTACGCTGAAAATGTGCCAAGTCTGCATGGTATTTGCTAAATGCAATCTTTATTTTTGACTCTTTTACATAGTGTTGTTTTCTCAGTGTACAATTCGATTTTAAGACTAATTTGGGATTTGTGCTAAGCACCACTATTAAGAATTTTATCAAGCATGCGTTTCACTCAAAAATACTTCACTTCAGAGCCGTGGAATGCCAAAATCAATTTGAATGCCCGCGAATCGCGAGAGGTGCTCTTCCCCGTGCGACGGGCCTTATTACAGCCGAGTGGTCGGGCCTGAGCTCGGTTCTCAAGCGACGAGCCCTAGGGTGAGATACAATTAAACTCTCGTGATACGGCGATCATCGTAACGATCTACAAAGCGCGGTCCAGAACCTATCCTCCCGGCCGGGCTCCTCTGATGGTCCCTCAGAGATGGTCAAGTTCATGAATTTAGATCTAAATCAGGTGTAATAATTCTTTTGGAGCCGTTCCAGCCAAACAACAGTTCAAATGTTATCTGTACGTATTCACGATTTTTGATTGATCGTGCATTATAAACTATAAATTTATCGTGATACATTCGGGCGATCAGGAAAACAAATCAAACGCAGATCGCTCGGCGAGGCGCATCGCATCGCATCGGCTGTCCCTCGTCGGGCCGCGATCCTCCTCAACGAAAGTAATTGAATTAGGGACGATGATCGCACTTCTGGCGATTTTCGGTCGACGGAGTCGTTCCCCAGATCTTATCTGACCCATGAAGTTTTAACGGCTCATTTTGCTATGCTCAAGACGACTACGAAATTACTAACGAACTAATCAAAGAAAGGCGGAAAACGTTTGCATTCCGGGAAGAGATTGGTATATCTGGATCTTAGATCGCTTTAGAGGTTTCTAAAAGTCTCGTTTCTTATATACGCTTTTGGGACGGTCGTGTTGCAGAAGAAATCTGTCAAAAATGCTTTTTGAATTAGAAAGCGTTTTCTATTTTAAACTTTGTTAAGTTTTTGAATTTAATTCTCTCAAACCACTCTTCTTTCAAAAAGTCCTTTTGACTAAAAAAGGCCCATAAAAATAATATGTGCCATTAAAGATTTTTAATGCTCTTATAAACAAAACAAAATACATATAAGTTAATTATATTCCATTGCACATATAGAAGTTCTTCTGCAACTTAAATGATAATTAGAAAGTTACCCTAAATAATCAGTGTCCTTAATAAAGTCAATTGCAAATTTATTTCAGTTAAAAAATAAAGATTCAAGAATTTCAAACACATTTTTCATGAAACTATATTTTGCAAAAAACCATTTAGTTTTGAACATATATTTCAAGAATTAGCGAAACAATTTTCATGAATAATTTTCTGAGAAAACAGAAGAAAATTATCTACACTGTGAAAAGATTAGTTGGGCTATATGATTGATTGCTTAAAATACTAGTTACATAAATCGAACGCATCCAATAAATTAAGCTGAAATGGCTCAATTAATGTAACACACACATCAGGGTTAAATTAACTCTGAGGGTTTCCCACCTCCCCCGAAGGTCCTCAATGTTCCCACCATAATGAAACCTATGCCAGTGACATGCAGCATATTTTCTGGTCGCGCGGACTCCACCCTTCGCAAATTAAATTAAACAGGCAATGTCAACAAGAAGTTAAACCATAGGGCCACCGAGTGACACCAGCACTTGCTAAACGCACCCTTTTTTCCTTCTGCCGGGCACGTTCCACACCCTCATTGTCCTTAAAAAGCTGCACGTGACCCACACGCATCGTCACAGTGCATGCAAGTGAATTTCCGATTTCGATCGCTCTCTTCCATCAGTTGCATGTCCCGCCGATTCGTAATTTATGGATGGGTTCGCGGGTTCGTTGGGTTTGTGGGTTCGGGGGTGCGCGACTGGGATGGGTTCCCTCTTCTATTTAGTCAGGCTGCTTATCGTGTGAAAAAGTTCGTTACAAACCTTCAATCAAGCAGCTCCGTGGAGAGTACTTTATGCTGGTCTGGGTGTTAAAACCCATCCGGCAGTTGTGGTAATCATCCTTTTCGGGAACTGAGAAGCCAGCAACACCTTGGATGATAGGTGCCTACCCTTCTCCGTTTTTTGTCCTCGGCTCCGTTTCCAAAGTGTCCATAAATCACACTCAAAGATCCTCATCGGAGTGGGTGTTTTCGACCGTCCAAAATGTGGCACGGGGCAGCTGAGTTTTGATCAGCTTGACCATATGCACCGGTCATGTCCTGCCCCATCCTGCGCGTGACGTCTGCCTCCTTTGGAAGGTGTCCGAAATAAGATCCTGCATTTGCGTGACGTGCGGGGCAAATAGGCGGCAAAATACATGTCGTGTTTTACTCTGCAATAGCTCGAATTTCTCATCTTCGTTTTCATGTTTCATTAATGAACCCTGATGTCGATCTGTTTTGGAGGAATTTCAGGCACTAGTTATTTATTTTTATGGTTCTAATCTTCTATGTCAAAATGAACAATGAACATCTTCACATAAATAATTCCTTTCTTTATAAAAATAAGTAGGTAGCACTTTCGTTACTTAAGAATAACTAATGTAATGATTTAAAATGTTTATAAAAGTGTATGGGAATTAATTGGGAAAACAATTAATTTTATTGAATAATCATGTCAAGGGTACCTACCTAACAAAGTTTTATATATTCTTTATAACGTCTTATAATAATCTACTGAACTAAATTGCAAAATATATATTTGAAAGGCGGTAATCACGCACTAGTGGAAATTATACTGGTATTGGTGCAAACTTTATAACAAAAATATAAAAAAAGCAAAAAAATTGTGCACTTCTTTTATAATTTTAAAAGACTTAAGACCATTGCAAAACATTGCAAATGTTCATTAGACTGAAGTTTTAAACAACTTAAATTTATTATTTGTGGTTTCGTCTTGTTAATGAGAGAAGTTTTTGCAATTTAGATTGATGATTAGGCGTTGTAAGGAGGTACTGCGGAAAAAGGATATTGAATAGAAACCGTAAAAAAATTTTAAAGCAAATTTTTTCTTTTCGTTTTGGCATAAAGTCTTAATTAGATACAATAAACTAACGATAATTTGTTTATTAAACCGATTTTTCCTATTATTTTATAAAAACTTGACAATTTAGTTATAGTTCATATCCAACTTTTGAAATCACTAAACGCTTTATATTAAGAAAAATGTTAACAACATCTCAGCGTAGTAAGAAAAATATTGTGGAATGCAGTTCTGATAATGGATTAAATAAATAAGGAATATTGATATTTTTCGGTGTAAGCCAAAAAAGACTTTTTTAAGATTGGTATAATTTTTCTTAGGTCGACAAAAGTCGACAGTTTAATGGAACTTCAATATCGGACAGTGGTTCATTTTTCTCAAGTGACTGCTGCGCGTGGTGCGGGAGGAGAAAGCCGCGGACGCATATGGAAGGTACCTGTTCCTCCAGAAATTATCGGCCTTCACTCACGGGAAAGAAAGGCCTCCGCGGCCTAAGAATGGGATCGCGCGGCCACGCGGGACAGATATTAATTGTTAGTATCGCGCTCATCTATAACAAATGACAGTGGTCGGCGGGCCGCGCAACAACCTGCAATCACGGCAACACATGTCCGAATGTATATCTTTCATAAATTTTGCCGTGAGTGGAGCGTTTTATTAATTTGTTCTTATTTTCCAGTCAGTTGCACATTTTTGCCTTGCTGTCGCCGCGTTTACCTGGCGGCCTTTTGTGCGCGCCTAAGTGCGGATATCAAATTCGCCGGGCTTATCCTCGGCGGACAAAGCGCAGGCGCACTTGATTAATCGTTCACTTTGCCTTTATTTTAGAGTTGATATCGGCGATATACCTGAAATTTATAATTTTACCCATTGCTCATATAATTTTACCCATACCTATGTCGCGACTGGAACAGGTACATCCGCAATCCAACGAACGTCTTTATTCGTTGCTTTTACATTGCGACCAGTGTTTACCTAAAACCTGTTCCCAGGTATTTGAAGGTCGTGCGATCTTAGTGTATTTTGCATGTGTCACACTTATTAAAGGAAATTGCATATATGCAGCCCGATAGTGCAACAAATTCGCGGGGACTGCCGCGTGGTATGTGGAGCGTTCCATTGTAATCAGAGGTAATGTGGGTCGACAATTACGAGAGCCCCGTACCTGAAGCGATTTATCGAACTGGCATCCAGAAGGCACCTCATGACACCTGGAAGTAATCCCGCCTATCTCGAAAACTAGTCGAACATCCTTTTCTGCAATTAGGAGACCCGGAAAACATGCGCATGACTCATTTTATTTTTGAAAATCCGTCGGGCGTCGCGGCGCAGCGACGACGAGTATCAATCATTCGAAGTCCTCCGGTTCAAATTTTATCTTCCACAGCTGTGCCCGGAGGATCGAAGATGCATGTCGACCTTGTCTCTATTTATGGCTCTGGTTTAACATTTCCCTCCGCGACTCATTAAAAGTGTTAAAAAGGGGTAAAGATGGTATCAATTCCCTCCGCGGCTCGAGTGCCTCCTTCTGTAATTTATTGCCCAGCACGATTCTTACTGAGGAGTGCGGTAATATGTTTGAAAATTTAATTACAATCGGAGAAATTAGTGGCTCGAGCCGCTCACTTTTGGATGGTTATGGTATTTTTAAATTAATGCCCCCCTCATACACTTACATATATCTTCTGGGTTTTATTCGAGACTTTTTAAAGTACAAGAAAACCTAGCAAATACACTTACGAGGATACAACTCAACGGCGATTAAAAAATCAAATTCGATATGGTGATAATGAAGCATAAAAATATATTTTTGTGGTTTAGACTAACAAATAAAATGATCAAAACACAACATGCATACATGTCGTAAAACTGACTTCAGAATCTTGTGTGTCTCATCCTAAATTAATAAGAGAATAATATACTTTTTTAAATAGGCACTTAAATTAAAATAGCAAAAATGCAATAATAGTTATTACTTATCTAAATTTTTCTCGGTGCTTTCGAACAAAGATTTTAAAAAAGAGTTGTAAAATTACTGTAGAATTACTCAACTAAAAAAGGTTAAGAAATATTATATGAATAAATTGATCCACTCCTCTGTATTTGCGGGAGATATGTTTTTGAAAAATAGCACGAAAATCAAAACTCTGGAATACTGATTCAACAAAAGTTAAATAACTAACTCTCAACATTTCAATTTAACATGTTGAATAAGTGTAAATTCATGATTAATCAAAATAATTATTTCACCCATTCTAAGTAAATTCATGTTGTTGAATAACTTCGAAAGTTGGTAATTGAGGAGTCTCAAAATAAAAATTAATAAAGTGCGGCTAAAACTGGAAAATTGGAATTATGCTGAAAGAAAGAGTATCTTCATAAGAAAATGAATGAAATATCCGAATAAATTTAGAAATGTACGTTTACAAAAGTAAAAACATAGAACAACTTTTAAGCAAATTTAACTGAAAATAAAATTGCAGCATTTTTTAGTACATTATATCACCTTTAAAAAACGTAATGAAAAATAATTAAAATACCTTCTATATTTTGCGTTGCTTTTGAACAACGGTTCGGAGCTGGAGTACAAAAAATGTTTTTTACTATATTTTTGTTTCATTATTTCTATTGCTGCTATACATTTTTTAACTAAAATGCTATATATAAAAACTTTTTTAAATATTTCATCCCACAAATATTAATCAAATGGCGAATTTGTTTTATCATAGCTTCGAGGATTTAAGCTGCACTTTTGCAGTTTTGAAGTATTCGTGTGGTGGTTTAAATCTAAATTAATTGTAGGATGGCTTGTTATTTTATCCAACCAGTTTAGCAATACTTATTAAATTTCTAGTAGTAGTCTAGTATAAATCTAATTTTAAGGTCTTAATTTACTAAAGCAATACAATACACAAATAATTCAAGGCTTGTTATTTGTTTGGAATTTAGTGGAACAACCCGCAACCACCAACAGAGGGTGTGTTTGAAATCGATAAATTTTAACAGCATGCCTTGATGTCGGCATATTTACCCCTTTCAGCCCTAAAATATTCGGAGAAGTGCATCCAATTAAACACGCTGTAAATTAAGGAAAAAAGGAAAAGTGAGGAAAAATTTTAACATCCCAACTGTTATTCCCTACCCGGTCGCATATTTCCCGAGTCATCATTACCAGTAAAGCCGCGTGTTTTACTGTTTGATCCTCTTATCGGTCGGATCATCGACGAGATCCATTCGGCCATATGGCGCCCGGTCAAGGATAGGTGGAATTAACGAAAAACATCCTAATTCACTTTATCTCCTTGCTGACAGGACTCCTTGGGCCTCTAATTTACCTCCCGACACCTGATGTTCAAGATGTCTACGTCTAGGGGTAATCAATGCGGACAGGTAGTCTCGATTTTTGAAGGTACCTTTGGAGCTGTTGGTTTATGGAATGGCCAACACATTAAATTCGATTTGGCACGGTCCAGGACCGGAGCTGGTGCCAGGGCAAACCTCAAGAAATAGGCTCGCCGACACGTCGACCAGCACCGCCGTCGAGAGTTAATAGGACGACAGACTTGGGACTGGGGGTTGCACCCGAAATGCAGGTCCTGTCACAGGGGTGGAATTTATTATGAGCGACCCGCGCACGCGCCCGACAGACGTATGTTGCAGAACGAAATTAATTAGCCGGCCTAGAATGCGGAAGGAATGGGCCTCGGGAGTGTGGCGTTTCGTTCGTGCCAAAGGACCATAAGCAGCACTATGCGGGGGTAGCAGCATGGCAGCATAAGGGCACTCGACAGAACCCACAATTAGAAACAGGTACGCATCTGGGAACATTAGGGCCACACGTGCGCCCTGTTCGGTTCTAATTGAGATGACCATCCCCAGCCCTGGTAAGGGGGTGCCACTTAAAATTCTATCCAGATATTTGCATTAAAACTGCTGCCGAATGTTGCGAAAATCGTTTAGCATAAATTTCAATCTTATCGTCCACCACCTCTCAGACTCGAGCGGCACAATAATCGTCGACAATCGCAATAAATAAACGCCTCGGAAATTATTAATAATAGCGGAAAGTCAGTCTCGATGTTCTGAACGCATCTGAAACGCATAAATAAACTGTGGAGGCTCCTTTTGAAGTGCCGAGACCGCCCAGGCGATGAGTGCTCCGCGCCAAACATGCAATGTGCCACTGCGACGTCAATTAATTATGCTCGGCGGCAGGCCGCACGTTGAATTTACAGGTAAAGCAACATTGTCGGTGTCATTCAGGCCGCAGACGCGAATCCTTTTCTTCTGTGACTATTTGATAGAAGGAAACATATTTCAAAATCTTCTCAGATTTTGTGGCCCACTCAAATTACGAATGTGAACTGGAAACCTGATCAACGAGTACACAGGTAATGAAAGGAACCTTTCATAATATTTATTTAATATGTAATGCTTATTTTGACCAAAGGTAATTACAATGAAAGTGGAAAATCTTAAAATGGTGTTTTAATTTAGATTGCTGGAATTGTATGAAATACTTATTATTTGTAATTAATCCATTGATTTTCTACATCAATAAAAACAGCTTCTCTGTGGGGTGGTCAAGGACATTTTAGTAGCTAATTCTTGCTTTCCAAAACCTTAAAAATGTTGCCGATAGGTTCATTGATATAAATGTATAATACAGGACAGTGATAAGCTTCAATTTCACGAAAAAAAGGATGTAGACTTTAATAACAAGTAAATTAAAAGTTTAGCCACGAACATCGGATATAAGAATTATTCCCAAAGGGCAAATATCCTTACGCGGTCCTGCGAAGCATTTATTCCATCCAAAACACTTGTCCAAATATTTAATTAAAGCAAGAAAAAGTCACATTTATACATATTATTATTTAATGTCTTATAAAACATAATAATAGTCTTATCTTTAGAATCGTATTACTTATATACTTACAACCCCAATTTTGTCGTTCTTTAAAAAAATCGAACAAATAATTTTAAAAGCATTTAATTTTATCATTTTCGTTCTGCGATAGGAGGTGTATTTTTACTTTTTATGAACATTTTTTAAAGCGTTAAAGTCTAGAGCATTTTTTTAAGTAGCACTGATCGTCAATATGTTGGCAGACTATAATATTAAGTAAATTTTCTGAGGATAAGAATTTAGCCAAAAGTATGCCAGTTTCAGATACCTGATTTCCAAGTTTCGTCGCATGAATCTGTAGCATTTTTAATAAAACCGAAAAGCATGTACACATATATAGAAATAGAGACATTGACATATTTAAGAAACATTATACCCGTTCGAAATACTTCCTTCAGGTGCCGTAAAAGTTTTACGAATTTAACCAGCCATTAAAGTGAAACGAAAGCCGAAAAATAAAGCAAAACTCGAATGCAAGGAGTTGAGAAGAGGCAGGCTATTAAAACATTTGGGGAAATAAATTTCCTACTGACCTGCAGTAAAATCACGAACGACAAGGGAAAGAACACGTCGCTTCGATGTTACGACCCAGCGACGGGTCGCGGACACGCTCCCTGCCGCCAAAAGTTATCGGAGCGATTCCGGCAGGGATCAAGTTCCCAATCCGGGAATCGGGACTGCTACTTAAATTCAACTATTTCACCCTGGGGTACGGATCCTCTCCGCGGCATGGCCGACGGCGCTTTTGCTGTTAAACCGGCTAATGATCTTGTGCCCCCTAAACTCAATACGATGAGGAATTTCTCACTTTAAAACCGGAGTCCTTAAAATAATGAAATTGACACGGAAAACGGCTCCAGAAATAGGCCACCAGCCCCAGAAGTGCACCTTTTCCTTGAAAGAAAAACACGAAAGTGGAGGAATAAATCACTCCCGGGGAATGCCACTAAAGTGCAGGTCTGAATTACGCCCGGAATCCCCTTCAGATATCAAACAGCTTCCAGGGAGCGCCCTGGAGCGCTATTTTTGGGAAACACTTCCATCAGGAATACCGGACTCCGGCGGCAAGTGCTCGTGTTGTTTATTTTTGTAAAGTTATGTTTATTGGCGCTGTTTTGACAATCGAACAATTAAGGAACCACATCCACGGCCATTCAGCACGTTAAGGAAAATTTAAGGAAGCGCTAATGAAGTGGTCAATTTATGAGTCGAGTAATTCGTAAAGTTTTCGGATATCTGCGGCTTGCTTAATCGTCCACCAATTCAAATAATGTACCCTTAAATGCGCTTCTGTGTAGTATATGTAGACATTAGTCTAAAGAGGTTGGATCACTGTCGACAGCCAGATAAATTGATCCCAGATGATTCCAAAGTGTTTCATCTTCAAAGACTTTAACTTTATATAGTAATTTTTTAAAGGTGAGTTTGACTTTTGTCGCTAAACTCGTAACATTATTTTGTACCAATCTATATATAAATGAAGAAGGTTACAATATACAAAAACTTTGATAAACTAAGCAAAACAACATTCTTAATTGTTAATTTAAATATTGAATTTGTTCCCACAAAAATTAATAAGGTGGTCAAACATATGCTTTGAAAAATGTTCATTCATTTATATGTATGTATAATGTTAGAACTGTGTCCGATTGGATTGCATTAGTGATAGTTTTAAATAAACATAAGTTTAACTTCTTAGATTTTGTTATGGTTAAGTAAATTTAATTTTTTTCTCTGCTATGCTAAGGTATATGTATGCAATATTATAAACTAATGAATTTAGATTTTGCCCCTAATTATAAAATTTGTATAAATATGGAATAATTGCAATATCTATCTCTGTAACTATCTTCATTTAACAGGATTCAGTAAACTAAAATTAATTCCAAAAAATGTTCCATTTTTAAATAGTTTTATAGAACTTAGACCTTGAAAGTCACCCTATAGTGTGCTATTATCATACCTTATTGTTGTCTTTTGTCTAAACATAAAATCATTAGTAAATTTTTCACACAAGAAACAGTTTTATTCAAATTATAATATATGCAAACCATTTTGTCAACAATTTATACAGAGCTGAGTCAATATCAACTTATAAAATCGATGAAATGATAGTTACGAAACATGCGGCTAATTCTTCGGAGGTGTAAACATTTTTATAGTAATTAGCCATCCCTGGTGCGTTTTGCGTGGCACGCTCTCTGCCATATGCTCCGCTGCGGGACTTACTATCTTTTTAGTCAATTAATTGCTTTATTGCATCCTGAACAGCAGCTAGTCGAGGTGCGTGCAAATAGATCACACGTGACCGTCTGATAAAATTGAATAGTTTAACTTTTATTAATCGTCTCGGGGGAAATTGATTGTTTCATCAATTAGCCCCTGATCATGACCCTCCCCGGCACATCGAAGGGCTTGGCCCCTTCACACTCCAATGGCGCCGTGAGAATTAATCGAATTAATTCGACCCCAGCAAATTCGTGCAGCCTCGTTCTGCGCTTTTTCGAATAGTCTGGGAAATGCTCGAGTTATTAATTTCGTTGTTTCAAAACGCTAATTTTTAGTAAAGTGGAGCAAAGCGATTATATCTTAGTTGGAGCATGGCCATCGCTAAGAAATTGATCACCCCGCGACCCCGATCAGGTTGCATCAGATTGAGGAGGAAATGGCGACCTGCCGAGAGAAATTCCGCGGACACTCTGAACGGCCCCAGATGAGATAATCATCCCGTCCTTGTATCGCCCTGATTAAAACATCGCGATTAGCCGCAAAACACACACCGAGAGCAGCGCTCTAAATCCTTTTGATTCTGAATGCGCGATGACTAAACGCAAGGATTTAATGCTCGACAAGGTAAAAAAGCGTGTAGCGCTCTGCGGCGCGGACTCGCCCGATTTTCGAAGTTGTTGCGCTACAAGACTCGCGCGTGCTGGACATTACGATTGCGGAGATTACCTAAGTCCACGTTACGAGCCCAATAAATTATCGCCACGGAAATTTTCATCGTAATTTGCGTTTCCCCAGATATTAAATTGAGATTAAATTAATAATTACGTTCGGCAATGACACTTTTATGTCTGTTAATTAATCTGCATTTGCCGCGCATAAATTTAAATTAGTCAGCCGGCCGGGAGAATGTATCTCGCCCGCTCCAGAAGATTTTATCGCGGCTAGTGGACACTATCACTTGCACGTTCGAAATCTGCACGGCGAGTGTTCCACCGCATTTGGACAAATATCAGAAGATCATTCTGAGACGAAAGAACTTTTAATTTGAGAAAGTTACTGACATCTTTTTCGAAAGACTTGTAGGATTGGTAAGTAGATATAGTACTTAAATATTGAGATAGATAATTCTACTTTCCAAAAAATGCATGTAATGAGACAAGTACATATAATAGATAACATTTAACTGAATTATTTTATCTGTAATCGTAGACAAAAAATTAATTTATGACACATTCAAAACAAACCTGACGAGTCCAAATGGTGTCAAAGTTTAAAATTTTAAGGAATAAGGAGAAATTTAATGTAAGTAATATAAAATCGGCTTAGAGGGATATATTGTATACATACAGGGATTTAAAATAATAATGTCAATGTTTAGTAAGATGAAGAAGTTTAAATTTTTATGTCGTAGCATACATATTAAATTCGTTCAAGTTGATGAAGTAAGTAGGTATCATAAATAGTTTACCACCTACATATGTATAAAACATGCTGAACATTATTTCTAACATCCTAAAATACTGTTTAAGTTAAACTCATAGAACAAGAATTGTGGAAAACTCTAGAACGGCATTGCTTCTTAAAAAATAAAATAATAATATTCCACGAAATTTTCAATATGATTCATTGAAGTAGTAGAAATATCGACTAATAGCCTTAGGATCTTCTCTATAGCGCCTGATTGTGAAATTTTAGATGAGTTTTTCTCAAAACTATTTTTATTTTTATTTATTTTTAATTCAAAATGGTAATCGTACACATATTTTAAGACACGAATCCATGTAATTGAAATTTATCCAGCATATTCCAGGAATAAAAAATAATGATATTAATTTTCAATCAAAAGTACATTTTATAAATAATAATAAATATGCATTTTTTACCTTACATAAAATTGCAATTTCCAAATCGAAAACCGCAAAAAATATATTTGACGAACCTACAATGATATGCGAAACATTTGCAACTAAAACCATCTACGATTTATTAGAAAAAGCTACATACACATAACTAAAGTATTCCAATAATTCATTGAAACTGATAACTTCTCGTCCTTGTTTTGTGTATTCAAAAATCGAATTTCTCAGGAAGTGTTCTGGAAAGATGTAATAATATGCATTTTGCAGTTTTGAGATTTAAAAAAAGTGTCAACCATCGATATTAGTTATAAATTTCTTGATTTATGAAATAATGAACAAAAAAATGAGTGTGGAAAGGTTAAAGTGTCATAAATGTACCTTGTGTATGCTCTTGTCACATTCTATTTTCATATCTTTCAAACTGGACGTTTGTATTGTATAGATTTAGTTCTAACAGCTCTAAGGTGGTCTAAATCAATCACCAGGAGTGATTTCATTCGATTGAGCACAATTCCCACAGCGCTTTAACGGCTTTATTACTTTTGCTGACTACAAGGACTCAAACCTTCCGCTGTCAAACAAAATAGAATATGAGGCCGCCAAGGGTCAGGATTTTTCAAAGCGCACTGTCATTTCAATTTCAATTTCGAAATCCGGCAATTCTGTTGCCACCGAAAGTAAAGGTGGCTGTTGCAACAGTCAACAGAGCGGGTGCACCGAAGCGCTTTTTGCAACGTCTTAGCGGCTTGATGGCCGCGTTTGGTCGCGTCTGGTCGCGTGAATAGCCGCGATGATATCGCCGCGCGGCGACACAGTCAAATCAGATCAGATCGAAATTATTTTCCAATTTAAAGTAATGACAAGCTAGTTTCACCGGGCAACGAAAGCGAGTGAATCTCGAGTGCCGGGAGGACGTCATGTCCGATTGCGCGCTCTATTAATTTGCCATTCAAACGCGATGACAGTCTTTTTCCAGGCAATAATTAGCGCTAGCACTAGACGAGCCAATGCATCTGAAATCGGACACCCATACCCGGAGCCGAAGCAGGTCAGCAAGGCTAAGGATTCGGGCGGCTAACTTGTTCTGGCATGACAAAGTGGAGTATCCATTGACCCAAATTTGGCGATTTTGCATATACGGGCAAAATGCCCCATGCCCAGGCCCCTTGTACCTGGGAGACAGTCAACCGATCGAATTCTGGGGAAACGATCACGATCTTAATAATTCGACGGCATACCGAAAATAGAAAAGGTCTCGGGAAACGAAAGAGCCGGTGCCTCTACCACCGGATTAACCAGGTTCGATAGGTTCGACGGGACGTCCAAGAAAAAACGCCATCTCGGCATGTTGACTCGGGAAATCACGGTAATGACCGGTTAATCACCGTTGACGTGATTTTTGGTTCGCATGATTGAAGAGAAATTGGATTATCGTTATTTATGGGTAGGCGACGTTTGCCGACTATCTTGGCTATCTCGCAACGATAGCTCCGCGATCGTTACAGTTTCGTCTTACGTAACGCCGAGGAGCCCATAACTCTTCTCAATTGAACTCTGTTTTCGGGTTGTGAAATGGGCGAAGGTTGGATCTCGTTGCCTCACCGACTCTCCGTCGGATGATGCTGCTGGTCCAGCGGCTGCTGCTGCTGGTGTCTTCTTGCAAAATTCCATTGCCAGCTAGTAGGTGGCTAATGGCACCCAATCGCCCGAATGTTGCGTGAAAGCCTCGCAATTAACCGCAAGTCGAAGAATTCGATTTTTAATTTTTGGGCCGTGCCGCCATACAACAGAGGCTTAATCAAATCGCGGCACTCGCCTCGGGTCCTATTGCGCTAGATCTGGACCTCTATGGACTTAATGATCGCCGTTGATCGCCGATTTTATTCTCACCGGTGACAGGTTGTGTTTTTCAAGGTCTCACCAGACCCAACTATGATTACGGTCAATTATGCGCTATGCTCCTCGCCTAAGTGGTCAATAACTGCCGTGTTTGTGAAACACGTAACCACCACTTGCCGTAAATCATCAGCAATTTTCATCTAGGACCTGGACTTGCTCGATCTCATCTGGCTGAATTCGCCATAAATTTGCCGGGCGCGGCGGGGCGGGGCCGAATGTTGGCAAACATCTTCGCTTAATGTCTTGATTGCAGGTTACCTTTTTGGGGGCGATCGCGAAGAAAACTTTTCGATCGCTCATTAAACGTGGTACCATGGGCGAGCTCTGACCGCACTTCACTTGCTCAACATTTCAAAATTTTGGACTTGTGCGGTGCAAATGAGAAGTGCGGTAATTTGGGCAATTGTTTTGATTCGGATACTGGGTCAGGTCAATGTCGAACAATTTCAGGTTGCCTTTTATTAGTTTGATTGAAGTGAATGTTCACCAAATTTTATAAAAATTGATCGTCTCTACTGACGAATTGTATAAGTCCTTCCTAATCGAAGTACATTTTCATGTTTTTCTACCAGTTCTAATTAACTAAGGAACTTGTTTTATGCATATGCCAAGTTTTTGAAAACTTACTATATAACTTTTACTTTTAGTTTTTCTACTTGAAGCAAGTTTTTTCATTAAACTCATTAAAAAATAACTTTTTCATTACAATAAATTCAAGCTATTTGGCCTAGGTTCACAAACGGTTTTAATTCAAAATGTCAATTTCGTGTCATTTTCTCCAAGGTAAAATGTCAACTTTTTAAGACAAAACTAGGCATACTATAGCCTTTATATGATTATGATGATTTTCATGGCCTTTCGATTTGATTATGGTAATTTAACATTGTTTGAAATGTAAACTATGATTGCATATTTAAATTAATTTTTTTCTAATCAACTATTCTTTACTCGTTTGTACTTATCTTCAAGTTTCTGAAGCACGTTTGTTTTCTTGAACGATAACGATTTTCTCATCCTCTCAATGTAATTATGGTCTATTTACCTACTTTTTTCAATATTCCTGACAATTTTTGAGATAAAATTAATGTGACTTGGGAGAAACTTTAAATAATTTTATAAACCCAATTTGTTTTTGTAGAATCTGAGATGTTTACGTTTTCGAACATAAAAATTGTTGAAATAAAACAAACCTTATTTATCGCAGTCAATAGATTACCAATGGTTTTTTGAATCAATTAAAATTTACTTATAATTAAAGAATAATTGGTTTCTCTGTTCACTTATTTTATATACACGCAACACTTTTCTTTTACAAGTTACATCAAAATCCCTATACAAAAACATATGCTGCATACACTCAAATTGAGAATGTATTCCTCAACATCCCAAAATTATACATATAAGATGAAAAAAAGAACTGTAGTTTGTTCTAAACAAGCATGAACAAAATTAATACATACATATCTCTCCCCAACAAACAAATTTTGTTTTCTTAAAATAACGTTATAAATTTCGAAGTTTCCCCCATTGCAATTTTTTTTATAGTCTTTATTTAGGCATTCGAAAATTTGATAGAAAATTTTTTTTACGGTTTCTTTTTTTTTAATCGTTGACCTTCGTCCTGTTTGACTTGCGAATAAAACAAAAAAATTGAAATACCGTAATACGACCCGTACGTAACCGTTGAATCAAACATAGCTACTTTGCAATTTTTTTCATTTCTTGAAAGGAGTAGGCCATAAATTTAGCTGAAAAAAAAAGAAAATAGGAAAAAGGATTCCTATATAAAGCGCAGGCAGGTGGATCATATGATTTAGTAAAGAAGGAAGTGTGTTTTAGAGAAGTTCTTCTCGATTATGTGATGTGAAAGTGTTGTATTGTGAAAAAATTTTTTTAATGCCTCTAATTATTTTTTAATACAAGAATAAGGCTAGTTTTTGCTCCCAAAAATATGTTTTGTTTCTTAATATATGTTTTTGGGATCAGGAACTATAACTTCTTCAATTTCACCAATATCTACAATATGTTTGATTGCAAAAGGCTAAGGAAGTATTTCTACATTTTTTCTGATACTATCTCGAATATAATGTAGGTAGATGTTTTCTAAATTTAAAAAAAGACAGCTGGGTGGTATACTGTAACTAAGAATACGTAACCATGTTGACAATTTTCAGATTCACATGCGGAAAAAGCAATTGCCTTCATCGTTTGTCATCATTCATCAGAACGGAAAGAACCACACCGTCGAATGAGTACAATCAGATTCAAATTAAAGTGGAAGTTTCGCTGAGTTGACGGCGCACCTTAGAGTCGTCGCATATACCTGTGCGCGGCCAGCAGCGTCTTAGTACGCCACAATTTCAGTTCTTCGACTTTTTTAACTTCTTTTACATTACTTCTTTTTTATTCATATCAAAAACCGGGCCGACAATGAAAATATTCATTTTTCGTTCATGGACCATTAACTCCCTGCCGACGCCGCCGATGACGATGAACCATAACAATAGTGTGCTACATGACCGAAGTTCCTTATCGTCACCAACTCTTGCACCTTAAGACGATTCCTCATTGTCTTCCGTGCGCCGGGGCACCGATGAGCAAGTAAGTTACACATGCGCGTCGCCGCGCACTACTCATGCGAATCAAGTGATCCGCGGAGTCGGTGGTACGCCGCAGGTTAATGCAATCAACCAGGGTCCAGAATGTTCCTGTAATAATAATCGGAACAGAAATAAGGGGAGCATGAAATTATTTCGCTATTGTTGTCTTCTTAGTTGATTAAGTAATGGGCAATTAAAAACTGGTGGGAGTGCCCGTCTTTTCGGATTTCTGGAAAGCCACCATTAGAAGCTGAAATTCCATTGTTCACTGCTTTTGGGTTCTTGGGCCATCCACGTGGGCCTTGTGAGACTTCTTGGCTTGGCTTCCTCAATCGGACGGAGGCTCCTTAGCATTTCGCAATCGTAAAGGTCTGCGCAGTTATTATTATGCTGCTGGAAGTGCATGACTGACTTATTATGAGGTTGCAAAATAGAACAGACCTTTTATTTTTAAATTTTTCCAAATGACGAGAAATATTGCAGGTATATGCAAAATTTCGTTTATGTAGTAACGAAACTATATTGCAAGTGATGCAATTAGAGACTTACTCCCAGTAAAAATGAATTTGGTAAGAGAGAGCTTAAATTTGTGTACTGCTTTTGGTACATATGGCAGAAAACGCGTTAAAAGCAACATTATACAGTTTTTGGAGTGGCTAACCCAGCTGATGGGGCTGCCATCTTATCGTTTTGCTAGGAGAAAAACGCCTTCCACAGTTTTACCAAGTGGAGCTAGCTTGGGTGGGATTCGAACCCACGACCCATGGATTGTTAGTCCATCGCTCTATCGTCTGAGCTATCGGACCTTCTACAGCTTAACCCTGTAAAAAATTGCTCTGCCATTTTGTATATATCATACATAAATTATGGAACAGAAAACAAACAATAACGGAGAATGGAATTTTAAAAAATAATAATTCATTTCATTTACTTAAGTTTGAATTTGTTTATACACACAACAGGAATTATTCATTATAGTGATGGAAGTACATTTGTCATTCATCTACGATGTTTTTTAATTAGTCTATCAAAGGTACAATTTTATAGTAATCTAAAATTTTGGGAAAAGTAATTTAAATTCTATTTAAAGCCCAGTGACTCTTTAATAATAACAATACTACAGCCAATTTTTATGTTTGAGGACAACTTAATATGTATTTATGTACCATATTAAACTTGGAGGAAAATATCTCGCGGTAATATCCTCTGATGCATAGCGCTTTATCAACCTGTGTCAGTCTTATCAATTATTAGTATCTACTAAATAATTGTACCTATATTTGATGCAAAGTCAAACTGTACAATTTCTAACTATTATTCAAATTATTTTATTGCTTGAATAAAACCTGAATGAAATGTCGAAATTCAAAAGACGAATAATGAAATATTGTGAAGTGTAGTGGATGGAAGTTTATTTCAATCCTTCCAGAATATATTATCCAATTTTTTTTAGCATAGAAACAGAAACAAAGTCAACCATTCAAAATTGTATCTTAAAAGAGCTTACGCAATACTTGGACCTGCTCCTGATAAAAAACTCGAATTTCAAACGATTTCAAAATCCAAGGAGTTCAATGACAAAAACATATTCGAAATATATATTTCTATTCTTGGGAAAATATTATAAATGCAGCGAGTGACGTATTCACACGAAACCCTTAACCTTACCTGTAGGCTGTTAAATCTCATCTGAAAGTCAATTTTTCCAGAAAGCCTGAGAGTTGCTTAACGCTTAACATGTGAATGAAGGCTTCTTCTAGTTGTCGATTTGATATTCACCGGGATAAGTTCGGGGTAGTAATGCCTCCAAAGTAGCCGTGTCAGGTTCAGAAGTTACAGCACGAGCAGCCACAAAAAACGTGTGTGAAGATTTATTTATTTTTTCTCAAGTATATTTTCAGAGAAAAGAGGAAATCTTATATTCCCATAAACGAGTATATTTTGCTGGAAATTACAAAAGCTGTACACGCAACTCTTTTGACTCTTACTTCAAAAACCTGCACGGCTTATCAGTGGAAATGCGAAAGATTTATTCGCGGGTTTGTCGCAAGGTTCAGTGCTGGACCAGTGGTGCAGGTCCGAAGATGTCCGCGGAGACAGTCGGACATTATGCGATAAGGGGGCATGTTGCGGCCCACAATCTTGGGGCCAATTGAGAAATTGTCTAAGGCCATTTCGATACATTTACGCATCAGTTTCAGTTGGTCGCCGCGAACAGGTACGAGGGCAGGCCAGGCACTGCGCCGCGGCGGGCATGTTTCATCGCAGAAGCTGGGAGGCCGCTGCGCACTCATTCGTTTTAGCCGCAGTGACCACCCAGCCGGACAAATGACAAACTGGCGGATAATACGAGAAGCACGATAGATAGATTATGCACAACTTAATACGATCAGCATTGCGGAACCCACCTGAGCCGGGTGGCTACCTGCGCAAGACGTTTCTAATAGATGTGCGCTGTCTTACTTTCGCACAGCGCTGTTAATCTCCTTCTGAGCGATTTTAGGCGGCGGCTCCGCGGCGCAGTGCGCGGGGTTCTTGGATTTTATGCTCGTGAGTCAACTGCATTCCTCCAGCTCACCTCTTTCACTTTGTACCGAGATTTTGAAATATCTTTCCAGCCGGGGCAACTGGGGCCGCGATCCTTCCAGGTGCTTTGGTCGGGCCCCGGCACCGGCTGCAAATAGCTCGAATTATCACAAGTTCACTTTCAGCGGCGGTGGTCAGCCTATAGGTCAAAGTCGCTGATCGCAAACGAGGAAATATCACCTCGGGTGCTAAAGTCGTATATAAAATTGACCTATTAATGATCCAAAAAAGTCGGCCTGATCGCGGCATTGTTGGGCCGCACTGGCTCGGCTACCACCGCGCACAATTAAGCTAAGCCCGCGCGGGCTGCAAAAAACCGAAACAAATGTTGACCAGTTTTGGGCTAAGCACGTGCCGGTGGAACAATGGTCCATAAAAGATATGCTGGCGATGCTGTACGTGTCCGCGCAGTCGGAAGAGAAGTTAAAAGATATAAAAGTAAAAAAACACCAGCGAAAAAAGCATACAAACTAACTAATAGCACCAATAAGAGTACGACGAGGTTTCATAATAGAAACTCGAAATGAAAACCAACAGAAGCCCTCAGGAGGTATCTTTGGAACAATTGCGCCGCTTTGGTGCGCTCAAGCGCTATTATTGTTATTTGGCGGATTGGGCAATCGCGGCTGGGTTTCCTACCCATTTGCTGTGCTCAAAAATCAAGCATAAATCGCTTAATTTTGCGATGAGTGTACACCGGCGCAAAACATAAAGCCAATTCCGCGCAATGAATGTACAATTAAAATACCGCGATTAAGCACCGCAGATTGGGGTGTGATTAAGAGACCTCTCTATGTCAGTCGCATGCAATGAATTACTATTTTGTTGCAACATAGCTCGAAGATTGTTTGCGATTTTTTCACAGTGCTCAAACAACCTTATGTTTACAAAATAGGAAAAATATGTCTGTTTTTACGGTATTGTTTATATTTCAAGTCAGCAAAAACATAAATAAGAACAGATCCTGATTACAATTTCATTTTAAACTTGAAAAACCTTAATAATATCTATTATATCACTCAGAAATTTCATTTAAAAAGTTTTACGTTGTATACTTGAGCAGAACCTTTTTATAATAACATTGTGTCGGATTTTTACGTCTGTTAATTCTATAAGACACAAAGTGAGCAGAGCAGGATATATTAACATTTTTATATATTTAAATCGAAACCAGTATTTGCAAAAGTAGGGTAGAAGTAGAAAGGTTCGGTGTAGAGTACAACAGGCCCAATGGCAAGTACATTCACCCCTTTTATAATGAAGTGTTTTACTAAGCCTTCTTAACGAATCATCAGTTCACTAATGCCTATAAGAAGAAGTCAATAATCTGTGGTTATCACGCGCCTAAGATTTACATGCGGATAAGGGGAGGTATAACACGCGCCTTAAGGTGGATGTACCCTCGCAGCAACGATAAAGCTTGGGAATTACTGAAAGATTTCTAGAAACGCGTGTAGCCTGTGAAGACGCGCCCTAAGTTAAGTTAGGAAAACGGTACCGAAATATAAACGCCGTGCAAATTAAGTACAATACATGATGGTTTTGGAAATCATCAACAAATTTTTGATTTCTATGAGATTTCCGTTAAAAATCGGTACATGGAGTTTTTGGTATCATTGATTAGACAAAATTATATCTATGATATCCTCTTTAAAGAAAACTTATACTAAGTCGAGTGTACTTAACTTAAGTGAATGTACTACCATCTCATGATATTGTGGTGAAGGTCCTGGACTATACCCCAACCACCCCAACCTCTCCTCGGCCTATAATTATTGGACATGTCCCTTTTTCTACAGAAAGTTCTGAGACAATCAAAAGATGGTTTTATCTAAAATAACAAATATATTGCAAATTAAAACTACAAAACGAAAAGAGAGCTCGATTGTGATGTGAAACGCTCCACAGTGCAAGTCGGAAAAAGGATGACGAGCCAAAGCCTGCCGCTGACATGTCAGATCGGCAGGTCTGCCAACATATAAAATACTTGTGTGAGAGCGCGTTCAGATCCTACACCATCATTACAAGAAAATGGTCTTTCTCAATCGCAGATCCTTTCGTGCTTCTTAAGATACGTAAAGCTGTTAAAAAATTTTCCGCAGTAAGAACAAAGATGCGATTTTTTATTCCTAATAGTGGTCATATGAGTCCTATTGTAAACTTTGAGTGCTGACGAGGATGTAAAAATCCTTCTGCATATACATATAAGGCCTGTCCACGAAACTTTTTTACAAAGAAAAAAGTCGATACGTAACTAGTAAAATAATTAAAGATTTGTTAAAAATCAAAAATACACTTATTATATTCCTTAATTCTAGCAACTTACATCATTTAAGTTATTTTTTGTAAATTTTGGAATCAACTATGAAATTACCTGTGGAACATTTAACAAATGTTTCTTGGTTTCTGCTGAAGTAAAATTTAGACTCCTTTTACGTTAAAAATGCTAGTACTAATTTTATTTAATTGCAACTTTTCGTTGTTATTGTCACTTTTGAACAATATTTCACTAAACTTTTTAATTAAAACTTGCTTTCAATAACAAAAATATGTATTTCTGGCAATTGCTGAATCGAATACAGTGTTCTACACAAATGAGCAAAAATAAAAAGGGACTGCGAAACCGAAAATATTTAAGGCGTCACTTAAGTTTCGCATCGCACTTAGCTGAGTGAAAACCTAAGCTTACACTGTGAAATCGGGCGTTAGGCTTTTTATATTTTTCCGAGCCTTCAACCCGATTCTACCCTTTGCTTTTTGCACCAAACTTTTGCTTATTACCAATTTTTTGCCAAATATCAAACCGAAACGCCGGGATTAAAGGGTCGAGGAATCCTTTTTGAAGCCCTTTGTTTGTTGGACCTTTAAGCCGACCACTTCTTTGGTTTGCCACACACTCTTTGTTCATCTACAAACCTTTTCACAACACTACTAACCGCAGCCCGATTCGATTTCACAGTTTTTGTGATAGCCGAATAGGACAATGATTTATTTTCACTTCACTCGAATTTTTCTATGGTTCCTAAGCTCATAAGCAAAGACATATCTCTTTCCATCATTACTACTCGTCAAACAAATTCAGGTAAAACATATTACAGAAACCCTTGTAATCGCCAAACGGGATTACCAGGACTATTTAGAAGTTTGTTATAAATGATTTAAGCTAAACTTAATCGAGTGTTAGAGTTTAAGCTCGGACTGCAAAACCAGCCCTTATTACAGTTTTACTCAACCCCCATATGATTGTATAAAGAAAAATTCCTTTGAAGCCGTTGGAAAGTTCACTGGCTTCAACCAAGGAAGTAGAAAAGGATCAGGTTAGATCTTATATAACAAGATAGTTTCCTTAAATAGCCGTAGTTTAACTGTTTTCGCCTCATTAATTGACGAGTAAGTGCTTGTACTCCTAGAGCAAAAGGGTATCGAATTACCGAAGTGATCCCTGAAGAGTTCGTGTAACTTAGAACGGCATTTCATCGTTGAGATGTGGTTTCCTAGCTTGTAATGAGGAAGATGTCGTGTACATTTTGTATTAATCTAGCGATTATGTTTAGTTCACTGGATATCCACTATGCTCCAGATATGCTCCGGATAGGTACGAACGTATGCTGCGGTCAGGCGCTGCTATTCCTCGCCTACCTGTACAACTTGTTCGCGCGGAGGGGCTGGTGTCAGAACCGATTTACCTGGAGCCTGGCGCAGAGAAAACTCTATCTTGGGACGGGGAGAACTCAGAAGGAAACTATTTCTATCCCTTCAGCTACAGTGGATGTTGTGGTGAACGCAAAGGGCACTCATGCAACCTGTCAGGTAAAAAATATCATCTTCTGCGGCTGCGGCCTTAACGGTACTTTCCTCTGCACTGTTTCCTTGAACTTGACGATTTATTTTCATTGACAAGAGGAGAAAAAATTTAATTCGCTGCGGCTTTCTCATGGTTTGTTGAACCCGCACGACTGCGCAACGCAGCGCACTTACGGCCTGTGCGCGAATAAAAATGCCAACACCTTTATTAATTTTTTATTTTTTACCTTTAGCCTTACCTGAGAGCTAGGCTCTTCCCAGTTTTCTTGCAAGTGATGTAGAAATTTGATAGGTTAATTACTGGCGGCGCAAACACGCGATCAATGTACCTCGACGGCTGCGCACAAAGGTGACAGCTCGATTCAGCCCCCTTTTCTGTTTAACGCAAATCGTTGCGATTTGATGAATTAAGTTTGCTAAATCGGTCTCATCGGCTGCGCAATTAGTTGCTATTTTTGGTCAACAAATTGTTGAATTTCCCAATAAAGTAAGTAAACACTCGGTGGAAAAACAAGCGATTTTACTGAATTATTTAACGCATCCAATACCCGACCGCATTAGATACCACTGCATAATTTGAATACGGGGACAGGTAAGCTACCGAAATAGGTTTAAAATAAGACGCGTGTTCTCGCACTTCCCAAGCGAAAGTATCATGAGCTCAGGATGTGAGTAACCTTCCAAGGATTGCTGATTGTTTTTTACGTAATTACGAGGGAAAGGCTGTTTTATTCATTTACCACACGCTCCCATCTTCACTTTATTCAAATGAATTTCGCCCCGATAAACAAGAATAAATTGATCTCATTGAGAACAGAAATTAAGCACAAGTCACCCGGTTCAAGGAAGAGCTTAGCTTGTACCACGGATTTAGCTTGAATACGAAATGCGGAACACCCAAACCTCGTGGTGAAAATTTTCTGGAATATTTCGGGATGCTTACAATATCCACTAAATTACCGCTGTATCCAATAGAATTGTTAAATAACGGGAACAAAATCGATTACACACTATATTTTATATGCAAATGTTTACACGAGTTACACGTTTTTAAATTTCTAGATCTGGATACCAACCACGGAAGGATTTCGCGCTAGAATTACTTATAACTACGAATTGCAAAACCTAAGTTAAACGCTGATGATATAAATAGCGTAAATACTTGTAGTTGACTATGCAATCGAAGCGAAATTTAAATCCGGAAGAACGTAACTGAAGAGGAAAGACACGTACCTTTGACACTTTGACTTCCACGGTGGTCACCGGGACTAACATTACAGTGGCGGATGATCGCCTGGCAGCCAATGTGTTAAGTTTTCTTACAATAACAAACCAGGAATGCAAATGCAAATCTGTACTTTAATCGCACATTGTTTGTATAGCAGAGCGAATTCAGGAATACTTTGGCTGGAATAACTATATTTCAACGAGTTATTCTACTGCCCTTCAAACAAGTAGAGGACTTTCTTCTAATAAACCCCTGCTAGGAGGACCGTACATCGGTGGTTCACAGTTGATTTGTTGATTTGAGTAACAACATTGAGTTTTACGTATTCCCAACTTGACTATAATTAGATTTTCGATTTATTAACCAGAATCAGCTATCATCGAGATTTTCGACAATCGATTTTGGTTATTTTCATTGTACAAAGAGCTGGAACTCATCAAAGTTAACGTCATCATACTTTCTACGATATCCTCAATAGTTTAAAAATTGCACCAAATAAACAACTTAAATTAATTTAAGTTTATGCCAAAGCTATTATTAGTTTTAGTGGGTCGAAGCAAATCGTTAAAATTTATATTTTATCAAGTTCACTATACAGAAATAATTATTTTTTTCTACAATTAAAAAAGCTTTACTCACCGATCACTGTTCTGAATTAATTCTTAAAGGTAGGTACTTCACCTGAAATATAAAAAAGAATTGTTTTTAAAATAACTTGCAAACTTAAAAAGAGCATAAAAAAACAGAACTAAATAAAATAACATATAGTATTTTAACTACAAGCTATCAACCTTATGGGTTTATGAGTGTGCAAAGTTTCGTGTTTAATTCATTCAATACAATGTGATAGTAAGATTCAAAACAAAATTATACATGTAAATATATCTAAATAGAATTTGTTTGGCCTTTTTTGATTGTAGATTTTTCTTAAAACACTAGTTTTTCTTTTCAATTTCTTTTCCATTTGTTTAAGGGTTGTACACAATTCAAAGATATTTAATCGCCACTTTGGTATTCAAGCACAAAATATTTGTAACTAATTTTTATATTTGCATTATTTATGAAATGTTGACATTTTATTGTATCAATTTTATTTTATACTAAATGTTATTGGGGTTATGATGTAAAGAGTTTTGATTCATATGTTTACGCGGGATGTGTAAACAGTGCAAAATATTACATTTACAATTTTAAAATGTTATTATTATGCAACGATACATTCTTAAATTTCTAGTTTAATTAAATATCAGGCTCTGCGGTTTTAAGACATTAAATTGATTTAATTTTTAAATTAAAATATCTCCGACTCTTTCGAACAAACCAAATTAAATTCTTCGTTACTCGCGAAAACTAAATCTTAAGTTACCAACAAATTCGGTCCTAAGATATGCATTTACGATTTAGTTTTTGCGAGTGAATAACACGAATTTATATTTTTTTATCGACGATTTACGAAACCCAAAATAATATTAACAATAATTTTCGATTCTTTTGCCATAGCTTTAAAAAACGATCGATCCACTACAAATATTGTTAAGGAAATATTTAACCATTCATATTTTAAATTACAAAAATTATTTGACAGTAAAATTGCGTGTTTCTAGGATAATTTCGCTGCAAGTTCTGTATTACTGTTGCAGAATTTTAAATGTCCTTTTGTGAACTGAGCTACATCTACGTTTACTGAATCTAACCCAGAATAAATTTTTGGTGTAGATGTTTGTTATTCATGCATTTGATAAAAATTGAAAAACCTCACCGAACAAAAACAGCGAATAAAGTCTTTCGAAAGTCATTTATAATTGAATAGTGAAAAACCTAATTTGGATCTACGTCATTTTCGGATTTGTATCTTGAGAGGAACCAGGAAAATGTCGAAATTGTTTTAATCAAATGCGAATTCATATTCAAAAATGAGTCTCTTGCTTCCATCAGATCTCAACGTACAGGAAAAATATTTAAATGAAATGCAAAGCGTTTTATATAACAAATGTTTTAATTATTATAAAAAGGATTGCGTAAAAATATATAACAGTAAGGTATTTTTTCTTATAAATAAAAGTACATTCAACGACTAGACAAACTAAAATGGTAAACGTTTCTGGCACCCGAAGCGCAATGTCTAAGGGGTGCTAATTTTTGGCTGAATCTTCTGTCTGGGGGTAACCGTCGATCGACGGAAGAGTCCTGCCCGACTTCTGGATAGTTCCCATACCCAAAGTCCTGGCTTTGAAAATAATTCCAGAGCAGCGAAATGTTTTCGCTATCTAAAAGGTTTGTCCGGGACATCCGCCCTGGACGTGCTTGTTGAGAAGGGACATTCGCGAAAAGGACTTGTTGCAGCAATCGCAGATGTACTTCTTCACTTCTACGTGGGTTTGCTGGTGGGCGCGAAGGTTCGACCGATCCGCGAAGGCTCGGTGGCAGTGGTCGCATTCGAAAGGTTTTTCGCCGGTGTGGGTCCGGATGTGTCCTTGGAGGAGCCACGGTCTGGAGAAAGCCTTCCCGCAGATGTTGCATCTGCAGGGGAGTGTGTGGGTCCTGATGTGCATCTTAAGTGCTCCTAGGGAGGTGTAAACCTTTTCGCAGCTCTTACAAGAAAAGGTTTTCTTCACCTGATTGCATTCAGCAGCTGGGCAGTGGAATTGGGTGTGCTTTGATAGTCCTGTTAAAGTTGAATATGATTTTCCGCATTTTTCGCACCTGAATCGGGAGCGATCGTCAACTTTTTCGCGTTGGGACATCATGGCTGGTTGATGATGGTGATGGTATAAAACTGTTAGCGGAACTCCAGATTTCATTGAGAGGTCCTCGGGCTCAGACTCTTGGGTAGGGCTGGCTGGAGGAGTCAGGTTGCTGGGCAGCACGGTCGGCAGGTAATTTCCAAATCGATGGTGAGAAAGGTAGGTCTGGTTGACTTGCACTGGAGTTAATCCTCGCAAGTGGACCCCACTTGGAAGAGACTCCGCTGGTGGAGACAAAGATGTTTCCCGTTGAACTGAAGATTCGCTGTAGTCGGAAACTGGAGACTCGGTCCTTGGAATAGACTCCGTCGAGTGCCAGATGTAGGAGGCCTGCTTCATCTGATCGTAGATTGATGTTGTCGAGAGATTTAAAGGAAAATTTCTTTTCGCGATGCTGCAGCACTCCTCGTCCGCTTTCCTCTTCACGGACAAATCCTGGGGCTCTTCCTCCACTGAGTTAACATTTCGCACTTGATCGTAAAACACTGGCCGCTTCTTTAATGGGCACGTCTTGTAATTCATGTTGGCAAAGTATCTCAGGAAAATTAAAAACAAAAATTGTGGTCGCGACGACGCAAAAGAACAAGGAACGCTTCGAAGGCTGTCTTAACACGCTGAGTGATAGATCGGTTGTGACAGGTAAGAAGGAGAAGCGGCCCTTATATACGACGGCCGCTACCCCCACCACCGCGCCGCCAGCCAGGAGAGCACTTCCCGAGGATGCACACCCCGAGCAGCACAAGTGCCGCTGTCGGCCAGATGCCGATAAATAATTAACTTCACCTTTGTGACGATAGGCACGGCCCGTTTTATGTATTCTCACCTGGACACATAAAGGCCGGACTTTCCGGCAGCGCGATCACCGTTGCGCGGACCGGGACCGCCGCGATCTTCGCCTGGCTGTCGATCACCGACGCGGCGGCCGCACATGTGCCGCTGCCGCCGCCTATGTACTCCCGGCCATGTTTCGTTCCGCGGGTTCCTGTTCACGCGCGGAGAAAGCCAATCAGGTAGCTGCCGAAGACGTTCTAAGAGAAATGTTCTTTTCTTGTTTTCTCTTTTGGCGCGCCACCACCGGCGGCGGAGCGGCGCGGCGGTCCGCAGGGGGTGAGCGAGAGCACGGATAGGCCCACCGGGCGACGCGACGCCCGCCGGCCCGATCCGGATGTAGTGTCTGCGCATGCGTCGAGTCAGGCGTTTCAACCCTTTCCAGCAGTGCGCTTACCTTTCCGAGGGTAACGCCATTTTGTCGCCTTTAATCCGCGACTTGTTTTAAAAAATATATTTTATACAAATAATATACGAAAAATTCATTCACTTCAAATCCCCATATAGAAAAATATATAAAAAGTTTTGTTAATAATAAAAGACTCGTTAAAAAATCAACTTTATAACTGAACTCATTGTAACTTTCTTGTACCTACATTGCCATCGAATGAATACCCAAAAAGATATCCTTATATGAATTTAACAAGTCAAAATTCTGGATTTCTAATTGATTGTAATATATACTAAAGTAGTTTTAAAGACAATCTATCTCGTTTTTAGATAGATAAAGAATCAGACACAATTATGTTTAGGTAAAGTACCTTTTGATTCCTAAATTTAACAATAATTATGCGATGAAAAAGACAACTGTTTTTGAGATAAGATTTATAATCTAAAATTACAACTGAAACATCTTAATCTTCAAAACTGTATAGACCGAAATATAAATTTGGGGCTGTATTATATTTCCGAAAGAAATTGAAATTTGCACACGAATTTTCTCTCTAGTAAAATTTGAGTAGGAAAATATATCAAAATTGAAAAATATCATATATATATAACGACACGAGCGTTTTAAAAATTTGGGTATGTGTACCATTTTAGCACAATAACCTCGTAACGCTAAATAACTAGCAAGAAGAACCTATTCATTAGCAATCTATAAGAAATTTATTACTTCATCCATCGTTCAAGGATCTAATAAGTAGATATATACATATATAAATCTTTTATATTAAATATGGAGATTTATCAAGAAATCTATCAGTGGTTTATTATTTACTAAATTTTACGTTTTATAAATTTTGATATAAACGAACAAATAATGACTATTTCTACATTAAAATTATATAAAGCTCTTTATAATAAATCTTCATTTTATATTCCAATACGATATGTGCTATCATATTATATTTTAGTAAAAATTCATACAAGGTTAAGGAGGCGCAAAATAACGTATTCTGTTTCAGTTTTATAATGTCAATCATTTGTTTTAAGTGAATAATTTCCTTCAATAATATTTAAAAAACAAATAAATCGGCAGCACCTTCAAAACACCTTCAATACCTTAGACTCGCAAACTCTTCAATTCTGGAAAAGTCAAAACTAAGGCAATGAGAACGTTACATTCAAATTAAATACAAAATGCATCAGTTAAGCACCTTCAAAGGCATCTTCAGTGACTTATTCAAATTTAGTGATTTGACCACTATCATTGACCAATTCAAGAGTGCTCCGTTCGAAGGCGAATGCCTAATTCATAGAATTCACCAAGTGCAGCAATATTGCGCTCTTCGCCGTATATCAATGCACGGCAACTAAAAAAAACTTGAAATTGATCTACAATTCGGCATACTACTAACATACAAAATCAACATATTTCTCAACATTTTTACATTTTAAATGTCCCTAAGCCCGCCTGCGGTCATGCAGTGGTTCCGTGAACAAAGTCCAGCACACGAACAACATTTTCGAAGACGCTCCGGGCCTCGGTGTCTTTCTTCGATTGCATAGGATAAATTTAATATGAAACGCGTCCCGACCAATCGGGTGATAAGAGCTGTCTCGCTGCATTAATTCCTCCGGCCGATCCCTGGAGCATTCGAAATGAGGGAAGATTCTGGAGAAAGCTCCCCAAAAGATGTCCTATTAACTTACTGTCGAATGCATCCAGAGGAGCTTAGCTCACTTAGTATTTCGCTTCAAATTTATACGAGCGGCTAACTGCACATAATTCAAATCTTTTATTCATCCCGATCGAATCTCCGCTGGTCCAGCTGCAGCAGCCGCGGGCATCAATCAGCGGGCCGCTCCCGGGATATGACTGAATTCACGAGGTGCAGACAGTGGCGCTGGCTGGGTGGACCAAGACGCGAGACGGACGTCTCCAGAAGCGCGGAGGTATCTAGACGTAAATAGACGAAAAGTGGACCAGCACTCAATTATGCGCATACCCAAGTGATCGACCGCCGCTGGACCTATCGCCTCCACGTGGGTCAGCCCGTCAAACTGACGGATCCTCTGATAGGAAGTGACTTCCATAACTGCCGTTTGTTCTGGATGGCCACGCCATAAATAAAAGATGTGTTTTGTGTAAATCAAAATTTCGACGGTATTTATCACCTTCGGCCGATACCTGTGCCAGATGTATTCGATCCGCGCGCGCCGAATGGGCGCAAAGTCACAAAACCCAGTGGATCTTTTCGCTGATCCGAGGGTTACAGGAGGGCACAAAACGCGATCCGCCAGGTGAACGCATCTTCTGTGCGCCATTCACTCATCCGGCTTTGATTCCTGGAAGAAATCCCCCGGTGGCTTTTGAAAATCGCATTCCTTTCATCGATCAGAGCATCCACCTTCGCTCCGACATTGTGCAACACCGGCCCGTGGCTAAGGTGTTACAAAGATGATGTCCTTTGTCGCAAGAATTTATGTTTTTTGTCAGGTTAGGTCTATCTTTTAAGTAAACACACGAAGGAAGGAAGGAGATATGCAGCTGATCAGATCAAAGCGATCAATGTGCTGCTAATCAAAGAGGTACCTAGTCGTATTATATGATTTATTTATGGAAAAAAGATAACGAACATTCTTAAAATGCCCACTGTACTATGTCGATTTTACATTCTACTCAAAGATTTTTAATTCAGAAAATTATACAAAGGGGCTCGAAAAATTGTTGTGGACAAACTTTTGAAAATCCCTATCAATCATGCAATAAATATCCGTAAATTTAATGCTAAATTAGAATATATGGCGTATTTTACTTATTTTCAGATTTATATTAAAGTTTAGAAAAACTAGGATTTCAATAGAAGGATTTCTAGTTCCTTTAGGCCAACCATCTAAAAACAGAAATAAAACAATCTCAATCAATCTAAGTATAAACGTATTATTCTTTAACATATCCATTTTATTAAATGAAGAATAAATTATAAACTCGGCTAGATCGAAAAAGAGTCAATACATTTAGCTCCTACCATAGGTATTAATGGTTTTCTCTTCACAAATACCGATATTTGTCTGGAAATTAATTTTATGGTTGAAAATATTCACTCTCGGACATTTTAGGTAAACATTTACATTTAAAATCAAAAAATAATAAAATACCAAGTTATAAATTGTAAGTTCTGCCATCAAATAATAAGAACACAGTTTTCTAGAATTTTCTGCAACATTAAAAACATTTACGTTTGTTGTTTATTATAAAATAAAGAAAAACATCCATGAAATCTACACCAGTGCTTAAAAACATGCTGGCGTATAAGAAATACTTTAACACATGTAACCCAAATAAAATAATATCCCAAATATTTTTGACACATCTGGAAAAAGAATACACTCAATTACCTACTTTGGTACCTGTTCCGGTGATGAATTTACATATTTCTTGTATCCGATGTTGGATCACGTAATGGGAAATACCCCGGTTATAGCATTTGAATTTGGAAAATATAAAGGTATTTCCAAATCGTAAAAGCAGGTATGAACGAGTACGTATTACATATGGAGCATAAACCGATTACAGGACATAATTAGGCTATTTTCCCGAAGAGGTATCTGTTCTTACATGTGGTTATTACAATAAATTTTAGCCTTTTAGACCTAGTAAATGGATGCGGACTTTCCACGCCGATTGGGTTTTACCTGTTTTCCTTTGGTTATTACTGTGCGAAATTTGAAAGGAAAGTTTTACTTTTTACTTAACCAATTCTATCGCAAGGCTTTACATGTATATCGTATTACAATATTGAGAAAATATATATCATATTTTTTAATTATTTATATGCATATAATATAGGGTATAAATAAATGTATACGCTTTGAGCCCAATGCCGCGATTGAGAAAATATTTAATTGATAATTTTTTGATTATTTCAAGTGAGAAATTTTATTCAATTAAAGAAAGAAGACATCTTATAAAAGTGACGCTCGAAATAGTGAATCGTGGCAACAATATACTGTAGCTGGACTTAATGATGTTAGACCGGATATGGAATTAATTTCAGTTCAGCGTCCTGCACTTCCGAATACATGAAAATAATTTTAGTCCGCACCCCAAGAGAGTGATTATTCACCTTTTTTTCGATCTAATGAAAAATACATCAATTTCATTAATAAATACATCATGGTGATTTTTCTCGAATTAGCGATGCGCTGCTCTCGGAGGTACCCCATATTATCCCACCCGGCGCAGGAGGTTCCTCATGAATGTACCCACACCTCATGAATTCGAGGGTTGACCGTGAGAACCTGAGCAGATAAAGTTTTCGGTGGATGTTTAGCACATGGGCAACATACGAGTACTTCGAGATAATGGTCCTTCATAAAACAGCATCACCTTTTGCGTTCATATCCTGCGTCTTCACTAAGAAAAATCGCAGATGTGGCGCTTGACGCAGCATGCCACTAGCGCCAATTTGTTGCACCTCTGGTCCAGGACATTGTTTGGTCAAGTGTGAAAGCAAGGACTCCTCACACGTGTGCTCAGCTTCCCGAACAAACACCGGCGCAGTAAGCAAATTAACTGCATCCTCAAGGTAAGGTCCTCACGTGCGTGATACGGCCAGGGTGAACCTTCCTCGCCGGCACTTTACAGTGTGCTCATATGGGTGTGTCGCCGCGTCTGATCCTGGGATTTTTCACGGATTCGTCTGCTTGCAACGTGTTGTTTATTCATCTCGGGATTTATCTGGCTCCGAGGAAGCTGCAGGGTGCACCGCAGCGGTGAAGGATATTCAAATTTGCGCCCGTCAATGAATTGCGAATGATACGTGCTGAATCGCATCCACGATCGTTGTCTGTGGACGGTTTCTTGAATTTCAATTACTGATTTTTACAAACGAGAAAGTGACTCGACTTTGTCTGCTTCGAAATGAATTGTTCTTGAAATAGTCCGAGGACTTGTTGAAGGTTGTAGCTTCAGCACCTCCCCGCAATAAAATCGAAAAATAAAATGAGTCAAATAAATAAGGCATCTGCAGAGAGCACTGTATTCGAAAGAAGGCAGATAAGATGATTCCTGAAAGATTCAATATTCCTAGCGAATCTTTCAGTCAATTCAAGAGAAATTAGAATGAAATGTAAATAAAATCAAAGAACTCCAACATCATTTATTTACAAATAAAAGTCTATTATACTCTTTTCTTTAATAATTTTATACATAAGGGACTCGGTCATAAAAAAAGTGGTAACGTCAGCGCAAAAAATTTGTTTTATAATACATCTAATAATACGAAAAAATGATGCTTTGCTTTTACAAATTTACTCAAAACTACAATTTCTATAAAACATCTAGTTTTATTTTGCACATAAGTATCATATAAATAACATTTACTTTCAATGTAGCGAAGATCGTTCCTAAATTTTAGCAACACTACTCTCTCAATTTGTTCAACTATTCTGCGATAAAAAAGTGGTTAAAGTTTTACCATGCTTAACTTTTCTATGGTTTAACCAACTGCTTTTAAGGATGATATAAATGTGGTTAAAAAAAAAAGATTTATATTTTAATAATTTTTAAATCTTGATCCAATGATGTATTCAAACAGTTTAATTTACATGAAACTATTAATTACCTATATGAGTTTTTGGGAAATTTTGAAATTGCTCTATGAAAAGTATATTTTTACTTTGCTTTGAAGAAATTCGTGAAAACACCTACATGGGTGTGTAATTTTTATAATAAAATCATTCATTTATATCTTTCAAAATTGGATAGCATATACTTCCTTTTAATTTTTAATGATTTCCTTGATTCAGGGTTTCGCAGATATTAAAATTTCTAGTTAATTATCCCAGAACGAGCAATGGGCCTTATCAGGGATGATATGCCAACATATGTTGGACAAAGAATCCCAAATAACGCTCGGTACTTCCCAGCATATTGAGGGTCTGCCACCAGATACAGGATAAGGCAATTAAATTTACCCACCATGAAGGTCCAGGTAGGACTCATTATGTTTGCACAATTTCTAGCGCCATGCTGTCTGGAGTCATCGATACCACATCCCTACATATGGACGAACCGGGGAAATCTAGCGATGGGCACACATGCACGGCTGGAAATTCAGAATATTCCCGATTCTGGGATTTTACACTTTTACAGGGTGAGGTATAATAAAATTATCAGGGAATCCCTTTAGTCTCTCTAATGAGAAAGGTAAACAGACAAAGTGAGACCAATATAAGCTAATTACTTCATACCGGTCCACATTGGATTTTCCTGGGGATGCAAAAATGATCGCGATTTTTGGGTTTTTCAGACTGTAAGATAAATCGAAGGCAATGGTCTTGTGATTACGGAGTCAAAAGCAGGTGTCAATAACAAATCTCATGATTCTGTTAAATTACATTCACCGCGATTCAATCTAAAGTGAATGCATAACGCGACCACCATGTAATATTCATCTGAATAACTTAAATCAGAGTTTTTCCGGAAAATTGCACATGGTTAGTTTGGTGGGCCATTTAATAAATATGAAGTCACGTAAGCCATTCCCCTTAGCATATTCACCGGGGGACTCGTAGCGGCGACAATTAAATAATTTATAAGGATAAGCATTCCAGCTTACCCAACGAATTCATATAACCGAATTGATAAGCGACTTCTATTGAAAAAGGTCTCATTGATTCCTTCAGTAGTTACACAAGAGAACTTAAGCGTCCCATAAAGGGGTTACGCACTCACATTGTCCGCGGCATGGCATCGCGCTAGTCATTCACCTTTGGCCGCCGAAATCGTCTAATAAAACGGAAGTCATCTACGGGACGGTTATTCAAATTGAATCCCCTATGGCCGCCGCGATGCAGTCAAGGGGTCATGTCGCCGTCGATTAATAAAAATTACATTCAAAACAGGGAATAGAGGGCCCAACAAGGAGCTCTTTGTGATGGTCCTCGACTGAGACCCAAAATAAAATGCTATCTCCCCTTTCTATCGGCCGCTGCTCCTTAGACAAAAGGCGGTGCACGCACTTTATGTCCAGAGTTGAGGCACACCTGGAGGCGAAAACACCTCCGTGGCGATTGGAATCGGCTCAAAACCGATAAAGGATTTGCTTGTTACCGCGATTATCGTGCGTTCGAAGCGTCGTCGTCGGCTTCAAATCGAAATGTAAATATTTACCACCGTGACGAATTCGAATGCCTCCATGTCTCTTCTAACCTCATTAATTTTATGAAGTGAGTTACACTGGCCCCGTGGGCTTCCAGGAAAAATGCTGACACTGTTCGGAGCTGCAAAGTGTAGGCACTATAAATAAAATATATTTGATCGTAATTTCCCAATGATTCCCAATTCCCAGAACCTTGGTGGTACTTCAAAAGTTGCACAATTTATGTCAAGCTACATAATTCGAAGGACTGCGTTTCGTAATTATTTGTTCTCATGCTTAACTCACTGTCCATTCACAAGTACTTCGAATACCTTTTCTAATTCATGAATATGCTGCTACTAGCATTTGATCAGTTTTATAAGCAGCAGTAGCTTGGACATTTCTTTCTTTATGTAGGTACGTGAAAAATTTTTACTAATATATATCATTTCGTAATACTATGATAATTCGACATGTTCTTAGTATCAAATAAATTAGACTGAAGTTTTTTTTTACTAACTAACCAAATTTTGAATTTTTGATCTATTTAATATTTTTTAAATAAAATTAAAATACATACATATGTATATTAGTTTAAAATAATTATTCCAACTAATTATTATGGATAGGAAAAAGCACTTTTAAAGCTAAGCATTACATTTGTAGTTTTGCCCGCTTATATAAAAATGTTCAAATCAGGTTACTTTTTCTTGTGAGCTGTGTTAGCATGTGCTTGTGTTTTTCAAAAAAACTTATATTTTGAATAAACATTTTCTAATGTCAAATTTTTTAGAACGTAATACTACTGAAAATGCAGTCGCACTTATCAGTGAATCAAGGTAAAATTTTAAAATATGGACAGTCAAACATTCTCGAACAAGTGTGATAATTATAATTATCGAAATGTTATACAAGAAAAGACGGCTTTTCTCTTTTTATAACCGAATCTAAGTTTTTATACTATGTTAATGTCTTCTATAACAACAACAATTCCTCATAAGGCATTATTTTCAATAAACGTATCTACCGCGTAAAGAGGCTACTTGTACTTAAAATTATTAAATGAAATATTTTTTCTGTCTTATTTAGGGCTGTAGAGTAATAACTATTAAATCGTTATGTTTTATTATAATATATTTTGAATTGAATATTAATAAAAAGTTAACTTACTTCTGCTCTAGTATTAAAATATATCAATAAAAAGTTATCCTACTTCTGCTCTGGTATTAAAAAGAACTATACCAATTTATTTTATCATTTCAACCAAATTGTATCAAAAACCTGAGTAATTTTAGCTTATCTCCAGATAGCTTCATTTAGTCACTTTTCTTTTCGCAAGTTATGACTGTGCATGTACACTTACTTATATCTGTATGCAAATTTGGAACCATCTGCACTCCGCATACAAATCGTGCAAACATGAATTGCTCAGAATATAAACAAATTTGCGTTTAGTACACTATCAGGTGCCATCATATAGCGCCAAAGTTTTTTTCTAAATTTTATTCAAACAGAAGCGATGATTGAACAAGCAATGTATTGGAAATCGTGAAAGTTTGAACTTATTTCTTTCGTATGTGTCACGTACTGCGCCGACTTGCTACAACCGCTTTATCACCTCCTGAGGTGAGGTAATTCTAATAACATATAACTTCATCAAATATAAGGCTTCAGGTACGAATAATGACTAATTCCAGCAAATTTTTATTTTGTTTTTATTGGAAATCAAAAATGCTCACACATATTTGTGAGTCTCCTGTATCTTCCAAATCAGCATATTGCTGAAGTTGGCGCCTTTGAAATTATGATTCCAATAGCACCTGATTTCCAAAATTTTTATATATTCATATCTACATTTATGCGGAATTTACTGAAAAAAATCAAAAGTGAACACAAAGTATCCTTTATTTTTAAATAGATGAAAGAATCAAAAATTATTGATAAATATAAATGTAAAGTATTCAATTGATAAGGTTTTTTTGATAAAATAATAAGCAAATAAATAAGAAAGCGACAAGTCATATTTTGAAAGAGTTTAGATATTATATGTGTACTATTTCGATCCATACTCAATCCCAGCTAAAAATATGGTAGCCTTCTGATACTTTGTGGAGAAGGCATAAATTTAATGGAATATATCTTGTTACTACGAACGGAACTATGAAAACGATTTTTATAAGTAGCATTATTATACGACAATTTTGGAGTAATTTACAAATAAAAAAATTTTGAGCAAACAGCACAAGTTTGAACAGAAAAGGAATTGTGCTACGGTTCATAAAATTAGGGTGCATTATGATATGTTAAATATGTTTCTATGACTCAAGTGGAACAAATTCATAATTGACGTAAATTTATATTAATTGAGAAAGGTGTGTCACTATACCTATTTATACTACACCAATTATAACATACAAATAATGTTGAATGGTTAAAAAGATAATGTTTTATTATTAACGATTTGTATTACGTTTCATAATAATAATGTTATTATTAATTATTCCATGATAGTGATATAATTACATATGTATATCAAAAATCAATTCAAAAATTTAAAATATCTCAGAACCCAGGGAGGTTTTGTTAAAATTGAAATTATCCACAGCATTTACTAAAATGATTAAAATTGAATCAGTGTAGGTGAAATGATAGCCCTTGTTTTTGCATTAAAAAAAGTAAGTTTGACAAGGTTTGGGATATGCAAACTTAATAATTCCAGTGGAATATTGTGTGGTGATGTGGTTTGAACTTCGTGCTTGCAATTCCAAAAAGTTTACTGCATATTTTGTTAATATTTTTTGAGCGAAATATATTATGAATATCTCTAATAATCACCCAAAAGTGTTAATTTTGTTTTACGCATAAAAGGACAAAAAAATCAACGCGTTGCCGTCGAAATTTATTGGATTAATTAAGATTTCAAATCAGTAAGTGCATGTCCATTTACGCTTTGCCTGTGTGAAATATTTACAAAATTCAAAAAGCTCAAACCGCTCTGATACTCTTAATCTATGCGATTGAACATAAACAAAATTATCCCAGACCTCCTGACCAGTGCTTTCAACGCGGTATTAAAATGAAGTCATAATTCACACCAACTATTTTGACTAGTATATACAAACAAATCGGCGGACCGAACAGCTCCGAGTGACTCATTAGCACAGGCCGCAGTCCTTATCTGCGCGGCTAACTCAACACCTTAAGTGGACTAAAATGATAGATGGCGCTGATAAAGTGACCTCCGGGAAGTAAATCTGCATCGAGAGCAAATGGAGACATTTTAATAGGTAAATTGGTGGCCAAACAAAACCAGCCAATGTTTGCACAGGGACTCTTTTGTCGGGCTTGTATTCGCAATTAATTTATTGTCACTTACGCATAAATTGCGCCGGTGCTTAGTCCCGTGACACTAAGTGGGAATATATGCGGCTGGCGCAGCCGCGACTTCAAGCGCAACTCCTTAATTGAATACTTAATCAAACCGAAACATATTAATTACGACCGTGAGTTATAGTACACCTTGTTTATTGTCGTTATTATGCAAATCGTATGGATCTATAGCGCCGATTGTTCGTAGAGTACCTATGGGATTTTTTTGTTTTTTTCGTAAAAAATCGCGCAAATGCCGAATTCAATGTCGACAGGGCTGCGCAGGACAGAGGTTGGGCTGGGGCCGAAAAGGCGCTAAAACTGCGTCGGGCGTCAGCATAATGACTGGGCTTTCCCTGTATTCCCGCCGTTTTAGTCCCGGCAAATTGAAGTGAGCCTGAAGTAGATCATAGTAATTTACAATAGCCGCTGGTGGCGGCGTCTCAACAGCAGGTCAACATGCATGCGGATATGGCGAATGCAAATCCAGCCCCATCGACATTTCGCGATCTAGCGATCTCGCGATCTTACGATCTCGACATCGTTTTGTACCAGTCTTGTCTACCGACATAAGCGCCAAGCGCCGCATGCTACCTTAGACGCAAAATGAAAAATAAAAATATGAATAGGTGCGAAGTAAGGTTTTCTTTTTATTTTTTATAAAAAACATTGATCCCACGCACGATACCTGCGATTTGCATAAAACTTATTGTCTTGCGAAGTGCTGCCGCTGCTGCTGGCCGTCTGTCCGACTGTCTGCGAGTCACTTAAAATGTGTCGTGCCGTATTCTTTGGACCGCAGCTTGCGACTTTCTCGACCCAGACGTCGTCGACGGGATTATTCATCAAAAGATTTCAATTTTTGCAGCCGTGTTCGTCGCAACGTTTGCAGTGATTTTCCCTGCCCGCCTTGCCCCATTTTATTACTTCGCAGAACTTCATATCCCCAATTTATGATTTGCCATAAATTTTGCTTATGAAGTGGTAAAAATCCTACTTCTCGGCTGGCGACGACGTCGGCAAAATGACCTCAGCAGCAGCCTCTTAAATTGGAGCTTTTCTGCATAAGGTGCGTTTATTGCAACCGTCGTCGATTACTTTAGACCGATGCAGGTAAATGCACCCGTATGCAGCTGTGTGCAGCCAAAGCCCAGCCCTTTCCGATAGAGAAAGTGGAACAACGCACACATTATTCGGGATTGAACACAATCAATTCACCAATTAAACAGAAAAGAAAAAGCTGTCCGAGCATCCGGGGACCATAACAATGACAAGCAAATCTCCAGGATACCCCGGGACAGGTCCTTAGCTGAGAAACGTCCTGGAAACGCAATTAGAGCCACTCCCTGGCACCAGTGCGCATGTTCCCGGAAGGAGGAATTTGCAGAAAGCAGCGTGGAATGCAGGCACAAGTGCCCGAAGGACATCGTCTTCTGCTGCCCTGGTACCAGAAGGCGCCAAATTTCACTGTATTCCTTTGTAGGAACGGCAGCAGGTCTTCCCGGTGCGATCTCGGTGACTCCTTGCAACTAATGTTCCTTGGCTTTTTCTCATGTTCTTAATTTTACTTTCGCGACAATCTTGACGCCCATGTCTGACGCGATGCTGTAAATAAATATGACCGCGTTTAATTCGGGCTCAGGTGAATGAACAATTTGGCGGGACTTTGGATTATGCGCAGTTCGCACGAAATCAACATGTGAATTTAATATTTGCAAGTATTGTCGGTATGATGTTCCGATAAATTTATGCTTTTTTTTCGAATAATTCATTTTGATAGAAATCCCAAGGATTTTTAAATGTCTTAATAATAGTATATTCTAATAAATTGCATTGCAAACGTACATAATTGCAACAGCTTTCTTTGTAAACTAACTTTGGGAATTGTTTCCATCTATCAAGAAGACGTTAACATACCTTGGAAGGATGATATAAAGGTAACTATTATATATTTATATTAATTTTTTAGATGCTTCACTGTTGCAGTTTAATTTCTTTAGAATTTAACAATACACATAATTTGATATTGAACGTTATATAGTTTAGGAACTAAAAATATTGGTTTTTTATAGTTTTGTTGTTTGGAAGTAGGTTTGAGTTTGATTTTACTAATTTATTGCTTGATGGGTGATTTAATATCTTTAATTTTGACAAAATAATTAACTCCGTATATTACTATGTTCTTTTAAAAAATATGCTTAAACTATTATAAATTGTCAAATATATAAAACTTAAAACTATATAATTCGCACGTTTGGTAAAATTTCAAAATTTGTATTTATTATACTTTCATTTGTTTTTAATTTGTTATTCGAATCTTCGGAACATATAATTAATTTGCAGTGATAAAAAACTGGTCTAGAATGTTTTGAGATATTTTTTCTAATTAACTACATATCTTCTACTTCTACCGTCATTCAATTAAGTTGTTCTTTAAAAATCCCACTGTAAGTACCTTCAGAAGTTTCATAACAGTCGAAAACTAACAAATCCGTGCAGCGCCACATGTTAATCCGACAGACAACCTGCTTAGCGTCGGGAAAGGCGTAGCCCGGTGGGTTCATGTAACCAAAATTGACTTTCCATCAACTGGCCACGAAAGTGTTGTCCAAAATCCAAATGGGGTCCGCGGCGGCCGCCGGAGCACCCGGAAAAGATGTGTAAATAGCTAAAACGCCTGTCCGGGAAAGGTTGACTATTAGCGATTTAGCGATTTGATATTTTTCGAAATGAACATCAATTCGTGTCAATCCGGGGAGCAGTTTGTCTCCTGCGGACGGTTACATAAAAAGTGTAACAAATGACTTTCAGTTGCCAATCCGCCAAAGTGGGTGATGTTTTCGGTCATTAGGGAGTTTTGCCCAAAACACGGCCGTCATCGGGCACAATGGGTTTTAAAAAAAAATCGTGACCACCGGCGAGGCGGTAAAAAATAAAAAGCCCCAGCCCGCCTAAGTCTGCTCACTTCTGACGCGTTGTGTCAGAGAAATTAGCCGAACAAGTGGCGTCAGCGAAGTGATTTTGTAGCCGCGGTAATTGTTAACCTGTAGCTCGCGGGTGGTGTTGTACCTGTTGAAATTGTGGCAGAAGAAATTTTTTGGGTGGAGTCCCCATGGCCCGCCTGTCTGTCCGTCTGTCCGTCTGTCGGCCGGTCCAAAGGCTAACAAAGAAAACGTTACGAATGCGCACCAGCGCGCATCTTGTGACCTTATCTCGCTGAAGGGTAATTAAATCTGGCATTTCATCAAAACGCAGTGGCAGACTGAATGGAGGCCGCGGTGTCAGGTGATCGATGAATGGCGTCTCTGGGGTCTTTGCGTTTCGGAACGGTCACCTGGTGAATAGGCTTCGAGGGTTACGCAAAACAAACTGACTGACGGGAGGCCCTGCTTTCTTACGCCTTTTGAAGACTTCACGTTAATACACCCTTTTGCCTTTCTACAGAAAAGCCTTTTTTAACGCCAACATACATTTCAAAAATGAAGATGGCAGGTTACTCCCACTGCACGACCAAACACCCGAAAATGTTATACCATATGCAACGTCAATCACCGGCCCAACAATAACTCCAACGTACTACTGCAAAAATAAAAGTTTTGACATTGAAAATATTTGGTTATCAGGTTGCACCCGCAATAGATTTGGTAATTGAACAAAATTTCCTAGAAACCACTGATGATTTCGTCCTCCATCTATGTATTCTTATCTATTCCAGAAAAATTTAATACATACCCCACATTTGAAACATCAAATCGTTCGGATTTTGTGAATTTGTTTTGAATTTTTAAATGTTTAGGTACATACGTAACTAACGAAAATTAATTTTGTCTTATATCAGGACTTAATATAAATACTATCTGATTACGAACGTTAAAGTATAATTCACTGGAGAAAATTTGAAAATATGTGTTTCCTATATGTTTGTGTATCAAAAAAATCTTAGCATCATACAATTTTACAACTAATCTTTCATATTTTATTTCAAACTCAAATTTTGAATTTTTATTACATTTAGTGCCTTTCTTCTACTTGGTTTTAATAAATCTTTTAAATTGAATATTAATTCGAAAAAATAAAAATATGATTTAAAAAATTGAAAAAAGTTTTATAGTAAATAGGTCGATCCATCATCGTTTTGTTGTAATTAGAAAGGTCATTAAAAAATAAAGTTATTAATCACCTCTTGTGTACTTAAATTAAAATTAAAGTAATTTAAGTCCAGTTCACCTGATTTCAAATTCTTTAGGGAAATCATAAGGAATTTGTATGCTGTAAATACAAAATTTCTTAATACAGAATAGAGCTATTGTTGGATAACATTTTCTTGAGAATAATATAAGGTTTTAAGATTTATCCGTTTTGTGGACGCATTTATTCAAATTTTATCGTACGTTTTGCTACGGATTGTCCGATTCCGGATCTACTGACCACTTAAGTCACCTTGAACTTCTCACATGCCATCCCCTGGGACGTGGAATGTGAAAGCCCATCAAGCGCATTCTGGCTTAAGTCGGAAAAGCGAAAGCAACAACATCGTCACCGATTGACGGAAATTTCTCGCCTGTTTAGATTTCACCTGGACTAATAAACACTGGCCGGTAAATAACAAAACCGGTGGTACTGAGTGTCAAAACCGTTTCAATTTCGATATGACAACTCCCAGGGCATCTGTCTTCGACTTCCTTCTTCATCAGAAGACTTTCAGGTTTCTTGTGCCGAGGACGGCGCACCGTCTTCCAAGACATCGGACGACGTTCGGTGGTGGCAAAACGTTTTGCACTTGCAGCACTTCTCCGGATTCATTTGGCGGCTCTAATTTACCAGGTGTTGGGGCCGGTAGACAAGTACAAACAAGTAATGTGAGATTTTGATAAATGATTCTGTGTACCTTTTAAGAGGTGCAAGTACCAAACTATTTTCAGCGGTTAACACAGTTTTTGAATGTAATTCTCGCCTCGCTCCGACTGTTTCCAGGTATTCAAGTCGGCTTTGGCAGGTATTTTAAGCCGCGGCAGCGTCTCTAAGCGCACATTAAGCCCCGGTGAGCGAACGCCCTGTCCTATCCCGCGCTAAAGAGTTAAATTAATTTCGATCGCGCTGCCCGTGTACCGTCTGGCGTATCAGATATGCGCGCAGATACACTCCTTACATAAAATTTCAATTACGGATCAATAAAATGCGAAAAATGGAAGCAATAATCGACGTACCGCCGCAATGATGGTAGGTGTTAACAAAAGGAAGTCGGCCTTTGCGGCGCAGTCGCCGCTCGATTAATTCGTCTAACTGGCGACTTAACAGAGATCGAAAAACGCTAATAGACGTCGAATGTGGCTAATAAGTTGCGCCGATCGGTGCACCAGCCGCGGTCCATTCAAGCGGCCCATTCGCTTCAAGCGGACGGGGTGTCACATCAAAACAAGTTCACGTTTCGAAATTGTCAATCGTCTGAATTGCGCGCGAAATTAGCATCGAGTCACGTTATGGCGATCTGGTGCTATCCCGTATTTCTCCCGACTTCCAGAAAGTGTGATCTGCAACGTGCTCCAGGGGTAAAGGTACGCAGGTTCGGATGATGAACTCTCAACGAACTCTTTATAGGTAGCTGAATTTAAGCTACCAATTGTAACATTTCTCCCGATTTTATGATTTATTTATGACCAGTTTCAGTTTCTTCTGGTGCATACCAAAAAGAGAAAGTTCTTCTTGGCACAGATTTAGACACGGTGGGTAAGAAGACAGTCATTACAATAATGAATTTGGGAGCAATGATCTTTTTATATATTTCAAGATTGAAACTCATATTAATTCATCCAATATTCAGATCACTCGTAGTTGTCATACATGTTACACTAATTCATAAAATAGGCAATCAAAGGTGATGATGATTCTAACATAACAAAAAAAGGTGAAAATTCTGGAAAATTTCTATGTGTTATATTTAAGTATATTAAATATCTTACATATCCCGTAAAGAACATTTGTTGTAATCGTTTTTATATGTGAGGATCCAGAATTATTGTTTTACTTCCTGTGTTTAAGCATAACTCTTTCAGGCCTAACTTTACGAATTCGAAGGTAACTTCCGAATTGTGCTAGTATATTAATGAATAGACAATAATGTACTTAGTTGGTCTAAAATAATTTTTGTTTTGATTATTAACTTTTCGGGTCTAACAATATTTTGGGAAAATTATTTATAATAAAAATCATATAAGACGTAATTCGCTAATTTCTGAAAAATCACACTTCTCTTTCTAAGTAAAATATTATGTTAAAATGAATTTAAAGAAGAAAAATACAATCATTATTAGATAGTTTTGCTAGAAACTTTCAGTAAAACATCTATAATTTTGTTATCCTAAATATTTACCCACAAAGCCAAAAAAATTTTAAAATACCTAAGTTGCATAATAATGTATGATCATTAAATTTTAGTTTTTACTATTTCGGTATGAAACTTTAAAAATACGATCATTTAGTATGCGGCTAAAATAAGCAACTCTCATCCGCTTAATGAAACCATAAATCAAAAATTTAAGAAGCTTAAATTTCTATGCAAAGGAACTAACTTCCGATTATTCACCCGTTTTACCGGAACGAAAAAGCATCAGATAAGCATAAAGTGATAATTCACTTTAGTATCGCCTCAAAAGTGGCAACATGACAAGTTAAGTTTCATACTAACTACCTGTGAAAATTACACTCAATTTTCAATAACGACACGTCCGTCGCGTCCGGCGTTAATTCGCGAGCCTAAACGCCGCTTACCGGCGGCTGCCAGAGTGCTCCCAGGTTGTAATTACGCCGATGAATCAGTCAGTGCAGAACAGGTGATTATCTATGCCGCTGCAGCCTCCGCATAAATGCATATTTAATTAATTGTTTTATTTTACAAATGCTGGATTGGAGCGGCAGAGACAAACACCTACCCGATTGGGTGGAGTTTTTCAACATACTGCTCGGGGCCGGCTGGGAACTCTCGTAAGTCGCGAGACCCCCGTTAGTCGCCGCGCTAATTAAAATATTCAATCAAGTAATGTCTTCATGTACTCGTTAATTCAAAAGACAGTTCTCGACTTAGTCATCGCGAAAAGCGCGGATTCGTAGCTCCCCCGGCTTCGAGCTAGAATTTTAATTGACTGCTAATTACAACTTTCGGCTGAGTGACACGAGAGTGTCGGCAAGTGGGAACGCTTGACGGAGTCGCGATTAAAACCCTCCACGCTCAGATTTATAGGCCTTTAACAATATGATGGATTTTGCAATAAATTAGGAGCTAACTACGCCACTCTGCAATTACTCGATGACATTTTTTCAAACGCCTAATCTTACCACGCGGAAGATGCTGGATGTGGGGCACGGTTTTTGTTTTGAATGAACTGATTGTTTTAATAAGATAAAGTAACTATTGTTTGAGAATTTTGCATTTGTTTGTAGAGTAGTCTTCTTATCTAACTTGATTGTAAAGTAAATAAAACGGTGTATGCCCACAAGCTGCATATATTGAGCTTTTATCATTATCACATTGATAATAATTTATTTTAGAGTAATTTTCTGAAATAATATTTCTTTTGGCATTGTCGCTTTGATAAACTAAATTACTTAACATTTCGCGATTACAATTCTAAACATAACAGCAGCCAAGGATCTTTTGAAATTACTAGGTATTGTTATTGCTATTTATTTCTGTTCAACCTTACAAGTATATAAATATAATAAATTTCCTTTGCGCCAAATTTTTTTACTAAAATGATTAATGATGAAACATACAAACATATCTACTACAAAAGCATGCGAACAACAAGTTATTATGCGTCCATTCAAATTTCAGTAGAACTTATGTATGCAAAAATTTGATTAGTATATTTTCGAAACAGAAACATTTGAAAAAAGTTTGCTTGTACTACCTTTTAATTTAATAGTATACTTATAAGCTCTAAATTCGTACAGCATAAGAGCTTGATATTGTATATCATTACGAATTATTAGCTTAATTTTCAGCCTCACAGTAAATCTAAATTATTATGAAAAATTGGATTTTTGTTTGCCACAGTACAAATTCGGGTTTAGCAGAGTCTTATTCCAAAAATTTCTAGTAAATTCTTTCCAGAAATAAAGTTCGGAGTCTATAATTTTATTAAAATAATCATGTCTTTTAGTGAAATTGTAAGTTTGATCATGATAGGTTAGATGACAAATATGGTACAATATAAACACGTAAAAATTATTTTTCAAATGAATAATGGAAATACACCAATTATAAAGACAAATAACTGCTAAGAGAATGTTCATTCACAACAAAAGTAACTGCCAGCTGCGGCCTATTTATGTCTAAATTTTGCATATAATTTTACACACTATCTACTCGATTATATGCAAACTTTTCAAGCTACCGGAGCAACTGACTAACAACTCCTGGAAAATGTACAAATTTGCGTTAGCACAGAATGATCTGAATAATGTAGAATAGAACTTTTGGTTCTATAAAATTGGCTAAACGTAGGTACACCTTCCAACAATCTCTTGGTATCCAGATAAAATCGATATTTAACCAGCTTTACTCCTTTAAAGTTCTTGGAACCTCCAAATAAGCCAAAGCCAATTATTTGCAGTAACATTTGAACAGAGAGGACCTTTGCTTCTTGAGGGCCCGTTCTTGAACCCGACGCTGCGGCTCCGCGAAAAATTCTATTTTCACAAAATCCAGCCCGCCAAAAGCATCAGATTTCAGTATCTTGCTCAATTTGCGATTTGTCAAAGGTGATAAAAACACTGTGCACCTTGATTGTGCCACAGTGGAAAATTTGAAGGAGAGGCTCGCGCGCCGCGCCGCTGCTGCTGCCCGCCGCCGCAGCCTGCCGCGCCGCCGCGCAGCGCAAATCTCGGCGGGCGGGCACTGCGGGCGCGCATATATTTCAAAACGGTCCCGCGAACAATCCGCGACAGTGCGCTCAGTTTAAAATGTCTTAAGCCGACATGTAATCAGCTACTTCCGAAACGTGCATTACTTCAAAATATTTTCCTGATCAGCGGCGTTTGTCAGCCTCTGCAAGTGCTTTGCTCTCGGTCGACAACGTCGTCATCGTCGTCTTAGTCGGCGTCGTCGTCTTGGCGGTTGACGCCGTTGTCGACTGTCGTCTATCAATTCATTCTTGGCTGCAAAGTAGCTCTGTTGAAACCAGTTCTTCGCCACCAACTGGGCTCTTGACAAACTGCGGACTGAGAAACGAGCTGAATAAACACTAATCCGCGCCGCTGCAAATAGACGAGAAAAACCCCTTCAACCTGATATCGCACTACCTACTGGTTAACCCCTGACCCGCGATTGCATTTTATTCTTCGTATTCACACTTCAATTTCCTTAGGAGTGTTCTTGCCCGGACCTATCCCATTCCCATTTCGTTCAACCTGGCTGATCGCGCGATATGTTTTTATTAATAGAATTTCCGCATGATCATTTTTATTGGAGATCCATCTCGGGGTCCCGCAGGGGTGTAGCTTGCCCTGGAGCAGCAGCAGCAGCCGCAGTGAGGCAATCTGATGGCACGTGAGTGAAGCAAGTTGGTTTCTTCATTAGTCGAGCGATCGATCGTATCCCGATCATTGACTGAAGCAACAGACGGGAAGACCAGAAATATCCCGATCGAGAATATCCCAATTGTGGTTCTGTACCCGGGCCGCTACGATCGCAAATTGATTTTGAATAGAAACAGTAGTCTAAATAGAAAGGAACTGGCGTATACCAGCAGCAATTTCGATCCAAGGCAATCGCACTAATCAGCTTACCTTTGGCCCGAAAATTAGGAAAATCTCTGACCCGTAATTACCGATTTGCCTCATTGCCAGAACATAAAACACAAAAAAGGGAAATGTTTTACTGGAAACAATAATTGCATCGGTGGCAATGCAATCAGGCTGCAAATTGCGAAGTTAGTCGTGCAAATTCTTCGGCCGTCAGGTGCATTTCTACCTTTAATAATGGTCTATCGGGTGCTGGGTGTATTATTTGCACTTTATTATCACGTTTGGAAAAGCCAGTCGACGTGTATAGAAGCAGCGAAAATGCAACGCTCTCCTCTAACTCTAACCTTGGCTGGGCTCCGGGGACCAGAGGTCGCCTGTTTCCTTCGAATGCAATTTTGCATGCGCCCCAGCAGCGACCCGGCCGACCACGTAACAATGGAAAGTCTTAAGGCGCCTCGGAGCCCAAAAATGCCGCCAGTTGGTGGATAATGCAAGAAAAGTGGCAAAACACTTGTCCGCACGGTTAAATCATTCAAAAATTAACTGCTACGGGGTTAAAACGTGACTAAAGCCTTAATATTGTTAATGTTGGTTTGCCTTTGCTTTGCACTTTATAAACAATGGAAACCTTGCCGTCGCTAAATTACATTCACGGCTGTTGACAACATAATGACCAGAGGGTGTTGCATGCTCGAGTAATTATTTAAAGAATTACTAAAATTTTACATTAAGCAATACCTTTCAAGGTTTATTCAAATTTCATATTTACTTTTTGCACAAATACATATGTTACATACATTTTTTTCTTAGTTCCCACTTTTACTTTTTGAGAAATATACGAGTATTCCAGAAGCAAATATTTATTTAGACTAAAAAAGTTAGAGATCAGTTTATAAAAACAAGGATTTTTATTAAAAACTCCTAAATAAAGCTGGACGTCCTAAATAATATCATTCATTTTAAACTGTGATTTCCTCGTAGTTTTTAATATGGCATTAACCATACAACTATAGGACCTATCAAAGTCTTACGGATTCGACAATCATATTTGTGAAAATCGCATTAAATTTGAAATTATTGATACCTCTTTTTGGGGTTGTCATCTTGATTTCCCCAAACTTATGTATTTTCAAAAATAAATTTAGTACCATTTTGTCATAATTTTTGTCGCTGTTTTATGTCAGTCTTTTTCAAGAATTCGCTAAAATCACTGTGTGCGAAACAAATGTTTCAAAAATCAGTAATTTTGTCCACAAACAACTGGTAGATACGACATCGGAAAATGCGTCACTATTTGGTGGTAGATAAAATATTTTAAAATTTAATAGTTTAATGGTTTTTTAAAATTATTTTTTTTACTGAAATTCTTACTTTCTTACTATAAAAATAGTAATGTACAATATTTCAATATTTCACTATTGCTACTGGGAGAGCGTTGAAATAAAAATTATGCCCATTCAAACCTTTTTGTGTGTAAAATATTAAAAATTATACAGACATTACAATAAGAAACAACTAAAAAACTTAAATTCTTTTAGATTGTTTTTAATCTATGCATATTTTTAAGAATAATACGAAATTTAATAAGTTTAATTTTCATCAAAAAGGGAAATTTTAATCATCGTTATACACTAAAATTAAGCGCACGTATAATTCAAAAATAATTTGGCTAAGATTAATTATTTACATTTAATAATTTCTCTGCTGTCTAATACCAAGATATACAAAGGATTATCTGGGATCAAGAGTAGATTAATATTTCTATTTAACTATGATCGACTTCTAATTTGGTAATCGATAAAACTTTTGCAAATCCATGTACCACACATGCCAGATATGACCTTACAAGATAATCCGATAAAATGGTCTATTGTTCGCACACGGCGACTTTCATTGGCGCATAAACAAAAATTGCAAAACTGCAGCCATTGCCCAATTGCCGTGTGCACATCTGGGCACGGCCGTCCAAAGACAGCGGTCTGCAAAAAACCGCGAGCAAACTTGAACGCCTAGACTGTTGCACGAGAGCAGTGACCATGATATCCTACGGCCCAATCTGGGTTACCCAGCAGATTAGTTAACATACCAAAAAATCATCACCAGACGATAAATCCCAGACCCATATATCAATTTAATTAGACTCGTCTCGTCTTTCACCATATTCGAATCGCGCTATTCCTGCCCGCAGGGACCGATGGAGGCGTACTCGCGTTATGCAACCCTGCTCCACAATGACTAATTCTAGGCCCGCGGTTCGGGAGATGAAGGTACGGCGTCCACGGATCTGAGAGGCTGCGCCGTGCACCACCCAAAAAAGAGAACCACACTACCTGTCAGGTAGTTGACTCGATGTAATAAATTTTTGGCGCACTCTTGTTCCCTGACAGAAACACTAACTCACCGCTGAGCGATTTGCGCAAGCTCAAAAGAGTTTTAGGCTCAATTGCACAAAATAAGCCGTAGATGGCCGCGCCGCCGGTCGCTAATGTGATTGAACAGGCGTATCCGAAATCCGAAGTCCGAATGCAATTAAACGCGAGGAGCTTATGAAATTACACTTGTAGCCGCCGAAAAAGTGCCCCTGCGTGGCACGAACTTGATTGCTTCGCATGTTCACTTTTTCTTCGTCGATTTCTGCAGATAAGAGATTTTAAAAAAAGCTTCCGGTCATTTAACGTCTGAACTATATGCACGGTCTGCCACCTTGTCAATTTTGGTGGTAGGCATTCATCAAAATTATATTTTTCAGTTGTAACATTGAATAGTAGCAATTTTGGAGGATTGGACATAGAGCAGTAAAAGGTTTGCAAATCAATTGAAAGTCTTACAGCTTGAACATTCCGTAAAGCCGAATGACATTTTAGTTAAGTAGAAATGGCCTCAAGAGACCTTGTGACTTTTTCATTTCCAAATTCCTACACCTATTTAATATGCAAATATTGTTGCCTAAGACGAAACTTTAAAACTCTTATTATTATTTATGTTTCCTTCTTTTCCATAAAAAACTCTAAAACATAAAGTCGCCTATATATAGTAAAACAAAATTTTAAACATTTTCTCAAAACACGCAAAATTTAAGTATTCCTTGACAAAATATAATATTAAAAGTAAATTGGTTAAAGATACATTTACATAAATCGAGAAAAACCCAGGATCCTTAAAAATCAGAAATCTTACCAGAAGAGTTATTTTGTCCATTTTTCTTCTATTCCTAACATTAATCCCAAAAGAGTAGATTTAAGCTAAAATTAAGAATTTATCATATTTACAATATTTTTATTTATTTGTTCAATTACACCACCTGTAGCAATAAAAGAAATTTTATCCACTTGACATTGAACTTTAGTGCTTATTTTTATTAAGTGTTTTAATGTATGTATATTTTCATTCCATCCCTATCATAGTTATTTTATACAAATTTTATTTTAAAATGTCCCAATAGAACGCTGTATACTATTTCATTAAAAATTCGACCGGCCTAGCAATAGTTTTAAATATCTTTATCGGCAATTCAGGATCCCCGCCATAGTTTGATTTCTATTGGAATAAACTTAATCGGAATTCGTTTAGTGCTATATGAAAATATAAGGAGAACTAATAAGAAATGATCAGACGATAGCCTTAATGAGAGGCCTAGTCGATTTTATGTGCATTTGAAAAGATAAATCTCGTAAACCCAGGAAGTTCTACTCCAATTTTAGGATAATATTTGAAATTCAATTCGGAACGTGATGAAATAGGGTTGAAGTGGAAAGCTCCACCAAATTTAGCACTGAATGAATTTCATGCCTACTGATGTTATAAGTAACGTTTCACGATGAAATTCAGTAAATTTGCGAAGAAATATTTGGATTGCAAATCGGTAGGCCTAAAAGATTTTATCTTAAAGAAAAAGTCAAGTGAACGGCTGAGGAACTATTTTAGTTTTGGCTTCCCGACCCAATTCACCAAATCGGCTCGATCGATGCGATCGGACTCTGCAAGGAAGCGAGCTGAGCCAGGTAATCGGCAACGTCTCATGACTTACAATTTGGCAAATTGAATACGCTTGCCAAATTGGACCACTGTTTTGTTTAGCATCGCGAAAACAACGTGTAATTGATGTCGGCGGGATCCGGCCGGTGTATCGCGGCCATCGAAGATTCGAACTCGAACCGCGGCCACGACAAATCAATCCCTCGCCACTATTGCGTGTAACTTTCTAAGTGTGATCTCATCCCGATCCCGCCGTTGCCGGGCATCCCAACCGTCCACCTCGTCGAAGAGCAAAATGTTTAGAAACATACAGCGGTCCAATTGTAATTCAAATCAACCTGATTTGTGCCCTCTTTGTCAGGTCGCTCGTTTCGGTTGGAGGAGACCTCTTTTGTGCCTCGAGCGGGATGCTGCAAAGTGCCTTCAGATTTGGATGGGATCCGTCGTGAGAAAAAGTCCCAACTACACCTTAGATCGTGACGAGTCATCAAAAGATGTCATTACGTTTCTTACAAATCGCCTTGCGTTTTTATCTTTTTATTTTATCGTGGAATTAAGGAACTGCCTTATCCGTATCCCATCAAGTGTTTTACATGGGAAATTTTCAAGCTCTGCCACGGATCTAGATCCCCCCGCACCGAACAATTCAATCAGGTCAATGAAATGGAGATAAAATTTCATTTAAATGTAACCTGTTCGCTGTTCAGCGAAAATTTCACTTTACTGAGAGAAATGAATCACGATGCGTCCCTTTTGCCAGTTAACAATGTCTCTGTTGCCCCACAATTACCTCCGTCTTAAGACCGTCTGCAGGTCTTGACTGACTGGTCTAAATCTTCGATTCTAGCCAGTAATTATGCTCTGGGTCATGAATCCAAGATTGTTAGTTCCACGCAAACCACTCGCCATTACCAGTTAAAATCAGTTGTCTTTACAACGATCATTCATTAAGTCTTACATGGTGATGAACTCTTGTATGACTGAAATGTTTTTCAAATGCAATTTAAGATAGGTTTACCATCATATACCTACATATACATGTTACTTAATTAAGTCTGACTTAACTACTATGCGTCATTTGCTAATTCGTCACAAAAACAACTTGCTTTAACCAAATAACTTTTTGTTGGTAATGCACAGGTAGCCCAAACGCTTCTGTACCCTTACCTTAATTTGTTATGCCACTTGTTTTGAAGATTTTGAAGAAGACAAAAAATGAGTCATCATCTTAATAAGTATTATATGCTGCAGGTACCTGAAAGGCTTTGATAAACAAGGCCATTTATATTCAAGGTTGCTCGATAAGGTTATCTTTGTTTGTTCCTCAATCTGTCAAAATTGTTTGTTTTTATATAACATTTTTTGGCAAGGTACCTTTCTTAACTGCTCAGCATTATTTTTCCGAATATTTTACCTGAACTATGAAAACATCCTCATTAATTTTTTTTCCCCCAAAATTCAAGATAGATGTCCAAGACAAAATATACAATATAATATTTGCAGGTTTCCTGAATTAATGAAATGAATAACTAATAATATGTCAAATGTTTCCACCAATTTTCTTTGCTTAATGTTATTACCTTTTATTGAAAAGAAAGAGATATTTCATATCTATAATAAATAAATAAAAGCAATAAATGTAAAAAACCAATAATTTAAACTTAAAAACCATTTTTATGGAAATAGTTTTGACTGCGCCTTTGTACTCGAAGGCAAAGAAAATAAGTACTATTGATTTACAAACATTTACAACAATAAAATAAATATTAAATACTTATTATATGTATGTACAACCGATTTAAATTTTAAACAAATTGAAATTTAAGCAATCTAACTAAACACTCATACAGCATCGAAAATTCGATAAGCTTCATAGGCACGTAAATGATCTTTTTATAAGGTGTGCCAATGAGTCCTCTTCAAATCGACCATTTTTAATTTGGAAGAAATTCAGTCGATATGTTCATTACCTATATATGTAATATATTATAAAATGAGTTTCCTACCAAGGATTTGGGAAAAATTCTTAAATATTCCAAAAACGGTTGTATTTTTGAAAAAAATTGAATCATTCTAAAAATGTCTTCCAATGAACTAACGAAAAAAATCAATGTATGACTTACGGCATAATGTTGATAATATACATATACTCATATTTCTTAAATTTACTCAACACAATTTAGTAGGTAAATATTTGAGCATATAGTGAAATTTGGATGGAATCCCCACCTTACCTAGAATGTCCGAATTAATTCGAATTTTGGTATAGATACATACATATATCGAGTGTTCCATTTAACCTAACAAATCAAAATAACTTGAGCTTGGTATATTTCAAATTTTCGATTTACCGAATGAAATAATCTTAAGATGTCAAAATTGAGTCAATTTATAATGCTCTAAAGCTACTTGTTGTAATGGCGTAAAACGGCGTCATGCGGACTAGTATGAAGCAGCGGAAAGCAAAGCAATAAATCTTAAAAAAACTACCTAAACGCAAAAAATATGTCAATAATAAACAGTCAGTAAACGCGATAAATATTATGCGCACCTTAAATTTACATGCCTGAGAAGATGTGCATGTCAACATGATAACAACGACTTTTCAGTTACCTGCAAGGTTTCAAATACGCGGAAAGTCCCCTCCTAACGAATTTGTTGATTACGCTACGCTAGATAACGATTCCCGCCAATTTTGCTAACCACCACAGCACAACGGTTTTATTCAAAATTTCAGGATAAATATTTATACGAAAAGCTATTTCACAACTCTTGGAAAATTTTAAGGAACTGAAGCAACTGGAGAAATTTAATAAAATCGGCTTTTTCCTTACTCGTAATACTAACATAATTCGTATAAAGCCGTTTATATGTATATTATGCTGAAGAAGCATTACCACAAAAAAAAATAATAAGTGTATTTCCAGCGAAACATATCTTGAAAGCTATGAAATAAAATATAAACAAGCTTAAATACGATTTATAATGAGAAAAAATTATTGAACTAATGCAACCTTCTTAAATTCAAAATACTAAAATACAGCAGCATTCAAGATACTAAAGTGAAATTTTCAGGATATTCACACCGGTTTGACAATATTTTCACAAAACTTCATTTTAAATAGTACAAATAAAATTACATTATGTGCTTATCATAATAGGTAATAATTAAGTACTTTAATATCAACCGTGATTGAGTACTGGGTTAGTATTTCTTGCAAGTACACGAGCACTGGGGTCTCTAAATTTCTTTATTTATTTTACGATAACGTGAGTAAACAAGATAAGCTTAACAATTTTACAATTGCCGAAGTTAAATAACATTGACATTATTAGAATTTGTATAAATTGTATAAAGCTGATAATTATAAAATAAAATATTTCCTCTATAAAAATTGAATGTTTTACAAGTTTTTTATATTAGAAAATAGAATTTCTTAGTAATCAACCTTCATTTGAAAAAGAAATAGGTCATTTTCTCGAAATTCTCATTTGTTTTAAAGAAAATATAAATATATAAAGTTCGCTTAAAGGGAATATATTGACATTGTCTTCAATATCCTTCAATGAATCTCTCTTTTCGAAAATTTGAAACTTTTTTGAGAAATAGTTCATCACGTACATATAGCAACTGTAAAACAAAGACGTTTGAATTCGCTTTTTAGTTGATGTGTGAAAAACTTTATAGATAAAAAATTCAGGAATATTAAATTTATTTATGAAACCAACAACTTTCTCATTTCGTAAGCTTTTCGAAAATGTGGCAGAAGAATTTTTTTTTGTTTAATCAAGATTCTAATGTAAATGAAATTGTTGAACTGTGCAGGGCTTTTGTTTAAACATCACTGAAGCAATGGCCTACATAATCGATTTCATTTCCAAGGCCAAATAAAGGAAGTCAACATTTCGCAGGTATACTTGAGATTTGGCTTTATTCACGCAGTTTACAACAAATGCGAACTCGCACCCAGAGATTCAGCTCCAGAATCGGCAGCATCCAAAAATGTAAGACAGCTGTCGAAACGTTCAAGGCTATTGATCTCAGCCCCTTAGCATGCGATTTGGAATTCTAACTAACGCATAAGGCAAACGGCCCCAATTTCATCGTCAGGACTCATCCACAAAATAAATGCGCATGCAAATTTTGGAATAATGCGAGCGCGAAAACACCTCAAATTCTGCCCTCAAAGATCTCACCTGGTGGGCTCCAAAATGCAGCAATTTTTGCGCCGCGGTGCAAGTCATAGGCCACCGGGAGCACAGAAATCGCCTATTCCGGGAATTACTGCAGCAATTAACTTTGAACCCTGCGCGGTCGGGGGCCACGCGCCGCGTCGCCGCGCCGCCGCGCCGTCAGCGCGCCCAGCAATTCACGGGCGCAAAGCTCATTGGAGCCACTTTGCACAAGAATTGATTTCCGGCGAGTCGCGATTTGCATATCGAGACGAAAGGTGCACCTGGCCCGGCGCGGTATCTGGTGGTTTCTTAATCCGCGCAGTTTCAAAATTGTACCTTAGCCCGACCGGTGTCATGCACGGGGTACGCCTGAACCCTGCTCCCGAAAGATTCGGCGGGGTTCTGTGGGTCCGCGGCCACTTGGTAATAACGCGAAGGAAAACACCTCGCCGAATGCGTCTATTTAACCGCGATTATTCACGCAAGTGAAGGTAGCCCAATGTTTTTTTCAAAAAGTCGCGACATCGCAAGCAGTCGCATTTGAATTTAGGTGTACCTACTCCGGATTTGGCAATTGGACTCTTTTGCATTTAGAACTTTTTAAGGTTCTTTGCAGTTTCTCAACTACCCAGCGCTAAATTCTTGAATATTTCGAAAATTTTCTCAAGGCTATGTGAGGATTTAAGCAGAGCCAAAAAGAATTCAAAATAAGACAAACTGAATGATTTCAAGAAGCCTGAAGTAATTTTATCTTCGGAGCCCGCCATTCCTATTTATAACACTGCTTCTTATACTCTATCGGCGACAAATATAAATTGCACATACCAATGATTTGAGGCTTTGCAACAATTTCAATATTATTTTCAACAAGATAGTTTAATTTTTAGATACAGTACCCATAATTTAATTTGAATGGAGTTAGACTTTACACTTACATATAATTCATTATATAAAATACTTGATCTCGAATTTCTAAGATTACATGCTATATACTTTGTATTCCATTTTAAAAATGTTATACCATTAGTTGATATGTTTGTCAAATTTAGGTTATCTGGGTTATTTTTCTTTACCTTTTTAAACCTGACGTGTCAATTTTTTAAAACTGAATACTTATATAAAAAATTAAAATCAGTACTCCTGAAAAACCTTTTATACTAGTTTTTAAGGGAAAAATAGTTATACATTTTTATTTTACGAATTAGTATAACGTTTTCTACATTTTAAAATTGAGTGCTTTTGTTTTGAAATCTTAATACATTTTAGTAAATATTGATATATATACAAATTATAAATTGTTTTTGGGTTTCTATTTTCAAATTCAATATTTAACGTCATGTTTTCCATAGTTGTAAAAGGGACATCGTAAAGATAAAAAATTTTTAAAAACTGCTAAGTTTAAGTCAAATAATATTATAAGTACCCCGGACAATACCGCACGCTGCATTAATTTTATTTAAAAATTTATCGCGTTTTCTTTCCATTACAACATTAATTTGTGTAAGTACTGGAAACTTACTATGAATTTTACCAAAAACTAATATTATGTAAAATAAAAGTTAGGAAAAGGATGGATGTATTTTTTAAAAATTTTTTTTCGTCTCTAGTGTTGATGGCCTCCAGGGTTTCTCCAAATTTGATGAATTTTGATAAATAGCCCCAGAAGAAACTACACGATCACCTACAGCGTCCGATAGAGTGCAATCACAGGGTAATTTTTCAACTATAGCTGCTTTTGAAAAGATTCTTCAAATTCCACGGGTCCAATCAAAACCTTTTCACAGGTTGCGCAACCCGCGGACGCGGCCGCAAATTGAATAATTATCCTCGCCGGAACCTCCATAGAGGGCTCACAAAAAGGCCTGTCTCTAATTAACTGGCGTTAAATTCGTTCTACGAGCGCGGTCTGCCGCCGCGGAAAAAGCGGCCACTTGTCCAGAAATCGTCGTGTGCCGCACTTGATTTATAGCTTCAGTTAGCCCCCTTTGAAAGAAATTAAATTAATTAAGTCACGACGGGGCAAAACACTTTTCAAATTCCAGAGGTGCGAAGGAAATCAATAGAATGCTAATGCTCACCTGCTGCGCGATATCGCCAAGAAAAAGCTAACAGCCGGATAAAGTTGGATAAATTAGAGCTTATTTATCGACCAGTGGTCAAACCTTCGAGCGGCCGGCGGTGCGGCGGCGGTTGCGTAAGATCGCTTTTTAGCCCGCTTCAATTAGAGCCCTCAATCGCCGGAAAATTCGATCAATGGCGTCTTCTTCCCACAGAGCTACTCACCTTTTTGCCTTTCAATTACATAATGTGTTTTTTTAGTAATCAGTGCAAAATTGGTTTTTGTTTCTTTTGTTCATGGCTTCAAAAATCTCTCCCAAAGATTAATGTCCCTTTGTAATTGACATTGGATTATTATTATCGATCTCAAAAATTGTTCAAGACTTCCGAAATGTCGATCAAGTACCTGCTTAATGTTTAGTAGCTACTTATAAGCTTTTCATAAAAACTCTTCAAATCAAAATTTTACCAGGGATCAGTTAAAACTATAGCAACAGAAAAGCATCTTTGCGAAATAAAAGAATTTTTGCATTTGGGATCTTCGCATTCGTTTTATAGTTCACATAAATATATACGATCAGTAAATCACATTATTTGCTATTAGTCGAAATTAATAAATTAGCGAAATAGTAGAATTTAAATGATGTATACAGCTTCTATAAAATGAAGATAAAGAATGAACCGTCCAAAAACAAAACGATAAACAGTCAAACCCAATCAATAATCTGTACTCACCCCCAGTTAAATAGATAATAAAATAAATAATATACTCTTTAATATCTAACCAATACTGCCAATATACATTAAAATGTCACTATTATTTGAAATGAACATATCAAATTCTATTTATTTTCGACTTTATATGCAATTTAAATTATAGATACTTAAAAAATAAAATTAAGGAATTAAAAACTATTTTCATTTTTAAGACCAGCAAACGAGAGATGCTTTGAGTTGTTTAAAATTATGTCATGCTAGAAAAGAATTTCATGAGATAAATTCGTTCACGGACTTCGTAATCCAAAGGTTTTGGACTTTGGTTTGGAAAAAAAGTTGCCGTGGTACGCCAATCAGCCGCCAGAGGGCTTTCAGCAAAAAGTTGCACTCCAGCGAAGATATAAACCCAAATGTGGCGTGTAAGAAAAAAAGATAAACAATTGAACTGAACTTGTGAGTGCATCAGTTATTAGCTGGATGGGTCACTAATTATTTTTTCGAAAATATACTTTAATATTATTTTAATATATTTATATCAAAATAATATAATTGTTTGTTATGAACCGATATATGTATATAAAAATGAAGCTCACCTTAAAAATAGATTGAAAATGGTTTTTGATTTATACTTTTGAAATGAGCGTCTTTTTATTATGGAATTATGGTTTAGAAAAATCACCTTTTTTACTTTTAGATACGATGCACTCAAGGCTGACTTTTGTCCCCAAGATGATTTTAGCGTTCTTAATCCGAACAAATTTATTTACTTTACGTCTTTCTTTTTTCCTCTCTCTTCGTTTTTGCAAGTGTGTTGCAAATAAAAGTCATTAAGATATTTTCGGTGTGCTTTTAAAGACCTAGAAATGGTGTTCCTCATTTTTCCTTAATTTGGTGCTTTTTGAATATTTTTACTAAATCGCATTAAATCATTATAATCATAAGATTTCGAAAATCCTATCATATAACAGATGAGCGAACATTCAATAATTTTATTCTATTATTATAATTATTCTTAAAAAGTGCCTAGGTTGTCTATACACATATCAAATCTTTTTCAGATATCGTTTCATTTAAGATGTCACACTCTACTTAATTTATAAATTTAAATCGCATGACAAGTAAACTGCTAGTCATCGTAAGACGTAACAAACTGTAATCAGTTATTTAAAAAAGTAATCTTACCAAATTTAAATAAAATGCATAACCAAACCCAAAATTTTAAGACACGTGAGTGACGTTAACAATTTGTTATCAATGAAAGTTCAAGTTCATGTCCAGAATTCAAAATTATTTTATTTAATACCACCACTAATACCCTACTTCAGTCAATATTTACTTTTGACTTCAACAAGCAGAAAGGAATGCTGATTTTTGCTTTTATCTGTTCTAATTTCGTGTCATAATTTAGTAACCACCAAAAATAGGAAAGTAGTTATCAATCATACCAATGAAAGGAATAGTATTCAAATAAACATAAAAAAATTACAACTTATGAAAATTACTACTATAAATAATCTATCTACGTTTTATTACCATATGAATTAATAATAAGTTAATTATCAACGTATCGACAACGAATAAAGCAAACATTTATTAAACAAGCTGAATTTTTAAAAATTATTAAGAAAAATACGTCTAGCCTTTTATATGTGATTTTTGATAAAGCTCAAAATTATCCCTTTGTTACCAGTTTAAAGGAAGCAAAATAAGTCATTCTACTATTCGAACAAATTGTTGTCTGTTCGTTATTAAATTCTTTTGCGCTACATTTCTACTTCCATTTCAACATCGGTCGTCCTAAGCCCTATCTTTTGTCAAATCGGCATAACCTAGACAAAACTGGAACTCATTAACTACCCCCAGCTTTGTGAATTCGTAGTTCATAGAAATGTTTCTGTTAAATTTTGTGAAGCAAAGACAAACAGAAGAAATGATAAAAGGTATTTTTACGAAAAACCCCCAAACAAGCGGACCTGTTTTCGCGCATTCAAAATTAAGTAAAGTCAGTCACAGGTCAGGCTCATTCAAATTTACCATTACAATTTACTTCGCAGCGTCTATTTATATATTTTACAATTTCCGAAAGCTTCTGTGGTGTTTAAAATCCCACAGCAAATAAAATTCCCTCCTTAAACGCGGCGTTATGTAATCCAGCTTAAGCTTTAAGACAAAACAAAAAAATTGTAACCGGTCGGAAACTCACTGATAACACCAGTAACCGAATTTAAATTCACTCGAATCTGTCACCTTAAGATGTTTTTTGTTTCTAAGGGGAGAAAGCGACGAAGATTACGAAAAATGCTATTTGGTATTTACATGGCTTTATTTAAAATATATCAAATAAAATAATAATAACTTATTTCTGGGACAGGGAGATATTAAATAAGAGGACAAATCAGTAACTAAATAAAATAGATGCAAAAATATTCTAGAGTTTCGTAAACGCAAGTCTTTTCGTTCCAAAGAATGTCTTTCTTGACATTGTTTCTAGAGTCACTCAGGAAGTTCGGACAGCTCCTTTAGGAGACTTCCAGCACACCTGAATATCCGTTGGTGTTTGGGAAGTTCTCCTATTACATGTTCCTGGAGGAGTTTTAGAGCAGCCTTGGAATGTCCTGTTCCCCTAAAGGCCAGAGTAGCGTCTCTTCCAGCATAATCAAGTATTATATCCTCACCACCTGGGTGCTGAAGTAAAAATTTCGTTACTTTTGAAATTTAATAACTCCTTAAAAAATACTCACCGATTCAAGAAACTTTGTAACATCGTAGATACGATCGTAGACAACAATCCAACAATCAGCTAAATCATCATGTTGGGCTACTTCCTCAAGGGATATTTCTGGAAGAACGGATGGACTTCTTACATCACTACTGAACCCCGAATGAGGTACTTTCAAGCGAGTTAACCTCAAAGCAGTAAGATTTATCTCTACAGGGCCATCCGTGGCGGCATTTTCAAAACTACCCAATTCAGGGTCAATCAAATCATGCCGATTCACAATTTCCATTTTTCGTATTTTCCAGTATTTAAATTGTAAGTTTTTCCTCCCGACAAAATCGCGTCTGCAGCTTCAATTGTAAGATCAAAGTTTCTAATTAAATGATCGTACCGAACAATTCCGCGGCTAACTCGCAACTAACTCAAGGAAGGGGTCTTCTAGTGATCTTGTGTGTTATCTGAGAAGTAACGCGAAGCTAAAGTCATCTGTACAACTGGACATATTTATACAAAATGTTAAATATATAACATCGGGAAACGGAGATTTAGCACTATGTCGAGAGAGATACGCTGATACGCAGATGCTCCGTCATCAGATGCTGGAGCGGCGATTAAACGGCGTCAACTCCGAACATACGCATGATATTAGAAACGGAGCATAGTTTCATTCTATGCTTCATCGGGTTTCAGCTGTGATGCAATCTTTAGGTGTTGCAGTTCTATCGCGGGGAGGGTTTGAGCCTCACCCCAAATGAGGTGAATGGGTCAAGTGGCTTCACTGCTACTGCATCTTGTGTTTTTGTTATTGACACCACTTCAACTGATTTTTACGTAAGATAATAAGTGTGATCGCATTCAGACGCTGATAAAATTATTTTTGATAGACAATTTTGATCAGTTTAAAAATCTCTTTTCTGATTAGAATTAGAATTAAATGTACAAAAATTGCAAGTTATCAAATCTACGATCAGCAAAAGACTTAAGTACATCCAAATATAAAATGCAGTTTGTACGAATACGAGAATCTGAATACCGTTTAGAATTCATTTATAATCAAGTAAAGCTAAGTATTATTTATTTTATGTATTTAGAGCTCAAGATATTCAAACTCTAAAAGTTTTTTCTCGCTACAAAGCGACTTATACGATTACATTAATTAATGGATTTAAACGATAAAGCCTCATTAAATATTCTTGGTAAAGGATTATTAGTTTTTTTTACTTAATTAGATATAAGAATCGTTTTCTTCATTTGTGCAAAAAACTAAGACATAAATAATTTTTAACCCTAGAACTTATACTAACTATTCCTTTTGACCTCTTCCGATACTATGATATGTGATAGTTATAAACAAAATTGTATAACTTAAGGAATTGTACTGAATTATCATATTATTGTGAAGGTATATTGAAACAATAGACGAACATTAAATTCATATCGTTCCAGGGTAAAGTTTAATTAAATGGATTAGAGCCATTTTTATTTTTTTAATGTAAGCGTCTGTCTCATAAGATTTGCCTTTAGGGTGAGAATTTCTGGAGTAAAACTCTGTTAAAAAGTTTCACATGTTTATCAAAAGTTACCAGACGACTTCATATAAAAGTTGGGTTAACTTTTTTGTGTATACAAATTTCAATATCGAAATATCAAAGGAAAATGTCATAAATTTACTTGCATTTATTTCAGGAACCTCGTTGGGTAGTGTATTTTATTTAAAATTGTTTTCAATTACTTAATGGTAGATTATAGGTATGAAAAACATTCGGTTATTTTACCCAAATTAAGGTACTCATGCTTGAACAACACAAGAAGTGCTTTCAAGAGCTCAATGTTTCTCCTTCGTCAAGTTAACAGACACTTTCACGTAAATTGTTTTAACCATTTTGTATCTTTGGGTAAACATTTTAGATTTAACAGAGGGACTTATAAAACTGTGCACTTTGAAATATTACGCTATAAGTATAATATGAGAGTTATCAAAAAATGCTTTCTTAGATCAATGAATTGAATTTTAGGGCAATGTTTAAAGATGGGGCGACGATCTGTTTAATAATTTTTAATTATTTGTTAGAAAGATGTAAAGATAAACTTTATATTAAATCAACCACTTTTATTTCTCAAGAGAGCGTACAATACTCTTAGTAAACCAATATCATGAGAACAAATTAGGTAGAAGAGTTCCTAAATTGGGATCGAGTCTCTAAATATATCATATAATAAATATATTTGTATTACCTACTAGATTACAATATAAATCCAAAATATCTTTAAATTTCGAACGTCTAATTATAAAGTACTTGTAGAAAATCAGTTAATCACTAAAATATCGCATAATGGAAATAAAAGTCGTATATAAAGCACATGCTAGAGTTATCTCGCAGAAACTGTCTAATCTTTGGACAACAAAATTTGCTAATTCAATGTTTGTTTAGCTTAATTTGTGCGTGGTGATGAACTAAAATGACTTGAGAAGAGAAGACAATTTTTTTAATAATTGGGGTTGATCACCTTGCTAACAAATGTTGCGTAACGCGAAAATAGAAAGCAAAAACACATAACGAAGTAAATTTGGAGTATTCACCCATATTGTCATCACGCGATTGAAGTTAATGTATAATAGAATCTGATTATTATATTTATTTATTTTTAATACAGTTCAATTTTATATACACTAATAGGAAAGAGAAAAGGGTCTAATTGTGATAAATACGGAAAATAGGATACCTATTATAACGAGAAACACTATACATTGCAATTAACCCAATTCATTGACGTCAATTAACTGCCGTACTCTACATCTTTACCTCATTAAATGGATTAATTAGGCTATTGATCTAAATTTTATACCCAATGAAATCGGTTGTTTGTATCTGATTAACTTCCCTTTTTCAGGCACAATTAAGCATATTACCATATCTCGCCCAAGAGCAACAGTTTTTAAAAGTTCATAGGGTTCATTTGCATAGGTATTCATTCGTAAATGTAGGCAGCGATGAGGTTGTCAAAACGATTTTAATCAAAACCAAACCGAAAAAACTTAAGAAATACGTAAATAGCTTAAGGGTTTTTTCCATTAAAAAGGGTTGGGTAAGGTCGGAGGTCACGAAAACAATTTGTTTGCCGTACTTTTTCAATATCAGCAGGAACCCTTCTCAAAAAAAAATTGAAAGTAATATAATTTTGGTATATAACCCTGTGTTTTTGCAACCAAAATTATTTAAATTTGAGAGATACATGTACCTATCTCTTTCTATTCATTTATGAATATGGTACCTCCAACAGTGCCGAAAATAAATGAATTTTTGATAAAGAAATGACATACATGCATACATTAAAAACTAGATAAGAAATTGCATGTATATTTGTTTCTAACCAAGTTCAAAAATATTACGAATTATATCAAAGGTAACTTCGTATACAACGTCTTAACAATTTACGTTCTATTGTCGCATCACTAATTGCGTTTATGTCATAGTTTGTCATAAAGAGCAAGTGCAAAAACAAAAGATTACTTGTCGTCACAGAACGCACAAAAATAAGATATTTTTCTTTTTTTGCTTTATAGCATTAGAAATTTCTAAAAGATTAGGTATCAGCACTTTTGCGTCGCAGAAAAAGGATTTTGTTAATTAAAATTCCTTGACCGTGATAATGAGGAGGGTTATTTATGCAAAATGTTTCGAATTCATTGAGAAATTCGTAAATCTTATTAGCTCCTTAAGAATATTTAATAAGCATTAGGCGGAAAAAGATAATTTTACGACGGCAATTAATTTATAGGAAGTTCAACCAGCTACGCTAATGCAATATCGGTCACCTTATCATCAGCAAAATATTTTGCACTGAAAGAAGAGTATCAGCGAAAAATTAAAGTTTTGCGCAATGATGCAAGAAATGGGAGCAAATTGATAGTGGATATCCCTTCATTATGCTATATGCTTAATTACATCAAAGTTGCAAAATAGATAAGGTATTTGTGGGATAATAAAAGTCGTTGACAAAGTTCAGTCACTGGTTTACTTTTCCACTATCGGATGCAGTAAATTGTCATTTAAATTCTAGTTATGACCTTATATTTTTCCTGAAAGTGTCGCTGCATTAAGATAGACTGGGGAAATGCTACGCTACAAATGACTTCAGCAATGGAGCACGACGTTGCAGTCTACTTTAAAAATAAAATAAATTTAATAAATTAAATCGAAATTCTGAAAATCAAATATAAACAGAAGCTAACCCTGAACTTGTCAGCTATTACACTTTGAGCTGCAGATAAGGTTTTGATTTAATAACGTACTTAACGAAAAAAGTTTCTGTTTCTAATTTTTTGGAAGCATTTCTATCTTAACTAATTTGAAGTTATATGTAAAAGAGTTCTAATTTATAATCTGGATCCGGAAAAAGAAATTTATTTTGCATATTATAAAAAAAACAAGTTAGTTCAGCCCCTGGTGCAATGTTTGCTGTAAGAAATGGGAGGCACCTTACATATGTCCACCTTTCACGAGATAAGATTCTATATGTTGACATCGGAACACAGCAATTATTCAAAATTTTCATTAACTCCTTATCTTAATTTGACGACCTATGTCAAACTCTAAATATATAATTCGCATGGAAAAGCTTTAATGGCTTTGGATTCATTAAAAGATGTTCTCTGTCTTGATAGCATTTTTTACAATGTCGTTAACCTTATTAATTTGAAAAGTGATAGTCACACGCATCATTAGCAGCAATTACATACATTTTTTTCCTTTTTCTACACATTTCTCGTAAATAGAGAGTAGCATTACAATGAAAAAAACGCAACGAACTTTTATCAGCTGTTAAGTCATCTACAGAAGCAATAAAATGTGTTTAAGCTCTTTAAGAAAAATGTCACGCGATTATAACGAGATAACGTTGCGGCGTAGAGTTATTTGAATAAACCCCAAATGTTGCAAAAATATTTAAGTATATCATTAAAAAATTGTTAGAGACAGAATGTCGATTTAAACTTGTTTTTCATGGTAAATGAATCATTTAAAAACGTGATGTAGGTACAACAAATTTTCTTTATCATTTTATTGTTTAATAAATGTCTAATTTAAGTAAGTATATGATTATAACTTTTTTACATATTTTTATTTAAGTACATATGTATGCAAAACTGTGATAAAGATAAATTTTTTTCTAATTCCCCTAAGCAGTATTAAATTAACATTTTTTGTAACTTATTCGTCACATATAAAAACGAAGTTTAATAAGCGATAGGAAACGTTAATTTTTCTGCACGTTTTTGAATAAAAAATACTATCACTCGAGAATCAAATTCCAATATTCGTAAAAAACTAGCGTTGAAGATAAGAAAAACGCAAACTGACTGAATTATCAAAAGCAGGCCGAATGGCGAAACATCAAAGGATTTTCTGGGATTCTTATGTCGCTTGAAATTTGACTTAAGTAACCCACAATTTACTTTTAAATCTAATCGAAGTTTACTCATAATTGTTAGAAATTGTTCTGTAAGTAAAATACCGACATATAATGCCACAAAGATCATTCGGAAGCTCAACTCCTTTTTCAGAAGTGGCAATTATTAATAATGCTGCATTCTCATGTCATTATTAAGCATCAGAAAACTTAATTTAACCCTTCCAAAAATGGTACAACTGGATTCAGAGGTTTGAAACAATATTTTATTTATCGCGCAAAAGAATTATTAAAAACTGAAAAACACAAGGAAGTTATTATAATTATCTTTTCAAGGACAAACAAATAGAGAGAAATAAAGGAAATTTAGATTAAGAGCTTTAGATTAAAAATGATGACCAACTTTTTGCATACAAACAACGAAAGTTATTTAATATTGTGAAGATAGAAATTAAAGTGTCTTAAATTAAATCTCATTTGTTGATTGTTGGCTCAAAAGTGCTCTAAGCGGAGTGTGATTATTTAACTAAAATATTGAAGTGATAATGAAGCATTGGAGCAAATTTCGACAACTAACAATTTCAGAACTAATATCAATTAATTATTTAAAAGTGGACTTATGAATCAATATTGCTGGATAAATAGTGTATAAATTATTGGGTTTCAAAATTGTGATGTTCGAACGAATTGTTCGAGTTTAATAATAATTTCCTATTTTCCTTTAATAGACCACCTATTTGCTCAAAATAATTAAGTGAAATTGAATTATTATTATTATTTAATAAATTTATAAGCTTATTAAATATTCTATTTTATAATTTTTGGTTTGGATTTATTTATTTTTAGTTAGTCTTTTAGATACATAACGGGTTGATGTTGTTACCTACATCTAAAGTAGGTACTACAAAATTTGTACTGGACACTTTAAAACATTATTTACTAGCTTTATTATGAATTCTGTTATTTCCAATATGTTTTAATCTAAAATCGGGACTTCTGGTAACCCGGCCCTTTTCCAAAATGTAAATAAACATTGGAAGCTTTCATCCGATTTGCGGAAAAGCTTCCGCCCTCGCCAGCGCCGATAAAATCTCCTTGCAGCTGTTAGGTTCGAAGGAATTGTTCCTCTGTCCAGAGCAGCCGCATATTTTACGGGAGCACAACGTGTCACACTTGTGGCCTCGTCGCAACATAATCAGCAGGGGAGCAGCAGGGGGCAAATAAGGGCAGAGCGCAGCATAATTAAGGCGAAAGCTGAACCGCGCGTATTTCCGCTTCCAGGACACCCCCGTCAGTGCGACTTCCTGAATGCATTTCGTGTCCCGGTGTGAGTGCAAGTGCATCGCGGAGTGAAGTGCCGGCCCTTAGGTCAGAGTGGGAATCGTAAACATATTGTGATTTATGGGATTACACCCTTCTGGAAGCTTTCTCAGTTACGAACCACGGAAGATAAGGGTAAGTGCCTGCATTTCGAGGGTAAATATTAGCTTTAGTATGAAACTCTGTTGACTGATCGGTCGGCTGTCGGGCTTCGCTTTAAATTCAGTAAATTTGTCCAAGAACGTTATGTTGCAGACATGTAAATGTTACGAAAGTGATCTGCAAACAAGAAAATAAAGCCCGAAACATATGGTTATAGGAAGTGTGCTAGTCAATGTGTGTCCCCATTCGGATTAACTACCCCAAAAAAAGGGAGCTATTGTGCTGGGCGGATAACACTAATCCCTTTCTGAGTGAAAGCAAACACAACACGATTCCTTTTATTAAGAAAAAGGGTTTTTCGCCTGCCGACGGAGATTGAAAGCTTCGACTGAATTAATCAGTTCAATTTCAAATAGTTAAGTCATGCAGCAGTAATTGGCAATAATTTGTAGACTTTTTTCTCAGTACCTGGACATAGTGTTTTTGAACAAATCATAGACAGAATTTACCCTTTTAATCGAATGCCTCTACAAGGTAGATCGAATTCAATTTACTTACATTTCTTCACTATTGCTCCACGATATTCAAATCGTATTTACGAAAATTCAAAAGAACCACAAGAGATTCAGCTTTTTTATCAAGAGTTGTTTGCACTCATGCGATTTGATCGAATTTGTACCTCATTGCATACACGACCTTGCTTCGATGGCACTTGGGGTGGAAAATATATTCAACACATGCCCATAATATATGAGATGTGATAAGCTGATATAGTTCGATATTTCGGACGTATCGATTTGAATGGACAATGGGTTTATGTAGCAATAGTAAATATTTTACATAAATTAATATAAATATGATATGAAATTCAAAAAAAAGTTAAATCTGTAAAGGATATAATTCGCAAAATCGTTTTGTGGGAATCCGTTTAAATATTTTATCACGACTCACAAAAACCAGCAGACCTTTTTCGTTTCTAAATGCATATAAATAATTCGTGATTTTTGGATAGCATTAATCTTTTCCATCTGGAAACTAAGGAGATAAATACTTTTTTATGAATTTATGATACGGCCGTTCCTTTTCGATGAACCCTAAAGCAAGCATCAACTGTATCTCTGGGCAATCGATAAAACCCCTTTTTCATGTATTCGATTTGCTCTTGATTTGTTTGTCCTCTTTTCAATAAGAGAAGAAAATCGAATTGAATTCTGTTTGGGAAGCCTAACCTTAAAAAATTCATGTGGAATGTAAAGTAACTTTCAAAGGTCTAACTAAAACGCATTACGAAGAATCATCCGGAGAACTTCAAACATGATGGAAATATGTAAATTTCATAAGTACGTAGGAAGTAATGATTTCTAATATAATAGTAGCTACAGAAGACTTTATTAATATTTATTTTATGTGTATAAATCCATACCAAAATCACAAATCAAGTTTTAAAACATACATTTGAGGCTTCAAGCATTTAAGATTGATAAAATGTCAGGAAATTTAACTCTATATAAATAGATAAACCAAAAATACGTATAAATTTATAACAATATTACAGCAAATTTTGATTTTTAGATCCCCTTAAGTATTCCTGGTTTTAGAAATTGTGCTTTTGTAGTTTGATTTTAAGGTCAAGCCTAAATAAAAGTCAGATATCGGTGCAGTTTAATAGATACTGCGATATAAAATTCAATTTTATGCATAATTTAACCCCTTTCCTATAAATTTGCTCGTTAAAATATTATTTTGAATTGTTCATTTATAAAAACCATGCTATTAAACTTATAGCCATAATAAATAATTTTAAATCAAATATCATAAAAATATCGAAACAAATAAATTTAATTAAATAGTAAAACCATTCAAACTTCTTTTATAGCAGAATTATCAATACCATGAACTTTATGAATACTTCATCAGATTCAATTTGTTTAAAATAACACTTGATATTTTCATTTAATTATTTAAAATCTCACACTCGAGTTGATTAAATACTTCATTCAGGGCAGTAAATTAATTAAAAACTCTTGTACGAGATATCATGTGCATTTAAACTTTATGAATGTAATTATTTATTCCGTTTAACTGGGAGCTTGTTACTGATGATTTTATTGTATGAGAACATTTTTGTTAAAGGACGGAATTCTCTGTTGGGAATGATTTTAGATAATCAGTAGCTATTATATTATATAATAATACCAAATTTTACATCTATATACATAGGTAGTATTATTTTTCATTGCAATTTTATATCATTAAAAGCTTTTAAAAGACAGTTTCCCGAAAACTTATAAAATTTTCTCAATAATTTGATGGACTAAAAATTCAACCCATGATAATGTGCTTTTAACGACGAGAAATTTTATGACACTGACTAAGAAAATGAGGACTTTGTCTTCTTTACAAAACTTCTTTTGAAATAATATTGAACTACCATAGTTTTCTCCAGCTTCAAATTTTAAAGCTTTTGCCTCAATTTGAAACTGCAAAAGCGAACAGCATCACTGCTCGACGCACGCCTCATGTAAGCAAATGACTTCATTTTATGAACTTTCATGAACTTGGAAAAGCAGAGAAGTCTCGTTTGAGTTATAAATGTCTTTTATTAAATTATCCAAGCACGCGAATATCTACAGGGAGCTGAAGTCATATTTTGTTTTTGATAATAAAGAAAACTCACGGATGTTTTTCATAAATATTGCCCAATACATGAAAGAAAATTGTAAATTTATTTTTCAAAAATTATGTTATAACTACGGCTTTCTTGCTGTTTTGCAAATTAAATGAATCTGCTAAGCAGGATATGATCAAATATTTATTGCAATTAGCCAGAAAATGTTTTGGACAAAAACCATGATAGGGAAACTTAATAAATTCAACCGACGAAGACTCTTACAGGCAAATTGTAGTTAATTGATTAATCGAAAATGATGATAAACCGAAAAATTATACCTATTGATAGACAAACCATTAATGTTAGTTAACTAAACATTTAAAGTAATTGATTAACAAGACGAGTCAAGGAGATTATTTTGAGTACCATTTATGACTGATTACTGGTCAAGTTTCTTACTTCATTTTAGTACTTTCAATTCAAATGTGTTTAATTATGTATTTTAATTTATTAAAAATGAGGAGCTGAGACTTATACCTTTGTTTCTAGAAATCAATATTTTTTGTTTACCGTGTCTGTGCAGATTTTATTCACAAATATTTCATCGTATTGTCCGGCTTTCTCCGCAATTTCTTCTCTTTGAGCTGTTTATAAATTGTTGAATGATTATGAGATTTCCTTTTTGTTAAGCTCTCTTTGATCCCCGCGTGATTACCATTATATCAGGATTTATTATTTTTTCAGACCTTTCAAAAACTTTTATTAAGGATCTTAAATTTGTTTTCTCCAACTTCAAAGACAGAAAAGCACATAATTCCTCCGTAATTTGAAGATATTAAACCTGCCTAAAGCGACTAGCAAATTATGAGCTGTATCATTTATACGATTTCTTTCAAATCAAATTTTGCTTGAAGTCCCACTGTAGGTACATATACTTTGTACATAATTAAGTAAAATAAAAGTAAAAAAAGTTCTTAAACGAAGAAATATTACAAGAAAGTAGTTAAAGTTGTGGAAAGTTTCTCGGTTATAAGATTGCAGACAATTTTTTAATACACAAGTCAGAGAGTGCTTTAGTACGGAAAAGCAACAGTATGAAAGTTTGCGAAATTGTAATTTCGTGAAATTGCAACTTCTTAGAAATCTAACACTAACAAAGTAGTGTTATAATTAATTAAATTAAATTTTGTTGATTCTGCAGTTGTATTATTTATTTCAAAATGTTAAGAAATTTATGGTGAGGTGTAGTTTTAAACTCAAACCTAATGTGTTCTTGTTCCAGGAAAAATTAATTATCATAATTGAAGGAGACAACATTTTTAATTATATTATAACTTGAAATTTCAGAAATAAACATTACGGAAAGCCGCGATGTAAAATGTTTTGCCTTTAATTAATTGTTTGGTAGTAAATAAAATTAAAACACAAATAATTTTTTGTGTAGTGACATTTGCTCTTTATACTTTGGCGCATTTTTCTTGTCTTTATCTTTAAATATTATGTATGTTTTTATTACTCTTACCGTATTCAAGACAGCATTTAAAGAAAGACAGAACAGCTGTTACTGACTACATTTAATCCTATTTACAGCAAGGTGAAAGCATAAATGTTAAGTATTTTCACTTTCCTTTCATCACCGTAGGAGAAAATTCCTTTCATCGGTGTTTAAATAACACAAATTACCCAAAACCACTCGTTTACTCAAGGAGAGCTCAATGTCATCTGAAAGAGGTGATAAAATGGGACCTCTGGAAAATTTGAGAGCATTTAATCTTTGCGCTGCCTAATAAAAGGAGTGCGTAACTTTTGTTGCGGCTGCCAGAATATCAAAATACAAAATGTTCCATTTTATTTTATTTTGCAACATTAACGGATCTGTACACATAAATCTATATATTTCTCAAATTTAATATAAAACTTTAAGCCCCATAGACATAAGTTCTAGATCTTCATTTTGATAGCTAACTTGTTTTAGATTATTAAACTCTATGGGTATATAATATAACCATTGTATCCCATAATTTCAAACAAATCGAGAGAATTTTGTCCATTTTCAATAGTTTGAATATCAAAATCATTTAAAAATAACTAAATTCAGTCTAAAAGATAATAACTTTTAATATGTATATGATGACTTTGCTGTTTTTTGGTCGTATGTTACAATTTAAATACTTTTACTAAGTTTCTTTATTCATGCGTTGAATAAAAACTTTTGACTAACGTTCATACGATTATATTTAACATTAACTATATTTACTGAGTCAATTTTTAAAATTAAAACGAACAATAAATTATTGAAGAACATCTAACAACATAGAAGATAATCGTTAAATAAATGCAATGAAAGGAAGGAACATACATATGTATCTTCGCTTGAGGTAGCATATTATCGGCTTAACGTTGCACAATTTGGTCCACTATAACCAACGTAATTAAAAATTGTTAAAGTTTTCCAAAACCAACAAGTTCCAATTATTGGAAATTTTACTACATTTGTTTCAAATTATTATCTTATCACGTACCTATGTATGTACATGTACTTTTTATTCAAAAGCTCTACAATGTATTTTAATTTTAATTTGAAAATGGGAACTTTATCTCTGTTAAAAAGGTCGATATTAACACGTGTCACCCTTAAGCATGTTTTTTCTCGTATAACATCACGAAATTACCAATCATAAAATTCAAATAATATAAGAACAGATCGTTAATGTTTGGAGGAAATGTTTTCCCCACATCCACAAAAGAGAATTGCTAATAATTTCCGAATGTTATCATAACATTTTAATTAAACGATTGCCATATCCGATGTCATACATTTTTTTAATAGATACTTTGAAAAACCATTAATCTCCCTCATCTGTTGATAGAACTTACTGACATAAAAAAATAACTCCCCTTTCTTTGCTTTTTACATAGCTTTAATAGGGACGACCGCGGTGGAGCCCTCCCCGTAGCAAATTGAGATGTATGAAGTACACTTCACGCTTCGTTTAACTGGGAGGCCTCGAGAGCTATTGACTGCGTACAAGGACTTATAAGACAATGTCGTCCTGTTGGATGTTCACTTGAATCCCCTTTATAGGATAGATTAAGAATGCTAAGAACAGGAGGCTTTTCAATATTGCAAAAGGTAATTTTGTTTAGGTTTCTCCACGTGTGCCAACCTACACATCACGGTTGAGTCGCGGCTTAGTATATTAGGTACGTAGAAAAAATATAGGACAATGTAGGCTGCTCTCGTGTTTGGTATTTTTTTGTTAATTGAGTTGATCAATAAAACAGTGGAGTTGGGTATTGGATTATTAATTAGTTTAAATTATTAATTTTTAATGTATCTACCCATTTCATAATCATTACATGCTTTTAGTTACTAACTACATATATTTTTGTATCACCGCGCGTGGTGGCAGACGATTGCAGTTAAAATCGGATTTTCGGTGAAATTTTTACAGACCTAACTATGCATTTACAGATATCATAAGTAAGTCGACTATTACTCGTAAACTAGTAACAAAACCTACTATTAAGTTATGATAATTTTCCTTTTTATTTCATTATTATTATTACGTGGTTTCTAGTGTAACCTGTAACTTCATAAAACATTGTAAGAAAATCTTAAAACTTACTCTTCCCTACTTATAATTACTGTATCGATCTGAAACTTTACAATTACATATATGCACATCTGATGACAGTACAGTATATAATAGAATATCTAATATTATTTTAAATTCAATATATAAGCTTCAGAAATGTATAGTTTTAGTTCCATATTTTTCATAAAAGAAATAATAATACTCATATGTTTTCGTATTGACGAAATTGAGTGTTCATATATGTATTTTGAATGAAATCAGGAAAATCAATTCTTTGAACTTTTTGATCTTACATACAATTTGATGTAAATTAGATCACATTTAAGGAGATTTCAGAAAAGAAAATTATATCCATCTGAAACCGATATTTCCCTAACTTACAATATATTCAAATTTAAATATGGAATGTAAATCTGCTCCAAGTTCTTCATAAATAGTTGTCATTATTTCAAAACATGTATAACATCACAGGTAAATACAACGTCCCAACGCATTATCAAAATGTTCAACCCCAAAAAAGCCCTTCTGGTTCGAAACATGTCATATTCTCCTCGTAATAAGGAGCTAAAAGCTATTTCACAAAATAAGGATCTTCGCACAACGATGTTCCTCCTTTTTACATTTGTTTCTTCTCAGAATTTATCAGAGCCATGAAGCAGTAACGAACAGCCCTTTCAAAAGTTACCACCGCCATAATATCTATTCCAAATGGAAAAAATTTCCAGCTCTTCTTCCATTACCTAACCTTTTCGCAGTGTGAAAATCGAATCTCAAACTTGGAAAAACACGGAACACCTTCCTTCCGAGGACCGATAACAGGAGAAAAGTAAATCCGTCCAGGGCGTCGAGTGCTTCAACTGGAAAGGGGATTGGTTGGCTTCAGAGTTTATTATGAACTGGCTGAAACCACGCACTCCTTGAAGTTTTGATGAAACAATTCCAGGTGAAATTGTGGGAAGAGGTGGGATACATTCAATCCAGAACGAGCACTGTTGCCCCGGATGTTGCGAACTAACTCGAAGGAGTTTAGCACTCTACGTTTCGATTTTTCTCTGTAGCATTGCCTGCGATATTTTACGAATTTTCATGTTGATTGCTTTTGTTGTGCCAATTCATCACTGAATTTTACGAGCAGTTTTGTACTTGAGCATGAATTGTTTTAAAAACACTGAAATCAAGCATAACTTAAAAGTTTCCTCTTCCACAACCTGAATTAGTGTTTGCATTGAAAAAACGTAGAATTTCTTACTCGGAAAGGAATAATATTAAAAATTTTATAGGCATGCACCTGTCCGCGTAAGCTAAAAACTTAAATAGTCCTGAAATGCCTGATAACTTTCTACATGCCTTTCGTGAGTAATTTCCATAAAATCGATTCGAGTCTTGCTAACTCTTATTTTCATTTAAAGAATGGAGCCACTGACATTCTTCTAGTTGACTTGTTGCTAGTTGACTTGTTGCTAGTTGACTGTTGCTTGTTCGACCTGCCAACTGGTTGTGTTTTTCAATTTGTACAAATAGAATTTGCATTATCCCATCTCCTGTCTAATGGTGTATAGTATTGTAGATGCTCTTCTACGGAAGGAAAATTGCATCAGTCTGCACAGAAAACAAATCTGAACTGCAATGATTGATTTTTGCATAGGCGTAACATATCCCTTCCTTAAAAAAAGGATATAATTCCACTTTAAGCCTAATGTACCCGTGTAATTAAATCTTATAAATACAGCTAGAACGGCAGCGTTCTCAACAGATGCTCTTGATTATCATGCGAATTCATAGAAATTTTAAAGATCTTTGAAAAATTTCTTGTAATAAAAGTATTTATAAAATTTTTAAAGCAACTTTCTGGGAGCATAAAAAACATCTTGCCGGTAAAATATCCATTTTTGAAATTTCAAAGAAAAATAAATTGGAAGTGCAAATGACGACATTTTTATTTTGTTCATATTTTTCACTTCTGAAAATAATGAGCATTTCTACAAAGTTTTATCAAAATCGTTGAAGGAACCTCAAACTTAATCCATTCCCATTTGTCTCATAAAAGTAATCTTTTTATTTTCATTAACCAATAATCCCTACGGTCGCTAAAATAGCAAGTAGTAGTAATAGTAAATCTATGTAAATTGTACAAAACTAATTTTTGTTGTATTATAAATTTTAACAAAAGCATTTTATTTGTTTAATACTTTTCAACTTTATAAATATATATATGTGTTTGTCTCCATACACATATTATGGCATATTATACGATCTGGTATACTGCAATTGTGATGCGAAATAATAGGTTCAAAATTTAGAATTTAATGATAGTATACGTATTAATCCTGCCCTACATTTTGTTGTAGAAAACGTGTTTTTATAAGGATCGTTCACATAATTATGGATTTTTGTGGAGTAAAGCCTAAACGGTGAAAGAGAATTCAATTCGCATCGAGTTTCGCCTTTCCTTATTGAAATGCAGATATCACAGAAGTTATTATGACACTCAAAATTCACATCCTTCCAACTCCACAGCACTTGAAGATGATAGAATTTTCTAAATAGCGCAGCCAAAAAGTAGGTCGCAACGAAATTCCACCACGCGACTGCGGGAAAATTCGTTTCCTTCAAACCATTTAGGCTGTGGCACATCCTTCATAAGGGACAATGGAATATATTATCCTGGCACCCACATCTCCCATTGAATGTTCTTGTACAAATCTCTTTAGATTATATACGGGTACAATTTCCAGGAGTACCAGAAAGAAGGCAGACTCAGTGATTTTACGACATAAATCCAATCTCACTCAAAGAGCTTTTACTCCTTGATAATAAAGCACTTATCGCGTAAAGCGAAAAAGAATTGAATTAATTTGGTAATAACCTGGTTAAAATCTACAAAAAATTTCGTCCTGCGGCATAAACAATTCCCGTAAATTATTACAGAAGATTGGGGCCCGACCAAAATTCTAAATGGATTTTCGTGGAACGTTAATTCAAGTAAATTTTTGAGCGAGCGTGAGGAAAGGCATAGAGCCATGAACGGGAGGATATCCTTTTAAATTAAATATTAAAGGAATTCCTCGTGGGATCCCGTGCCACATACTGAGGACGAAAGCGGCAAATATGCCATGTGTGGCTGGTTGGAGACGGGAACAAGTAATTTACAAGGAGCGATAAGATAACGAAGGTCGGAAGAAATCGCTTTACCCACAAAATATTCACTCTTTGCAGGGTTCAGCGGTGGGATGTGATCAATCATACACCAAGTGGGGAATATGTGACCGCGACACAAATCGCACTTTATCAGGAATCTTATGAATAATTGCTCAAAGCAACAGTTGGCGGAACCCATTTTCACGCCGCGTTAATCGATAACAAGTCTATTTGCGGAAAGCTTTTTTGGTCTTTGCGTAGCGCACCGAATAACCTCATAAGCATATTTTAAGAATATGCCGTCGGTTTGGGCGCTTTTATGTCCTTTTAATCCTACAAGCATAAAAGGTTTAACCACACACACCCTTTTGCATTTAGAAGGACGCAATATCTACGTAATTATTTCCAAAACTGATAACTCACTAAAACATGAGTTCTGCAATGAAAACTAAATATGCCTTTATCCATGGACTATTAGATTTAGAAATTATTTATAGCCTCTGAATGAAATTAGGTGTGCCTTTAGAGGATATATTTAATATTATCCTGCTACCATATTGGCGTAAATTTTAGTGCCACTTAGAATTATATATTATAGTTTTGTTAATGCGGTTTTTGATTTTCTTCATCAATGTTAATCTTTGGGAATGTTTTTCAATTACTAACGTTACATTATCATATATGAATTAATAATTATTTGAATTTTTATGACAAAGCAAATTATATTGCGCTTTATTTTACTTACAGAGTTATATTCCCATTTAAAAAAAAAATTGAGGAATACTAAACTGACAAAAATATTTAATTTTCTTACATGTATTTTTTTGTTTTTCTAAGTATTATACAATATGTTCACATATTTTTTAATACAGCAAAATGTAGATTCAAAACATGTAAATGCACATTTCATTAAAATAGAATATAAAGAACTTCAATAAGCACGTAATCAAATAAAATATTTTCTTTTTAATATATGCATAGTAGTTAAAGTCAGAATGATTCTGCAATTTATACTTTTATGGACGAAGAGAAAGATAAAACAAAGTTATTGTCCTATAAACTGGCCGAAAAATCCTCCCCGAATTAATTGGGGTTTTGAATTTCAAATGAATGTAATTTAATTTCCAACATTAAATGAATTTAACTTTCAGGACATTGGTGAACAGTCAATCAAAACTTAAATTAATCCTGTAATTTATATGCGACAGATGTCTTGTCCTACTCAGTTACGATCAATAAAGTTAGACCTTCAGATGTTGTTCTGCTCAACTCCAAGTTTAACTGAAAGGTTCATTTCAATTTGCATATAACTCACGCCCTGAAGTAATTGCTGTTCGTGATCCAAAAAACTTCTAAATTTACTAAAGAAGAACTTTTAAAAACCATCGGAGACACCAAGAAAACTAATATAATACCAAAACCGAACGATACTTCTTCTTCTGTAGACATGTCGGATTTCTGGACGTGTCCCTGTGTTGTCGCAAAATGATGGATTCTGGCGCCGCGTGCCATGTTGCCAGTAATCTGATCTCTTGGGGCGACCGGCAAGCTTTTAATGTTCTAACACTTTGCATGGCTTACTTAAATAAGAAAGAAATCTTCAGAGATCTTCTCTTGTTTTAATATTCATTATCCTCTGGAGGTTTTATATAGCATTTCTATAGCATTTGCGAGTTTTGTTTGAGGATACACATTTTCTAACAGATCTGTGAAAACCTTAATAATCTCTTGTTTCCCTCCTGGGATTGAATTTAGATGTTGTTCGGAATATTTAGAAAAAGTATTAGAGTGAAAGAACTTTACTTGGCGGAGCACTTGGTTACCTATTTAGATATGGTATTTTAATTCTCATTAATACTTGATATATCTACCTACCTAAAATATAAAATCACTAACATTTTATATTCTTAAGCACTTTTTCTTATTTTCTATAGGTTTGATAATATCATAAATTGTACATATAAAATTCACCAAATTGTGGTTTCACAAGGATTCGTCCCTCGTTTTAAATTATAGAACCTTTATTTCACTCTTCCATATAAATATTCAAACTTTCAAACAAATAGTAATTAAACTGATTTGCATGATTACAAAATTATAATCGAAAAGTCATAGTGTAAAAATCAACTTAATTTCAAAGGATATTTTTGCTTATAAACAACTGACTTGGAAGATTTCAAATGGTTTTAGTTCCTTCAAAAAGTAAATTCTATTTTCTATTGATATTATAGGCGTCCATTTCAAAAGAGCAGCAGATATCGGTTATATAAATAAAATGTGCCAGTTGCCAGTCTAATTCGAAGTCCGTCAATGGATCCTTTATAGTCATAAGTCAAGAAAACAACAGATCAATGGGTCCGTGATGAATGAGCCTCTTAATGGTATTTAAATTCCTCGTGTTTCACGTTCAACAGAGGCAAAATTCAGAATATTTACCCATTTAATATTCTGTCGGAATTCTCTTGATTTATTCGCACACTTTATAAGCAGCCGAAGGAGTCTTGTGGCCCTTTCCCGGAGAACCAAAGCCTTAATCAATTATTCTTTACAAAATATTTGCTGTTGCTGCCTTTCTTGAAGAAACTTTCTCGCCTTAAAGTAGTCCGAAGATTCAATGCCTCTGGCCCATTTTTAAGGGTGAGAAAATGTGGACGAAGCTTGAAATATTTTATGAGAATTTGTATAAAGATCTTGTCAAAAGATCTGCCTTCTACTCTTTTCCGGAATTTTCATCTCAAGCTAAGATGTAATTCTGAGGCGACGGAAATTGATTGTGAAAAAAAAATGCTTTCACCGAAATGGACAGATTTATTTCATGGATGAAAAATACTTTCATCTTTTACTTTATTCAAGGTTACGTGAGGTGATTTTCTTTTCAAAAATATAAGAAAGCCAAAAGTCATCATGTATTCAGGATGTCTAAGATTTTATGTACAGGAAGGAACTTTCGTGACAAGAGTATACTAATTATAAGCCAGGTAGAGTGAACTTGGTTCCAGGAAACAGAAACAAGTGCCTCATTATTCCTGCTCATGTTCTAACTATTCCATTCTTGGTATAAATTTGAGAATTTTACTTTTGGACAGCTCATGTCCAGTGTTCTTATGAGTACAATTTCCTGTGTGCCAGCTATCATCCTTAAATCATGGAAAATTTCCTTGAGGGTTGCTTCCGCTCTACTAAAGTTCGTTTCGTCCAGTTGGAAAAATTCACTATTGTAGATGGTATCCTACTGCCGTGAGAAAATTTAACAAAAAATTCCCGGCGACGAGAATTGCTGCAGCGAAGAACGCAATTGAAAGCTGAACCATTTTCCCGGAGAATGTTGAATATTTTATTATTGTTATTCAGTGGGTTGCACTGTAGTTAGGACAGCGCGATGTGAATAGGTTTTTCCATTTTGAAATACATTTCACGTTTCTTTTCTTATGTAAATAGATAACGAGGAGACTTTTAGCTTAAGTAAAACCACTGCATTTGGTTTGTTCTATTTCGATTTTTTCCATAAAATTTAATCTCTTAATGTAACATTTTAAGATAATGCTCTTATCCTTATGCACAATTTTCGGAACGCTATAGCATTCAAAAATTAGTTTACCAAACTTCAGGCAAAAATGTCTGGAAGTCATTCTTTTTAAAACCTGATCTCATTGGTTTCTGCAGAATTAGGATATAAATAATAAATAATGTTTTAACTCGTTATATGCGACAGACTCAAATAAGAAAAAAGACAAATTTTATGCAAACTTGTCCGTAATTGTTTATTTTACTAACCTGATTAAGTGCTGAATTTATGTAGGTGTATCCTGTAAAGAAAAAAATTGATTTGATTAATTTATATTATACTCAACATTTAAATATAATAAATAATAAATTCAGATTTATATAAATGTTGTAATATTTTATAAAGTTTTAATTATTTGACTTGACTTTGAGTAATACGACAAGTGATTGCAAATATAGAAAACATTTGACCTTTCTCTTTCATGCTCTTTAGAAAATTACATAAATATGTATTTCCAAATATTATACACCGTAAACTATGACCTTTCCAAAAACTCTTCTTATATTTTTCTGTGTACAATGAATTCACTTAATTATAATAAATATAATCAGCTAGTAGAGTACCAAGGCCAATCCGGAAAACTAAGCGTAAAATTGTGGTTAATCGGTGATTCTCCACTCAGGCTTTTCCAAACAGGACAGCTTTATGTTAGAAACATAAAATCGACACATTAAACAACCACATCTACTCTCACATCATTGATTTTATTTTATGTCCACAGGCTCCGTCGTTGAGCCCTAACTTCAATTTACAGGACTCTCGTTTCCCATCGCACATATCTTGATTGGATGATGTGATGACTGAATTATGACCTCCCTCTGGCGAAAATGTGTCCTGCATCTAGTTTAAATTGCTTTTTCTGTTCCCAAGCTTTTTATTGCTAAACTTGATGACACCCGAGGTGCTGGTTTTCTGTTCACCATCATTTTTAGTTTAAGTTCTCTAAATAGGCGCCTCTGTGCTTTAGATTTTTGTTTTTTATTGAGATAAATGCTATACAAAAGTTGTAGTGATTCCTGGTTTTTGCGAGGTTTAGTCTGACAGAACAACAATCAGTTGGGATGTGAAAAGTTGTCCAATAAATCTTCTAACATGGATAGCGCATGTAAATCGGGGTCATGTAACAGATGTGAGAATTTTAGAATGCAGGAATTTATCATTATATATTAAATTTCTACTTAACCCTCATCAAGTTAAACAGTGTCCAGCGGAAACTTTGGGACTTGTTTCAGCCAAGCAAATCGTTATTAACATAGCAGAGTTAAAACGGCAATTTAAATCTGAACAACAACAGTCGTTAGTACGCCATCTGCAAGAAACATATTTCATCGCATTACTGTTTAACACCTAGTTATGAATTTATTTCCTGAAGATGTAGCATTTCTAGAAGCTCCTAATTTATGGCAGATTACATCATAGGAACAGCTCGGCTTTACAAAAATCGATTTTCTGCCTTCACAAGATCAACGTTCATTATTCTCAATTTTTGTATTTAATCCAGTTCTACAGTAGTTTTGGTATTCAAGTCGATAATCTTATTTCGGCTAATTTAGTTATCTCTACTGAGGATTTATCCATCATTTATTTTATGAGAAACATGTCCGAAGATGATGGTCTTCATTCACAGCGTACACAATAGCAAACTCTATTTTTTACACAAAGGGTAATGTGTTCTTATAAGACATACACCATGAATAAGGCAACCAACGTCTGCCTGTCCTTTAACCCGAAAAGATAGAAAGAAATTTATCTTACATAAAAGACACTCGTTGTTTTTTTCCAGGGTTTGCCCCTATCTCCTAGTAACCTCTTCAGACGCAAAATTACTGTCCGGGGAGTGAAAAGAAATGAAATTGGCATTTTTCGCATTACAGGTATATAAAACCCTACCTCACTCGCATTTCTAACGCGCTCATCTTTCGACTTTCATTCTTTTTGACACGCAAAATTGATTTGTCCAGTTTTAATGAAGGGAAGAAAGGGCACAGGTGAGAGGTTTGCCTACCTGTTGAAGGCGTAAATTTTCTCTTCCCCTTTAGCTTCTCGATCAGGTTCACTTTATTGATTTTCGCTTTCTTCTTTTTTTCCATTGGGCTAGGGAAAGCCCATTATTACGCACAATTTTCGGGAGATAAACTGGAGTAAGAATATGCCGCACTAACTACGGAGACCAGACCTATTATGTCTATAGGAAAAGGCATCATTACTATTTATGAGATTTGCTGGTCGTAATTAAGCGAAACGATTAAAGGTTTCGGAATGAATTATTCGTTCGTACCATATTTGTGCACTGACCGCCAAATATATCAGTGGGAATTGAATAGAGACGGATTAAGGCAATTCAATTTCCTGTCAGTTTGCATTGCAGAGATCATTTCAATCATAAACGAAATGTCTAAATGACAAACTCAAATATAAATATTATATTAATGAACATAATCTCTGTGAAAACAAAAGCAATTTGCATGCACTACAACTACTTTAAATACAAAAGCAACATTTAAAAAATCTACCGAATACGCAATTAACCATATTTCAATAATGTTGTCTAGATGAATAAGGTTATCGCTTACTTTAAAAGTCACAATTTGGAAAAAAACACAATGAGAACTCAATAAAAATAAATATTATTACTTGAATCAATTTATTATCATTTTGACAAAATAATTATATTTTAAACAATCATATAAATGGAAGACATTGGAATTGAAACTATGTATAGGTTAGGTATGTATTTGATATCTATGAGTGCAGACGTTTCTTAAATTAATTTATAGAGAATAAAACAAACAAATTTAAGAACTAAAATCAGACTACATAATATGTACGTAGGAGTTGAAAATAAGTACGAAATATTATAAAACACAGGAAGGTAAAGACCTTGATTCAAAGGTTTTAGATTAAATATAGTTGTAGACGAAAGCCAAAACTAAACCAACGAGTTTTAAGTAGGACGTCCAACTTTGAGCTTCCTCTATTATTCGACATGAAATTCCATTAAAGTCCAGAGCTCTTTAAGTAAAGTACAATAAAAACAAATTTGTATATTAATATCAAAAAATAATCAAGTCTTTTTAACTTCATTATACATAAAAAGCAAAACTTTAGTGTTTTTCGGACGTGTAAGAAATACCAAGTTAATACAAAAAAATGATAAATAAAATTATTTTGTTATATATGCGATATAAAATAATACGCCAAGATACTTATAATGAAATTTTTACGAGACAAAAACTTACTTGAACTTTTCGAACGTGCACAGGAAATACGATTTGGTTTTCCACATGCAATAGAAATTATGTCGTGCAGGAAGCGTTTCTACGACATATGCTTAGAGTTAGTAAAATATGTTCAACGCTGAAAGTAGTCCCAGATATCATTTCCCCCGGGAATACCATAGAATGCCTGATAGTCGAATTTGGCTGCGTAACACTAGAACAGTGGTCGAAATGTGCCAACTGGCAGTGGGTTTCTATAACAATTATCATAATTTGTATGGCAAGGGGATTCCTGGAATAATGGAGAGGCCCAGCACGATATTAAACAGATATATAAAAGCTCGCGCGTTGGGAATTAGACTGTTCACGAAATAAAGCCAAGCCACGAACGAATTATGGAAATTAACGATTGTTGGTAGAAATCAATTTTTTCCCAATTAAGTAGAAATTGCACCTGTTAAATTGTTCGTGGAAGCAAAACACCTAACTTGAAACATAATACATAAAGCAGCTCAGCCATCACGCGACTGGCCAATACAATTGATTTGATAGGTGGCGAGGGTGTAAAAACAAAAACACAATTTATGTTTTCTACGAAAATACTCGAAGTAATATATCACATCAAGAAGCCATAAGGAGAGAAAATGCAATTTCAGAGTTTGACACTGGCAAACAACAGAAAAGCTTTTTCTTTTAGTTTCTATAGGTACATACACGTGTCCATTCTTCCGGTGATGATGCCACCCACGCAGAAAGGTCACAGGAAGCGAGGATGATGTGTGAACATCTTTTGAAAGCCAGCCAAGGAGCTGTGTGTTGTGCTCTGAATTGGGATTCTCAATAAACAGGACTCGTCCTCCCTTTTATTAGAATCTATCATTTATATGCACGTTTTAGAGCAAACAGGTTCCATACAACAGGTGAATCGTTATATGGAAGTGCTACAACTCAAATATTTTATGATATGCAATTTCTACGACCTTTACATTATAACTAAAATTTACTACATGTTGATCTCGAAGTAAAATATTTTCAACTATATGCAAAATTGTAACGTATTACACGCTGCACAAAATTGCTCTGCTTAGGCGAATGAGAAATAGGTTGATTTATTTTCGATAATTTTTCAAAACTTAATTACAACTACATAATGTATAATGTACATACATACATAGCATTTCAACTGAAGAAATTATATCGTTTAAAAATCCCTTTTACTGATTTGATTGGACAGCTTAACACAGGTAACAGGTACATATTCGAAAACTCTGGAAGCTGTTTTCACAAAGCCAATTTTTTTGTATTTTGATTTATGACCTATCCTACAAGTATTAGTAAAAACAGAGGTAATATAAAGAAGTTAAAGTTATGATTGTAAAATACTCAAAATAACATTATTTTAAATTAGACAATAAAACTTGTAGTTTAAATATATCAAAATTACCATGCGTATATAAATATTTTTAAGTTCTTGTGGTATACTTTTTGAGTATTTTGAGGATTTTTACAAGTACTGAATTAACACTTTGTGGTACTGATTAAATAGTGTTGAATAATTCCAAAACTAATGAACTATTTCTTAAAGTGTTTCATTTATTTCAAAATATGTATATGTACTTATATAGAGCACAAAATTTTACTAAAGTGATTTTAAATTGAATGAAACGAAAAATAAACTCTTAAATGAAGAAAACCCTTGGGCACTACTTGATGACGTAGTTAGAAGGATAATCATTAAAAGCGGTTTTAATGTAAACAAAAGAGAACAAATTATTTTTATTTGTTTTTCTTATCCTCCTTTAAGCCAAAATTGTGCTGGACAATAAAAACCATTTTGCCCTTATCGCATCTTCTGACAGGCGGAGATTTTGGAGCAATTCCGCCATTCACGAAACAAAGAAATGCCTGACTGTGTTAATTTCATGCAAATGAGTTAATTCATGTGAAATTAATCAGATTATCCTCAGATGGGTCACATGCCAAAGACAACAAAGACAGATGGAAATGTCGCAGAGGCGTGGCAGTGAGACTGCTTTAATAATACTTTAGAATAATTACCAAATTTCGCTGTACATAAAAATTAAAGAACTAAAAGATATGTTTCATAAAGTAAGCAAGTACAACAATTACAAGCTATAAATATTCATAAAAGGGCAGTGCCTATTAAAGAACTTTTATTGAAAGGTTTGGAAGGAGTCTTATATCCTTTTAATGGATATGCTCAAAAAAAATATGAATACTTTCTACAAACAATTTTCATAAAATTTAATTAATAATAACAAATAAGCACACACCAGTTAATCTCTTTAACATTTATGCTTTAAGGGCATCCAATCAAAAATTTAACCATATAATAAAACTCTGTTGTAAAGTAATTTAATCCATGCAGCTATTAAACCACTGCCATTTTATGTTGCACATAAAAGTTTTCAGAACTAAACTACGGTAGGGGTTAAAAGTGCAATTTTCCTCATATTTCTGGAACATAACCTTAACAAGAATCGTGGCATTTAAAACTACCAACTTTATGGCCAATTAAAGTTTTGGGAAGTAACTACTTAGTAAGTTTAGAATGTTCATCGCATATTTAATCTAGCAGATAAGCGAAAAGTCTAGAGTCTATACATTAAAAGGGTATACTTTCTTTCCTTTTTCTTTAAGCTTAAAGCGAAACAGTTCCTTCGAACTATTTATTTTTTAGTATAATAATCGATGCAAAGAGATTATTTGTGTGATAGCACCGGCATTTTTAATTCGAAAATTATAAAAAATTTATTAAATACAAAGTTATCGCCCACACTGAACTATAAAATTTGATAGAATAATTCGTTTTGATTCGCTACTTTCTAATACGATGAATAATTTCAAAAATAGCTAAGTACCTAACTACTCAAACTTGTGAGAATATAAGAATTTATTTGACAATACAAATTAACATTATATGTAAACTACACCATATTAACTATTTAAAAATTATCTTATAGATCGACACATTATGAACATATGTCCAATCTTCATAGCCAAATTTAAAATTAAGCTATTTAGAAATTATCGCTTTGTGAGCTAGCCTAGTTTATATAACATGGAGACAATTCATCTCATTTTCCAAAATGAGGATCCTGAACTTTCATGAAAAATTAAGGAACAAGAAATCTTTGTGAACAGCCGAAAATGTCATTGCGTCGAGTGATATTACAAGAATTCCCAGAGCACCACTTCGAAATTCAACTGCTAACATTAGAAATTTAAATGAAATTAGGGCCATCTTGAACCTACAATGAAAATTAGAAACCTCACCGGAAGTTACACAGACATTACTTCAGAAGAAAATACCTCTCATCACATCTGGGGCTTCCAGGATGGCATGAGAAATTATCTAAATTGTCAGAAATTTGTTCATCCTCTTATCACTGGCTGGGAACACACAGATATACATACCTAGACCATAATTTGGCAATGCTTTCAGTGGCATATCAAATTCGTCCTTTAAAGCCGACATTGAGTTTTCAGACAGCCAATTTACTCGGAAAATTACATTTCATCCCACATCAGGCGAAAATATTGCCCTTGATAAGACCTAAGAGAGACTACGCCGACATTGGCCGTCGCTGAAAGCAGGGAGGAAAAGGATTTCAATTTCAACAGTTGACGACAATAATTTCCTTTGAGACTTCAAACGCCGCCTTTGGCTAACATTGGCATTGGACGGGATGAGCGTTTATACGCTGGCGGCAAACCCGAGGACACCGCAGCTTGCAATTAAACCGCATTCTGATTAAGCTGATTACATCCACCCTATCGCTTCCCAGGATGAATTTAATAACTTCTTTATAATATTCTACATTATAGACAGGAACTAGGATATTACTAGCAAAGTTGCTTCGTTTTTTTTCTTCTCTTAAATTAGACGACGAGGAGGGGTATATCAAATGGGGGAATTTACGAACATCATCCTCCCTTTGCGCTTCAGTCGTCTGCATGACGCCCTGATGTTTGCCCTTTCAGTTTAAAGCTGAATATCTGCAAACCTAAATTTGTTTGCGGAAACACGATACACTTTTTATTTAACTAAGAATCATATGCCCTTTGACAAGGATCTCTCTTCAATTCGTTTCATCTGATATTCTTTCAAAACTCAATTTTCTAGAGTTAAAAAAAAAACACAAGATATGTAATCGATTCCTTCCAATGCAATTATCACTCAAGGATGAAAGCATTTCTATTGCAACATTGCCAGGAGTATAGCTATAACAAAGGCAGTCGGGATAAATTTTATCTAGTCTGATATTAAACTAGTTCAATTTAAATGTCCTGTTGCAATATTGAATTGAAAATAAAGACATGTTAACGATTAATTACATTTCGTACTAGATATACGATAGAACGGAAGAACAATAAATATTGATTTAATAGTATTGTTTGGTACTGCATTGTCCAGGGTAGAGGAAGGGCTTAATGAATTTCCAGTGATATGCGAAGTACCATTTCCATTTTACGGGTTATTTCTTTTATAACTAGACTTCGTGTATACGTGGCCTACGGTGGAATTTAATGGAAACAATTCTCCAGTTAATTGAAATTACAATTCCTTTTAGAGAAATTAAATTATTTACGATATTCGCGTTGTATCCCGGAAATCAATAAATTTAAAAGGTACACGACTGTGCACTTGTAGTAAATGGAAAAAAAAGTTAAAAGAAAGGAAAGGTACTTATATTGCTTCGAGGAAAATACATAATTTTTTTTAAATAAAGGCTAGACGAATATTAGAAAATACAGACAGTTCTTAAAATTGGTCAGGTTTGTAAACCTTTGGATTTTTTACGTATCTATCATTGTATTTTATTACAACGTAAACTAATATTTAACATAATTTTACATCACTTCCTTTTGGCACACTCTTGATAAAGTTAGCAACAATTCAAATATATCTTTAACTATGTAATTATAAAAAGATTCTCTTTACATAATAACTAAATTTTTAATCGGATTTTTATAAAAGCTTAACTTTTAAACACATTTACTGAAGAACCTTAATTTTGGAAGTATCATGTCAATGTCCAATAGTCACTTATGTATATGATATGAATTTCAAATTTTACCGCGAAAAGGAGTGTGATTTGTAAAGATAAAAAATGTAGATATACAAATAAAATGTATGTATGTGTCTTAACGTACTTTCAATAAATTCAAGCTAAATTAGCCTTATATGTAGTTTGTATCAGCTTTCGACTCTCTATGAGAATTTTATACAATTCACTTAATATCTCCATCATTAACTATATTAAATTTAAGAAATTTAACACAATACCTTTGCACTCTTTCTGAAAATGTATACATTATACAAAACCAGGTACACAAAATTTGCATTATATTGCTTCTTTGCACGAATAGGCACTTCCAGGTCCAGCTCCTATATTAATTATGCATTTATCGTACCCATCCCTGTCTGTAACTAATTACCTAAAATGTCTTCTACAAAAATCTTCTCATTTAATTAACATCCCGGGAGCCACTGAATGCCTAATAAAATTTCCTCTTAAAAGAACTTTGAACCTAGCAATCATTTAATCATAAAGTTCCCGAAATATTAAAAAGTCTTTCCTGGATAGGGCTTTCGAAAGGTCGCATTCCGGGGGAGTCTCTTAATTCAATTTCATTTTCCAAGTTTACTTAAATTATACTTACGCTACTCCCTTTGTAGATAGCATGCAAAGTGGCAAATTCCACGAAAATCTACCTAAAACTTAATTTAGTTCGGGTATTTTCCTGGTGGGTTCATTTTTATTGTTACTGGTAACCCAACCGCGATTAAAATTTTATTCAATTAAGGCACAAAAACAAAAAAAAACCATTCGTTTTTATGGAAATCCAGTATGAAAAGATTAAAGCCGCTCGTTTATTAGTATTATCGTTAAAAATGTGTTGCTTTAACTTCTATTTCTGCGTGAGCATTTCCTTTTTTAAACAAAACCTCTTAAAAACCCCTTGTGCTCCCTTGTTTCCTTAAAAGCATCCTAGATGAATAAACGTTTTGTAAGTATAAGTCATAAAGACGCGTTGATCCCCAGCAGAGTTACTCTGCTTGACATAGCGATGAAGTTTTCGTATATGTATAATAAAAATTACCCTTAACGACACATCGGGTGCTATTAAAGTGGATAAGTTCAAAGGCCTTCCTTGGATGACCTTGCCACTGTCCACATTATTTGCACATCAATTTGTTTCATCTAGAGGAAGATACTGACTGTATCATCGGATTCGTCAGATTTGAATTCCCTAAGGTGACTATCCATTAGGGCAGGTTCAGTATCTATTTGGTGAGCCACCCTCCCCATATGTTTAAAAACATAAAATGAAATGGCACAATATGAGTAAACCTTTCGAAACCAAGTGCCTTTTTATGTTTGATTAAATACTGATATCGATCCTTACGCCTTTCTGGAATTATAGTCATACTATGTACATTACAAAGTTGAATTTTAAATAAGACCATTTTGTCTACTCGTAAGTGGCTTAGCAAAAGTGCTCGCCACAAGTGCGGTTGATACCTCTTTAAGAAGCTGCTTAATACATTCACTTGCTAATTACCTGTTTTTCCCTTAGGGTGGAGGAAAAGAAATTACCCTAGGGTACCTTTCAGACACATTTTGGGATGTTCGGTTGTTTGGAACAACAGAAAATCGTACCCCCAAGTGATATTACTCGTTAAGCGGGCGTGTTAATTTTGGTTATAGTCATCAACTAATAAATGAAAATAACCATTATCACGAGTATGGCCCAGTTCGCGAACAGAATTTTCACATTCCCGCTTGAGAAAATGTTCTACTAAATGCAATAAAGTTTGCAGCGGGTTGATGGATGTAAAGCAAATTTAATTAAAGACGAAGGAGCCTTATTAAGATCCAAGCCACTGAGTTCTAGAAGAGACGCTTTCAACTCAGCGGTTCATTAAATCTTATACTAAATTATAAACCAAGTAGAAACACCGGAGGCTATTAATTAAGTCTGAGCTAAGGTTCCAAAGAAAGGAACTTTAACAAAAATCTTTAAAAATTTGTTGTTTTTAATTTTAAGAAAAAACTGTATTACTTTTGTTCTAAAAGAAAAGGATATCTTAAGAGGTCTTCAGAAAAATGTTCATTAAAGAAAGATAATTACTTTTTAAGCCAATGAGTTCAAATTATACATATGTAATTTTTAATTTTCTTCCTTTTTTTAAATTACAACGTGTTTGACACTCTAATTTAACTAAGTTAAGGAGATAGGAGGAATCGATATTCAAAAATACTAGAGTTATTTTTCTCAGAAAGTATTTAAATATTTAATATTTATATACTACGAAAACTAGTATTTTTACAACATTCATTGAGTGTTTCTTTTTTACAGAACTCCTTGCAATGGACATCATAGTAAAAGAGGATGAAATTTCACTTTCACAAATAGCGATCTTCGCTTTGATATCATTTGTCCTCGTATCATTAGTAGGAGTCATACTATACATAACTTGTTCAAAAAAATATAGACTTAATTGGTTTGAAAAAAATCTCCTTGAAGCAGCCTCAGAAGCTGAAGAAATGGTACAAAGGTAAGAAATCAATAAGATAATAAGGTTTATTGATAAAAAAATAGTAATAATAATAATATAATGCTTTTTACATATTTGCAGTAGAGAAGCATTAGTCGGTGGTCCAATGGCATATAATGTGGACACGGTTAGCGAGAGCTCTAGATCATTGACCAAGGGTAACATAAGCCCAACATCATTAAATGATGATCCAACTTTTTGGGTACCTCCGCGGCCGACTAGTCAAGGAACAAATAATGCTTCGGGTAGGTACAAAAGAAATATTCCCAAAGCTAATTACGAGTGTCATCCTGGAAAATTAATATCCAATGCTTTGGGGCAAAACAAGATGGTTCAAGTCAGGCGTAAACCTTCCTCAGCTAATATCATTAAATTCAATACTAATTTGAATTCTAATCAGACTCGCTTGAATGCACCAACTACCTGCGATTCAGTTTCAATGGGACAAGATAGAATTTCCAAGTTCATTAGCGCCAAAACAATAGCCTGTTTTCGCCGGCTTCACCCATTACGGGGGGAAATTGTTACCTGCAGGTAATTCAGCCCAGCCCAATGCATTTTGAGCATTGCACCTCCAGACCCATGAAATATGGATAATTGCAATGCACTAGGGATGCTTTCAACGTCAGGCCCTGGTGACTCTTTGTCCCCTGGGAATATTATTCTCGGATTGTCACTGGCACTCGGGCAGGTGCTTTCAAGGTAGAAGGAGTCCTAACAAAAACTCATTCAGAGCACATTTAGTGAAAAATTAGCCAATCAAAAAAACGTTTGCTTCAGCTCTCAGGTACTTGAAAATATAGTAGAAAATTCAAACGCAGAGACAGACAATCGACTGCAGTAAAAGCTTATTCGCGTCAGAAACGAAAAGACGTTACTTCACCTTAATTACGCTTCCAAGGGGGCTTTTATTACAGTCTTCTAAATTCAGGATGTTTGTGGTTCTTCCTCCAATTTATCGCCTTACCTTCTTAACTACATTTTCAAATCCTGAGACTTTTAATTATTTTAAAGTGCATAGTGTTGTGTTTTAGAACATTATGATAGTATTTCCTCAATTACAGTGTCTGTTCGGTAAATTTAATGACCCTAATCATGTTTACAAACTTCAAACCAACATAATAATTATGTATAATATAAAGCTTCAAATTACTTTTAGATGAATCACCTCCAGTGACGCCGACATCACCAACGGGTAGCAACAGATCAGTAACCTTGTCAACAGGTTCAAGCACGATTCCAATTGCTAGATCGGAAAAGCACATGGTCCTTGCGATGAATCCTGTGAGACCAAAAGTGTCCTCCATGCACGCAAAATTGGACTTCACAAAGATTGACATGTCTCTTTACCAAAATGTAAGTTAAAAGCTTTTATTTTTTTTATTTACCTCGTCTTTAGTTTATAGTTTTAAATATTATTTTGTTATTATTCTTAAATAATAACTGATAAAACAGACCTTTCTTATAATTCAAAATCTTTTTGTTGAAAAGCATACTAACAATAAAAAATTGTACAAAAGTTTAGTTGCATGCTTCTTAATAATTGTATTCATATCTTCTAATTCACTTTTTCAGCAATATCATTAGAAATGTTCTCTCAAAACAAATTTTTGTTTTTCGTTTTCAAATGATTTCTGAGAAAGCAGTTTTAGAACAAAGTGTTTCATATGGCATACATATCAACTTACTTTTAAAAACACACTTAAGTGATGATGCATAAATATATGGGTGTGATAAAAAAATGAAAGGACTAACAGAACCGTACTTTCGCGTATAAATAGAAGTGCTAGAAATAAATTTACAAAATTGTCTTCTGTAAAATTATTTTTAATTATATTAAGCCCCCCGAAATACCTATTTAAACTTAGTTAAAATCTCCGTAATTATTTCATTTACTCATATATTTACAAATTTGATAACATTACGGTTATAATTATTATGTTACAATACAATAAATTACTAGTGGGAAAACTAATACATAATACATTTAATTTTAGTTTTTAATATTTTATAAATTTTTGAGACTATAAATATTTGTATGATTTTCAAAATAAGCAATTTTTCTTAAAAATTATTATTTGTCCTTCAGAAATATTTTGCAGCTATTAAATATATATATATTTTGAAATTAATAAAAGTAAATAATTGTACTTTATATTATTTAGGATACCCCCACCGAAAGTCACCAAACTAGCGAAGATATGAGAGGTACTTTACATCTCTGCATTTTATATGATCCCATTGCCGGAATACTCACAATAAGATTAATCGAGGTAAAATATGTTAAAAATTTGTTGTTTAGTTTAAAATTGATAACAGCAGTGAACTGTATCAAATTTTTTTCTTTAATAAAATCATCCAAGAAATATTAAATTAGTGGAAAAGGTTGGGAAAATATATGTTTATATAGGTAATTTACGTTTTAAAATTTCAATCGTATGGTGAAACGTACTTAATTTATATGCAATCAATTGCAAATGTTGAATTTTTATTCCCTTATTGTTTTAAATTTTAAATGAGTGATCAAGATTTGGAACGACAGCGAAAAAAACTAATGCATGCTTAAAAAGCATACTTTCCTTGCGAGTATGTAACTTTTTCATGGGTATTTTAAATTGGAAAACTTTTATGGAAACAAACGGGAAACAAAATCCATTCAAGCCAGCGAGGTCAAGTTTACAAACTTGTTTGTCCATAAGTCGAATTTTTATGCACATGACCAAAAAGTTTGAACTTATTTCTTAACATTCAGGCACAAGACTTGCAGCCAAGGGATTTCAGCGGGACCGCAGACCCATATGCTAAAATCAGACTTCTCCCAGATAAGAAAAACGTTTGGCAAACTCGAATCCACAAGAAGACCCTCAACCCAGGTGAGCGACCAAAAGGAACATAAATTTCAGTAAAGTTCTTAAGACTTTCCCAACTAGTCTTCGACGAGGATTTCGTTTTCGAGGAGCACCCAGCCATAATAGGGAAGAGAACAATTGAAATTCTGATGTATGATTTCGACGCCTATTCGCGACACGTTTGCATCGGAGGTACCCAAATCTCCCTTGGAAACTTGGATCTCTCAGAAAAGGTCGACATTTGGAAACCGCTTGGAGGTTGTGCAGAGCAAGTAATTTTGAAAAATTTCCTTATTTTTTCGCCAATATACAATGAAAGGCATATTTAGGATGCTAAAATCGACTTGGGCGATCTTATGGTTTCACTATCCTTCCTTCCTTCTGCAGAGCGACTCACAGTGGTTGTGATTAAGGCGCGCAATTTAAAAGTCGTTGACGATTCTAGAAATTCATCCGATCCCTATGTGAAAGTGTCCTTGATACATGCTGGCAAGAAAATAAAGAAGCGCAAAACTACAGTCATTAGGAACACAGTCAGTCCTGTGTTCAACGAGGCACTGACTTTTGATATTTCGAAAGATACTCTAAGAAGTAGCATAATTGAATTCGTTGTCCTGCACGACAGTCTCCTAGGTGAGTAGCTCGAAAGAAAGCCATCGTTGGGTGCATTCAATTTCCCAAGTGAAACTTTCTTTTACAAATGTAAAAATGCATTTTAAAGTTATCCTGCTCCACTGCAGGTTCGAATGAAGCCTTGGGACGCGCAGTTATTGGCAACTCTTCAGAAGTTCGACCCGAGGAGAAGGCGTTCTTTGATGAGATTTTTCGTTCGAAAACAGCCACAGCTCAATGGATTCCACTTTCGGATGTGAAGCGTCCATGAAAACAGGAGAAGTAAGAAGGACACGTCTCGAACCGGATCTGAACGAAAAAAGCAGCCCCTTTGAACGTTGGTGCGTCTTGTCTTTTCGACAACACAAGAAAATGAAAAAAGCGTATTTAGCCAACCTAATCAGATATTTACGGACCATTGTAGGTATCGGCAAAGGATGTTATCAAATTCGGACCCGGGTACAAAAACAGTGTATGATATAAAATTATCTATTTTTTGGGATGAATTTTCTATGTCCATGCGTACCTAAACGTTTCTAAAGTAAGTAAAGCATTTATTTATAAAAGAAATGAGTCAAATGAGGCTATTTATATACACATTTGCATATGCTATATTTATACATAAGATGTACGTTCTAATAAATGAAGCTTCCTCTATTTGTAGAAGTAACAATATTATAATTATCTGGGTAATATTTAAATAAACAGTGGAATTCTAAACAAAGCATTTTATTAATGTTAATCTAGTCAAAAAGAAAATCTGGAGAAAAACGAAGAACAAAAACGTAAAAATCAATATTTTTGTTTTATTATTTATTTTTATGTACAATATTTAATTGCTTTCTATGCGAAATTTACACATTAATGCTTTAGATGGTCTATTTATGCTACATATTATTAAACAGTGCTATTTGCAGGTACTTATTTAAAAGCTCAATTTTTAAGTTTTGTAAAATTAGCCATCCACCATTTAAGAAACTATAACATTAAGCAGTAAATGGACTAAAGTTTGAAATAAAAATATTTTAGTTATAAAAATTAATGGAATAAATAAAATTTCTTAAACAAAAATAATATCAGCCTTAATCCCGCCTCTCCTACGACTTAAAAAGCCTGAAACAAGAATTTCTTAATTTAAAATAATCTGAATATTGATATTTCTTCGTTCCATATTTATTTTCTTTCGGAAACTTTAAAAAGGTAGTATCGAACGATCTTAAAGGTGCTTAATTTAGTCTTGTTGCTAAAATTGTTTTATGGTGGTAACAAATTTAACTTTACTGAGATAAACATTTCATTTCCGTAATCTCTCCGGCGAATAGAAAATTATAGAAATTTCTTTTTCGAAATTCTGTACGAATATCTTAAATACTTGTTTATAAACACATAAGACGTTTGTTTGTGTAATTTTTGTAAAAATGGTTAACTAAATTTGTTTTGCGTTAGAAACAAAATTCATACATGTTGTAAAACTCGATTTTTTCAACTGTTACCATTCAACAAAACCATGTGTGGTTAAACAAAAATAATGCGTGGTCCTAAGATGGTGAAACAATTGAGCCATTTCACAGCTCCACCCCTCTCTGTTCGGGGCCAACTTTACAGATCTAAAGATTTTTCTAATGTTAACGACAATTTATTGAGCATACCTTCACACTTATAATTTTAATATAATATTTCGATTGTAAAATAATTTAGTATATAAAATAAATTCATTGCAATGAGACAAAAATACATCAATTATTTATATTTTAACGTAATGTCGAATTTTGTTTACTCTATTTCGTGTCCTGATTTCTGCAATTCGCTTCAAGCATTCAGAAGAACCTTTCTTAGCTTCTTCATTATGTAAACCAACTGATAATCTACCTGCACTTGAGCACCAAAATTCTGCATTTTCCAAGACCCCTTTAAGAAGGAAAACTTCCCCAATTTTGAGAACATAGAGCGGCAAGTCAGGATTTTGATTATCTTTACTATTACATAAATCAAGGGCTTTGTATAAATAATCCAGAGCGCGATCGTATTCCTATAAAAGTAACAATGTTTTATTCATTTTAAAACGAAATTTTCACTACCTTTAGAGCCGTAGCTATTTCAGCGGTATGATAGAGTACCACCATAATTTGTGATGGTGCAATAAGTGGACATTCTTGCATCTTTTTTAGTGTTAGGACCATATATTTATTCGCCTTTTGAAAATCAGAATTTTCAATCAGCAACTTTGAATACCAGAACAGCGAGTTCACGTAAATTAAAATCGTAATTTCATCCGTTTTTTCCATTTTACTTAACTTTCTTTCCTGAGCCGAAATACAGTCCCTGTACCCGAGTTCAGCCATGGCGCGGTTGCCAATGGTCTGGTATAAGCGAGCAAGTTTAAGCTTAAACTTAACCACGTTATTGTGATCCTCCGGGTACCCGAGTTGCAAAAGTTTGTCTATGAAATTGGCCAGCATGTCTTCTGCCTCCGTGATGCCACCCTCTTGAAGTGCGATCGTCACCAGCAAGTCGTAGACGGAGGAGATGTTCCCGTAGACATTCGTGGATTCGGCTACCTTCAGCGCATCGAGCAGAATCTTCCTGGCTCCAGCTGTATCACCTTTAACCAACAATTCCTCAGATTTCACAACCATTTCGGTAATTTCCTTCTCGATTTCGTAGGTACTTTTGTATGGTTTTCTTTCTTCAGGTGAAAATATTAAGGGAACTACTGATAAAAATAGCTTCATATTCCAAAGGCTTGTCTTTTTGTGCCATCTTTTACATTGCTGTTCTTTTTTGGGAAAAATGCTAATTATGTCACTTAATTTTGATGGAATTATTTTCGAAGAACGACGACATGAATTTAAAATGAAACCAAACAATTTTGACATGCTAAAAGTTACATTTTTTTTTTATATTTTTATTTTTAGTTTTATATTTATATCTTTAAATTTATTGACTGGTATCTCAATGCAATATTTAAGCGAAAAACATTATAAGCATTTTGACATACAATTTTTAAGGTATCTACCTAGCATTTTTTATAGTATTAAAATCACTGGTTTTGCAAGTACTTTTATTATTTCATTTATTCGTTAGTATTTTAACTTTTAATTTTTTATATTTTATTAAGTATTCGAAACATAAATCCAAAATTTTATTAAATACTTAGAAAACACATCTTCAGTTAAATTTAATTTAAACATTTTCGCCGAAGAAGTAGAAATAGTTATTATAAATATTTTTAGCATAATACTTCAATATAAAATATCGTAGACACGTTTGATAAAAAGATGCATAAAATATTTTTCGGTTGTCTTAATCGATTTTACAATCAGCCTGCGGTGTGAATAATTTTTTTCTCTAATAAATAGCATTTTTTATTAATAATACAAATGCTTTATTATATTCTTAAAATACACATAATAGTTTTTTTAAACAATTTTTTTAAATTTGGGTTCGGTTTTATATTTCTTTAAGAGCAACAAAATTCAGCACCGGAGAAATCCACAAATATTAGTTAAATAAAGACACAAAAGCACTGAATAAAGCTAAATGGTATGAAATAAAATTCGAATTTCTTTCCATTACGGAAAATGAAACAAATTTAAACGATAACACACTTTGCTCAATTAATAAATTTTATATCAAGCCAGCCAGAAAATATATGAATAACAAATGAACATGAAAGTTTCATTGATATTCGATTCGCCTAAAGTATTGAACATGGACTATATCGGTAAAATTTCTCGTCACTTTTCTCCCAGAAACTTAATGGTATTCGCAAAATTCCAATGAGGACTATTGCATTAACTAAAATTAATAACATTTTAGCATATTAAGGAATTTCATCTTAGTAAGGCTTTTTCCCTGCCGCAAGCAATAACGGGGTCACCGGAAAATAGTAAAAACAGTTCGTCTGAGGCTCCAAATTCTGATGATGCAGATCGTGGAGATAAATTCAAGACATGTTGTCCAATTGATATAGACATGGACGACATGGACAACGATATCAACGACATTGATGCTAAAGTCTCAAAAGAAGAAGTTCCGCAGCCGAAGCGAAGGGGTTTTTACATGTCTAAGGGCATCTCAATTCATATACCAGAAAAGAATATGCCGCCTGGGACTTGTAAATACCGCATAGACACGCTGCCACCCTCGGAGCCAGACGATATCAGGGTAATTAAGTTTGGCAAGCCGTAGAAATTTCATATTATAAATTGTAAGATGTTGTTCTTTTGTAGTTGCATGTTCTAAGTACAGTAAAAATATCAAGAAATGTTATATTTTTTTTTAAATTCCAAATGAGGTATCCATCAACATTCTTAGACTGACGCCCTAAGAGTTCTATACAATTGTATAGCGTGGAGGATTAAAAATAATGTTCTTCCAATTTTTCCTTTACTTCTGCAAAAATTTGGTTTCCTGTCCCTAAATTTTGTATCAATCGGAAATAAGGTAGTTGAGTTTTGTTCGTAAATTGCCCACATATTAGAAATGATATCAAAAATGCAGCTATATTTCACACAATAATTTTCACAAATATGGTCCGAATCTGGGTGGAAAAATGTTAGTTGTATTACCCCGGAGGACTTAAAAAGGAACCGTATAACAAATAGGTAATATGCAAAATTGCAGTAAAATAAAAGACATAATTAGATGGAAACCCAATCGTTTCGCTTTATTCGCTAAACATAACAACAAATTCACGCATTCCACTGGGATCGCCGAGTTCAGTGTGATTTTTTGGGATCCCAAGCTTCAATTTTTGGGCGAGTTGTCGTATACGGCATATATTGCTCTAATGAAATTGACAATTGTTTAAGTAACCATTTTTATATGAAGAAGGATCGCATTTACCTTTAGTTCCAGACAAGTTTTCGCTGTGGTCAGCCATCCACTTGTATTGAGGTCTCATGCCATCTCTAATCGGAGGAAGGTCAGTCTACCATCGAAAAAAAACTTTGTTTTAAATAACATGTAGATCCAATAAATGGAGAAAAATCTAAGCCATGTTCAACTTAATTTTGCTCTTACTTAGATAAAAAACATTCGAAGAGCACGTTTGTGACGAAATTATGTTGATCAAGCCTCACGAATCTCATTTTGTTCAAAATTAGACTATCGTTGTCCGTTTTGGAGGCAGGACACAAAATTGATTTTTTATATTCCTTGGGTAGGAATTATTTAAAATTGTTTCGTAAGGACAGCAGCCGGAACCGAAAACTACAAAACTAAACTGAATCCTAGCCTAAGCCCGGATTAAGTTTGGCCTAAGCGTAGTTTCTTTAAGTTCTGTTTCATTTACACCTAACTTAAAAATGTGATCGTCCTTGATTCTTGCAATTATTTCCAAAAAGAAAACTAATTGATGGCTTATGACTACCTTGTAGTGCATCCAGCCGAACCACTCTGCCGGGATTTGGGAGCCGTCGTAGTCCATGTTTACGTGCGGGGCGTATTCGACCCATCGGTTGCGCCCGTAGAAGTAATAAGGGTTCTCGTAGTATTTATTGCCATATTTATCGGTGCCGACAAGTGTGCCTATTTTCAAGTCATCAAATCTGGAAGTTAACGCGACAAATTAAAAGCACTTTTCGAGGAAGAGTTAACAACAGCAAGTTATATAATTCACCTGTATAATTTCTTGTACGCCGCTCTGATTCCACCACTTTCTCTAATAATTTGAAAAATTTTGGCCAGTCTATCCAGACCGAGATACTTTGCCATTTTGCGGCGTTTTAAGCTATTTCGGTGAAATTTAGCTGATTATCCACAAAACTCGTAGTTTAGACAGACAGATGACAGTTTGCACTTGACGTTTCATTAAATTGTTGGTGCCTTCTTCTTTATTGGATAACTCAGCTTTAAAATTACATAAATTATCCACTGAACTTAAGGAATGCGAGTGCTATTACACTTTCGCAAGAAGAATAGCCAAAACAAAATCACTAAGAATTTTGACAATCTTGTCTGGTGGAGTTCCCATTGACAAAAGTTGGGAATGCTGGTAAATTTTTGAAGGAAGAAAGGAATAAAAATGATGGGACCACCGAAAAGTTGCAAAATAAATGATTCCTCCGGGGATTCGGGGGATTCGAGTTCAACTTCGAACCGACAAGGTGAGTATCATTGTTGTTAATTCCCAATCCAAGAAGTGATTCATTTTCCGACACTCTTTCTAGATCCTGACGAACAAGAATTTGTGCTTCCGGCCAAAAGCGTTAAAAGTATTGCAGACATGACCACTTGGCAAAGGTCCGAGGCCTACTACGATCTGATCGGGTTCATCAACGGGATCAGCATCGCCATCCAGGGCAAGCGGCTGTCTGAGAAGTGCTCGATGTCGCCCGCCATGGAGAGGCTCCTGGAGGTGATGAAGCAGTTGGACAAGTACATCGACGAGAACCCGCCCATCGACCAGCCACAAAGGTTCGGCAACAAGGCCTACAGGTGCTGGTTTAAGGAAATGCAGAAGGTTTGTTGCCCCACAGATCGTCGTTGATCATAAGTTTTTAGCTAGAACATTTTAATCACGTGCCAGTTAAATATACTATTTTTCTAGAGTTTAAATTCTGTATAAAGTTTCATTTACTGAAAGGAACGAACTCGAAATTGTTAGTTTCATCAAATTGTTATTAAACTATGGTGTAGATAAAAATTTATTATATCTGCGACACTCCCCAATTTCTATTTCATAAGGAGGGGGCTAGATTTTATACTACTAAGAGGAGAAAACAGCTAATGTTATCTCCAAATTAATGATCATTATAATCCTAATAATTTGCCCAAATTTAAATTCAAAACAAAAAAAGATTCACTGTATATTTGCTGAAGAAGTATAATGGCCGTACAATCGGTAAAAACGACATGTTTATTGTTACCTCTTTTGTGGATGTTAGATAGAAATTAGGTTGTTTAAAGCATAACGAGCTACTTTTCCAAAGATTAAAATCATAAGGTTTTCAGAGCACTCAAATATTTAGAAAGTATAACAAACCCAAAATATTAAAGAAATCCTATAGTTACATTGCTTCCGAAAGCATTGAATCCATTCCTAGGGGTTATATGAGTGATATAAATTCTGTACTTTATTTTGTTTCTAGTACGTATCTATTAGATATTTTTCTCTGTGCTAAAAGAAAAAATGAATTTAACAGAACATTCGAAGATTACTCCACGAGGCTCTGACGGATAAGTACACCGGTGGAATTCTCGAGATCGGGATATACTTAGAAGAATCCTTTGGGAATGAAACTCGTATTGACTACGGCACAGGGCACGAGTTGTCCTTCATCATGTTTCTCTGTTGCCTATTTAAACTTGGAGCGCTACCCGAAAGCGATAGCGTGGCTTGCGCACTGAAATTATTCAACGCCTACCTGGTCCTTGTAAGGAGGTTGCAACTTACTTACAGAATGGAGCCCGCCGGAAGTCATGGTGTCTGGAGTCTTGACGACTATCAGTTCATTTCATTTATTTGGGGCAGTGCACAATTAGCAAGTAATTATAATTTTGATTTTCTATAAACTAAATAAAATTCATGTCTTGCAGTAAATGCTCCTTTCGATCCACCAAAGTTCCCTGAGGCTGAGACAATTGAGGCTTTCAAGAATGAGTTCATGTTTATGGGATGCATCAATCACATCTGCCAGGTAAACTTTTCATTTATTGCCAAGTTAATAACTTAACTTTTAAATTTATTAGGTTAAAACAGGCCACTTTGCGGAACACTCTAACCAGTTGTGGAGCATAAGCGCCGTTCCATCGTGGGCCAAAATCAATTTAGGTCTAGTGAAGATGTATCAGAAAGAGGTAATTTAAAGAGGTAAATAGAAACAGGGGTTATTTAAAAGATTTTGTTTTTAAAAAAGATCCTCAGCAAATTTCCTGTGGTTCAGCATATTCGTTTTGGGACACTGATGCCATTCAAAGTTGTTCAGCCTGGCCGTGTATTGTCCGTTGCAAGACTTGGAATAGTTCCGACGGGCTGTGAAAATTTAAATATGCCTCCACTAAGAAAAGAAATGTCCAGTGGAAGTGGAGACTGCTTGAAAAATTAAAACAAAGATTATATCCTGTTTTTATTGTTTTAAGGGCTTCGCTCTGTTTTATTTGATTTAATAAAGAAGAATTTACGCTACGTGTTTTTTGTTTTCAATAGATTGCTATTCCAATGTTGCGTAAGATTATAACTCAACGAAAAGGAAAAGTAGCCGATAACATATGTGATCAAATATATATATATATTTATAGCAGATGTAAGTATATATAAATGATGCATTTAGTGTAAAATTGACAACCATATTTATTACAAAATTCTCATATTTAAAGTTTTAAATATAATAATATAACCAAGTCTGGGACAACCCCCCAAGCAAATAAAAATGTAATTTTTACAATACAAAAAACAAATTTTTCTAAAATTTTAATTTTTATAAAACAAATATCATACAGGAGTTCAGAGTCACATATTATAACATAATTATTTAAAGTGGCTTTTTTTGCAACGTTTTGTAATACTTTGGTTTCGGCGATTAGCAATTTATGTAAGCGTATAAAAAACCATGTTAAAATTAGTTACGTATACTTTCATATCTATGATATGAATCAAATACATATGCTAATTTAAAATATAGTTTATGAAATACAAAAGAGTAGATTTAAAAGGTTCCCCAGAATATACTTAAAATTTTCTATATTAGAACAGCTTTCTCGAATCGCCAAAGAATACAAAGTAGGAACAAATTTAGATCCAAATCAAAAACAGATTTTTTTTTTGAATGTTCGAAACGAAAAGGGCCACCCGCCAACCCTTAATAACACACTCGAAGTAACCCGCCAGACAGCTGCTGGGTTTATTGTCGTTATTTTTTTTCCACGAGGCAATCGAATGTGGTGGGGCGAAAACTGGCAAAGCCGTTGGAATACGGCAGAAAATCTTCGCCATTCTAAAACAATTTTCGAAATTTGATTTAATATGTAAAGCCGGGGAAATCATTCCTTGTGGGGTTTTTTTTTTTGTTTTATTTTGTGTGTTGACTTTCCACCGGCTGAGCGGTAATCCGCTTCCTTTGTACCATGTGCACGTAGTGTGCTCTCCATTTTTCCCGGCGGTTTTACTACTTGAACTGATATAAAATGTCATCGGAACTCAAGCCCACACCCGAGTGGAAATATAATTTATCGCATGACTGATATCACTTATATCGAATATGAAATACGATTTTTCACGTTCGGCTCCACAGTCGTACGTGAGCTGAAAACAAAAATTGGATGAAAACTCAATTCGGGATGGTGTTGATAGAGTGCCCCCGCTCGGCACCGTGGCGCTCCATATAATAATGTATCTGGCCCCTTTAAAGTTCCCGGAACAGTCCCGGGCCCTCCCCGGGACCAAGCAAAATAATTCCTTGTCACGGACCACGGTGGCGGGACGGCTATGAAAAATTCTCGGAAAAACACTCACGCGGGGGCGGAGCGGTCAATTGCACCAGTTTCCATGACCATGGGATATCTGCAAGTTATGCGATATTTAATTTCCAGTAATTCTTCTTTTTTACGAAAACGAAACTTCGGAAAGCAATTAAAAATCAGAAGTAAACGGGAGTATCTGAGCTGATGCTCCTCGACTATGTTTTTCGCTTGAGTAACTTCAAGCAAGTTATCCAGGATTTTCCGGAAGGCGTTTCAAGGAATCAGGAAAACTCATTAAAGGTCAAAATTGTTCCGGAGAAAAATTAAAGGGACCACTAAAACCCGAGGAGTGGGTAGGAAAGCCCTGCTCTGTCTGTGCGAATTTACAAAAATTCCACGGTAATAAGCACAAGTATGCGGTTGTTGTGGAAAGTTTAATTGAGCGACGTTGATCCCACCATTAATCCCAGTTTAATTAAGTTTCATTGTGAAAGTGCGATTCCTTAATTTCTGGCTCCCACGTTCAGTGCCTCAGTTCCACCATCAGTTCAAACTCCCGCCGTGAGGATAAAGGGATTTATTACAGAGTCGAATTTAATTGCCGAAGATTTGTCAAGGCTCTTGATCTCTCTGCCAATGGAAATTACTTCGATTAGAATTTCCCAAAGTCAAATAATCGCCGGAAAGATTTCTTCGAGCTCCTTAGCTTAGAGCACTTTTCGACAAACATTTGCTGATGTTTATTCATATTTCATTGAGCCTGAGTGTTTTGGGGGATCACAAGTTTTGTGTAAATTAATTTCGAGATATTGGAGCAGGTTACGTGAGGTTTTAAGGACTTACAATAAGGACAGCAGTTCGTATTAACAATATTTGGCCATTTGATATTTATTTGCAATAAATATATTATATTTCTAACTTTTTTCGTTACGAAAATAAAAATTTTTTAAAGGAGGGTCAAAGTTTTTAATCGATTTTGATAAGGACTTTTTATGAGTTTTCTAAATACATATGCACATGCTTCCAAAATAATTTTGTAAAGTTTGTATCAATTTAAATTCTTTTTATATCGAACAACTGCAACTAAGATAAATTTAATTATTTTGGAATAAAGTATTTCTGTGTACATACATATACGTACATATATGGTATATACATACATTAATATATTGACGTAATTTATTTACCTACAGACTCTTTCGGAGCTTTACTCAAAGAAGGAAAGAAAAAGTAACAGCGAAAACGAAAACAATATTTTAATATATTATAAATAAAAAAATTCCTTGTTTGCCACAGTTTTTCGTAAAAAATTCCATCCAGGTGCTCCAGTTACTTTCTAATATAAAATATTCAATTTTAAAAGTTTTAAACGGACACGAATGCACTAACATCGAGTTTCGCATTTTTGTCTCTCTCCCTTAACTTTGGGATGGATCACTAAAAACAGGATAAAATTGTAGAAAACTTCCGAGAATATTGTCACCAGAAGAGCAAATATTTTCAACACGTTGTGCACTACCATCCCAAGAATATTTCCTGGTAGATAATAACAACATATTTTCGGCACTGGATAAGGTAAGGTTCCACAAAATATTTTAGCTGAAATAGAAACAATAGAGATTCCTCATAGGTTTGATGTAAATTTGAAATATTTCATCTTCTTCGTTGGAGGGTTATTAAATTCTTGAGAGAATATTTACCAGAACGTATTTCCTCCAGCACCATAGTTTTTCACTTGAGCATTTCGAAGTGTTAAAGAGATGAATTTCTCGCAATGCATTTCAAGAAAGCTCAAAACTGCACAGATGTATTTAAATTTGCTGGTGGTAATTAAAAACCAAAAATACTCAAATCTTTCCTTTCTGCACACTAAATATTGCACTTATTTTATTTAAGACAAAATACTGCGAATCTCATCAGGTAAACTACATTTTACAATATTCTATCATAATATTTAGTGAATGCCTGCCTTCAAGAGAAATTAAGCCTGAGATACTTTATTTATATGTATGTATAAGGAATATAAAGCAATTCTACGTGAAAATTTGTGTTATTTCGGTGTGATGTTAAGAATTTCAATTAATGTTTAATTTAGGATATTTTCTGAGGAATTTCAATAATTATTCAGAAATATAATATAATAATCATGTTACGCTGAACTTGGTATTTCAGGTTAAAATGGAAGAAGAAACGTAAAATATGGAATTAAATCAACTCATTTTTCAAAGTTTGAAATTTGTGATATTTAAAACAGAAAGACGTTCAATTAAAAATGTTACAAATTCTAAGAAATTAATATAAGCATATACTACATAATGTATTAATTGAAATGAAGCTGGATAGAAGTATTTCTGAAAATGTTATAACTGTAACTATAACATTCAAATTGGGAAAATGCCCAACACTTACCGGCATACAAAATTTATTTAGTATTTAAAATAACGAGCAATGATTTTTCAGTTTATTCATGGCTGTTCATCAATGAGCATATGTAAATACTGTATATTCCCCATATTATTTGAATGATTATCTATATTTTGATTTAGATTGAAACTAACGTAAAAAAAGCGCAGAATGTTGGTAAGTATATGCTTTCTAAACTTGCAAAGAATCTGCAGTAAGTAATTAAGCAGACTTAGTATTCAGCTCAGTATCAGCTTCAATTTTACTCAATTTTTGCAACTAAAAATTCCAAAGGGTTGGCTGCTTTCACAGCTGCTTTTCATAAGGGACTCTTCTCGTTTGCTACTTCCCGCAAAAAATATTTAATGGGCAAAATTTATAAAAAGTTTTATAACAAGCTTCGTTAAAGCGTGGACGAACTTTTGTGGGAAGAGACAACCATCCCCCGCTGGGAGATGAGAGGATGGTACACATGTAGGTGTCATGTGGCTGGGAAAAGACGACTTTAGTCCGCAGAGAAAGCAGTTCATCAGTGCTAATGCTAAACGTACTTCCGCATCAAAGCAAACTACAATGGCCGCCACATTAGCAGCATTTCACGCAGATTCCGTGAAAGTGCTTATCTTAAAACCGAGCTCTGGAAAAAAATAAAAAATTATAATGCAAAGCAGGGCAACTTTTTCCCCGCTCCCTAATGGCCTATAACAGTTGAAGTGCACTCCACAAATTACATTTGGTTCCCACACTCATATTTTGTAATTAAAACAGTTCCCGGGGGATGAAGTGAGCTAAAAATTAAAAAATAGGAAAAAAGAGCAGCAAAGTCCGCCGTTCATTTGTGCGAAGTAGAAAAATAAAAAAATACGGTGGCTACAGCTCGCCCGCTGAAAAGAACATAAACTTTTGCTTTTTAGTCCACTTCCAGTGGGAGGAAGAAGCGCCTCCTCGAGGAAAGCATTTAGCTGGGAACTGGCAGACAAATGCGGAATTCATTCTGAGAAGGATTGTTTGAGCACGTCCTAATGAATGCCGCAATTGCTCCTTGGCCCGCCGCGAAGATCACCCCAAGTCCTTCATTGGGGGTGAAACGTTCCCGGTAATTGGCTCTTCATTGTTAGTCCCAACCCCCGGTGGTGTGAATGAAGATTTACAGGTGTTTTTTTTCTGTTTTGAGCATTAAAATCACCCCCACTTTCGTCCTTGCCCACGTGTGCGGGCTACTATTTGCGCGCATCCCTCTTAAATTCAAACGTCTTAAGATGCTGCGGCCGAAATCCTTATTTGAGTAAACCCCGGCTGAGAATGGCGTCTGCGGGTGGACTTTTTGTGGGAGAGTCGAATTTTTTGAGCGGAAATTGGAAACGGCTTATCATGTGGGTCCTCCTCGTATGTGGCTAAGGATGGGAGATTCTATGAATTTCCGGTTCGCCATCAAAAATTTCCAACAGAGGAAATAAAATTAGAATTGAATCACTTGAATTTGGGTTATCTTCCCTTCGTTTAAGGCTATGTCGCCTAAAATGTAAAATATATGATTTAATGATTTTTCAAGCACATAAAACACAAATCTTGTTCATGAAATATTTAAAAATTTCTAAAATTGAAGTACAAGTTTTTTCAATATATTAGTTTCAAAAACCTTTTCATACATAGTCGATTCAGTACAATTTTATTAATTTGTTTTCAGAACGCTTTTGATTTTCTGGGTACCCACATTTAGAAATGGTCGATGTTTTTGCAAAATTGGAGGTCTTAATTTCAATATCAACATAACATCAACTAAGTTTTAGAGTTTGGACAAGAACAGCTTGTACACGTTCAGTGTTTTTTAGGTACTATCTACAATTTGGTAAAAAAAAAAAAAATATTTAGCAAGAAAAAAAATAGTTAGAAAGTAGGTAAAGTTTTCAAACTTTTATCAAACATCCACCATTTTTTCTAATAGATTTTTCATTAAGGGTGATAATTTATATTCTTAGGTATGCTTTTTGATTATTTTGGTTCAGACTTGCCAATCCTGAGATTATTGTTCAAAAATTCGTTCTCTCCTCAACAAATCCAAAATACCCAAAATATGGTTTTTGCGAGTGAAGACTTATGGTCAAACTAAATAATATCTTGCCATCACTAAACATAATTCAAGCAAGCTCGACCTAAGAGAAAAAAAAACTTAGAACTAGAGCCCAAAGGTTTTCCCATTAGAAGACCCAAAATCCCTTAGGATTAAAACTAAGCATAAACATGAAAGCCGAAGTTCTTTGCTCCAGCCCAAGTGGTATAATTACACATACGCCATGTAGGCCTCCAAGGGTTTCAAGAAGCCATCCGCAACTATTTCTATTCCACTTGGCATTTGCCAATCTACAAATCCTCTTACGTGTTATTAAGTAAGATGAAAGTTGTTCATTGCTAGATAATGGAAGTTAATTCAGCCAAGGATTGCTCCGCTGTGTGCCTGGAAATCCTTTTAGCTGATGGACATATTTTAACACAAGACGTTATCCCTTTTGCTAAGCTTTAATTTCAATATACAGGAATACTTGAGAGTTTGTGTGTGCGAAAGTCGTGGTGCACGTCTTCTTGGAAGGCGCCATCATCTCCTTTTCCGTAAAGGAGAGTATCTCCTTCCTCGATCCAACCAGGGATCCTGTGCATCCATTCGCCCGAGAATGCTCGTATCGGAGGAACATGAGGTCCCGGACACAAAAAGAGGAGAGCATTCAATTAAATGCGGATTATGTCGGAAGACAAAATCAAATGCTGAAGTACTTGAGATAAATTTTCCCAGGCTCAGTTTTCCCCTCCCACCAAAAAGTATAGAGGGCCGATGGTGATGCGATGGCGCCTGGACCGGCAGCTACTAATTCTTAAATGGAGCCGAAGACACTTTTGTATCTTGATGTTAGCAGCAAATATTGAGCCCCTTTTTATAGCTAATAAATGTGTATAATGGTAGTCTCGCCGTCCTGCACTCCACGGAGGGGACGTCCGCCTGAAAATTAAAAGGAATTTGAACGGCTTATCAGCCTTCAAATGCGCCGCATTTCGCGCTAATTTAAGCAATTAATTTGTTAATTGAATCCACTGCGCCACCCCTGCGCTATGCTGGTGGTTTTTTGGCTCTGTGGTTTACTCACTGCAAATTTGGGAACCCCTGTGACACGATTAAGTTGGGGGTGTAAAAGATTCGACGACCCCCAACTACCAGGTGACTACTCACTTTAATCACCGCCACCCCCACCGTCTCCCACGCATTTCCTATTTGCTCTGGTAATGGATACAGTCAACAGCGAGCTGACAAATTTATTCAAACTTCGTCTTCAAACAGCATGTTGTTCTGTGTGGTAATACCGCGAAATATTTGTTTTGGCTTAATAATTGAGGAAATGAGTCAGGGCGGCCCAAGGGGAACTTAGGGCAAATGACTTACCGGAAGGTAAAATATTACGTTTAAAGCATCCTTTCAAAAGGAACAGGAGTGCTTTGCTTTAAAAAGACAGCCAGAATGGAGGCAGCCTTTTAACTTTTTGCCGTAAAATGGCTCGGCTTTGAATGAATTTGTTTTAAAGTCTTCTCCGAAGAGTCTGTAGAAAGACTGAATTAAATTAATAAGCTCGCCTTTCTCATATTTCAGAAATGCCATTATTTTGGACTTAAATTTTCGATAAAAAATTGTCTTCTAAATTCGTAGGTTTCCTTTTGTGTTACAGAAACTGGTTAGTGGAAAGTTAACATTTATTTTCTTGTTATAGTAAAAGCTTTCTCCCGAATGTATAAATACTTAGAAAGTTAAAAGAAAGTTTAAGAAAGATATTCTTAAAGTTGATGGAGTTGTAGCAATCAAGCAAATTTGGCAATTGTAGTTACATACATCGAATATCTTCCTGTATAAGAAGAATAACTAAGACTGGAATGGACCGGTTAATTTAATTAATTTCTTTAATAAAAAATTCTACTTAGGATTTACTTTAAAGTAATTTGTAATAATTTTTATTTCGTTAATTCCTGAATTTTGTTACAGTTGTGATAATTTCATCCAGGATTTTTGCTTACAGAATTTATTATTATTAGATACATAATTTTCTCATCGACACATTTAATCCTGTAAATTTGTTCAAAATTAGTTTTTCTAATCAACTTGTTTTCTAATTACTTAAATGCCTTGTAACTAACCATTAAAAAACAATGCTGTTGTTGTTATTATTGTCATTATGTATAATTTTTATTAAAGAATCATCTAAACATCTATATCTAAGTGTAGTTAGTAAAGAAAAAATCGCAAAAAGGAAAACAATTGTCTGCGCAAAAATCTTGATATTCATGTATGCATAAGTATGTGTATTTTACTTTATTTGATAACTTGTTAATTTCAAAGGTGATTACTTAAGCTTTTAATGTAAGTAATTGTTGAGTTTAAACACACTTGTAAAGACATATATTTTTGAAACAATAAAACTTAATAAAAGCATATTATTTTTAGAGATAAGTACGGTAGTCTAATTAAAATCAAGTATACAACTGAGGAAAAATTAAAATAATGTGTTACATCAACTTAGTTGCAATCTTTTTCGAGATAGGGAAGAACAAAGCTGGCCTTATAACCGGAAAGCACCCTGTGGTTCTGCGGAACACAAGCATTGCATCTCGTAAAGCAATCTCTACTGTCGATCTTTGCCAAATGGAGCTTTTCTCCGTTTTGGATGAAATCATGCCGCCCAACGAGGGATGCAAACAGACGCATACACGGGTAGCACATGTTCACTTTTTGTTAATATTTTTTTGGTTTTTGAATACCCTTCCCAAATACACAGCTTTGTTTTGCAAGGAAAATGGAAGCACACAGCGCGCGTATGCTTAGTTCCATTAAGTCTGCAGTTCAGGGTTCGCACGTGAAGCCAAAGTGAGCACACAGACGGCCCTATCTGGTTCAATCCCATTGACAATTTCCCCATATTGCACCGTCGAATCATATCTGCGGGGGTGCAGAATTTGCCTGGTATACACCGATAGCAGCTAATCTTAGCCGCCTTTGTTCCAAAGAGTGAAATGTGTACTAAGTCAATTCCGTTTGCTCTAGTGAATAACTATGGTTTCGTAAAGGCAGATTAAAGTCAATTCATCGTACAGAATAATTTTGCAGTTCCATCACTCTTCCATCTGTCGGCTGCTGAAGTTCTCAGAACTAGCCATTGTCTTGAATGAAGGATTGACTTTAATAGTCTCCTTTTTCGAAAAAAAAAAATGCATTATCCGAAAGCTGCACGTGAAAATAAGGACCAATTTGAAAACCCTTCGGAATGAAGTCAAACAACCCTATGCAATTAGATTCCCTTTCTGTGTCCTTCTCCCACGGATACAAATTCAAGCTGTAACCACTTGTAAGTAGCGCTTTATTTCCTCCTCATCTTTCCACTGTTATTTAAGGAGCTGATTTATATTCAAGAGCCACGTCGAAGGTTACTCAATTATTCACCCCTGGAGAACGATAACTTCACTCAGCAGAAATCTTTATTTGCTTCTTAGCGACGTCTTCACTTAAGGACCTTTTTATTTTGTTCGTTTTCTCCTATAAAGCGTCGTTTGATTCGCTGTAGGACTTCTGGAGGCTATCCGTGCTTGTTAATTTCATTCTGAGCGTTTTGTTTTATTTGCAAAATTTTGAATTAGTAAGCGGTTTTGTAAGAATATAGGTAAATGAGTTAATTTTTTGGTAAGATACAAATTTCATTTAAATTTTTGGAAATCTTTAAATTTAAAATAGGTCAATTAACGCGAGTTCAATATCCTACTCAGATTATCATAAACTTAGGTGAGATGTTTTATGCTATTATCCATGAAAAAACTTCATTTTAAATAATTGAGTAATATTAGGATTTCAAGAAAACCATTTCTTCTATACGCTGTTGAAAATAATAATATATGTTAATGGCAAAATACACAAAACATTTTTACTCTTTAAGAAATCAAAGAATGAAGCTTAAGAAAATTAAAAGGTCCTTGAGAAAATTATATGATACTGAAGAATCGACTGTGTTCTCAACTCCAAAAATTTCAAAACTTCATTGCAATCTAGAAATTTCAAATGCGTGTATATTTAAACTTTATTCGTAAAATATTTCAAATTCTAATGGATTGGCAGTAGGGAAATAATAAAAACGATCATTATACTTCGATCACAAAATTTGCAATATATTATTATGACCATATTTTCAAACGGAAATTTGTATATCTAAGCGAATTTTCAGAAGACAAGAAAGCCAGAGCTCTTTGAAGAATACCGTGACTACATTTGGGTAAAAAATTGTTTGAGTGTGGTTTCAAAAGCCAATATAATTGAATTTTTGAATTACGTCATTAGTTATTGCGAACTTTTCATTGAACAAAATATTCAACATTTTATCGAAAAAAATATCCACTCCCACAGTGAATTTATTAATATACAAAAATAGTGTACCCTGACATTATCGAAATTAAAACCTACGACATCCATACATATTTTTCACATTTTTCAGTATTGTGTAGAATATGGGTTCTGAAGAATTTAAGGTGAAATATTTCAAAATAAAAATTTGTATTCTGCAAAAATATTGTATTTAATTTAGTTTTTGTTTTTATAACAAATATATTTTAATTGACATAATTATGAATTCAAAAATATTTCAACCATGGAAAATTTAGTATTCGAAGAAGCAATTAACACTGCTATTTTATGGGCAAAATTAACAAAACAATCATATCAGTTGCAAATTTATTTCGTCGCGGCTTAATTGTTTATCTCGGAAAAGTTATCAATTAGCAGTAGACTCCTCGTAGTCTCCCGGTTTGTTCGGATCCAACAACAGAACTTGTAGTGAGATTAGCGCAATCCAGTGGCCCATTATACCGCAGAAGTATGCAGCCGGAATATCAAATACTTTTATCGATTAACGCGTCCTCGGTGAGCACAGCTCCCATAATAAAGAGGGATCGAACGGCTGAAATCCCCCAAATGGTCTGCACCACTGTAATATTGCAAAAGTAACTTCAACGAATGAACAGAGCCGGGAAGAAGGAGCTCCCCAGCTGCATAAAGGCATTCCAGTTCCTCTCCTTTGTTCCGGAATCTTTGTAACTACTGAGGATTCTCGTATCCGCTCCAGAAGTCGTCGCATACCTAGCGCCCGCCATTATCGAAATTGATTTCTTAGGAAAATCGAATATACGCTTAATGTATTGCTCCAGGCTTATGCAAGAACATAAAATACATTTAAGCTTATTAAAACGATTCCCTCTTTGTGACTTTGTAGCCCCGGGGCTTTTATGGGACGCCTCAATCGACGAACGTCTTTTGAGCTCTGGCGCTAGCTACCAACTCAGAATATTCTGAGCCCTTTTAGTAGTTCGTTACACGTACGCCGGACAAAGGTGAAGACCTTCTAATATATTTCCGGCCTAATTAATTATATTCTTGACTTCTAAGTGAATCAAAAGGATTCCACGAGATTTTATGTATTATTATTACATTATTCACCTTTCTGACTTTTATCTGAGTAACTCCAACTCACAAATAAAAACTTTTCCACCTCACCAAGAATGAAAGATGCGAAAGGCATTCGTGCTAAACTTTTCCAGAAAGTTGTAAAAGTTTCCAAAGCGGATGTGAGTTTTTTTTCAAAATTATAGATTCAATGTTATCGATATCCAATTGAATACAATTCGAAAACTTTTATTTTTATTACATCATCAAAGAACTCATGGATTGAAACGGAACATGTATTTATTTACACCCCACTTCTATAAAATAAAATAGATTTCCGTTTAGAACGGATTAAATATTTCAAAGGTTTTTTTCATTTATAAAGGAGCAATGAAATATTTGTAATTTATTTAAAAAAATTGGAGTGGTAGTTTTTATTGAACGTGGTTGAACTAATCTAAGTAGGTACGAAATTTGCCAGCGTCCACCTCGAACCAAGCTTATGATATGATGATTATGAAAGCCTCAAAAGACGAAGTATCTAAAAGAATGTTGAAATATACCTACGGAAGTCAGTTAAATTAACTATTTTTTGGTTACATTGATTTTTATGTAGGTACTTGATACTTTCATTTAATTTAAGATTTAAAAAGTGATACAATGAAATTGAAAATGAAAACATGAATTGTACAGAGGTATTTATGTAGATAATCGAAATTCCACCTACCGGGCTAACATTTGACCTAAAACCACGATTTTGGAGAATCAAATGTATTCGGTTTGAAGTCATCGACTCCGAAAATTTTGATAGAAATCTCATAAGCTTTAAAACTCAACAATCCGTTATTTTGAGACGGTTCAAGACCAGCGACCTCCAAAATCAACAAGTACCAATTTTATTAAAAATCGCATAAGCTTTAAAAGGAGTATTATAGAGATAAAAAAACAAATAAAAATAGCCGTTTTTTGTAAATTTTGATGATATGCCTTTTAATTAATTATAAAAGTTACGAGGCTATTTCCAAGACCTAAATTATTATGAAAGCCCATATGTTAGGTACGACATTTAAATATTATTGGGCAAATTAATTCGTCGAATTCACTTGGAAGACGGCAGCAATTCCGTTTTGAAAGAGAAAAGCCCTTCAAAGAAAGGCATTACGTTCGTGGGGATTTGTACAAGAACACAACAAACATACTAAAACTCTTATTTACATGAGGAGTGCGCTTTTAAGGTAAATTCTTTCTTTTGCAGGAAGCTCGAAGGAGCCTCAGAGAAAGTAGGCAGCTAGACGGGCACCATGTGAGGCAGTCAGCAAGCCGCCCCCGATGTCATGCAGGTATGCAGGCGATTTCGGGGTATCTATTATTGACGGCGTATGTAATGTTGTCGAAAGGAGGAAAGTACCAGCTTTGCCTGAGCTCCTCAAACACGAAAAAGAGGATTGCTTCGAGTGGTACAGGAATCCTTTTTCTACCTAAATGATTTGCTCTACGGCTGTGCCCTTCGGGGCTCGGGCGGCATGCGACTGCTCAGTTTTCAGTTTCACGTTTCACGTCCCCCAATAAAGGTATCATCAAGGAAAAAGTCCTTAATCAAGCAGTCATTATGCGGAACTACTTCCCCTTGGTTCAGGATATTGAGAGGACCTGATGATTTATTATACTTATGATCACACTTTTAGGACTAAAGCTTGGTATTGTATTAATTTCATTTTTTTAACGAAATTTAGCTACATTTACTTCCTAAATATGATAAATTAATGTTCTTCACGCGCTTATGCTTTAATCAGAGATGGTAAACATGATTTCCTTAGCAAAAAATTTCAGAGAATGATTTTAATTAAAATTAACAGCAGTTTATTGCAAACAAATTAACCGTAAAGTATCAACAACTAGTTTTTCGGAAGTAGGTACGAGTACTGCAGTACTCTTTTATATCTGTCCTAGAATATTGTGAGAACAACAATTTTAAAAAGTAAAACTCTGCAAATAGTTTCAAACTCTAAGAGGAAGGACTTAATCCAGTTGAATTCGCGTCAATAAAAACTCATAAATTTTACATCCTTTCCACACTTTAAACAAACTTGTTTTTCGATAAAATATGTACAAATAATGAAGTTGTTATCAGAGGTTTATGTACAACATATTACTATTAAAAATTTTACCATAAATCAAAATTGTAAAACGCTCTAAAGTGCATCAAAATTTCATATTATTTTATTAACCGACTTCAAAAAAAAAGGAGGTTATAGAATAAAAATTTGGTATTTTATTAAACTTATCCGGAAACACATAATGTATACAATAAATATTTAATGTGCATATTAAAAACTCATTAACAGGCTGATATTATTACATTTTGTTATTTTAAAATATTTAACTTTTAGTGCTATACAATCAAATAAAAGAGAATCCTTAATTTGCGAAATAATAACATGATTGGATTTTTTTCTTAAATTGTAATATAGATCGTCAGAAAGTAATCAAATTTAAATAAATTACACTGTAAACAGCAGGAATGATGGGCAGATTCAATATTCATAAATTCAAAAGGGCATACATTGGTGTTTCTTTCATTACTGGGGTGTATATGAGTACCAAAATCCATAAAAAAATTACCAATATCCTACATTAAATGCGAAACACCCTGATCAGACAAATATTTTTGAAAGCCACGATTAATGTGCGCTTTAAATTAAATGAGTCCATTTTGCGCTTCGGTGTGAGGAATAAAAGTGCAAAAATTATGGAAAATGGGCGGATGAGCTTTTTACGGACGTTTTAAAAATGTTTCATTATCAAAAGCGAAAAACGCTATTCATTAACAATACTCATAATTCGATCCAGCAGGTTATCCCGCGGGATTTAAACTTTAATGCCAGCCACTCGGGGCTCATTGCTTATGCGGCGCGGTGCGGCGGGGCTATCGCTCCATCCACCACGGCCGGCTGGCATCGTTTTTGTATCATTAAATAATTACTGACACCTGACTTGCCCTACACTTCTCGGCGTGATATATCCAACCCTGGAAAAGTTAAGCCGGTGTCGGTAATAAAAAGCTTACAAGAGTATAAATACGGGTTCAATTAACAAATCCCCGCTTTAATTCCCGGCAAGGCACTGGAAATTCAATTGACATTATTGATACACGCACACACTCTCCCAGAAGGACTCGCGGCCCAGGCGAGGGCCAGCAGCCGGGTCGAGCTCCCGGGGGAAGGGCTCTATCTCGTGAAAAAGTGGAAGGATCACGGGATGTTTAATGCCCTCGAAGGCAGGATGTTATCAATCAATGCGACTAAGCCATGTTTAATTGAAAAGATTTATTAGAGACAGCAATTTATATTGAGATTTGCGGATTAATGACACGCGATTTAATAAATGTCGAATGTTTTTATGCGCTTTAATTGCGAGGCGTAAGGCGCCGCTCTACGCCCTTCGGGGCTTCTTCCTTCTATAATACCTTCCTTGTAAGATAAGATACATTGCTTCGTCTTCAGTAGATAAGTGGTACTTCTCATTTTATTCACTTTGAAAATGAAATTATTTTTACAACAAAAATTGATGGATATCGCTGCAAACGAGATTTGACTGTAATTAAAACTTTATCGCAATTTCAGAGGAGAATTGAAAATCTTGTATAATTGCTATCTAGATATTTAAACCATTTATTTTCGTTTGCTTAATAAAATACATACGCAACATTCTTGAATTCAGAGTGTTTTTAATTTTTATATTAAGCTTTGTTCCTGCAAAATTGATAAAGACTTTTACAAAATTCCTTAAGTAGTCTTTTCACTGACTGCCTTATATTCAAATAATTTTAATATTATATCGATATGTGCGGTTTACCTGTAGCCACAATGGTATGAAAATTCTTTTACCTAGAATTTTCGTAATTGCTTGTGTTAATTTTAAGCTTGCAGAATTCCGCAACCACATCTCTAGCTACATATCCTGAGTGTTTTGATAACCTGAATGCAATTGATTATAGGTGGTTCGTTTTCGAAATCTAAATATTTCTACGTACTAAAATATTAACAAGTTTAATCAAAGAATCTACATGTTATAAACATTTGTAGAAAAGGATTTTTTTAATCCATTTATATATAGTTATTCTTACGTGTGACTCCAAAGTTCTGAAACGTCTGGAACTCCTACTTTTAAGTCAGTATATCGAATATCGATTGAGGAAGTTTACTACAGGATAAATTAATTAAATTCTATCACTTGTACTGTGAAATAAACGAGCATCATTAATTTTGATTAGAATTAGGTATGTCCGAGAAAAACCATAAATTTAAGTTTATTTTGGATTTTAATTTTTGAACAATTGAATAATAATATTATAGAAGTTTTTATCGAAAACTATGAAATGTAGAAAAATTAAATTAAGTATAACGCTAAAAATATTTTTGTTTATAATTTTTGATCCAGTGTTTTTAATGAGATCAGATAGGATTATTTATTTTTTTATTAATAAAGGTATAGATCCTTTAAAGTGCGAGTTCTACCCGCACTTGTTTGAATTTTTTTTTTGGAGTTAGACTTAATTTATCTATAATTACAAAAAGGTAAAGTTTTGCAATTTCTTTTCATATGAAACTTTACAAGTCCCCCTTTTTAATTTTTACGAAATTCGCTTTAAGATTTGTACATGTAGCCACTCAAAGACTTAAAATATTATTCCAACATTTTTATAAATTTGTAGCATACTATCAAAACCGCACAAAATATGTAATCCTCCTTACTGGATGTTTTCCATAAGTCCTATTGACCCAGTGCCATCTAAGAATCTACAAACGCCTGCTCATTAGCAATGATGCATTAAAAGCAAAAACTTTTACAGAAAAATGCGCAATTGAAAACGAAATGAGACCAAGACTGGAACGTTTGCTTTAGGAGATTAGTTTTGAAAGTCCAGACGTGATGTCCTTTCGACCCCCGGCTCTGGACGATATGGTCTCCCCGCTGTTTGACGAATGTTGGAAACTTTTCGCATAACAGTCTTGATCCCCAACAAAGTAACCAGGGCAAATAATGAAACTTTTCTTCACATCTGCAAACACTTGAGGCGCTGTGAGGTCGATAACATATCCTTGATAAAATTTTGAGTGCTCCGAGGAGTTGGACGCCTCAAGCGCGGCTATAGATGAAAGAATTGTTACATTCTAAATTCACCTCGTATCGGAGGAGCAGACGACCTTTATGACCTATAAGCCTTTTATGAAGAACACCTTTCTCTGGCCTATAAATCGAAAGTTCGTCCGCACGTTCCCGGAGGACTACTTAGCTTGCTACCGACGTAAAAATTTAACGTTCAAGCCGCTGGACTCTAATAGGAGTCGAGTGGCAGTAGCTGGCCGCCTCATTCGCACACTATCAAATCGATTTCTATGGGCAGTTTCCATAGAGAGAAGAGTCTCTGTGTCCACTGTGATGGAGAATATACGTTCCATTACGGTTGGAATTTACTTAAAGGGCATTGGGTTGCGGTTAAATCCTTCTTTATGCCCTGAAAACCTCTAACCAGCCATAATATTGCTCACAATGGAAGAAAAGATCCAACAACAAAGTATGCGGCACCCATAAAATGTGCAACCTCGTGTTTAGGGCAGTGACATTTTCTTTATTCGTCTTGACCCTCCTAAAAGGATTATTAGGGCCGAGGATGTGTGAGTGAGATTTTCGACGAAAAGTTATTTATGAAGGGCTAGAGCTAGTCGTATAGACTTATATTTCGGAAGTTGATTCCTTTTCCCTACGGGGGCTTTTTAATTCTCTCCTCGTGATACCTGGACTTTAAGTCCTGAACTGTCGAACTAGAGGCTTTAATTTTTGTTTTGCGCCGAAAGAATACCTTCTTGTGTAATAAATTGTATCCAGAGCACTATCTGATGGGCATTTCACTCTACAACCCCAATTTGATCTTGAAAGGTCTGAGGAAACATACCAGCAGATAACTTTATAAATATTTTTGTCTCCTAACTTGGAAGTGCATATGCAGCCATGGCAAAATGTTCAATAATGCTGTTCCGTAAATATATTCACTACAGGAGAAGTCAAACATATTCTCAATGAAGTAACTTAAGGTTATTTGCATATAAAGTGCCAGCATGCATATACCTCTCAAGGAGATGCTGGAAATATGAATTGGTTTAGATGAAGCACGCAGATATGTTCGTGCCGGTAAAGTTTTCAAGATGGTTCAAGAAAAGTTTTCAGTTTCATGACTTGCCGAACTTTGGGTTTGTCAATTCTACTGTCATCAGTGAAACGGGTTCTATTTATCTTTCAAGCAGTGTAAATATAGCGATTTCATGCATCGTGTTGATCTGAGGCTCTTACATAGAATACCTTCAGAGAACTTTGAAAGTATAAATTAAAATTAAAATTAATATGATTGATTTTATTTGGAGAGGTAATGAATGCCGGTAAATTTCAACGACTTCGATAATATGTGCATATTATTGTCATCAACATCCAACGAAAATATCTTATGAAGAAAATAATAGTCCAGTCAAATTAGAGTTTGACTTCGGAAATATTTCGAACAAGCTGAATATCCTGAAGTGAAAGGTGAATTCTAGTTTTCAGAAAGGATAATAAACAAAACCAAAAAGCTATTAGTCTTATTTGTTATATTTATTTGAAACGAAGTGCGGAAAATACCATTTTCAAGGGTATTACATGAGGAATCGGATAGCTTTAAGCAAATCTTCCTTAGCCAGGGCAGTCTGTATAGTATATGTTATATTTGTGATACAATAGAAGCATACTCGTATGCACACATATTAACAAGTTTGCACCACTCAGAGACATATGCACATGTTTGGGTTATTGTAAAATATCATTTAATAGGTAGAAACACTACCTTCTATGTGAATGGAGAGATTGAAATAAAGGTATATTGCTTTTCTAAATGAAAGATAAACTCAAAAATGTATGCAAATTTTTTTAGAAATCATAAGGATTCTCTTCTCCTGTAAAACTTATTAGACCTAAAGTTTTCAGACATGCGCTCTATTATTCAAATAGGTATACGTAAAGTAAAAATTCCTGTGAATTGTTAAAGGACTCAAAAGATCACATCGTAACCTTATAGCTACAGAAAAAAGAAAATCAATATTAAAACAGTCATCTCTTCATCAGTGTCCTTAATTGTTTTCAGAGAGTCTTTAAACTAAATTAAACTTTTCGTTTAAAAATTAAACTTTTTGCACAACCGAAAAATAAACAGAAGGAGCAACTCCACTTTTTTTCCAACTACAATGTGCTCGAGTAGTGTGAATAAGTGAGGATGCCTTAAAACAGCACTATATCTCACCCGTATTTAATTACTTAATTAGGAAAAGGGACGAATTAAAAACTGACCCAAGCCCGAGAGTCCTAGAAGCCGGCAAATTCCAGTGGGTGTGCAGGCAAAACCCAATAAAAGTTTATCGTTCGGAAACTATCTGCAGAATCAGTTCGAACTACCGTCATATATCCTGGGGAGCAATAAAAGGGATTTAAGTGCATGACATATCTACATCTAAGTGGAACAGTGTCTGAACCTCTGCTGAGCCTCCGTCTTCGGTGAATAAATAAATTCGGAAGGGAAACATCATACGTAAATGATCCGAAATCCTTTACTTCAGACTCCGGAGAAAAGTTCCTTTTCTGGGCCAGACCGCCGAATGATAATTTTTATTGAAACGTGAAAGTATGAAAGTGAAATTGTTTGCCTTCATAGATCACCGCACACACACAATTTGCATGCGAAGAAAGCGATGAAAAAAATAAAAAATAAAATAAACGTATATACATATATGACGAAAAGGACTACAAAAACATTGAAACGAGCGAAAGGATGAACACTGAAGAGGAAACGGCTTGAATATTTCCACATGTTACATTGAGAGAAACTCAGTGGACCACGCCGTAATCGCAAATATTTGCTGTTTTTTTTTTCTGCGCCATATCACCGGATGAAAGTTAACAGGTATCACATGGATTTGTTTGCCGTTGAATTTACTTACGACGGGGGACATGTGAGGCACCCTATCGGATGGCAAAAATGGCGAAACGACTGAAACTGCAAGACAGCTACTTCAAGGGATAAACTGAGGAGTTATGGGGAAGCTCCTTCTTTTACCCATCCTCCTTGGGGTATAATCTTAAAGGGGAGCAGCCAGCCCATTGGTTATGTGCAGAGCCCGTCATAGCAGACCCTATATCGTTTTTCTCCAGATATCCACTCCTTAAACTTGTTCGTTTTATGCTCATCGACGTTGCGATGCACGAAGTGCATGAAATCCTTGCAGTTAGTTATCCCCGGCTTTAGTGCACTTAACAATTTCTGTAGAAGGTATACACATATTGTACATGATATGGATATAAAATAAGTCTTTTGGTTTCCTTACAAACCAAGTAATGGACAAAATACGGATTGCTTGAGATACAAAAACCGGTAAATTATCTCAATTTGGCCAACAACGTTTAGGTTTTCTGCAAAAGTTAAACGAAAACTACCATCGCTAAATTCAATAGATCTATCGCCCAAATAAACAGTACTCACATTTATAACTTTCATATATACGAGTATATATGTCTGTCTGTTCGATTATACATATTACACATACTTTGCTTTATCATGAAACTGCAAACTGAAATTATAGAGATGTGTTTAATAAATTTCAGTTTCGCATTTCTAAACTTGTTGTAACTTTATTTTCAATTTAAATTTTGCGAATCTATATTTTGATAAGTTAAACACATTTCATTAAGTGTTTCCTCAATTTTCATAATTAAAATTGAAAACTCTCAAAATATTAAAACCATATGAAATTAACAATAAATATGAATTTTGAGAGCGATGGTGCTATTCAGCGCCTGATAGAAACTGCTCAACCAGAAAATTGTTTACAATATATGCGATAGATTATTTTGATAGCATTTTTCGTATGCGGATATTAATGCTCTAATATGAATGGCTCTTGAAAATCTTGATTTCTTGGTTAAATGTTTTGAAATTAACTAAACGTAATACAAAATTGAATGGATTCATTGCTCTTGTGCAAATAAGTCTTGCACTATTACATTTATTATTGCATTGTTTAAGATACAAATAGGTCGGCAAAGAAACAACTGTGAGAATAGTATACAATTTTATACACAGTGCAACAGTGCAATAAAATACTATACTATAACAAAATGTGATTACTTCTTAAGGATATTGCATTGTTTGGCAGTTAAACTAAACTTAACATTTAGATACAAAGAAAACTAATCCATAAACCTTTATTTGCAATATACTTTTTCATAAATTCATGAGAGTAGTTTAACAATAGATCGGGGACCGATTTTAAAATAAGTGGACAAGATGACTGCCGATTCGCCTTCATAAATACTTCAAAAACTCGTTCGATAAATAAATAAAGGAAAACATCGCTTGATAATAATTGATTACAAAACTAATTTCACCTTTCGATTCTAATACAGGAAGAGATATTATTTCCGGTTGTTTTTAGTAAAAACCATTATTCTCGTATATCTAAAACGAGGTTAGTGGTTTCTAAATAGGTACATATGCTATGCACAAGAGGTATATTGTTATGTAAAAAAACGTAACATCGAATTAATTGCATTGTGCGAAAATATCCAAAATTTACATTGGAAAATCAGGAACTCTACTAAATAATGTCGTAATTGTATTTTCACGTTTTAACCGCTACCAGCACGTTATTCTGATAATCAGGTTTTGAAGGCTGCTAATTTAATGGGAGCTAATCTGATGAGCTTTATTTGATTTAAATTACCATTTTCCGCCACTGCAGGCGCTCCACTACACCATATATAATTAATGGTGACTGGTGAAAGCACATCGTCCCTCTGCACGTGATATTCACCTGAAAACTCTAAAATTTTGTTCCACTTTTTCAGCGAAATATAAAAAATTGAGTTATTTAAAACATTTCAGATTTGTCCTTTGGGCAATTTTATGTTTCTGACCGTAGTAGATTTTAAAGAACCAGTGTTCACTGCACTACATCCATCATGTTGTCGAGGTGAGATGCTTTCGTGTGCAGTTGAAAGATTGTTTCTTCCGCCATGTAGAAAATCTAAGGTAAACCCAAAACGCTCTGTGTATACTGATAAAAAATTCCAAGTATCTTAAGGTTGAGCAAATTTTCTCCGTTTTTTTTCCCCCATCCTTTGCCTAGTGCGATGATACTCATGCTATTCAACTTTAGCGACATCCATATAACACTAAAGGAGTACATATATCCCGTCCCGAATCCCGAACCTCACCTTGACCGAGTTGTTGGCACATCCCGGTACACTACAAAAGCATTCCAGTTGAAATTTCACATGGAAGGAAGAAAAGCAAATATTTGTTTAAAGCGGCTGCCGAGAGGAAGCGAGAGCATCCAGAGATTCCTTATCAGAAAGCCGAACAAAAGGATTGTTTGAATATTTCCATGGAAATTATCCAGAAAATTATTTGAGGAAAATTTTCATGAAATTATCCCTCAATGCCAAAGTTGCACAGAAATTCTTAGTTCGGGAATAGACGAATTATTCGAGCCACGCGACCCAGCCTGATGCTCATAATTTTGAAGACGAACTAAACCAAAATTCGCAGGAAAAGAGGGATCCGCACAGAGGCTCCTCCAAACAAGAAAATTGCATCAACTCCACCAAGAAGGGAATTCATATTCCTTCAGGTGATATTTTCAGCATTGGCGCATTCCCGTCTTGTACGTTTCAATAAGACGTTCTAAATTAGCACGCCTCAGTGCAGCTTTGCTCCCGAACAGGTCACGAACTATGCTTTCATATTTTTCAAAAATTATTTTGCACGGCGAATTTCCACCCCAGGACGTATGATTTAAGCAGGACTTAATTGCACCTTTTTCAATCATTTATTTGACACGCGAAACCCACTCAGGTATTTCCTGCAGGATATCGCTCTTCTTGGGTGATTAATAAATTTACCTTACCGTCGCCTGTCCCCTTCAAATAATTTACTGAGGTGCAATTGGAAAAATCACGCAATCTAAAATTGTGGCAGTCACGCACTCGCCTCGTTGACAAACATCCAAAACCAGCCGGAAGGCCTATTGAATTGGCCCTCATTAGCGACGGGATTTTGTTGGGACTATCTAAAATTTCGCCTGGGGAAGGCCTACTATTTTAATTCTCCCCGATCCCATTCCGCGCAATTTTAATTCATGTGCCCATCCAAATTACGCCTAGTGGTGTCCCCGACACCGCCCTCTATCACGGACGAGGAATTTCATTCCGGCATTATTCGTTGCGAAAATTTATATTGCCAAATCAAATCACGTATAAACGCGAAATGCAAGTCTGGAGAATTTCCTAGACGATATATCACAAAATAGCTGATCATGACAACTGATTAAACGAAGTGCGCGAATTTGGACCCATTGTAATTAGGACGTGAGCAGGGTGGTTTACCCCGCCACTTTTGCCCGGGTATCGTTCGTATCCCCGGAAAAATCACGAGCAGCTTCTGTAATTTACTCATAGGAAATGACAAATGTGTGGAAAATGTTTTCGACAGTGCGAAAAAACAAATTTGCTATAATAAAGCTGAAAGTGCATATGTATATGTGCATATTATACGTACGTATATAGGGAGTTTCATATTAGCTGAAGTAGAGTTTTATTAAGATCTGCACAATGCCATATATAAAAATTAGATAACAATCATATCGATCCAATTGAATAAATTTATAAATTGCTTTTAATTTAAATAGAATAGCTTTAAATGGATTTTAACAAATTCTTCAAATACAGACATTGAATTCAATCAGTTTGTAAAATCACTCATATGGTGCTAAAAATCTGACGAATGCGGTTAATTGACTTAAAATTTTCAATCCCATTCTTGAATTCGAATCCATTTGGAATGAAAAATATGTTTATTGTATGTAAAACTTTTGCTAGCAATTAGGTTTAATTTTGATATATTATTTTATTGCACAGACGAATACATTCATATGTACATATATATGTATATGTATGTTTTTCAAAATTGTTAAAATGTGACATAAATTTTAATTTAATGTGTTTATTTCTCATGGAATATAAAATTGAAGTATAATTAATTAATTTTTCTATCGTTAAGGTTTATAAGCATATACCATTTCCTTTACATTGTACAACTAGGGTTGTGTGGATTTTAACTTGACTGATTAAAGGTAGGGTGTTCATATATTATTCAAATGTTGTATTCAGTTTTTTTTTTTTTTGAAAGCGTATAAAATAAAGTATAGAGAGAACATAAAAAACATGTCTACCATATTCAGAAAATAAAGCTTCGCAAAAAATCACCGTCCATATAAAATTGTTTGGGTAATATAGCAGAAAAAAGTAGAAAACCATAGGAAACAATGAACGCCGCTTGAAGCTGTTTTCTGCATCAAATTCGTCCGGCTGCAGCCCGCAGGGCGTCAAGCGAAAAGAAAAGTCGTTTTGTGCTCCAATTTGAGCAAGCAGCGTGGATAGCAGGAACCAGGTCTTGCTTGCAGCGCAAATCCATTTGCACCATAAATTCAAAATAGAAGCTATGCGTAAACAAATTTTACAAGGGCCGAGTACATCAAAGCGAAAGAATCCATTTAACGGCTGCACAAATATACACGGGGAGGACTGCATTACTCCTCCAGCTGGGAAGAATCCACAGCCTCAATATCCAAAGTGTTTACCATATCCAGGCGTCTTTCATCCCGGAAAATTGCCGGCTGAAATGAAATTTTGGGAAACATGACCATTCTGTTTGAGGGCCGATGTGCCTGGGCGCTTTCCATGCACCAGCTTTGTGGCACTCGAGCACGTTAAAGTTTCGTTTAGTTATGCTTTGTACTGTGCAACTTTTCACTTTTTGCCAGCCGGAATGATATCATGACGCTTTGGTTACAGAGCTGGAAATTTTTTGAAATTTTTTGGTTGATTTCCTGCCACTTTGTATCCCGTGGGGGGTCCGGGGAACGACCATCCATCCTTTCGTTCAGATCCCATTTTGGCTGCAAACAATTTGCAGCTTTTTGCGCTCGTTTCCTTTAATTTGCCATAAATTCGGCATTTCATTTTGCAACTCGCCAAGTGTAAAATATTTATTTATTTGGTATGCTGCACCCATGTCGGAGGATTCGCCGACCAATAATATTCTCATTAATGGCAGACAAAAGCGTCCCACCTTCGGGTCATGTAAGGGCGAAATTCCATCGTCGAAGTGAAATTGTCCAGTCGAATTTATGCCATTTTCAATTTTATTAATGCTTCGCGCGTTGAGATTACCCAGTGGTGCGGAGCGGGTTCAATTTTGGCGCTTAAAATAAATATCCCTTCGGGGTCCGAACTTAATTAAGCAAGTAATTATAAAACAGCTGGCATAGTCGTATAGAATTTTAATTACAAAACCAGCACCCGAACCACCCCGCGAGCCCGCATTCCGTAGTCGCCCCCAAATCCATCTCGAGTGCTTAAATTTCGGGTGAGATAAGTCAGGCGAAAACCCAAATACTCGCAGCTTCCTTAAGTTGTCAAATATTTCTAAAGTTACAAGAAAATCCTTTTCCCAAATAGGCTTCAATGAACGTGTGGGTACACTGTCATCCCATAATGCCTCCGGACGGCAACGAGAAAAATAAAATGTCAATGTTATCGCGCAGGGATTGGCACTTTTTATAACGTCTAATCCTCTTACACTCCTTTGGCTGTATGATCCTAAGCCTGTGTTTGATGACATCCTGTCTCGAGACGTCCGGATTATATCGCTCTCGGATGGCTGAAAGGTTCAATCAGGAATTGGGTTCCATTTTATTGCGACTGCTTTTGAATTTGATGGTGGAATCGCGTGAAAGCACCCAGCACCGACGATACCATCGCTCAAATGAAAATGCAATAAAAATGATTTGATTTTAGTGTTTGCATAATTTTTGTCCCGCATACGGCCACATAAATGGCATTCGATTCTGGATTTTCAGGGAAAAGTTTTCAAATAATTTTTTACAGATCCAGCCGAGGCTCTGGGTATATTTTGAATGGCAAAAATATGTAGGCCAAAAGCTATCAGAATAAATTTAAAATATGAATTTAATATTTTAAAGCGCTCAAGTCGCTTAAAATATTCATGAACATTTTAAACACTTAAATAATATATCTATGTATATTTTTACAATTTAATTCATGGCCGAGCCAAAGGTTCAAGGTCAGAATTATTTTAGCACAGAGAACAGGTATTCGTTCGGCTTTCGATGCCATAATAAATTTTGATTAAAATATACATTGCAAATAAAAATTTAATATTATATCCCATTCGTAAGGGGTAATGTTTTGTGAGCATAACGTTATTGGTCTCGAATTTATTTACGAAAGACAACTCAAATTATTGAAATAATTTTTTAAACACATGTTTGTATTTAGGTAATTAAAATATTTTTCTATAATTATAAAAACAAGCTGGCGGAGCAAACCAACAAAAATCTTAAATTAAAATTTTCAAAACAAAATATTTAAAATAATTTAATTATGTTCAGTTAATTATAAAACTATTCGCAACACAAATAAATCAGGGAAAATTCTTAAATAAGTATACGTTATGTGTAGTATGGTATACCTAGAAATTTTCAATCTCGTTTTCTTACAACAGTTGAATATTTATGCCAATTGTCCTAAAAGTTGACCAAAGTACTCAAAATTATGAAAAATATTGGATTACTCCTGAAATATTTTTTATTTAAGATAAAGTATATTGATAGTAATATTAAAATATACATACATTATGTAAATGTAATTCACAGTGTTTAATTAAGTATGATAACACGAGAAATCCAAATGCATTTTAATGTTTTTGTACATACATTTATTTTAGTGCAATTTAGTATCTAGCCCAGCGAAGTTTACCTGGGAAATTTAATTAAATGCCAATTGAATATTCATTACGTAAATGCGCCATAGACCAAATAGAAGGGGTGTACACCTGTAATTCTCTTAAGGACCACGATTTATTTCTAATTTCCCCCACCTAACCTATAAATCGTGAAGATCCGTAAGCTCCATAATTCCAAGAAAGGTAAGCGCACTAATTACAGTTTTAATATTCTCCATAAAAGCTAACTGTTGTCAAGGGACCGCCCTATTCCGACTAATTATCGAGCCCGAAAGGTACGACTGAACCTGGCGCGCGGGTGACACTTTTTATCGCGAAATATGCTTGTGCGCGAGACTGCCGTAAATCAAAACCTAAAATATTGCAATACCATAAATCGCAGTGAATAGCTTTCATTTAGAAGCCATAAATTCTGTGATATCGCATAACGTGATGGTGTGTCGCTTTTTAAAGCTGGACATCCCCGGCGGATGCCGCTGCGCCACCGCCCGCCCGCCCACGACTACATGCCCGACATTATGAACAGAAGCTGCTCCTGTTTCCCGTGGACTTTTGTCATTCGGTCGATTTCATATTTATTCAGTGTGCAAATGACTGCCGTGCACTGCGATATTGGAAAAATGTGAATAAGCACGTGAACATTAAATTATATGAGATTTAAGTCGTCCCGGAACTGGTGTGAGCGGCATATTTATTGGGAACGCCTGCCCACGTCCGCGGCGCATGGTGCCCAGACCCAAGGACGCCGTTTCGCGTCCTTGGGGATTTCACCGGGAAACGGGTACAAAACGCTCGTCGCAAAAATTTGGAGCGGAACATTGCAGTTTTCTCAAAAATCTCCTAAATATATTTACTGCCTCAAAATCAAAAATTGCTCTAAATCAAAAAATTTATATTAAACTGAAACCTTAAAATTTGATTACTAAAACCAATACTTGTGTTTCCGAAACCTCTAAGTAAGTCATTTTTTTTTCAATATCTCCCTTTATTTAAATTTAAAAATGACGTCTTTAAGCTTAAGGGCTAATATTTATTACTTTGTAATCTTTTTATTGCGTTTTTTTCCAAATTGACGTCATTTTCGTAAACCTTTATATTTCTGAAAAATCCTACTTGCTTCACTAGATTTTGGCATCTTCTTTTTACAATCTACTTGGTATTTTCTTCTAGATTGAATATTGGGACTTGCAGATGATCGCGGAGGGTCAATCAAAAAAATATAAATTCTATTCCGTCAGCCACGTTTATTTTGTTTTAAAGTGATTATTATACCAAAAAATGTTCTGCAAGACTCAAATATATTAACATGTATGAAAAAAAGGATCAAAAAATATTAATTCAATTCATTTTTCATAAATAAATTAGAAAAAATTACCGTTGATTTCGTGTATTATTGCAGTATTATCCTTTCAGTCAATTTAGTAAAGACTCTACAACTATTATAAATGATGAGAATTGCAATTTTTCAGTTATAAATATATTTAAACATCGGATTTTTTATTTAATCAGATTCGGGTTTTTTTAATTTGTACTAATATATATTTTAATTTGAGAAATTGTTGATTTTGAATCTAAACAAAACTGATCTGCACAAACTTTATTTTGTAACAGCCAGAGATGTCGCTCAGCATCCTTTGGAGCTCCATCGCGAAAAGGATTCGAAGTGGGCTTACTGCGACTCTGCGGGCGCGGCAACCGCAGAGTGCCGATTTGAAACTATCTCGTAAATTCTTCATCATAAACAAATTGCGGGAATTAATTCGTGCGATTTGTCTCCGTCTTATCAGCGAAAGTCAGCTAAGCGGCGCCCGTCCCTGGCGGCATCACGAATTAAACCAATGCAGATAAATTACAAGAACATCTGGTTATACCCTTCAATCTCCTTCGATAAACTCGAAACAGAGCGCCGGGAACAGTGCGAGTGGCGCGTCTTTGTTGCCCCGGCTCATAAGTATTTCACAAATCTTAAGCTATTCATTTAATTCCCAGTGGATAAGAGCAATCCTCTCATCCATTTCGTTCCCGACGCTTCCAGGCGACTCTACGTGGAGCTGGCGAACATGGTCGAGTGTCCCGGGCGGGAAGAGCGAATTCAATTAAATCCGGATTAGGCGAAAGACGAAAAGCGCAAATAATGCGAAGCCAAAGACATAATTCGGCCTGACAAAAACCTCCCATTGATGTTGATGTCGCTCCATGTTTCCTTTAATTCGATAAGTTTAATTAATTGAGGTCCTTGGAGGAATTGAAATTGCTAAATGGTCGCCTTATTCGCCGCGTCAGCCTCCGTCTCTCCTAATAACCGCAATAATTTTGAAAAATTTCGGTCCAATTAGAGGGCCTGCTGGAAAAATTTAAGAACGACAAGGAGCACTCTCGTAACGCCCGCCGTTACCATTCCACTTTTCTCTTCAAGCATAAATTGCGCTCCCTTTTGCTGCTCAAGTTTCGAGCAAACGAGAACAGCATCGCTTTTAATGAGCCTCGGAGAAACGAAATTTACTTTGAAAAGGGATAAAATCGGATAAGATGATGCTCCACTTCTTGTATGGTTTACATTCAATTAACACGAAGGATATCGACTAGACGATAAGTGCCAGAAAAGGGACTTGTCTGTATTAACTCAAAGCCAAAACGTGATGGAAATTCTGAGAATAAGCCCTTTCCTAGTTTTTAGAAATGTCAGAAAATTGAAAATCTTATATAGTCACTGTAATGAAGGATAAGCCTTTTTAACCTCGTCTTTGAATTATCCCATTCGTTTCAAAATTAGAAAGCTAATGGGTTTCATGTGAGTGAGAACAGTCACGGTAATTAGTCCGTTCTAACCATTCTAAGCTCTTTAGATACTATGTATCTTATTTTCAAATTGGTTTTCATGAGTCCAAATTTACAAAATCCGTGACTCAAGAAGATGGACAAATAGAATATTTCCAGTGCATTTTGTTTTGTTTTAAGAAATAGACCCTACATATACATTTTTTTTTGTTATGCCAGATTAATTAAAAACCATGTGTCTACCCTCTATCTCTGTGCCAACGGTAGCTTTTCTTTCTGTATGAATTTATATATGTATTTTTTACTATTTTCTCAGTTTTTCATCATCAATGTCGTTTACGTAAAGTAAAAAGTTGAATTTTGATGATCGGGTTAAGTTTCAGGGGTTATCTTGAAGAGTTTTAAAAAAAGCTTACTGAAGCACAGAGTTTAATAATATGAATATGTACATGATGCATTTTTTGTGCTTATTTATAGATATTAAATCGGAAATTAATTCATCACCAAAAAGATCCCTCAACATTTAGAATTCTGCATCAAATAATATATAATTTTAGTTTTAACAATTGTGTGTCAATTCTTGACTATGCAAATTATACAGAAATTTCGCTTCTGTAGGTATTGTGTGACACAGATTTTCTACTTAAAAATGCCTAGAAAAGCCTACAATGCCAGGTGCTGAAGAACAAAAATAAATTGTTACAAAAAGAAAAGAGAATATCTGCCGTAAGAAAGCCCAGAAACCTCTTTTCTTAAAACATAACCAGTTGCGTTCAAAGATTGACGTAGGTATGCAGATTTCCCTAGGAACAGATTATCACCTATTAGTTCTCATTCTGTGCACAATGCACAAAGTATTACATCTGCATATCACGAATATTTCCCGCGCATTATCCATCCGGTAAAGTTTGTTAATCCTGATAAACATTTCTGCTGACATAAGACAGCAACAGCGCTGCTGAAAGCAGACTGCCTCGGTGGAGCTGCACTCTGCCGGCTTTCACCCCCCCGGGGATGGAGTAATTATAGATGAATTTATGCATTCCTCCAACTATTAAATACTCGGAGCAAAAGCACAAAAACCAAATGACGGGGATAAGAAAGGAAAATCGTTCTCGAATACTTTCAGCCAGGGACAATAAGTTGGAGCTCGGGAAGACAATTACCTTCATTCCGCTCCTCCAAATCCGCAGTACTTTTCCCGTGATAAAAGGAAAGCAATTATGAGAGCTCCTGTTTTACGGCGCCTCCCCCAAGTCTCTGCTGCTTAAAATGTTTTTAATTGCAGCGCAGCGTTCCGCACGGCTCAGATGTGCATTAATCAATTCTGGTCATTTTTGAACTGATTCATGCTCAAGACCAGCCAGGATTTTTGCCTCGAGTACTTTTCAGATCCTTTGTGAATGTTTTTATCGACCCCAACCCCGGATTTTTCAGCATCGAATGATTATATACAAACTTGGTATAGGATACGTGAAATTGAGATTTTGAGGGTCTACCGCTTTTTAAACTCATCTACAGATCCAACTCGAACCGTTGGTCTATTCGTTAGACCAGAGAACGCTTCTATATGTCTTTGAGGCTAATTTGAATTTTTCCCTAGGAAGGGTTACTTAATCTGGGCAATCCGAATGCAGTGCAATCTCTCTTCCCTTCCGGCAAGATTTTCCAGGACTTTGTGCGGAAAACGGTATGTAGGAAATCTCCACATTTCCTACTCTCAGAAATTGTTTAATTAACTTTTGATTCAACTACAAATATTCATACGTTCCTTCAAAAGCATTCAGTGGACTTCAATCCATCTTTCCCTAAGGAATTTGTACTCCCACCCACCCAAACTGTGAGACGTTCTTCTTCTTCCACTGCATAATGCATGTAATGACGATTCACTGGCGTCTCACAGTCCCACCTTATCCCAGACTTAAGTAAATATTTACTCTTCCAGTTTCCGTCTTTGCATCCCTTGTGTTGACAGAATTAAAACCCAGGGAGCTCTTCCGAATAAATCAACTTTAATTAGGTCTCCCCGGAGAAAAAAAAATGTGTTCTCAGTGGAGGGATGAATCCGTGACCATCATCCCATATATGCATTATTTACACGCAAATAAATTCAAATAAATGAACTGCAAAAAAGGGCAGGTACACGTTGCATCAGAGGCGGTGCACCAGTGCACTTTACCTTCAGCCGCCCTTCTGTGCTATTGAATAGTGTGAAAACAAAGTGGGTTCACGTGGGTCATGTGTCAACAATTACTTCAGCGTTTTTGTTTCAATTACGCCTCGATTAGCAGCTTTCACGTACTGGTACAGGATGCAGGTGATGAAAGCGCAACGTGATGGATTTCGACAGATTTATTCAACCAAAATTGGTTTAAAGAGCCCACAACGGCTGGCTGAAATAAATCAACAGTACCAAACGTTCTGTAATTGTTGCCAGTAAAAGGATGCGCTACTGTGTTTTTTTTTCCTTTTGGGTAAACTTAGTTTTACCTTTACATTTATTATTACCCTCAAAAAGATATTCGTTTGCACGTTACACTTACCATAATTACGATGCTGGTAATATTTGGTAGCAATTAAAAGAATTTCATAGTTGGTAGGAGAACTGTAAGCTAGTTTCAACATTATTGAACCTTTTTGGAATATAATCGATACCTTATTAAAATACCTAAAGCTAATTCGCTTTGAACCCATTTTACAAAAGATTTCCCAAATTAATTTCAACAAATATGTTAACTATAATATAATAATTAATAAATGTTGCCCTCTTGTGTTTCTTATGCCTCCAAAATAGCAAATATTAAAACCAATGCTTCCCAGGTTTCCCACTAGGTATTTTTACAAAAGGGATAAACTATCAGACTGCAGTTGGGTTGTTTTCACACCACTTGAGTAATTCTGTTCTAATATTATTATAATAATGAGTTCCTAGTAAAATTATACAAAAAAATCTATAATAACCTGACAGTATCTCCAGACTCGTATTTTTATTTCTGAATTAAGTATATAAGATTATAGAATTCGATTAGTTAATTGATTTAATATAGTTTACTTTAGCCCAAACGCATCATCCCCGATAACGATGACCTTTCCAAGGTTCCTTCTGAGTATACCTTGAAAAGGATTACATATGTCACCTAATGGTAAAAATCCAACTCATTCTTAGTGAAATCGTTAAGAAGATCGCAAATGTCCAAAATACATCTTATTATGGTTTATAACTTTTTTTTACTGCAACATAAGCAGGTAACTAGGTGTTCAGTCCCGATATACACCTAGTCATCAGGAAGACCATAAAAATCTTTTTCATGAGGAACACTCCAAAAGTGGATAAGTGTCGTCATAAACAAATCAAATAAAATGTCAGATAAATGTCTATTCGTTCCTGGAACCAACAGGAGGAAGCCACTCAGAACAGAGTCCGGAAGATAAGAAGTTCTTCCCAAGTGGTGGCAAGAGAATAAAAAAAATATCGTACTTCTCTCTGGGATTTCGCTTTTCTGCTAACTTATTGGCTTCACAGATTTTTCCCTTCGTAAACAATTTTCGCTTGACTTGGATTTTATCTTAGGTGACCCTATGTGTGCCCTTATATCACGAAAATTTGCCGTAGATGGAAATCGAAATGTGATTTTAGCAAGAAATATGAATTCACACACATTTACTGAACCGAACCAAAACGGGTTGGGCGGAATAATATTTTGTCGCAATTTGTTTCGGATGGTCTTACCATCAAAACCGAAGGAAAGGCTGAGATCTTAAGACGGAAAAGCAAAACAAAAAAATGTCTGTGAATTGGATGGGATTTCTGATGCTTTTGCGACAATTACACAAAACCAGTAACCTCCATCCTTACCTAACACGAAAAATGGTAATGCTAAATTTTACGGAGCGTTTCACCGCTGACAAAGCTCTACGTTGTCTTTCATTTGCAAATATAAGAGATCTATTTGTTAGGGCGGGCGTTATGTTTAGAACCCATAAATCCCACGGGAAGACAAACAGATTTATCTCGAGAAATCTCCCATTTCTTCGGCGAGTTGCAAATTGCATCCAGCAGACAAGCGGAAAAAGTATTAATCCTGGAAAGCGCGACATGCCCTCCGCTTAAAGTTGACTCGAATCTCAACTCTTCTTCATTATTCGCGGACGGGGATGGTCGAATATGGTTTGCGGGATGCTTACATGGCCCTCCTTCCCGTGGGAGCAGAGCCCCATCCAGTGACCTCGGCCCATCCCCGGGGAGCGCCGGAAAGCGTCCAGAATCGACCGTATCGCCAGACCGGGCACATTCATCGTACTCGACGTCAAGTGCACTGCAATACACTGCCGCATTGAACGAAGAAGGAGCCCGAGTGCATTTTGAAAGAAAGCGCTCCAGGAGCCATAAATAATTTCCTTAATAGAGGATGTGCTCCGGTTGATTTACCACTAACACAATTTAATAACACGTCAGGCTAAGGAGAGCGATTTATTTCGGGCTCGAGCCCGCAAAAAATCCAAGCGTCCAGGCATCAGTTCTGGTCTGGAATATCTCATTAAAGTCGGGCCCGACACCAGCGGACTCGATTCTGTCGTGCCCCAGGATAATTAAAACAAACCCCCGGGCACAGTTTTCTGGTAAATATTAGTTTAAGGTACTCAAGCAAAGTTAAATTGAGTTATTAGTTATTTTGTATTACTCCCAAATTGAGTTGTATGCCGAGAAACTCACAATTGGGTTTGCAGAACAACGAGGTACTTTTATTTCATTTCCCAAAAATTCAATTTTTGCTGCTACCTGAAATGTCTGCACACTGACCAGAAAAATATAGATGTTAAAGAAATAATAGTGATGTGTAGAACTATGCTGTTCACTTTGAACTCGTTCAGTTAATTTATTTTAAATCAATATTGAGATATAGCAATTAATTCCTCTACATTTCAACAGGTATACTGAAGAAATATTGACATGCAATTTACGAGTATCATTTATTCATCATTATACTACCACCCTCTTAAATAAATTTTAATAAGTAAAAAAGCACATCGCATGCCAGAATATTTTAACATTAAACCAAATTGTAGGTAATTGCTACGTTATGTCGCGAAATTAACAAAAACAGGAAAAGTGCTTATATATTTCAATACCATCTTTTTAGCGTTATTTAATTTTGATATAGCCCGATACGAATATGATATTAACATAAATATTTGTTGAAATGCATTTTATTATTAATGTCTACGAAATAAATCAATATATTGATTGGCTATAACGAAAAGAAAACGTAAATTTAATAGTAATTTTTGTATCTGTATTATATTAGAGAACATTCATTCAACAGGTACGAGAAAGCGGACATGATCGACTAATCAACCTAATTTATTTCTATTTTAAAATTTGATTTCTGAAAAGTGGTATGTAGCACATTTGAATACTTATTTTTACGAACTAGTCTATAAGATTAATGTCCGCAGACACTGAATATTTAAATAAATAAGTTATTATTTGTATTTCGTTATTAATTAGTATCTACCATATACAGCGCAGCCCATAATTTAGAACATAATTTTTATATATTAGTTTAACAATACCTATGTATATTCAAATTTAAATGTCAATAGCTGGCAATATCCAATAATGTTGTTTTTGATAACAATGGGTAGTTTACAAAATACACAAAATCAAACGCCATACCCCTTTTTTGGAGGAAAAGTTGCCTGAGCTGCCTGGCACATAGGCAGCCCGTGCCTAAGTCTTCGCTTAATAGGAGTTCGCTAAGTGCAAATTGCTAAGTAGTTCCAGGCGCCGGGAATCAATTTCCAAGGACACCGAAGGACTCCACTCCCGGACGCATTAATCCAATGGCTCTATTGCAAGTAGCAGGAGCTCTTACGAACCCACGAAAATGGAGTAGCGCAACTTTGGAGCCCCACCCCCGCGCAATGGGTATAAAATGGAACTGATATGAGGCCCGCCAAGAGACTTGCTTAATTAAGTTTTCTTACATATGCATCCTTTGAGGCCCTTAATTCCGTATTATAATTCAGAGGCGCTTAAAAGTTTCCACCTCGGCAAAGCTCCTGCTGTCAGCCCGAACGGAATTCGCTCGTCTGCGGCGGCGGAGGCTGCGGGGGCGTTGGCGATGCCGTAGGCGGGGGCGACGACAATGATAGGAACTTTGGGAGGACTCTATCTTTATTCATCTCAGCTGAGTGTTAATAATTTTCGGTGACTTAGCACTTCGACGAAACGTCTGCTGCGTCATGCCTTCCACACGTGAGGATTACGACACCCTCCCGAGGACTTCTTTAAGCACTTAACTTTTGAAGTGAATGCCTGATGAAATGCTGAAATAATTGACAGGAAATTCGATGCAAAATTAACTTGGCTCCGTCCTCTGTCATCCCCAGCAAGGAGACGCTTCGTGAAGGAACGCAGGTGTGAACTTGGTAAAATTAATTTCAGCACCACATTCCGCTTTATTAAAAGACTCTGTGAGTCCCGTGATTTTTGCCGCTCACGAGGGCCAGGTAAGCTGAGAGATGTGCGAACACATAAATTCCAATTTTGGCATAAAATGTGCTGACATAAAACCAGCCCCCGAACGCGCCTAACCTGCCCTAATAATTCTGCATGGAACCAAAACGACAGTCCCAAGCGGCCGGTGGAATCACTTTCATATTTTACCACTATCATTGCCCAAACACCTTTTTTATCTACCTGAATGACCCACGGCGCCCTCTTTAAATGCGATCCTCCCCCGCAAGGCACCCCCATAAATCAGGGGCCGCCCTAGAGACACTTTAAATGTTGCCGTGCCCTTGACAAACTGCGATTTGTATCTGAATTAACCTTTTAGCAGCCATAAATATTTAGAGGTATCGGGGCGTTCGCTCGCCACCAGACGGCTTCGGCGGATGTAAATTTTTAATTCGTTTCCTGCTGTCGCTCGATGCCGCCAAGCCTTTTCAACTTTTCTTATAGCGTTCGGGAAACTTCGACAATTCCTAACGCACCCCTGGGGAGTATTTAGGCATTGTCCGCTTTTTCTGCCGTGATTTAAGGAGGTGTTTTCCTTTATTATTCTTATTATCACTAGCTCCACACTCCACCCTTTCAGCCGTAATCGGATTTATTCGTTGAGAGTACAATGATATCGAAAGCCCGATAGAATGGTTTCCTTTTAAAAAATTCAATTGGATTAATACTCTCATTTAGATTCAAATTCTTACGAAAGTTTAGAATTCTAGTAAAAGTGGACTTTTCGGAAAAATATTGGTTTTTCATCTCAATTCCCAATTTTACGCAAAAGTACTGATTTATATTTAAACCCATGTTAGATTTCGTTTTATCCATTTTTCTTCACATTATTCCAAAATCATAGATGGCACTATATAATCGACACAGTTGATAAGTCAAAAGATTAATTTTCCCCTTTCGTTTGTTCATTTAAAAGGTTCTTGAAGAATTTTTTACAATTGAAATGTAAAACCATCATTTATTAAATGTAACTACACAAAGTTTACAGCATATTATTCTGACAGGGTCTTAAAAACATTTATATTGTTCATAGCAGACGATAGTTCTAAGGTTGATTAAAACTTTGTGGATTCCGCAAAAACTTTCCTTATATTCTTACCCAAAATTTGTACGTACCATTAACTATTATTAAAACCAATTCTGGTGAGGAAACCTCAAACTCAATCTGTTCGCATCTTTCACATTTCAAATTTCCGCTAGAATCGAAAAGCAACGAAATTGTCTGTTTACTACCCTTAATTATTTTAATTTAATTTTGCAAAATTTCTAGAGTCTAGGGTGAAAACCTCGATGCAAGCACAATTCAAAATGCGGCAATGCTTTTAATCAACAAAGGACCACATTGTGAGTGATAAGTTGGGCGAAATGCACAGAAAACCACAAGTTTCTCATATGCAGCAAGATGCGGGGAGTCCCGTCGATGAGCGGAAAACGTATTAAAACTTTCTGGAGAATCCCCAAGACGGGGAGCTAGGAGTTCCCAGTGATACTTGATAACTTCATTGGCGGAAATCCAATTACAGGTGGAGTCTCGCACAGCCGCCCCATCAGGGATGCTGCGGCTACAGCAATCCTAAGCGCACGGCTCCAAACCTGTTGACAATTAGCACGACCGGCTGAGGAACTAATCGCACCAAATTGATGCAAGCCTCCAGGTGTGCAGCGTCAAAGGACTGCGGGACCCGAGTGGAAGTCGTCCAACTGCACATTGTCGCCGGGCCCACCTGATTAATCCGGAGCATTTATCGCTCTTAATTAACCCCCAAAGTATGACAGATTGGCACTAATTCTGGAAAGGCAATGCGGCATCCCGTGCCCCATTGTCTGAGACAGTTTACCTCAAATTATGGTTAATTACACGAATTCACCGCATTGATCGTAACTACTCTGGGCTGAGTGCCCAACTGTCCGAGATTTGATTGAATGGATGTGCAAAATGGCGCTCCAATATTATCGTCGTCTGCAATTTCCTTAATGCACATGAATCCCCTGGGTGGAGGTGCTCAGGTGAAAAATATTAAGGCCTATCCCAGCGGGTAGTGGGTGAGATATCTTCGAAATTGTTACCATCAGCGTTGGACAATTTATCAAAATTAAGTATTTGCTCTAAAATTTATGAAACCTTTTATGGGGACCGCATTTTCCTAAGTCAACTCTATCGAACTCGAAGTGTTTGAGGTTACATCTACGAGAAGAACAATTAAATATTGTATAAAATTATTACCTAATGCTTTAAGATTTTTATTACTACATATTAAGCATTTTCAACCTATAGCTTCTTTGCACCCTTCTCAAAATCTTCTACATCCCCTTTAATATGTAAATCCAAGAAGTAGAAAAGCAGAAAATGCTCTTAATATCATATGGGTCCATTATAATACAAACTGATCCCTTTTAGGCAAAATTCAAGGTTTTGAATTCCTTAACTAAGAAAACATATTTGAAATAAAGTACTTGGAAAATCCTCTGTGAATAATTCTCTTTAATAGCTCAAATTAAGGACTTTCCATCGAATAAATCAAATATCTTTTAGGCAACAATGTTATCCAAAGGAAATATCTCTTCAATTCCTATTAATTTGTTCTGTAAAGCCCAAAATCAATTCAACTTAAGTTATTCACACGTCCATACATATTTATATATTTTCAAGAATTTTAAGTTTCAGTTTCAGAAGTTACTTCTAAAAAATGAAAGATAGTCTATGTTTTGTTTCGTTCTTATAAATGTTTAAACGCTTCAAGCCATGTGATTATAAAACGTTTTTAATAATTCAAAAAAATGTAAAGCTGAACCGATTTAACTTGTTGAAGTTTTTTCGTGACTTTTTTGTCTGATTTATTATTGTGTCGATAAACATATAAGTGTGATATATTATTTATTGCTCGTATCTGAGAGACTTTAATAGGCTTTACCGATCGCACAACACCACAAGCAATAATTTAAAATTCTGTTTGGAACTGTTAAGCCAGAAAAAGAGTCAAAGCAACGCTTAAATTAAAAATGAGTTTGGGAACATTTTTTGTTTTTTCTCTTTTTTCAATAGCTAACTTAAACTACTTTTAATAACGCACAAATTCTATAGGGAAGCTTAAGCTTAAAACTATTGTGCAATATTCACATATAAACTTATGAAGGCAACAACATGTAAAATAAATAATTTCTGCCGGTTTTTAACACCTATAAGTATTCAAAACGAATATAATGAATCATATTTGAAGCGGTCGATGAATTTAACTAAATAACTTTTCGTAAGTTTCTTTTCTTGATGAGCGAGTCCGACTCCTATTTGGCCGGTTTTATACTATTTATGCAAACTCTGGGCTAATCATGATCAATTTAACATCTAAGCAATACAAAAACTTATATATTATAATATGTACCTCTATTTGTTTTCAATAGTCGCATCTTGTCAAACATACGTATATCCACACATGTATCATATCACATATTCTTTATAGAAATTTCAATTTGAAAATTGAATTTTCCACTTACTTAGCTTTATGATAATATAACTCTAAAACAATTACTCCTGAAGCTGTTGTCAAATTAATGCTGCCTATTTCCTGATTAAGTAAAAATATCGTTATTTTTGTCCATAAAATAAGAGATCCCCGCTCAAGTCCTTGATATGACTTCCCGAAAAGAAGCATAGCAGTTAAAAATGACAATTACATTTTTCGAATGTGAGTGTCGTTAAGTTAAATCGCCTGGAAAACTGTCTGTTGAACGAATGCAAGCCAGCAACAATTTATTTGTCCAAAATATAAAAAAGGATTTAAAGATACATAACTTCGAAAGCTCCAGAGTCCAGATTCGAGCTGTTAAACAAAACAATGGTTCCGTTCGGTACCCTGCCCCTGAGCTATATTTTTTCAGTTCAGCAGTTTTCGATTTAAAACTTACCTGCCCGGGGCTGATTGCTTTGATGGCCACAATTTGCCATGAGTTGCATTTGAATCGGGATCATAATCTCTGGCAGAGTCCCATTTATTTTCATTGGGAACAGGGCATACTGCCGCCCCCATTGCCCGCTTTTGATTGTTTCATTTTTTCGACTATCAAAGGACCCCCAAATTGGCCTCCTCTGACCGCTCAGACTTAGAATAATTACCACCCATGGGACGGAGGATTGCTTCAGATCGCAGACGTCGAAATTGGTCACTTTTGCAGCACTCTGCCGCGTGCTTAATAACAGCGCAATAAAAGCCTTTAAATTCTTGTAATTTTCCATCTGCGTCGGGACAATGAGCAATGAAAATTGTATGAGGGTCCTGGAAAGGGCTTCCGGAGGACCTGCCCAAATTTGCATATTGCCCTGACCCCGGAGCGGCAGGGATGGTGCAGATTGGGCACGCACGTGCTCCATAATTGAACAATTCCTAATCAAAATCCGGAGCAATCGGACGGACGCGCAAGTTATTTAGTTCATCAAAAATCATTGTAAGTAGTTGTTTTCGAATCAAGCAACAAACGTTCATTGCGAAGTGATAAAAACTTCTGCTACCGCCAAGTTGAGCGAGTTTAGGCGGAGGAGAGTATTAGAAAAGTTTCCCATCGAACGCTCCCCGGCAACTTTCTTAGGGGAAACTGAAATTTCTTAAACGAATTTATGGCAGCAAATGTTGTCGATTCATAAAATCGTCACGCTTCGGGACAGCATAGAGAATCTTTCCACTGACCTCTCAGGTTCGAGAATACGTGACTTGAATTCTTGGGCTGTTGGCAACTTCCAACTTCAAATGAATATGGACTAAATCCACGTCAAGGAGACTATTAAGTCGGACCGAGTTTTAACATGGTCTAAAACTTTTCAAATATATTTAAAGTTTGGTGTGAGGGAAGGACCCTGCAAAACTGTTGCTGGTTAGCGAAATCAGCAAGTAAAATGCAAATTGTTTCGAGAACTTTCCCAACCCAGATGCCTTCAGTGATTTTTACTGATTTTAATGACTCAAATCAACAGGTTCCTGCCAAGTCGTAAAATTGCTGCAAATGGCGCTAAAATTAATTCGTATTAATGCCTTTTATTTCAGAAACGTGTTCCTTTTTAAAGATACATACTTAAAAATAAAACTTAAATTAGTGGCAAAAGTTTTGTTAAAGTAATTTTCGCGAAAGCCTTAAAATGTTGTTTAACTCGTAAAAATTAGGACCGAATTGTTCGGAAAAACTGAATGTTTTTCTTATATTGATGCAACATTTTTAAACAGTCAATGTTTGCTAATACACATATGTACTTTACAGTAGCATAGCATAACTCATATAAGTAGATTAAGAAAAATTAGTTTTCATTGTTTCTTTTATAAAAGTTATCGTAATCAAAATAATATCCTACAGAAAACTTAAAAAAAGTGTATCCTTGTATAAGTCGGGGATTCATAATTAAGAAATATGTACTTGTGTTCCTGTCTGCTCAAAATATAACTCTTGATAATTTAATAGTGGAATGTTATTGACAACGACTTTCATGATATTTCAAAAGAAACATTCTCAAAGAAAAGAAATCATCCCCTTCATTCATGTGGTAAAATAACATTTTTTCGAATAAATTCCTCACATTCAACCGCATTCTTACAGGAGCCAAGTGCTGGGAGCCTTCTTCCTTTCTAAGGATCAGTTGAAGCCGCTGTAATCACCCAAAAAACATTATCTTTTGTGCGGTCGGGTTCCGCGAAAACCCGCACACTCCTTTCCAAAGTTTGGCAGGAGTTGCCAAACTAAGTTAATTCCGCATTTATCCAGTGAACAAATCTCTCAATTGCGTTAAATCAAAACTTCCTAGAAAACAGAATTCCGAGCAATAAATTCGCACATAAACATAATTCTTGCGAGGACGTTTTTCCGTCACGTACAAGGATCCATATATCTAATTTACTTCGTTTATTTCCCCGGAAAATTGTTACTCATACGGGGGTAGGTCCGCCGGAAATTTTCCCCGAGTTCCATTTAGTTGATTACGTTATTGCTGGCCCCTCCGCTGAGCCCTCCGCTGAGCCCTTCGGAGCCCCTCGCACACAGTGCCACCCGGTGTATTGGCGGAAAATTGAAAATTGAGTTTCCGTCAATAAAACTGTTTTTGTGGTTCATGAAGTGCTCAACTAAAATGTCTAACTGAGTTACTCCTCGGTAAACTTGTTAGGGTCGCCGATACAAATTGCTGATTTTCGGTTGGCATCTCGTCGCATTTGATGTGATCATGAGTCGCCCCCGGCGATGGCGAAGTCCCTTTGTATTTTCGGGAAAAAACTGACGGGCCTCGTCCTTTTCCAATCGACCTCGGCGCTGCAGGCCCTATAAACGGGAGGCGTTTTATTTTCAAGTGCGAGGAGAGAAATTGTTGTTTACAAGGACGATTCGCACAAAAATTTCACTTTGAACGATTTGTAGGATTTTACTGGCACTCTAGAGGCAATTTCTTATTCGTTTTTCTATTGATAGCTTTTCTCCGTAAGGAGACAGAATTCTCTATTTACACTTTGCAAAGATATTGTCTTTAAAAAATTTAAGGGATACTTAAATTTCATTTTGTCAAATTGATTTCCAATTTCACAAGAAAATTTATTTTCACAAACGCTATTCCATAGTAAGACTTCTCAGTGCAGAATTTTATCAGTTCTAAATTATAACATAGATGTAAGAGTAAAGATTTCCTAAGGCTTTGCTAAAGAACCATTATGTTATCCTTTTTAAACAAAAAATAAAGGGTCAGGGTACTTTCCATGCAAAATTATATTGTTTGGATGAGTTTGACTCATAGAACATAAAATTGGGTCATTCGACCTTAGTTCATTCAATGAAAAAGTTTAGCCGAACTGCTATAACTTTATGTCATTTTTCATGTGACTGGTTGAACATATATTACACATCACTTCATAGACAAATAGTCTCAAAAAAAAAATTTGACTATAATAAATAAAAATAAATCTCGAAATTGTCATAGTAGTTAGTTAAATAAAATAATAATTTAAAAATAATTTAAACTACCACTTTAATTATGCAAATTTTGTTAAAATTTTTATTTGAGTTACTGTGCAGACGTAAGGTCTTATTGAGATAAATATGGAACAATATATTAAGAAATGCCCCATATAAATGCTAAGTTATGACATTCACAAGAACCTCCTTCTGTCTGACTTACAATATAAAAACATTATATGTATGATATATGTTTGCGTAGAAAATAAGGGTCCCGACACATGGTGGTTGCAGCAGACCTTGAAACTTAAAAATGGGAGAAAACAGATTTATCCCAGCTCACAGGCTTGGGAGCAGAATGTGGATTATGTACTTAACCACTGCATGGAAGTTAAAAACATGACCCTGTTTCCCCTGTACATACCCGACGTGCACAAAGTTTCTTTAATCCAATGGATGTAAAATTAACACAATAAAAAGTGAATTTTCTCTGGGAAGTTTTCCCGGGAGCGAGACTTTCGCAGAAAGCAATTTCACAGAACAATTCATTTTCAATGGCGTGAATTGTTTTGCACTTGCCATTACCTCGGTCGGGTTAAGGAAAAATTAAAGCCACCCGCCCACATTTGATGGCATACAGTGACACTGGGGTTTTTTCTAGCCAACCGCAGTCGTGCCAGGACATTCCCACGAAAGTCTCAGACCGCAACTTAAAAGTTGAAAAATGCACCGAAATTAATCTTTCTGGCGGAATTGCCCCTTGCTCGCTGCAACCGCGGCGGTGATGGTGATTTCTTACAATTTTTTTCCTGGGGTACTTGTCTGCAATTGTTTGGTTTCGGATTTCTAAATCCCATTATCAATTTTCTTAAATCACTCTGCAGCAACTCTGCAGTGTTCTTGGCTTGGGAATACCTCAAGAAGTTCGCTTACATAAACTTGAGAGGGATACAGGGAAGACAATTCCCGGGTTCCAGGGCAGAGGACGGAATTGGGGGAGCAAAGCAATGAAGGCATGACGCTGTAAATCTTATGGTACCTGAAGACAAAAGGGTGAAGTGCAGGAATGCAGTACAAGAAATGTGTCTCAGAAGTGGTAGAGTGCCTATTCTAGGGGATGAACATTAAAAAAATGAAACTGGAACTCCGGAGGAAATTAAGTTTGCTTTATTCTCTGGGTAAATAGATGCAGACAGCTCTAGATAATATGAAAATTGTCAAAACAGAATAATTGCGTTTGAACTTTGCTAGTGTCCACAACTTTTTAAAGTGGTTTCAAGTGTTCCTAAAAATTTGACACTATAAACATTTTATCAAAACTTAAAAAGAAAATTCAGCAAAGCTAGCCAAACTTTCATAAAAGTTGCTTTTTTGTGTGATGGCACAGTTTTTCACCAACTGAAAAGGATGATGATGTAAAACGCAATGTTTGTAATTTTACATTTCGATTACAGTCATCTGAATTCACGTCTACCACCTACAATTTTATATTTCGAACTAGTTCATCCGTAGAGTGGATACTAAAATTTTGATATACATATTTATACATATATACAGAATTTTAAGTAGCTATATAATTTCTATGAAATGGCCTTGGAATTTACTAATTATAATTGTAAATAAAAATAATATATAATAATTAAGTATTAGAACTATTCAGGATAAAATGAAGTCATCCACTTTTATCTCACAAGTCCAAACATAAAAACAAACGCCTGTTTTATTTTAAATTTATATCTATTTAATTATTATATATTATTTTTCGTCTTGCCTTTACGTCGAAATTTGTCGACAATTTAATTCAGTGCCCTTACTATTGTAGAAGATGAACCGAAAAGTACCCCTATACCAAATAATTTAATACCAAACTCTTATTCAACAATTTAGAAAAGTAAAAATCGATATTTTTCCAAACTTGAAACAAAACTTCACTTCTAAAATAAATGGCATAATTTCGGTAGGTTTTGCTTCGTAAACCGTTCTTATCTAAAATTTAGTTAGAGCTACGTAGCTTCCTCATTTTTCAATTCATGATGGTGTTAAATTAAGCTTTGCTACGTGGCAACGCTAAATTAACTCTGACATTAATGCGACTTTTGTTTCCAAAAAACGCTTTAATCTTAAATAATTGAACTATGTATAACAATTTCGCCAGTTCCTCAGGATGCTTTTTAAATTCTATAGTTTACAAGGAACGAAGATGTATAGATTGAAGATTCCCCAAATGAATTTCGCTAACTGAGAGTTGATTGTTTTAACAGAATTAAAAGATTTTGGTGCATAATCCACGAATCCGTAGGGAATTCCACCCAAATCTGCTTAACTAAGGAACAAAGTCCAACAAGCTTACGACTCAGCCGCTCCAAAATTATAAGTGCTCGTCTCCTGCTGGCGAAAATTATGAAAGAGGCACTGGTGGAGCTTTTGTCCCGAATCCTGACGACGGCATGCATTAGGCATCCCCCGACAGGTCTAATCTGCTTAGCAACACAAATCAATTCTTTCTGGCAGTGTTCCATGCGAAAGGGTTTCCCCCGATTGTCTCCTGGATGGCTCAAATTACTGCGGAGAGCGAACCTACGTCGTTCCGTAGTTTCTTAAATAAAGTTCACCCCCGCAGCATCGCGGCGCGGCACTCACCGGAGGATGGACGAGAAAATTATTTCTGGGTCTCGAAAGTAGGACAACAATTTTTAATTAGGTGCGAGTGGCAGCGGAACGACGCCCGGCCGCAGCGCCACCTAAATGGCCATTCAAATACCTTGCGGCGTCGCGACGTTCCATGGATGCTATTCAGGTGATCCGATTTGTGCGACCCCTGCCGGGGCGTGTTTCGGGGGAAAAAAATTCGCTTCAAAGACTGTTTAATTATTTCTGGAATTTAAAAAGAGGCATTTCGTGAGCAAAATACCTGAATCTGCTGCAAAAGACAAAGCAGGAGGAATGTCGGGGTGCTCCCGACGTTAGTAAGGTAGTTCGAGATGTATATGCCTCACCTGTCCACCCCCACACACGACGTAATTACATATTTCATAAGGGAATGTGTACCTACTTCAGTGCCCTCGTAGAGAGGCTACTGCCCGTCTTCAAGTGGACAACAGGGAAAATTCTCCCAAAACTTCACGAGAATTATATTATACTTTATTTTGTTGAAAGGAGCACTTAGGACCCTAAGGGATTTGTAAAAGTGCCCTTCCTCTTTACTACTTTTCAGGCAATCAGAACTCAGACGAGCATCCTGATTTTGAATACACCCATCACCAGTCATGCATTTGTTTTCGACAAATTAAAAATTAATTTTGTTTATTCCTTTTTACGGTTCCGGGAACCATATGTCTATCTATGCATCAAAACCCTTTTTTCCCGGGAAAGGCTAGAGGTATCCAGTTGAAATTAATATACCAAATACTAAAGTCTATAATAGTTTAATTACTTCACAAACTTATTGAAATTTCTTTTTCTATATGATTTAATTTAATTGGAAATTATAAATTAATTATTTACTGGAATACTCAATGGGCATTTTCAAACATGTTTACAAAGTTTAACACATCAACAGAAATTTCATTTCGCAAATCCAAAAACACTCTAAATTCAGAAGTTCTTTCTGTAAAATCCTTAATGTTTCTAGATATTAAAACTATCACCTGAACACACAAGCGCCTATCATTACACAATTATTAAATTGTCAAGAAAATTTATTTTAAACTTAGACTTAATGCTTATACTGTTCGTGGTAGACATAATGCCTTAGTACCAATATTATATTGAAATATTTTTAGTCGCTATATGGAAGCAAACGAAAACATAGACAAAATCCTTAGAACTAAATATAAAGTTTCTTTTTTGAAAAGCTTATTGATGCCTACTTATGTATAATTGTTTAGTCTTGAAGGACATATTTTTAGATATAGATATTCTTAGCTTCAATACCTTTTTTTATACTGTCGCCGTGGCTCAAAAATATATTTTTGTACAATATGAAATTTCTACTTCCTTTACTGCCCTCTGTTTTCCAATGCTATTTTAATATAAGAAGTGTGGCCAAAAATAACCTTGTCAAAAGGCAAAACCAAGCTTAAAATTCAAAACAAAATGTGTCACTTTTATATTATTTTGGCATAGTAATATTTGCGATACGATAATCTTCAGCAATTAGAGGAAAAATAAGGATTATCCTTCGAAGATTGATAAGTTGTAAAAACACTGCACATACTCGTAGTATAACACGTAGAAAAAGAAATAAATGCACAGAAATTGTGCATTTCCTCTTTAGCCAGTTAATAATTTATCTGAGAAAGCCATTTAGTATTTATAAGCAGTTTAGGGGAGAAATCTAAAAGTTATTCATTAATAAACTGTTAGCGGACGACTTATAATAATAATTTTTATTTTTGTTTAACAGAGCAGAGTATTAAAATTGGTATTATTATATAATATTCAGTGTGGAAAATGCATGCTTTTTAAATACATTATTTGATGTCGTTTATTATTTAAGACTTGTATTCAAATGGCAAATGAAACTCTATTATATTTCGCACTTTAACTTAGTTGTCTTATTCTAAAATTTGACGCGGTTTAATATTTAAGGATCAACATTTATCTAAAAGATTCGTTAGTAGCTTTCGTAGGAATCCAAACGTTTCTCAAGAAGGTACGCCGAACATCCTTCAGATGTGCGAAATCTCGAAGACACGGCACTAGGAGTTAATCGGTGGATGAAAAACGGAAAGCATATGTCAGGCGACCAGCCTCAAACGTGGCGTGGCAGTCCCCAGGAAGAGGTCTTCATGCTGACCAGGTGGGTAACAGAGGATTTCATGAATGGATTATTGCGAATGATAAATGACAGGGAGATGATCGGATGAATTATAAGCGGCTCTCATCCTTTTTGAGTTGACTGAAAATGTGTATCTTGTGTTCTGAGGAAAAAGTACATTAGTCTCCCGATTGGGGCCCCTTCAAGCAAGCCCCTGCGCACTCCTTGGATGAGCAAGAGGAGAAAAATCCTTCCTCGAACCGGGAAAAGTCGTGAATTTCCTCTGGATTGCATACCCACAGTTGGGAAAATAACTCCAATCCAACAGGAGGTGGATGCGACCGCTCCTTGGAAGGATCCTGTCCTGGCCGACGTCTGGGTGCCTTTTAAATATTCGCTGCAATAAATTAGAAAAACTCGGCGAGTGCTCCATTATTGCCAACAGGCGGAATAATTCGATAGTTCACTCAATAAAATCCTCGTAAACGGCGTACAATGAAAGCGGAGGATTGCTTCGAACTGGAAAATTGTATGTCATAACTCAGGCTTTGGCGTCTGATTGTGCTGAGGGTACAACGAAAGAGTCTTTTGCTTACACAGGTCTTGATGAAATCGTGCGCTCATAATTTATGTCAGAAATTTTGTATCAAACAGTGGTATCAATCAATTGATACTTTAGCTCCTCGAACAATGGAGGAATAGATCATTCAAAAATCCTGCATTCAGTCAATGAAGTTATAACTTTTATTGCAATGCATTGTGCATTTTGCAGAGTGGTTAAAAAGAGGACTATTCAAAACTTGTTTAGTATCAAATATGAGAGATGTTTCGCTTACATATTAGCAGCATCCATAAATAAATATAGCACATGTATATTATAAATATGTATAGCGATAGGCATCTGTACAGATATAAAGACAATTTGAAAATTTCTTTCCCATTAATGCTTCTCTTTTAATAAAATAAAATAATTTAAACAGCTTTTTCAGAAAATTTTTTCTTGCATTTCTAAAAAATGTAGATTACAAGAAGAAACGTTTTACACGATAAAAAGACTAAGACGCACAAAAATTCATTAAATTCTCTTTTAAATCTAATTTGTAATTTCTGTACTCAAAATAGTAAAGTTTTTAAAATACCATATATGTAATCTATATTTAACAACAAAAAAAGAAAAATAACTTTTATTATCAAAATAAGAGGTCTTTAAAAATTCTTGGGCTTAATTATATTCTATAAGTCATAAGTGGAAATTCTAGTTATGAAAAAAGTGGGAGTAAAAATTATAATAGTTACTTTTCAAAATTAAAGGACACTATGACTGATTTCCGCAAAGAACTCTAACTTCGTTCATGGAAAAATCCGTAATTAAAAGATCACCGCAAATGGCTCATTCTCACGTTAGTTATGTAGCGAACTAACCTTTTTTAAGTATTAGATCTACTTTTCAACAGTTTACTATAACATAATTAAGCGTAGCAGTGAGTTCAAAATTTTAATAATAGTTGATTAATAATATATCTAATATCTAACAATATTTGGCATAAGAAAAACCATCAAAATTCCAAGTGTATAACGGCTTCGAATAGTCTAGATTAATAAAAACATCATACTTCACTTTTAATGTTATTGCTAAGATAAAAAGATTTTAACTAAGCACACCTTTCACATAAGGCTAAAATTGTCAACGTTCAGTTACTAAATCATTTTGTTTTAATTAATTACATTAGTTATAAGATCTTCTAGGCTCATTTATAAAGCTGCATTAAGGATTAGACGAAGTAAAGTAAATTCTATTTGTACTTTTGTCTTTAAAAACTTGTTTTTGATCAGTCATTTCTGTTGGATTTACATCACATTAAGGTTTTCAAAACCTTACCTTTAATTAGTCAAAACGATCAACGACAAATAATAAATTTTTAATAAATTTTGTTGCAATTTTAAGCTCTCACCCAAGGGAAGTAGGAAATGACCTAGTTAATAATAATTCGAATTAAGTGTAATTCTCTCAAAGCGGAATACTGTGGAACTCTTTGCATTACAGGCTTAGTTGAACACTTGACCAACTTTTGTCAAGCTCTGGAACATCTTCGTGTAATTTAGAGACACCTTCCTCTTTTCCGAGAGTTGTGCGTCATTTATTTACAAACCAGCAAATGCATGCAAATGGGTTTTTGTAATAAATATGACTGCAACAAGAGCCCACACTCAATGCCTTGGAACTAGCATAACAAATTTTAGAAGCTACCACATAAAAAGTAAACATAAAGAGTGCGAAACTCTGGACAAAAAGTAGCATAAACATGAAGAGGAGCTGAAAAAATGGGACTTGGGCTTTTTTAATGAACATGAAAATGCTTCAAAATATGCAGAACGGTATGTTGAAGGGGGTTTTATACCAAAAAGGTGGAGGGAAAATACCAAATTTTACCAAGAATAACATTTTCCGACAAAAATTCGCCCCTTCGTACAGATCAAAGGAACGCCAACACCATCGATGAGTCGACATACGATTCGAGTGGTAGCGAATTTTGGATGGCAAATTCCCACTTGACGGGTCCATTAGGCCAGCAGAACTAATATTTCGAGCAATTTTATCTGCAAACATGTCCTCGAAACAGATACTTTATCCTCGCCGGTACTCCTGGCTAATGGTCGTCACCACGACAGACGTGGAGACATTGTTGACAGAGTTAATGGGGCCCGCCTTCCTTGTGGCCGACGTCCGAGCAAACAATGGGATTTTCTGTTTGTTTAAAATACACACGGATTATTTTGTAATTTTTCGTTTACCGATAAAGGATTCTTACTTTTGGTCAAGTCCCTTCCTCGAAAGTGAAATGTGCAGAACTTGGCAGCAAACCAGACATCGGAGAGATGTTTTTCAATTTTTTTCTGGGGGCTTTATCGGGTTTATTGGGGAAGAGTATTTCACTGGTCGTTGGGTTGAAAACATTTAAGTGGGTTTCTCTCCTATAAATGGAAAATTGATTCAAGTCACATTTTTTTAATACGACAGCAAAAATTCTCTCGGGGGATTCATGGTGTTTTGGCCGAGTCCTTGCGAAAATTCGACAAATCTCATGAGTTTAAGTGATATATGAGAAGCCATGTCTTGGCTATACAGACAGGAACCCTAAAACCCTCGAAAATCGCATCCGATTGCTACCTCTGCGAAGGGTAAGTACTCGCCGGAAGTTTTGAATAAGCTCCGGATGCGTGTTAGGCCCATAGGACTGACTACAAAATCGTGTAAACACGAGGACTTCCTTGAAAACCACGGCGGTATATGCGCTATCTAGAGTCCCTGGAAATGACCAAAGATTCGCACAGCGCTGTGAATGCTAATAGAAATCGGAATATCCCCCGGGAACGAGTTTCTTTACATGGGGGATCTGTTGATTTACTGCCGACCTGCAGAACACGTTGACCGGGTGTACATTAAGTGCAGCTCTCTCTCTGCTCGAACTACAAATGGCAGGATAACAATGAGCACCCTGTGGAGCCCCACTCGGTGCAGGCCTCCGCTTTCCTCGGCAAAAGTGGCACGCAGGAGGGGGGATTAATATTTTCCTCTTTTTCCCAAATTATTATGTGGAAGTTGTGTTGAATTTTCCTCGAGTAATTATTTCTTCCGAAGAATGGGAACAGTTTTCTATGTTTCTTTAAGAGTTTGAATATATGGTAGAATTGGTTTTGTTTTTAAAGCACTTTTAGTTACATATACTAAAGTGACCTTAGCTTAGTTTTTAAGAGTGTTGGTACCAGATTTCAGAAGTAAAACGAATATCCGAGTAAAAATATATATGTAGGCTTGAAAGGAGCCTGCATTACGCTCCAAAAAATAAAAATTAATAGTTGGAATGTTTCAGAGCAATGAATATAAACTCTTTCAATCTATCTATCTATTTACACGGCACTTAGAATTTGTGTCAATCAAAATATGTAATTTCATTAGAATCGTTTTAGATACATACATACATAAATAATTGTATGAAACAATATGCTATTAAACCTTAGTAGATAATCATTCGTATTATTGTAAAACATTTCCTTCATAATGGAAATATATTGTCTTTTTTGTCCAGAGCTTAGCAATTCTACAAAGGATGCGCAAACATCCTGTCTGCAACAGCAGACAATTTTTTGAGATCCTTTTTCCTCTTAGGCGATTTATTATAATAGCTTTCCTTAATCATGGTTCAAATTTTTATGCTCGACTCAAAGCGGACAGACGATATTGTGAGATAAAAAACTGAAATGAAGATTTCGCCAAATTAACAAGTTTGAAGATCACAAAAAATACTCTTCTCGGCGGAAGGTTCATTTGCATTAAATCAGCTGGCCAATTTCCTCCAGGTATGTAATTCATTTTAACGAGGCTCCTTGACCATGCACACCGGAAAATTTCTGCAACGTCTGCTTTCAATTACTAAAAAGGGACAAGAAGGAGCCATAAAAAGTCCAAAACTGGTTTTCCGTACAGCGAGCGACACGTCTGCGAACCTTATTCGTAATATATGTCAAAGAATCAAGTCCCATTCCTTGAATTCCACTTTACATTCAGCTCCGCAACTGTTTTCTTCTTCAATTTATGCGGGAAGACTTGAAACGTAATGGAAAAATTCTTGGAAAATTTTTAAAAGTTTCCCTTCAACTTGCACGAGGAAGCAGAGCATTTCTCAATTCTCATATGTGTGACGGGCCGTTTCGCCTCGCATGTGTGGCGGCGCGATGCGATCCCGGAAGCATTGTGCACTTCGATGGCCCCTTTTGGAGCACCCGGGGCTCCATCGGCGCACAGCTGAGGCGGAATTGAAGACTCCCCCAGTTGAGGGACCATCCACTTCAATTACGCCGAGGTGAAAATCTCCTGATGCTCCTCCCACACTTTTTCCGCTGATTGATTTTATGAACTCGTTCAAGGACCACTTTAAGTCGCGGTGGTTTCGCGCTCTTTTCCATGTTCGTCCTTAATAATTCACACCTTTCGGGAACTTTTCTGAGCACGGTGAGCTCAATTTGTCTGAGGACAGGTAATTTTTATTTTCGTCTAAAACCAGCTAGGTAGAAACATGCAAGTTTCAAAGGAATTTGTTTAAAATGCAGTTTCTTTTTAGTGAATTTTAAAAACCCTTAATTTTACAAATGTCTTCATTCTACAAATATAAATCACTTTCTCGCTTCAAGCTTCTTAAATAAATGTGTAATCACCAAAATTATTACTTTAATTTTCGAAATGTTACTCCCATCTATTTTCACCATAGTTACAACAACATATTTAGCTATTAGGTTTTTTCCCTATCTACTTCATAATCATTTTTCACTATGCAAATGTTAAATCTTTTCCCTGAATTCCTGGAAATATAATGATAATATAATCACTGTAGCTCTGTTCATATTTTATTAAAAACTCAGGTTCTAAAGAGAAACTTTTTTTCTGGTCAATGAATCTTATACCAAAAAAATTTATCACGTCGCATTGAGTGAAATGAAGTTGAAAAATACTACGTAATATGACTTATTATTCTGTTGAACAATATTTTTGATGTGCTATACCTAGTAAATCAGAGCCCATAAACCGTGTTTGAATTAATATATTACTCTGTTTTTCTTCAGTGTATTAAAACTAAAGCAAAGAATTTGCGAAGGACGTGGTCATGGTCGAAATCTAAATAAAAGATAGAAAAGCAAACTTGAAACTTTAAAACATACATGCAAATAACGTCCTTCGTCGACGGAAAACCCCATTTCAAGGTTCGAAATAAGTTGACGGCAAATATCCAAAAGTAAATGACGTTGAATGTAAGCAAAACAATTCTGCCTTGCGTCCCTCCAGCTCTCACCCGAGAAAAGAATCGTTTTAACCACACAATCGGGACAAAAACAGCAGAGGCAATCCAGAAGTTATGCATGACAGGGTCCCCAGGGCGGGTGGGTCACAAAAGAAATCCAAATTGGATTTAATTCTAACCTTCTGCCGAAAGGAGGACTCTTTTAACACTTTGCAGTCAAAGGTCCTTCAATTTCCTTAAGTGTTGTAAATGTAACCACACTGGAGAAATGTCAGGAGCTGGACCAGGGACTGAATGCGGGGGTGTGAATGATGCCAGCCAAGAGCCGGGAGGACGACCTCAGCACAAAACCCGAGTCCCCGGCGAGCGGCGATAATTAAGTGACATTCTCAACAGCGCCTTCCACAGAGTCCTCCTTGCATTAAAAGGAAACCGAAAATTACCACAGGACTGCAGTGTGCACTGACATGTAAGAATTGGGGGGCTCCCGCGCTCACGGGAGGTGCAAAGTAGCAAAAACGTGGAGCAATTACCACCAGAACTTCCATGTTTATGGGACATTGACAGGATATCCGAAAGGAGAGGTCCAGAAAAACTCCTCTGTTTTCTTTCGCCGATTTCCTGCATCTCCCGACTCGATCGGCTCATGGGGACTGCAACCGCGACTGCTGCATCCGAGGAGCATCCTTGGAGCATCCTTGGAGCAGGTGAGAGTTCTGCGGCATATGAGGGTTGAAAACTAAAGGAAAATTCCTCATTGCACGGAATATAATAAAACAAAGTAGTTGGGATGGAACTTCATATATGAACTATGCATGGTTTTAAAAGGAAAATCTTATATACACCTGACTACAAAAATATAACATTGTACAAAATCAATCAATTTCAAAACACCACAACCCCAATTTTCAATTTTGATAATTGGATGTTGAATTTCAAATCAGACAACTTCACAATAAGCTTACCGAAAGACTTGGAGTTTATTTGAAATACTCTAGAAGCAAGTTTCCGAAAATATATTTTATGCACGTATGTACATATACTTAATAATGCGCCTTTTATTGAAAACATATTTATAAAATTATGTATCACATAAATTACGAATTTTCTTGGAACAAATCAATTTAAAATACATTTGCAAGCAGTTACGGTTACTCCTCAACAAATCGGATGTTAAAGAACTAATTCTTTGAAATTTCAATAAAATTTTAAGAGGCCATACATATTGATAATTCAAAATCAGAAAGAGGTTTGATTCCGTAAACTTTTCATTGTATTTTTTACAAAATTTCACATAAAAGTCAATTAAAACGGTTAAAAGCTCTTCGCAAATAGAAATAAAAAACATATTAGAATTGAATTCTTTGTTTTCAAAAATTATCAAATTGATGGTTTTGTAATTTTAAAACTCTACCAAAAACTATAATATTATTTTTAAATCAGCCATCGCATTTTGAAAAGACATTTTGGTGCCGGTTTCAACATTTTACCTTTTGTGAGTTTTGCTTATGGTCCCATAATAAACTTTCACTTTTGAAAAAACAGTGTTTATACTTTAAATGTTGATTAAAACAAAATTATTTAGGCGGCTTAGTTTTAATTATAGTTTATTTCCTGGTCGGATGATAACAAGTGTCCAAAAATTGGGACTTATGTCGTATAACAACTTTTAATTCATTTTTAAATAAATTAAAAGTGAATTTATAAATATATTACTATTACTAATTAACTAGCTACTAATGTAGATACTCTTTAAAATAAATGTTAATTTTTAGTCGTGACAATTTTTAAAAATAAAATTAGAATTTAATATAGCAGAGGGATATTTTTCGAAAAATAGGGAATCTTTTCTCTTTTGACTTAGCACAAGTACTTTCATCCCTGCTTCGTGGGTGTTTGGGCGCATGCCGGCCCGAGCCGACAGGGGAGTTCCTCTGTCGAGCTCCAGTGATCGGGACTCTTCCCCTTTTGGGGCTGCAGGGGGCCCGCTCTCACAGGAAGGACTGGTGTCGTGCGCACCTTGACTTCCAGTGAGGACTCGGTTCGCGGGATCCCGCCGTGTGCCCCAGTGCCGATGACACCTCTCCTCCCACCGGCTGGATGCCATCCAGGGAATCTTCCTCTTGTTGCAGCCCCATCCCTTGTTTTTTTGGCAGAGTCCTCTCCTATTGTCGGGCTCCTTTTATTATTGTCGCTGCTTTTCGACTTATTTTCAGTCATAAACAGTTTTCCATGCGGTGCGGTTCGCTGGGATCTAAGGTTTAGTTAGATGCTTCCGACTTCGGTTCTTCCAGGTCTTCAGAACTCGAATCCGTTGCGTGACGGTTCGATTTGAATTCAAATTTTTTGTGGTGTACTAAAGGATTAGCCCCTAGTGGGTCCCAGAAATTTGTGGCTCGAGTGCAAAAGTGGTGCTTGAAAAGTGCTCTAAGAGTTCTGTGCGTCCCGCAGGAGTGGCGGGCATCGGCCGGACATCGCCCTCCCGTTGGATTACACGTGCCACCTAAAGGGACTCACCAGCCGCCCCACATGAGGTTAGCTATTAGCTTCTAATTTTATATCCATGTCCGAATTTCTAAATCTCTGCCACTAATTTGTTACCGTTGTCGCTGCAATTTCGAGCCAACCTCTGCAACATTATCACCAAAATTAAATCGAATGGCCGGGAATCTGACCCGGTGCCACTTTGCGCCATGCACGCCTTCATCCCTGTTATCCCGGTCGATGCAGAATCTGGTTCTGGTTCAGCATCTGTTGCAAGTGCCTTGGCTCGGTGGCTCCTCGGTGCGGTCAAGGCGCGCAGTAAAAGACCCCTTTGAGAGTCCCGAATATTTTCTTCTAGAGAAAACTTTTTCACTAATGAGATAATAAAGGAAAAATGTGATTCGCTCCCGGAATACTAATGCCCCCCCCCCCCCCCCCCCCCGGAAGGAACGCCTCTCCGGGAGCAGGCCGGGCACGGACACCCGCTCCTCGGAAACAATTCCAGAACAATTTCGATTATATTTACGTGCGCCTTTATAGTTCCTTCGGCTGGCGATTCCCGTAATAAATTCCTGGCCACATTTGTACTTCGGGGAATCGTTAAAATTTTTAGCAGAGCACAGGGCAAATTGGTCGAGGTGAGACTTACCGCTCCCAGAATGGGTCCCGTCTTGGTTTCGGAACTCCACTGGGACTCATATGAAATGCTCCTGACGTTCCAGTCTAATTGGGATTAACTGCCTGGTTAACCACATCGGAGATTTGAATTCGCAAAAGGATACCCCGACCTGTTTTCTTGCCTTCGCTTCATATTTCACCTTTGAAGATTTCCGCTTTTAGAATTAATGGAAATATTTTGAAGCTTAGTTGCAAGAAAAGTTTTCTAAAAGATATGCCTAGAGGTTTTTATGGTAATATTTTATTTGTTGATGGTAAAATTTCAACACCATCTCTATCCAATTCTAACTTGTAGTGGTAACAAACTATATTATTATCTAGATGGAAGTGAAAAGTTAAAAGAGATTTTTTGCATCTGAAAACTACTGCGGATATTCAAAGTACCCCATCCAGAACCGGATTTACTACCATTGGAAAAAAAATTTCTTCAAATTGAAGAAAATTTCCTGACATATATTTACTTATTTCCATAGTTGAAGAACAAATTTTCATTATTAAAAATTATTATTTAATCGAAAAAAAATTTTTCAATGAATAATAAGAATAATAAATAATAAAACACTTCTCTAAAATCATTTATCGAAGCAAATTATACTCTGTGCTAATCCGAGCAAATATTGTTATCAAATATTATTACAGTTTTTGCACTAAAAAATAAAAATACAGAACAAAGTGATAATTTCTTTTTTAAGACATGCAATCCTATTGTATGTGGTTTTAGTTCGTTTATATTCAATCTTAATAAAATTAATTTTGAATCTGTTTTTCCAAAATCAAAATATTAAGTGACAGTTGTTATATTGAGACTCTGCTCTTTGATCTTTATTTATTATGATCAAAGAAAAGTATTAAAGCAAGGAACCTTCCAAAATCGTTAGACAAATAAATATTTTCTCCAATAATTGTCTTATTGCACACAGCATTGGCGTAATTTTTGTACGATCTTTAAGATTTTTTTATGTTAGGTGCAGTTTTAAATATTTTTTTCAATGTGTAAGTAGTTTTGAAGCAGAACATTATGACATTTTTTGATCACTGCATGCAAATTAAAATATAGTAGTTTTCAAACTTGAAACAATTTGTAAAAGTGACTAGGTGTAGTCCTCTTTAAATTTAAAAATTGTAACCCTATACCCATTCAAAATTTAAATCACCTATTGACATAACTATTAATTAGTGTAAGTCATTTTCTCTTTTAGTTTGTAGCTAAGGAAAAAACGTTTACATATGTTTAACATTAAAAACATTTCAATCATGTCCGAAGTACTTTAAAATTACTTCGTCAAAAATTAATTTCATAGACCGCAGTTGCACACATATCAACAGAGTAAATTATATTTAAAAAATTTTCTTAATTTATTGTTCATATTAATGGTAAAATAATTTGGAGTTAGGGTTCTTTATCAACAATTTAACTAAATCCGATCAGGAATTAAAATATTACATTTTTAGTGCGATAATTAATTGCTATAAAAGCAAACAATTATTGGATGCAACCTCATATCTACATGCGAAACAGAAAACAATCGATATGTGCGTATACATCCCATTGAAAGGTACCTGAAATATTTAATACTACACAAAATAAAACTGATAATTGTTGAATATATCACTCATATCATAATATTATTTAAAAGTAGGGATTAAAATTAGTTAATTCTCTCAATATAACTCTTTATGTAATTTTATATGAGAATCTCTTTGAAATTGTAAAAGTGATTTTATAGGATTGCGGTCAAACGCAACATTCATGCAACTTTTCATTTTTCAACTAGGGCAAATGTGGGTTTTCAGTTCGATTGATTTTTAGTCATTACATTGAATGCTGTTGCATTTATGAAACAGTTCTGGATATATTTAAAATATTTGAAATTGAATTTACAAGAAATAAAATACATTTGCCCTCTGGCGTGAAACTGATAATATTGAAAGCACTTTATTTTAATCGAGGAGAATGCAAGAGTTATTTTATAAGCATAAATGTTTTAATTTTGTATAAATATTCGCATAGATAGCATAGATATTGCTTTAAAAATTTTTTTTTTTTTTGTAATGTTCTGAAAAATTGCGATTTTTATATTTAAACAGTTATTGACTGTAATGATATATTTATTTGTAAATGCATCTCTCTGATCAAGATTATATTTCGTGTTAGGTAATAACGAGATCTAATAGAAATTAATCTACATATAAATAGCTTTTTGCCTTTTTGAATGCTTAAATTATATTTACATGATTTTATTACCTTCTCAAATACCTGAAGATTCATTAATTCAAGTAGCTGAAGGGTTAAATGCTACTTGAGTCTTGAGTATCCAAATATTCCCATATTCAAACACCTCTCCTTATAGAAACACTCCAGTTGCCTTTTGTTTTATACCCGCTTACTTGAATTGTAATTTGAATCGAAATATTCACTACTTAGTTACATCACCCACGTTAAACCATCCTTAGACCGTTTTGCATTACCAACTGATGTAGGACAATAAGACGTTTTCTGTGACAAGAATAAATCGCGTCAGTTATAATGATGGCTAGGAATTTAATGATTGATTTTTCAATCGACTTCCTCTTAGCCATTCTTCCTACGTCGGTATTTAATAAGAGCAGCTTCTTCGCCATCTTTACCACGCAATTTTTTTAGCTTAAATGAGGACAATTTTATGTCGAAAAATCTTCCAAATTTCCATGGCTCATTTATGTATTATACCTTTTCTGAGCAAAATGATTCTATTTTCATTTTTCACTTGTCCTCCATTTGGTATACTTCAATACTTTAAACGTTTAAGATTGATCGAAATTTGAAGAGTTTTTTTGTTTCAATTTTTAAAGAAATGATGCAAAATATACCGAAATATCTTGCAGTGACTTCCTGCACTAATAAACTCGAAATACAATGAAAGTTCAAGAAAGTTGTACATACATTACAAAACGAAATGTCCACCCAAAGGGTCATAGAAGAGCATATTTTAAAAACGCTGTCTTACAACAAAATTCGAAAGGATCCAGACACATAGAGCAACCCATTTATGGTCCAGAGTGATGTAGAAAAAAGAGAAGAAATACAGAAGAAAACAAACCGAAGAAATTTCCCTGAACCGATTCCAACAATTTTCCGTGTCTAACACGAATAACTTAAGTCCGAGATAGAGGAGAGTTCCTCCGGGCAAAGGATCTTGTGGTGCACATCAGCCAGTCGCTGTATGTTTAACTTTGGACATTGCTCGCAATAATTCAGATACTTCAGCAGTCGAGTTCATGCTGTTCAAAATACACACCCCTAGAATCAGACAGTTTCCGCAGACGGAGGGGTCCAACTTCGAATGGCTACAGGCAGCTTGAATGGAATATTCTAAATGTTTTACATATTTCCCGACATATCAACTTTGTTATAATTGAAAAGTTTGTACAAAAGGCTCGACTCGGCTGATACTCGTTCAACGAACCTCTAAACTCTGGATTTGTGTCTCCGCACGCTTTGTCGAAGTTCCGCCACCCCCGCGTTGTCGATAGGCGGCGCCGCCTGCTGCTGTACACTTCCTCATCACACCCCCGTAGTGGCAGAGGGTGTCTACCGAAAATATTTTAATATCGAAATGAAATGAAATTGCTCTGCGGTCGTTATGATGTTCTAAGGTGGTGTAGGGGTGGGAACGAAGAAAGGTAGGTGCGCTTTGGCCAGCATCCAGCAAATTATTCCATTTTAAGCGTTTGAATTGTTTCGAAGAAGAGGAATTTGCTTATCTTACACAATTTGCAATTAAATCATCACGTCACTGAGTACACAGGACTCTAAAAGGGGTTGGTACTGTTGACGGAAACTGTGGTTCAACCAGAACGAAAACAATTTTTGAAACATCAATTCAGTGCAAATCTTCAGCTCGATGATATTATTAAAAACCCACTTACTGCCACTATAAAAGGACATTTTTGTGATCATAATCCCCTTGGCAAGTAACCTAAACTGAACCATTTCTGATTGGTTTTTCCGAAATGATTTTCTGCACATGGAAAAGCCCTCCACATTTATGGTTATAGTTTTCGTTGGAGTCACTTAAATCGACTTGGCACTTGGCAGTCAGCAAGCCTTATTTTGTGTCACGCGGCGGAAAGAGCCAATTTTTGTTCGTTAGCATTTCTCTAGGAAATACCAACCTATTACATTTTATAGTATATTTGGTTTCTTCTACATGACTTTGATTTTCATTTGCAATTCAAGATTCAAAATAGTTGAATGTAATCTAAAATGTCTTCTCTGACACTTCTATATGGATTTCTTCGTCAATTAGATTTGTTATTACTCATATTTTACAGTATGTACATACATAATATAGCCTTTTTCAATTCTTAATTTTAAAAAAATTTAGTGAGTTTGCAGTCTCCTTGCAAATTTTGATCTAACATTGTAGAAATCTTCAAAAATTACATTATATATCCTAAGAATATTTCCGGAAGCTTCATAAGAACTACAGTATCTTCAGGCACAAAGTCTTCGAATATTATACATGCAAATGATACATGAACTTTAACTTTTATCAAAAATGAAGAGACTTTACATAATCTTTGCTTTTACGAAGCGTCAAACCATCATATAATTGCTGTTTCATAATACAATAAAATATAATATTTACAAAATGTCCACAGATCAAAAAAATTTGTGGAAACGTTGAGATGCACTTTTTGTTCAAAGTAATATAATGATGAGTACAAAAAAATTACTGATATAGCGGATTAACTTTTTCAAACACAAATATATATTTATGACTATATTTGAAAACCCTTTAGACGAATCTTCTTTCATTTTCTAAGAATATTAGCGCGCTTCTCGAATTTGTTTGCTTTGAAAAGGCTTTGAATTCATTAAGGCTACCTTTTCAAATACACCTCTGAAAAGTTCCAAGTTATTTACCTGCAGTGATTCAAAGTCGAAAGTGTTTCTAGGTATAATTAGCGAGGGAGATGGAATAAAGTTGAAGTTAATTTAAAATGCTTTCCAAAATGAGAGCTTTTCAAACGGTTGAAGGTATTAACGCGCAGTGGCTTAACAAAATTGAGCAATTAATGCTTTAAATGCAAAAACTTTTTGGCATTTAATGCATTTCAATTACAAGAAAATGCAATTGCTTTAATTAAACAGTGCATTTAAGGTAGAATTTTAATTAGGAAGATATTGTAGAATTATTAAGTAAAAATTTGGGAAACTAAAATACATTCAAAATTTTAAAGTTTCTTTCCTTTTTGGGAATATTCTTAAAAGAAAACTAAAAGCACACCCTTTCTTTATGCATTTCATTTCCGATCATTTGATGAACATTTCATGTGGGGTTTCAATAAAAGGCCCAATAAATAGAATAAGATTCACATATCAAGTCCGAATTGTGTCAGCTCAGTGCCATTTTTGGGTTATTCGCACCAGTTAGTGTCCTTTCCGACAGTGATATAAATAATGTGGGTTTGGTATATAAAACCAAACGGATTTCATTATCTTTAAAAGAAAGTTCGATATTTTAGGTACTTTTAACGAAAAGTATACAAATCAGTTCTTTTACGACATAACACATTAAATTTGGTTTATTATTTTGAAGAATAATTATTGAATATACATATCTATATGTTAAATTAGAATGTGTTATCTAAAGATTAACAATTTTTATATTTCATATTCTAAAAAGGAGGAAAAATATATACAGAATATACAACTCAGAAGAAAAAGTTAAAATGTAAGAACTTATACAAATTTACCAAATGTTCCAATATTTTAATGGTTTATGTTTTCACAATTTCTATTATTTTTGTTATAGAAATGAAATATATCTCTAATAATCATTGAATCACTGGGTATGCGACAAAAAATAAGCGGTTGTCAAATAACAATAACTTTTACATTGCAGTATAAAAAGTGCGCCAAAAAAAGTGACGATAACGATTCTGTAGGGATTTGATATGATTAGCATAATAACTAAACTACGACTATATTTTTCTTTAAAAACACTTTCATTTACAATATTTTCTTTTCACATTATATGTGCAACTATTATGCGTATAAATATTCAGTTCTCTTTAATTTACCTACATTCAAAAAGGATTTTCATTCAGTATTCTCTTCAAGAACACTTAAAACACTTTTACCATGTTATCACTCTTAAATATTTCATGAAGAAAACTTAAACGAGAGTCATAAGTGAGTTGTACCTTAATAGGTCTTTACGTAAGAACTCGATACATAAATAAATTAAATGGGACGAATTAAAGTCAGCCCCGTCACGTCTCAGCTTTAACGAGATATTTAACTCCCTTTCCAATGTGCTAATGGTTGTGATTTGGGATACAATTGGCACGAGAGGAGGTTTGATCCATGACATGACATATCTGGGACACGGGAGTCATCAAAGGAGCATCAATTTTCGCAAATCGTTTATAAGAAATAGAGTTTTTCGGAGAACTGCTCCATTTCAGTGGCAGATAATACGAATTTGAAGAATTCGCGAAAATAAGTCGGATTTTCCTTTATTTATCCTTTATATGAATTTGGAATGGAATGAAAGTAAAAAACAAGACAAAAAGAAGTGAGGTATGCAGAAATTTCTTTTTAAAAAAATTTCTCTTGGTAACGAAAACTTACTCCCGAGTACATTTTGCAAGTCGTGCAGTATTTCTACCATTCCCGAATGGTAACATAGTTACCTTTTGTTCTAATTTTCTGGAGCAGAAGTTCTTCATTTGGCTTTTGTTAAAAAAGGGACGTTTACCAAAAACCCAAACCCTTACCCAGGCGGCCGGGAGGCCGTCAAGAAGATACGTAATGAAACCACAAAGAAGAAATTATGCGCTACTTGCGCTCTGCAAACACATGGAGAGCTCTTCATTTTTTTCGCAAAAATTTCGAAAGTTTTCGAAAAGTTTTCCATAAATAAATCTTTTGGAGGTTTCGGATGCCGAGTGCAATAGTTCAGAGAGTCCATCCCCAGCCCTCCTCCCTTCTGGTCAAGTTCACTTGTGAAGGATGTGCATAATAAAACTTTGCGGAATGGAAGCGACTCAGTTTGGAAATTTGAAAAAGTTTTTAATAGCGTATATAAGGGAAATAAGTAAGCTGTGTGCATCTTGCCTGCAGGAAACAGCAATTCTGTTGCAATCCGGGATAACATACATTTTCGGGTTAAAAACTTACGTCGTGTGTTGCAGGCCGCTGCTGGCGTCTAATAAGGAGGAAGGGCGCTTTATTAAGGGATTTTGTGATTAAATGTAGTTCTCCGCCTGGATTTTTTTTCAGGGGCTTTGCACTACGGCGCGGGGTGGGCTCCTTTGCGCGGGGCTTTGCCTACGTAAATTGAAACAGAAGCCCCGGGTGGCTCTATTAAGCCATTCGACGGCTTTCGGGAAAAACCAATTAAACTTAGGCAAACTGTCCTCTTTCTGGCACGGTTCAGAGTCCTTTTGATGCTCTCTCTCTGTCCCAGTTGAAGTTTTTCAATAAAAATCACATGCCTGGGGGTTTGTAAACATGATACCGCGGTGGGCGCTATCACGCGACACGTGACAGTAAATATTTATTTCTACGATGCACTTCCCCTCGAGCGGGCAATAAACAATTCGAAAAGCGCGGCATTGTGCATGACTTTGTAAAATCAGAAACGTTCAATTTCGCTGCGATACACTAAAGGGACAATTTGAATTGCCCCCGAGGGTGGCGGAGAGTGAATGACTTCTCGAAAAGGGGGTGCCTCTCAGGAATATATTTAAATAATTTTTTCTCAAAATCAAATTATTATCGAGAAAATTGAAATTTATTTTGTTTGCCCGGAATTAAGACTACATAGCGTCAAAAACTCAATCCAAAAATTTTTCTAATTCAAAATTTAAATTTTTAATGGGAAAACATCATGACAATTTGATGCACTTTTCTCAAGTTTTAAATTCTTCGCACATAATTATAAGTGATGTCGTTTACAATTCAATCCAATCCAAAATTTGTTACCTAACTTTAACCAGATAGAAAAATGACAAGAACACAATTAATGTTCTGGAGTTCCTTAGAAACGTTTAGCGGTAAGTGGTATTCTACCGAGAATTGAAGTAAGATACTACCAAAAGAAGTGTGGGTGGATATCTCCACTTGCTTTTCCCTCCAAGTTGCACAAGCGAGTAAAACTCGAAATTAACTGGTCCATTAACCTGTGTCAAGTGTGCTCCGTACAAAGACGATTTTCTTATTCTCGTCCTGACGTCTCCTGACAGTTGTTTTGAAAAGTTCCTTCAGAAAAGTTTGCTTCTTGAGGTTAGTTGAAATGGGGTGAATGGGACAGGGAAAGGTTTCTGGGAAGGGCGACTTGGGCTGCTATTTGAAGGTCCCTGAATGCAAAGCACTCCCACTTCTTAATCTTGTGTTTATTTCGCAACACTTGTCACCGCTCCCGAGGAGGCGTAAGTGTTTAAGTGGAGTAGGGGGCGTACTTGGCAACTCCCCATAAATCAGTCGTGTGCTCGCGACAGATACAAATATAATTCGTAACATTCTGCGATTTATCGACTCTGATTTTGTTGATTTCCCTGCGGGAGTTTGAATATGAGGCATTTTATTTTTTATTATTCTTTTTTTGACAAAACAGTCGATTCGATTTGAAGGCGCTGAATGATCTCCCCGGGATCGAAATCGCGCCTTACCGGAAAAAAGCATAACAAGTGCGGAAACGTATGAAGAATGCATGAGCAGCTCTTACCCATCGTCTGTTGACGCTTCCACCTTGATTTCGACTTTGTTCCCAAGTAGACACAGCACTTGGCGAGTCGTTATTGTTGCTCGAGAAGTCGTCCTCAATGGAAGATTGGATTGGGTGATTGATTCTAACGAACCGAGCGCCTCGACGCTCGCTGTTTGCTCACCCCCGCCTTCCGTCGGGGTGGGAATGACTTCTTTAATAGCATTAAGCCCTACGGGGGAAATCCCCTGGTTAGACGTGCAATTTATAAGAAAAAAATCAAAGCCGACTATATGCACACAAAAACGAAGAACTAGAAGTTGTTTTCTTTCCGTTTTTGCACCTTTTGTCAACTGAGGACTCTTCACCGAGAGAAGGTACACAATTGAATGGGGGATTCAGATATTAATGGGCTTTCTGGTTTCAAATACTGATGAGATACTTATTGGATCTGAATGCACTTCTGACCGTATAATGGGATAAGCCTACAAATCAAAAAACCACCAAACTACGAGGGAACTCACAGCTACCAAGCACCTCAATTAAATTAATGGGTGTGGTGTTGGAGCTTTGACATAATCGTGTAGTTTTGTTCAGCTTAATTGATACAGGGTTATATTGCATAAATGTGGGAATTCTCGGAAATCAGCGGACTTGAACTCAGACAGGAATCGAATTTACATTTTGATGCTTTAATTGAGCTAGCGGCGATCAGTTGCAGAAGCCTTTGAGTAATTACGTACTGAAATGAAAAATATATTTTGTTAGCCACACTGAGATCAAACTCCATAATTACAATAAAAGTAAAATTCAATATATTCAGCCCTATCCTGAATAATACCCCCTGGAATTTAACTCGCGTTCAAAAAGTCAGCATCGTAAAAATAGTTCCTCGAGTCAACAATATTTTTAGTAACAATTGGAAAGTATACCCTAAAATAAGTACTCTGAAGTATTTTTTAAACATGTATAAAAAAAACAAATTCCTATTATATAGCTCTGATTCACTTACTACTTTTATCCATATTAAATGCCTGTAAATATCCCTGATTTTACATCTTCCTTTCTTCTTCCTGATATCAGCTGCTGAAGCAGAGCTATTCCAAAAATTCGCATACTCAAAACTATACATAAATTTTCACTTTTGAATGAGAAAAAATCAAATTAATTCCTAGCCGCCAAATTGTTCGCATGGCACATCGAAATTTGTTTTTTGCTTTTCTAAAGTGATAGCAATAATTCCCAGGCTCAAAATAGTCGGATGGAAATTCACGATGTTGAAACATTTTTCCAGGGAACAAAAATGTTCCGAGGAAAATAGTTTTCCCATGGAATTCGCGATATGGCTGACTTCAAATATGTACTTGATTAGATCCTAGTAAATTCCTGTCAATACCGCATCACTGAATAGCTAGGTTCTAGCAGAATTTTGAAATTCACAGGTTTTTAAATTAAGGTGAAAATAGGATACACTTTGTTAAAAATTTATATCAAAAGACCCATTAAAATTAACTTAATTGAAACTTACTAACATTCCCCCACGATGAAGGTTTAAAATTTGCATCAAAAATACATCAGGATGTTTATTAATGGAGAGAATTTACTTTTATTCTGGAGAGATGAAAAAATGGATGGATAGAAAAAATGCACTTAAGATCAGTTAATCAGTAGCTAGAACTCTAACAAGTTTTTAACAAATTTTCATCCTTTTCTAAGTTCCCTGTAAAATTTAGAAGAACAACATAAAACATTTTACTAATAGACACGTCTACGAAGCTAGAAAATTTGTTTTTTTATTAATAAAAATAACTACATATTTATCTATTTTCACACATTTATACTTAGTTAACCTCCTTCTGGAGCCATGTTATAAACATTATTGCGATTGCACCTGGTTTGCTTTCGTGCTTCATAAATTCAAATAGGACATGTATCATCATTTCGCTTTAAAATTCTGAGTTTGCACAGTTGAAGTTTGCCTGCAGCGTCATGCTCGTGTTTCTTCATAAAATACATATTTATTAGTCATGAGCCTCCCCATTTCCACAAATCACTCAATTTGTTAAAAGGTAACAGGCGTTCTTGACTTTCTATCTATCGAGATTTCTGCACGTTAGTCCTAAATTTAAATACGAATACACTTACACTTGAAATTCAATGTACAGAACTGAAAATTTTAAAATGACTCTGCTTTATGATGCATGACATATAATAAATTCATTTATACCGCGGTTCATATGGGAACGACAATTTTTCTTTCTTACTCTGTTTTCCTCTACTTTTATTATAAATTTAATTTGATTGCTTTGAATTAAATTTCTGCTCTAAATACATTTTTTCAATTATTTCTAATATAAGCTTCATTTTTACAACCCATAGAAAATAGCACAGTTGAAGGCACAAATTGAGTTTGATGTTTTCTCATAGATTTTGATCAAACTTTTTGGGAATGTCCAAGAAATGTTTAAAAAATTTTTTAGAAAAAGAGTGTGGAAATATCCTTAATTTAAGGTACGTATTATTGCAACGAAACTTTATGGGAATATGAAAAACTGGTGACGACAAAATTTAATTCTGGGAAATTTTAAAGCTACCGACATGTACATATACATATGTACTTTATCTTAAGAAATCCAAGTGACCGACAAATTTTCTTTCTATATTCGTCTCTTTTAGGTCCAAACGAGCACTGCTACTTAGTTTTATCAAAATTCGGAGATCTCAAACTCAATCTATTCCTATTAGTTACTGTCGTGAAATAATGACGTTACTGAAATGGTTAAATGACATTACATTTTTGAAAAGTAAACGATTAAATGAAAATGATGTCAGTAGATTAAATTTCCTTCGTACCTTAAATAGTTCGCTTTTGGGTATTTCGTTCTCCTGAAACTTTTGGCAGAACTATTAACATTAGGGGTTTTATCGAGTGAAAATTTGCTTAAACTGCGTTTACGTCGTCAAAACGCAAATCGTAGTAATAGTGCCCAAGAAGTCTTGGTATTTCGAATTACCTGTAAGCAATATTCCAAATATGCTGCTTTTCCTTTAAGGCTATAAATAAAGCAGAAGGAGTCGTTTAGCCATGGAAATTTCGGAGACCTTCGAATAAAGTGAAATTTTAAAGTACCTCCCACGCCCTAAAAGCAGGGTTTCCAGGACGAGATAAAGAGGACGTCGCGGACGTCTTGTCCTGCTTGTAATTTAATCGCGTTAATGACCTGTTGACATAAATATGCGGCGGTCCATTATTGTTGGAAGGGCTCGGCGCAGCGCGGAAATCCGCTCATCAGGGAGTAATTTAAAACCGAAAAGACTACATTCGGGTAAAGTTATCATTTCCCCTGGAAGGCGCAACGGGCCTCCTTAATGAAGCTAAGTCTGGATAATACTTCGTAATCACGTCAGCCTGCTTGTCAGCAGTGGCAGCCGAAAGACAGACAGATTTTGTAATATCCATCCCAGACTCCAGCGGAGTGGCACTGTTTTTGGAGGCCGCCCGACGGGGCCACCTCGCACAATATAAAATCAGAAAACCCTGGACTGCCGGGATCGTTCCGGGAGCGCGCGGAGCCCCCAAAAGTCGGGCGGTAATAGTTTGCAATTTTCACCGCCCGAAGGTATTCCGTTTTGCGGCTTCCTGTGAAAGCTTTGAGGCGACAAATCAATTCATTGGAAAGTTTCCAACAAAATCGGCCAGAACAATGCGAACCCGGACTGAAGTTGGAACAATTGCCCCATCGGGGGCACCCGGGGCCCGGCGGTTGCGGATGATGGCATTTTCGGTTCTTTATGGAGTGCCGAACTGCACAGACCACTTGCGAAAATCCGATACGTCAATCGGTGATTTCATTATTCCCAGACGGGTCCAGGTGGGCGGCCGGAAGGTGAAAATCTTTATCTTGGCCGAGCAGAAGAGTAAAACTCGCAAACCCAGAAACACACTTCCTCCGCAGCTGCATCATTTTGGGGCCGGGGAGAAACTACCCCAGAAACAACTCTTACCAGCGGGATTTTCAAGGAATCCCTTTTTGTTTCCTGGTGGAAGTCGCTCTGTTCCTGCTTTTTGGTAGCCATTCTGTTTTTTTGTTTCTTGTTTTTTGTTTTTTCAACAAACAAACTATTAGACAATTTTCACTTCAATTTAATTCGGTCTATTTGCCAACTACTTCTTCAGGGCAGCCAGTAGCTCTGTTGCCGCAGGTAAATAGGAATTTCCTTTGGTTTTCAAGGAACACATCGAACGCAGGGCAAACAGATTCAGGAGAATTCGACTGCTTCGTATTAGCGCTTTCGTACGTGTTACAGGACTGTCTAAACAGTGCCAATCCCAGCGCCAGACTCCTTCAGGTTTTCTCAAGAAAGTTTCAGTCTATTTATACCATTTAATTTAAAGGACGTGGCACTGAACTCCAGACAGTGTCTTATTGGAACTTTTTGATGATTCAATTCGGTATTTGGTACAAAAGTAGACTGTAATCTCGCAATTGTGAAATATTTTGTTACTATGCTATAAATTAATGTCCTTTACATAAAACTTGTATAACGATACAGAAGCATATGAAGAGGTTTTATGAACTTTGATGTAATAAATATGTGTACATACATATGCAAAAATTTCACTGGATTTCTATTTATATCTATAAAATCTTCTTACAATTTCCTGCAATTTAATGATGATTTAGTGATCGAAATATCAATTTGTAATTGTAATATTTTAAAATAGTACCTAACATAAATTTGAAATACTTTGATCCTCTTCTACAAAAACGCCCGTAACTAGAAAACTACTGCTTGCATTGATTAGAATTTCGGACTGGATAGTCTCAAAATGTTGCTCTTTCAGAAAATGCAAAAGTGACATCTATGTATAGTATATGTATACAATTTTTTTTCTAAATATTTATAGACTTTTGAAAATAAGCATGTTATCACAAAAATGTAAATCGGAAATAAATAAGTTTACAATCGCTTCAAATAATCTACACGGAAAATACTCATTTTGAAAGTCGTTCTCAATTTTATTTTACTTTCCATTCCTTAGATGCAACAGGGCCCCAGGACCCTTTATCCAAGTTCATTTTCCTCAGGGAAAAACAATCGAGCAGAATTAAATGCCCGTAAATCAGAAAATATTTTCAATTTACCCGTTACTTGGAGTGACATCCTCTTGCGACTTTTAAGATTTGAAATAATCTCCAATTTCATCGTGAGACGCTTTTCCTGGAAGATAGAAAGATTTCTTCACCTTCCGCGCCTGAAGTATCTTCGCATCTGTCGAAAGCTGAACTCGCACCAGTCGGATGCCAGAAGGCGAAATGAGCCGAAAAGGGCGCACACGGAGATATCCTGGAAAATAGGAGGAAATTTTTCCGCCCACCGAAAAGCGTTTTTCTATGGGGATGAGATGTTATAGCATATTTTCTGGTGGGTGCTAATTTTTTCGACAAATGCCTGCATAAGTCTTCAGTCACGCGATTTCAAAAGCAAACCCAAAACCATTTGAGTGGAAGATATTTCAGCAAATCTCATTAAAATTGACCTAGATCAGCGGGGGGGAGCTGGTGTGGCTGGATGGGGCTGGGATTTATCTACTTTTTGTCCAGGGATGTTTTTGCAGCCCCCGCCTTCCCTGCGGTTATTTAACTGCCGGCCGGTTGCTCTCCCGGGGAATCATTAATTTCTTGCAATACATTTAGCAGGCGAACGAACAAATTCCCAGGCCCCTAGACAGAGTAAAACTTTAAAGTTATCCCGAGGGCGCGGGTGTGACAGGGAACTTCATCAGCTTTTGTTATAAAGGGGCGGTTTCCGGCAGGACCCCCAAATCGACTGATGGCCCATTAATGATTCAGAATGCATCCAAACTGATAGCGTCGTGTGATGATTTAGTTTTCTCACGTTCACGCCCAACTTGGAATTTCTTTAAAGTTTTTGAGTCCTCCCGGCAAAGATTAACTTTTGCCCCCCACCCCTCCCTGTACAACAAAAACAAAAGCGGGCAAAACTGCTGCCTCCACTCTCTTCGAAAGTTCCCGGGCCGCTCCTGACGCCGCCGGGACTCGGCCGGGGGCTCCTTCGGGAACTGTTGGTGCTGTTGCAGCATCGGGATCCAGGATCCAGCATCCCACTTGCAAAGTTCAGAGGCAGCGGATTTTGAGGTGTGTTCCCGAGCTGAGTGAATTTTATTATGCACTTGTATGCGTCCTCACGTCCGGTTCGCTCTGGGTCAAGAGTACCAAAGCAGCTTCCAAGAAGGGCGGGAGTGAGCGGGGGTGATCTATGGTGTCATGCAATAAAATATCCTTTTCAGCGATAAAGCTGAGGGCTTTTGTAGTGCAGCGTAACACATGAATTTAAATTTCGCGCTGCAGCGATTGCCACATAACGAAATTTAAAGTTATGACCCCAACTTCATTCCCCCCTTAAATTTATTACATCCCTAGCCGTTATTTCTTATTTGCATCCTCCAGATTTACTGACGATCCATCTTCGAAATTGGCTTTTTCCCTACGTGCTCCTCGCGGAGTTGCAGCTCCTAATGAATGCAAGCTGCGCTCCTTGGCCGTGTCACCTGCGTTATTTGGTGAACTACGAAACCACAGCCTCAGATAATTTTACAGACTTATAAATTTTTCACCGTCATCATATAAATTATGGCGACTATCTAAAACTCCTGTTGCCCCATAATCAGCACATTCTTATTGCGGGATGCCGAGATGCATCCTCATGAACTCAACCATAAACTCTTTTAGATTGCCTCATAATTTTTGGAATTTCCAAAGAAGCTTTTTCAATTCTATTTGCAAAATAGCTTTTTTCTTTGCAGGAGCGGACGCGCACGGTTTGCTATTAATTAGTTTTTAAATTATAAAAGTCTGGATACTGAGATAATAGTTTTTCCATCTTCTCGAAACTTCGTTCATGCTTTTAAAACAAAAAAATAGAAAATAAAATTTTGTGAACGAGCAAAAGAGTCCCATGAGAGTTTGTACGTAAGTAAACTCATCATCCTTTCTAACACTAGCCAATTGGGTTAAAAAGGGACTTCAAAAAATCTGAAAATTGAATTTTAGAAGGAATTCAATCTGAAATAAGGCGGAGATTTTATTATTCGCCCCTGAAAATAGACAGAAAACATATTACATCGAGACAGTTAAGACAGAATTCAAACTGAAATGAAGCAGAAATATTTTTTCAGGCGGAAAAGAAAATGAAGCAAATCTAAAATTTGATGAATACCAGCAAGATACTAAAAGCAGACTGTATGTTTTCAACTTTTAAACTTTTTTCGTAAAAAGCTACTTTTGATCAGAAATAAAAATGGAAACTAAGACTGAAACTGCAAATATTCAAAGATTCTAATAAGCTGACACTGAAAAGTTTGAAAAGTATAAACAGCTTCTTTTGAACAGACACTAATCGAAATTTTTTAGTCCGCTTTTCATCTGATTTTATCAGTTCACCTTCAGTCGATTTTCAAATCATTTTCTTTACATTTTCATTTTGGTTTTAGTATCCTTTCCTTCTATCAGTTTTTCAGTTTGGTCTGAAAATGTATAAAGGGTTATAATATTTTATATTATAATTTAACGCTTGTTTCTACAATTTAGAAGTATTCTGTTACGATTCAGTTTTTGACTAGATTTAAAAACATTTTATCTAATTTTAAAGCGTATTATATTCTTATAAAACACTATGCTACGTATGTTGCCTTTTTGTCATTGAACTATAACTTTTGTTGCTGGGTAAATTGTAATTTACCCCGATAATCTTATGAAAACAATCTCAAGTCAACTACTAAAGTTGGCCAATTAATGAAAAGTTACTTTTATTTCTTTAATGTGCCATAACGAGATCTGCTCAGTTTTTATTATAATGAGTAGGTACCTTAAAAGTTACGAATTATTTCGATATTTTACGTGAAAAATTCCAAACTTCTCCAAAGGGGTCAGCATTCAGATAGGTAATATAATTTAAAAATTAAACGCAAAAGTGTACTTGAACAAAAAAAAAAACGAAAAGTTAAATTCGAGTAATATAGACACAGCGCTATGCTAAGACTGTCCGCGAAATGCTCGTAGAAGGAAAAGTTTCCGATCCTTTACTGGGGTCGTCAAACTTCCAGCCCTCGTTAAGGAGCCTGGAGTAGGTATAGTTTGTTTTCTTACATATTTAAGGCGAAACTTCTTCGAGAATCTGAAATACTCATGTTCTCCAGCGTCGTCTTGCAGTCGGGTAGTTTTTCGTTAACCTAGCAAAAATCAATTTCCGCTCTTATGATGATTAAGTGAAAAGGAGGAATTGCACCGAAAGCCTCCGGAGCGCCTGCCACCCGCGTTGGGTTCATCCCGTGACGACAAAGGGATGCGCCAGGAAGTAATGTCATGTGAATATGAAATACCTTAAAAGCCATTTGATGTTCCAATCGGGGAGCGGTAGTGCACTCCCACGGGCTAGAAGGGCTGTTTTTTCGGCTCGCAGTTCGCAGGGCTTCCGTCTTCTAATTTGCAGAGGTGTAATTAAGCGAATGCAGGTGGGTGAGAGTGGGCGCCTGAGCTTACTTAAGTTTATCTTAATTCCGACAGAATCCGGTGCGGTGTTTAGTCGCTTTAATTACAAGTCAAGCAGCACTATCTCTGCAAAAGGGTTCTCCGAAACGCAGGGATTATCTAAGACAACAGATGCGGGGGTGGGCCGACACAGGTCGTAGAGGATTTCATTATGAAGGGCCTGATCCCCCATTATGGACAATCAAGTCCTAATCCCAATACACTTGAGTTTTTCGATGATGCCTAAGTAGAGATCATTAACGAGAACCATTTAATTGATTGCTCCTCGTACTCTGCTACAGCCTTGTTAGGAGCTCAACAAGCTTCCCTGTATCGATTACTTATTAATTTATACGGCCTTCTCATCAGCTTAGTTAATCAAGTTGATGTCTATGTTTGCATAGTGGTGTTTAATTACGTGAAAAATACTGCAATTACGGTCGGAATGATTCTATCAAGGACACCGTCGTAAAACAAGTGCTCCATCGACCCTTGACATACACGGAAAATATCTTGCCTTGGGCTTCAATAATTTTCTCGTACTTTGACTGAGAGCATTTTCTGGAAATTATTTCGTGATGGTGGAGCATTTAAGTTCAAGTTGAACCCAATTAATTTTGGGAATTACCTTACTTATTAAATAGTTGTTAGTTCCCGACTTACACCAGACTAACCACCTTCACTTTAATTGCCTTTAACTTCTGACCCTTATAGACAATTTTAGTAATTTATAGATTTATTCCTAAACCATTTATTAGATGCTTTACGACTGTGAAAGGCCGTTCAAAATAAGTTTAATCATTTTAATCAATTTTATTTATATATAGACTCGAATGGAACTTTAATATATAATTATGCTGCTTAACTACATGATCCTTAAAAGTTGTAAAATATACTTGTTATATAATTGAAAATGCCTTACAATTGTAGATATAACTATTTTCATTGTTATTTTTTAAAATAGTTTATAATAGCGAGGTTATTTCAATTCTGAAGATCCTGTTGAATTATCGACACTACATTCGTAAAATTATAAGAATATTTGATTAAATGAAAAAATATTGATTTAAAATTTAATTCAAGAATTTCCACTTAGTTTCTGGTCAAAGTTATTATGTTAAATAACACGAAGAATAGTTGAAATAGTCTACAAAATATACTTTCAAAAATCACAACTTTAAACATAATAGAAAATATAGGAGAAATTATAACACATTAGTTAGAAAATAAACACCAATTTTACATTTTTCAAAATTAGATAATAGAAATAGGAAACAAAGTTCCTTAAATTAATATCTAGTATTATAATAAATAATTTTCACGGATTAGTTGTTTTAACAAAATTTGTTTTTTCTACCTACTAGTACTAGCAGTCGTAAGGTTTTTTCTACTCCCATTTTGTTATGCATATGTTATATACGTTTAATCACTAGAAAAATCAAATGATATACAAAAAATATTATATATCCTTACAAATGAAGCGTTATTTAAATAAATTTTTCTACGTAAGAATGCTCGTTTCATGTCGTTTTATAATTTCTTTACAAATTTCGTTTGTGTTTTTTAAAGTAGAACATTTTTTCAAAATCTTGGTGAATCAATCATTTACGATTTGTATGATATGGTACCCGAGGACCTAGGGAATGATTTGGGGTTTACCAAATTCCCCGAATGCTCCAGAAAAGTCATACAATGAATTTATGGAGCTGCTCCGATATTACAATCCAATCACTCACTCAATAAAGCTGTTATCGCCGGGAGCCACTTCGGGGGCTCAACCTGGGGACGCTCTTTACAATTCATTTGGCACTTAATGGCACAGCTTGTTCGGGAATGAACGGGCAGGGAAATAGGGCGCCGTCCAATCATAGAATTCATTTTGCGACCGCTCAACCGCTATAGATCAGGCGGGGCCGCGCTTAATGTAATTTCCAATTTAAATTGCCGTCCAAAAGCAAGAAGGTGAAAGTAAGATGCCAAATCCTCTTGGCATAATTGAATTTAACCGACAACAATAAAAAAGAAAATTGTCTTCATTAACGAGCGCGGCGGGCAAGCACCCTGGGAAGAAAAAAAATTGAAAAAAATTGTCCTCTGAATTTTTCGCGGGGCTCAGCCTTATTTAAGGACTCGAATTCCTCTTAGCTGCGGTGGTCCCCATTAAGGCGACGACCTGTTGAGCCCCTGTGCTGCCCCGCCGCCATCCAACTGAACGTGGAGCAATGCCGGATCCTTTTGACTTCTTTATTTGCGGGGGCCCCAAACATTCCGTCGCTGTCGCCGTCGCTGTTGTCGTCGGCGGCGTCTTCCGCAAAGGACCAACGCAGCCCTGGTTTTTGTACTTATCGGGCGCGGTGCTTGCATGTGTCAGGGATCTCCTGTGCGCCTCAAAGGGCACTAAAAACACGGTAGGGCTCCGGAATAAATTGTGGGGCTCTGCTGTTGTTCGGGGGGGCAAAAAAATCCCCTTTTGGGTCGGCCCTTAATATCATCCATGGAGCGGTTACGTAAACGCAAAAATGCCCAGGCCAAAAGCATAATTCTGCTGCAAGACCGACGAAGCGAAGGACGTCGGTGTGTCGTTGGCGGGGCAAAAAACAGCCCACCTGTGAGGTGGGTCGGCGATTCGGTGCGTTTTAAATCTAAGCCCCGAGTCCTGAGGACACCACCCACACGCCCCTCACCAGAATGCATAAGAAATTTGTTTTATTGGCACAAATTCTGGAGATGAAATACGGTGCCGCCCCAGCGCCCGCTCACCTGAGTTTTATGAGTTTATCACAAAAGTTTGGGCCGATCATTTATTATCGGCGCGGGTGATAAACTTCTCGCCATGAAAGCCACCGTTCGTTTATGGCGACCATTTATCAAGTTATTGCAAAATCAAAAGTTCCGCCAGCGGAGCACCCGGAACGAGTGAAACATCATAAAATCAGCTGAATTTATTGACTGGCTGGGGACTGGCCCAGGCCCGTGCCGGGACGTGCCGTAGATGTGGCACGCGATAGGTTGCCTCGTCGTCGTCCTCTTTAAAACGACGGAGATCCTTACAATTTTCCAGGATTGCTTAGTTTTTAAGCGCGCTCAAACTTACAAAGTGGTTTTATAGTGGCCCCGGACTATGTGTGACCCCCCCGGGACGCAGTGCGGAAGAGTTTGATTTGTCCGGCACTTACGAAGCGCCTTACCGTCGTTAAACAAAGTCCGATGGAGTTTAAGCGGAAGGATTTCGAACACGAGTCCGAAGCAGGTGACCGACAGTAAAACAAGTTAGAGTGTGGTAAAATGGACTCTAAAAGCGTAACACGTCTTGGTGACACCAATTTAAACAGCGAAATGGGTGCAAAATGTAACAACCCTTTACAGCAGTGACGGATATCAAAGAGTAATAAAGTAAAAGTACAGAGTTCCGTCATGGCACTTGTTTTTAGCCGTTCCAACAAATGAAATCATTTAAGATTAAATCTATTATTATTAAACTACTAAAAACTAAAAACCTTAGATATAAAACAATTTCTACTATATGCCTGCGTAGGCATACCTTTCCTATTAAAATATTATATTCTAAGAAACATCTAGTCGATTGCATCGAAAAAATTACGAACATTTAATATAATAAACTTCTTAACTAGTGTTGTTCATCAAGAACTAGTGAAGATTAAAAGTTTATTACGAAAATTGTATGTTTTATGATAACATAATCATTTGAGTTGTAATTATAAAAATGAAATTATTAAGTGATATTCTGTTTTATCTCCTTTACCCTTAGCTCTGAATCTTCCAATTTCAACTTTTGCTGATGACTCAAACCCTAAACTTAGATATAAGTATTATATGTATTTATATAGTGCTTTGCTTCAGTACGGGTTTTTTTCCGTCGCCTACTATAAATTTTTTCCATTTTTTCAAGGAAGCAAAATGAAATCAGGAATTACGTTATTAAATGCTATAATAACAAACATTCACTGTCCTCTTTCGTTATCAAACTAACTTTCATTTTTACAGCAATTTTCAATACATTTCGTTGAATGACAAAATCTCATTTTGAATATTTTTTTCATACCATTTCAGAAAAGAATAACAAAACTAAAATTATTTAATTCTTTCCACAACCAGCGATACTGTTTTTCCAAGATAGGTCGATGCCGATAATTTCATAACATTATTATATAATTTTGTCTTGGAGCTCCTTAAAAACTGCTTTTTAAATTGCAATTAAATCAGATTTTGTTTCATACATACCTATGTATTATTTTTTAATAAGTCGTTCATTGTTTATGCAAAGAACGATTTTTCAACCGAAGAGGTCAATCTGATTGAATTACAAAGGTATTTGGTTGAAAATAATTGTAGTCAGGCTTCCTGTAGGTTTGCTTCATTAATTAGTTCTTATTTCGAAATTGTTAAACCTTATTTAATTCAATGATTTTAAAAATCTTGAATATTATGTGTATACTCGTAAGTATTACAATTTTACGTTTCGCGCTTGAGGACCGGAAAGGTTCACTAAAGTGAATATTGCCTAAATTGAATAAACATCGCTGAGTCTACTTAACTGCACTACTGGTCATTACGTACTATTACCGCTCTTCCTAGAAATGGGCATTACCAGTTTATGTGTAGCGCAATGCCTTTTTATTGTCTAGGTGTATGTTTTCCCCAGAATCAGGCATTTCCAACATAAATACTTCCATTTTGATTACAAAACTGGTAACCTTAGCTCTGGGTCGTTCTGCTAAGTTAAGGGTCCCGGATTTAACGAGTCCTCCACTCTCGTCCTTCGTGTTCATCCAGAGCAGGGCCGTAAAGACGTGTGTGTAGTCATTAGCTCCGTTCATTGCACCTCCAGCTGAAGTCAATGGCTCATTTGATCCTCTTCCACGGCATGTCAATCCATTGACTTAGTGAGCTCTGAAATGATGCGGCGACTCCCTTTCCATCGCCGGCAATTTGTAGCATAATTGCCGTACATCGACCAGCTAAGCACTACAAGATACCACCGGCGAGCAACAGAGGGCCGGGCTCCGCCCTTCTCGTCGGGGGTGCACGCACAAAAGGGAACCATCCACCCGCCCTCGTCCCGGGGCAGCGGCGGCGTGGCAATAAATTTTTATTCGCCCTTTACACCAGCACCTTCTGGGGCCGAACTCGAGTGGTCCGGACTAATTGCGTAGATAATGTTCAGTTTATTTGTGGATACGCCGTCAATGCGTTCTGATATTGCCCTGGTGAGTGTCCTTTTATCTCGAATATTTGGGCGGACTCGCAACATGTTCCTCGGACTGTGCAGAGACTCCACTAGGCCATTCCCGGACTGATCCTTTCCAATTAATTAACTGCTCATCCCTTCTTTGCTCGCCTGTTTTAGTCTGGAGATTTTGGGGGATTTCGAAAATCTCCGAATATTTTGTGCTCGAACATTTTAGAGCCGTCCATGAAAATGTGTAATTCGAGTAGTGCCTAACCCTTGATGCAATGCACTATGCACAACAACAGCCGTGAATTATATTCTCGCAAATAATTCAATAAACTCACAATACTATAGTTTTATATGCTATCCTAAAGCTACTAACGCTTAATAGTCTTTTTCTACAGAAAATATTTTGGATTAAGAATTCGCAAATTCATTTCCACTTTTCAGGAGAATTATTCTAAACATGTTTACGCTCAATAGCTTTTGATTAAATCCCTCAATTACTCTGATTAGTGCTTCTCCCGCCTCTATTCGAAAAATCACACCAACAATTAACTTGTTTTTCCGAAAAATATGTGAAATGGTATCCTGTTTGCGTGTGTTTCATATTTTGTGAAATAGCAACAAATAAAAATTGCAATTTAGATTGTTTATGTTTGGAAGAAAGTCGAATATCTTTTTTTTTTGTGTAACAATATACATCTTGCCAAACTGTATCCAAAAGCCGATTGAATATCAAAATTTTAATTAATATATGTATCTACTATGCATAACACATGCATATAATATACTGTATGTACATAGGTATGTTTGTATAGTTATCCCTAAAACGAGGTGAGAAGTAGTTATGAAAAGTACTGCCCTGTTTCTTTTGTTTAATAAAATATACTATTTCAATTTGAAATACTTTTTGCCATATTTTGACTAAAACGGCGGATTGGCTTACAACTGATTGGATCATTTGTTGGCTTCTCATATGATTTGAAACAGGATCATTTATTTTGTTTGCTCACAATTTCTATTAAATGGAAGACATCTACAAAATTTACATTTTATGTATTATACGACACGATACGACCATATTTGTTAGACTTGCAGCTAAAAGCTCCAACTGAAAACGGTTGTACCATTGGTAATTGTAGAGTAGTTAAAAATGAACTAGAGCAATTTGTTTTGGTTCTCCACCTATTTAAAATCGTTAATAACATGGTTTGTAGATAACTAAATAAATCCTCTTGCGCGATCGTTTCGCCGTCATAAAAGCGTAAGTAAAAAGAAATCGTTTCGAAATACTTTAGCGTGACGGCTAATTAAAAGGAGCTTCTTACAGTCATTCCGAAATCCTTTCGTTCGCCCCATCAACGAGGACATAAAACTCCTTATTCCGCCCGAAGAATACTGCGGCAAGCACGTTAAAGACTTTCATCAGCGTTTGCCAGCGAATGTCGCAGTTTTATGTCGCCATCGTAATAATCTGAAAGGATGAAATGTTTCAGTAGGTTGAACTAATGAATGCCGCCGGAGTCGTGATGTACCGCTCCGTCCCCGCCGCGCCGCACCCGGACTCACTGTGTCAGAGGAGCACCAAAAGCGGCAATATATTCAAGGAAATGTCACCGAAATCTTAAATTTCTGAGCGTGTCAGAAGCAACTATGCTGCCGCCGAGCACCAGGAGTACTCCCGACAGACATCCCCGGCGAGCCGGCGGAGTGGCGGCGGGATATGTACGAGCATAACTTAAAATAGTTAAAACAAATGGCGTTCATTACTTCACGCGTTATTTGCGCCGAAAGATTGTCATGAACAGCAGGAAACAGGAACATGCTTCTCGGGAATCGAGCGTAAGTATCCTTGTACATGCCCCCCGACAGCCCGAGTTTTCTCGGCCCAAACCCAGCAAATCTTCGCAAACGACACACAAAGCCCTCTTACTTAATTAGTTCCGCACGAAATTAATTTGCCGATTGTTTTATTAAGAATTTTGCAAAACTTCTTCTGACTAATACATGCCCGCCCAGAGGACATTCAGAACGGACGATAATGCATTTTAAGAAAAGCGCATTATTCGGTATTTGTATCTTTCCCTAAACTCCACACTGTAAGAGTTCCAATCCTGAAAGTTTCAAACACTTCGCCCTATTATAAAATAACTGAAAGACAGAAAAACAACAAAATTTCATCTTATGCGCAACACTCCTTAATGCCTTTATATTATTAAATCAACTTTAATTTAATTCTTATTTAAAAAGTTGTCAACTTTGAATAAAATGTATGGTACGAAGGAAGAAGTTTAGTCAAATTATAGCTGCAGGATAAATAAAATTGTTTACTCACTTACCCAAACGCCCCTTATACATATGTAGGTACACATCCGTGTTTGAGAATTAACTAGCGAACTTACCTGTAATAAAAGAAAATACATTAGTAATTCGAGTTAATACGCTTTGTATAAATCTAACGTCTAAGCTTGATTCAAATTTCCGTATAATGTTATAGTTATTATTTACTTTTACAAACTAGACTATAAGGTAGTTATAAAAAAATATTACTTAAATTACAATTAGTTAAACACAAAAATGTACAAGCTATTGTGCACACCTATACCACTGAAAATGTAGTACTTAGGTACTACATACATCAATTTAAGAATTATAAAAATAATTTTTCTAAATTCTCCTAAACATTTCACAAATACACGAGGATTTTAGCACTAAATTTGGTTTTTTTTTTTTAAAGTTTGAAATATATAGTACATACATTATAGGTGCTTAGTGCGAAAATAAATTTACGTACTTATTTTATCACAGAAAATTAAATTGAAAACATATTTTACGAAGTAACACTCAAAATATGGCTTTAAGGAAAAAGAAGCAATAGTGAAATCTGTAGTACATAAATGAATGCATTACGAGATAAACATAAATATTTTTAGTTGCCTCAATGGGACTAGTTTTGGACTAGTTTTAGACTAGTTTAGTTTGGAAAACTTAATTTAGAAACATGTGTTGAAATTTTGGATAACTTTAAACTGAAAATAGAGTTTTTGAAATTTGAAATTTTTAATTGAAATTCGACTATTTGAAAATGTGTATTTTATATATTTGATTTTAAAATCTCTTTATTTAAGTATTCGTTATTATGGTAAACCTTAATTTTTTAGCATCAGAAACCTCATAACAAATAGAAAATTTTAAATAACTTAAACGACAAAATGAGTTGTTTCCACGTTGCAATCTCTGTCAAAAAAATAAGGGTGAGATGAAAGCCTATCTGCGGTTTGTTCCTCCTGCAGTTTTAGACACAGGGCATCATCAGTTTTTGGCTGTTAAATGAGGCTCAGTGTGCGGTTTTCTGCACCCCAGCAGCTGGCTGCTAGCAGAAAAATTCGCAAAAACTTGTGTGTGGGAGAAAAAATTCTCGAAAAAGATAGAAAAACAGAAAAAATATTTTCTATTTGTTTTTTCTCGGCAGACTTAATTAAACGTCATTACGAGGAAATTAGCCTGGCTGGCAACGGGTAGAGGAAAAATTAAAGTGTACCCATAAGGCGAAGCGCCTTCGCTAAATTGTACTATCGCGACGGAGCCGCAATAGCCCCCAACTACGAGTATATCACTGTTGCATTTTCACAATTTTCTGGATTTTTAGCGAAACATTTTTATATATTTTGTTTTTGTCCTTCGTAGGACTTCCAAGCCCACCCATTTCGGCATTGCCAGTTTTGTTCGGAAAAGGTTCAAAGCATTTCCGCCTCTGTCCTTCCTTTGTGGAACTGAGGATCCACTCTAATTCTGCTAGAGATTCTAGTTATCTTCAGGGGAAGGAGGATCTGAAATGGTTTTTACAAGATCTCGCAGTTTTAATGAGTTTTTCATGTCTCGTAGAAAGTTAATTTCAGACAAACCGAACCACGGCCCGAAGAATGCACCTCTCATGGTATAGGGAGCTAATGAGAGACCAACCCCATGCACTTTGTTTAAATTTGGCTCAAATTGAACATTCTGCTGCGATTTAAGAACCCCAGCACTCTATTCAAGATTGAATAAATCCCGATTTCTATCTGGCGCTCCCGAGTCCACCCACAAGGCTCATTTGGTCTATGAAACCGTGCGGAATTGATTGAACTGCAGCTGCACCTTATTCCTTACAAATTACTTCATCATATCGAGAAGTAGTTTCAGTAGGGGAGGATAAATAGATGCGCTTTGTCCTGATTACCTGAACAAGCTCAATTCCTTTAGTTGTTTCCCGCATTGAAATTGCAAAAATACTTATCCACCCTAGGGAAGTTTTCTAGCGGACGGAAAATTAATATAAGAACTCAGTCTTTCACCTATTCAGTTTGCGGGAAGCCAACTTCTTGAATACCTTTTCTAAGCAACTGAATTCCTTCCCCGTGAAAGAGTTATACACTCAATCTTACTTTAGGTTCCCGCAGGTTCCGCTTGAAAGGAGATAATTTCAAAGGCCAGGGGAGATCCTGCACGTCTTCATCCATTTCCGCGCAAGTGGAGCAAACATAGCGAAGAAATCCCCGAAGTCAAAATTACATTTGCAAATTGGCGAAGTCCATTTTCATAACGTTTTCTATGACGAGTCTTTTTAGGGTATTCCCCGGCTAAGGAAAATTCTCCTCTCGGAGGTGAACAGGAAAAACGTTTTAAAGCTTACCCCGAGCATCCCAGGCACCGATCCTCCCTTAATTTGGAGCATGGCTCCCAGGTGTATGTTGCTGTCACATCTTGGATGATTCTACGGCTTACTTAAGGAAGCCCCTGTCATGTAAATCACGTATACACGGCAAAAGTCTCAGCCGGTAAAGGGCACTGTCGTCGTCGTCATCGTCCTTGGTGCCGCCGGGGTGGGGAAAAGGGACGAGGCGGGATCCAGGAGGGGTCGGTAAGGTCCCCCATTCATAGTTAACCCAGAAAGACACACGCGCTCGAACGCCTCCCACGCTCGAGGGGGCCCCTCTCGGGCTCGTTACGATCAACAAGTCGCCGCTTAATTGAATTGTAGGAGCACCCTATGAAAATTCAAAGGACCCCGAGCCAATTTCATTTGCATATTTTATGGTCGAGTGTTAATACCCTTCTGTCTGGATGGGATTCTTGGCAGGGGCTTGAGCAATGTGCCCCCCGCTCGAAACCATCTGTCGGGAGTTATCTATTCATATTCAAATGGGGCTAAGCGTTTAACGCGATTTTTGCGAGATGTCCACAACTCGTGGATCTCATTATCACCATTGCACCCTGTGATATTACGAGAACATTATAAGCACCCTGCTGGTCCCGCTGCATGGTCCTTCGCCCCCTGCCGCCCCAACTTCGGGTGCTTTACTTTCACCTGGCTTGCAGTCCCCCCAGTTCGGATTAATTGGGGCGACGCACGGTGGCGGCGGAGGCGCCGCGCAGCAGGAGTCAGCGAAGCCGCAAGGATTGCTGCTTACCAATAACTCAGCAAATCCGAAACCGCTTAATTAAGGGTGCACAACGCTTATGAATACCACGCTTTTGTTAATTACTCGGAGGCCCTCCCAACAGCCGCCCACACTGCATTAATCGTGGAGCGGGCGCGGCGGCGGGTAATTACACCGACAAATTGAATTATTCATTGTTTCTCGTTGACTCCCGGCTAATTGTGTCGCCAAATTCCCTTAATTAAATTTCATTTTCATACTTCGCAGGGGTCATACTATACCATACATTTGTATTTTCTATATATGTATGTATGTAATTACTGTAGACTCGGGTGCAGTAATTTCAAAATATTTCAAGTACTACGTTGGAAATACATAAATCTTATACTGTAGAAAATAAATTTATTAATCATTAAATATCTAAGACAACAAATTTTTGAAGTTGTCAACGACTATTTTTCTATTGGATAATAGTGTTCACTGTCCAATACCTATTTTCCTATCATTCTACTTGCATACATATATTCATTAGTATATCCCGGTTAGAAAATTTTGGCAAGTCGATATTGTCAGTATGAACACGGCTTGGTGTCCCTGCCACAGGGACAGTATTATTGACTGCAGCACCAAATGTTAATTATAAGAAAGGTAAATTTGTAGCATAATTTTTAACGGACTGGATATATTACTTTGGTTCTAATGTGGATCTGAAACTTCAACTGAAAATAAAAAAAATATTTAAACTGAATGATAATATCCAAAATTATTCTTGAACTGTATAGATACCAATAACTTATTGTTTCACACATTTTATTTTAATTTTGAGGCAAATGCGCTGTTTTCGAAAAGAAGGGTATAGCTTGGCTAGAGTTTTGCTCGTCCATGTATGAGGTAGAAAAATCCAAACATTTTAAAAAACTAAATTTTTAATGGTGGCATCACAATAGACTGTGTGTATTATTTCAGAAGTTTTAAGACGGGATTTATTATTTAAATATCGCTAAGATAGTCTACTTTATCTGCATTGTTTTAAAAAACATTACACATTTGTGTACCTCATACTCTGCTCTGAAATAATGTGGAGAAAATATGTATAGATAATTTCCCCACGACTGGGAAACATTTACGTGTTTCTCGTAAGCAGTTTATTGTTATGTTTTTCAACATAAAACCAAGGCGAGTGGCATATCGACCAAACTATGTAGCATTAAAACCGAAATTCATTTCCCCTTTTTTTCTCTTTGAATGTTTAACACATATCTTCCCCAAAAGCATTCTCGACGACAGCAGTAAATTCGAGATGAAATATGCCAGCTTGGTGCCATAAAGAAATTTAAACTTTATTACCCGCCATCCACCACTGTATGACTGTCACTGTCATCCTTTTTCGCAGGTCCTGCAGCAGCAGCACGAATGTTTAAGAAGGTCCCATCAATCCTTTGGAAAGCAGAAAAGCAGCCTACGAGGCCCTGCCGGTAACATGGTATGAAGTCACCAAAGCCCCTTTCTTCAAAACATCATAAATTCGGGTGCAGCGCGCGAAAACATGCTCGCAATGGGCCAGTCTAGGGCCAACATTGGCGGCCGGGTGAGAATCATCATGCAACTCCTCTGCAACATTTTGGTTGCTATCGTGCTAGTGAAAGGTAAGCACCGCACCCCCCCCCCCCCCCACCCACCGCCCCCGCATATACCTGAGTGCACCACACCTGTGTGCGCTAAACTCTTTAATTTGCATCATTTTCGCAGCTCGGAAAATTCAATTTTAACGGACTTCAAATATTTGCTTTGTAGGGCATAATCAAGGAACAGAGCCGGAGCCGGAGTTTCTGGCGCAACTCGAAAATTTGACGGTGACACAAGGTCGGGATGTTTCATTCACCTGCGTTGTTAACAACTTGGGTCAATACCGGGTGAGTTTTTTTATTCAACTATTTAATTATAAAAAAAATAAATAAAAGGACGAGGAAGGACTAAAAAGGACGAACAGACGCAAAAACCTTGTGATTGTATCCGTTCCATAGGCAGACTTTTTCAAAGGTTTTAATTGCACGAACAGACATTTTAGCTGCGAACATGCGAAAATGTTATTTTGATAGAAATTCCAGGCTTATCGATTCGGGCAGCTCCAGGAGCTACTTGGGCCCCTCCCGATCCCGCTTTATTTATGTAAATTCATACAGCCATTCGGGAAATTCTGCATTTATCTATTCATGCACCGCTCGCGTCAGAGTTTTATGATTTTCTCTGTGAGAATTGGTCATTTTCAATTTTTATGACTCCCACGTGTCCCTGCATCCAAATTCGGAAAATCGAACATTTTCCATTACTTGAATGGGTAAATTCCTAAATGAATTTTCCCCAAATCGGGGCTTGTTTGAAGGGGACCCCGCTGAAATTAAATTGCGTATAGAATTACTCTGGAACAAGCCGCCGAACCTTTTTGCCCCCTTGTGTAGGTCGAGGTTTATTGCGCCAGTATTTTAGCATTTGTGCCGCAAGTGTGCGCTGTTTTTATTGACATTAGTCCAACAATTGAAAGTTGTAATAAACGTTGAAAAGCGAAAACGAAGGAGATAAAATTGTAAATTTTGTCGCCCATACTGTTGGGATGTTATTTTTTAACAAAATTTCAATTATACATATATGTTTTGATTTCGATTCACAAAAAAATTTAAATGGATTTGCCACAATTGTTCTAAATAAAAATAGACTTTTCATACATTGAATCATTTAATCCAAATTTAATACATTCGAATTCCTACGAAAACATGAGATCGGTCCATTGTTTAGTTTTGTAAACATTCATTACCACAGTTAAAATTTTGTGCGTTAGTTATTCACTTTTTACAGAACTAATATTAATAGATTGAACAACATTTTAAATTCCCCACAACGTTTAAGGAATGTATTCGCAGCTTTTGCGAGATGTAAAAATAGCCGAAGTCCAAAACATTGTTTCAAATATTTATTTTCTTAAGCACACCTAACAATAATATTATATGTAGTTTAATGACTTTTAGATTTTCGCTTTAACTTGTAGGTATGATTTCTATTGCGTACATATTAAAAATTCTAACAATATGTAAATTTCATATTCAGATTTCAGATTTCAGATTTCCTTTTCAGATTTTCAGATTTTCTTTTCTTACTCTAAGTTTATCATTTCTATAATTCCAGAAAAAGTTCTTGCGAAAAACATATTTTCAATTCTCTGTATAATTTATCGCATAAGACACATTCAACAAATTTTAAGGATACATTACACATATAAATTCATGAAAATGTTCATATTACATAACAGATTTTCCTCGTTAATCTCAGCCATTTTCGAAAACTGTCACAAAAGAAAAGAAGAACTAAGTGCAAGTTGGGCACTCGACGAGCAGCATTGAAAAATGGCTCGGATTGTGGAGCATCAAAAAACGAATAAATAGTTCTAAGCACAGAACCCTATAAAATCAGGTCACTTAAAGCAAAAACTGTCCAAAGTTCATACAAGGCTCAAACTGGACATAATCATTTCCGCGTGACTGCAGACGGAGGATGCGAGATTCAGTTGTGATTTCTGACATAGATATGTATGTGTGGTTCGATATCCTACAAAACTTAAATAAGTTTCTATAAACGAACCTTCTCTTCGAAATACTAAAATTCCAAATTGGAGCTCAGGTAAAATTAATGATCACCTTAGGTTATAGAAATCTCTGTGCATGGGCTTTCAATTGCGCCCAAAAATCGGTTTATTTTTCGCTTTCAATTAAGCTCATGCTGTGGGATTCACAAATTCTTTATACTTATTCATGTTTCTTATGCAGCTGGCAAATAATAACGTACTTAATAAGTAAGTACAAATAAAACGTCGCAACATCCTCCTGTTTTTGTCCAATTTCAGGTTTTTAGATTTGGTTGTCTAAGGAATTCAAATAATATTTTTCTTAGGAATATGTAGGTATTAAAAATACCAAAGTACATATGTAGGACGATGGCACAAAAGCAGTCATGTTATAGATTTGTATAATAAATTAAAATTCAAATTGACTCTGATTAGTTTTTGCGCCAATATCAAGGGCGGAATATGCCGGGTGCGGGTGCGGCTTAAAAATGTTTGAGGATTGTGTTTCATAAATCATATTTGTTTACAAATTTAAAGCAAATGGAGTATGGATACTATCTTTCAGAAATTAAATTTTACTAACCGTTTTTTCTACGCTTTGATTTGGTCCAAAAGAGGAACTATCTTAACATTTTTATTTGTATCTATAATGATTTAAAGTGATGCCGACAAAATTTTTCATTTTGAATTGTAATGACTTAATAACAAATTTCATCTGATTCATAACTTTTACATATAAAACATTTTTAGTTAGCAATATCGAACCACCCGTGTAACTATTAAAATTTAAATATGTTCCCTTTAAGGCAAATTCCTGTAATTAGATACTTCGAAATAGATTAGAAATTAGCAAATTACAATCCTCTCTCTAAAAATTATAACATTTCAACTTCAAATCTATGCCCAAACACAACTCTTCTAAAACTGATGTTTTGATAAAAGTTTTAACTAGTTGCTCTTTCAACTGAGCCAACTTGCTAATTGGCTGCTATAGGAAAGCGAATTCTGTTTTTTTCGAGTGGAATAAATACAAAAAAGTTTAACTATTTCTTCCTTGAATGCCCGAAATTCCGTCGAAATTGGGGTTATTTTCCACATAAAGCTCTTTCGTGCAGCTATTTTAATGGTGCAATTCATTCCTGCGTGTTTTCCCATATCACGGTCAAGAAAATTAGGAAAATTGTTAACTACACGAGACTTTGGAGTGATTTTCCTCTGAATTCCCAAAGTGGCAGCATTCACTTTCGTTGGATTCGAATTAAATGAATAATATATTATTTCATAAATTCCAATTAAATAGAGGATATGCAATCACCGCACTCTTTCTGGAAAAATATGAGGAATATGAGAAAATCGTGTTCGCATAAAGTTTGCGACTAATGGAGAAATAGACGAGTGGAACGCCTCCAGGTTCAGATTCTCTATTAAGTTGGAATGCGGGCGTTATGCTGAATTAGAATGGTCGCGGCGGCAACATCTTTGTTTCCGCCCCCAATCCACAAAGACGACATCGCAATTTCAGCACATTGGGGGCAAAGTAGCTCGCAATATTGCTGCAATTACTGCGTTAAGCCACCATTCATATTCAATTCGGAGCTCCATTAAGGCGCAGGCGATCACGTACGTTTTGGATAACTTCAGATTTTCATCTCCTTCACGACAACCCCCATAGCGCCCGGGGGTAGGGGACGTGGGAAGCATTTTTCTTACCCTATAATTCCAGAAAGCGCCTGAAATGAGAGTTTTTCTTGATAAAAACTTTCACACCGGCTGGGGATTACGCTAATGCACTAGAAGCGTTAAGGTGTATTACTCAATTAATTAACATTTTCATTATCCTGCGCGTTTTTTAAGATAAGTGCACCGGGATGTGCTGCACGTTTTGCTCCTGAGTACCTTTTTGGCGCACCCCTTAATTGAATGAAAGTTTAATTCACCGTAGGTAGGGCTCGTTCAGAAAAGAACACTTTTTAATTTTAAAAGCTCTTTCGATTTACGACGTTTTACTGATAACAAGTTAAATATTACACATAACACGTCTCAGGTACCTAATGGATACAAATTCGCATAACTTGATAAAACAAAAGTAACTAAATAAAAATCTCTTAACTGATACATATCAATATTGATAAAAAGTTTAATCATTTGAGCATTTACAAAAAAGCTAGCTATAAGTTAAAATTGTAAAATATATTTGGTACAAAAGACTTCAAGTCTTATTCAAATTTATTAAGAAGTTAAAATTTAAACCGAATCACTTTGCCTTCCTTCAAAGCAATCTCGAAATCACTATGCCGGAAGTTTAAAGTAAAATGTCATTTTGTCAGCACATAGGAATGGTACTCTGACTTCGACTGCTGCAACGACCATGCAATAGATTTTATCCCAGAAAGAATACTCACTGAAATACAAAACCCTTGAACGAAACGTAAATTCAGAAAGCTACGTTCGTGAAAATCTTTTGAGGCAAAACGCACAAAGTTATCGCAGAGGGTTTTTCATTTGCATTAAGAGTAGGTAATTCAAATGTGTGTTTGCATCAAAACTAGCATAATTGATTACATTCAGTAAAAGTAAAAAGGAAAATCAAGATTGTGGGTACTTTCAACTAATTTTTGTTTCCAACAATAGCTCATCAAAGGAAACATAAACAATGATAGCGACTAATATATGTAGGTACATAAGGGTATTTTGGGGCAATCAAAAATTAAAAATTATAACTTTTAACATCAGGTTACATAAGTAATGGCATCAATTAGATCTATCACTTTCATTTTATAGTTTTAATAGCAATTGCAAATTTATTTCCTTTAAAAATTCTGTGCTTCAAGCGACCAATTTAAACATATTTCATTTTGATATAACTTAAGAGCGAGAACAGCAATTTATAAACTTCTTAGCTTTCAAGTTTTAGGAATAATCATGCTGTGCTGCACAGCTGTGAAATTCTAATTAAAATTTTCTTAGCAATATTCGTAGCTAATTGGTTTCTAAGTTTCTAAAACTAGTACATAATATCTATCATATAAATTTTAATTTAAGAAAAAATGTTGGGAATTTTATTATTTAATTGGTATTGATCAACTTCACAGCAGAGTATTCAAAAACGCAAAGCTTTTTAGTTGAGGTAGTTTTTACTTTATTTATGTATATGTATTTTATATATTTTTTTTTGCCAAAGTTAAATAAATGCACACATAAAATATTATAACTATAGATAAACACATAACTTCGTTCTAACTAGACTATAACTAGAGCTGGGTTCTTCGGCACAAAAAGGATGCTTAGGACACTACAATTTCAGTGTTGTTAATAAATGTCTGGCTAACTTTGCAAGATCTAGCAGAAATTTTGTCTTCTCTAGATTTCAAATAAATTTTAAAAGAAACTCAGTTATGGTAAGTTATATCCTAGTAAAGAGAATTAGAAACATTTCTCTTGAAAAAAGATTTAGAGTGCATTTAAATAAGTATCTAAATTAATAAAACAGCGACACTTTTAGCAATTCCGTACCCCTTTCATGAATGCAACCTTACTAATGTCTCAATTGGGTGCGAATGTTGTGCATGTTCCTGAAATTTTCAATAATAATAATTCCAACGAAAACAAATTGTCCTCGTACCCATTCGAAACCAGTCAAGCTGAATAGTCCGATGCGTAACAGTTCGCTCTGTGCTGGAACTGGCATAGCCAGGCCGATAACACCTTGATAAGCAACATTTCAAAGGAGGCTGTCTATGCAATTATAGCCTTAAGTTTAAGCCAATAAATGATATGTAGGTGCAATAATCAGTACCATTGAGCAAACAAGATACTTAGCATATATGTATTTTCAGGTGGCTTGGATTAAATCCGATTCGAAGGCAATACTCGGCATCCACACCCACATGGTATCCCTAAACCCGAGATTATCAGTGACACACAATGGTCACAACACCTGGAAGCTTCACATATCTCATGTACAACTGAACGATTCGGGCAGCTACATGTGCCAGGTAAACACGGACCCCATGAAGAGTCAGGTAGGTGCCTTAATTGGGTTTAATGCTACGGGTGGGTGGTGAAGTTTTATTATGATGTAAGCGAGACACGAACGGACTAATTAACAGGTACAAGTACAGATTGCCGCCCGGGGGAACCTATTTTTGGGCAATTACCTACCCGATTTCATCACAACTCACGAAATACATACATTCCCATGAGCTGCACTCGCAAATTATATTATTCCTGTCAGAGTTTTATTCACTTTATTCCATTCTCGAAGACCGGCACTGTTTTTCAATAACAGCCAAAATAATTGTGGACCACCAGATTGAGAGCAGCTTCAGTTCCGGGCAAGTCCAACAATTATGGAGCCTTCATTTTTTACAATGAATTCCTGAGAACAACACTTCAACATCGTTTCGAAATGTGAATTCATTCTCCTGTGGTATTCGATCTACAGCAAATTGTAGTGGACCGTCCCTACTATGACGTTATTATTTAAACAATACGAAATAATCGTAAATCGATTGTTTAATTAATGCAAACCGGTACTCCTTCTGTATTAAGAGATTATTTTTCATTTTGCTCAAATCGATTACCAAGCAATCGTCGATCGGGCTTTTATATAATCCTCATATTAAAATTTTGTGTTCAGAATTAATCCGCAGCTTCACAGTCATTTTTACAATTTGTTTATAGGACATATTAAAGGCAATATAAAATCATTACCAATATCATCGCTATAGCATTGGTCTGGAACGGGCGAATGATTTTTAATGTTTTATTCAATGTAACGTATAGGTACTTTAAAATTCACAGAAAAAAAAAGTATCCAATTAGTGCGAGTTCCTGGCGCTTTCATAATTCTGAGCAAATCTTTTTATTGCATCGATCATTACATAATTTTGTGAATTCAGATGATCAAAGCAAAATGAATATAATCCGTCATTAAAATATCAGATGAGTGAAAGATTTTAATGCTCTTGTGAACAACGATGACACAGGACATTTTTGTAATTTATTTTCAATGTTTGATTTTAAATAAAATTAATGTGAAATTTATAACTCGTTATGGTGATGTGTATTTTTTCCTCTAATTAGTAAATAATATTAATAGGTATACATAAATACCATAAGCCTTTTTGGATTAGCCATAGATGATTGGCATATCAAATTTTGGGAATTAACTGGGAATATTTAAAATTCCTTAAACTTTCCCATTCTTAAGTAACCGCAAATAGCTACCTACTTTTACCATGATAAAAAGGATTTTATATGAAACACTTTTAGGAAATAGAAATACACATACACAATTTATTTCCTTAAGATCTACAAAAACCGCATCAGATATATATTATTATTTTATTGCCTATGAGCATTTCCATCCAAAAAAGATCTCGTCATGACTAGTTACATTTAGACTCCTCTTGCCTATTTTTCTGCCGAACACGCGAAGAACATTTACATGGAGGATCGAATTGATTAAATTTCTATTTCGGCTATTGGTTTCTCAGTTCAATAAATCTACTTATTATAACAAACGGAAATATATTGAAATTACATATAAAAGAAAGAAAATTTTGCTGAAAAGTTATGATTAATATTTATATTTTATACTTCAATGATAATATCTTTCATTCATTGTGAAAACATCATGTGTTATAACATTTTAGAATCTAGACATAACTCACCAGCTTTTACGATATGTGTACTTATGTAGCCAATTAAATGAACACATTTTTCCGTTAAACTTTAGGGAAAAATTATTTTATACAGCTAAATTGGATAAAAACATTATTTCTGTTATAAAAATAATAGATTTTTGCTAAAATCACATATGGATTATTCAAATGTATAGGTAGTTATAATTTAACCTTGCAGGTAGATGTTAACTTTTTAGACACCCTGCAGATTCTTTTACCTTCTATCAACACCTGTCGTTTTCCTACATCAAATGATTAAATTAAATTGATTGAAATACCTCTTAGGTTACATTAAAGTAGAATGTTTAAGCCATCCATAATTAATAGTCGTCCGTACACTTTCTCAATGGGCAATTTATTTCTGAAAATCCAGGAAACCCCGTGTTACCCTAATAATTAATTTAAATCCAGGTTAATTAAATTAAACAAAATCTACAATGTCCCTTATATAGGTCTACCATACCATTACACCCCAAAAATCCTTCTTCTGGCAGCCCCACCGAATCCGTTTGGATCAAAATTTAAAAGAGGTGCTCAGCAAGAACCCGGACCGGCCCAGTTTACCTCCATGTAAATCACTCACGTCAATTAATAATTCGATTGTGGACAAATGTCAGCCATCGATTTATGTGAGGCTTCACCCTAGGACTGTAAATCTGGGAAATTTCCCCAATGTAAATGTATATTATATATATGTTTATGTATATATGTGTATGTGTCAACCTCCTACCGCCAAAATCGGAGTCAATTTGTGGGAGCGTTCTGTAGCCAAGAAAAGATAAATGTATTTCCCCCCAGGTGGGAAAGGACACATTTATTGAGGAAATAGATCTTCGGTAGCAATTTGGCTAAATATGCGGTGTTATGGTGCAGTATCGATTTAAACGATCCGAAATATCTCACCTTATAATTTTAATGAAGTACCCTGAACAGTTCGGGTTAGATAGGCTCCTTGCTCGGACCCGACCCAGCCCAGGCCGCATATTAATTATGTTTCGGGCCAAAATATCCCCAACCTAATCATACAAGCCGCACTTAAACCCATAATAGAGCAATCAGGAAACTTATTTCCGAACACCTCGAAAGCGGGGGTGTCAAATCTGGGTTAAGGCACCCCCAGGGGCAGGTGGATCACACTCTGTTGCTTGCCACTTGCATGCATACCTGTCGCCCGTAATTAGCCCATTATTTAGGGTAATAACATGCTCTAGATATCAAAAATTTTCCGGCTAGAGATGTTAGATTTATTATTTAAATACTATCACTAAACTGAGACTTTATTACGCCCCTTAGAAGGGAATTGCAAAGCACTTACCCACTCAAGACATATCCCTTTCACAGTCGGGATACCTCGACGTGGTGGTGCCGCCAGATATATTGAATCTGCCTGATGTTAATGGAGGGATGCTGGAAGAGGGCATAAGTAATGAGGGTGGCACAATACAATTAGTGTGCAGCGCCACCGGAGTCCCGGAGCCTACGGTGCAGTGGAGGCGAGAAGGCGGCAAGGACATAGTCCTCAGGAGCGACGCCAGAGAGAAGCAAGGTTAGTTCCCAGACCCGACAGGATATTCAAATTGATGAAACTAATTTTACACCAAAGCTGATAATATTAAATTATGCCCTTGTATATACGAGCCCTATTCCTCTATTATCCTTTTAACAGTTGTCAAGTACGTTGAAGGTGAACGACTGGTTCTAAGCCATGTGCACAGGACGGATATGGGCGGGTACTTGTGCATCGCCTCGAATGGTGTTCCTCCATCTGTCAGCAAGCGTTTTGATGTCCACGTCAACTGTGAGTATTAACAATAGACACTAAATTAACTTGAAACACGTTCCACAGTGTTGCTGGGCGGAGCCCGGTTGCACTGATGCAATTTAATTAGAATTCCGGTTAAGGCTCATTTCAGGGTTTCGGAGTGCTTCCGAAGACGAACATTTGTGTATATTCATTCAGTCGGTAAATGGATCTTCGAAAAGCTAATATTTGTAAACTCGGATATGTATTATGTAGTATATCTATCGAATTAATATATATTTTACGTAAACAATTTTAATACAAAATCTTAAAATTGCAATAATTCAAATTTAGCTAAATACTTTGTTCTTCATTATTATGGCAACTTAGTTCAGTAGACCCGTTATATAATTTATTTATATTTCCTCAGTTGAATACTATGCCAAAGTGGCCATTTCATAGAATATTTGTATATTTCACAAAATATAAAAATCATAGAGCATCGCTTTGTCTTTCCAGCAAACTTTAGGTGAATAATTTCCCTTACAAGAAGAATTCTTAATTTGGTTGCCAATTTTCTTACAATTGCCCAACTATTCAGGAAAACACTTTCCGAGATTCCAAAAAAAAAAGATTTTTGTGGGCAAACTAATCTCAGTTTTCAAAATTAACGCATAGTGAATGATAAAGTTAAGTATGCATAATAAAATACATTATACAAATCATTCGTTAAACTTACACTATCCTATGAATATTAATTGAAATTTCCTTATTTCTTTCGTGTTTTCATATTTTCATTATTATAATGAGAATAAAATGTAAATTTGATGAACTCTTAATTTATAATTTATTATTATTATTTGAGTAAAGTATTAAAGGTTAAAAATATTAAAGTTTATTTGAAAGAACGCCGCAGATATTATAACTTCGTCAATATGATATCTTCCCCCTCATTTTTCCTATTCAAAAAGTCGATTTCATTTGATGGTATCCGCAATCCGATAGCATTTCAATCATATTACGAAGGCCAACAAGCATTCCCCTAAAGACCGTTCTCACATTGGGATAACTCCTCTCCTTGAAAGGGATTTCTGTCCCGATCTTTATACAGGTAGCGGATAATTTTAAATTTAAATTCCCCGAACAAGACATCTACTGTGAGTGCAGCACGTACAAGAAGAAATTGAGATTTGATTCAACTTAATCCATTAAAATCAACGAGATGCCCTGCACCGTTCTGTCTCAGTGGAGCGGCCGGTGCAGAGGGATGCTGCGGCGGGATCGCGTACCCCTCGAAAAAGTTTCAAATGGAAATTTGCACTTTTACAGAACAGGAAAAGTTCACAAAAAGGCTCATTCTATCCAAAGGGCTCTGGAGAGGCACTGCTGCCAATAGTTCGAACAAAGTTCTCCCTGCTCGGGGCCACAGTTGCGGGCGGTCGTTTTCATCATTATAATTTAATATTCAAAGTTAATTTGGATTTAATAATGAACTTATCGCCCAGGGGGAATGGAGAATTACTTTCGAAAAAAGAACGAAAATGAAATGAGGCAGCCAACTGGGTCAGGTGCTACCGAAGCCAACGTAAGCGCTCCGAACCTCGTCATCGGCACCCAATTTGTAATATTAGTTTGGAACGAATGTCGCAAAGTCACTCGATTTTATGTATCACTCGATCGGGATAATCATGGAACAGAAGCATAACTAGGGATGTTGGATATTGATGGATGGACGGCCAGAGGGCAACTGAGAGATGCAAAAAGACAATTTTTAAAATTGACATTGAGCGATTTTGGACTCATGCAGATTATTGTCTTATGACTATATACATATAAAAAGTAAGCGAATAAAATTTCATTAAGAAATATGCTGGTGTGGACTGGATTAAAGTTTAAAGTACATACTTCGCTTTGAAATCCCTGTTGCTAATAACAACCTATAAAATTAATTGTTTCTTGAGCCGACACGAAACTCAATCAACATAGTATACTTTATTAAATGTTTAAAGGTTGAAATTATACTTCTGCACAACTACAGGTCTGTTTCTTTGATTGATATACATATGTATATAGATATGTATATCGGTCTACGTATTTAGATTAAATAAATTCTTTGTATACATATATTATCCTTGAATACACCAATTTTGAAAATATTGGATTTGAAGTTACAAAAACAAAAATTCAAGTTAAAAAATTTTTAAAAAAATATATCAAACAAATTTTTATTATGTTTGCTATGCACACACATTGTATATAAAAATATTTCTAATATAACTTCTTTGTCCTTTCCAAGTCAACATCAGGAATTTTTGTTTTAAGAGCAGATATTATTTCTTTCTCTGAAAAACTATATAAAGAAAAATGGTTCAATTTCTACTTTCGAGCTGCAATCTTATTCCTTGCACAAAAAGCAAATGCATAAATTGAATTTACTTTTTCTCCAAGAAGTAAGACTGAAAGTCGGAGCGTCATGCAAAAGACGACTACTACTAAAAATGCATAGTTCATAGCTTCATCTTCATGGCTACGAATTCTTTTAAATCATTGACCTGTTTTAAATTCGATTGATCGAGCTGTGCCACACGTTCCTTGAACGAAATTCTTTCATTTACCCTAAATCTCTAAGATTACAACATTTTTCAATTTCCTCAAAATGTCTGAGACACCAGTGTCAGAGGACTAAAGTAATTTTCAGTTTTAAACCAATAGAAAAACCTCTTGAGCGTTGGTCGGGGCTGCTTGAGAGATACTTCACTGCAGCGCGCTTTAATAATTCATAGCTGCTTTAAGGTAATTTGCGTCGTGAGATAATTATAAAATTTAAAACAAGTTCCACAGTACACTTAGTACTTGTGTTGTAAAGATAAAATCTCCATTGAGGAGAGAGCCACTCGGGCTCCTCGGCCCTGTAATTTTATTCCTCCGGCGGTCCGGGCGCTCCAGCTTCGAACGAAGACACTCCGCTGGAACTTTCCTGGCCGAAACGAGGGCCTGTCCAGCACATTCGGTCCACAAGAAGAAATTTTTCTTGTTGCAAGCTCGTTATCGCCGGTAATTTATTCTGTCAGTCACGGCATATGGCTGGCGAGAGGAGTCCTGAGTTGTTTGCTTAAAAATAAGTTGATATTCCCCTCGAGATAATGCCACGAAGGAGTCCTGAACTTGCCCCTTCTTCCAGAAGATCAGATATTAATTAGCTCCCAAGTCCTGGCTTACTCGAGTAAACAACAACTGCAAATAGCGAGCTGCGCTGTAAATGAATCGGAAAGAATGAAGCACCCGCATTTCAGGATTTCGGGGACATTTGAGCTTCTACCTTAACCCTGTCGATTTAAACTTATATTTACATACCCACGCATACACCTATAAACAGGATGCCAGAGTTTAGACATCTTTAAAATTTAAAGAAGAATTCGTCCGTTATCCATCAAATACTCGTAGTAATTGCGCATATACTCTCAAGCACAGACATAATATCTTATTTATATAGATTTTTTTATAAATAATTTACATATAATATATAATAAAACAGTATAATTAGTAATATTTACATAGTTTATTACACGAGAATTTCAAACTTTTCTAGAACAAACTTTTTAGAAAAGCCTATAAATCCTAGTGTAGCTTCTTTTTTAACTTAACTTTTAATTAATGGCAGTAGCATTAGTTACACAAATTATATGTCCAAAAATATATTAATAACTCATAGTCATAAGTAATTCCATACCGACACAAATGAAGAGAAATAATGGCCATTTGAGGTTTTTTTATTAAATATTCCTAAATCCTAACAATATCTAAACAATATATTAATTTAATTCATTTTCATACGAATTAAGAAAATTCTTGAAAACTGTAACAGATAGGATATTATATAATTGTGGATAGATAGAATTCTCATATTACATATATGCATATGTATATTTTTTAAGAGAATTTCTAGAAGTGTAAGTATTTTGCAAGTTAAAAAGATGGTTTTTGAGCATATAAAAGCTCCATTAATTAAAAAATCTTTTTCTTGCTTTTTATTTTTATTTTTTAAAAATGTTGGTTTCACAAAATTTAAAATCCAGTGAAGAGCTATTCACTATGGACTCTACTATGTGTAATTGTTATTTCATGAATTACTGCTTTAGTTTAGGGGTTTTCCTAGAAAAATAACTAGAAAGCCAGAAATTCAGTAAAATTGTATTTTACCAACAATTGATATTGAAATAATTTTTAAGTGCATCTGAGAATACATGTTCGGGCGTTCTCATCGCACTTAATTTTTCAACTTAATGGAACCATGTAAATGGCGGTTTATTTAAAATACAACTGCTCATTTTGTTCAATTTTAACATGACAATGTTCCGGAAATTAAATTTTGTGCGGCATTTTCAGATAAAATAACTGAAAAATATAATTAAACAATTTATTAGGAATCGCAAAATTAAATGTCACTACAAAACTTTTATGCGGAGTTTCCTGCCGACAAAACAATATCAGCCCTCAAGGTCAGAGTTTCCGGCTTATTGTAGGGGATGTTGTATTAATACCTGAGATTACCAGCTCAGCATATGCGGCTGTAGAGCGCGAGTATCCTACGTTGTTTGCTTAAAATAGAAAAAAAATAATTGATATTTCCCCCGAGATGCGACAAGGAGTCCTGAACTTATACCCCCTTCTTCCAGGAGATCAGATATTAATTAGCTCGCAAGTCTTGGCTTGGTCGGGTAAACAGCGGAGAACTGCAAATAGCGAGCCACGCTGTAAATGGGTCTCCTTTATTAACCCTCGAATCGGAAAGAAAGAAACCCGCGGTTGTGGAATCGCGAGGGAGTTCAGGCATCTACCTTAACCCTGTCGACTCGATTCACCGCCCGAGCCCGCCGCTCCCGGGGCGGTCCTGGTTCTTCGGTGCTCCGGTGCTCCGGTGCTCCTGGGGCGGGGCGTTACAGGAGCCGCCGAACGGGTTGCTGGAGCGTCTAACCTGCTGGTGCTGTTTACAAACGTCGCAAGATTAATCTGGGAGCGGTGTATGCTCAGCTGAAGAAAATAGCACATACATTACGGGGAGGATCATTGTGCTTTAATCCACTTTATTTATGGGTTTATATTATCCTTTAGCGCTTACCCGTAAGCTCTCTGGGAGGCAGGGTGTAAGCCCCGTCGCATGGAAGGGGCCCCGAACGGACAAAAGTATAGTGTGGCTCGGGCTCCGGTTCCAGCCCGGCGACGAAGCACACTGACGCACTGGCAAATTTTTCTCAGCGAATCCGCTTAAAGAGGGGCTTTAAAGCTTAAGGAGCTCCAGAATCGGTGATTAAAACGGACGGGCCCCCTGAAACCCTGACGGAGTTTTAATGGAACTTTTTGCGCTGCGCTTCTTAATTCAGAATTAATAAACAGAATTCCATTGTCGTTGTTTTCTGCCCACAGTCGCCCCCACGATTAAGGCCGTTAATCAATTGGTCGGAGCACCCGTGGAAAGTCAAGTCACCTTGGAATGTATCGCGGAGGTGTACCCGAAGCCATTAAACGGATGGTACCGGAACGAAGGTAAAAACGTAACAATTTCGAACGGACCTGGGTTTCATTAGATGCCCTATACCTTATACCTTATACCTTTTGTGCCCTTTCACCTTCCGCCCTCAGGTAACCTTAAGCTCCACGATGGCCAGAAGTACATGATAACTGAGGGAATGCTCAACCTCTACACATGGCAAATGAATCTGACGATTAAGAATTTACAGAAGACCGACTTCGGGGCGTACACCTGTTCGAGCATCAACGCACTGGGGAAGAGCGAGGCCAGAATCCGATTACAAGGTAAGTCAGACACCCTCAGCTCAAATCCCACTTTTGCTTTTTGTTTCCCTTTTTTTAACTGAAAGGAGCCCGGAATTTTTAAATAACTCCACAGGGAGCATATTCACTTCAGGGTGCACTGCAGGAAAAATGACTGTTTGGGGAAGATTGCTCCCTCGAATCGCAAGCCTGTTGCCTGTTGCTTGCTTGCCACTGTGTATGCAGATGCCCCGGGATAAAATTTAAGGGATCACTTTCTTTTGCGCTGTAAAAAAAATAAATGGAGGAATTTTTTAAATTTTTTTAAGCTTGGAAAAATCACACTTATGAAACCCTAAAAGAAGACGTTCATTCTCGTCAGCACTTTTATGGTTTTATGTAGCAATATTTCGCAGCTTTATATGTTGATATAAGCATCAAATTTCGTAATACGAAAACAGCTCTCTGCGGACTTTCACCGCAACCACTATAGGTACCATTATGCTACTCGTTTTGTGGTGCAAGAAAATAATAAATTGGTTTTTATTTTTATAGTCAGCAAAGTAACAAGTTCTGAGAAAAACTAATTGAAATTGAAAATGTTTGCTAAATTTTAAAATGTTCTAGGAAAACTTCAACCACACTCTTAAGCGGTCTCAAGTCTGCCACAACAAAAACTATAAGTTTTAATTAAAACCGCAAATAGTCTGTAGTCATACCCTTAAAAAAATTATATAATATATTTCAAGATGTTTTCGACAAGCAGACTTCATCGAAACTATTTTTCGAAATTAATTTGTAATTAACCTTAATTAAATTGTAGATGTAAAATCATGAAAGTTATTTTCAGATATCTCTTAATAACTTTTTCAGAACAAAATGTTTTCTCGAACATAGTGTAGTTTATAATAAATAATAATTATAATAAAAATATTTATGCTCTTATGCAAAACAAAACAGGACGAAATAGAGGACTTTTGGCTTAAAAACGACTTTGATAAATTTAGAAAATCAAATTAAATACCTAAAACAATATACAAAATATATCAACTTTACTCGCAAAATTGTGTAATCAAATCAAGGAAATAAATGCAAAAGTTATGGTAAAACATTAAAAGTTGGCATTAGTAAAGTGAATGCTAAAATAGTACGTGCATAAAAAATCATAAAATGCTTCATAATATAAATCTGAATATTTTACTTTCATTTTTATACTTATGACATGACATTTTTAGAATCCATTTTCGCATATGCCTTAAACCATAAACTAGCATTTATTTGTTAAATTCGTTGATTTTAGCGAATGATACCTCTATCTGGATTATACACCAACTCTAGGCGTGGAAAATTGGGTTTGTTCCAACAATGAGGTGGCTATCACCCACAAATCAATAGCAACTGGATTTTTTTTGCACATCCCCGCCCTTATGGCATCATAAAACAAAAGGTAAATTAAAAACAATGATGCGACACCATCGGCCAATACGCAAAGGCAACTATTATAAATTAAATATTAAAATTGCAAATTAGCAATGAATGAGGGCGAACAGAGGAAAAGTTGTAATCGATGCTTTTACCCAGAAATGTAAATGCCACTTCATCCTCAAATTAGCTGGGAATTTATGGGCATTTCGGCAGTGTACCTTGAAGTTGTAATAAATCCCATAAAATGGGGTGAATTCAAGCGGACATTATCTATGTCGCATCGCTACAGGGCCGGCTGCGTGTACCTTCGGTGCTCTGCCGTCACAAGTTCACAAATCTTCCGGGGGTGTTACGCCCCCCGGCCCCCGCCTCCGTGTAAGTTTGGAACGCGCTAAATAAAATATGACCCAATTTAAATATCCGCCCTAAAGCGGATCGTAGCGGCTCTGCCGCAACTTAGCTTTAATAATAAATGAACAGCCGTAAATTTACTAATTGACATCATTTGTTGCAGAGCTTCGATTACCGCCGAAACCGACTACCACCCCCACCCCCTATGTGCAGCACACGACACCAAAGCCCCGCCGGAAACAGATATCGAATCACAACAAGAGCATAAACGAAGTCGTCCGGGTTAAGGAAACGGCAATTACAAATCACATACAAGAGAACGAGTTCGTCGGAGGCGTACCGGAAGGTAATTCTTAAGTTCCACAGTCCATGATCTTAATTTGTGCCAGAACCCCCGGCCACACCACGGCCGCACCCCGAGCGTTGTGACCTACTCCCGACCTTTTTGGCTAAGGTGCCGGGCGGCCGCGGTGGGGTTTTTTGGGGGGCTCAGGGTGTGATCTTGGCACCCATTCCCCAAATAATGCGGTCTCAGTTCAATTACTTTAGCGAAATTGTTTTTATGCTCTCTCCCCCCCTCCCGCACAGTACACACCCAGCTTCCGGCCAGGAACGGGTACGAGAAGGCACGGAACGCCCAGACGCCCGTCGTCCCGTCGCCTCGGTCACCGTGGGTGTTCGCAAATGGGGCCCAGATGCGGACTTGTGACAATTTTACAACCACTTCAGTAACGTCTTTGTTTTTGTTATTCCTGCTCAAACATATTTTAAATGAAATGGCTCGAATGTAGGAGCGGTGGCGTGCGGACGTGGCCAGATGCACTTCGGATGCAGCCATCTTTGCATATTATGTTTGTTCGTTTTATGTAGATACGTAAGGAACTCTGTAAATAAGCTGCAAGTCTAGTGGGATTGTACATATGCGGAAGAGGACAAACACACGGCCATGTAGCGGATGAGACATAGAGCATAAATCGGAACCACCCGGAGATGTATCAGCCATAAACATTGCCTTCCAGGAACGCATCACTCAGGACGTCAACGAGCAGATGTGAGCCGAGACGATGATACCATTCTGTCCCGAATTGATACCTTCATCCTGCGATCTATCGTGTCGGAAAGTATCTTCGAAAGGAGCATATGTGAATGGGGTGGTTCGTTCATCGTCGAAATATTTCGCAGATTTTATCGTGCATATCGTTCGTATAATATTTTGGTCTATGCTTTTTCTGCATGCGAAAAGTATTTTTAGGAAACCAAAACCCCTTTTGTTATTTTTGCTTACGTGTTGTTTTCAAAAACAAACCTTCCAGAAATTGGTTTCTTTATATTCTCTTGCACTTTAAAATTCCTTTTTTATATCGCATCATAAAAAGTCTTTTTGACATTAAATTTGATCTGCTTTTCTTTCTTAGAGTACATTTGCCAACATTTTTTAGAAACTCCCCTGTACTTAATCTTCGAATGCAGTTGGGTTTTAATTTGCAGCATGTATAACCTAATATGATCATTTTAATACAAAAAATATACTTGCAATATAAATTCTTCATAGATTACATATCTTGCATATCGTAAGTATTTATTATGCCTGGAAGAAAGCAGACTTTCATGTTAGGAATTACGGCTAAATTAGTGACAAGTATTGGCATATCAAAAAATACATTAATTTTGAAAATTTACTTACAACTTGTATTTACTAAAATATTAGCCCTTTTATTAAAGCAATAACACCTTTGCATTTCGGGTGCACCATTGTTGTTATTAGTTTTTACCTAATAAAATCTTGTTGTATTTTGAAAATTATTTAAAGCTAATAATAGATAAATAAATGCAATGAAATAATTCTTTAGCAATCAAGTATGTATTATAATACATAATTAATTAATTATGCTGAACGCGAGAAATTTGAAAATTGTTTTTTTATCATTTTCGTCAAACTATTTCACTTTAACACTACCATAGAATTGTAGAATAATGAAGCATTTTCAGAAATTTGCCTTAAAATTGATTTAAGAAATAGAAGTTCATAAAACGAAAATTTTTAACAAGCCAAAAAAAGGTGATCCTATCCAGTAATATCGATCAATTAATTTGCGAAATATTTCGAATTTGAAAGTTTATTCCAACCACCTGGTGTACGTTCAAACTTGACTAAATTTTCAAGTGGTTACAACCACGCAGGTACGTAAATAGGCTAAAATTGGAAAGGAAAATTTCTTAAGGATAGATTTTAAGTGTAGTTTTTAACCTAATTTATTTTATAAAAAAAAAAAACTTATACTGGAAAAAAAGCAAGGAAAGCCACTCAAGTAGCTGAGCCCGCAAAACATTTTGAAAAATGAATGAATATATCTTTCCAAAAATAGAAGTCTTCCGCCAACTGAGCATACAATTTGGTTAGAATTTGTTTTTAAAATCAAAAAATATATAATTAAACTTTGTGGACGTAAGAAAAAAAAACACAAAACCCAAAAAAAAAATGTGAAAATGATTATACATATACATATAAGAGAAGTTGCGCTCAGCGCGAAGCATTATATTAAAATTAAATTAATCAAAAATAACCGGTAAGCGTGTGTACATATTACGTAGCATTTTTTTGTAGTTAATCGAATATGTATTTGTATTGTATTTTTGCAAGAGCCTCGTTTGGCAGGATGATTTTTGCAAAGAGAACGGGAATTACGGAATTTTGCACGTTTCGGTTCAATCACATATCAGAACAGTCCATAAATCACAGAGGGCCATATTTTTGCTTCTGTTCTCATTTTCGGTTCATCTGCAGGTCCTCGGTGGACAGTTGGGGTGGCGATGCGGCCACAGAAGCCCCAGGAGCCCCCAGATGGCACATGCACTGACACCCCAATGGCCTTGGGCTGAAGGGTGCAAGGATGTGATAGGAAGCGCTGGAGGCCGTGTACCTTGCGGTAAACAATAGGATTTTCACAAAATTGTTTATCAAACCCCTTTCGGTCCTCATTAATTTTAAGAACAGCCACTAACTAGCGGGGGGATAATTCGCTGAAAATCCCCACAGCCACTCTCAAGCACACTCGAAACTCCACGACCAGACAACGCCTCTTCAGTGTAGTTTCGCAAAATTTATGAAATATGAAGAGCAACCGACCGGATTAAGCCGTCAAGTCCAGTCGAGTTGATCATAGATTTTGGGTACTGTAAATAACAGCATCCGAGCGAGTAGCATGTTCCGCCGCTGCAACTGTAGTCCAGCTTTAATGTCCTGAATAAATTATTTTAATGCTACATCAGGATAGCAGGCGAACACAATGCAGGCATAATATATCTCTTGTTCCATTAATCGGCGTCGCATGTCCGTGTGCCTAGTTCCACTAATACAAAAATCATGTAGTGGATTAATTTCGCCCTGATACCAGCCAGAATCCGGGATGTAATTTCATTAAGCACATTCCCACTGGCGAAAACAGTGTTTTGGGGAGCGGTTGCAAAAATCACACGAGCAATCCTCCCCCGGCACCATTTATACGTTTTTCGGCGGAGCATTGCCCGTCTATTGCGCTGCGAAAAAAATATATAAAAATCTCGGAGAGAAAAATAAAAAGGCGCACCCAGAAAAGGATTTTTTTTAGTTTTATATTTCAGAGTTTTAATAGCTGCAAATGCCCAAAGCTGGTTATTCATAATTTTTTTAATCCCGTAGATCTCTTTCGTCAACCGCGAACAATTGCGAGGGGATGGATTACGGGTGCAAACCCACCCCCATTCTGCACGATGGTATCCGGGACTCAAAAAAAAAAAAGAAAAAGGAAAAATGAATCTCCGTCATCCCAGGGAGCAATTACTCCTGGCAATTTATAATGCAAAGCCTGTTTGGAGTGAAGATTATGTGGGAACATGAAATTGCCATATACTCGCAAGTAGTAAACACTTCGCCCCATTATTAGGCGGAGCCACACGCAGCAAGGGGGGCCCCAGTTGGGGATGATTAATCAAAAGCCATTCGATGCCGCGAGCAAATAGAGCCGCACAATTTGTGTACTCCGCTGATGGCGAACAATAGACGCCCGCAATGAGGTTAACAACGCTAAAATTAATTAGATGAATCCCATTGCCCGGAGAAAGTCAAACATGGCTCACAGCATACCCCGTCTTTTTTTGACAAATTTTCACAACCGGCAATAGAAATTATGCCTATGTTAAATTTAGGCCCAACCATAGCATCGCATGTAGACAATTTCGTGTATTTTGTTGTCTCCGTGATCAATGAAAATACATACAATGTAGCTAGTTTTTTAAAGTCAAAAACCCAACAAAAAGTTTACGTCCTATTTTCATAGCCGAAAAACAAAAGGATCACTACACTCCAAAAACGTTTGGTGTAGTTTTACCTTCTTTCTGAAAAAAAACTTATGTAGTACTAAAATTACACTCAAAACACATAAACATAAATTTCTGTGTAAAATTAAGTTTTCTTATGCATATTTTTATTTACAAAGTAAGTTTTTAAGAAAAAACGTAAATGACAAAACATTTGAATTCAATAATTCATTGCAAACAAAATATGTTTGGCATTATAACGTCGATTCAAGTCAGTTTGAACTAATTTGACATATTGATGCGTAGGTTTGTATCAATGTGAAACAATTTACAAAATTGAGTACATATCACATCTTATGTATTTTTATACTATATTACTGAATTAAACTAAAAATTTAAATTTAGTGTCATTTTGCACTACGTTTTTAGAGTGTTTTATTACGAACTATTTAAGTAACTCCAAAGACATTGCTAATGAAAATACCTATATGTCATAGTAAACCTCTACCAATAGCCCTGACAATTCGACTACATTTAAATCATAAAATAATAAATTGGTTTTCTACATTTAAAAAATAATTACTCTGGAACTGTACTTCTTAATAATTAATAAATATGCTTGGATTTGCGACACGGAATATTAAAATTAAAAAACAAAACTCCCTCAAAAAAACATCACAATAATGTAGAAGATCAGATAATGTCACTTCAAAATGCTCAAATTTCATAATGATCTTAAACGTTATTAATATTTCCTTTGTGTATCTCAAGTTTTAAATTGTCTTCCTTTCTCTTAAAGTATTAATACAATTCGAAGGAAAGAAAATATATTCAAAAACTCACGAGTTCTGCAAGATGAGCAGTGTTATAATTAGCACAACATTTGAATTTATTGAAAACGAATATAAATTTAAATAGTTTATACTGTGTAACATATAAAATGTCCTAAAACTTTAGAACATATCAGTGAATAACTAAAAACCAAAGGGGAAGAAATAAAAATAAAAATATTGTACTTGCAAATCCCTCTGAAAATAAAGAAATCAATGAGCAAGACATGCCTATAACAACAAAAGCGCAAACAAAATCCTCACATGTACTAATTGCAAAAAAAGAAAGGAGCGTTGTCCCTTGCGTCAGCTTCACTTATTTAAATTTTTAATTAGTTTTTTAGTTCTTTCCCTTTAACAGATTTCTTAATCTTCCTATGTAATTTATCATATTTTAAGAATTTAAGCCGTGCGGATTACTCAGCAGTTTGTAGAATTCACGACTGATACATAATCCGATTAATGACTTTACCCTATACGAGCGCCACATTAACTTAGCCTTTAGGAAATATTGATTTAGTCCCGGGTCAATTACGGCTTTCCCTAAAATGCAACCGTGCAATCTGTACTCGAATACCACGCCTCAGTAAAGAATTAAATTTAATAATCTTCAGATCGAATCACTTTTGAAAACATTTCAATTTTGATACTTTTTTACGGTTCCAGCCGTTTAAAGGTTTAAATGTAAAATTAAATTATGAAAACATTTGTAACTTTGTACAGCTGTTTACAAGGTGAATGGTGCAAAATACAATTTGTAGGAGTTATTAAAAGAATTTAAAATATACTATATTAATATCAACAAATTCAAAATTGTTCTTTTGAGAATCTTATTATTAGAAAATTGTTATTAAAAAAACACGTTGTATTTTGTACACTTGTGACCTAACAATATTACTAAGTTTCAAAATGTTTTAAAACCGACTTACCTATTTTAAATTCAATTTTTAAAAATTTCGAGGATTTTATGAAAAAACTTAATGAAGTAAAAATGCGTTTCCCTGAAAATCTCAGAATATTAAAATAAAATTGAAACTAAATAAAAGTAAATTAAGAATTTTATAGATATGTTTTTAAAAATGGCTCGATTTCGCCAAATGAAATATGAAAATCATTTTAAATTTAGCTACATAAAAGCAAAAATATGGCCCAAAACCAGGCAATATTAGTAACAAGTACGCACTAACTTTAATTAAACTGTGCAATTTACTTTTAAAACCCTCTACCATGAAAAAACTGGAATCAAATTGGAGAAAATGGCAACAAAACTGACGCATATTTGTGACAATATTAGAAATACTCTCTAAGCTGTTAAGATATTGTTAAAAGTTTAATATGTAACCGTTTTTAGATAAAGCAGCCATTGAACACAACTAGGCGATAATCTAAAATTTGTGTATGTTGTATATATTACTCAGTTGACTGTACATACTTGAAACTATGGACGAGAGACGACGATATGTTTAACCTAAGTTTAAAAGGATTTACTACATTGAAATTGAGTAAAATACAAAAAAAATATATATCAACAAAAACGAATTTATGCAAGAAGATAAAAAGAAAATAAATCAATGAAAGAAACAAATCATCTATATCCAGATACTTTAAGGGTCCCAACAGCTGTAAAGAAGCATTTCAGAAACATTTCATTGTCTGCAGACAAGTAAAGTTTAGGTTACTTTGTGAAGCTTTTGTTATCTAAATTGTATGGTACTAAAACCTTTTGGTAGCTTTAAATTCTTTTAGATGAACTCGTTGTTCAGTTTGTACATAAATTGAAGTTTTTTATTGAATGTTTCACTCAAAGTGACGTTTATTGCGTTGTACAAAAAGAAAAGTGGTTCTATCGAATTGTAATCATAAAATGCAAAAAAAAAACTTGTAATGTCAAATGTTATTACTGAAATTTTAAAAGAGATGAACAAAATAAAATACAGGACAATAAATAAACAAGAATACGATAAATTCTAAATAAAATCTGATTTTTTTTATTTACACAATCACTCTCTTCTCCTTCTTCCTTGCTTTACTTCAATTTCAAATCAATTTTTAAAGACAGCAAAAATCAACAAACTTATGTACTTTCGAGCAGCGCAAAAATTAAAGCAACCCCAACACATTTGCGTTAAATGTTGAGTATCTATTTTATAATAAAGTGATAATTTGAATAAAAAATTGTGAACATTATTAGCTTACAAAAAGCTCTGTTCTATTATGAATTTTAGTAATTTATTATAATCAGGAAATTTAATTTCATTCCCAACGTGCATGGGTCATTAATAAAATGAATGTTGAAAATGTGCCAAAATATGAAATACGCCTAGTTAATAGTCAGAACTGTCGGAGTAAATTAATTAGAGACAAATCTAAATTTATGCTTTAAAAACATTGTATGGTCAGAACATAAAACAAATTCTTTTGTTATATTATAATGATAGTGAATAAATGCAATAAGGTAAGTGAAAACAAGATATTATTGAAAAAATATTAATTACTCTAACATGTATCCTATTTTTACTTCGATTAATGAGATACATATTTCGGATAACTAGAAGCATATTAAAGGGCAGAAAATGATTTGATTTCAGTCAAAAATATTCTTCTTAGCAGAAAAAACAATATAAGGAAACTTTAGATATAGTATTCATATTAGATAGGAAACCATCAAATAATTTATTTATTTTTGTCTTACATTCTCTGTATAATATAAGATTAGAAACAACTGAATTTTTTATAGTAAATTCACTTATTTATTTATTTATTGACTATAGGGCGCAAATATTATTTATAGCTGTGCACTAGTATATACATACACATGTAGGTTAGTTTGGTTGTATACAAAATCAAGTAAACAAAATTAAACTAACGAAACGTTTCGACACTTTAATTACGACATACAATTTCAAATTTTTAGTACTATACATCCAAACTATTTTTCATTACTGCAAAGAATTACGAGGGAAATGAATAAAGATCAAATTAAGAAAAAATTTTAGCGAAAACCCGGAAGAAAAACGTCATCTGTCTGTGCAAGATTATGGCTAAACGTTGAGCAGCAGCAGTGAAACTGAGAAAATTAAAATTCACCATTTTGCAAAAATTCATTTTAGTTACCCCCATTCCTCCACTATTATCTGCGGCCCATTGGGTTTAAATTTAAAATTGAAGAATTCCAGGTTGGGCTGAGCATTTTATGCGATTGCATTTTGCGGACGAATCGGTAAAGGCGATATATAATTTATAAAATTTGCCCACTCGATTTACACATTCGACCTGCATTCCGACTGAATTCCAGTGAAGCAGTATCTAGTAGCAATCTGCAGAAATGCATCGATGTCCTTTTAGCAGCAATATTTCCCGGAGGAAATTATTTAAAAAGCACTTCACCGTGCGGGAGGCCAATATCTTTTACTGGCCGTTTAAAAGAATCGCACGATTTTACCTCTCATATTATATCTCCAAAAAACGGATTAACTCAGCTTATCCCCCTTAAAAGTGAAAAACAATTCAGTAATCCCCGGGACAATTAAATCGAAAGTAAAATGAATCCATGCTTGTTTTATTTAATATATTTCCGAGCTATTACTCATATTGGCCGCGAGCAAAAAATAAGAGCCGTAAAACAAAATTTCGTTCATGAGCAATAAATTTCAGCGAAAATTTGTAAAACATCGCCGCCCGGGTCTGGTCTCTGGATCTAGGAATCTCCCCGCAAAAGTGGGAGACGAGGACCTCTTCAGCAGCAGCGAACCACCCCCCACTCCCCGAATTCGCTTCAAAGTGTTTGCTCGAAAAGATTGCTAGGAAACTTCCACAAAAATCACAGCATTTTTGGGGAAAATCGCCGCTATAAAAATTTAATTTAAAGCGAGTGGCTCAGATTTATCAGTGGGAACACTTTAATCCAGAGGCCATAATTTTTCTGGAAGCGAACTTGTGATTGTTCCTACAAGAAGCAGCCGAGCCACACTGCCACGGCACGACTATTCAAGTGGGCCAACCCCAGAAAATGGGGCTAGTTACCCCCTTGGCACCAGTTCCAGGAAACTTCCCGGCAGCGGGCCCCATATGCTATATTTTTATTTAATCTGTTATCGCACTTATAATTGGAGCCCCGTTTTTCTTTTGTGGATGTTGTTTTCGTAAATTGAAAATACTGTCGCGAGGACCAAGTTACGGCCATTTAGATGACTCCGACCATTCAGGGGGTGGTCCATTTGGCTGCTGGAGACGGATAAGGGTCGTGTGGCGGAGGGATCAGTTGGATTTGGGCACTTGTAAAATTAGACTCGAAAATTCAGTACCTTACACTGTCGGAACGATTTATGCTGAATAAAAGAGAATTGCATTTGAAGTAAATTTTCTTGTTCGCTTTGTTCTAATTTCTTTAGTTTCCAGTTCTTTAAATTCGTATTCTAAGTGACGATTTTAAAACTTTCCAGGTCCGGCATAGATATTGAAAGAAAATAGCTCACCAATACCAACGCTCACGAATTACACTAATCCATAGGAAATGACAGTACTAAATTATGATAATACTGACAAAAAACACCGAAAAGGGATCGATTCCATCAACACCACTTACGAGCTTCTTTCCTGTTCTATAAAATTTTATGAATTTTAAAAAATATCAAAAAGAGTTAAAGATATTCTTTGTCTGGTATTTCTAGTATGTGTTACTGGAAACTACTTTTTAATATCACAAATTGTTTGATTTTTTATCACATATTTATTTTATCAAAAAAAGTACTATGATGAAATATCACGGCAGTAAATAATAAACCGCCAAGTTGAAACAAGGGAGCATAAATTGAAAACATCTGCCTTTAAGAACATTACCCGTAATAATCCAGCTACATATACATACCTAGTAATAGTAGGTGACTTATAGTTTTAATGCTTTTACGTTGTGATAGTTCCGTAAATGCCACGGGTTTTGTATCTAAGAGTTCCCTTAAGCCCTATTTACCACAAGACCCTAATTCCTTTTAGTATAGGCTATAATTCTTTTAACGTGTCGGCATTAGCAGCATTTTAAAACTCCCTTCCATCCCTGCGATGATATAGCCTTTTAATTATTAAGAGATTCGTTAAATTCTCACCACACAGAGGGAATGTAAAATTTATCAATGGAAATTCAGGAAATTCTGTGATAAACAACAGCCCCAATGGCACGTTTAAACTGCAAATGAAATGGATAACGCCCCCGACTGATTTAGAGCAAGGGTTAACCCTAGAAATAAATTGCCCTGGTATTTCTTTTCGAATGTAAACAAAATTTGCACTTCTAATGCTGCTTCTTCCCCGAACACGAGAAGCATTTTGTACCGCCCATGCACCACCCCCGCCACTGACGCCACCACTGATGGTGCCGCACCGGGATGCATTAACTGGCGAGACCATAAATCAATCTGCCAAAATCGGATTAATGGATCAAATCCATTTTATGGCGATATTTTAAAGTTGAAGCATCTAGTTGCAATAAATATGCTGCTGCGGTCGGGAGATCGGCCAGAGCTGCTGCCGATTCAAATGAAAATTTTGCAACAGATTGATTGCGGGAAGCTGCAGCCCCTCTGGTCTTTGGGGGTGCTCAGCCCTGCCAGAGGTAAACAAATATTTTGGGCCGACCGGCCAGAGCTGGGGATTTATAAAATCTCTAGCTAAAGTGATTCCGATTGACCGCAACTATACATTAATTTGGAAAATTTGGAAAATTTATTAATTATAGAGGTTATCGAGGCATCATACGTTGTTTTCGAATTTGGTAAATGGTACAGGTAGTAAATCATCATCATAAACTCTTGACAGTGGATTAGCAAGGGCGACATGGAAAACGACAAAGTTATCGAAGTCTCAATTAAATTAGGATGAATAACATTAGTTACAAAACCATGCAGTTATAATTAGGTTACAAGATAATCCTAAACAAATTGTAGTTGGTTATTTTCGTCTAAAAGCAATTTATAGATTTAAAGATTCAAACAAGAATTCAATAATAATTGTTGTAAGTATTTATTAAGATAACGCAATTTTTTAATTTTGCAATATAAAAGTCGTTGATTCAACGAATGATGCAATATGCCGTTTAGTTAGGAAAACATGAAAACATATTTCATGAATCAATATCTACTTTTGAATTATAATATATTATTTTCAAAAATCATCACCTATATACATATATAATTTTATAGTGACAAAACCGACTACATCTTGAGATAAAGCAACGTAAAATTTAATAAAAATAATATCTAAAATTTGTTCACTATGGTAATGAACTTACAACGAGTTTTATAAAATTGTAGAGATTCCTCTTATTCTTTAAGGAAAGATACTTTTGCAGCTTACTAAATAGGTATTTTTCACAAATTATTTTCAGATGGAAATTGTAGAGATAGAAAGGTAAACTTAGATTACATACACGTTTCAATAAAAAGATAACCATTATTATTTTAATAAATATTAGGTATTAAATTTACTGAACTATTTTCACGTCTTAAAAACATACGTGTGAGGTATTGAAAATTTGTCATATGCATTAACCCATAAATTGTGCTGTTTACTACAAAAGTCGGACACATTTTACCCGAACCTGATGATAATTTTGGTCCGAATATTGTCAACACAATTGAAAAATATTGTTCCGAGAAAAATGTATTTAAAATTTCAACTTATGATTTCATCCAGGAATATCCAATATTTTTATTACTTACCCTCAATCTGCCATTTCACGGTGTATATCCTTTATAGCCTCTGCATCCTGTAAAATACTATTATATTCTCACATGAGACTCTTTCTCCCTATTTAAGCTGCCTGAATAATGAAATATTAAAATACATGTGGCATGTAATTGCTAATTTAACGACGCTCGTAATTCAGAACTTTAATTTTAATATAATTTGCTGTTAATGTTGTGTTGATCTAAGCAAAAAAGTAATACTGTTAACAACTCCTCTACCCCAGTAAAACAAAAGTAAATTGCAAATATTCTAGAGCAATGGTTGACAATTTTCGCTGCATCAAAATTTGAGCAAAAATTCATAATTACGACAATTCCGGTTTCATATATCACCTCTGTCTGACAATGCCATAACTCTTAGCTTAGCTAGTTCGCTATTTTTCTGGGCGGGGGTGGCCCATAAATGTGCAAATATTATACCACCAGAGGGTGCAGTGAGCGTCACAATTCAGCCAGAATTCCGTCACTGCACGGTTTGCCGTGTGCACTGCAGCTCGAATGCCCGATGGGCATATTTCCTAATAAATAGTTATAAATTCCGTAATTAGCGCAGCGCAGATGAATGCGGGAATTCCCAGAATGGTAAAAAAAGTGGCCGCGGGCCCAAGGGTGGGACTAGCGAAAATCTTAAAACGCGCACTGAGTGAATTGCATTATTTAACTGGAATGCAATTTTGTAAATGTTTATGCATAATTGCATATCTGGGCTACGCGAGTGCATACCGAAATTAAACCCTCTTTTTGTCGGTGCACCCCCTGCAGACGAGACGGTCGTTCGGCGGCGGCGGCGGACGTATTTGTTGACGCTAAACAGTGGCTTTGTGCACTTCTCTGATATTTGGTGGAGAGACGTCGAGATGCACTCGCCGAATGACTCGTTTCAACCGAATTCGTACCGGGACGCCAGTGTAGACGCGGCCTTATCAAATCTCTGCTGGACGGAAATTAAATCTGAAACACAAGCCGGGCTCCTTGTTTATCCCGCACGACCGCCGTCTCTTGTCAATTAGGACATGAATGTCAATTATCCTCTGCTGCAGGACCCGCCCTCGCAGATATATTTCTCTGATTGTTTCAGCTAATTGATATTGACATCCGTCGGTTTATAATAACAATTTTGAATGCATTCAGAAATAAGCACTATGCCTGATCTTTCACCGGAATGTTATGCTATTTTGATCATGTTGGTTCTTTGAACGGAAATTGAGTGGAAATTAAATTGAATAAAAGGAAGGTCCTTGCACAATGAATTGCCTGGCAAAGAGCAAATGAAATCCCAGAATTTGAGACTGAGTTAATAACTTAACCTCATAGTGTCAGATCAATCAAAAATGAGGAAATCGTACTCACTTTTAAATTCAAAACCAATATAATGAAGTCAAATCAAATTCGACTAAACATAAGAAAATGTTTATACGCATACAACATTACATAAACAATGTTCTGTTATTAGAATTTCCCGATTTTATAATTTTCAAAACATTCTTTTTTATTTAAAACAGCAGGTAAATCATCAACAATTTTTAAACAAAAGCATATTTTTGCTAAAGTATGAAACTTTATTTGAAAGTAGAAGGAAATCCTATTCCAATTCTATATTTTTGCTTTCCGTGAAAATAAGAACAAAATCACTTTTTTTAGACTCCTCGACAAGATACGATGCGTGCTTGTAGTTTTATACCTAAAATGGTATACTTTAAATGAACTCAATAAATATTCTTTTAATTTGAAGAAAAAAAATCAAAAGAATCAAATATAGTTGACGCCATTCGAAAGGTGATGATATTTTTAGATATTGAAACTTCACAACTTTCCTAAGTAAGTAATTATGAGAACTGTGTCAGGGTCGAAATTTTCCTATAAATGAAACCCATAAAGGAGCACTATCAATGAACTTTCTGAAAGTTTTCTGAATATTGTATCATAAAGTGAAATATGGCTATATTCAGCAAATTTCAGAGGCAAACACGCAAATCATGCATTGAAAAGACTAAATATATACTCTAGTGCAAGCATTCTTCATTCATTAATGTTTGTATGTGTAAAACAAATAGCTGATTTTCTGAACTGGGCGAAAAGTTTTCATTTCTGAAAATAACTTAAGGTTCTTTTTTTGTAATTATATTTAGTTCAATAATATTCTCAAAATGCATATAAACTTCCAATTCCAAATCTTACTGAAGAACATTTTAGGTTCAAAATATTATATAATAATAATTCTAACATACCTGCTGAAACTACAATTTTTAGATTGTAAAATGAAATTTTTTTAAATTGAGCTTCTTCGCCAATAATGCAAATTATGTTTTCTGCTAAGATCTTAAATAATTTAAATGATATTTCTAACGTAACAGAAAAATGGTCTAAAACATTTGCCTCTTTGACATAATACGCATTTGGACTATAAAACTAAAAAACAAGCAAACATATGTATACTTTAGATGGATTCATATATTTTTATTAAGTGTTCAAAAAATAAGAATATTAATAACTACTATAATAAACCCAGCTAAGCCCTTAAAACTTGAAGTAATTCTATTTTGGATTTTTTTGTTTTTAGGTAACATTTACAACTCCATTACTTAACGGCTATTGCTTTTAGAATACATGACCTTGTAAGCAGGAAAGTCCTTGTAATAGAGAAAATACCAAACAACTTCGCGGGGGTGAAAAAACATGTGTGTTGTACGTATGTATACGTCACACCTGTCCCTAGCAAGTAGGAGCCTTGAGATTGGTAATGGTGCGGAACTCCTTCAATTAATTAATCGTCCGCTGAAGTGCCTGTGCGAGGGTCGTAACGCAGCGCAGGCCGCAAATCGACGGGGAACGAAACTCGGTTCGCTATCAAGTTCTCAAGCAATTGCACATAAAATGTGTTCACGACCATTTAATTTTTCCTCGTAATGACTAAAAGCGGAAAATCCCGTCCTCTATCTCATTTAAATGTCCCGGGATTGTCGTCGCCCGGGACTGGTGTTGGTCCTGGCCCTGCCCTAGTCGCCGTGGCCGCGTGCAGGCAGAGACAATCGCCCCGTCGTCGTCACCCGCCGCCAGAATGCGCGATTATGGGGCTGCAAATAATCCCCAGGATATGGCTAAGGAGGCAGTCGCCCCAGGGGGTGTTGGGTGCATTTCCTTCTTCAACACTCAACATCAAAACTCAAAGTTCTTCTCCATGGCTAAAGTAATTCCACCCTAAATGGAGTGCTGCGCTGGAGAATTCTCACGGATATTACAGCGCTCAAGTGTGCCGGGCGTGAAGGTCCTCTTTCGATTTTCACACTGCCAGAACGGATATGAAAATAAAAGTGCTTTTAGCGATTTTTCGAACATGTATCCACCCTCGCTAACTCGCTAGGAAGCAGGGGACATTCAGAGAAGGAATGTTGAGAAGAAGGCGCAAAACACCACTTTTGTAGCACACACTTTGCCCAAGCGACAAAAGTTCCTCCGGGCGTGGGCAAAACTTGCACCACTTCGAAAATTGAAGACAGGGTCAAATCCAGCCCCAAAGTTTGGTCCTCGGGTGGCTCTAACAAGACAACGCCGCGACGTCGCCCCGGCCGCCTAGGCAGGCACTCGAAACTTTTATCTAATTTTGATCCCGCAAATATTATGAGCAAACGGCTGAAAATTAATCCTCCGGCGAAATATGCTTTTAAAATTTTTAGCGGAAAAGGGAGAATTAAAAAGATAATTTCCACGCTGAATGCAGGGTTCACATGACTTGAACTTTTTCTGCTTAGTTAATGGAGTAGATGCAAAAATGAGCTCGCCCCCTCGCGGGCTCTATCTCGGCCGTCCTTCTACATTTTTCTAGGTATGTTCTTCTACTCTTGGGCCTCACCGCTCTTTATCTACTTAACGCTGCCCATGGAAACGTCCAACAGGCCTTAAATAAGAAAAAGTTTTTTTTGGGGTCTTCACTGTTTTCTAGAATTAAGGGTTTTAGCAGTTGATCCCCAAAATATTGGGAGTTCCGAATGATTTGCTCTTCTTAAATCGATATTAACATTTCCCAATGGGTATTATGGAAGAACCAAATGTAAAGCTTATTACATTGTTACAAAGCAACCCAACTTATGTACCTTACCTAATATGCACCTATTTTGTATTCGTGAATTTCAGTCCAAAATTCAAAGCGTAACTAGGAGCATGCACAGCAGATAGTGGACCTGCCCTGCGAGGTACCATTGTATATTCAGGACCAGACCGCTCCGACAATGCAGCTTGATATTCCCCAAATAAGCTCCACACTTTGATCCCTTATAATTAAGTATGAATTCTCAGGAGAGCCTTATCATACTCGAAACAGAATTCAGTTCTCAATTGTACATCCATTGCGTTCAATTTAGATCGAAATCAATGACGACGGTGAAGATAGTATTTTCTAGCATTTCTGTATTCAATCATTTTAATGATGTTCCTTGTTTATAACTATATTCTATTGATTGTTTTTACAAATCCTATCTTAAATATAAAGAGTTTTCCCTCATTTTATTAATGAGATGGAAATTTGGACTACCTACTTATACAGCATTTTTCCTCGGTGAATTGTTGAGATGCATCAATGAATTCAATAATAGTAAACCCAAAAAGAGGGAAGAAGTCCAGCTTTAATCATTCAATTTTAAAATAATATGATGTTTCCTTTCATTTCATTTGATTCAATTGATAATACGATTTATAAATATTTGAAAAGCAAAAACGGTTCTTGACAAACAATTTCCAAAAAAATCGATTATTTTGCCTTTTAAATAAGAATAACAATAATATGGGTGGATATAGCTGTAATCGCAGCATTTTATTTATTTTACAATCTTACAAATCTTTTTCGAATTTTTATTTGCAAAATGTAATATAAGGGCTGACCTTTTTGTACTACATTTTTCCTTCAATAAACTTAAATAAAAACTTTCATCTGAATTTCACAAAAAAAAAAAAAAAAAACAGCGCAAGAATAGCAATAAAACGAAAAGCAGTTATTTTCGACAATAAACCCTTTGCTGATGATATTCATCGCTTTGAGGATTGCTTGCTCAAAAACGTTCTAATGATAAATTATAAAAAGATTCTTTATTCAGCAGCAAGAGGACAGAAACAAAAGCGCTTATCTCGGGATTACGAGCTTAAGCTTTGTAAGATTGAGGTCGGTTGGACCTAGGTATATTTGTATTTTTCTGGAATCGTTACTCAAATTGAAAATACACTTTGAGAAATCGTCTTAAAGGCTGCCATAATTTCCTTAATTTAACGCAATACCCCACTCCAAAAACCGGAAGATTCCCCGAAAAAATTCAGGTGCTATAATTGCGCACGAATTTCTCAGCATTATCGCGTAAACAAATTACACCCTTCTCGTGAGGCTTCCAGACAATAAATCTCCGCAATTGCACTGTGTCCGGAGGAACCCTTCATAATCGTCCCTCTAAGCACTCGCCATTTATTTTGCTTTTTTGCACCTTTTGAGCGGTTGGACCCCATATGAATGTGGCAAGGGCTGCGGGCGCTCCACTTTTGTGGCCCCTCTCGTCATTTTTGACTGCTCCTGAAGGAGCACCCTTGAGTCCATTAGTTAATGTGTTCACAGCGGCAGAATACAGCAGCACTTCTGCTCACAACGCAAATGATTTGGAATTTCATTAGAGGAGTCGTGCAAAAATATTTTAAAGGACATTGCATCGGCGAAATACGGTCGTACAATAAACTCCTCGTTACGGAGCCAAGGAGGCGCTGCATAGACCAGGGTGCCCCCGAGAGGCGGAGCGCCCTGAATGGGCACCCCACCAAAGGGAAAATGGAAATTCCGTTTGAATTAAACAAAAAAGGGAATGTCTTGGAAAATAATAACTGCTGGGAGCCATTGCTCCCCGCTAAAGTTATTGTGTTCACTTTTATAATTGTTTGGTAGCGCCAGCAGAACGGGAGCGGCAGGAGGCCCGTCCCTCTCCTCGGGCGTAGCGCAGCCTTCGCCCAGATCCGCCTGCCACATCATTTTATGAAATAAATCGCACGTAATTACGAGCTTTTGCCATTTTCCATTTAGCCAGGGACAAAAAATGTATACTATATATAAGTATAAAATATAAAATGTATATTTCGCAACAGCAGCGACAGGGCGGATGCGAGAGATACAGGAAACAAAGAGTTTAAATTATTTAAAAATATTATAATCACTTTAAGCGGACTAAGGCCGCGGGGCCCGGGGGCGTAATGAGCAGCTGGTCCCCGACGCGTCCCGGGCTGCCGCGCGCGCGAACAATGACGCTTTATTCGCGGCGCTGATTGTAACTGACAGCCTATTGTTCAATGCAGCGCGCAATTATATTAACCAGGAATGCAATACATAATAGAAGTGAGTCCTTGCGCTGCATATCGCCGCCCCCGCCCCATCGCGTGCGTGTAAATTCTGCGCCTGCATTTTCATTTCGCGCTTCACGACTTGACACAAATTGTGGCCTCGTTGCGAAATTATCCCTCATTTGCAGCGTAAATTTTTAAGTATTTACTACTTTTTCGCCACTTTTTGTCTATTAGGGGCCCTGGGTCTGTAAATTAAAGCGCTAATTGGTCCTGTACAGAGGACTCCTGCATAATTGAGTCCGGGTTGCGGCGGCTACATCGACAACCACGACGGACGACGCCGTCGTTGGATGATGCCCCAAAACCCTTTCGATGGCATCAATCAGTTAAATTAAATGCTCTTGTTAAAATCGGAAACTAAACCGCAATTAATTCATTTTCACCAACATGATTTTCGTAAAAATAAATAATTTAATGAACTCGCGCGGTACCTACCTACCCACCCCAGCTAAGGTCAACAGTTTGACCTCTTTCTAAAAAACATATAACAGCAATTCGGTTACGCTTTGCTATCAGCGACATCATTGCATTGATTTTAATGAAAACAATCAGTTCTTTCAATTTGTAATCAAGCAATTAGGGAGACTTTGTATTTTACAATTCTAACTAATATTATCGCGGTTAATCCCATATTGGTTCTTTTGTTCAACTTCTGACTACTAAACAAAATATTTTGAATGCAAATATGAACATATCTACACTACTGAAAAATGTTAATATTTAAGCTTCGAAAACAAAAATATGTTGAGTTCTTTTCCATTTACATTGTTCGTTTTTGTTTGTAAATTCATACATTATCCTTCGGGCATTGAGAAATGCTCTATCATAATTAAACAATTTACGGGATATAAAAGTTAATACCTTTTATTCACTTGAGTCAAATAAACGTAATCTTGCAGGGCTGGTGTAAAGAAAGGTGGAACAGTCGGTATATGCGACAACCACGATTCAGCATCCACGGAAGCATTGATAATCAGTTACATCATGCCAATAACGTTGATCATGAGCAAATAGACGTAATCAAGCATAACATTACACTGAGTGGCGAAAATTGCGGTCCATCACAGGCTGAGCAGCCACATCCCCAATCGCGCTGCACCGTGCAGCCACCGTGAACGCCGAACATCAGCAACCTTACAATTTATTTTTGATAGCCGCAAGAGAATTATCAGCGTGCTGACCGTCCGGCGGAAGGACTACTATAAATCTAAAATGGCAGCTCCGCACAGCCAAATAGCAAATATAAAAGAAATATATGTAATCGCTACTGTTTGTGCGTACAATTATATATATGTTAAATGTCGCGATTACACCTGTTTACTCCGATAATAAATAAACAGCGTGAGAGCGAAGCTATTTCCCAGAAATGAGGGAGCAGAAAGGCTCAAACTTCAAGGCTCCACGAGCAGGTAACTCATCTGCGGAGTCCCATTTAAGGTGGCTCATTTGGATACTACAGAGATAAATTACGCGGTTTTCCTGAAATATGAGAATATGTTGAAAATATCATGCATGAAATGTACGAAATTTTCATTTGGCGCAAATGAGGACCTGCCAAAATAAATCCATTTTCGATTTTTATAAGACACGTGTTGTTTTTACCTTGAAATGTCCTGAAAAATGATGTTGTTATGGTAGAAGAGTCAGAAGATGAAATTTAAGATTTTGCATTTAAGAAAAACTCATTAATGGTCTTTCTTCCATTTAGTTGATGGTTACGTCCTGGTAACGCATGTGTCTTTAAAATGAGTTCTCTTATAGAGGCTTTCTTTTTAAATTACATCATAGCGAAAACAATCATTATTAACATAAATAAATTAACTTTGAATATGAAATATATATGCATACGTGATGGTCTGGAAATTGAACGAACATTTTCGAATTTTATTTATGCAGAAATAAATATGAAGATTTAAAAATAATAAGAAAGAAACTTAGAGTACAATTTCTTTTCATTAAAGAATCAGGAGGCGTAACAAAATCGAATTTTGTTTTAAATTTTGTTTATTACTTTTCCATTTATTTTTTATTTTAAATATTATTCCAAATACATACATAGACCACTTCATTATAATTTCATAGCAATTTCATTCTTGAATTATCTGCTGGATTATATAAATGGCCTACAACTAGTAGCATCCCCTAAAAATACATATGTATATTATGTACCTACATAGTTATCAGTTTTAATGTAAAAAATATTTCTTTATGCCTGGAATATGTTGCTTTCATAAATTTGATTTAGAGCAGACAACAGATTTGTAGTCACCGTCTTTCAAAACGTAATTTTGAAAAATCATATACTCGTATCTAAAGTAGTCGTCGGATATCTACCAAACTTTTCATGAAACAACCTGACATTTTCACAGAATATTACGAAAATATTGTGCTTTAAGAATGCCCTAACTCCTCAAGATTAAGCTATTTTTGGAGTTTGTTGAAATTAGGAAATTCTTTCATGAGATTCAAGGAAACGCAGCCTTAAATCCCATTTAAATATACGTTTTAATTAAGATAATTACTCAAACATCACAAGCGTTTAAATCTCAGACGGCAATAATGTAATTATAAAGGAAGATATTTAGATCAAAGGTAGACCGTGATATGGCAATGTAATCAAATGTAATAATTCCTCTACGTGGTACCACTAAGGAAGTAACCCACAAGTTAATTACGAGAAAATCAAATCTTTCGATGTTTCTTAGCAGCACACCTTCGTGCACCTGATGCTGATTTATAAATAATTCGCCTGTCTTAATTTCCAAGACGCCACTAAGATGCTTGCGGCGAAGAATGGGATCCATTTCCGCATTTTGCAGCGAATTTCCCTCATTAGTGAGGCAACCTTTAAAGATAAAGTGGAGCCCGCTTACTTCAGATTTTCTGATAATTTCCAGTAGTTTGGATGTTAATTAAGGATAGGGTGAAGAAAGTGTTCCATTTCAAATTGCGGTCCTTGTCGACATCATAAATCTCCGATCTAAATACTCTAAAATCGTCCTGGAGCTGACACAGTTCTATCACCTAAAAGTGCAATTTCAACAATTCTCGGACAGCCAGTGGTCAGGGCGGTGAAAATGGGGGCCTCATTAATCTTACGAGGTTAACTCAATAAGAAAAAATAGGAAAATTGAGTTTGAGCCCTAACATATGCTCTGCAATAATAGAACGGCAATTTGATCAGTTGATTCGATTCTCCATCTCGATATCCGCGTGATTGATAGGCAATCAACCCCATTTCATTAAAACATCCATTTCGTTCGACTTGCTGACTTTCGCAAAGACACTCTTTTTGCTTTTTTTCCACCCCCGTCGGGAGGAGCCGAAGCCCTGTCTCCTAAGGAATTTGTTTTAAAAATGATGCCATCGAGAAGGAGCTTTAAGGGAGAATTGCTGTTCTCAAGATTTCTTCGCTTTTATCGGCTTTTTATTGAAAAATTTCCACACGTGTTCAAATCAGGGGACGAGTAAAAAAATTTCGCGGGCTCAAAGTGTACTCGAGGAGTGTTTTGATGAGAAAAAATAAACAACTCTTCTAACAGGTGAAAAATGAGGAGCTTAATCGATTTATTACCTTTGAATTTGCTTCAATTTTCTGGTGGGGTGTTTATTGCCATGCCAGGCAGCACATTTTTTTCCGAATTGAGACGCATCAACGATATTCTCCTGGTGTCCATGGTAAAGGAGAAATTGTTTCCAAATCAATTCATTTACATATTTTTCCATTAACAATTTTTCAATCGCTTTGATTCCAATAAGTTACTTATTTAAGAATTTAAAATACCTACACTATAACAAAACCTAAGAGATGATAACCACTGCAAAAGGGTAAGCCAAAGTGGTTCATTTTGTAATACAATTTCTCATTGCATACCTACGTCTTCCAATCCGGAAAAGTAAAATGGAAAACAGACTAAAAATAGGATTTTCACAGAATCCAAGTACTGCCAGGAAATAGACTGAAACCATATTACATTGAAATAGTTAAGGCGGAAATCGGTCAGAAATATTTTACAGAACGGAAAAGAGATTGAACACAGGTCACACATTTTTGTTTTCCAAATAATATCTACAATAAGAAAAAACAGCGAAGAATCGATAATTCATTATCGTTATTTAAAAATATTTTTATAAGCCTTATACACACATGCTTAAAAATGTACTAAATATTAACTAAAAATTTATTTGTTTATTTGTTTATAATATCTAGAGTAAGAGCTGCTGAAAACAATTAATACTTTTAATTATTGTCTAAATGTTTTAATAATCCGAGATTAGACGCTGTACAATTTTTAACGTATGATAACTAAGAAAACATTTCTTCAATTCAATCTTCGGTCTTTCCACCAAGCAAACAATTTACTTAAATAAAATTACTTATGAAATTGCTTCAGTATCTTTTGTATTCGTGGTCCATTTCAGTTAAGTAATTGCTTCGTTTGACTTATAGAAATGGCCAGAACAAATTTTAAAAGCACCGAAGTCATTCCTCCAGGAGAAATACAATAGATACATGAAGCAAAAATACGTTCAAAATTTGAACTATGAAGTAATGTTACGAACTGAACGGATATAACTCGACTGTAACAATCTTTTCAGACATTAAAACTAGGTAGATATTAGGTAATTGTATAATTTCTGTCATCTTTTCGACTTTATTAATATGGAATATAATTATGCGATAAAACCCCATCCTTTACGCAATCTATACAGTAACTCCTCAAAAATCCAAAAATTAATAAAGCAAAAGCTTTAATCGAATGAGACTGATATTATTATAATACTTCATTTACATATATACTAAGTGCTCATAAATTCTTAGAACTCTAATTCTCAATTATAAGTTTTGTAATTGTCCTAATGAACTAATAAATTAAATCTCTCTAAGTTACAAAGCCATTTTGCTTTGTAACACTCGAACACCTCTACTTTTGATGTAACTCTACACTTTATTAGACTTCCTAAAAAGTGAGAATTTTCATGGATCCTGGGGACGAATAAAAAAGAATAAACCCTTGAGCTCCAGATAACACTTCGCTTGGTACAAAAGGACCTTCTTAGAACTCGCATTGTAGCTCTCTTTGAGCATCTTGAGTTATACGGCTAATTACATTGCCCTCAAAGATTCCTTGGATTCCTTTCAGTTCGCCGGGAGGACGAAAAGATTGTTCGTGCCATAGCCAACAACAGCGTCCACAAAAGGCGAACAGCTTCGATTAAAAAGTACGCCAAACTCAGCGCATCAATTTCAATCCATTTAACGTTATGGCCGGACGCCGAGATATATATTTCTGGTTGGCTCAGCATTTCCTGCAGCCACTCCAGGTTGGTTCCCGAGGGCGAAATAATCGCAGGGCGACCCAAAAAAGAAAATGAATGATTATAAGGGCGCGCTGCTGTACGAGTGCATTTATTAGAAGTTGACCATAAATTTGCCGACTGTCAAAAACAAACTAATTGGACGTAAGTGGAGCGTGTAACAAAACTATTGGTTGTCGACTTTAAGTGAAGTTGTAAATTAAATGGTTTATACTCTTACACGAGTGCTTAGCTACAGGGCGCAATCCTCTCCAGCTGGGATAGTCCCCGCCATTTTCCGGGACTCCGGGACTCCGGGACTCCGGGGCTCCCCGGGCAAGTGGCCCTAATGCCCCACCGTGTGCGGACCCGCCGGACCATGTGAACTGGACCAGCCACCACGAAATTGTTTTGCACTTTTATTAACTCTGCGGCCGTGGTCTTCCGGGTGGTTTTCGACGTCGGCGGCGGCGGCAGCGATATGGTGGCGGCCTGGAAGACAAATTAGCCAGGGGCTTTTACGTGGATCCTGATATGCGCCGTCGGGGTGCGAATATTTTTACTTATTCGGCGAAAAGGCTCACTCAAGCCGGGTGTATAGTAAGTGCAAGGATACCTTATTTTGACGGCAATTTATCGCCAAAGAAATATATCAACAGTCGTACACGGGAAAAACCGGCGAAGTCCCTCCTCGACACCCCCTCAGGTACGGCAATCTTCTTAATGGACGAGGTATATTATGCAGTTACTGCCATTCTGACGGACGACGCTTTTGTTATCTCGTGTGTGTTACTCCTCCACTTTATGGGAAAACTTTCCTTTTAATTTCGTCAGGTAAATAGCACCGAAGAAGTTAAGTTACTATGCGCCGCCAAATACGACGACGACGGCAGCATTTTGATTTATTCCTGCAATTTGTACTCTGAATGCTCGCCGAAGCGCACACATGCCGGCCGGTGCCCCAAAATATGTACATATATATGTATTATGCTTATGTGCACATATACATAGTATAAATATGAAACAATTTCAGAGAATGAATATGTACGCGGCAATTTTCGCCTTTTAAGTTCGGCGAAACAATTTGAAAATTAATTTGCCTCGCTGAGGGAATTTTGCATTAATATCGAAAGCCCGGGTAAGAACTAGTTGGCAATTTTGTGTGCTTTTGTACCCGCGAGGGATTTTACCCCAACGATCGTGTGAATTTAGCACTTTCATTACCTTCGATTGCGCTTTTCCGTTCCTCCTGGCTTCTACTGTATGCCGAGTAATATTCGTTTGGCACATTTATTTAATCCTGTGCCAATTCACCGCCAAATTTCAAGATTAAATTTTGATAGAAAGATATCGTGCAAACCACGACCACAAAATAATACCCTTGTTGTTAATTATCGAGTATATGTAGCATATGCTTGATTCTAGTTCAAAAATTACAGAATGGACTACAAGGTGGTGAACGATTTTACCAAATTGGTATACCAATTCAAATTTTTCTCAAATACATTTTGTATTTGGGCAACTATATACCAGTTACCAGACAGAGTCACACCGGTCTTAAAAATGTTATTACTTTTTCATTAAGCTACATTACCGTTATATGCAATAATCTTTTGCATGAAAGGTTTAATTTTTTCAGCCAAATTTTTACTTTTCGATCGGTCAATAATGATTAGCAAGTAATTTGTATTTTTCGATCGCTCGAACTTATTTCAAAAAGAAGGAACTATCACTCCGAATTATGCATGTTTTTATGAATTTCCAATACGACATATACTAAGAATCTAAATCTAGAAAGTCACTTTTTATTTTTAAATTTTTACTCCCTATAATCCAATTGCAAAACAAATTTTTGGATTAATTTCGTTGGAACAGTGAAACCGTCCACCAGTATGCTCAATCAGTGCTCACGGAATTGGAATATGCTCATTCATCCGAAAGGAGGTTATCCATCCACGGCCTCATCCTGGGAAACTTTATTAACATTTTTGTAAACGAAGCTCCGCCATTCATCCCATCGAGTCCTGGTGTATTCTGTGGGCGCGCTACACGTTGAAATTAAAAAGAGCGTCTTGGCTCTTATTTAGTGCGCAAAAAGCTAGAGTTCCTGTTTCAAAGACGAGGTAGTCCTCCTTAAATAACTTTGGTGCATAAGCGGGAAAAAAGGCACCTCTTTTCATTCTCGTCCCGGTCCTTTCATTCTTCGGGGACTTTACCGCGCACAAAGTAAAAGTAGTTCCCGATTTGATTACATTGCGATTTCCCGTCCGACTCTGTAAGGGCTCCTTTGGGTTTCGGGGCTTCCCTTTCAGGGGTGGTGCAGCAAAATCGGTGGCTTTCGTGGGGCTGGTTATTTACACGGAGGACATCATTGGGTAATGCATTACGGCGGTCCTGGGGAGCGCCTTCCGGTGGCTGCATGATTTGATAGGTTCTGATTGCGAGACAGTCTCGCCGGATTTTACTGCAGGGCGTAGGTGGTTCGGGTTAGCTGGCATCGGCAATCAATTAAAGCGGAATCATTGTTGCTTGCACTGTTGGAATTCCGATCCCATTCATTTGATATCCTCCGACAGTCTCAAAGAGGCGAACAATTAATCTCTCGCCGGCGTCGCCTTCCGTTCAAAATTGAAACCGGAAAGCTCCATCACTCTTGTTTGCAAGACTTCTTTGCAGAAATTGACACAGCAATTTTCATTTTAGAAAAAAAAAACGCGAAAAAATGAGCTTCGGCATTAGGATGGGACGAAAAAAGCGAAAAATTCATGTGCCATGGAAAAACAATCCGACAACTGACAGCCTAGAATATTCCCATCACTAGCGTCGGGAAGCCGGGAACCCGTCCCGTCCGACGCCGGGCGCCGGGTGCCGAGTCCCCAGGAGCGGTGCTGCGAATCGAGGCTTGCGGCCCCCGCAGTCCCACCTCCCACCACCCCCTGAGGGCTGCTAACCGACCTTCCTAAAACGCCCTGCCCGCCAGCCACCGCCAACGTCGACTCAACACAAATGTCGAAATGTACTGAGGCGTGAGAAATTCATTTTTGCTCTGTTCGTTCTCTGAGGATTTATTAAAAGGGAAATTGGAAAATTGCACGCGTTTGTGTGCCCTAAGCCGTTGACAGATAAAATGCCGTAAAATGACAACAAATGGACACAAAAACCTGAACATTTTCGGAAGATTTCGTCTCCCATTTCATTACACCTTGCCTGGAACTGGGACGATAAAACGTCGAAAGGATCACCGAACTGCCCGTTTAATCATTGTCCTTTGATCCTTTCGTTGTGTTTTGCAATTAATTAATTCTTGGACAAACGACAAAAAGGCTCTTTTACTGTAACATAATTATTTCCATTTTAATTGCAATAAACGAATTTTATTATTCTTAAGCAAATTAAACATTTTAGTCCGCGCAAATACACATAAATTTGTTAACTTCATTAACAAGCAAAAAACAGATTGTATTAATTCAAAACGCGTTTTAGGAAAAATTTGATTTATCTCGGATTTGATCAAATTTGCGAAATTTGGCTCATTTCTCAATTTCACATAAGTGCTCCCATAGAATCAATTAAAAAACAAATTTTTTAAGTTATGAATCTCTTTAAATTTTTTCAAATTAAAATGAAATTCTTTCTATTTACGATTATAATAATAACAAAATTTTTAATTTTATTGGGAATTTTACCATTTCCTCGTGAAGAATTCATTGTGTAGTGATGCTTATAATTTTTTTTTTGATATTTAATGTGCGGTAGTTTTTGAGGACAGTATAAAATTTTCGTATTCGATTTTTGAAATTCGAAAAAAAAATCCAACATGGGACAAACATTTTAAATCTACGAATGTTTTAGATAGCTGGTTCTGAATCCAATAATATAATAATTTATGAAATACAAACTTATGGATGCAAAAGAGAAGATCCAATTACTTTACTTTGCAATAATACTTTAGCTCAAGCTTCAATTTATAATGTGTTTGAAATTCTTTGGCGTTCAGTTAATTATCAAATGTAATTTCTAAAAGTATTATCACATACAGCTCTTGACCATATTAATGTTATACATATTTAGTTGTATTTTTTAGACAAATGTTTGTCGTCATTCATAAATCAAATAAGATTATTTTCCTTTAATTCATTAAATTTAAAAATTTTGTAGAATAAAGAGATAAGAACATATTTATTTTTCTTAAGAGGTATTTACACAATTTTCTACGAGAAAATGTGGAGAAAATCTCTTCAAAAGAAAAGTAAAATGCCTATTATATCATTTGGAAATCTTTTAGATTTAAATATCTCAGAGAGTAAAGAGATCTACAAAAACTGTTTCCTCCATCAAAATCAATAAAACTAATTCTGTTCCAGATTTTGTTTTTAAATCCTGGACTTGGTACAAATTACCTTTGCCAGAGCGGTTCCATTCACATCCCAAAAGCAAAACTTTTTGAAGCCGCCTGCCTGGGCAAGTGTTCGAGCACGGAAATCGTAGGTGGGAACCATTTGCAGACGACCCCACAAATCGGGAATGGAAACTACAGAACAATCCTATTAATTCGATGATTATTTGGTTTTGTTTCCTGAGATGTTCCCGGAACAATTTAGTCGCGTCTCGGAGTATATCACTGCTCCCTGCCGCCGCCGCGCCACGCCGTCAGGTTGTACGAACGAAGACAGTCTGGAAATTTCAGGACTCGGGAAACTTTTCTAGGTTAGGACTTGGTCGAAGCGAGCTGGAGCACCCATCCATTTTGGGGGACCGGGGCGGAGGCGCCAACCGCTGCATTCGTGCTCCCGGTGCACGCCGCCGGGAGCAAAGGTACTTACCTTCCGCCTGCGGTCGATACTCCTCCAGCTGAAATCACGAATTCCATTCATTTATCGTCGTACTTTTGATAGCTTCCATTAGGTGCATGTCTGTTGTTAATTTTTCTGGAAGTGCACCTTTTGCCCGACTGCAACTCGAAAGGACCAAAACCCTTTCGGCCGGTGGCAAGGGCGAGGTTCGCCGCTTAGTTCACCTCAACGGACGTTTCGCCATCATCGACCTTGGCAGGAACTGCCACATTCAAAATTTATGAATTTCATTAAAGTGATTAAAATGCACTTTTATTGCCACGAGTTCAACTTCATTTCTGTTTTGGGTCGTTTTGCCATGGGAAATGCCAGAGCAGTTCCATCCTACTGGCGCTTGTTTGCCAACTGAGCAACTTTAAATTACGTTTTGACGTACACATTTCAAAAGATAAAAATAATCAGACTTTAAAACTCACATTAGAGTTGAGTAGGATCCTGGTATTTCAGTTGTAACTGTTAAGGATGAAATAGGCCAAATTAAAAGCTATTTTTGCAGTTAGTCACATTAAAGTCTTACACTTTTATTCTATCCGTTCTCAATCAGATATATTCAATTTTAAATTACCACCAGTTACCATCAATCCTTTTTCAATAAATACGTATGTAGGTATGTAGGTACCTAACGTGCATAAACGCTGTCCGAATAGAAGCCTTCGTCTTCATCTAGTTATGACAGTTTATGTCGTCAGCCAATAAGCCGATTTAGTATTGAAATTAAGACGGAATAACGATTATATAAAATCGTCGCGATGCTTTAACTCTTTTCTAAATCTTCCATATAATAAATAATGAACAAAGCACACACCTGGTACATTAACGTTCATATTTTCACAAATTACAAAAATGTGTGTTGTATGTTTCCAAAAACATAACGTCAAAGAAAGTCTAAAACAAAATCTTGTTCCTACGTAGGTCTGTGTAATTGTTACATTAATTAAATTGAATGAAATATAGAAAGTTTTGCTCTTCGTATAACCTCCCGATATGAGCCTAATCAGAAAAACAAATAAGCTAGTAATATTTTTAAGCCTTACACTATCAGGTATTAATTAAACAGTAATTGTCCTTAACAAATTTTAACGTTCTACGATCTTTTCATATTATACGAGTATTAAAATAAAGCTCAAAGGGTAGCCAATTTTCAGAAATTAGTTTTTATTAACAAAGTATCGAGCGAAATATGCCACAATAATTTTTCAAAATACAAGTGCTTAAAAACTATTTTCAGATGAAATTATCTGCATGTAGCGAAAGAGTTTGCACAAGGAATATCTGTGAGCAATTTTGAAACTTTATTTCCATATCCTAGTGCCGGGTGGCGGTTCTTTTAGTCTATACAACCGCATGTGGTTTTCTCTTATCATCCGGATGAAGTAAAAATACTTTAGAAATAGTTGCAATTTCGTACTCCAGAACGAGTTCACACTTGACTGGATTTTTAGTGGTTACGAGGATGATGGGCTCTATGAAACTTTAACAGATAGCGATGCACAGGCATAAGCATACGTACCTATTTCAATATAGTCGATATAGTCGATAAATTCCACCGTACTAAGGAAGAATATTGATTGCACGGCATCACAAAAAGATAAACCTATTAAGTATATTTTAAAAATTAAGAAGTTGCTAACATGAAAAAGTAAAGTGGTCACAGCTTGTTTGTTGTTCGAATTATTCGAAATCATAAAGTTGGATCTAATTAAAATTCAATAAGGCATCTGATGCGAAAACAAACTCATCTGGAGGGAAGCTTAGGACAATTTGATCCTGTAGACGATGAAGTTGGTAAAATTGAACTGGACTACGAAAAAAGCATAATCGTGAAATTTTTGAGGGGCAAAAGGCATACACCTAATTGATTTCCGTACTTTTCATTAGGTTGATGAAATTTTTAACGCAGTCGATAAGGGCAATTAATTTGGTCTCTACTGCCAGCGGCTAGAGTTATTTGCTTTCGTTTGGCGCAACTGGAGAACACTTAATTTAATCACACTTCAGGGAAAATCAGAAGCTTTCAGAAGCTTATTAAACGGCTACAAGTTTCCGAAATTTCCGCAAGTCTGCCATCTTAGAACAAGAAAGCAATCAAAAATGAACTTTAACAATCGAACTCAATTTAGGAGTTGAGCCCGGAGGCGATTAGCGCCATATGGCACTTCCGCCACCAAAATTTTAAGCCCTATTCCATGAACCGCCCTGAGCCTCAAAAGGAGAGGGTGGATGGGATCTCTGCTTCCACCTTTGAGTTTGATTATTTCGATTACCCCGAAAAATTAAAAGTTTCAATTATAAATTCGCTCGGGGCCCGTTTAACGCCCCGCACACATGCCGCGCTGCTCGAGTTTTCGTGCTTAATCAGCGCGTTACACGCGAGACCCATAAATCAATAACAAATAAATATTTAAGGGAACTATGTTCGCGGGTGGCCCCTGTCAGCGCCTGCCCGCGTTAATTCGGCGTGCCCACTCATTAAAAACGCTGCTTGTAAGTCCACCCGAATAATTGAGCCTCCGCGCCGGGGAACTCGCCCGAAATGGCGTCAACTCCCCCGCACACCTTCGTCCTACGGCCGGCTAAAATGTTAAAATTCAAAACGCAAACATTTTTTTTCTCCCGGTACATGACTGTCATAAAATTATCATTATCGGAAAATTTATGGCTGCTGCATGAGTGTCTGTTTGCAGTGGGCACATTTGATTCCTATTGCCGGGCCACGAAGGGCCGCGGCCCGGCCAGTGAAATTTGAACGGGGAAAATACGCACATATCATCCGAAAGGCAGAGATAATTGAAATTTAGTGCGGCTGTTTCCCAGATATACTGCTGCTCAGATGGCCACGCTTCCTGGGATGACGCTCCCGATCCTTCCTATTGACGCCATGTCCTAGGACCCATACTTTTCCCGAATTTGCAGTCTGTAAAGTTTAATTAATTATCCCGTGGAAATGTAACCTTGCGGGGGCCGCCGGTGTCCACTTACAAAGGAGCACGCCGTGTTTCGTCATTCCGTTTCCTTTTCCTTTGATATATCATCCCGAGAGTCTCCAAATATTGAGATAAGTTATTTTAACTCGAAAGCGATCAATTTCAAAGAAAAGGAAACATTGAAAGCATTTCCTTTAAACCCACGAATCCCTGGAATTGGGCAATCGACTTCTTAGCAATACTTACTAATTTATTTAACACCCCTCTGATTGGGTCAAGCAGATATAAAGAATTCCGTTTTGACTCACAGATTTAAATTTAATTTTGTTAAATATATGCGGAACATTGCAAAGGACTCTGAAGTTTATCTTATAAAAGTAATCTGGCTTCACTTGTAATTAAGCTAACATACATATTTCTTCCAAAAGATGTTGATTCTTTTATAAAATTGGATTACAAAAATGGATTATTCCAGAAATAAACTTAAATCATAGTAATACTATGTAAAAATTAATGTTTAATTTATATGTAATTTAAACTAGAATTCGCACATATGACTAATTTATATTATTGGTATTGTTATCATAAAACCTTTCTTTAGAATGTCACTGAAAATCCCCATTTATTACTCTTCAAATACTTCCTTGCGTTCCGGTGACTTACAAATAACCTGTACTGAGTAAAAGTATACCCTTATTTCCCTAACAAAAACCAATTAAAGATCATACACTAAACAATCTTTTTAAAATAATAACAATTTCCGTTTAAATTAACTCAACGTTATATGAATTTTCACTTCAGAAAATTGTTGCTGAAAGAGTATTTTTATCTTCAGAAAATAAGTAGAAAAAAGGATGCCAATCGATTCCACGAAGTCCTTATTCCCCTTTGAAATAAATTTCGAAATTGATCCGTCATTTAAAGTTAAAGACTATATAAGTAGATACTTGATAATATTTAAGCAGTCGGGTTTTCCATGAATTTTTCTACAATTTCTCTTATAAGTATTTTTGATCCTGTAAAATTTCCATGCACAAATGCCTAAGTACAATATATTATGTAATTTGTTTTTCTTTATCATGAAAAGCTTTTTATAAAGAATTACCTTAAAAATTTTTAAAATACGTATCATGAAAACTCCACACAAAACCACAAAACTTCTTTCCCATCTTTTATTATAAATATTTCCGATTATTACTTAATAAGTTTCCACTCGTGCGAAATAAGAATATATAGTAAATTATTTGAATGTTCGAAAAGGTTACTCAGTACGTGCCAAGCACAACAATTGCCAGTTGTTTGATTTGATCCTTCGAAATGTTGGAATTAAGGTCTAACTTCTTATAGATTAAGTGTTTCTTCCTTCCGTGCCACTTAGTTCGATTTGATCAGCGCCAGTGCATCTTGGAGCCCGATGGTGATCATCATCAAAAGTGAAAAAGAAAACCGGGTACTTACATATATTGGTCCCGAAGGACTCATCACGCCCGGGCGAGCGGAGCCGTATCAAAGTGCAACTAAATGCATCCTCCACCCCATAGAAAAAGTCCCCTCCTTACTGGGCTCCATTTCGTTGTGGAGCACACCCACATTGATGGCTTTAATAAGCGAAATCATAATCGACCAAAATAAACTAGGAAAAGTGCAAACCCGTGCAAAAACCGGGAGAATCACACTATGTCGGGAGCGATCCGGGTCGGGCTGGAGGATGCCCGGATGGAGCACAAATGGCTCGCAACATCTGTCATCTGGCGAAAGTAGTTGTGCTCGCTAAGCATTTTTAGCTCATGCGGTATCGATGGACATTTTGATAATAAAACAGAATGATTTGTGCCCTGGAACTAGTTACAGACTCCAGTCCATGGTCATTTTAGTGCAAAACAATTAATGTAGCCAAATTGCAGTTTTATGACTCGGGGATTAGGCGAACTCCCGGGCTCGGCCCCAATCTTTCTCGCATTTCGGGCGACAGTTGGTCCCACCCACGCTAAGAGAGCCTGGCGACCCAGTGGCCAGAGATTAAGGAAATTTTGAGAAATTCGGGAAAGATCAGGAAATTATATGAATCCCAGAGGCAATGGAACGAATTAACTATGAAAAATAGGACGGTTTCACTCACGTTGCAGTTTCGCCAGACGGCCCTATCTTTTGCAGTTGTGCAGTCAAGTAAGACGCGCCCTGGAAGAAGTCCGTCTTGGACTGGGAAAAGTAAAAGTGCAAAGGGGCAAAGCGCTGACTAGGCAAGTTTTGTTAGTTTTATGAGATATATGAACTTGACTTTCGCACGCCTCCCACCCCCGCCGCTTATGCCATGAAAGAATTACTCAGCTCTTTCCAAGCAGGTCCTGTGTTCCTTGAGAAGAGACCCGCAGGGCTCCCTAGTTCCTTTCGAAGCAAATTTACAGAAATTTGTAAGCAGTTAGAGGGTGTTTAGTTAAGACGTAACTTCAAAAGGAAATTCGCTTATGCTCTTCTTCCAAGACTTGAAAAATAGTTAAGCATAACAAGATGACACATTCACATTTTCAACAAGAATCAATTTTAATTAGCGTTATTTTCAACTGGACCCTTTAAGGTTTAAATAATATGTTTAATATTTGTTTTAAGGAGAAAGTCTGTGGATTTATGGCAACTTTAAAATTATTGCAAACGAAGATGAATGAAAAAAAGTAAGGGCCATCAAAGAAAAGTACCTATACACATATTTTTCTAATTGCTGCACTTTCTAGTTGGATTCGTTTTTTTTTTTTAAATAAGGCCATAAATTATATAGTTTTTAATATGTTTTAAAAGCCTTAAAAAGACAAAAAAAACTCCTGGAATAATACATTATCTTGGCAAAACATGAGACGCCTCTAAATTAAGCGAAGTTTTATTAAATGTTTAGAAAATATGCACCAAAACCAACAATTTTGTCTCTAGATTTTATTACGACACTATACTAATAAACTTATTAAAAATCATCCGCAATTGCTTACTCAGCAAATATAATTTACTAAAACTCCAACCTTCATATTCTTTGAAATCTTTTTTCTCTTCCTCCCTTTTCCATGCAAAACAATTCAACCATATTTTTAATTATTTTAAATTGAAATTATTCCCTTCTTCGTCCTTGCTTTTCTGTAGAAATTAAAATGAGCTCAATATTTTCAAATAATGTCAATATGAAGCAATATGATATTAAAAAATTGTTTTATTGTAATAATTTCCTCTCATTTTTTGTATGCATAAATTTATGTTATTTATTTAATACACAGCAATAACTCTTTCAGTTTCTTCAGCGCATTGCTCTGCACTGATGATGAACTGCTGCGGATAAGCGTTAAATTTCGTGATAGTGCAAATTTATCGTCATTTATTTCGCATAACTTTCTACGGTAGAAATTAATGCAAATACATACATTCTCGAAAACCAGAATTATCACAGTGCATGAGTCACTTCCTCTAATTATCATACGACAGCCAGTTCATTGCAACTATAGCCTGCTAATGTTCTATTGGGATTTGAAAATTGCAAATTCGTGTTAGTTTATGAAGTTTTTCCGCTCGCTTTTCCTACCGTTCGGAGTGTGCAAATTGACTGCAACTTACCATTTGGAGTATTATGCAAAATCAGTTTAACATCCCTGCCGCTCTAGAAATTGATTGTTGACCGGATTTCCATAAATAGATCGATACATACATAATCGGGTCATAAGCAACGATTAGATTTGAATCAGATTCAGACAGCAGAGCTCTGAGAAACTACAGATACCAAATGATTTTTCTGTCTGTTGAGAAAATTAATTGAACAATCAGGAAATCAAATATTCCCCCGCTGGGAGATCATGGCTGCTGCCACTCGAGACTATAGGAAAAGCGAAACTTCAGCAACATAAAACAAAATGTGTCAACATCATTACCCACTCTAGAGAGCGATCATTTCCAGGAAGGCCAAATTGGTAACGAATCAAAGCCTTAAAGTGTCTGGGAGCGACGAGCAAAGGGGCTCACGGAAAAAAGGAGCTCCAAAGTCCAGAAAAATGACCCAATGAAATAGATAAATGATATCGCATAAAGGCACCACCTCGAGCGGAAAACTACATTACAATTGGGCGAAGTTTTGACGTATTTATTTCTCGATTTCAGTTTAACACGACGCCTCAGTTGTAACAGTCGGGGCGGGCAAAGATGCAGGCTCCGGGGCTCCGGGGCTCCGCTGCCCAGATAAACATTTACCTATGGGGCACCGAGCTCCGGGGACTCCCAAGTGCTTCCAGCGCCCTCGATTCTGACACTTTCAATAATCGAACAGGGCAGTTTTAACGTTTTATATCCCCGACGTGAAGATATGTATTTTGATATATTGCCCGGGTCTGGCCGAGTCCGGAGGAATTCATTTCGGGGGCTCTGCCCTGCCCGGGCCAGCTAGGTCCGGCCGGGGCCATTCCCCCTGCGGCCGCATTATGTGTGCGGGGGTGGCGAACATATGTGCGTTTCAGCCGGGGAATGACGAAACCACAATGAAATTTTCCTGCGAACGTTTCCCTCAATGATTGATGATCATCAATTTTGCCAGGGCCGCCACTTCCTCTACTTAAAGAGCAGCTAGCCGAACGTATTGTAAAATCTGCGGAAACTAAAAAGGAGATCTGGGCGGCAAGAAGTTTTCATTATTTCCTGTCAATTCTCTTTGAGGGCACCCCAGTCCACGTTCTGCGAGATGAAAAATAGGTGGTCGAAGATTGCACGTGCGAACACATGTGCGATCGAACACCACCCCCACTCAACGTTGCGTGGGAGGAGGGAAAAACGCTCCGGCGGTGACTAATGATCCAAGGACATGTCGGGAAATTAATGCATGCACCAGCAATCAATCGCCGGGACATGTGTTTTCCGATTGATGTGAAAGAAACTAATACTTTTAATTACATCGAAGAGCACATGCATCGTTTGCTCAAGGAGGTCGGGGCTCTGCTCGCTGGCTCCAGACGCAGAACCAACCCCCGACGACGGTGGTGAAATGGTTGATGCAGCCCTTCTGTTCTGTTTCACTTAGAATTAAAAGGACTTGCAAGGGGCTAAAGTGCAAGTGCACCACTGAGCAAAGGGCTCATTTCAGTAACTGGGTAAATACCATAGAAATCAAAAGCTCGAGACGCCCTGGAAAAATTAATATTTTGCAGCATTCTCAATAAAGTTCTGCAAGATTAGTATTAGAAAATAAAATTGATTAGAATTTAACGATTTAGCTTTTTAAATGTTGTGGTGCTTAACCTTGCGACGTAACCAATCCAAAGAGCTTAGGAGAAAGTAGCTACTATTAGCTAAATGTTGTGAATCCTTTAAAAACAATGAACCTATGTCAAAAGGTAATAGAAAATTTGTTTAGTTCCCTACAATAAAAAACAATCAAACTAGAAAAGTGTTCTAGAAATTTTTTAAATAAGCTCACATAACTAAAGAAAACACTGACGATGTCGAAGAAATTTTTGTTAATCGTTTTCCCCCTAATTAACAATTTAACACCTAAAGACTTTTTACCATACTCTTTAGAAAACACTTATTTTTCTTTGGGATTTAATAACATATGCGTAAGGAAAGAGATACATATATAACTTACTTATACTTTTCGTTTTTCATTCAGCTGTGAAATAACAGACACTACAATTTTTAAATCCAGCGCTATAGCTATAAATTATAACCCGTTTTTATAATTTTTTACTCAAGAAACGAAAAACTCAATTTTTTAAATTTGTTTCTTGTGATCTTTCCATTTTTCAAGCGCTTAACAATTTTAGAATGTAATTGGATTGAATTTTTAAAAAAATTATTTTTGGGAAAACCACCATATCGTATTGTCACTTAAGTTAAAGATAGAAGTATACAAATTTTGTGTTGCGACATTTTCCATATACAACTCAAGTTAAATATTCGAGCAATACCATACTTAGGTAAAAACTATCAAAACTATGGCAAATCTCCTTATTGTTACACCCGAAACTAAGTTTCTTAAAATACCACAATTTATTTTTAAACTTTATTGTTATTAAAAATTTTGTTTTCAAATACGCATATCAAATTTTTAGAAACTAATAAACAAATGCTCCTGATAACTTTTTTATTTAAAAACCACCTTGGCAGAAAGTAAGCATTATAAAATTAGCACTAATCCAGGGTATATCCACGAGGAGTTTTCGGGAAAAATCAGATTTTTGTGCTATACCGCCAGACACTCCGATAATGGAAAACACGAATTTGTACCCTAATCGGCCCTAACAATTTCAATAACAACAGAATTAAGTCCTCCTGAGATGGGACTGGGACCGGGACAGCAGGAGCAGAAGTAATTCCTCCACAACTTCCTGGAGAGCGTATCTCGTCCGGCAATCGTCCAGGAGGATGAAGCCACCCAGTCAGATTCTGGGCGCGCACTTTTGGCGATTCTTTCGCTAGAAATGTGCGCATTTATTATGTTCCCCCAAACTGAATTAATTTAAATCTTAGATGAGGCATTTAGGGCATAAATCAGTGCGGTTTTACACGCTAACTTGATGGAAGTTATTTCGCACTGCCAGGACCATCTGCTTCCTAATTGATTGTGTAGTCACATTAGTCGAATGCGAGTTGCATGCAACAAATGATACTGTTGACAAATTCGCTGAGTGTCATGGACAGCCCGATCACAGACCACCCCCGGGGTGGGTGCTCTGGGGCTGCAGTTGAATTGAGTGCTGCTGGAGATAATTCCGAGAATGGTGGTGCTGTCTATTACACTTTCTTAGAGTGGAACTCGTTAAACTATTTAATTGGCGTGACCCACTCAAGTATTCTCGAATTTCCGCAGATGCAACTACCACCAACTAAGTGCTCCTTGCGTAATAGTCAAGGACTGTAAAAATTGTTTATGTGGCAGAAATACCAACAACAGAATTTACGGATAATCAAAAAATATATTGATTTTGTTTAACTTCAAGTTTAAAGGGAAGGTCGAATAGAAGAACTCTGATTTTAAATAATTTAAAACCAAGTGGTACATACTTAAAAGTTGCCATTGACTACAAAATCATCAGTCTTTCACATTATTACTTTCAACCATACAAGTATTACGATCGACTTTTCTTCTATAATTTTAATATAAATACTCGTATTAATGAATATTTCTCAGGTCAATTGAGCATACCCAAATTTTTGCGGTTGGAAAATAAAACATGTTTCAGTATATCACATTTCAGAGATAAAGAGTGTATTTTGAATGATTTGGTCCACATGAGCTTAATAATGCATTTTAATAAGGATAACAAAGGCAAAAGAAAAGACTTCGCATATTATGCTCTTTATATCCTCTGTCGCTGTTTTGGCGAATAGCAAAAGGAACCTTCAGATTTTGATTTCATAGCATGAAATATGATCTCAGTATAAACAATAACAACACTAAATACAAGAATGGCCTTTAGCAAACCGGCTAAAGAAGCAGTAGAATAATACCACCTATCTTAAGTATTAGAGAAAGAATATGCGTAAGTTATTTATATAAAAGTTATGAATAAAGTGGACACCACCTCTAGGTAGCTGCAAAATAAGGAAGCTGAAAGCATAGATCATATCATAAGGATCTCGTCATACAGAGAAAAATAAGCGGGGAGAAAAGCGAGGGCAAAAACAGGATCACATCAAAGTCTCATCGATAAGCTCAGAGTTGATGAAAAACACCAATGAGATGACCCATGACGAAAAAGATCTCTGTATGGAAATATGCAAAAATTTTACTCCTTTCAGAATAAAAGCGTTTTAAAAAATGCATACGTATATCTTTTGGGAAGTAATGATGGCAGAAAGAGACTACATACAAATTACTACAATTTCATAAGTATAAAAGCCTTAGCATGAAAAGGAAAATCGTTTGGAATATTTAAAATACGCTCTAATAGTTGAAACCAGTATTTTTCTTTAAAGAAAACTGGATTCTCAAGTGGGCAACAAAATAAATTACAGAGAGTCTCAACAATATAAAACTGAACTTAATTAACTATCAATTTGGGTCTTTGCAATTGGAAAATCAAATTTTACAATTTAATTTTAATTTCGTTTAATAATGCTCAAATCTCTCGAACATTCCTGCCATCTTGTTCGTGGAAAGCCGCTACACAAAGAGATCGCATAACCTTTTAATTGCATGTAAAAAAAGCTAGTGCAAGCACAGAATTTTATAGGAAACGGCTAATTTATCGTTATATATTATTGATAATAGGAAGAAAAGTTAGAATGCAACATGCACTTACCGGAAAAGATGATTTTCCTTCCCTAGCTCTGCATCCACTCGCACAATTACGCACCAAACACTTCACGTTTCTATTTCACTGCACAGCACAAAAACTCTATAAACTTTACGTTATACTTAACTATTTAAACCGTTTGCACTTACACGCATTGTTTTTCACAAGACTTATAACCATTTTAGATGAATAAACGCCGATACTAACTAAAACACAATTGTTTCACCCCGAAAGGACGCCGCTTTTTCTTGAAACGCAATTCCTAACTAAAATTACCGTTATTTTACTATATCTCTAATTTTCAAGCAGCCTAATTGAATCAACCATTTCTACTTTTTTACTTAATTCGCGCTGATAAGAAGAACAAGAGCGGGTTGTCATTTGTCAAAATTGTAGAACGTCTAAATTATTTTCTCAAAAATGGCACTGCGGCAAATATTTAGAAAAGGCGATATCCTCTCAAAAAGCCCCATCCGAAGCTTAAGCTCAGCAGCGAGATCCCCCGGAGGATCTGAAAACAGGAAAGACGTGACTGAAGTCACGCATACGGGACAGGTAAACCGGAAATTGAACCGAGCTGATCGGAGCTGCGTTTGATTACGCAAACCCTGCCTCCGATAACATTCTGCTTTTTTAAAGGTTTTCGACAAGGAAGACTACCGCAACGTGAGGTTCACGAACGCCAAGCGATATGTAAATGAGAATTGGGGCATTAAATTGATCGACGAGATCCCGCCAAAGGAATGCACCGAAAGAGTGGTCTACTGTGACGGGGGCGATGGACCGTTGGGACACCCAAAAGTTTATATTAATCTGGTATGAAATGCGTTTGAGGAAATTGTTATATTTATTTAATTTCTGCTCTTCAGGATAAACCAGGATCTCACATTTGCGGCTACTGCGGGCTGAGGTTCGTTAAGAAAGACCACCACTAGAGAACTCATCTTACATTTGTTTAGAATTAACATCCTCTGTGTTGCTTGTTAATAGAAATCAAAAAACTCGATTTAAAATGCTGAAAATCTAAGCGATTGTTTTATTGGGTTTTTTAGTGATTTTAGAGCTGTTGTAGAAGAAAAAGGTGGTTAAATTGACGGTACATTTTTATGGCTAGATTAAAATGGTTTACTAAACTAGCTAAAATCATGTTTTTAATAAATAAAAATCGCTGGAATAAAAAGGAAATTTGCAAAATTCGAAAATTTATAAAGTCCCGAGATTATCCCACAGGGTGTTTTATAATTCCCAAGTCCCGAACCAGTTCATTCCCAGATGACACCTGTCAGGGCAAATGGCAAAGATAGTTGTCAAAACAGAAAACACAAGCGCTGTGGACCGTTCGAGACAGTTCTTTCGTATTTCGTTGATAAATTCGCAGAAAAATTCTTAATTTGTTCAAAAATTTTTAAAAACTCTAAATAAAGCAGAATCAGTTAAAGTGAACCGAGTAATTAGCTGGAGAAATGGACGTTTTGAAGAAAATGTTCGGCAAAAGTCAAAAGGACAAGGACCAGTGCGTAGCTGCTTTCAGATTTCGATCAATAAATTTTCCAAGAGAAAAAAAAATGTCTCCTCTAATCGCAGGGCCCAATTTAAGGACGAATTTCGCAAGCCAACCTGGTTCGAGGACAGCGAAACTGACGACGACGAGCTCTTCGACACGAACAGGAAATTCGTCTTCCAAATGTTCACGAACCCCTTCGAGCTGCAAAAATATTTCGACCACCAGATGCAGGAGATCCTCAGGTCCATGAAGGAGCATGAGGGAGGTGGGCGCAATTGTGAAATGCGTGGGCTGATGCAGATTTCCACTAATTTTTTTTTGTCATCCCTCTTTTAGATGAGTCCGCGAACTTTGATAGGAATCTTAAAGACGAGTACCTGAAGCCCGGCTTCGAGGAGAACTTCGTCAAGGAGTTCAAGAAAAATCAAAAGTCTCTTGACACTGATTTGGATGGCGAGTAAGTACACCAGCCTCTTGCGCTGTTGCTTATTTTTTTAACTTTAATATTAAGCCTTAATTTCAACGAAATGTAATAATTTCGTAACGCTTTTGATCTGCAGAAGCAACAATTATTCTAACTTCGACACAAATCAATATATGTTTTAAGTTGCCAACAAAATTTGAGAACGATGACTAAACATTGAAAAAAAAGTTTGCAGACCAGTTTTAAAATTTTCAATTATGATTTAATTGTTAAATTGTGTTTTTCTATTATTTACTTTGAAATCATCGATTGAACCATTGTTAGTCGCCCCAGCATCCGAATTTTACCCTTTAGTTTTATATTTGTAACAGGGTTTGTCTCTTCCTGCCATGAAGCTGTTTACACTGAGACGTAATTTGTATATTATTATAAAATAATATAAAACTGACTATTTAGAGGACGGGTTCTATTTTACTGTATTCTATGACACCATATTTAAAAGAATTCATTTAGTTAAAAAGCTGCAGTTGACCTTGAAATAACCTCTTCACAACAAATAAGGCGCTCTTCGCATTTTTGCTTGATTTATTTTCCAACATATTTATAGGCAGAACTTAATTTATTTATATATCTGTCCTTTGCTCAATTAAAAATGTATGTCAAGATTACAGTGACAAGATAATATACATATACGATTATATTACTCAAGTGCGCTTAATTTGGTAAAGAAACTGTTGAAAACTTTTACTTGCGTGACTGACTGCTCAACGTATTTATTTATCTAACTAATAGAGTAGCCCGAAGGACAACTTTGTGAATTTATCACACGAAATAAATCAATTGAATTGTATTGCAGTTCAAATGCATAAAAGTAAAATATTACCTTGTAATTTGCTATATTTCTAGGCTCGATATCTTTAATCATGTTAATAATAGGGGAGGAGGACTTTGACTACCCTGTATATTTTAATTTATTTCCATGTAGACCGTATACTTAATCGATTTTGGTTAAATTTGGCAAACATGTTTTCTATAGCAATGTCCTCGCTATGTTCGCAAACGGGGTGAGTCAAGGCGGAAAATTCAGCAATCTATTTTTCCTTATGTAAAAATCTGTCTGCGGCCGAAAGGTATTTTTTCTTATAAATCATATATGGTAGATGTTTAAAGTTGAAACAACAGGCTTGTACATAATGTTTTAACTAAGTATAATATCTAGAAAAATTTAGGGATCAATAATAGAGAAATTCTAATTAAAGGTGGATTTTTATACATTTCTGGTTGTCGGAATCGACCACTGTATATTTCTTGTAATATAAAATATTGTTTTTTTTAAACAAAAAATGAAAAAATGTCTGTTTTTAATTAGTACTGGCTATTCTAGAATTTATGCGGACCAGCTACATTCACTTCTTCACCGGTTATCCCCCGAAATTAAGTCGATGCTCCCTGAGAACAGCAATAAACCGAAAGTAACTAAACCAAAGGCAAAATTATCGGATGAAGAAAAAATCATGGCAATTATTCACGGTACAAACGACGAGGAACAAAATCAAGTAGTCCGCCGCAAGGAAGTGGTTGTACCAAAGCTACCACCTCACTTCGGCGGCGTTTTTGAAGGAACATATCAGGTAGGGTCGTTTATTATATACTGGCAATTAATTTCGTAATTGCATAATCCCACTAGGGCCCGAAAATGTTTGGACAAAGTATTATGACTCAAACTATTCGTAAGCCAGATGGATCGTATGAAACGAAGAAAACAGTCCGCGACACAGATGGAAATATTAAAACAACAATTACTCGTTCTGTAAATGGGAAGACAGAAACGATCACATTATACGGTGACGAAGGCTCAAAGACCGCTAAAAAAGCAGATGCGAAAGTTCAGGATTTATCTTTAGTTTCTTTTCCGTCCGACAGAAATATTTTTGTGTCCAAAAATGGATACGCTCTACCTAAGAACCTTTGGTGACCACAAGTAGACAATTTCGCTACCATCCGAATTACAATAGTTATAGTGATAAGACTTTGCCGTATTAGTTGAGAATATTTACTACCCGATGCCTCAGAAGCTCCTCGCCTGGCCACAAGTAATTCAGTTAACTAGTCAACCGAAGGACCGGACCTGTACGAGAATTCACCGAAGGACTTCGTTCTGTGTCGCATTGAATGCCATGAGGACGTCGTATTCTTGAAATAAAAACAAAAGACATGAAGGAACTGAAAATTTAGATGGAAATATTTAAACGATTTTTTCATTGGTAAATAGAGAATATGTTTGTCTTTAAAGGAAATATACTTATCTCATTATACAGTCGACCTTTGGATCGTGAAATTTACTCCACTTTAGTTTTCCTCTCAACATCTCCATTTAAAAAAACCGCGAAGTAGCGAAGTTCTAGGAACTCTGAGATCATATTCATCAATATTAATTTAATTATCAAACAAGGTAAAAATCTTGGTGAAACCAAATATATTTACAATCACTGATTTAAGTTGAATAACACGAGAAATCGAATTATATATTTTAAAGTATATAGACTTATTTTATTATTTATGAATTTTAACTTATTTGCAATTACTATATTCTTATTATTTGTAACTCAAAAGAGAAACTGTAAAATCTAAACACCAACAAAGAGAGGCTGAAATAACATTGAAACAGAAGCGTCGTCAGAACAGTCATTTTGTACAGGTTTCTCAGCCACTCTAAGAGTTTCATCATCATCACTATCGGAGAGCATTCGTTCACTCTTCCTCTTCCTAGTTGGGCTTGAATGTTGCTTGGCCGCTCGAATGTGTTTCTCCCAAAATTTAGCAGGTTGAGCAAATTCAGTAATACTTTCAAATCGTCTACAAATTGCAACACTTAAATCATCGATAGGTTTTTCGAAGGAAGCATCCCACTCCAAGACAATGTCGGCTATTTTTGGTAGTAAGCAAATAGATTTCTCAACCACGGACAACTGGGAATATAAGAAATAAGTGAACATAAATAAAATCGATTTTATTTTTCCCTACTGCTTGACTCATGGTGGGTTCGTTGTTTCGGCGTTTTCTCTTTCCAACAGTGTTGCAATCAGTTGAAGTTCCTGGCTGTGGCTGGTCAACATCAGCTGCATCATCTTCAGCTTCCTCCGCCTTTTGCGACATCTGTTTGGAGTCTTTTTTCTCAATGCCCACAATGCAAATGCATTTCATGATATAGAGAATGTCTTTGATCATGTCGTAACCCTCATTGCATTTGATTTTTTTATCGCTCTTCATTTTACCTGAAACACGTTTTCTTGAAATTTCGGCTAGTTCATGTTTTAATCTTAAATAATGAGCAGGAGTTACCATAAATAAATAAAGTTAAATAAAACAATAACTTAAATCTCTAAACTCCAAACACATATTTGAATTAGGTTTTAAATTGAAATCAAACTACAATATTTAATCCCTGTTTAATTAATAAGTGGTTGGAGCTTAAATATAAAATAACTAATCTAATAAAATTACATACGGATCAAGAAATATTAAAACTTACCAAAAATAAGCTTTAAATTATCGAAAAACATTAGAAGAAATATTTCATTTTGTTCCAAAATAAAAACCCTATAAAGCATCTGTCTGGATTTGGCCTTTTCCGCCCCTTTTAGTGGTGAATGAAATTTAGACTCCAAACCCGAGAAGCTATCAAATCCCCCAAAGTGCTGAAATAAAGTAAGTAATATGCTTAACATTTAATATAAAATAGAAAATTCCACCACCTACCATGTATTCATTAAAAACAAATGGACACTCCAAAAGGCAAGTCTGGAAGAGATGATGATTTTTGCTCTCCAAATAAGTGAGAAAAAATTCCGTCGCCCTGTTCGATAACTCCGGCCTCGAATCGAGCAATGTTGTCATGAGAGAAATAAGCAAATTCCCGCGCAGCTTTAATAAATCTTGCATTACAAGTTGTGCTAAACATTTGAATGTAACGAGTCGAATTTCCAAATAGGGTGATTTTAATTTGTACAAAACTTCATTGATGTTCATTTCAACGATTTGAGTGTGTCTTTTGCATAAATCAGTGACACAAACAATTACATTATTAACAGTCGCGGGTCTTTCTGTTTTTCTCAAGATATATTTGAAAAGAACGCACGTAAGATGAGCTATTTTAGCGTCTCGGATGGAAAATCTTGCAGCCAAGATAATCATTTGATTGACGGTGTTAGTGTCCTCTGGTTCATGATCACACTCGGGAATCCTAATATATTCCTCCAGAAATTTGTGAACAAAACTTGTAATGGTGTTATGTGGCCTCACAGGAAGCTCTGAGTTTGCTTCAGTGTACGTAAAGAGGAACGACATAATCACTTTCCTACTCCTATAAAAATCTTTTAGATTTTCAATTAAGTATTTTTCGACAACACCGTGAATATCCGTCACCCATTTCAATTGACTTTTATCCTGTATACTCTTATCGACCTCTTCAGCCGCATTTCCAGACCCTTTTCGCTTATGCTCCTTCTTCCGTTCCGACTGATAACTAATAGTCATACAAAAGTTAAATGCTTTTGATATTATATTTGGGGGAATGGCGCCAGTTTTCATGAGGTTTAAAATATTAATAAAAGCCATATTCAGAGCTGTATGGCTAAAGTCGTCAATACAAATTACTAAGACCTCCAAAATAATTTGCAGGTTGTGAACAACGTTCCACTGTACGAAAAAAAGAGATTTAAATTTTATTTTATAAAGTAAACAAATTCTTACGGATTGCTCCACTAAAGACTTTATAAAAGAAGAAATCAACGTGTCCGGTTCCTTTGATTTCACTTTTCCAGCAATAAAAGACAACAGCGTCCAAGCTTCGGTAGAATTTGCAGTAATAGTATGAGATTCAATAAGGGTTACAACCTTTTCACTAAAATATTTATATTTAATGTATAATCTCAGGGATTCCATTAACTTTATGATATACCTAATATAATTTTTTGATATCGCGGCGTTTATACAAGACTGGAGAAGGTGCCTGGGTTGAGTTGTTAAAAGCACTCTGAGGATAACCCATGGCATAAAATGTTCTGGTTTGTTTGATTTATCGATTCCATTTATGTTGTCGAAAACTCTTCGTTTGAAACACTAGAAAATCGTCAAATTATCTCAAAATTATGACTGGAAGTAATTTATTTAGTTTAATACCTCGCATGCAGCATCAATTATCTTCGGATCATTGTCCTTAAACAACGGCACAATAACTCTGCACCAGGTGCAAATGACCGGATAGCAGTTTAAATATTTGCCTAAAATACTATCAATTGCATGCAGGGCTTGTTTTCGAACTAATGCAGTTGGATCATCTCCAAGTCGAGAGCATTCCTAGTAAGTTGATTAAAAGCTGCAACTATTTCGAGTTATATATTTTAAGTAGCTCACCTTAACAAAATTCGTCTGATATATAACAACAGGATTTGCTAACACAACAATTTCAATTAAAGCTATTGCCGCCTTCCTCACATGAACCGAATTGTTACGAAACAAATAATACAAAGTCTTTGGGAGTTTACTGAAAATTGGTTCAATGGTTTCATATCCTTGGAAACTATAAGCCGGTTGCTTAGCCTCGGGCTTTTTGTACCGAACTTCGTTAAGACGTGATCGAGGTTCTTCGGGGAGTTCGATATTTTCATCATTATATGGTGCAAACTGAATGCATTCCTTTATAATTTTTATCGCATCTGAAGTACCTCTCTGATACGCCTGACTGAATGCATGGAGAGCTTTTAATTTAATCGAGTTATTTACATCAGTTATGCGAGTCATAAGTTCTTTAATTATGTGAACTTCACGGGGAATTTCGGATATTTCATGACGAAACATTTCCCAATTAACTTTTGATTCTAAAAGAATTATCCTAGCTAAGAGTTCCGTAGCATTTGTTCGTATTTGCACATCATCCGCATTTGTGGCATCCACCAAGAACGGAACGATTGACTCGTTACAAGTTGTATACAGAGCTGCATCGTATTTTGCTGCGTATTCAAGAGCTCTTTGGACTTGTTCATTTCTCCACTATAGAGGAAAATTTATTTATTTTTAAAATATTGGGCCTAATCGTTTTAGCGCAAATAAAACAAAATATGAATAAACAAATTAATACTTCTTTTTCCGGATTCGTTACGATGCACTCGATGTAAAACTTAAGAACCTTCGACACTATTCGAGGATACTTGTTAATAGTTCGCACAAACCACTCCGATACATGTTCACAGAGCTGAGTGCTGGCGCCGGTTACAAAAGCCTCCTTTCTCTTCGGTGCTGGAGGGAATATGTGAAGGCAGTAGCTCATTCTCATAATTTTTGTAAGAGTTTCTTCAGGATCCCCGTTGTGGGGATTTGCAACCTCATCGTACACTTCAAAGCACTTGCTGTGAAAATTTGCAGAATCTGTAAAAAGAAAAAAATTCTTCTATTAAGGTATAATCAACTTAATTAAAATATAAAACCTACAGATATTTTCATAGCCGTTCAAGTGGTTGTTGTACAGAAGTTTGTTCAGCGCCCAGAGAATCGAATTCCTGATCTCTTTGTACTCATCGAAGTGGACGTACCTGAACATGAGTTTCAGGTCATCGCACAAATTAGAAAAATTTACCCAAATCTCCACTCGCTCCTGCTTGGTCATTACTATATCTTCCTCCTGGAGGTTGTCTACTAAATGAAATATTTCAAGAGCTTGTGTGATCATCTTGTCGTCAAAAATGTGGAAGCCTTTCGACCCAGGAATCGTCAGGGATAGGAAGTAGGCACTCGCTGTGGCCATCGACAGCTTCCGATAAGTTTTCGATGTGGGATTGTACTTGGCCAGGCCGAGAAGGGCGTAGACGAACGCCAGGTATTCGCCCTGCGGTGAGACTTCGATGACACGATCCCAGCAGTCGTAGGTGTTGTCGTAGCTGGTGTCCGACTCCCGGAGACTCCTGATTGTCGTTGAAATCTCTTGGAGCAGGGAAATTACCTGGGGATCCTTGACAGCGCTCTTAACCATTGGAATATCCCTTACTGATTTTATTTTAATTTTTTTAATTAGGAATTCGTCGTCAGAATCATCGGATTCTGCCGCCGAATCCCTCATATAATCCAATGAATCCTCGAGAAAATCAGCATCATCGGTTGTATTTGCGTAAATTTCTTCAATGGTCTCCCATTGTATGTGAGGGTGAAAATACTTTGACAAATTTTCAAATAATTTTAACACTTCACTCATTTTAAAATAGTAAAAATATAAAAAAAATCTCAACTTTGTTTACATGATTCCATCTGAGACAGCTTGACATCTGTCAATATGAGTTTTTGCTTATTGGTCGAAATAGGGGAATGTTTTCAACTAACCTTCTTCTTGTCGAATTGGCAACAGCAAAAAAGTGAAAACTTTGGCTAACACAAAATTTATAATCCCTATTGTGATGAAATAAAAATTTTTAAACATAAAATAACGTACTTTCAGTAAAAGAATCATATTAAAATTTTCACGACAAGATATTTATCACAAATCCAATATTTTGAGACGTGCCCTTCGTCTAAGCAACAACAGAGCCATCTTCAGTCGCAGTTGTGTAACTAACTTGTAGAAACCATGAAGCCATTGTAGTGGAAGTGAATTTTTTTTTGTGTTGCCGTTTAGTAGTGTCTACGATTCCAAATTTATCTCGAAGGTGAAGAATAAACAGTGTTTGGTGCAAGGGCAAGAGATAAATTGAGGAATAAAATCAATTTTCGCGAGGGAGTCTTAAGAAAATGCTGCCCACAGCCGTGTCAGGAGAAATTTGACGTAAGTGACCTAAGGGTGTTGGATTGTCAAAATAAGTTGCCAAGTCTGGGGGAATTTTTCACTGAAATTTCGCAACTGTGTGACGATTTATTACCCCGGCTCCTTCCTTCACATTCTAAACTTAAGAAATATAGAGTATGTAAACCTTTATAGCATCATCCTACCCCCTAAATACTTTGAGACTTCCGTGCCATTTCATCACAGCAACTTCCTTTAAAAAAATTTCTACATCCCCTTATCTAATTACATTGCAATTTTCATATCTGATTAGATTACTCATAAATCGAAAGCCCATAAATTATTTTGGAATTTCCCCCTCAGAGCCCGAAACGAAACATTTTCTCGAGCCGGGCTCCTGGCCTCAGTGCTTCAGCAATTACTTTGGATGTTATCAATTCTTATTTACATAAATTCTGCGTAATCTGTTGCAGGTTTCTGCCAGTAAAAAATGTCACACTTCTGGCTACTTGAACGTGAAACATCAACATCTCTGGAGTAATTTAAAAGCATGGCAGAAAGTGTGGAGAATCGCGGCGGGCAAGGCTATCACCAGCTGAGCATAACAAGTGAGTATTTCTTTGCAATATGTTTTTTTCGGAACATAAACTCTTACCACTTGAAGTCTGTTTATTGAGGTTCGGTGGCTTGCTATCTTAATGAACTTTTCAATCAACTGATAGCCGCTTATCTGGCCAGTATATTACCGTGAAGGCGATTAATAGAGATCGGTTTCTTTATTCGCTTCATGAGATGTAGACTGCTTAAGCACATTTATGCTATTGTTGGGTTGAAAGGAATTGTAAATATCACAGATATCGCGATTAGATTGAGGGAATGAATAATTGTTCTAATTCCTATAAGAAAATTAGAATATGCAAAACAAAGAACAATTGCTTGCAGTTGTTTACAGTAATCAACGAGCGATTACATTTTTGTAGCCATAAATATATAAATGTTTAATTATTCCTTTTCATAATGGATAACATTTAAATAAATATCAAATTAAAACATGCTTACATTTTGTATCCTAAAATGTGAATTGCACAATGGAAGTAAGAGCAAACTTTTAAACTACAATTTTCTTCGCGTATATCCTACAATATAAAATTATTTTAAATCCACTTTGTTGCGTACTGCCTTTCAAAGATTTTAACTAACATTCTCCAGTTGAACATGCTGCTCTACGGAATAACGGATTCCTCAAACCGAATCCTTACGTAGAGCTTTGGATTGACAACAAGAGCTCCCGAAAAACAGATTTCATTAAACATACCTACTTACCAAAGTGGAACGAGGAATTCACAGTCCTGGTGACTCCAAATTCCGTGCTTCTTTTCAAAGTGTTGGATCACTCAAGTTTCCGAAAAGATGCTGTACTTGGGGAGCAGTCAGTTAATCTGAATCAAATTCTCCACCATTACAATGGACGTTGCGAAAATCTTGAACTCAGTATGGATCTGTTGAATACGAATAAGATGTACAGCTGGCCGACCAAAAGTGGTGAACTGGTCGCAATCCTTAATGGCCTCAAGATAAATATGCCGCAATTACCAAAAGCAAATGGTAACGAATCAGCTGCTGCACCAAATGATGTATCGTCTACATCGAATGGTCCGGCTCAGTGCAATGGAACCCGAAGCAGTGTTTTGAACAATGGAGTTCGAGCCAGAATGCGACTCCGCAGTAACTCAAATCCTCCAAGCACTTCGCAGGCTAACGCTAGTTCAATAACAACAGCCATAAGCAATCTTAACTTTAAAGGGTATCCAACTCAGGAGCCAGTTCCGGCAAGTAGTAATAATTCCATTCAGAACAACGGTGCAACTCCGACTTCTACTGGGGCTATAAGGAGGAATAATGGAGCAGTTTGGGAACAACAATCAGCACCTCAGCAGCAACCCCAGCAACAAGTTCAGCCTCAATCGCCGCCTCAACCTCAGCAAGAACTACAGTCACAGCGAGTGACTGTGCCAAATGTAAATAATGTTAATTATTCAAGAGCTATGCAGGTTTACACCTCACCTCCCCCGACACAACCTGGCACAGCCCCAATCGCTGCTCCGTCCCCTGAAGCCCCTGCTGGTGCAGGTGCCGCATCGGCTGTCGCGCTGACCAATGGTACAGGAAATCCTGCCCCCGTGTCGAACGTTAATGACCAACAACTGCAGGCTGCACAAACCGATGATGAACCACTTCCAGCTGGTTGGGAGGTTCGCCACGATCAATACGGAAGAAGGTAAGTTATGTAACAACGTGGAAATAGTAGAACAACAACATAGTTTCACTAATTTTTTTATTTAAAATTAAAAGAAACCTGTTTTTTAGTAACAGAAGAATGAAAAATCTTCCTTCGGATTTTTTAGTTGGCAAAGTCCGATTTATCAATCCAGAAGTTATGTATCTCATTTTTAAAACTCGGCTTTTGAAATTGAATGGACTCTTAGCTACATATAGCACAAGAAAATTTGTATAATTTTTGAAAAATTATTTCATACGACCCGCAGGTATTACGTGGATCACAATACCCGTTCTACGTACTGGGAAAAGCCTACTCCTTTGCCGCTCGGTTGGGAGATTCGGAAGGATCCACGTGGCAGAGTTTATTATGTTGATCACAACACAAGAACCACTACGTGGCAACGACCGAACAGCGAACGTCTTATGCATTTTCAACATTGGCAGGGTCAACGCGCACACGTTGTGGCCCAGGGCAATCAACGATTTTTGTACTCACAGCAGGTAAATCGTGGATTCAAATTTATAGATTTTATATACAGAAGAATTTCACTCAGACCAATACCGCCGCTGCACTTACTCAAGAGGAAGACGACAATCTTGGACCTCTTCCCGACGGCTGGGAGAAGAAGGTCCAGTCGGATAACCGTGTATACTATGTAAATCATAAAAATAGGACCACCCAATGGGAGGATCCTCGAACTCAGGGACAGGTCAGAGTTTATTATTCTATTATTTCAACACATTTACTTTAGAGTTATTTCGTCTACAGGAAGTAAGCTTAATGAATGAGGGCCCACTTCCGCCCGGGTGGGAAATCCGATATACAGCTACCGGGGAAAGATTTTTTGTGGACCATAATACTCGCCGAACCACATTTGAAGATCCCCGACCAGGTAAAGAATCCAAATGTTGTAAGATAATTCTTGAAAATCGTATTTGTTTAAAGGTGCTCCAAAGGGTGCTAAAGGAGTATACGGTGTCCCGCGGGCCTACGAGCGTTCGTTTAGATGGAAACTAAGTCAGTTTAGGTATCTTTGTCAAAGCAATGCGCTACCGTCGCATATAAAGATTACGGTGTCCCGTCAAACACTCTTCGAGGACTCATATCACCAAATTATGCGGCTCCCTGCTTACGAGCTCCGAAGGAGACTGTATATAATATTCCGCGGTGAAGAGGGCTTGGACTATGGAGGAGTTTCCCGGGAGTGGTTCTTCTTGCTATCCCATGAAGTTCTTAACCCAATGTATTGCTTGTTCGAGTACGCCAACAAAAATAACTACAGCCTCCAAATTAATCCTGCCAGTTACGTTAATCCCGATCACTTGCAATATTTTAAGTTTATCGGAAGGTTTATAGCTATGGCGCTTTATCACGGTCGGTTTATTTATTCCGGTTTCACGATGCCGTTCTACAAGAGGATGCTTAACAAGAAACTTACGATTAAAGATATTGAAACCATTGACCCAGAGTTCTACAACTCTTTAATTTGGGTAAGGGACAACAATATCGATGAATGCGGCTTAGAGCTCTGGTTTAGCGTGGATTTTGAAGTCCTCGGACAAATTATTCATCATGAACTCAAGGAAAATGGTGAGAAGGTCCGAGTCACCGAAGAGAATAAGGAAGAGTACATCACGTTAATGACCGAGTGGAGGATGACGAGGTTAACAATTAACTTGTGTTGTAACCACCTCTGTTTTAACTAAAATTTCATTTGATTTTTCAGGGGAATTGAACAACAAACAAAAACTTTCTTAGAAGGCTTTAACGAAGTCGTACCTTTGGAATGGTTGAAGTATTTCGATGAACGGGAATTGGAGTTGATTTTGTGCGGAATGCAAGAAATTGATGTAGATGATTGGCAAAGAAATACTATTTACAGGCACTACAACAGAAACAGCAAGCAAGTTGTGTGGTTCTGGCAGGTAAGGGTTCTTATTAGGCTATGAACTTCAAACAGAAAAAAGCAAATTTTAATCTAATCTCTTATTTACTGACACCACACAAAATCAGATTGAATGAAGGATGATCCCGACTGATTTTGTTTACATACATATTTGAACTTAATATGTTTTTATTGTTTTGCTTGTTTACTCATTTTTCCTAATGCGTTTGCTTTGAATTTTGATTTTAATTTATGTAATGCAAATATTTTTATTTAACTATTATAAAAGTAACAAATTCAAGGACAGCTAACTCGCAACTTATTCGTAAATAAAAAGTGAAGAGTTCCTCCCAACAAAGATCAATTGAAATTTTTGTTAAATTTCAATAAACCTTTTTGTGCCGAACCGCCTTAAAAATGTAGTGCTATTCTAGTGTGGCAAATAAAGGTTGCATTTTCAAACTTAATAAATCATTGAAGTTCTGCAATTAATGGGCGAATTAAAATAGATTTAACTTTATTTTGTTCCAGTTTGTCCGTGAAACCGACAACGAGAAACGAGCTCGTTTACTGCAATTCGTCACTGGCACATGTCGTGTTCCTGTGGGAGGCTTCGCTGAGCTAATGGGATCGAATGGACCACAACGATTCTGCATCGAGAAAGTTGGCAAGGAGACGTGGCTGCCGCGATCCCACACCTGTTTCAATCGCCTCGATCTGCCTCCATACAAAAGCTATGACCAGCTAGTGGAAAAATTAACTTTCGCAATCGAAGAGACTGAAGGATTCTGTCAAGAATAAGTGAATTGTTTTATGTTCTTGTTTTATATCGCTAATTATTGATAACCGAGTATAAAGTATATTTATAAATTTATGTAAAAAGGATATGACTTTGTGATTTGTATTATTGTAAATATTCACGCAACTTCAGTAGTTCTTAGAGGGCAACTTGTACACACCAAGCGCAAGCGGGGAGAGATTTGGTTATGTGTTAGCAAAACAACAAAAGCAACAAAGCAAATTCAAAATATATATAAAAACAAAAACATAAACAAACAAACAAAAATACCCCAAAAAGGAGTGCGTTTTCAGTATGGCATGCGTTCTGCGTTTAGTTGGATTTTAGCGAAATCACTAAATGATTAGAGGAAATTTATTTTTAAACGTAATTATTGTGTAGAAATATTTTTCTAATATTTATTACATCTCACCAGTTCGTTCGTTTCAGTTGCGTAGTCAGTTCTAGGCCAATCGTATAGATCTGTTTCTTTCCGTCGTAGTTGTAGGAGCCCTTTATCCAAACAATGAAGTGAATTTTTATCTTGTTAATATTGAGTTTGTTAAAAATAATAAACAATAGATTATATTTTATAACAATTCGTTTTAATCGGCGAAGTATCCCAAATTTCAGTGGAAATTGTATGCCCTTTTTTTAAATTATGGTCCCTATCCTTTCGAATCGGATCGAAAAGTGCATACGAACGTTAAAACAATTTGATTGCGATTTTCTATTATTTTAACCACCGAGCGAAAAAATTAATTTAATTTTCAATTTAAGGGGAATTAAGATTTATTTTGGTTAACAGTTGGATCCACTTTCTACCTACAGTCGGAATGATGGTGTTAAAAATATAAAATTCTGTTGGCATAATTATAAAAGCATTCATATTGGTTTTGGAGTCGGGAATCACTTGCTTTTGAAAATTCCTAACATGAAGAAATACTAATTTGTTTAATTTAGGTCAAACAATTATAATTACTGGAGTTGTTTTCTAAATTTCTAAAACTAGTATTAGTACAAAGCGATTGAATAAAACATGTTCAGTCATTTAAAATTACTTATATTTTACTTCCAAATGCTGACAAGAAAACTTAGTTGTGTATACCAAAGACTAAACTTAGAAATGTGTTTAACTCCCCATCTCGATGTTATATTAAATCCTTTAGGGATTTATCGTCCTTCAACTGTAAGATAAAATTTTGTTTTTCATTCCGTCAGAAAAATAAACAAATAAAAATACGTACTGTAAGATGATAAATCAATTTCATCCGGTAGTTCAGTAATGTTGACATCGAACCGATCTTGTACTTCATTTAGAATTTTAGCATCGGACTCATCAGAGACGAAAGTAATAGCCAACCCTTTCGTACCGAAACGTCCAGCTCTTGCCACCCTATGCAAATAAGTGTCTGAATCTTCCGGCATGTCATAGTTGAATACGATATTGACACGTTCAATATCCATCCCTCGACCGAACAAATTAGTGGCTACCAAGATTCTCTGCAAGAATATGTTTTTTAAATGTTCCAATGCTAAATTCTCTATTTTACCTTTTGAAAATCTTTGAATTGCTGATAGCGTGAGAGACGCTCCTCCTGATTCATTCCCCGATGGATTCCTATTGCTGGGAAGTTCTGTTCAGTCAGAAGTTGAGCGAGAGCCATACAACGTTGCACTGATTTTACGAATATTACAACCTGTGACAAAGATAATTCTTAGTTCGCTCAGTAAAAAAATCAATTCCGGGCAGAAGTACCTGGTTGAATTCAAGAACGTCGAGTAATTCAAACAATTTTTTGTTCTTTTCATTTTCTTTCAATTTAACATAATGCTGTTGCAAACCATGTAGGGTCAGTTTGGCTTCATCATCGACATAAACTTCCATGGGCTGTTGAAAGAAAACAAAAAGTTAGAGAGACTTAATCTATCCCTACCGAGGTCATGCAATTGTCTTTTAACAACTTTCAGCAATCCTATTTCAATATGATCAAAACATGTTTCCGGGGAGCGCCAAAATTTGTGGATGAACAACCTAAAATGATCGCATCTTCGAGTGTTGTTATGGGGTTTCGAATATCCATCCCACTTGATTTATCCTAGCCACTCTTAAAAACTAACATATTTTTATACATACGGCTGTGATGTCCACTCCACTGAAGTTTGGTGCTGAATGGATACCACTTGGGCTACACAACAAACACTCGAGACTGACGGTGGATCAGTGGCCTCTGGTAGTGTGTCATTCTATCCACTGCAGACAATAGCAAAGTATTCATCGGCTAGAGGACAGGTCCACACGCGTGCACACAACCATCCGTTACCATTTCAATTGTTTCAAATAGAACCCCAGAACTTTAACCCAGCTTAGCCGTTTTCTTTCTATTAACTTCATCTCAATTCCAAGAGTTCAAATCCAAATAAACAAGACGGAAGCAAACTGGAAGCATTTGGAAAGACCCCATAACAATGTTTGGAATTATATCGCTTTGCCCTCTTTGACTATCCACCCAAATTGATTGTTTTAAAGCGCTTTAGATGGCACACACATTTACAGGAAATAGCTGATTTTTTAACTTTAGTAGGAGGTATAACTAGCTCGGAGATATTTACATCTTGCATAAACTTCTTGCAGACCGGGCGGATCTCTTTTGATAGCGTAGCAGAAAACATCATAACTTGTTTTCCGTGCGGAGTGTTGCGAAATATTTCTTGAACGTCGCGTCGCATATCTGTAAATAAAGAATATCAACTAATTGGTTATGAATGATTGATGAGTCAAAAATAAGTTAATATTAAATTTGATCAGAAAAGATAAATCGACAGAAAGTTAAGATTTTTTGTAAAATCATTCAGTTGTCCCTATCAGTATCATCACGAAAAAAAAAAATTAAATGTTTTTTTTAAAACTTACCTAGTTGCTCCAACATCTTATCACACTCATCAAGGATGAAATGTTTCAGATGTTTTAAGTTTAATTTCTTGCTGCGAATGAGTGCTAAAATTCTCCCTGGAGTACCAACGACAATGTGTGGCGTGACATTCTTTAAATTCTCTTCGTCCTTTTGAATAGGTAGGCCTCCGAAAAACACACCCACCTACAAAATAAGTTATATTTGTTATATCTTTTACTCTTATATGGGGCAGTTTAAAATTTACCTTAATTGTAGGCATATATTTCGAAAAACGTTCATATTCCTTACTAATTTGGAATGCAAGCTCTCGAGTGTGGCACATGACCAGGACGTAAACATGATTCTCGGTTGGCTCCAACTGCTGTAATGTAGCTAAAACGAAAACCGCAGTTTTACCCATACCAGACTTAGCCTGGCATAAAATGTCCATGCCAAGTACAGCTTGAGGAATGCATTCGTGTTGAACTGCAAAATAAATTAAGCATGTTGAGCTCTTGCTTCTACACTCGATTAGTTATGAAAATGTCTGATTTTATCAGTTAAATAATAAGATAAATCTTCATAGGTCTCACTCAGATGTCCCTATCTATGTTATCATCATAGAAATATTACACGTGTTGTTGCATATGATTTGAGAAATATTGCGAATTTTCAGAAAATATAATCATGAAATTAAAGAATATGGTAAAGATTACATCAAAAACATATCCTTAATTTACCAGGCTCAGTATTTGTGACTGCTTAGTAAAGGTAATTTTCTAACACTTAAGATGCTAAACAAATTAAGGGTCTACTAACTTACATAAGAATCTGAAAATAGAAGCTGATATGTATTTTCCTGATTGCGTGAACTTTATTATGAATAATTTCCGGCAAGATTTTGTAAGAGTTAAAAAAAATATTATGATAAACTAGCAAAACAGCAGTTTATGGAATTTCAAAAAGTACACATTGCCGGCGAAAACTTATTGCATTTTCGGCTTTTTTGACCTTTTCTGAATATTCCTACAAAGTTTTATCGAAATCTTTACTAAAATAAAATTGTTTTAAATTCTGTCAAATACAAGCCTTCCCTTAAATTCGTTTGTAATATAAAAATATAAATGCATCAAAATTTTTTTAATCCCCAAACTCGCCCCAATTTCAAACAATAATATGTACTCAAGGCATGAACTAGGTACATGACCAGAATCTCTAATTTAAGAATTCTGGCAAAATCGCTTCTTCACGAGAGCGCAAGTGCCAGTTTTACCCCCAAACCACACAATTTAAAGAACGCTTTCTAGTGCATTGGGTCTTTGCCGTATTGTGAAATTTTGCACAAAATTCGAGGTTATTTTCCTGAACAGAAAACGCTTAAACACGAGGCAAATATTTCATGGCAACCACCCTTCCAAAAATAAACAAAGTTCAAAGTACATACCTTCTGAGGGATGTTCGAAGCCGCAATCTACGATCGCCCTGAGGATTTCGGGTTTCAGAAGGAAATCCCGGAAGCCCGAGCTGTGGATTGAAACATAAGTTCCTTTGACGTCCTTTTTGGGGGCGTCCTGTGCCTCAGTAACTGGCTGCTCGGTTTGTTCCTCATCCTCGTAATCGAGAAGATCGTCATTATCAGCCATGATTAATTATTTTCCGTCTTTTCTGCAAAAAACAAACGAACCTTGTTGGAAATCGCATTACAAAGATATGACGCCGGCTGCCGCCATTTTTGGCACCAAAAAAAATTTATTGGCAAAATTTTAAAGCACATTATTAATTTATAATCGAACATTTAGAGCTATTGAATTTCGTTTTAATTAGACTAAACAAAACTTTACCTGCAGCAAATAATTTACAATATTTATTAAAAATTCACTAAACGCTGACTACCCACCTTCCTTCCCCAACTTTCGTTAAATAAGTGATGATTTTTCTTTTAGAAGAAGTACTGCCCGGCGTTTACTTAACGAATGAGCTCCGTTCGTTTAATATGATAACCAAATCAAGTTTAAAAAGGTGTGAACTTTCGTTAAAACCAACAAAACCTGTTTTAATACAGTAATATATATAATATTATTACTTAATAATTTAATATTTTACTGCTATTTTATTAAGTCCAATAAGTTTTCGTTATAAACGCTTTAAAGTCACCTTGTTGGTAAATAATTCACTACTACAAATAAGCGCCTTGAAACTCTCAAACGTCACGTCACATAGTTTGACAGCTTCCGAAGACTGCATACCGGAGTCGTGTTTTCGCGAGAAATGACTGCAAATTTGAATAAAAATCAAAATTTAGACGACCTAGTTCAATATGTAACCCTCCACGTCCCGAATCCGATTGTCCTAAGCGGAATATTCCTGCCTTTCGCCGTGCTCTACGTGCTCGCGTTTTATCTATGGCTGGCGGTTTACAACAGCGACGAGTACTACGAGGCAGGCTTCATCGCGATATCTGTGATAATATGCATCCACATCCTCGCCTGCCTCTCCTGCTTCTGGAGCGTCCACCTGCAGACGTTCTTCAGCTTCCGGAAGGTAAGAATTTTTTCCTGCTGTTGCGCACTGCGACCAGTGGCCACGTACTTCTTTGACCCTCACTTGGGGCTGCTGAGCTAGCCGTGCTGGCGTCGCATGATTTTCTAGAATTGTTCAACAGCGTCAGTAATTCCAGGCTAGTTTTATCTGAGGTCTACATCTCCTTCCAGCAAATTATGTAGCAAGCGTTCCTTTAGTCTAAAGCAGAGCTCTAAAGTAAATATTGGTTTTTCGGGTCTGCTGATTCTCTAAAAACGTGTCTATAAAGCTAAATTCTTACTTTACACCCTTTGGAGATAGATTTCCACAAAAATTAATTTCTAAACACATTACACTTGAATGTTTAATAGGCACAAATGCTTCCTAAATTTTTATCCCAATCTGAATTTCAATTCCTTGCAATTGTTTACAGCATTTTCGAATACCATTCTATAGCTCAGTAATTTTACCATTATAAAAAAGTGGATAAAGTGAAAGACATATATTATACCCTAGAACCGTTTATATTCATGCTTTATATAAAACATTTATTTTACATCATTCTATACTTTTACCCTTTTTATATTACAGACTTCTGTAATGAAATCTCTGAGAAAACAAATACAAAATAATTACCTCAATCCATGAGTTGAATTGCACTTTTAAGACTTTATCTTCAATTTCCAAATTTTAAAATAACTAATAAATTTGAATTGTCGATAGTATTTTTTAAATTTTTATAGCAACGGAATTTCTGTGAAATACATATTTTCTTGTTTCCTGATATTGTAGGTGAGATGAGAATTAAATTGAATACAATATTTATATTTTTCCAGGTAAAAAAGCCGAAACTAGGAGTTTTTGCCAAGGTCGTTCCCACGGCAAACAATGGCTCATCCCAAATAGTTAAAATCCAGGAAACCGTTCTCGAAGATGATGATAAGAAGACCATCGTACATTGGTTCATGTTCCAAAAACTTAAATATATTTGGGATGATGAAAAGGCCCAATTCCGGGGGTTGGAGTTCCCCATTCACCGGCCACTCAAAGAATATGTAATGTGGAGAGGGATGCTAACGGACAAGCAGACTTCAATTGCAGAAAAGACCTACGGCAAGAACCTCATGGAAATGGTTGTTCCGGAATTTTACCAACTTTTCATAGAGTGGGCAACTTCTCCGTTCTTTGTGTTTCAAGTATTCTCAGTGCTTCTTTGGTGTCTTGATGAATACTGGTACTATTCCATCTTCACATTATGTATGCTGATCATTTTTGGATGTACTCTTGTCCAGCAGCAACTCCGAAATATGTCCGAAATCAGGAGAATGGGCAACAAGCCCTACTTGATAAATGTCCTGAGAAACAACAAGTGGCGAACTTTGGTATCCGATCAACTTTTACCAGGTGATATTGTTTCTGTGACACGGTCTCAAAACGAAAACCTCGTCCCTTGCGACATAGTCCTGTTGCGGGGATCATGTATAGTCGATGAAAGCATGCTAACTGGAGAGAGCGTTCCGCAAATGAAAGAGTCTCTGGAGACTGTCGACGACCTCAGCACCGAATTGGACCCTGAGGGCGATGGAAAACTGTTTGTTCTTTTCGGAGGAACCAAAATAGTTCAGCACACAGCGCCTACAAAAGAAGGTATTAGAGCCCCCGATAGTGGCTGCATAGGGTACGTGCTGCGCAATGGATTCAACACCTCGCAAGGGAAGCTGCTTCGAACAATTCTATTCGGGGTTAAACGCATTACAGAAAATAATTTGGAAACTTTCTGTTTTATTATGTTTTTACTTGTATTCGCTCTTGCAGCAGCCGGCTACGTATGGGTAAAGGGTAGCGAAGATCCAGAAAGGAATAAGTACAAGCTCTTTTTAGAGTGCACTCTGATCCTCACTTCTATCATCCCACCTGATCTCCCGATAGAACTTTCCCTTGCAGTGAATACCTCACTCCTCCAGCTATCAAAACTTTCTGTGTACTGTACTGAACCCTTCAGAATCCCATTTGCTGGAAAAGTGCATATTTGTTGCTTCGATAAAACAGGCACTCTCACGAGTGATAACCTCATGGTGGAGGGTGTCGCAGGGATAAAAGATGACCAAAGTGTAATCCCAATTAGCCAGGCCCCGGAAAGTACAGTGCAGGTTCTGGCTTCATGCCATTCATTGGTTCAATTGGATGATGGTGTTGTTGGAGATCCCTTGGAAAAAGCAACCCTGACCGCTGTGGATTGGAATCTGACCAAGCAAGATAGCGTTGTTCCTAAGCGAGGGAAATTTAAGGCTTTGAAGATTTACCATCGATTCCATTTCTCGTCAGCACTTAAAAGAATGTCTGTCCTGGCTGGTTACATGTTACCTTTTTCGAATGAGGTTTCGTATATCGCGTCTGTTAAAGGAGCACCAGAAGTTATTATGAAAATGCTGAATAAGGTCCCAAAAGATTATGAACAGGTAAGTTCTAAAACAATACACATTTTGATCATATTAATCAGTCTTCATTGCTTTCTTTTTTTTACGATAAAGCATAGTTTTTCTTTTAAAGGAACCTATTAAACCTATATGGGATTATTCGCTTAGTTTAATATTTGAATAAAGTATTTTAATTATTTATTACACAAAGTAGTTTTATGTCTATTTCAGACGTTTTTAGAGTATTCCCGACGAGGTGCACGAGTTCTTGCTCTTGGTATAAAAGAGCTTGGCAAGTTGGAAACATCAACGGCACGTGAAATGAAGCGCGAAGATGTTGAAAAGGATTTAGATTTTGCCGGCTTTGTGATAATTTCATGTCCCTTAAAACCCGATTCGAAAGGAATTATTAAAGAGCTTATTCAGGCATCTCAGAGAGTAGTCATGATTACTGGAGACAATCCTCTTACAGCATGCCACGTCGCTAAGGAGCTGCGATTTACACGGAAAACAATTTTAATATTTAGCAAAATTGAAGATAAATGGTTATGGCAATCAATCAACCACGAAATCAACTTATCAATGGAGCATACAATTAAAAATATGTTAGCTAATTATGATCTCTGCATAACCGGTGAAGGTCTTCAATATTTGAGGGATTATAATCATGAATACATGCTTAAAATTATGCCGTATGTTATTGTATGCGCGCGATTTGCTCCTAAGCAAAAGGAATTTGTTATAACAACATTAAAGCATTTGGGCTATTACACTTTAATGTGTGGAGATGGAACTAACGATGTTGGGGCACTGAAACACGCCCATGTCGGAGTGTCCATTTTAAGTAATGCTCCTCTTAAAATTGCTAAAAACAAGGAAATCTTAAGTGCCAGTGATGGAAATGCAATAAGTCCTTCCGGACTACGATCACAACGAAATTATTCTAATAATCATGAAAGGCCTTTAACTCCAAGAGAACGAGCTTTAAGACATCGTGATACTATTCAGTCAACACAAGAAGGTTTACAAAAGGTTTGTACTTTTACAAGATTCGTTTAAAAATATTTAATTATTTTATATACGAAGGCTCTTAAAGATTTGGAGGAAGAGCAAAGTCAAATTGTTAAACTAGGTGATGCAAGTATAGCTGCACCTTTTACAAGTAAATTGTCATCAATAATGTGCGGTAAGATTAGCAGGATTTGAATGAATCAATTTTTATTTAATGATAAATACTTTTTCTTAGTATGCCACATAATTAAACAGGGGCGATGCACTTTAGTTACAACACTGCAAATGTTCAAAATCTTGGCTCTTAATGCGCTTATTTCAGCGTACTGCCAATCTGTTCTTTATATCGATGGAGTTAAATTCAGTGATGCGCAAGCAACCCTTCAAGGGATATTCATTGCTGCGTGTTTCCTGTTCATTACACGGTCGAAGGTAATACAATCTGCTTACAATTTTATATATTTAAATAAAATACATGTTTTTACTTCCAGCCTTTAAAAACCTTATCAAAACAAGCACCGCTGCCGAACTTTTTCAATATTTATTCAATTTCCACCATTTTGTGTCAGTTTTGTGTACATTTTTGCGCACTTTTGTATTTAACTCAAGAAGCATATGCCAGATCTCCTCCAAGGTAAGTTTATCAATAGACTTGTTTTTAGATATTTATATATTTCTTTATAGGGAGGGTAAAGTTCGGCTCAATATTGATAGGAAACCAGATGAAGTCGATGAATTTCAACCAAGTATTATAAACAGCACTGTTTATATTATTTGGATGTCTCTACAAGTTTCAACATTCGCTGTGAACCATAAGGTGAGAAAAAAGTTCAATACTTATATGATAAAATAAATGAAAAGTAATAGCTGGCGTGGGATTAATAATTAAATAAGTGTTGCATTTAAAACTCATAATCTGCTGTTTCCTATCAATCGGATATGAAATAATTTCCGATCGTTTTCGAGATACCCGACATTTTTGTTATTATCAAGTTATATTATAAAATTCTCTGCAACCAGTTACAGATAACACATTTACGCCGTATTAACTAGACTAATTTAATTTTAATATATCTCTCCGCTGTAACTAATATTAACAAAACCAAATTTGTAAAGGTCCATTTTGAATCATTTGTTTGTTCTACTCTTAAAGTTTATTTAAAGTAATTTATAATTTGAACACTGACTTATTTACTTGAAAAATAAATTTCCATTTCACAGGGTCATCCCTTCATGGAGAGTTTACGTGAAAATAAATTATTGCTATATTCAATTTTGACATCCAGTGCAGTAGTTCTACTTCTAGCCCTTGGGGTATCACCTAGTTTGCTATCCACGTTTGAAATTATTGATTTCCCATCAGATGTAAGTGTTTTGCATAAAAAAATGTTAAATTGTGAATGTAATCCAAATTTATTTTCTTTTTCAGTTTCGAAGTATTATAATTTTTGTATTAATAGCAGACACAGTGTTGGCGTTATTGGCAGATCGAATATGTGCATTCCTTTTTGGTGAGGCACGAAAAAAGATGCCGATATCAAATCAATAATTGTTGATGAAGGTGGAGTTTTTAAATAAAATCATACGCTATAAATTATTGAGGTTAAATCAAATGTACAGACGTGTAAATTATTCCATTTATTTTCTTTTGTATAGAATTTATGTGGCATTTTAATATGTCTGTTGGAATGGTGTGGATAGTAAATGTTTGAAATACTAAACAAGGCACATATTACTAAATCTTTTATTTACAAAAACAAATTAATTTTCTTTTGGTTCAGTGTTTTTGCAGGTAACTAATAATATTACACTACTTTTTCAACTTATTACCTTTTTTTACTTTTAATTTGCTAATAATTTAAAATAATATTCAAAACCCAAATGGTCATTTGTCGTAGTAGAATAATAGCTTGTTAGTAAGAATGGGTCGAAAAGTGCTTCAATAACTTGTAAAATTGCGAATCAAAATGTGAAAACTTCATTCACAAAAGTTGGAGGATATCTAAATAATCGAAAAACGTTTGGTTAACTGAAAACAGCTATACTTTATACTATAGAAATTCTTCCAGAAGAGTACCGAAATTTCATTCATTTAAGCGTAAATTAAACCGTAGTTAGCAATTATTAAGCTCAATTGAGACAATTTGTAATAAAAATTTGATTGTAATACTATTATATAACTAGTTTATCAATTTTCGCTGATTTCTGCAATCAGTTTAGACAACAATCATACACTATTTTTATTCAATTTGCTTACAGACAAACATTATTTGTTGCAATGAGTTTAAAAGCACTACAGATACTTTATATTAACTAGAATGTTTGTATTTGTAATTACATCAAAACAAGCTAAGGACATACTTAAAAAAGACATAAATTTATCTATTGCTGTGGGGCTCAGCTCTACAAGTTGTGTATGGAGTGTGATAACTGAATTATATAATCTTGGTTTGACACACCCATGACACACCCACGGCCGTCTTTTCTTTTGTTATCACTTACTCACAAATCCAAAACTGTTACAATTTTCGGGATTTATAGCATTTGCATGAAATTATTTTGTGTAGCTGGTTAAAATCAAATTACATATTAAGATAAGTGGATTTTGTTTCCTAAAATGAAATTTGAACGCATATTTTATTTCAGTGATAAAGTCCAATTTCCACTCTTAGTTTATCAGCCGCTGTAGTAAATGAAATAAATGAGAAATAACATTTTAATCAATCGTTTAACGTGCGTCATTTAAGAGATTGCAGAGAAATCATGTCTATATGCAGCAGAAATTAAAACGTGAAGTACAAATCTGTTACAAAACCGAAGTTCATCAGATAAAAGTTCATACTCTAAATATATGTGACGGATTGTTTAGTCTCGCAATACTGCTACAACTTTATTAAAATTATTTGAGTTGGTATTAAACAAATGATTCAGAAAATGAAATGAAATGAAATTAGAGAATTAATCAAACTTCCCTATTATTAATGTTCGGATTTTTGAAGACCTTGTAGATTTTCGTTGGTGGTTTTTTGTGTGTATCGATTGTATTGTGTAAGAATTCGTGAACATAATTTGTAAACAAGTTTTGACTACTTCTTTTCACATGTTTAATTTACAAACTGATTTTTTTTGGTTAACATATTTATTTCCTCCTTTCCGGATTAGGATAACACTCATCATCAGAAAGCAGAGCAATAACACTTTGGGAAGACATTTGTTGAAGGTATTTTTTAAAAAAGCTAAAGTTTCAAAAGGAAATTTTAACTATTTGCTTTAGAGTTGTTTCAAATGAAGAAAGTATAACATCAAAAATTTGAAAGCTTAATTTTCGAACTCTTTTAAAATATTACATATGTACAACGACGAAAATTTTGATCACAACTGGTTGGCAAATTTAAGGTGTACTTTTACATATTTTTATTATAACGTTTTAAGGAATGAAACTTAAAAAGAAAAGTTTCCTATTATCGTTTTTAAGAGAAATAAGGTTAACATAAAAATTTAATAATTACAAAAATTAAACTTTGTTACTGATTCAATTATTGAAATTTCAATTTTAAAAACAAAACAAAGACAAACGAATTCGATGCCAATTTAATTTTTTTTATTCGTACTTAGAAAATGTTCCTAACTAAATCTAGAACGAATTTAAAAACAAGAATACATTTAGGGAGTAAATGCGAAACAATGTTTCATCACTTACATTTTTTCTCAGCCAGAGATAAAACTTTGTCTATTTTAAAGTCCTCTAAAAAGTGGAGGTCAAGACATTTTGGATGTTAAGAGATCAAATTTCTAAAAAATGAAAAATCTTGTGACCTTCACGGTGTAGAGGACGTTATTTCGTTTTATATCTCAGGTAGCTTTAATTAAAATAAAATATAAACAGTCAAGTTGAAAAGTTCATATATAACAAGCCCGTCGTTTGAGCTGCTGGAATGATAAGATTTTAAGCAAGAAAACAAAATGAGAAAAGTGTTTTATTTCTGGCTTCCTTTTAAATACAAATTTTTAAATGTTGCTAAGAATTATGTAAGAGAACTAGTTAAATCGTAGGATTAGAGAGCGAAAATAAAAATTCTAAACGCAACAATGGAACCATAAAACACCTTCAATGAAGCGAACAAAACAGCCACTGAAACACTAATTCAAGGCAATTAAGTTTTATTGTATTATAAAGAACAATGTTTGAAGATGGAAATGTTTTCAACAATTTAATGCACAATACAGTTTTACCAACCAAACGATAAATAGTTTGTTAAATTTAAAAAAAAAATTATAATACATTATTATAATCGAGCAATTCCTATAAAGCCACAACTTAGTGTTTAATTGTAAAGTTTTCGGAAACTACAATTTTTCCGATTTTAGATTTAAAAGGTTTCTGACAATATATTAAAATTGTATCTTTTCAACTATTTACATACGCACAATTTACATAAATTTTCGACAACTTCAGTAGTTAAGTTCTATAAAATATATATTATACTTACTATCTTTAGTATGTATTTCATGAGTATTTCATAGTTACTATATCACCAACTATTTTATTTGGACTTTGATTTAAACATTTTTTGTTCAAATATGGTTCGGAAAGACAGAAATTGGACAAAAAGAGTTCAATTATTATTTTTATTATTTTTGAATGATAAAGTTAATGCAAAAAAAGTAGATATTTGTACAGAAATAGCGAAACAATTTCCGAGCAAAATTACCTTTTTCAAATATCCTTGACTCTGCCTTTTAAAAAAATCGTATAGATGCAAGCTTTGTCGTGACTAAAAAAACAACCCAACCACTTGTCCTCTCCTACGAGGCGTTTTTAATCCCGGTCACTGTTATCAGTACCGTCTTAAAGCACGTGGTCTGTAGCTTCTCAAGAAAATTGCTTGGAGGAAAGCTTCTCGCGGTTTTCTTAAAAACGAAGCCTCAACCCTACTCAGTATAAAAGCGTCGCGGTGCTCAGGTCGACGTTTCGTTATCGCGGCCAAAATAAATCGATATCAATCGCATTCGCGGAGCAGATAGGGAAGTCTTTAAAAACGGGACTGGCGCGCAGAGAGCTTTAGTAGGCGGGTAAACCTGAAGGTGAAAGGCAAGACAGTGGACTACTTCTTCAGCGTCGATTTTCGCTTCTTTCCACGGCAAGGGACTTGTTGCCGAGTGTTGAACATCAATATTTTCCGAATTTTCCATTGTTCTCAGTATCGAACTCAATTGCGCGACCGAGGTGACTGATTGTATAGTTTATTTATAAAAGCGCATACTATTTTTATCTTAAAAGTATAACGACTCAAGCATGTGTTCACCGATGCTTCCGAAAAATTAAACCGAACATCCGAGTGCCAACAATTGTCGTGCACGCGAATTCTCAGTACTTATTTTATTTAAAATTTGCTGACAAGAGGGTGGTTAATTACTGCCGTACGGAAGTGTATGCTCAATGTATCATCGCTGTTCGATTATCGCTCGCAGTGGCACTGTTTTGATAACACCTTCTTCCCTGTAAGAAAGTTATTTTCGCGCGTCTTAATGAAATCTTGCCAATAGCGCAAGTAAAATTCTTCGCGATTTTGCCTTTTGCTCTTTGAGACAAGTATGAAAGACCAGTGATTTGGCAAGGTTTTTCTGGGGTCCGGGAGTCAGCAATTTTGGAATACCGGGTGCGTACTGGAAAAACGTTTCGACCTGACTGGGACTGGAACGACTTCGTGACCAAAGTCCATAAAGTGCACCCAGCGAAAAGAAAATCAATTCAATTGCTGGTGGGCCGCGAGCAACACCAGCGTAATTGTTTCGCAGTCTTGGCCTGGTCTAGCTGCTTCTTGGTGGAAATACTGAGAAGTCTTAAGATTAAAATACACCAAACAAACAAATTGAGGTAGGTTCAGTTGAAACAGCGAACACAATTGAACGTTTTAATACGTAACCGTGGAATGCGGTTCCATTGAGAAATAGTTGTTTACGATGTCAGGCCTAAACGAAATGCGACTTTCGTCTATATTAACTTCGGATGGGATTGGGAAGTGTTTTGTACTTTGGGAACATTGTATCTACTCTTTTTTATCTCAACGGCAGCTGCTAAACGACGATAAGAAACTTAATTAGTAGGCAGCGGATTCTTTTTATCTTATAGCGAGAGAAGTTGCTTTTTAAGACGCAGGTCTCGAGTACGAATTTGTAGGAAGGCCAATGAAAGTGGGGACCTTGCGCACCGACACAAATATTACGTAAACTATGTGCTTCATCGTGTTATTAATGTGTAATTTTTATAAACGAAACAATTCTGGAAATTGCTTAATTTTGGTTTAAAGGAATCACTACACTTTAGCTATAATGCATAATTTGTATATACAGTTTTCTTTTTGGCTTTTTATTTATTGAACACTATTATTAATAATTCTTTGTAGCAAATCGTTTTACAAATTTGTATTTTCATTTCATTTTCAGCATTATCCGTCTGTCTAATAGTCCAGAACTTTATCTATTCATTCAATAATGCTTTCAAGTGATTTTCTATAAGTAGCTACATTCAATATAACTCCTGAATGCTTCCATTTCCAATCCCATATTTCCCTAAAGGAAATGAAATTTTAAAAACAGGAAGGCTGGCAAAAGGGTTTCGGCGGCTAGTACCTAAAGGTAATTTTATTCATTTCGTGTAGAAATTCTTTCCCATATTGTCCTGGGGAATTTATAATATTGCCTTATGGAGAAAAATATACTTTAGTTGAGTGTTCATTTAATAAGAGTCCAGTCGTTTCAAATTGGCCATATGCAAAATCCACCTATTTCGAGTATTTCTAAACTCTATTAAATACATTCGAGTACAAAATGCGACTGGTCTAAATTATAAATTTAAAAGTTTCTGCAAGTATAAGCAACTGGCAATTAAATATTCATAAGGAATGTTCCTACTACGCTTCTTGGGAAATTCTAAACTTAATCTATCCGATTTCTAAGACTGAGCTTAACTCAAATACTTGCGTTGATACTAAAACAATCTTTTCAGTGCATTAATTGTGCAAGTACTATTAAACACCAATTAAATACTGAAAGAATTCAATAATTCCCTTATTAAGTACTCAGAGAGTAGCTACAAAATTGCATTTTTGCAAAAAAAAGTCTGTGAGACACAGTGCGGAAATAATTTCAAAGAAATAAAACATTCGCGTTGGACGTCGCCGGCTGTAAATTACTTATCTTTTCCTTATTTCACTTTGTTCGGTTCTGGGCATTTGCTGCAACAGACCTTTTGGGTTGATCAATTATACAAAGCACCTTTCTACCTTGTGAATTTAAATTTTAATAAGAAGAAAACAAAGAAAACACGTGAATTTCATTACCAATAATTTTCTTTGCCTTCTAGAGACGTTCTATCAGTAGGGTGCAAAAAAGGTAATAAATAGAAGTGGCGGATTTCATAATAGATGAGGGTAATTAAGTTGTTTGAAAATCTACGAGTATTTCAATAGTACATCTCGTTTATATTGTCTGTTTGAAAACGACAACTTAATTATAGCCACTAAAAAAGGAGATAATAATTCAGTTTATCAAGTCATTGTATCATTGTTACTGACAGCGTTTCATGCGCTGAAGATGGCTTTTGATGTGTGTTTGTTTCGTCTGTCGCCGGGTATTTTTATATCTTATGTAAAAATAATAACAATAATATAGGTAAAAAGATGGCTGTCTCTTCATGATAAAGATAAGTAATCTTTTCATAAAACGACAACATGTTATAGTTAATTTGAGAATTATTTTCTACTTTCCTGAAAGTAAAACGTCTTTGGTCATTTCCTGTACAGTACCATTTTATAGGTAATATTGCAAGATTTTGAGTTTCGGTAAATGTGTAATGCTTAGTTATTAATTCTATTTAATTGTTTTTATTATCTCTTATTTTTTACACGAATGACCTCTATGTCTCTACTAGTCGTGGTATTATTTGATGAGAAATTTCCAACCATAAGTCTATACAAAAAATTGGATCTTATTCTTGCTCGCTAAAATTACAATAAAATAAAAAACGTTCAAGCATTGGTTTGCGCAAAAAGCACATTAATTAAAATCCAGCGACTCAATTAAGTTGTCAAGTCGAACATTAGGAATAGCATAAAGTCTAAAGTCCACCAAAATATCCAAATTCGATCAGCTGGCATGTGAGCGAAATTAGTTTGGAATTGAATCACTGCTCCTCTCTTGAACTGATCAATTTATTCGCATCAAAGGCCTAATATATGACGTAATCTATAGAACTTATTGATTCTACAGCGAGATGATTACTTTAAATTATTTACAAAATCAGGAAATATTTTCAAAGATTAGAGATAAATTGTTCTCATTTCTTAGAATACAATCTATATTTGAACTAAAAGAAATCGGAGAACTATCGAGGTAATTTTCCGCTATAGTAATAGGAGTAATATTAAGATGAATTCAGAAAAATTTTATTTATACAGATACTTTTAGATTTTAAGTTACATAACAACTTGCATATCTCGTGCAACGTGTATATTTAGAACTGAGATTCAAGTAGAAGATGCAACGACTTCCAGAAAAGCGGACTTCGAATAAGAATAGTAAGAATTAAGAATAGTTCCACCCAACTGCATAATCTCCGAGATATGTTGTATTATTGTATCATGGCCAGCATAAATTGGGTTAACGACATGTTGGATTTCTTTGGGGAATTTCCATTCGATGAGCAAAACCGAACACATTCATAGCGCAGTTTGGGGAAAGCTTTTGTTTTTTATAGATTCACATACTCGTATATGAATAATAGAAAAGAGTAAATGATTGATTAAATTAAAGCTTTCTACTAAATGTTTGCAAATTAAAAGCGAATCATCAAAGGTTAATTAATTCATATAATTTTGAATGCAAAAAATGTGGTATTATTATTATCGAACTGTCTTGTTTCTAAGGTGGATATCTTTGAGAACAGGAACATTGGTTGCAAAGGAAGGTCTAGTTAGAATATTCAAATATTAATGCAGCGGAAATGCAGGAAAGTTAAACTATTTAAATTTCAATTTATCCAGAATAACATTGGTAGTTTTTTACATAGATAAATAAATATGTAATAATGTCTCATATTCCGTATGAGCTTTGTTCTTTTGCGATTAAAAAACCTTTATAACTCTTATTCAAGGAAAGGGCAAAACTGCATTTGTTTTGGTATTGAGAAATGTTTACGGAAGTTTCTATTAGTAAACTAACTAAATTTCGTCTTGAGGGCTTTCGAATTGGTGAGGGTAACTAAAAATAGTTCAATTACACAAATAAAAAAAGCTATTATTAAATGATTTAGTTTTTAGTGTCTCACTCAAGATAAAGAAACTCATCATTTTTGTGGTATTTGTGTTTTATTTTATCTGTATTGACTATTCTAATGATTCATGTAATAGGTACTTGAGTCTAAATTATATAGGAGTTTGCCTTTTAACAAGTTCTTAATATTATGCAATGTTACTTCAGGAAAGAAAGCTCATTTTAGATTCTGTTCTCTAAACATTCTAAATATTTCTGAAATCTTAGGCGCCGAAAGTTTTTTTTTTTTTGAATTTTTTAAAAACTATAATATTCTAATAGAAAGAAAATTTAATTATAACATGAACTATGTTTCACCATATACTATGAATTTTTCGTATTTTGCATATAACAGAACAGAACAGAAACATTTACCTTGCTTTATACTTTATGTAAACATGTAACATACGCATAGTGTGCAAACGGATTGTTTGCCAAGGATCAATTAAGTCAATAATCCGAAGATCAATTAAGTCAATCATCTCAATTAGTATACCTACAATTATTTTCAAATTACAATTTTTAGCAAAACGTTAACTTGGTCTCTCCAGCGAAGAGAGATGTACACATGTATATTAAATAATCACGTTCTGAGAAACTTGAAATTGTGTAATAAAGTTAGGAATGATCGCGAGTAATGGCGGTCAATTGATTTTTACATAATCACCCCAAACAAATGTCGGTCTTAAAAGTTTCCAGGAAAACATCGCAGTCACTGAGGAACACATGCATCGGCAGGTGGTAAACCGTCACATGTTGATTTTCTCCGCCTGACCTAAGTCAATCAATTCAATTTTTGTTTACTAAATAGCATATTCTAGGGGTGGCTTTGCATATGCGAAACAAAATATGATATGGAAAAAATGTTTCGCTGCGTTAATAGTCCTAGAGTGTAATTGTTACCAAACTGCATTTTTTCACATTAGTTGTGGTTGGCCTTCTGGTGGCAAATAATCTAAAACCTGCCCTGAACTTGAAGTTGTTCGCTCAAAAAGCGAATCGCAGAGACGTATTATTTACAAATTACGCCTGGCTATAGTAACAACATTTCTATAAATTCACCTGAAGCTTTCAGTTATTTTGCACTAGGTCATAAACCACATGCATAACTCGTAGATTAAATTATTCAAAGCCGGTGGAAGGTATCTGCATTTCCTCATTTTCATGTTATTACCTGTATGATAATAATTGGTGCAAGTTTTCCAATTATGTGCACTGTCTGCTGAAACTCAAGGTGGCACAGGTTCATTCAGCTTGATTCAGAATTGTTATTCAGCTGGGCTTGGCTCACGCAGACCGGCAATTTTTTGATTAAAAGACTGTCGATCAACATTCGCCTCACTTGCGAATAGTGAGTATAGCAGAAGCATTAAAAGGCGCAAAATCAATAGCCCCGATAGAGTTTTGGAAAATTTCCATTCGCGAATTTTTTCGCGTTTTATTTCACCTACATATTGCTGCTTGAGTTTTACCTGTTTTGTATGCAAAATATTTCATTAACTATCCGATTAAAACTAAGAGTTTGTTGAACTTATTTATGTATGCTGGATTGTGTAAACATTTATAGGTATAGTATTCAATAGGTACCTCTAATACTAGTTAACAAAAGTTGGTTAAAAAATAATAGGAAGTAGAAATAAGATACTTACTGTTTTTTAAATATTAAAAAAAAACCTTAAACATAACCATACGTAATTGAAATGGATTTACAATAGTGGAAATATTTTTTATTGTCTGGTTAATTCTAGTTTATTTGATAATAGAAATAAATAAGCAAATACCATAATACTTTAAATTCAATATTAGTAATATGAATTTGATTTGTAAATAACAATTACCACGAATTTTAAATCTTTTATCGGTGTGATTTTATTTTCAGCATTATAATGTACGGGAATAAATCACTTGAAAATTTCTACTTCCATTGGGTGGATTACTGCGTTTTTGCTGCAATGCTTGTCCTTTCGGCATGCACAGGAGCATATTTTGGATTTTTTAAGTGAGTACTTGTATGCATTTTCTTTATAGAAATTTATAATTTAATGTAATCGAAAGTATTATACTTTATTTTGTTTTTTGAATTATTTTTAACTTCAAATAATATTCAAAATTATAGAAAGAAACAATTCGCACAAAATATTCAAAGCGCAAATGAAACATGTTCAAAAAAGGCAGGAAATTTTGGATCAAATTCTCTCAATGAATATTTACTTGGATCCAGAAAATTGAATACATTCCCAGTCGCAATGAGTTTGGTAGCAAGGTTTGTAAGTTTATCCAGTTTTAGTGATATTTAACTTTAAAAAAAAATTTCAGTTACATTTCAGGTGTAACGATACTGGGAACACCTTCAGAGATTTATAACTACGGGACCCAGTATTGGCTCATACTCATTCCCATTTTCCTTATGGGGTTAGCTGTTTCAAAAGTGTACTTACCCGTATTTTCAACTTTGAGGATCGGATCTTCTTATGAGGTAAGTAGAGCAAATTTCCGAGGATAAACAACGATAAATATAGAGATAAACAACAAAAGGAAGTATTTAAACAGACTGTGTTAAGTGCTTCGTTATCTTCTACATATACATTGAATCGTGTTTATTTAATGGGAAACTGCTACAAAAGTGGTCCTTGGCTTAAAAAATCTTTTTGATTTAAAATAATCAGTGTCGAAAGCTCTTGAGCTAAGAGACAATGCTATCAATAGAGAAGTGCGTTAAAATTCCCCCCGCAGTCTGGGGGCAATTAATTAATTCCTATAAATCTTGTATTTACTTCCTTTGAGTTGAATAAAGTTCATATTTTGAAGGAAAAAAAAATCGTGAAGCTTCGTAATTGTCCAAAAAATGGGTTGAGACAGTGAAATCGCCTTACCAACTGGCTTAAGGGGACTTTAGTTTATGACTTCTCCTTATCTTGGGGCGTAAATATTTGCAGAGCATCGATAATTATTGTTTTATGAATTAACGATCGCATGCAAATGACAACGCAAATAAAAGCAGATATCCAAGATGACATGTGGTGGCTTAATTTAATAATATATTTGTCACTCAAAGTAAATTCGAGCGAACCTTGAACTACCGAGCTTTAAAAATTGTTAATGAAAAAATGTTTACTGGAGTCATATCCCCGAGGTTAGCATGTAAATTGCTTTTTAATATCATACACAAACTGCTATCAATGCTTATTTGCTGTACTGAAAAGTAATTTCTTTTATTATTGTTTTAACAATATTAAGTATTCCACATAATAATTTCGAGAAAAATACTCATAACGATTGTTAAAATGTTCGGAGCGATTGTATACTGTGATATTATGAAGATGGGGCTAACAATTATTAATATATTATTATTTTTTTTCAGTACTTAGAGCTGAGGTTTAGTTCAGGAATCAGAACTTTTGCATCTGTAATGTTCGTGATAGATGAGGTATGTAAAATAGATAAGGATTAAGCGTTAAAAGTGATCTCATACGAAGAACTTTTATAAAACAATGGAAATATGTAGATATTTAATGATTTTATAATTTTGCAAGATAAAAATTAATAATACTTTATGCATCTAATAAATGTTTGTTTTACTATATAATTTCATTATCATTTCAGGTTCTCTTTCTCCCCATAATCGTATACGTTCCAGCATTGGCTTTTAACCAAGGTAACTTTTGCGCTTAGAAACTTTTTAACTATTGCTAATTTTACTCTTTATAATTTTAGTTACAGGGGCAAATATTTACCTAATCGGGGGCATCGTTTGTGTAGTATGTGTATTCTACACGATAATCGTAAGTTTGACGCTCTATTATAAATAGCTTGTTTATTTAAAAAACCGATGGTTTTAATTTAACAGGGTGGTATTAAAGCTGTCGTCCATACAGATGCATGGCAAGTCCTAGTTATGTTCCTATCCGTAGTAGTTGTGACAATATTAGGTACAATATCGCTTGGAGGTCCTGCTGAAGTGATAAACCGAGCATCTGAAGGTGGACGACTTATATTTTTCAAGTAAGCATACCCTCAAAATTTGATTTTCAAAATTTCACTTAAATAAGGATATTTCAGTATGACGCCCTCAATGTATGAAAGGCATTCATTTTGGGCTGTACTAGTTGGAGGATTTCTTTACTGGACCTCCTTTAATTCTGTAAATCAAACAATGGTTCAGCGATACATGTCCTTACCAAACAGAAAAAAAGCTGAACTATCTATTGGAATGTTTACAGTGGGCATAGCACTTTTTGTCTCCGTATGCTGCTTCGCTGGATTGCTTATTTATGCAGCTTACCACAAATGTGATCCTTTAACCTCCGACTTAATTCAGGCATGTCTTAATTATAATCCAGTCATTTTAGCTAAAAAAGAGGGCAGTATTCGGAAGTTATAATTATTATAAAATCGATATTTCCACAAAGATTCTAAATTATTTATAAATAAGAAAAAAAAAATTTTCTCCTGCGAACTAATTTAGAACTAACTATTTTCTTTCCATAAAACTCGTTTCACAATAGAGTTGAGTATTTCTATTGTGTTGTATTTTGAAATTCGTTTTGGTTTCAACTTTGTTAAAACTTTAATATTTAACCGATATACTGTGAAATTACGTATTAAATAATAGTAGGAGATATTTTCGTTTTGGAAGATTCCTGCCTTACAATAATTACTTTTTAGTTAACTTAAAGCAAAAATGATTGGACTATAATTTTTATGAGTATATTACAATAAGAGTTGATAATTCATTTTGTTTAGGCTGACGATCAACTGTTCCCCATATATGTGATGCAAACAGTTGGTAACTTGCATGGCATACCTGGGCTCTTTATCGCTGGCGTCTTCGGCGCCGCCCTTAGTTCCTTATCAGTGGTCCTCAACTCAACATCCGCGGTCATCTTAGAAGACATCTTCAAAGGATGCTTCAAGGTGAAATTTACAGAGAGGGGAGCATCACTGTTGGTTAAGGGTTCCATTCTTTTCCTTGGCGCTCTCTCAATGGGTCTTTTATTCGTAGTTGAAAAATTAGGCGGCATTCTCAGTGTGGCAACGTCACTTTCTGCGATTGCAGCGGGAACAACTTTCGGAATCTTTACCCTCGGAATGTTGGTTCCTTGGAGTAACACGAAAGGTGCCATAGCTGGAGCTATTTGTGGCGCTGTTATGTCCGGATGGATATCCTTCGGATCCCAGGCCGCACTGGCAGCAGGAGAAGTTCTTCCTCACAAATTACCAGTGTCTGTGGAAGAATGTGTGGCAAATGCTACAACTTTTGTAGAAGTATTGTATCCAGATGAAACGAATGTGTTTCCTTTATATCGATTATCGTTCCACTGGATTAATCCTGTCGGTGTATTCACTGTTATTGTTGTTGGAACAATAGTTTCTTTCCTCACGGGACCCACCAACTTAAAATCTATCGATCCTGATTTAATTTCGCCAGTGATTTACAGGTACTACTAGATTTTTTCTTGTACACTATCAAGATATACTTAAATATTTACTATAGATTTCTGCCAAAAGAGTGTTTCCCCGAATGTATTGATGACGGAAATGCTAGCAATCGCACAAATCTCACCAGGGATGTAACAACAGGCACTTTATCCTATCTTCTATGCGAAACATCTTCGAATGCCAGCGTAAACAGAGTAAGTTTGTAATTAAATAAACCTAATTTCAATGTAATTAATTGAATTTAATTTCAGAATCCAATTCTTGTTAGCTGAGTCTTTTACTGAAGCTCCGGCGAATTAGCAGTTAAATTTTAGACAAATTTTTGTCACTTTGTGAAGTGTATCCAAAGAATTTTGAGGGCCTGGTGGCGAATATTTTAATCGATCTTTTCTCAATCGATACGAGTCACCGCATAGCCAAGTGGAAGTGTTGTAAATTCAATGTCTAAAGTATTTGTAGCTTAGTCGATAGTCTTTTTATATTGTGACAACATTCTGTGATAATATTTCTTGGGTGTGTGGAAAAAATAATTTTAAAATAAAATAATATTATGTGCCAATAAGTTTTGTTTTTATTCTTTTATATTTAATTCAATAATCGCTTCGTACTTTATATCAACTAATTCTCTTATGCAATATTCAAAAAAAAAATTAAAGAAGACTTAAGTCAGGGTAGCTGCAACAAATTGAAATATCTAAACTGAAGTGTGCAAGTCCTTCATGTGGTTTGTGGGATATTAAAAGCAGGACTTCTTTATTAACCAAGATTTTGATGTTTTGTTCTCTGAGCGTTTTCCTCAATATTATTCGGGACACCTTAACTACTTGCTTTCCCAGAGCCATGATAGTCAATTTATTGCTGTTCAAAATCGTCTGGATCATTTTACGGTTATTAGTCTACTACTTCTACTACAAAGTGCTCAATAATAATTCATGCAATCTCTAGTACGTAGCGCTTTTAAGAACATCCAAATATTTTCGTTTTTTGTTTTAATTTTAAGAATAAAAATATTCACGTATGACAACTTGAAACGAACCAGTGAAAGAAGTAACCAAGACTAAAACTGCAACATTAAAGTAACATATAAGGAATTAAAATCGTTAACTGTGAATTAGAAACAGATATTTAAAATAAGATTTGAAGGTGTATTTTTATTATTAATAATTTCGCTATAAAGTGAAAAGCATCACAACATGAAATTTTAATTCTTTCTAAACAATTCCAAATCTTCCTTACAAAACCTCAAGAAAAGATATATGTCGAGTTTCGTTTTTACATCAAATTCCAGAGCATACAAATGTAAATTAAGGAACGGCAAATTTATTTTTACCTTTTAATATCTCTTAAGCATAAATCATAAGCTTATATCCTAAAATTCAACCTCCCAAAATTAAACGTTTTTAGATAATACCTACATACCTTAATTTACCTGCCTCTTAAAAGTTGTTTAATCAAAATAAACTATACTACAAAAAAAATCAGGAATCAGTTAATGCAATAACCGTGAAAAAGTAACAAAATTAAAGGAGCACAAAGATAAATTAAAAACATTGAGTTTGGGAAAAATCGGCAATCGAATGGTCTGAGAAATAGTTTCTCTGCTTCACTCAAAAATTTTCCTTCACCATAAAATTCACACTTCGGACTTGAATCGCGCGCTTATAAGGCGGCCGCCGAGAGTGGAGGGTTATCGCTTCTCGGCCTTATGGCTAAGATCAAAGTGTAGTATCTGTTCTTATCAGCTTAACATCTGATAGATCCCCCATAGGGGGACAACAAATGTTAAACTGATTTTTGGAATTTGGCGGAGTGCTAGGGGCTTGCTCCACCTCTGCCGCGGGTTGGCCTGGCATTGCAGTACCGTCAGGATCGGCCCAACTTCAATATTCTCAAACAAAAATTATAAATTTAGGGTCGGATGGGTGAACCTTTCTTCCCATTCAAAATGTAAAATGGGGTTTTCCGTTCTCGCTATCTTAAAAAGCAAGTCGAAGTCGTTAAGTTTTATCAATCTCACTCGCGAGACATGAAGCTTGACTTATATTTCTTTTTTAAATGGCCCCGGCACAAGTTATGATTCGATACTTAATAGGGGAAAGAAATCGCCAAAATTTTTAAGAACATGACTTTTTCAATTAATCCTAATGTGCATTGAGCTTGTCAATTTAAAATTCAAAGGTTGCTTAGAACTTGAATGATAGTTGAGAAAGGTTCCAAAGGGTTTTCTTCCACGTTTCCACTTAATTTTATTTAAATGTCTTTTTCCAAAATTGCGACCGAAAGAAAAAATCGCAGGTTTAAAGATTAACAGAATTGTTTGCCTTAATAAAACGAATTTATAAAAAAAAAAAAAAAACATTATTTTCAAAGTAAACAACGTTTGTTGTTATCCCCTGCACCCGCCCATTTAAAAACCGCAAAATAAAAACTTGCTTCTTTATTTCAAAAGTCAAAATGCTGCGAAAGCAAAGCGAAAGTCTCTTTTGAATTCAACTTGACGATTGAACACAATACCAATATTCCAGACTTTGTAGTAAATTTCAAGAAACTTTTCGAAATCTTGTGCGAAAAAATATTTCTTGTACTGAAATGAAAAATATATATGTAGATGAGCAAGTAAAAACATTTTTCAAAACTTCTTGTGAGTGTTCTTTATTGAAACTTCTATGGGATGATGAGTTTTATAAGTTTTTGTCTTTTTAAGTGTAATGAAACAATGCGAATCGTCATTCTATAACACTTTTAATAAGTAGGAAAGCTCAGGGTAGCCTTAATCGACGCACAAAGCCGACAAACTAAAACTAAGAAGTGATATTTCGAAATCAATTTCCAGACATGTTTGAACAACATTTCTATTTATGTTTTAAAGGCGATTATAATGGAATTTAACTTAAAACTTAAAATGAAAGGACTATTCTCAATATAATAGGTATAATAACAGAAAACGGACCACTTCTATAGACGCCGTAGAAAACAGTTTTTGTTGTTGTTGTTCTTGTTGTTCATACCATCCTCACAAAACTTCATATTTATCTGATTTTATTTATTGAAATAGGCAGTTAACGTCTACCTGTATCTTTTAGATCTTATTCTCACGTTTTAGTTTTATTTCTAATTATAAACTGGATCTAGTTTAAGCCTCCAATTCAAGAGCCACACCGATTTTATGACCACCGGCGTTGAAGTTCTTTCCATCAACGAGAGTGGAGAGTGTCAGTGTAATACCTGAGGAAAAAGATTTAAATTACATAAATTTTTTTTTACAATTTTGAAATAGCGTACCATCACGCAATTTCTGTTGGTACCCTAAACCAACTTGGCTAGCGTTGTTAACTTTAGCACGAAGGCAAGCGTCCGTGTCCAAATTATACTTAGCTCCAATACCGAATTTGGTTGCATTAGATCCGGATGTCCATGACAATTGAACACCACAATCCAATTTAGGAGAGCACTTCTGGTAGATAGATCCAGTAAATTCTTGACCGTCATTTCTGTAAAATTGTTGCGGCATTACATTTATAAACTTTGAAAATAAAATTATGTTTATGTACATACACGCTCGTGTGAAGAACGAAATCTCCAGTGGTGTAGCCAAGAGCGAAATTGTTGGTTGTAATTTTCGATTTTTGGGTATCGAATGCAGTTTGGTAACCAGCTAACCATCCTTGGTAACCGAACACACCAGAGGCGTTGATTAGAGGACCAGCCAAATCAACATTAACATCCGAGTCGATTTTAACGTTTTCATGTCCATAACCTACTTTGAATTTTCCACTTTTGTTTCTGTTTATGTACAAAAAAAGACGTGTTATTAAATATTATAAATTAAATATGTGCACATTACCCTGATTGTGGAGCAAAGGAGCCCTCAAAGGAAAGTTTAAGACCTTCTACGAATTGATCTTGTACCGCAACTTCGGTGAAAAGTGTGTTATCGGTGTTCCATTTTTCGGTAAAAGTCAGACCACAATCTTTTACTTTGTATTTGGTTTCCAAAGAACCGAATACCTTGCCGGTATCTTGGTTGGAGTGACCACTAGTTGTAAACTCGATGCCGGAATCAGTTTTTGTTTTACAATCCAATTTCCATAGACCGAAGTGGTAGCCTTTGCCAAAGATGTCGCGAGCTTGCTTTCCGAGGTCTGAGTATGATGGTGGAGCCATCTAAATTAATAAGAAAGTAATTTTAGGCATATATTAAAAATAAATCGTGTGGTATATAAATTATTTCCAGTTGATAGTAGTAATACAATGGTTTGATATCAGAACAAATGATTTTGAACAGTAAATTCTTCTAAATATTCATTTTTCCTCAAATTAAATTTACTTCCAAAGAGGAATTGCTGGAAGCTGGTTTCGCCCTATTGATAGATTTACAAAAAATCAAAATGCTAGATTTACAAAAGATCAAGATAATTAGATCCCGACAAGTGGACATGGTTTTCTCCTGCTAGGTTAAAATTTCTTATTCTGCCAAGGTGATATTTTTCTTATTGGAAAGCCCACATACATAAGCATTCAAAAATTCTATCCAGATTCTTAAAAACGAATGTCTTTAAACATAATAATTTTTTATTATTTCATTAATAAAAAAAAATGTATTAGTTCACCCGTTCGAGTGTTTGTAAATTATGTGACGGCACAGCATGTGATATTTTGTTATCAACTTATCATTGCTTAAAATATATTTTCGGTAAAAACATCTAATAATTATAAAGCTCATGACTTTTAAATTCAACCATATCATTACTGTTTGCATAAGTACCAGATAATATTCGTCCTTCTTTTTTGCCGCATTTTATTTATGGTTTAATACTTTATTTCAATAGAATTTTGTTTTTAAATTGTAAATATTTCCTAACCCACACATTTTTGTCTATGTTAAACTTTGTGAACAGTCGCGGCTACAGATTGAAATGAAGTCATTAGAATTTAAAATATTTTCATATTGGTTTTATGGAGTCTGTATCAGCAAGAATTTATGTTCGCGAATAAATGTTAGCCTTCTCAGAATTGTTGAAGCAAACAGGAAAAGTTCTACGCTTATCACGCGGTTGTATACTTTATTACTTTAAATTTGTTTATATAAGACCTTGAATCAGTAACACCTCTTTCGGAGTATCTGCAGAATTCTTTTGTACCATGTTATTTAATTGAAGGTCAAATAAACAACTGCTCGGCAAAGCTTATAAAATTATTTATAGTATCGCAGAGCATTTCAACCGAAAAGAAAGTTTTAAGACGAAAAAACTTTACAAAGTCGATCATGTCAAGGCGAACGGGGTCAATGGCACCACCTAAGCAAAATCTCAACGAGACGATCTAAAATTACCACGGTGGCAGCCTCTCAAGAGTCTCAAGTCTCACCATCATGGGGCCCAGTTCTGCGGGATGGGAAAGGGCTTCTCGCGGCGGTTTCTCTTTGCGGTGATAGTTTTCTCTTGACTCGGTGCACCGCCGAAAGATACCAGGAAAGTGCGATTGAACTAATTTTAATCCGTCGAACGGCGAGGCAAATAGCCCCATTGTCTTGAGCCGTTCATTGCTCCAGTTACCAGCGTTTCTTCTCTGTATAAAATCAATTTTATCTGACACGCTCAAACGCTATAAGGAGACTAGATAATTCCAAAAGAAGACTTCGCCAAAATAAAATTACTCGCCATTACGAAATTTCATCAGCCGACTTTAGTCCAACTGATGCAAGTCTTAAATGATGTGATAAATATGGAAATAAGTAGCTGAGTAACTTAGAAGCCGACAGGGAAATTTTCGTAGAGCCCCTGGCGATTTCAGCACCTTCCGACAACTCCCGCACCTGACAGGTGAAAGAAACGTGTGTGGCCCGCGGGGCCGGGTAGCAGCCAAAAACCGGCCGGGCCTCCCTGCCGCATATTGATTAATATTAGTTGTGACGTCAGGAGTACCCTGACGGTAATTGAAACGTAGGCCTAGGCAGCCCGCAGTCAATTGCACTAAATGAGAAGTGCACAACGAAGCACATGATCCCGACGAGTGACCCCCCGCCTGCGGAGACCCTGCGACATGTCGGTCGCTTCTTCATTTTCTCATTACGTAATCAAAGTGAAATGGGAGAAATTTGCTGTGCCGGTCAATGCGTTTCGGGCCCAATTTCCCCCTCGAGCACGAATACAATTAGATTCCGAATCAATTGAAGCGTCTTATTATTCTTGCTCGGCCGCCCCGCCGTGAGGATCGCCGATAAAAATTCTCTGAATTCTCTGGAAAGAAAAAATGTCGCGACAAATCTTACTCACTTTTTATAGGATGTCTTTTTTAAATGTAAAGAGCACGTATGGAGGACTACTGAATTTTTCTTGAGGAAAAGCTCCGAAAATTGCACCACGGGAACCTTATTTCACAAAAACTACGCTCACTTTGCTAAAACGACGACGTTGATGGCAGCGACGACAATTTCCGAACTTCGCAATTCCCGGTCAGATATTTCTTGCCAAGGGAGAACTGCTGTATCGACTTGGCCAACTGCGACTACCTTCACAATAGAGACAAATTGATTGTGCTGCCAATGTTACTTGCAAATGTAAAATGCTTATCAATTTATTAAAAAACAAAATGCATGTTAGAAGAAACAGTCAAACAACATATATTAATATTATATTATATATTATGGATGCCAGTATCGGTTTCCAAAATTTTTTTAGACCAGGTAACCCCTCTACTGTTCTCATAAAATTCCCTAAGTTTTTCAAAATTGTAATTCCATAAGATCAAATCTCTTCTAAAAGAATTACAGGAAAATTATTATAATTGCTTAGGTAATTTTTTTGTTGTTGTATTTTATAAAGGTCTACAATAAATATGTAATGATGATTTATTTTAGTATTTTTTTGTAAGCATTTTATACAAGATTATTCATAGATATATTGCTCTCAAAATGTCGTATTTTTAAAATAAACGAATTTTTTGTAATGTTGTTTTTTAATAATTTTGTTTTCAATTATTTCTATACTATGTAAGTCTGATATCTATTAGTCATTTGAATTTTTTGTAGTGAAGTTTTTAATGTAGTACTGTTTTTAAACTAGTCAATTACAAGTGGAACTCCTATATTGTGGTATAGCGTAGTTCTGAGTGGACCCTATAGTTCTTGTATGATTTGTATGGGTGATACGGCGGGTTCCATTTTATATTTAAAACTCAAAGTCAATTTGGAAATAAGACTTTCATTTCAAATTTCCTAATAAAAAAATTAAGGAGAAATGGAAAAATTTAAAACAAACTAATAACTGGAAAACGCTTTACACTACAATGCATTTTCCTTCCTCCAAAAAATATGCAAGAGAATGCATATTTCCTAATTATAGCATTATCAGCTGTAGTTTTATTTTTAGCCGGTATTTTTAACTTTCCTTTGCCACTTTAATGAGATGAATCAGTGTAAAGGAAACATCGTGAAAGTTCCGATTCCTATTCCCTTATTTTCTAGAACTTTCACAACATTATTTAAATTTCTGCGCCATTGAAATGTGTCTTTAGTATAAATTGAAACAAGTTGTGGTCAAACTCGATAGTGGTGCAAACAAAAACGTTTGTTTACTTACTTAAAATGGAAAACTCGGTACGAATCGAAACTAAAGACGAATTCGGAAGACATATTGTCGCTAGCGAGGAAATTAAGACGGGACAACTCGTGGTTAATGAGCTCCCGTTTGCTTTGGGGCCAAAGCAGAGCAGTCCCCTTCTATGTCTTGGATGCTATTCACCTCTGGATGAAAGTGACCCAAATTCAAAATGCATCAATTGCGGGTGGCCTCGTTGTGGCGATTGCGTGGACTCCGAAGATCACATTGCAGAGTGCAAGGTGTTTTCCCAGGCCAAGGTGCCGTTTCAAGGACTAAATGAAGAAGGATTGTGCCCGCAGCTGGATTGCATACTTCCTCTGAGGTAAGTTTTATGTTATACTTCAGTTCGTCTTCATCGGAGTCGTTGAACTTACAATTTACATTATCTCATATGTAAAGACATTCTTTGCCCACATACTCCGTAAGAAACATTCATTTCACTTTTATAATCAGTAAAGGAAAAATTTAGCTACAAAAATTTAGCTGAACTATGTATAACATTTTTAATGGATTCTTAAATTAGAAATGTTTTACGAGATCTGCTGGTAGTTTGGCAATCGTTTTATTTAATTTATTATTTCTCAAATTAAGGAATTGTGACTTTCACCGGCGGGATTGCGGTGGAACTTTGATAGTGCATAAACAGGCAGAACAGAAGAAACGATTGGTCGGGGTTAGTATCAAAATAACTCGTAAGAAATGATAATAAATTAACGTTTTTTCAGAAAATTAACCAAACGTTGTTTGAAAACAACATATAATGGTATTCATGTAACATTTGAATACAAATTTGAATTTACTAATGTCTCAGGGCTTAAAGGCTACATCTGACGAAATTTAAGAAAAATTCACACTTTTAAGAAAATCGTTAGGCTTAGATAACAGGACAAAAATTCTAAAATCGCAGAAGTTATTCTATCTTCTATGTAGATGAAAACTCAAATTTCTAATTTAAAACTTAACTTTCTAAAAAAAATTTACATCTGTCTACGAAGATGTTTTTAAATTCTAAATTAGTTTATAGTATATGTATAACAAAAGTTTTTTTGTAATCTCCGCTATTTTTATATATTTTCCAAATTTACAAATTCTCTTAATAGAAAAATATATCCGTTAATACAGGGTAACATTTTCAGTCTATTTTCTTTAAGTTGAAAATTCCAACATGTCATCTTCGAACTGAAGTTAAAAAATTAAAAACACTATTTATAAAATTGTAAATGTTTTGAAAATTAAAAGCTAGAAAAAAATCAAACCACCCCTCAGTAGCTGACATATGAATTTCTTTTTTTAACCAAACGTAAACAAGAAGTAGCATTCGACATAAACTAAGTATGATGCTTCGTCAAGATAAAATGAAACTAAATGTTATAGTACTCACATTAATAAATAAAATAAAATAATTATATTTAAGTAGAATATGTTTTTTATTTATAAAATCTGCCACTTGAATTGATACTTTAAATCACTTTTTATGACACTCCTAAAATTAATTCATATAAAATACAGAGGAAAGATATTAAAGTTTAATAAAATCTAGCCATGCATATATTTACGTTTGAACGGAATTATGCCTTTTAACTAAATTCCCAGATCGAAACAAATTTTCAACGTTCTACTAATTTTATCGCGGGCGATCAAGCAAATCAATTAGGCGGGCCAATCGAACTTTACACCATGTCGCGAAGTATGTATGTAATTAAAAGGTGATAAACGGTGATCAATTACTCAATTTTCCGAATATGTAATAATCATGTTTATATATGAAAGCTTGGTGCCATAGTATTTATTGGATACAAAAATTCTAAAATTAAAATGAGCTTTGCCTTTGCGAATAGTTCAGCGAAAATGGGCTTTAGTCTTCACTGAACATCCTTTCCCGGCACTGGGAAATAAGAAATTCGGAAGAGATTTTTAGGGTGAACTCTGTTGTATTAAATATTCTGGGCATTCCTTCCAAAAATGCAATTTTATAATAATAAGAAAATTAGTGTTCAGTGCAGTGAAGTGTTAGGAAGGTACCTCGTAGCAGGAAAGGACATATTCAACGATGAAGTGATAATCGAGGAAATCCCATTTGCCTCGGGGCCTAAACTTAGCTCACCAGCGATCTGCCTGGGGTGTTATACCCCAGTTAATAGTGAAAAAGGTGGACCCAGGTGTCCCGAATGCCGGTGGCCCCTGTGCGACGAATGCGATAGCCCGAAGGAACACCAACCAGAATGTAGGGTTTTTAAGGAGGCTAACGTTCGTTTTCAAAATGTCCCAGAAGAGCACGCACTTTACTTTGGGTGTGCTCAACTAGACTGCATAACGCCATTAAGGTATCTTGTTAAAATACTTATTCAGAGGGATTTATATTTCTATTTCAAAATACTTGGAAGCAAAATTGTAATCCTAATGTTCACATTATGCTGTGAGAAATAATCAGTTGTGGGATTTTTTTCGTTCCTTCGAAGAGTGTTCGTGGCGCTAGCTTTGCCAAAAAATAAATGGCAAACACAGCTTAACCCGAAGAGGTTTTGTTCATGTCTTTTAATGTCTGATCTACGTTATAAGTGTGGGGAATATGTAAAATAACAAAAGTGCTATTTTTACTAATTAGGAGTATCGTAGTCTAAATTCAAAAAGTATTTTTTGAACTCGGAAGATGTAGGTACGAGTTTTAATTTTATTATCACTTAACTAAGTTTTGAATTATTAGACCGATGCTTTTGGAAATGTCTCTAATTTGAAAACTTGCACAATTTGAGGAAAAGGAGGTGTGAACAAATATTTGCATTTTATGAATTCCTTGCATTATAAGAAATATATTTTTTAAAAACTACTTCATATACACAATTATATATGCATACATAATCTAATTTGATTAAAATTTTTTTTTTTTGCAATCGAGCAAACAGACAAATTTACAATTTAATTTTACTAATGTAGTTTTCATTTTGGAGGATTCGTTAAAACCAAACTTATCATAATCATAATGTAAAATTCTAAAAATAGTTTTCCTCCAAATGAAATGTACCATAAATCATTACAATTCTGTTGTAACTTAGAAGCCAGCATCTCTGGGTTTTCTTATATATTAAAATAAACATTTTTAAAGTAATATATTAAACCAGACGGCAATGAAATACAAAAAACTTGTCATATTTTAGTTTGCAATGATCAGATGGAAATAGATTCCTAAGTTGAAGTATTTTCGGAACACCATTTGATATTATACGTAAACACAGAAGTCTGAATCAAAACGAAGGAAAATACTATAAGCACATTTTTTTCATTTATTTATTTGTTTGTTTTATTTAGTATAGCGTGAATGATTTATATGGATAAAAAAAGGTACTTTGTAGTTATTTATGGAAATAAGGAAATACATTAATAATAAGAAGTTATTCATTCATTCATTCGTAAAGGCAGGTAGAAATAATTTAGTTTTTGGTAGTTCACCATATTCGTAAAAAAGGAAACAAATTTTTCACTTTTAGAAGAGCCCACATTTAAAATACACACATTAAGATAATATGCTATCAGGTGGTAGAGAAATTCCTAAAAGTCGCCGCTTCTAATACATAGCTACAACAAAGGAATAAATAGTTTCAGAAATTATGCTTTCGTTTGCTTGCACCACACACGAGACCATGGCTACGTAATAAACTTTCGCCCAAATGTTGGCTCTGATCCAAATCGAACGCTTGTTGATCATTAAAACTGTCTTCAAGTTAGATTTCAATCATTTGTTAAATTCAATTCAATATTGAAATGTTTGACTCAATATTTTTTATATTTTCAAAATGTAGTTTGTTAATATCCTGTGTTACCCCAAATAACAATTGTTTGTAATATTGTTCTTTCTTTCGAAGTATTATATCATATAGACATATGTACATATTTGAATTTCTTAGCATAGTGATTGAAGGAAGATCAAGCTTAGGTTTTTTTAGAAAATCTAAATCGACACGCTTTAAAAACTGCTGAATTTTAAATTTTTGGATTTTGGGAGTGCAAATATAAATTTGATTTTATTAATAAGTATACTACCTGAGAACCCTACAACTTATAATTTAATGAAATACCAATCATTAAATTTCAGTATCTAAGCCAAATATACACTTTTTATTTGTGTTATTTTTCCCTAATCTAATTATGGCATTTGACTTTCAGAGTATTGCTTAAAATGGAAGCTGACCCTGAAAGGTGGGAAAGCGAAGTAGCTCCAATGGAGTACCACGACAAATCTCGCAGGGAAAATAAAGAAATTTGGAATGCCGACTTGGTAAACGTAGTGAGATACCTCAGAGGTCCCTGCAAACTTGATCGCTTTTCTGAAGATTTAATCATGAAAGTAATCGGCATCCTTGAAGTTAATGCCTTCGAGGCAAGGACCTCTCAAGGTTATGCAATTCGCTGTCTGTATCCAATAACAGGGATATTGGCACATAGTTGCGTGCCCAACACCACACGCTCTATTTATCCGACAGAAAACTATAGGTATTTAAACATTAATTTAATCTTTGTAGCTCTATAAAAATTCAAAAGGTGTGATTTAGGATTAAGCTTCGAGCAATGGTTGATATTAAAAAAGGTGAACAATTGAATCATTCTTACACTTATACATTGAGTGGGACTGCAGCCAGGCAAGAACACCTGAAATCGGGAAAATATTTCACCTGCCGATGTAAAAGATGCTCCGATCCAACAGAATTGGGAACACATTTCAGTTCGTTCAAGTGTAGTAAATGTGACCCTGGACTTATTACAACCACAGATCCTTTCGGTGGGTATCTAACAGCTAATATAAAAAGTAAAAAATAAATTTTGAGTCTGAACCATCTATTTGTAGAGCTCTAAAAATAGTTATTTCTTCCAAATTATATAGTAGAGTAAAATAATTTTATTTATTATCAATTTACAGACTTAGCTGCAGAATGGAAATGCTCGAATTGCGAGTTTAAGACTTCTGGAAATGCAATCCAAAAAGCAGTTGCAGTCATGCAGACTGAAATAGATGAAGTTCAGGCCATGGACATGAATTCAGAACGTTTAGAAAACACAGAACGCTTGTTCCGGAAGTACAGGAGCATTCTGCATCCGTTGCATTTCATACAAACTGGCCTACGCCAAAGTCTAATTGAGATGTACGGACGAGTGGAGGGGTATGAAATGTCTGAACTTCCTGATGTCCTTTTGGAAAGAAAAGAGGAACTCTGTCGCGATGTTTTAAAAGTACTAAATGTTTTCGAGCCGGGAATTAGCCGATCGCGTGCTGTGATGCTTTATGAGCTGCATGTTCCTATCGTCCTAACAGCGAAGACCGGCTTTCAACTGGGTTTATTAACCGGACCAGCTCTGAAGAAGAAGTTACAAGAAGCAGTTGAAGTTCTGGCTGAATGCGCGAATATTTTGCAATTCGAAGATCCGACAACGCCCGAAGGAAACTTGGCCTTTGTTGCCACACAGGCAATGGAGCAATTGAAAGCCAGTATTGAACAAGTTGAAGTGTAAATGACTAATTTTTTGAATAAATATAACAATACATCTAATCTATATATGCAACTCTTTTGATGAAATTTCCCTGGACCTATACATATAAACAATGCAATTCTGATTATTTGTAACAGTCTTATATCAAAAAACTATTGTTTTTCTTTCATTCTAAGGAGGGCTCAGAACATACCAAAAGCGGATTTCAATTACGAATTTTATTCAAAAGTAAAATTTCATATGCAAATATGTATTTCTAGAATGTTTAGTTTATTCTCAGGTGAAGAATAAAATATTAAGCGCTATATTTACATATAGTATAAATTTAATAAGTTACGAAAATAAAAATAAAAAATGGTACAAACCTTTACTTAGTTTTTGAATTAATGGGCAACGAGACGTTGTGGTTGATAGCGCTATATTTGAACTTTAATGCTGGATGCTAAGATCAAAAAGCAAAAGGTTCAGATATCTCTCACTAAAATAGGAATTCAATAAAATAAATGCGTTTTTTCAGTTAGTTTCGTTTTTATTTAACTAAGATAGGATAAAGATCTAGCAGTTTTAACGAGACCGACGAAACCATCCAAGACTTCTTTAGCGGTTGGGATGATTTGTTCGGGAGGAAGTAGAAAACCATGTTCGCCCTTGTCCCTTAGTTCGACTGTGTATGTAAGGGGAATGCCAAGGGCTCCGTACGCCCAGTCCTTACTAGACCCCGAAACCTTATCTAAAAGTTATAAATTCTATTTAGTAAAATGTCGAGCAATTAAAATTGTTCTACTTACACGAAATCGCAGCACTAGAGCCATACCGAAATTGAGTACCGAATTTTGTTTTAGCGGCTTCGGCAAATCCCTTAGCAACTGTTAGCATTTCTTCGTAGTTTCTGGGGAAATCGTGGGTGTGTCCCCAAGGTGAGAGCAAAACTTGGCCAAATGAATGCATGGAAAGGTAAAGGTCAATCTTGTCTAATTTTTTAACGAATCTCGACAACGCTTCGACTTCGGGCTCTGATTCTGCATGTGGTCCAGCATATGTATCTATACATGGGTCATTTGACGCTCCAGCGACTAAAGATATGAAAATGCAATATTTGTTAAAAACTGAATTGAAATTATATCTTACCCCTCCACATAAAATCAAAATTTCGGTTTGGATCAGCTCCATAGCACCCATTTGAGTATGGCTTACGCGTTTTTCTCCACATGCGGTTCTTATTTTAAAAAACAAATTAGTTACCAGGCATAGAACAAAACAATATCTGAGATACCTTTGTATGGCTATAAGAAAAGCCATCTGTATTTAATACTGGAATAATATACCAATCAATATTTTCAGCCAAATCTCTTACTGAAGGATCTGTTGAAGTTAAAAACTGGTTTATTATCCAAGTAGTTGTGGCAGAGGAAATCCATTCGCGAGCGTGGATGTTTGCTTCAATAAAAACAGCTCGGTTTCCTTTCTTATATGAAATTTTAATTCCACGTATAATTCGACCTTCGTAAGATTTCCCGATGGAGAAAGGAGTTACCACCCTTCTGTATTTACTTTGTATAACATCCAACCAATCGTAAATCTCGTCCAAAGTATGATAATCAGTCCATTCTAAAGGTCTTTTCGCTTTGGTTACGCGTGACTGTTCATCGATAATTCTAAAAGGCAAAACAAATATTAAAATAAAATAGTAATTGGTGGAATATGTAAAAATATTTTTAATAAAATGATTTTTTAAATCCTTTTGTTAAATTCTACTAAAGAAATAATGGTGCAGTATTTTCATTATTTGTTTGACAACTCCCTTTAGTAGATTAAAATAGAACCACGAAGTTTTAAGTTATTTAAAAGTAGACTAAACTTTTTATTCAAAATGGTTAATCAACTCTAGACATATGTTGGTAGTATGTACTACATAATATACAACAATTCTGCAAAAGTTTCATTAATTTAAAGCTGTTTTTTCGGCTTATAACTTTTTATTAAGAAATCTAAATCTAAATAAGAAAAAGGCTTCTAAGTATATTCTTTTACCTCCTAACAAACTACTCGGCTTAATTTATTCAGATTAATTGATAATAATTTATTTTTAAGACTAAACTTACTTTTGAACATCACGAATTGTGATATTTCTCCTTATTTCGAAATCATCCATTAACGTATTTAAAAAAGTTGTCTTGTCGGGTGATACCATAACAAGGCCATCGTCACCAACTGACCTAAGTTCTTTCCAAAAATCAAGCTGAAAAAATATTTTAATTAAACATAATTACAACAATAACATTCAAACAAGAGATTTTACAAATCCATAATTCTTTTCTTGAAGTGCCCGTAACACTCTTAACTGATTCTCATTATCCGCAAAGATTTTGTAAACGCTGTGGTTCTCATAACGAACTTTTTCACAAGATGCACTCCACAAAAAACCACTTAAGGCACAAATTAACAAAACTCCCCTCATTTCAGCTTACGAGTGGGCTGTTCAAACTACACTGATTTTTTGCCCAGGAAGCGTACTCTTTTACTTGTTTCTGCAATTGCTGATAAAAGTTATCAATGAGATTTTCCACGTTTCAATAGTCACCTGTCGGAAATTTTTCTGATGTTGATCAACCCCATCACAGGTTATCGCGACGTTTCAAGTACCAATTAATTATACTTATGTGAATTTATGTACAAAATTAGATCCGAGATTTATGTAGATATATCTCATATTTTCTGTATTTTTAGGGTTTTCACCTGTTAAAATAAAGATTAACACACAGTTAAATGTAGGCAATAACGATAAGAGCGGATTTATCTTCTTCAATCTGTTTGAAAGAGTAGCCCGGAAATATGTTGATTACCAGCATCACATCAACTTTATTTTACTCTTATAAATGATATTACGGTCGTAGCTTTGACGAGTGGAAAATTCTAAGAAACAAGGGCTAGGAATTTATTAAATTCTTTTATCTCTATTTTTCAACTTGTAAACCTAAACGAATAAATTGAATAAATAATTCCTATTTCCGGAAGGAGAATTATAAAAAGTTCGATCTTTGTTATTTATCGGATTTTGAAGATGTTTAATAAAATTTATATCTAAAAGAAAAATAACTATAATAAATATAGGAAATAATTAAATTTTATTTTAAATATTTAAAAAAATATACAATTTATAAACATTTTCCCAAGAGTGAAAATTTTAGTTTGTTTAGTTTTAAAAAAATTCATTAAAAAAAAGTCGCCTACTGTAAAATTTCGCTTTTGGTCTGATATTTCTCCAATTATGGGGTCATATTTCAACTAATCTGGAATTCCTGCGAAATAAAATTTCAGCAAAAATAAAATATGCATATGTATGTATGTACTAAGTGCCAACACAATTCTGCTTATCTATACTAATATTATAAAGCTGAAGAGTTTGATTGAACGTGCTAATCTCAGGAACTACTGGTTTGAATTGAAAAATTCTTTTTGTGTTGGATAGTTCATTTATCGAGGAAGGCTTTAGCCTTTATAAAATCACGCTGCGACCAGTAGGAGCGAAGCATTAATGGAAAATGTTGCAAAAACGGGAAGCGACACTTAGAATAGAAAGACAAAAAAAATAAAGCAACCAAAGTGATTGCTGAAGGTAAAAATAATTAGATTTCATAGCTTTAATTTAAAATTAATAAGAATAAACACAAATTAGGTAATAAGTTATTAAGAATCTGACATGCGAACGCGCTAGGTGTAGAAGAACCGGGAAAAATACATCCGTGAACAGGATCAGTGCGAAAAACAACCAGCGAATAACCGCCGCGTAAGATTTAAACAAACTGGGACTGGGATCGGGGGTCTCGAACACTCGGGAGCTGGAGCGACTGCAGCCAGAGGGACCTCTCCTCACCTCGTCCTGTGCTGGGCAGCTCTCCCCAGCTGGGAGCAGGGTGGCAGTACAGCAGCCGTTCGTCTCCAGGCATCGGGAGATTCGAATTTGCTCCCCCCGGGCGGCAGTTGAGCCGAGCCTGGACCAGGACTCTTGCCTGGCTCTGAGCGGCCAGCTTATAAATAGAGGAGCAGCCGGCTTGTACCTGCATTCGTTTCAGGGACTCCGTCAGGGAAGGGTGGCTTGGCTGTGCTCCCCACAGGCATCAGTTGATCCGAGCCTGGACCGGGGACTCTTTCCTGACTGAGAGCGGTCGGTTCATAAATACAGGAGCAGTCCGGTTCTGCCTTCATTCGTTTCAGGGACTCCGTCGGGAAAGGTTGACTTGGCTCGGCTCCCCACGGGCGGCAGTTGATCCGAGCCTGGACCAGGGGACTCTTTCCTGGATGTGAGTGGCCAGCTTATAAATAGAGGAGCAGTTGGATGCGGCACCGGATTATTATATTATATTATATACATATTATATAATATTATAATATACATACATATATTATATATATGATGCTATATTATATATTATTTTATATTATATTATATTTATATTATGTTTGTTATATATTATTTTATATTATGTTATATTTATATTATATATTATATTATATCGGATGCCGCATTGGATTGGCAAGCGTCAGCGGGAAGCGTTAGCGGCAAGCATCAGCTACAAGCGTTAGCGGCAGCGGCAAGCTTCAGCTGCAAGCGTCAGTGGCAAACTTAATCTGCAGGCGTCAGCAGCAAGCTTCAGCTGCAATCTTTAGCGGCAAGGAGAAGCGGCAAGCCTCAGCTGCAAGCGTCAGCGACAAACTTCAGCGGCAAGCTTCAGCTGCAAGCGTCAGCGGCAAACTTCAGCGGCAAGCTTCAGCTGCAAGCGTCAGCGGCAAGCTACAGCTGCAAGCGTCAGCGGCAAGCTTCAGCTGCAAGCGTCAGCGGCAAGCGGCATCGGATGCTACATCGAATATCGCATCGAATATCGGTATCGGCATTCAAAATGTTTTTACACCGGGTGAAACCAGCTAGCCCATCACACCTAAACGCTGGATTCGATCCTATCCATGTTTTGGGTAAAGATACTACATATTCTGGTCCAACATATAGAATACTTTTTACGAATCCATGTTCGAAATTTACCGTTAAAGATGGCGTCCACTGATTTTCGAACTTCAACGAATTTAAATGAAAATTGGTACTATGGATATTTTGAGATAGTTTCGAATTTACTATAAAATGTTGAAACTACATAATGACGGTCCTAAGCGGCGGCCAAAATATTCGTTCACCGGGTGAAACCGGGCAACCCCGCTAGTTTTTCATATTTTGACTAGTTTTATTTTCCTTTGTATATTTATGAAATTTCACATCAGTTATGTTTTTTTCTAAAACATTTAATTCAAGCTGTGATATAAATTAAAATTTGATTTCTTCATCGCATGAGGCGGTTTAAATTGGAATCGCACCCACATAAGAGCTTTAGAGACGTCATAATTTTGTCTGGGTTACTTTTTAAGATATTTAGTGTAAGATGAAACAGGCACAAAGCGCTTTCAGAAAAGGCGGTAGATGTCACTGCAAGAGCTTTAAATTTCCCAATGTTGGCTGCCTGGTCTCTTGCCAGCTGCCAGTTTGCATTTGAAATCGCGTGCATGGGATCGCGTCGGTTTATCGCATTTTAAGTTATCGAAAGTTCTTCACAATAATGAATGCACCGACAGAAGAAAACCTCCCCGAAATAATTCAAAATGTGCCCCTAATTTACAAGGAGTATGTGATGGACATGTCTAAAAAAATGATGAAACATCCAGCTTACGGAAAAGGGTTGTTAATGCTCATCGATTTCGCTAATTCTTGTGAATGATTCTAATGCTTTTCTAGATATGAATGGTCTACTGATGATTTCGAGCTCGGAGCCCCGTTGGGCAGAGGCAAATTTGGTCGGGTTTATATCGCCCGGGAGAAGACGAGCCAATACATGGTCGCGATGAAAATAATGTTTAAATCGGAATTACAAAAGGGTCGGGTGGAACGGCAAGTCTTGCGAGAAATTGAAATACAATCGAGATTAAAGTAATATAACCATCCATTAATTAATTTATGTAATTGTAAAAGGGCATTTTCCACAGGCACCCACATATTTTAAGGCTTTTAACTTGGTTTCATGACGAGAAAAGAATCTACCTAGCTCTCGAAATCGCTTCACAAGGCGAGCTCTACAAACATCTTCGGAACGCTCCTTTCCACAGGTTTGACGAGCACCGGGCGGCTAAATACACCTATCAAGTAGCAGATGCTCTGAACTATTGCCACATGAACAACGTGATTCACAGAGATCTGAAGCCGGAAAATATTCTGCTCACTTCCGACGACAACGTAAAGCTGGCTGACTTCGGCTGGTCAGCGCACACGATGTCGAACAAGTAGGACACCCCGGTCCAAGAGTAAAAATTCTCAAATAATGGTTTAACTAAATTTTATAGGCGCAAAACAATGTGCGGTACTTTAGACTACCTTCCCCCGGAAATGATCGACGGAAAGAGTTACGATGATTCTGTGGACCAGTGGTGCTTGGGCATCTTGTGCTATGAGTTTTTAGTTGGAAACCCACCATTTGAATCTGATGACACGGATATGACCTACGAGAAAATCAGACGCCTTGATATTAACTACCCGAAGCACATGAGCTCTGGGGCGAAGGATTTAATCTCCAGGGTAAGAGCTGAAGGAATTATGTCGTTCTAGCCGAAGATTTTAATGTTATTTATTTTTTTAGCTATTGCGAAAGCCAAGCACAGCTCGCATTACTTTAGTCGAGGTGATGACCCACCCATGGGTTAAGGAGAACATGAAAAAGCCTAAGCGTGAGACAGTTGTGGTTTCAAAAAAGCCCGTAATGAAGATGTAATTATTTCTTTTAATTTAGTTAATGTTTTGCCTTTATTGCTAATTGATTCTTAATGTTTTCTTTAAATGTAATTATTGGAATATATTTTGCATTTATTTTTACAAATTGCCATTCGTCATTCAACACAAATTTAGAAAAGAAAAAAAGCGATTAAACACCGCACTCTATGTATAGTAGAATGCTGTAGTCTAAAACCACTTGCAAATTTTAAAATCGAAGGTCGTGTTATAACAATTGAAACTTTATTTATTGAATATTTTCCTTAGAATTTATTTTTCTTCTTTAAACTATACTTTAAGTCACTTAAACAATTCTCAAAAGTGGTACCTTTTGCTCTAATCGTCGTACGTGTGATAGCTTGTTTGAAAATCATTTTTTCTTTCTCTGATAAGTGCTCATGCTTTAATTTGCTCGTTCCTTGCTCCTCCTTGAATCTAGAATTTGTTGGTGTCTCAGACGAAAATTCTTCCCAGGACGTTCCTTCCTTTTGCTTTTCCTCTATTAAAAACTTATGCTTTTTATTCCTTTCGTCTAAAACCTTGCTTTTTTCTGCTTGATTTTCGCTTGCACGTTGCTTTTGTTCCTTGATTTTCTTTTCTTGCTCCAAAAATGCTTCCTTGAGTTTAAGCCAAGGAGTTGGTTCCTGGGGTTTCGCATTAAAATGCGGTTTCGAATTATTTCCCTTTTTGAATTTGTTATGCGTTCTTCCAAATTTTTCAGATTTTGAAGCTGCATGTCCCTTTCCACCAGATTTATTTGATTTATCGTATGTGAGAAATTTGTGTTTGCCCATTCTTTGGCTGGAAAATAAAGAAACACTTTTTGTGGGTAAGAAAAATTGATTTTCGATTTCGCCTAGATTAGTAAGATTTCTAAAATTCTTTTTAATTAATTCTCTGTTTTAAAGAGTCTACTTCTTATTTTAGTAATTCTTAGTGAAAGAACCACTTTACAGCAATACTCTTTCTTTACTAATTTCCAAAATATATCTTGACACTTGGTGATCTTCTTCTAGTTCTAAAGTACTTACAAACGATTACCTAAACTCAAATGAATTTGAAGTGAAGTTGGAGGAATTTAATCTTGACGTTTGTAAACACGTCGGTTACCCGGGAAAATAAAGTGCGGTTTTTTGATAAAGTCGATTGCTGTTTTTAATTTTATTTACGGCTTCCGAACCAAAATGAGTCAGAATTCACAACGTAGTAGATTTAGAAAGAATAGTGGTGCCGAGGGTTCAAGAAGGCGACAACATCCCTACCGTCCTCAATCCCAAAATAAAACTGGAACAGCGAAGGAAAGACCACATAACCATTATAGGCGAGATTACAACAAATTTCCTAAGTTTAAGGACAATCGCAGTGGGGAAACAGAAAAGTCGGAAGGTTCGAAAAACAGTTATGACAGCAGAGGAAGCGAACAGATTTCGCCTTGGGCTGGAGGTAGTTGCAGCGAATGGGAATCATCAAATTTGAAACGAAATGGAAGAAGTACAGCACCAATTCAAAGAAAACGAAAAAATGATGAACTCCAGATTGCAAAAGGTAAGAGATTTATGCGGTTTGGTGAGTTGGCATCAAATTACATGGTATTTGTAGCATTTGTCAATTTAACCTAATCACGGGTCTCCAGCTTGTCCCTAGGGCCCCATACACGTTAATGAAGAAAGACAAATAAAGAGACAATCGTCAGTAGCCCGTAATTTATAAAAATATGTTTCAAAACTGTTTGAGTCATTTCAGTCCAAGCAAAATTGCGGGTAGTAAAAACAGGGCATGAATTGCTAGGGGGAACAGGTTTTGTACCGTACCCATTTTTAATTTTCAATCAAGGAAAAAATAAATGGGAAGTAAACTTGTTACAAAACTTAGCTATAAATGAACTGCGAGGGGTGCTGAAGAGTCCGCACAGGTAGATTTTCCTGATGGGAGGAGCTCCTTAATTTTCTTACCTGAGCTGAACAATCGACTTAATAACTAATTGAATTCTCAGAGACTAAGAGAGTTATAATAATGTCCTATAATTTGCGCTAGTGGACCGAAAGGTCTCAATGTTTTGTTTTACATAATTTATGTACCATATAAGTCTACAATTTCTTTCATAAAAAAATTCCAAAACTTTCTATTTTGCATGTTTCATTACTAACTACAATAATTCTTTAATAATGTCGTAATTCCAGGAGAAAGTGTTGATTCCCAGGAGTGCCAAAGTTGGGACAAATTTGAAAAACAACCCGAAATAATGTTAAACACTATAAAGAGATTTAGCTCTTCAAGTGCCGATTCGGATGTAGAGCAACTGAAAACTCATATTCAGAATTTACTGGAAGCAAATAATGAAAGATCTAAAAACGAGGCAACAGCTCCACAGTCGACCTTAAAAGACAATAATAAAAAATATGCCACTAAGAAAAGTGTCCCTGAGAAGAATTTCCCTTCCTCTAGCAGCAGCAACAATGACTCTTCATCAGAGGATGAGAATCTAAAAAAACCTAAGCAATTGAAAAAGGAAAATGCATCTGAAGACGAAGTTGTTTGTTTGGGAGCTATTGAACAAGTGGAAAATTTGATTGAAAAATCCTCCGACAATGAAGACGAAGCATGCATATTATGCGGAAAAGAGGTAAATTATTAAAATTTTAAAAAGTTTTTTAGATGTATAATTTTACCATTGTTTGGATTGTAGGGTCATACATCGTTTTATTGCTTCATGGAGTGCAAAAATTGTGGTGAAAAATATCATAATCTTAAAAGCTGCCCAAAACCTCCTACTATTTCTACTGTTATGCAAAGGTTGATGGAATTTAACTTAAGACAATTACGGCAATATAATCCGGAGGCGAAATTCGACTTAAATTCACAACTTCCCATAAACAGTGAAGGAGTTCAAGATGCTTGTAGCAATTATTTCGGATCCATCACAGTTAGCCCAGTACGTTCGAAATCGTCCAGGAAGCGACGATCATCGTCAACAGATTCCCAATGTAGTTCTTCAGGAAACACGTCTAAAAAGCGGAAACATCGGAAATCAAAAACTACCATGAATTCTTTTAATCCATTTCCATTCAACTGCGGCTTTACACCGGCATATCCTTTTGGCACACCGGGAATGCCTTTTGGTGCACAGGGAGTAAATATGAATTCACTGATTTCTTTGGCTCAAATGATGGGACAATTCCCATTTAATTCTACAAATAATAGAATATAACCATTAAAACTTTTTTTTTTAAATATAAATATGTAAATAAACAATGAGATTTCGTTTCTTAGAATATAAACACTCAAGTTTGGAATTTTAATATTTCGAGTATCGTATCGGATATATTGTAAATAGAAAAATTTTCAAAAGCAAAAGTTGTAGTAATTAATTTTAAATATTTAATACAAATTTAATAACGACTGATCAAAGGTAAGATGAAACATGATTTTAAGTAGTAAAACGGTATATTTACACAATAAGCTTAATCAACGAACAACATTGGACTAGAGTTTCTTCAGAATAACATATTTAAAGATAGGAAGGAGATACCAATATCAACTTTTTCCCTCTAACTAAAGAAATACACGGAATTAAGGACATTTTCGAGATCGAAATTGCCTTTGTCCGGAAGTTTTCCAAGGAGTTTGTTAAGTTTTTGTTTTGTTACATCTCCAGGCGACCCGTTGTTCGTAAGATCCCTGGAAATATAGTATTAAAAAAATAAAATTGTATCAAAGAATTTTTTGGCTTACTTTTCACTAAAGCTATATTTTTGTGTTAAAAATTTCGATAGGTTCTCTAAAATTTGCTCCGAATGTAAAGCAACAAATTGTTCTCTGCAAATCTGAAATCAAAATATTGTATATGAGTAAAGTATAAATAAATTTTTAAGTGAGTTAATGAGTTAATTCACACCGACCTTATTCATGTCTGGAACAGTGCAGGCGTGCGTCCAAAAGCAGTCGTGCACCGAAACGAAGGTGATGCCTTTTCTTTCGCAGTACAAAGACGTTAGCATCATGTGGCTCGAATCCAGTGAGTGTATAAAGTTCGGGGGGAAGGCGTTTTTCTGCTTCATTACATTTGGCTTCTCGTACATGTCCATGTGCAGTCTCTCCTTAATTTTGCTACCATTCATCGGTGAAACTCTCTTAGAATCAAATCGACTGTAAGGTTGAACAACCGGAAGTCCTAAGGGAGTGACCCACTCCACATTTTGACCACAAACAGCGGAAATCATGCGAGCGCACTCCGTAAACCAGTCTTGGATTTCTTTAGTCGACGTGAACATTTCTCTGAGACTTTCAAAAGTTTTTGTTGTTAAATATGTAGATGCGGGCCAAACCCATTCCTTTGGAAATTCCTCAATGTCTTTTAGTTGTTTAGCTATTTGCAATCTAGCCCCATATCGCGTAACGCCGTAGACAGTCGTCATCACAGTTTGCTTAATAACCTTTCGTCGCACATAACCATTTAGGATTTGAGCAACGTGTAGTCCATTTGCAGCGTCGGTTTGTCGAGTCTTTTCTACAAGAGCGGCAACTGCACTGTAGACGTCTTGAGGCGCTGCAGAAGGTGCTAAATTAACGCTTATTGCACCGGATTTATCACGCCCTAACGCGGCGTAGTGCTGAAGGCCATTGCATGAACCGTCTTGGTGAATAGGCAAACGACACATATATTCTAAAAAGTAAATGCAAAAATATACAAAAATAATTATTAAAATTATATAACTCACTTTCTGGTTTCGGACATTTTCGGACTTTTGCAATTTCTATGCAACAAGCCAATGTTTGCCAAGGTTCATCAGATTTTGCCCACCATTTTCGGCCTGTTAAAGGGTTTTCACCCGAATCAATAATATCGTCCATAATTTCTTCAGCATATAGAAGTCTTTCCCTTATTGAGTCGCGTTTTTTAAGCCCGGTCAGGTTTATGCAGTGCAATTTCAGCCAACTAAACCCGTCTGTCCCTAAGGGTTGGGCCTGATCGAAAACAAGCATCGATCGAGCCAAATCAGACCCCAAATGGTTCAAATGAGGAGGAACTGGATACACTCTGCCACGGAAGTCCATATTGTGTGGCAGCCAGAAGACCTTGTCCCGATACTAAATTAGTCTTGAAATTAATTTCACACAATTGAAAAAGTTATGTCGTTTACTAACATGGTTAGCTAATGATAGACGGTAGAGTGTGTCGCACCATAAGCTGTACATTTCTGCCTGTCTTCTTTTATGGAGCATTTTTTGTCTAAACATTTGAAATCTTTCGCTGCTAGTCATGTCAGCATTTTTTTCGGGAAAAGATGATAACGGTGGTAGAGATGAAGGCGGCTGTGGTACATCTAGTTTATTATTACCGCCTTTCTTGAATACTTCCAGGACAACATCTAAAATCTAAACAGAACTAAAAATTTGTACACAAACAAAATATATTTAAATAATTACGTCTTTATTGACTCTCCACGGGATGCTCGCCAATTGATTTAGAGAATCTAAAGCTGGATACAACTCTTGGGAGTTGCAGTTCTTAATTCGGGACCATTGCTGGACAGCCTATTAATAGCGTAAATTAGTAAAGAAATTTTAATTTCATTAATGCATTACCTGTTGTGGAAGACGTATCAATTCTGAGTTGGTTAGGAGATAGCCGCCGTTAACTGGGGTGCTCCACGGTTGTGGCGGGCAAAGCATTGGAACCATGTTAGCATCAAAGGTCAATGTCTTCTGGCGTGATGATCTTAAAAGTCTTGTGAATATATAATATAATTATTAATCCATAAAAAAAGGATATTTACAATCATCTTACTTCGACAAAATAGGATGCGGTTTAACTTCCTCTTTTACAGCTTTCCCCTGATTTCTAAACAAAGTATAAAACGCGGGCAAGAGGTTTCGCTGCTTATTTTTGTTCTGAACTTTCGTGATGTTCGAGTCAATCTTAATGTCTCTCATCAAAATATTGTACAAAAATCGACCAATTCCCAGTAATGCCGAGTTTGGCCAAGGTTTTTCTTCTAAATTCATACTCGGTCCCCAATGTTGATTATTGTGGACAATTCGCTGCCACATTTGTCTTGGATTATCACTTGTATCGCATTCCTCCCATTTCTCGCAGTATTGGGCGTATATTTCACCTACTTTATCCAGGACTCCATTATTTTTCTTTTTCTCTATTTGAAACCTACAGAAGAATTTTTCAGCAGTCAAATTTAACTGATTTATATTATTACTAACTTTGCGTAAACTCTTTGCCCAAGCGCTCGGTAGAGTTGATTAACAGTTGGACTGTATGTCTCGGAGCCTTCAGCCAACATTCTGATCTCGTTTAGTAGGATATCTGCATATAGCTCTGGTTTAACAGTTTTGAGATATGTGAAATAGGTCATGTAGCTCTGTGGCTTGTATTTCGCTTGTGCTCTCAAAACAGTCATATCACGGTGTATGGACTCGCAAATGGTATTTCTCCAGTCCTTCTGGAGCTGTTCCCATTTTTGCTTCTACAAAATATTTAAATTATTTTCAGCTGTTTAAAAAATGTTTAAATTTCAAAATAAAACGAAGTAATTTTTAGATCAGGACTAAATAGCTTAATGGCACACGTAAAAATTTGAATGCACTTACACTCTGTTCAGCGTGTGGTCCTGCATCGGTGTTGTCCTCTACGCTGCTAACAGTCAAGGTTCCCTCTAATTCTATTCGAAGTTGTTGCCTGGCATATTCTTGGAGTTGCTTCTTAGTGAATCCTTTTTTGGAATTCATAATTTTTCTGCCCTCATCATTTTCAAAATTTGAAGTTGCAGATTTGTCGACGTATTCATTGAGTTGTTCCAATAATCGGTTGGAATATGTTAATTTGGGTGGAGTGTAATTTGGTTCAAAATTAGGTTCAATTCGCTGTATAGCGTCCAATACAATTTCTCTTTGATCAAATTGAAATTCGCCTTTGTCTAGAATATCATTCATACTTATTCCCTGTAGAATTATAAAGTGGAGATTTTAAAAAAATAGTTATTTTAGTGTTATCGGAAGCGTTACCATATATTCAGCCTTTTCTTTATATTTTTGAATTAATTTTATGTTGTTTTCAGTAGGATCCGATCGTCCCAGGCACTCAAAAATAGCAGCAAACGTTTGACAATTTTTAGCAATACCGTCTTCTTTTAAAATTCCGCAAATTTCTCGAATTTTTTCGTAATTTCCGGTTTCAGCATAGCCTTTTAGTAGTATATTGTAGGGCTCTATGCCGAACCAGCGTAAATCAAGTCCAGCTTTTTTGTATTTTTGACGATATACGAGTAAAATTGAGAAACCTCGGCTAATAGCGCCAACCGATACGCAAACGTTTAGGTAAGAGTTTAAATTTACTTGAAGAGACTTGTGTTTTGAGATTTTTTCTTGCTCTTGTGATACATGAAATTTAGAGTTATACCTGTTAATAGTGAAAATAATTTATTTAGTATTTTATAGGGCACCAGTTTTGATGAATGGATTTTTTTACATTAACCCCTAGGAGACTTGGAAAGATTCGAAAGTTCTTATGGGAAAAACATATTTTATTAAATGTTCTACAATACAAATGCTAAAATCTGCAATTTAGCATTCCCCAAAAATCAAAATGTTGCAAGAGATATATTCTTTTGTACGGGTAAGTTAAACTAATCATTCATTCGTCGACTTCAACAGAAATAGTATTTTCTGGCATTGAATCCCTAGAACGGATTTTTTGAAATTATAAGATGAGGACGAATCTTCACTTAAAAAAACATTAGATCACATATAATTCCCACTTACCTTTCTTCCTTTTCCTTTTTTGCCAGCATTTTCTTTTGTTTACTTTTCGACTTTGCTGGCTTCGCTTCGATGGTTTCAATGAGAGCTTCTAAATCATCTTCCTTCTCGTCGATTTTATCTTCATCCAAAATTTTCCTCCCCCTTTAATTAAGAGATAAACTATTCAGAACATGCACTAATTTAATTTTTAGCTCCACAAACCTGTAGTCTGGTTCTTCGCTATACTCATCTTTGATGGTGTCGATAATCTCCTTAAAATTATTGAAGCTCTTTAGGATTTCATTGACATCAATCGCTTTGGTGCCCTGCACCTCCTTCCCGAAGAAGACCAGGGGCCGCTCGTCGTAGGGTTCCGATTGAATAACCGCGGTGTTGTCGAGCATTTCTAGATTAACCCTTTGGTACTCGACCGGCTGGTAGTTGATTTCATCCTTTGAAGCTTCCCTTTTCTTGGACTTTTTCGACTGGGGCAAATCAGAAGTCAATACAAATTTGGAAAGGTTCCCTGCCTTCAGGTTCTCCACTTTTGTTGTTGTCTGTTTTGTTGCATTATCACTGACTAAAATAATCAAAACATTGCAGCACTTGATTAGAGCATCGCCAATCTAAAAATAACCTTGCAGAAGTTCCACAAATCTTGAGCCGCGATATTTTCTTCGTTTCCTCTTTCTAGAAGCGACGTCGGTGCTGGGGGTGGTCGATTGTGTCCTTATGCACTCCACTTGCCCTGCGGGGACGCAAAATTGTTAAAAGTGAAGACCGAATGGTGCAATTTCCCGCTGGCCTACCAATTTGTTGGATTTTAAACTTGTTTGCTAGCAATTCTTGGCGATTGAGGGTCGCGGTCCAAACGAATCGGTGCTCCGCACAGGGGCACCTTTGGGTTGTCAAACGCTTGAAGTTGTTAACTGCTGCTCCCCTCATGGAAATAATGCGATGCATCTTGAGTTTTATCACTAATTTTCATTATATTCAGCACGGAATGGGTAATTCATGAGCACACCGCTTGCATAAGTAAAACGCAGCGCAAAAAGAAAACACAAGCCTGACACCCCGATCACATGGCACTAACGCCCTGAAGTTGGCCGAGCATCAATTCAAAGTTTATTATATTCACAATGGTAAATTTATTTCAGAGCACTTACTCTTATTGCATAGCTTTAGGCAAATAAAGACCAAATTTTTCTCTAAAAGTTCTTATGCTATAAAAATTAAACGATTTAAAATTTAAATAACTATAAATTATCGTAGGCAAGAAAATTATAATCGAATATTTTGAAAAATATGTTATCACGAAATTAACATTTTTCAATCAACACACATAAAAATTCAAATAAATTTTAATTCTTTGGAATCGAGTCAATTACATAAAGGCTTTGCATTCTGTCCTCCCTAAATTAAAGAAAAATAATTTTAAAAAACTGAATGTGGAAAAATGTTGTTACGAATTTATGAGAACTTTCTCATCTGTTATTGATTTTAATCAAAGGTTTAATCAGGATTTTTAAAAATCAATTTTATTATTACTTATTTTGTTTACAATTGCCAGATGAATCTATTCTACAAATAAAATAATTCGAACAATAAATTTACCTGTAATTTTAAACAAACAGTCGTCATATAAATAAACCTATTCGCTTATTAATTCAGCATTATTTAAAAAATATAAAATTATCAGTTTATTGAAAAAACGTTCCTTAAAATATAAGTTTTGGCAAGCAAAGCAGTTTTTTCGAAAAAGAGGTAGATTCAGTAGAAAATTGGTTCAGAATTAATATTTTGTTTTAAATACAGTATAAATACTAAGGGTATAACTTTTTAAATAAGAAACATTATACAATTCTTTACAAAAAATAAGAACAAATGCCTCTTTTTCACGCCTCTGACTACCATTAACGCTTTAAAAACTTATATTAAGTGAGAAGTTTTTAAATTAGCCTTGATATTTAAAATCAACGGCCTTGAAAGCAGTAAGAAGCTAAAGCTGGCCTAGGTCTCAATTCTGAGTTAAATCAGACAAAATATAGTTCATCATCTTTTGTAAAATTTTAAATTGAGTGTACAAAATTGGTGAAGTTATAGACGCTTTGTGGAATTGCTATGAATCTACTCTAAAAAGTTGTATTTCAACATAGTTTTGAAGGATTCAAAATCTAAGCTCTTTTTAATACATTTAGCTTCTTAATAGTTACTCGATGTGTTGTGTTTATTTGTTGTCGTTGCTATTTTAACTTTTGGGTTTCTAGTTTTTTCGGTATACACATATACATATTAGGATAGATCAATTTTACAGCGGCAACAGAAGGACGGGGAAAATTAAATCAAATATCGAAATTAGCTTGATGAGACCAATCAAAATCCTCCGTGGAACACAAGAATGGGTTCATTGCCCAAGTGCTTCATTTAATAAAGACCTAGATTCAAATTATATAACTTGTTCTTGTTGTCGAGGGAAATTGAATTGGTCATGCAATTCTCCTCTGGATAACTTTTCGATTGAGTCACTAATAAATTCGTTGGCGCTACATAAGTATGTGACTTTGTTTCATTGAACCTTTAAATCAAGCACACGAGACATATGCTTCCGCGGTCATATACAATAAAATAGCCACATACTCGAGAGGATTAGGTGCAGCGAGAGGCGGCATTAAGGAGTGCCTATAGTTTGAGTTTTCTTGCTTTGCATCGTCTTTATTCCTTCGCATCGTGAGGACGCGATCTATTTTAAGATTATAACAGTTGCTCTGAAAGACTCGCACGCCTGTGACAGTGAAAATCAACCCTTCACATATGCACCGTGCTCTGGGTCCCCTCTGATCGATAGGCGACTTTTTAATTCAGGATTGCTTCCCACCTCAGTCTCAAGACGCCTATTTTTTCCGTTTTCCTCAGATAGCCCCAAGAAGCCTCTTTTCAGCTTTCTGGTGCTCGATCGCTGATCCCGCGAAGTTACTTCAGTCATTCGTCTTCTTGATTGGTGCTTCTGTGCATGTCGCGGCCTGGCGATCGATCTGGCGGATGCTGATCAGTGATCTTTGTATTAAGATCAGTTGAGTTTGCATTGGTCCCGTGCAAGGACCACATGCTTCTTACGAGTGCCTGCGCTCCAAGTTAAAGGCGTTTTCATTGTTAGTTGATTTTTCATTTGTGCGGATACTTTGGAGATTACGTTTTCGAGTAAAAGTGATCTCAAGAGGAGAAAACAAGACGACTCCTACAAAAGATCATTGACTCGGCCAGATACGATAAATTGTGCACTTGAATAAATCGGAATACTTCAAAGGAATAAAATCGCACGGGTAAGTAATTTTAAATATGCAGAAAGATTGATGGATCATTGGCTTCCTTCTGTTATGCGTTTCCGCGCACTGATAGTATAATTATGAGATAAATGATTGAATAAATAACGCATAATATTGCTCCGGTGTATTTCGTTCAAGTGATGTCGGTTTTCTCAGAAATATTTTGAATGCGACCTTTTAATCTCATTTAAGTATTTTCTTTTTCGTTTTCATTCATTTGCGCTTCGCTGATAAGTATAGTAGAAGGCAAGGGTCAGTTTATGTCACGGAAATCAATTATAGATTATGCCAACTACGTAGGGCGTTGAATTATTTGTCTGCTCTTTTGTATGTATTAAGATATTGGAATTTGATAGCAGGAGTGAAATTATTATTTTTATTTTACTGCCATCAATTGGTAAATATGTCTATAATTAGTTGTAAATTACGTTGTATAAATATATGGATAAATTGATAAAAAGAAATCTTCGTAGTTTTCAATTTGTGTTAATTAATAATCATGTTTCAACTGAATATAACCGCTATTTAACCAGATATAAAATTCTTACAAAAATTTGTTTTTTTGGTTTGTTTTGCTAATTAACATTCAGCTAGAAGGAAACGTATAAAGTGCAACTTTAAGAAACCGATTGTCGAAAGTAAAGAGAGCATAGCGCCAAATTCAATGGTTTTAAGGTCAATATTGTTATTTCATGTAGCTAAGTAAGTTGAATTTTTTCCGATTTAAAAAAAAAAAATTTTGTAAAGGTATACATGTATTATATTTGTTTGCAAAATAAGAAAATAGTGTAAATTATTTATTGTATTAGGTAGGCGATTACAATGAATGAACAAATAGTCAAATCGGATAGAATATTTTTCTAATCTTCTGTATAATTTTTAAAGAATGAGAGAAAGAATGCTAGTAAATGATAAAAAATTGGTAATTTCTGTAACTTTGTAAACCTCATAATACTTAGTTGTATTAAATAATATTGACGCAAATTTCTTATGTAACAATTGAATTGAAATATTCTACTGTTGACTTGTGTTATTAATTACTGAAATGAGCTAATTAATATACTGTTCCGCATGCACTCTGCACTGCATCGATACAAGTAATAGAATATTCAATCAATCTTCTTATCAACAAAACTGTTGATAACTCCACTCTTTTATGTCTAGGAATACAAGATAATTTCTAATTGAAATATTAGTGAACAAGGATTTTAACACATGAAGAAATTGATTTTATGTAGATTTTTTATTCTAAAGATTGTAAAGAAAACTTGTCTTACCCACTTTTCTAACAAATAAAATGAAATAAAAGAGTTTATTTAACTTTAACAGAAAATTCGGGACATTAATACCCGATTTATGCAAATTGTAACTAATATTTTATTATAATGTTTGAACTCTTGAAATGAGCATGGTTAAAACTTTTTCACTTGCCAATAAAAATTTAAAATCAAATACGGTAGATTGGAAAAAACAATTAACCAAGTGTTTCGATAAACTGCATTTTGGTTGTACTTGTATAAAACTTGCAATTTAAGAAAAACTATTTGTTTAAATAAATCAATAAAACGAATCCGGAAAAATTCGTTTCGAGAAAAACACGAGTTAATTTTCAATTATCGATAATTCAATTTGGAGTACTATAACTTCTTTACTTCTCGGAACAATCAATTTTCTGTAAATCTCACCAAAAGTTGGAAACTCCACTTGCATCGCCGACTATTTTTAACTCTAAAACCCAAGCGTTTGTGGAGAGCCTTGTAAAATAAACGCGTTGCGAATACCTGAAGCGGCCAGAGTTGCACAAACAATCGATTGTTTGGAATACTTCATGTCCGCGGTTCATGCATCAAGTGCACGATATCTTTTCATCTGGCTGGAGCCTGCGTGCATTTTCCAGATTCGCGGCTCCCGGGGGTCCCGAACTATTGGGAGGAAAATGGGAATATGCGAATATTCACCCCGCATCACCGCCATTAGCCATCTGGCGGGCGAGGCGGCCCCGGAGCCCCAGGAGCGCTCTGGCGCCACTAAGATGACCCGTCCCGGAGGAGCAGTCCGAATGTGGGCAGCGGCTATTAACCAAACCGCAAAAGTTCTATTTTAGCATGCGTGCCAATTCTAAAGTTTGCATTTGCCTCAATTTATCAGCGCGGGTAAAATTAAGAAAATGCAAGACGCCGAGATCTGGACGGGAAGAAACTCTAACTATGCTCTGCTCCCGGTGGCGGAGCGCTCGTTTGGGGTCTGGGCATTTGTTTATTTTGATAACATTGAACGATTGAGGCGAACTCTTTTATTGGCCCTTCAAGACCTTTAAACTTGCGTTTTTTGCTGGCTAATCGAAGACACTTTATTAGTTTTTTTCCTAAAGCTAGAAATGTATAGAGAGAACTTATCATTCAAAATTAAATTTAATCGTACTCAATTTGAGAGCAAATATAGTTTCTGTAATTGATCTAGATAAATTGAAAATATTTCTTGCTCAAAATTATGATAAATGATTATTATTTCATTTAAGAGGTTTACCATAATTTATATCTATTCTAACATGGGATATAATGTTTAAATTTCATTAACGTTTAGTTAGGTAACATGAGCGAAATTTAATTTAATTTTGATTTTAGATTTCTTTACGAGGTATGCTTTGTGTATAAAAATTTAAGATTACGATAAAAGCTATAGAATTTAAAACATGTAGTCCCTACACCTCTTTTGATCAGTCAGCAATTTTCGAAGAAGTATGAAAAAACATCTTAATTTTAATATTTTAAACGCGACTAATGGTGATTTTTGTTTATAAAACTTATATTATTTTTTAGTTAGTTTATAAAAAATGTAAATTAGTAATCATGTTATTTTTTTAATGCACTGTAATATAAATCCTGTCGAAAGTTACATACCTTAAGAAATTAATTAACTACTCGTATGTGTCGTTTTTATAACTTGAAGTATTTTTATGTGCATGGAAATTTCTTCATCTATAAATCATGTCGAACCTACGAACGTAACGTAATTGTGCAAAAGTTAAATTCAAAGTCTCATCAAAATGAATCACGACAATTTTGTTTTAATAGAGTTTTTAACTTTTTTCTTTGTTTGTACTCAAAGCAAGCATCAGCAGGAAATATTTGCAAATATTTCATGACTTCTTAGATCGTGCCAAATCTTCGAAAAAAAAAACAGTGACTCAAATTTGAGTTGTCTTAGCCTTTCATTTCGAAGACGAAATAGTAATAAAAGAGTTTTAAGATATTGTGTGAAATTTTCGTTTGTCTTCACATGTTACTCATTGCTTTATTTTTCTTGTCTTTTCAGATTTTAGGAGACAGACTGAAAAATAACTTAGTATCACAAAAATGAGGAAAATATTTGCGGTTTTCCTGCTAGTCAGTGTCAGCATAAGTGCGATCAAAGAAACGAGGGCAGGAAGGGAAGTTACGTAAGTAAACCTGTCGTCTCCATTTGATTTCAAAAAAATTGAATTCCCTCAGGAAGAGCTCGGGTATTCCTGTATTCCCCTAGCAATAAAAGAGAATGTTTTCCATGTTCCTATTTTTTTGAGACCTCAACTGCAATTAATCAAAATTTCCCAGTAACAACTCGAAATGGGCACATGGTGTGTCAATCTCTGTATGATCTCTAAATTTAGCTGCACCTTACTACCGCCATGTGACGCGATGATGCCTGCGATAATTAAACGACGGTGATTAAACCCCCGCCCCGATAGTGCGGTCCCAGCGCTCGTTTATAACCCTGGATTCGGGAAGAAAGCACGTCCTCCTTAATGTTTTAAGTGCTCTGGTGCGTTCTGGTGTCCCCTTGGAAGTTTAATGGATTGCTTTTGTGACACCAACCGAAATCGATGCAGTTGCATTGAACGCGGCCGCCGACGGAGCCCGCCATTTGTCCCACTTGTGCGTTTCAAAAATTCTGAAAGTGATGAAAATCTTCGAGCTGTGAAGATGATTGCTGCACTCTCAAGTGCATATGACAGGCCCGGGTGTTGAGTTTCTTGAAGAACATAAATAACACCCATAGGGGTGGATTCCTCATTTTTTCTTCTTTTTCATGGTAAACAAATATCGTTAGAATAGACATGCATTCTGGGAAAATGCGTTATGAGGTGATTTTGTTTTCACGCCCTCTTCTTTAGTATTATCCCAATTAACTCATAGAAGTAACTATATTTTCGAGTTAAGTTATTTTTGATGTGGTTTCAAAGAGAAATGCTTTTCTAGTATGTTAAGTTTTTTTAGTATGCTTATTATCATGCCTATTAATATGATATTTATGATAGATGTTGGTAATTTAAGATTGTTGAGTATGTTTTCATAATATATGTATGTATATATAATACGTTGGTACGTTCTAATGGTAACAATACCAAAAAGTTAATCTAAATTTTATTTTAAGCAAACGAAATCATTAAGTGGGTCAACAGCATTAGCATTTTGAAATGAGCAATTTCAATAAGCTTACTCTAATATTAGTTATAAGTTTACATATGTATATAAATAAAAACTAAAAAATTAGTGAGCTAAACAATTATTAGACTAGTTAATCAATCCTTCAAACAATTGACTTTGTAGCTGATCTTAACCAATTGAACAATTCACTTTTCAATATTTTTGTCTCCGGTCCATTTAAATTTAACATTTCCATATTTGGAATTATTTATTTAATAATGTACATGGTAATTATTTCAGAAATGAAGAAATTAGAGATTCAATTCTTTCGCTTGTCCACTCTTATAACTTGCTGGATAACAAGTTGGAGCGCCATGAGCACCGCGAAAGGGCCCTTGGTGAATTGGTGAAAAGGGCCTTGCAAACCCTTCAAAAGAACCAAAAGGCGTATGAGCCAAGTGGAATGTTCAGCCGTTTAGACGAAAGGGTCAGTCAGATAGAAACAATGTTAATTACGGTAATGCATAGTCCAATTTTCTTATTGAATTAATACTTATATAGAAATCTATACAATCTTTAACAGCAAGAGGAAAAGTACAACGTTCAAACCGACAAAATGGCCGATGCCGTTGAAGAAATCTTCAAGTGGATGATGGAGAACAACGCCTGCTTCAACCAGAAGCCGCCGGGTGCAGCTGTAGAGCCCCCAAAAGAAAATCGTGAAATCATGGAGAAAGTTGACAAAATATTGGCTGATGTTAGGACAGTGGCGAAGATATCCATGGATCTCTTAGAAGAATCGAAGAAGCTCGCCAATTCAAAGCAACCTTCAGCAGATGATGTGGTTGCGAAACTCGAAGATAAATTGTCACACTTTTACATTACGAGTCCGATAACTCAGGCTCCTCCTGTTGAGGAAAAGAACACAGAGTTTGAAGATAAGATCGACACCTCTCTTGCTCAGATCTCTGCGAATATTGTTGCTTTAAAGGATGTTCTTAAAGGTAGTAATAAATTGACCGAGGTGGACAAAGAATTTATTCAGAGTTTGGCAAACGACACACTAGCTGCTATTGAAGAAAGTAAACTTGATATTCTTTCTACTTCTGATAAAGGTAAATAAATCATATTTACTTCTTATTTTAGCTAAAACTGCATAAATTTTAATTACGACAAAAGTCGATTGACAGAAAACCAATTTCCATCAGTTTTATATACATAAATTATGTTTTAATTTTATTATTTATATTATTTTTGTCATGACTCCAATTTTAGTTCATTAGCAAAATAGCAAACATAGGCATAAAAAGCATACAGAACATCAAATTTTTAAATGATGCAATATTTTCATTGGTGCACATCGAAAAGAAATATTTTATCATTAATGATAGCTATGAATCTTCCATTAAAAAAAGAGAAAACTGTTAAAAAACAAAATTTATATTATCCAGCTTTGGCGAAAACCACTTCAAGAATCACCGAGGCCAACGAAAGTTTGGACAACAACATAAATGAGGTCTTGCGAGGCATCACTGAATCAACAGAATCAGCCGATAAATTCTATGGGGAACTTAATAAAACATACTTTGGATTGTTGGACAGCTTTGAAAACTTTAACAAGTTCGACAAGATGCTCCTGTCGACCTCAGACCACATCTTAGACACTCAGCGGAAGGTCGAGTACGGCACACATCAAATATTGCTCAAGATGAGTGAGTTCATACGCATGCAGAACATTGAGTTGAATTCAACGTTCCAGAAAAGATTCGACGACATCGACAGTGCAATTGTTAACAACCACATGGAGGCTCTTCAAAATTTGAGCTCCACAATGGAGTTGGAGATTAGCCATGTGTGGCGGCAAATCGAAATCATGCACAGCGAGATCACCTACAGCAAAGAAGCCCTTAATAAACTCCAGGGGCAAACAGAAGCCTACGTCAATGGAACCTTCACCACAATGGACAGCATGGAGGGAAAGGTTTCCCAAATTACTGGCCGAATGGCTGAAGTTGACTCGAACCTGAATTATTTGCTTGGAAGACTGTCCCTAGTTACTCAAGAGTTCAATCAAATCAAATCGGGGCTTGGCAAGGCGCTGGATCAAATAAGGAGCAGTTTCCAGACCGTGCAGGACAAAATCCAAAATGTAGGACCTGGGCCTCATGCGATCCCAACAGAAGAATATGAAAGGGATAACAACTTGCTCCAGAGGGATGCGCCCGTGCACTAAAGGCTTTCTGAGGGGCTTCTTTTAAATATTCCTATCATTCGTGTATCAGTTCAGCATTATTTTTTGTAAGAATTCCTCTAAATTATCGCTCTCATGCCTCATTCTCCGTCTCAAGTTTGCGCAGTTGTTTTGGCTTTTACGAGACTAGGTGTAAAAATTGCTTAGGTTTACCGGCTGCCCTAGATGGCTTTTAATTTTAAGTCGATTTTTTGTTTGTTTCTTGTATCGGTACTCGATTTTACCGATTATTTGCAAATAAAATTTATAAGAAGATATCATTTATATTTACTGCATTTCAAGAATGCCTGCATCTCTTCTGGTTTAATATCAAGTATTTTTCAACGACTAACGATTAAGACAAAACTTTTATTTAACAGCCCAAAATTGTTTTAAATTAAATTAGAAGTTCCAACAATTAACCTTTGTGTGCTATAGTATATTTTTGTGTTATTTTGAGTATGCTAAAGTTTCAATAGTTTTAATAGTTTGAAAATCCAAACATCGATTTATTTTCCGGGCGCTCCCAAGTATAATTAATCTCGCTTATACTTTTCGATAAGAGTTACAAATACAGAATTAGATTTGTTATCTATGATTTAAAGGCATGGCCGCTGAGTAAGTTTTCATGATTCATTCTACATCATGGCTTTTTAATCTTGAAAATTATCAGTTCGAAGCAATCAAATTCGTTGCATTAATTTCTTGTTCTCTTTGAAGTATAAAAGCAAAATTAGGAAAAAGTTAAATGAATGAAATGAGTTGTTTCCTATCGTTACCTGGTTAGCGGCAGTTTTTTGTTGGGTGTATTATTTGGCACACCAATATGATTTAAATAAGAAAAATAAAGCAGAACTTTTAAATTTATTTGTAGTCATCATTCGTTTCTCGTTTTCACAAAAATTATTAAATTTCATGCAAAATGGTATGATTAGATTTTGTTGCTAATATTTTATCCAGTTTCTTTTCTCTTCATAGACTAAATATATTAAATTTTCATTGAATTACTACAGCAGCGAATCCAGAAGGCAATTTGCAATTGTCTGCACTTTAGATGCGATTTCAGTTGCTGATTAATTTCGTATTTCTCGTTTAAGTAATTATTTGAGTAAATTAGAAATAAGTTAGTAGGATTGTAAATAAAATTACCTTAAGTAGAGCTTCTTCATTTCCTTAGCTTGCTAGTAATTTAAAGGTATAAATGAAAAATATTTCTTTCGAAAATTGGATTTTATTTTCCATAACGCCGTTCGCACTTTGAAAATTTGTAGAGAATATTCCCAAACATGCGACCGTTGAAAAACCTCGTCGGCTCGACGAGATGAAACTCAGCGAAGCCGGTGTGCCACGGGAGCATCCCAAAACTGCATAAACTTTTTGAAAAAACAATTGCAAGCTCAACATTCGGTAGATTACTCAATTTCCTTTTGACCGTCTCATCGATTAGCCTGATTAGCTCTTTAGCGTCTTTTAAGGCATCACGTGTCTCGGCCTGGTGCCGACTCGAGTAGAGCTCCTTGATAACCTCTACCATGAGGGGCATACCTTGTCTGTAAGAGACGTTCACCACCTGCGGACGAGGGGTGGCTGTAAATCGAGTTGTATAATGTTTTGCGAAATTACCTCTATAGATTTTTCCATCCCATTCTTATACCTAAGGAATCCAGACTTTTTCTTGTCGGAGGGCATAGACCAAATAAACCTCCCGTTGTGCATCTTGTGGCTGGATACGTAGCGAGGTATCTGGACGTCGTCCAGGGAGAACTCCCCTTTGGTGTCGTAGAAGCTGATGTACTCGATGTCGGCGACTAGCGCGTAAACTGCGATCTTCGACAGCACCTGGGGGCACATTTTGTCCTCGCCGATGATCACGCTCAGGTGTCGCGGCACGCTCTTCAGCTCCCCCTTACACCGCTCGATGTACTGGATCTCCTTGGCGCTGCTGTAGCCGTCCAGCGGGTGCCAGTAGTACGTGCAGAAGAAGCAGATGCTCGTCATGAACCGCCGGATTGCATCATACATCAATATCGCGGAGAAGATGCACATCCAAATCGATTTGTAGAAAATTCTGCTGCACATTGTTTTTATTGTCCCTATCATTTTTGCAGCCGGAGGAGCCTTCATTTACGTGTATAACCTGAAAATAAAGCGGTTGCAGGGCATTCACCTGAATTGAAGGGGTCAACTTACCTTTGGCAGAGCCTTGTTTTAACTAAATCCAACAGTGTCCAATTGTTCTCGCTGGGCGCCAAGCGGACCTTTTCTTTTAATCGGCTAAAGTTAAGACTGTGCCATTTCTCCGTAACGGTGCTGCAACAGTCAAAATAAATGTCACAACTTAACGAATCACCTGACTGCATGTTTCACTCGTTATGCAGTTGTCATTCGCAAATAAGTCAACGAAAAGCAAAGTGGTTCGTGTCTGAGATAGACGGTGGTATACTTGGTTGGAGTTGGGGTAGTTTTTAAATTTTGTGCAAATTTGAACATTTCCCTTTCATTTAACATATAAATTAAAAACTCTACAGTATTTATTACATTTATACATTTATTTTAAAACAACCATAATTTCTGCACTTAATGACGTCTGAGATTTTCTGTTACATATTACAAATTTCAGCTGTTAGCATCCGAAACAAAATGGTGGTGGGAAGAAATTAATTTTTAAAATATTAATATTCAAAATAACGACCAATACATTCAACTAATGATAAAAATAAATCAAATTTCGAAACATCGACGGAATCTTGATTCTTTGAACTTTTTGATAAATCTGGTGTAAATGCATTTATTTTAGTATTAGAAAAAAATTTAAAATAACTGTGAATTGAGAAAACATGTAACTAACATTTTCTTGTCCTAACATCAATGAAATCAAAAAACCGTTTGTGAATTTTTAGTAAAAGTGATACATAATTCAACAATAATCCTGAGTAATAAATAAATGCAATAACAGCAATAATCCTTGTTGAACATTATAAGAAACCCCACAAAGTTAGATTGTAAATTTAATAAATATTTTAATAATTTAAACATTTTCGAACTCTTTTATTCTAATAAACAAATTTTTCAAAATTTTAAAGAAAATATTTCGGCTTATTCATTTTTAACTCCAAACGAATGAGTCTGCAAGATTTCATTAAAATTATATCAGTAATGTAGAACGTAAAACTAAAATGGTAAGACATTTTTATATTTTTCGTTTATTGAAATAAGCAACTACGAATTAACGACACCGGAAATCATGTTTTTCATGCTAAATGAACAATTGCAATAAGTAAATAAATGATAGTAAAATACTCACCTTACTCACCTTGTTGATTGCAGTACATGAGTAACTATACTTTATTAACAGGTTTAACTACTTTTACTCGAAAAATAAGATAAGTTGCCAAATTTTCTACAAGTTCGCTTTCTTGTGACGCAAACCTTCAAACGTGTTTTTATTGAATTGGCTACCTAAATGTAGAATTAATGTTTTTGTTTCAATTAATACAATTATCGTTTGGTGTTTGAATTGTTTTTGATGGAATTGATGAAATTCAAGCTATTATATACAAAATGATGGTGTTAAAATCGCGAATGGAAAATTTAAACGTGCATGTAATTTTTAATTTTGAGCATCTTTGATTCCGGATGATCACTGGAGATGATATCAGTTTCCTGCTAACTGGGTGTAATGTTTATTACCTGTTATTAGAGTCAATTTATGTAATAAATATGTGTGTAAATACATACTTAGAAATTTAAAGTATGCAGTAAAAATGTAAAAACAATTTTCAAGGGGATTATGGCGACAGGGATAAACAAGTCAATTAGTCTAACGATTTAAAATTTAACCAAAATATTAATTCTATGCATAATACGCTTTCTCAATTATTAAGTTATGCGCCAATTTTCACGTTCAATCCGTCTGGTCTCATAACTATAAATACAAATTTGTAATAATTATATTTTTCGTAAAAATATTTATTTGTGACAAAAATTAAAAACATGAAGGGCTTGTGGAATGTTGATTTTCTTTGTCTCGTGAGTATTTCAGAAGTCTTAAATTGAGTAAGAGAACCAGTTTTGAAATTAATTTCTTTTGAATATATTTTGGATATCATAAATATTTTCTTATTTTAATCGATACTCTTTTGATTAAGTATGTGATTAAAGATATTTTTAGACATTTTTTTCATATTATAAATAGAAATAGAGAACTATCAAACATTAAGCGGATTTCCACAAAAATGAAAGGAAATTGAACCTCAATCAATGAAAATGGGGTCGAAAGAGGGTGGTATTAAAAAAACTACGAGATCTATTTTATTTTATTTGCACATTTAATTTCTAGCTATTTTAGATATTTTGCATCATATAAAATAATTGTATTGATATTTATTGGAATATTTAATTAAAATAATTAAGGAAACCACAAGCGGGATTTTTGTTTATTTAAATGCTTTAGTCATTAGTTCGTGCATTACAGTCGTTTCTTTCTAGACTCCGACGCCATATATGTATTTGTGCCAGCTTCAAGGAATGGTTATTTTACATTTTTACAATATCAGCGATTTTTAAAATAAGCAAATGACTACAACACCTTTCTACTAAAAGTTCTTTTGGTGTGAAAAAAAATATATTTCCCATAATTCGATTCTAATACAACATTAAGATAATTTGAGTTCAGAAATCCGGTCAAAAATTTTGGTAAATCGAAAGAAAATGTCGATCCTTATTTTACAAAATATATGTAAAAACTGGTTTTCGGGTTTGCAGAATACGGAATGTAAAAATAAATTGCCCAATAATAAAAATCCAAGCTATTGATTAATTATTATTTTAATTATTTTAAAATATAATTACAAATAATTATAAATATAATTTAATAAAATAATAAACAAATCGGAGCATCGGATACGAAATTCTAAGACTATGCCCACACATTTTACGTCTCAATTAACATCTAAAACTTCAATAGGTGAGACAATTTTAAAGCTTAGCAGATATGCAAATGAATATAAATAAAATAACTAATATTTGCTAAAGTTCTATTAGTCGGGTACAAATTACATATTTAAAGTTTTACAACCGGAATGTTATACGCTCAAGGTCACCTTAGAATCATAATTATATTTGTTTTTACACAATTTCGCCTTTTTATTACCCCTTGCTTAATTGGCTCTGATGACCTTAAACGTTTAACATTTTGGCCGAAAATTTAAAGTTCGCAACTCTTGGTCAAGTATGATAATAACATAAAGTGGGTAACTTGTAAAATTTTGGAACAATGACCCTAAAAAAACGCAACAGGTTTAAGAACATAACTGAAACTTAAGTGGTTTATGAATGATTTAAAGTTTTATTTTATCAACGCTACTATCTTAGCAACTTTATGTAAATTATGAGGAATTGCAAATTGGAAGGTGGAAAAAAATCTTTTAATTTGTTATTCCGAAAACAATCGCACATATTGAAATCGAGTTTGGTTCACCTAGAGCGAGGTTTTTCAGCTCCCCCCATTTATGGAACGTGATTTAAGCACGAGCAGAGAAAAACGTGAAAAGATCATCGACCAACGATCGTAGGAAATTTATTTGCCAAAGTTCTGTTGACACTTTGCATATTTGTAGAGAACGTCGGTGAACGCTCGCACGTTGTAGAGTTCGATCGGCTCGACGCGGACGAATTCCGCGAAGACGGTGTGCCACGGCAGAAGCCCGAAGGTGCAGAGACACTTATCACAGATGATCGCGAGATCGACGTCGGGCAGGTTGCTCAGCTTCTCCTTCATCGTGTCGTCGATCAGCTTGATGAGTCTCTTCCTGTCCTTGAGCGCATCCTTCGTCGCCTGGGTGTCCTTCTTAAGAAACAGCTCCTTGCAGACCTCGGCTACGAGAGGCTTGCTATCGCTGTAAGACAGGTTAATCACCTGAAGTAAAAGGGAACGTAAATTAGTTGAATAGTTGAAGATCTATAGACTTTCCACCTTACCTCTATTGACTTTTCAGTATCCTGGTTCTTGTACTTTAACCAGCCTGGCTTTGCTTTATCATGAGGCAACTTCCAGGTGAATTTTCCATCTTCTGATTTATAGTTTGAAATATATTTAGGAAATTCGATGTCCTCTAGGGCAAACTCCCCCGTTGTGTCGTAGAAGCTGATGTACTCTACTCCGACCGTTAGGGCGTAAACTGCAAGGTTTGAAATGATCTGCGGATCTGGTTTTTCGTTGCCAAGGATCACACTTAAGTGCTTCGGAATCTTCTGCAATTCCGCCTTGCATCCTTTTAAATACGTGATATCTTCAGAAAGATTGTAACCCCTCAAAATCTGCCAGTACTTCATAAAGAAGAAGAAAATTCTAGCAAATAATTCATCTAATGTGGCTCGTATGGTTGCGATCATCACAAAAAACATGTATATATGCTTGTAGACCTTCATTTTAAACTTTGGCTTTATATAATAAAAATGATTTAACTAAAGTAGAATTCAACTCCAGAGAAACACTTGCACTTAAACTAAGTTGATCTTACTACTTGCAGTATTCAAATAAAATAAATTAAGAGACAGCAATCAGTTGCTATTACTTCGAGATCTCGCTTAAGAATGATCTGAAATTCTGGCGGGTCCAACCAATTCATCCCAAGTTGGACCTCTGGCCGAAGATGTTAAAAAATTGTTCGGCAGGTTCTTAATATCGAAGTATCTGAGATCTACACATGGCATAAAAAAGTAACAAAATAATAACCTTATACTGTCTTTCTCTTGGTTCAAACGATTCTATTGATTATTCCGTGCGTCATTGTGGTTGAAAAATATGTGCATAAAACAAGAAGTGAGAATACGACGCCACTACAAATTCACGAATACTATGTAAACTTTTGTCCTTTTCATCTTAAAAATGTTATCATTTATTGAAAAGGGGGGACTGCTAAATATTTGAATCAGCTGCTGCTAAAAACGGTTACTTGCGCAACTGACTTTTCGTGTATTTAAGGTTTTTTTTTTTTTTGAAAATGGCGCTGTGAAAAGGTCCCCGGAGTGGTGTCGACGTGCTTTTTGCTCGCGAATTTGAGCCAACCTCGTCACGCCTAATTCTTGACGTGAAAATACTTCCTACAGGTATAACTGGTTTAAATTTCTGACGTCAATGGCGGTAGGTTCTTTGCCAAAAAAATAAAAACGAAAGTTACGATAAAGGCCATCTTCTTTGGTTACATCTGGCGCACGTGATTCGAATTTAAGGTTCTAGCGGCTAGCATCAATCCCATCAAAATACATTTTAAGTTCAATATGTTTGGTTTGAAACTAACGTTTTGGCCCAAGCCAGTAACAAACCAAATTCTGAAGGTTACGTTTGTAAAGGTGAATTGTGATAACTTTCTTCTTAAATTGTGTTATGTTTTTTTATTAGATTCATTTCAGAAGTTGAGTAAGACTGACAACAATTAAATAGGCAATTAAAACTTAGACAATTTTTTTCTACTGTGCATTTGGATGCAGGGGAGGGTTTGAATAGCTTTTCTTTTATTTGACCGGTAGATGGAACTGAAATTTAATAGTTGGGTAAAGAAGTATTGAAAAAGTAATTGTTTTTAAAAATAATAAAGCATAGATAGAATTCAGAACACAGTTCTAAATATACTTTGCCAGAATTTTAGTAAAGTGTACTCTTATTACACTTTTTATTATTTTATTTAGGATTATTTCTATCCCATTTTCGTACTTCTTTTATTTTAATTCAATATCTCTGCAAAAAAATCTACGTGATAATTTGTTCGTTTCTTAATTCTCTATAAACTTCTAAAACTATTTTTTTTTAGGTAAGTTTGTTAAGTGTGCGATGAGTTTATTAATAAACTTTAAAGGGGGAACAAGGACAAGTAATCTGGTAATTTGAAATTTTGAATGGTTCATGTAAATCTGGTATGAATATTTGTAATAATTGGAAATTGTTTTTTGTATTAAGTAGGTGACGCGCGCGTCGTTAAAACCGGTAGAAAATAAAGAGAAATTACGACGTTGTAACCAGTTTGTCGCCGTAATCGGCGTTATTATATACGTATTTATGTCCATAGTAACTTATACTTGATCACGTTAAGTGGTTTTCGTTATAAGCGAGATGTAAATTTTATTTATTTACACTCATGAATGTACATATATGTATTTCTAATTTAATTTCCTTAAGTTGCAACTCTAATTAATTATATTGAGAACTTTAAGAGTTATTAGGCTGGTTTCTCATATTCACGAAAAATAGACTTAAAAAACACAAGAGATGGTAATTTGACTATTTTTGGAAAATAAATATACTTAAAACAATAAAATTTCTTAATCTGGAAATATTTGCAAGGCTTTCTAAACATCTTGATAAACAAGTTTTTAAGGAGATTCCACTGCTGGATCCCAAATTCCCAAATCTTTTTTTATGAAATAATTATTTTGAGAAAATAAATCAATTTCATGGAACATCTATTTCGGAAAATGTCAAAGTGTTATGTATTTTTATAAACAAAAGACTAAGGGTTCAAGTATTCATTTCAGTCCGTGTTGTTTTTGCAATTTTCTATAAATAAGGCAATTTGTGTTCTTTCAACTTTTCAAATTGTTTTATTTACAAATTCATAAATTTACGGAAAAACCCCAATGGATATAGCCTGCAACTTGCTCGGCAACAATTTCAGTCTTGGCCTGTGTAGGAATTTAGCTGCTATCATTGGAATCAATCGATGGAGGACAGTAAAAATACACTATTTATATAGTTATGTAGTTTATAACACGTTTTTTCATTACTTCTTTAACTAATTTATTTACTACTTACCTTAACTTTTCTTTTTTAGCCTACGCTAATGCGATTGCTTCATAAGGAACAAAGTGGGGACACAAACCAAATTACGACTCAAAAAGTTCAATAAGCGCAGCTCACAACCTAAACGTTGCATGAATAAGTTTTACCAGATATTCACAATGGACAGAGATTTAATTCACAATTGAATATTTAATAAATTTCAGTTAATAAAGTAGTTTAAACTTACTAACAATTTTATTTTTTAAAAAGCATTATTTCTCCGTTAAAGTGCCCCCGCGTCCGATTAAATAGCTTTAAAATTCCTTATGATTTTTTTAAAAGTCTTTTCAGTCAGATTATCCGAACTACGCCAGATTAATTAAAACTAGATTTGGATTTGCTTGGCCTTCGTAGTTGAAAAAAAAAACTGAAGTCCTCTCTTCGAAGGAAAAGGAGGTTAACACATTGAAAGACGAGGTTTTAAATTTATAATTTTATTTTTATACTTTCATCTACTTTACATATTTATATATATAAATTTTATAAATTAAATAAACAATTTTAAAATGAAATAAAAAATAAAAACAAGAACTTACAACTGAGTAAAAATCAGTTGATACAACTTAAAACGCGAACTAAGGACAAACAATAGTCGAAAAGTAGCTGGGTATCTTATCAGTAATTTGTCTTAGATGTAAACGTTCTCCACATTATATAATATAATTCATTTGTTTCCTCTCGGCATTTGTATATAAACGATTGATTTCACATTTCGCTAAAATCCAATAACGACAAAACCCTATTTCGACGCGAAAAATGAATTTTGTTTTAACAAAACGACAGGACAAATTACGGAGAGAGAATGGCAATCGAAACAATCAAATTGTCCGCGCAACCAGTCAAAATAACGCTTGTGTCTTTGTTTAAGATGTACTTCTTTAGTTAATATATATTTATATATAAATTTTTTGTTTTTCCTAAACCAGAAAAACTACATCACTTTTCTTTTTTTTTCTTGTTTAATCAGAGTTCGTTCGAGCTTTATACGTTAAAATTTTTTAAACTTTATGCACTTGAACTGTATGGGTAATTTGTTTCTTACGTTATCTTCATATAGTTATAATTATTATAATAATAATAAAAGCCGTCACTTTGTGACATATATCTAAAAAATTACCTTTTACTTTAAACGTTACTTTCGTTTTAATTGTATGTGTATGTGTTGGTGTGTGTATTTTTTTGCTTCCCGCAAAATGTGTCTTGCTTCACGCGGCAAACTATTTTATTTTTTTATTATTTTTTTGTTTTTTTTATTTAAGACGACTACGACTTCCTTTGAAAGTATTTAAATTTGTTTGTTTCTGTGTTCACGTTCGCTCACACTCCTTACACTGCTCCCTTTCCTACGCCTTAAGTATTTCATTATTCTTTATGTACTTGTGTATGAGTAATTAATATAATTAATGTGATTCTCTTCGATAATTAAAATATAGACTTTCATTGGGTTCTCTAAAAGAAAATGTACAAATTTTGGTGGGTTGTATTCAAAGCAAATTTGAACGTTCTCAAAGAAACTAAGGAAAGTAACGATTCTACCTGGCGGCTTGTCCTCTGGCAGTTTCAGTCTAATGGGCTCTAAATCACTTTACAACGAGTTGACGCCATTAAGTAGGAGTTTTTGAAAAACAAACATTTTAAATGGGGGAGTACTTGAATTAATTTTTGGATTGGGAGAGGACGTGAAAAGAATTTAAGGTAAAATGTTTTACGCGACGGGATCATAATTTCCGTTTGTTAAATTCTCTATTATGTTACTTTTTATGCTTCAATATTCAAGGGCCATTGTTAAAGTTATTGTTGCATTTAACATTTGTGTTTTTATAAACGATAGCATTATTTAGCAATTGATCTACATAAACTAAATTGATTGCCAGTATTCAAAAAAATTAATTGTCAGAATAATTACTGAAACGGATAATTCACCATTACGAAATCATGAACCATTATTCCGCATTACTTAAAGTTATCTAGCATTACTGAAGAATGACGTGAAATTTAAGTTAACATTCATTAACTGAGTACTCCTAAGTAATGCCATTTAATGCGAAATAATGAAAATGAAATAATTTTAAAGTATTTAAATAATTTCTTAAAAACAAAACGACTTTAGTTGTGTCGTAACTTTTAGAGTGATTATTTTTGCCACACAATGAGACTTTTAATAAAGTAGCTTCACTGCAAATCTCTTTACTTTAAAATTAAACAGACCCTACTCTGGGGCAACATCAGATCAACTGATTTTACTAACTGGGAATTAATTCCGAAAAATGTTCACTTACACTCTAAATGTTTGTTTCAAGTTAATTTTTTATTGAATTTTATAAAATGTAAAAACGGGAAGCCCAACATATTCAGGTACATTTGTGACATTGTTGTAGAAAATAAAAATATTTAATGGAAAGCACAATAATATTAGCTATTATACCATAATTAAAAAGATGCACAAAATAAGAAATTTTGAATGCACCTATATGTCGGCACTTTTCTTTTGACACGATTCGTTTATTCGTCATATTTCGAACTAACTACTTTTACTTTATATTGATAAAAATTATTTAAATAAAAATTGATCTTGAAACAGATTTTAAATCCCAGTAAAACAATGGTCTGATGCACATTTAGACCCACTTACGTAAAATTGTTTCCATAATCCCTGGGCTAAAATTTCGTCGTATATTTATGATATATTCAGCAACAAATTCGAATAACATCATTTTACCAGCAGAGTGCAATTAAGAGAAGTGATTACTAATGAATGGGGAAGTACTAATGAGTGGGGAAAAATTGAATTGGAAATTAATCACAAATTGGTATCGTTATCGGTAATGTGCAATAGATTGAAAGGGGCCATTAAAAGGAGCAGTTTTCTCATATTACGTGAATTTTAATTATACAATTTGGCTAAAATGGCACTTGTATAATTTTTGAATTAAATTGTACCAATTTAAATAAAGAATTTTTTTCACTTGAGATACCTTTTCTTCTGCTTTTACATATTTTTGATCTGCATAAACCGTCAAATAAATATTAATATAAATTAAAAATGTTTATGCATCACAATCTGTTATAAAATAATAAAAAAATGTTGCTTTCTAAATAGTACCTATATTTTTGGCAGCATAGTTTTGGTTGGGCTCGGGTTTAAAACAAATTAAATAACACCCACGATCCTTGAATACTTTACTTTTTTTGTAAAAAGGTCGCCAACCCTGTTCCTTTTCTTATACGAGGCCAGCAAGTTTTGCTCAGTGTGTTTTGTATTTTCCAAAGTAATTTAATCAGTTTACAGCGCACTTGTTAATTGTTGACATATTTTGACTGTATGTAGTCTAGGATGCTTTTCAGCGAGCAGACAAAATTTTATGCCGATTGTGAAATGTTTTTTGCTAAATTTTAAAGAACACACGCAAAAAAAAATATCTTATCAATTTTGCAAATTCGCACATAGTCTTCACGCCGATCTTGAGAAAATAAATCGCATCTATATGTTTGCTAACGAATTTCTAGTGTTAATTGACGCGAATTAATCAAAATTTGCAAAAAGTTTCGCACTTTGAACAAAATTGTAGATGCCAGTAAAAACGTGTCGATAGTTAGTATCTCAGACTTAAAAGTAATATTTAGGAAGGCAACACGATACCGCGTGATTAACTAAAAATATTATTTAAACTGATGCTACTCTTGAATTTATGAACAAAGACTTCAATTTAAGTCACGATTCAGAGTATAACAAATTCTTCTAGAATAGTTAAAAAAAAAATTGACTACTTTAATTTCCTCCTTTCGTCTTCATTCTACTTTACTGACAAAACATTAAAACAAAAATATAATTTTCGCAATTTCCATTACTAACTGATAGGAATTGTCAAAAATAAAGTCTAACTAATGAAATTTAAATCGATTTCTAGAGATGTTCCGTTAGAGAATTAAAAGTATTGCTAATTAATTGATAAAAAAACAAAAAAAAATTAACGACATTTAATTTATTTAGGCAAATTTTAGAATTACTACTCTAATACCATATTTTTCTCTCCAACCTCGCAGAACAAGGAATTGATGAAGATTTTGAAATTAAATTTCAAACAATACCGTCAATAAATTTTTAATATTTTTAATTCACACAGGCGAAAAAGATCGAACATTACGTTTTCAAAGCAATATCGGTTTTTAATCGAAACCTGTTAAGGGTTCTTATTTTCTCTTAGGTCTAAAAAATAATTGCACAACTTTTTCGATGGTGAAACCTCAAGATATAATTTTTTTTAAAAGGCTTGCATTTAAGGTGTATTAAATATTGCTTATACAAATGTTTAATTTTTTTTCTCATTTCAAATATCTAACTACGGCAAGATTTTAACTTGATACATTTTGTTCGGGCTTATTTCGTCTGTATGCACTCATGCATTGTTTCTTTCATTGGTTAACTGAATAACATTGGGCAGTAGAAGGATAAAACTTAAGGTCAGCGTGAAAATTGACTTCACGGCCTTTGAGGTGGCAGTTCAGCAAAATAACTGCTAAGCTACCGGATTAAGCTAAATTTTTTACAATTTACAAGTAATAAAATGATTTGCAGAATTCAATTTTAAGGGAAGGATTTGGAGAGGAAAAGGAATATTTTCAAAAACGATCTTTCCCTAGAAAATCAACTAAAGTGAAGCCAGTCGCAGTCAAAATGCGACGAGTATAATTTTTTTTTTTCCAAGTGGGTTATTTGCCAGAAAGCAAGCCGCACGCAGTGGATATACCTAAAAACGAAAATTGAAAATAAACAGAAATCTACAATTGCCCGACGTTGCGCCCATTGCATAAATTAAACGAGAAGACCATTGTTGATTGGTATAAAATAATTTAGGGGATAAACGCTATGTACAAATGAACAGCCCTAAACTAAGATGGCTTTTAAAGCATTTGTCTTAAAAATTAGATTCTCACAGTTGTTTTAGCTTCTTCCATTCATTCACACTTGATGGCGGCAGCGTCACGCTGCTTCATCTCATACTCCGCAGAATCGGGCGACGTCGATGTCGTCGTTGCTGCCAGGGTTGTTGTTGAATTCGTTGTATTCGAAGTTGGCGATGGCGTCGATTTAGTCCCGCTGGGCGGCGATGTGCACGACGATGCGTTCGTCTCGACGCTTTTAATCTCAGTTATAACTTCGTCCCGATGGTGATTCTGATTGAGCACTACGACCGTGTCCTCGGGGCTTCTTCTCGATGACTTCTTAAGCGGCACTTTGATTTTTTCCGATTCCGGCTTTTGGTGGTAGGTCGTTGTCGTTGTTGTCGTCAACGATCCGTCCGGCCGGGAGGACAGGCAGCTTTCAGCCTTTGCTATGACGCCTCCGTTTCCCGCCAATTTCTGTTTAACGCCGTTCGACGACGGGGACGTTGAGGAGGTACTGATTGAAGATTGTGGCGATAGTAGGGGACACTGCCGTTGGTGGTGCTGCATGTCTTGCTGGAGCTCGGCGATCTGCTCCTTGTACCTCCTCATCTCCTGGAGCAGCTTCGCATTTTCAACGCTGTACTGCCGCAACTGCGAGTTCTCGTGGATCAAGACCTTGATGACCTGAAGGACCTTGTCCCTGTCACTTGGCTGGGCGTCCTTGAGCGCCTCGGCAGCTATCTCCCAGGGTGCCGCCATGTTGCTGCTGTCCGCTTCACCAATCAAACTGTCGTCATCGGTGTCCGTCGACAGTTCAAATTCGGAGTTCGTGCTCAGCGAGACCCCGTTGGTGAGGTTCTTTATTACGACACTGCCGACAGCGCCACCTGGCAGCCCAACAGCACTGGAAGACAATGATGAAGATGATTGCGGGGGCGATTGCAGCTGCACGGCGCGCGTTTTTGCGTTGTTGCTTATCGAATATTGCTCTCGGATCGACGTCGGCGGCGTTGGTGAACGCATCGTGTCCGAGTTGGTGCTGGCGTTGTTTAAATGTATGCGACTGGGAACACACACGATCATATTATTATCGGCAGTTTTTTGATTGATCGTTGACACAATGGCGGTTGTTTGCTGTGGCGTTGTTGGCGATGGTGTTGCTGCGTTTGCACAACCGTTGCTTGTACCGTTCGTCGGTACCGGGGACGTTGATGACGTGATCTCGTTCGATCCAGAAAACTCCTCGGGACTCACCGGCGCCGACGAGTTGTGATGGGCTGTGATGTTTGATGAGACCGTGGTACTCGTTGTACACTGGTTGTTCGCTGGGTGGTCGTGGGGCGGGTGATGTCGATTGTGGTTTTGATGGTGATTGCTTGTGTTCGACGGCGATGATATTCGCATCGCGTCTGGTGATTGTGCAACGACATCCGGTGACGTCGGTCTTTCCTGCTTAATGTGCATCTCGGCCTCATTCAGCGTTGTAATTGCTGAATGTGTCTGACTTTTGTCCCGCTCCCTTTCTCTTTCTCGCTCCCGTTCGCGCTCCTTCTCCCTTTCTCGCTCTTTTGACAGAATACTCTTGCGCGGTGCGAGGGCCACGTTCGGCTGAAACGACCGCTCGAACCGCTCGCTTTCGGTGTGCCGCACGACCCTCTCGGGATTCTGCAATACTGGAGGTTCTTGACTGAAATATGGCAAACTGGCGGCCGCCGCAGCCGCGCTGGCCGCTGCCGCCGCTACTGGTGAATATGGCAAATGAAGAATTGGCTTCGGAGCCCACGGTCTAAACGCCGACAATTGTTCCCTTTGCGCGCAGTGCGCGTAATAAAGTGCCTGTTGGTAACGCTGGTACTCCAGGAGGTACGACGATTCATCAATGAGTTTGGCCTTCTTCGACGGAATGTCCAGTGGCTCTCGTTTGCATGGGGGCGGCACAATTATGGCTTCCTCCATCATTTCAGCCTAAAAAAGAAAAGTGAACTGGTTAGATAGAAGAGCATAATCATGAATAAAGAGACTAATTTTTAGAATACTCTTAATCCTTATAAAACTCTATGTAGCATTTTTTATTTAGGAAAAAAATATAGATCCCTTTTCCTACAGAACCTACTTATATTCGATCGTGTGGCCAATAGCGTTATTTTGCTTCAAATGGTTTTAAATTAATTAATTTGTTTATTAAATATTAATCCACTTGCAATATATTCTTATTTAAAAAAATCTATCTTGTTATTTCAAAGATCCACATTAATTTGAATTTACTAAAATATATATTCTGTTGGAATTCGCCCAAATGACAAATATATACATATATTTTTTTAATGTATACCCAATCCCCTTTTGAATGCCGTCAGCAAAACCTTTACATTTATTTATTTATCATTATTTTTCACTAAACGCTGGGAAAAAAACCTTTTGAAATGTTTATTTATCAATATTTATAATCCCAATATTTTTATCCCAGAGATCGAAAAACAAGGTAGACTAAATGTAAAATGAAATGATAAGAGTTGATAAAGACGCAAAAAAAAATCATCATACATTAAATTCAATTATGATACTAATATGTTGCAAATTGATGAGTGTTAACTGGCACACTTATACAACGATTAAATTTTTTAAAAATAAAAATAATAATAATAGTTTAGCTGAAAGATTAAAAACGTATAAATCCACTTTAAAGCCTTAAATAAAACGCCGTCTTTTTCCAATGGGGTAACTCAATTTAACCTTTACGTTTTAAACGTTTGTCGGCGTTTCTGTAACCTTGTTGAGGCAGAGAACTACTCACGGAAAGCACAAAAAGAGGATAGGTGACATCTTCAGCTTAATTGGTTTAATTGGAGACATTTCACCACCTAAGCGCGCATACTTTCACGCGATAGAAAATCGCCCCGCTCCACCTTATCTGTTCCGCCAGATCGAATAATAAGCGGGTTGGACGACGTTGTCTGCGTGTCCGACACCAGACCCGGCGCAGCGCCCCGAGTCAGGGCTGGAGTCGGTAATGAAGAATGCAAGTCGGTGTCGAGTCGGTGCAAAGTGCAACGACTACGAAATAAATAACAACAATTTGCATGAGTAATGCTATCGGGCTGGGCATATGAATGAAGTCGGGGGCGCGCGATTCGTGAAATACAACGCCAACGACCTACAGCCAGCGCTGCACGCGGTGCAGCAGAGTGCAGCAAAGTGCAATAAGTTTGCTGCTGCCGGTGCTGAACCCTCGCGCTCGAGGTAAAAAACAAAAATTATGATGCGGTGGATATGGGCGCGATGCACTCGCTCCCAAAGCTGGGACCTTTCGGTGCAACAAGTGTAAATTAAGAAGTCGCGGCAAGTGATGATTTAGACGGTGCGCGGTTCGACCGCGATGCATCTCCGCGGAAGGACGGGGACTGTGCGGCGGGCCTCAGCATTTCAATGGCGCACGGGCTACAAATGGATGGAAATTAACTGATGAGAACGGTCGCTGTAGGAAATTGAGATAATTGCAAATTGGATGGCTTTGTGCGCGTAGGCTGGACTAAATCTCTTCCACTTTAATTTGACGGCACAGCCTTGAGTGCTAATTTGATTGCATATTCATGATTTCATTAAGAATTTTATGAGTTATGTCAACAGTCGGCGGCGAATAATGGCGACAAATTGGTCTCTGGCTCCAGGCATTAACTATTTTGCCCGGAAAAAAACGCCCATAGTCCTACTACGGTTTTTCGTTGTTAAACTCCAAATATATAGAGCAATTGATTTTTGCGCAAATCGCATTACATCACATTTTTAATTAGCTGAAATTTTTTGTACACATATATGATAAGTAGAATTAATCCACATGCAATGAGATTGATTCGTTTTCCAAAAATGACTAAGCTTGGTTTTAACTCTAAAACCATAATTAATTAACTCAATGTGGTGAAGCAATTTTGTGTTATTAATAATTTTAAAAAATGGATTAATTTATCAAAGCAGTCATTATGTTATGTATCACTATACTTTAAAAGATTGCAGAATCACATGTCAATTTCACTGCTGTCACCAATTTTCTGATTTGTTTTTGGCGACTAAGTACTTAACAAACTAATTAATTTATTTGCCATTACTTGAAGCGAACGAGAGTAGCTGATAATTGGCAGTTGTGATTAATCGCAAAGGCGCTCCTATTCAATAATTATTTTATTGTTAGTCAGCGTGTGATATAGTGGCGCTGTAATATTTGTTAAAGGGTCGTAATATCAATAAATTTTGTTATTACTGTCACCATTTATGAGTTAAGTTCAATGCAAGTTATAAAAACTAATTTTGGTAAAGTATAATAACGTTTAAAAAAATTGAACAGTTAGTTTATATTTATGAAAGACTGAATGAAAATTGCTACCATAGAAAATTAAAAGCTTGTGTTAATTAGAGAAGCATTAATCAAACGATATTCAATTAGAGAGTCGTACAGCAGTCAACGAGGTGCCTCGAATCTATTTCTTCCGCATTTTTACGCTGTTGGCTTCATTAACTTATCAATTTTGCCCACCGCCAGCGCGACGAAATGAAGATCCAGTGTATGCTCGTCCATGCCAGAATCAATTTCGAATTCCTGAAAACCAATCAGACAAATTCGCCATGCATTTAAACTAGTACGAGGGCCAGTCATAAAACCATATGATCGGTAATGATGATCGTCATCGCGATAGTCGTTACCAGAGACCGCGTCTGTTTATCATCGAGTCGAGAGCGGGGTCCAGTCGAGTCTGGGGCAAGGTTCCGGACACGACCACCGCAATAAAAATGACTCAAACCCAGAGGTCTCTGACTGGCTGCGGGTTCACTTAGATGGTATCGCGCGATCGCCACTGATCTAATGGGAAATTGAAGACAGGCTAGACGAGCGTCCAGCCCGCGGAATTGGTCCGCGGTCTCAAGTGAAAGACCTTGCCAGGTTTTGCCAGCGAACGCCATGTGATTTGTCACACTCGAGTGGCTCTGGTTGAGGCTCATAACGGGCAACTGATGGGGATCGGTATTTACGGGTCTCTTTCCATTTTATAGTTATGGACCTTAATGGGGTTGTTTTGCCTTTGCCTGCGGACCCGAAACGAACGAGACCTGCAATTTATGGGTTTTGAATTGCCACACATGATCCCGGAGAGTGATTGGGATCTGGCGCGGAGATGTGTGCAAATACGGACGGGATAACGATCGGCCGTTTTATGATCGTATATAAGAGTCGCCACTCTTATACGTTACGGAATTGTCAAGGTCTTTTATTGCCACGAGTTATGTTCCTCAGAAAGAGCTGTGACGGAAAGAAAGTAGATCTATCTCGATGCGTCACGGCTGTTTAATTTGCACTTGTTCATTATAAAATGCACTCGGCGACATAAATTTACCTCAGACGTGATTTATTGAGCGTGTGTCGTAAAATATAGACGACATAGATCTGGGGCTTTCGGAACAAATTTAAAATTACTCTTCGACTGTTATAATAGATGAAGAGATAGCCCGAGTTTTTATAAATCAACAACAAAGATCTAACTTAGTACACTTCATTGCATAATTATAGGCTTATAAATTGAATATATACTACAATATAACGATCGATTTTATGGAGAAGACAAAACTACTATTAAAAAGAATCGTTTGCAAAAAACGTACAATTGTATGTCCTTTGTTTTTTCCTAAATAATTTATAATTTTTATTTCTTTATTTGATTTGATAAATTTAATTAAACCATTTTAATAAGAAAACAAAACAAATCGCCCAGTAAAAAAAATCCCACTTATTAATTATAACAAAAAAAATTAGATTATTGGCATGGACAATTTTTATAGTTTTCAAATTTATTTATAGCGACAAGTTTATTAAGAACAGTCAATAGCACAATTAATTTTCAATGCTTTATGAAATGTTTGCACGTCTTTATTATTTTAATTCGATATCGAAGTAGCGCTAAACTTTGTGGTTTCATTTAATAAGAGAAAAATAGAAAATTTAATAGGAAGCTCCAATTAGATGGACTTTAGTGGGGAAACGAATTATTCTCTTATTTTTACTTAGTTTCGTAAAACCTCAAATTTGAACTGTGAGGTAAAAAATAATACTTCTTTTCCAAGCACATCATATCTATGTTAAAATCAGGTTAAATGAACTTCGTCGATTCTTTTTTCCTTTTTGGTTGTGGCGAAGTACTGGTCCAATTAGGAAGACTCGTCGAGTAGAAAATGGCGGTGTTTTCTAGATAAATTCAGATTAATAGAACACAGTTATTCCCTTCATTAAAAATATCAGTTATAATTATGTACGCACATTATTTCATGTAGCAGTATTTTTGCAAACAGTTGCACCTAGCAGATAATAAACAGAAATAATGAAGCGGTGATTTATCAAATTGCCCAAAAATTCCTAGAAGTAATTTCATCAATCAAACAGAAAAAAACCCTTTCAGTGCAATTTCATCAGTAAATTTACATAGTCCCATTCGGCGGAGTTTCCAAATAAATTGTGAAAAGGGAAAAATTCATTTCGACTCTTTTACCACACCGTTGAGAACGGTCAAATTAATTACCCCGGAGGGCGAGCTGCGTCCCGGTTTGATACCTGGTCAATTATGCCGCCCACGACGCGACACCCGCCCGCCCCGCTCCGCGGTGCGTCTGCCGTTGAGCCGGCGCATCGCGAGGCAACGGCCCGGCCGCGGTCGCTGGAATCCACCTCACTAAATTCGGCTTTATTTGGCGGGCGTGGGTGTGTCAAACTCCACTCAATCACTTTGTCTCGTCGCGCGCTCGTCCGCGGGCCTCGTAAAGGCCAGCGAATGGAGAAAAAAATTACAACAACGGCGCATAAAAATTTGAATATTCCGTCGTAAATAACTGCAACGGCGCGGCGTGGCGTCTCCTCGCCTTCCTCGCTGAAAAGTTGATTGAACTTGAGTTAAGTTGGGAGCGCTTCGGCGGCGACGGCGGCGGCGGCCGGCGTCTGGTTGCGCGGAGGAGATGCGTTCCGATGCGAGCCCACCTTCGCGGCAATGAAACCGCACAGGGGCAGATATGAATTTAATGAGATTTCTGAAATTTAATTAACCCGTGATTTGCGTAAAGTGCGCCTGCATTGCGGCATGTCTGGAGCCGCTCCTCGCCGTCTGATCGGCGCGGTGCTCGTTAGAGCGGGGGCGCGGGGGTGGTGGGAGGCGGGTGGCCTCGCGAGGTGATGATCGAAATCGCTTCTCAACGGAAGGCCTAATGGTCCTCGGGCAATAAAATTTTATCTGCGGGGGTCTTATCTCGCGGCCCGTTCGGGCGGCTCTAATTGAAAGCAATAAACTCGGGGAGATACCGAAAAGTGTTGGTGAACGAAAATTGGAGAAATATTGCTTTCGTCGAAGAAGGTTAATTGTCGACCTGCCACTGTTGCTTTACGCACATAACCTTTTATTATCCCATTCGATCCCATAAAATCACCCAGTTCCACAATAAAAAATACATTAGATGACTCAAAGATCCGTCTTCTTTCCTGAAAATTTCTCTGAAGAGTTCCGAAAATACACTTTTATTTTAAGAGCGGTCACTACTGCATTATTCTTGTTACTTTGCATATATAAAAGTTAACAATCCTCACGAAATAACCGTTCCAAGATATTTTTCGCACCCTTAAACGGGGCATTTTAAATTTAAATCCAGTGCGTTTTTCAAGACTTTAGCAGCTTCGCAAATATTTTTATTACTTATTCATATCCTCGGGTAAAATTAATGAAGAATTTGTTTTTTTAAATATTTCTTTATAAAATCACTGTACCGACTTAAAAAAATTGGGTTTTTTGAGTATTTAAACGATTGATATCATGGATATTAATCCACTTTTTGTTGTTAAATAAAAGTATTGTATTCGGCTATTTTTAAAATTGTAAAAGCTTATTGTTATTAATATTTTTTGAATCTAGAGCAAGCAGAAATTGAATATTGCCTTTGCAATCAATTCTTTAAGAAAAGGATAAAAATAATCTCAACTCAGTTCGGTAAAGCTTCGTAAGCACTGAGTGTTAGTTGATGCAAATTAATTTTGCAATTACTATTGTTCACTTGTATTAGATAACGAGGTGAGGCGACTAAAAGGAGGAGCAGGGTCGAATTCGCAATGTGCATAAATTTTTAGCGATATTGAGAGAATTTCGAAAAAAAGAAATTGAATCGACCTTGACAAATTGCCTTTCAATATTTTCCCCGTCGGCCTGAATTCCGCGCGGAATGAGACACCATTGTGGTGGACAGCGCCAGAGTAAACAGATAAATAAAAAATATATAAAAAGACGCGATTGGCGAGGCATTGCGTCATCATTGATCTCTGCTCTCCAAATTTATTTTATTTGCTTAAATCCGTCGCACCGTATGTGGGCAGAAAATGAGCATCCAACGACCGTTCCGATGGGTCCTTAAGGCTGCTTTGCCCGGCCCTGCGACATTCGTGTCCTGATAAATAAATAAGGAGCTTCAGGAAATAATTTTTCTGTCTTTCCGCAATTTTCCCTTTTTGGAATTTTATAGTTTTCCTCATATTTTTTCCTTTTTACTGGCGGATCAGAGAAATTCGCTGGGTCATGTATTTTTTTTTTTTTTTTTGCAATAGCGATAAATCTGGAGATGCTGACAAACACCCGGAGGCGAGCACACCCATCGCGATGGATCTCATTTTTATGGTGGTGCCCGCCAAATAAATTATGGCGCCAACTCCCCAAAAATCGGGGGATTTTTTTAAAATCGATTTGAAGAGGGATATTTTCTGCTGATTTCGTGCAATAAAAGATTCGCACATAGTTGAAAGCCGTCGTAATGGATGTTCGCTTAATGGCTTTCGATTCGCTGGGGGATTTGTGGATGTGCCCGACTTTTCAGATTATTTAAACATTTAGCATCAGATTTTCGCCAGGCAGGTGCGAATAATGCGCGAAGGGGTTTATTTGAAAAGTGATTAAATACGGAAGAGCATTTTTTGATAAAGGTGCATCTCTGTAGGGCGTAGCTATTATAGTCGAAATGAGTGGGAGTTAGGAGTAGATTTTTTGTTTAACGTTACAGCGTCCAAGAGTTGAGTTTAGCGGTGGAAAAAGCACGGACTTATTTCGACAACAATCCGTGAGACTAAAAATACTCGAGAGGGCAATTTGCATCAAAGACAAAACAGAATTCCAAGTGGATCAAAACAAAAACATCCGAAGGTCTGCAGCTGGGTGCGATTCCTCACGGTTCGAGATAAAACATAAGAAGGCCATCGCGAGTAACGCGAGGCTGCGAATCATAATTGTTAGGAAACGGCGCGCGAAAATGCGCTCCAAGCGCGGCTCAGCGGTTCGACAGGGGTGCTGCTGTGATTTGCGGCGAATATTACACTCGATTCGCGATCCGCGAAAGTTTATTTATGTTATTTCCACGTTCGTCACGTTTTGTTTGCTTCTCATAAAACCTTGTCGCCAGGCGAAGCACCTCATGAGCGAAAAACCACGTGATGAATCTGATTCTGGAAATTTTTATTTTTTTATGGAGTTGATACACAAAAAACAGCATCCATCTCGCGGAACTCTCCAATTATCCCAATTTGCGACTGTAAAGCCGATTGCAGGACAACTTGGGGCCATCCTATTCGGAGTGTTTACGATGTAAGTATCGAGGTGGTAAAAGTGCCATTAAACCTCTCTAATTATCGCGAGAATGCGCAATAATTTAATATAATTATAGACGAGGCACTGCTCAACAAAATGGGACCACGAGGTCTCAAGGCGCAGGAACACTCGCCACTCGGACGACGGACAGGTAGTAGGAACAGGCCAAACGAGATCCACGAGACTCTGATCTTTAGCTCCACAAAGAGATCTTCCGTGAGAGAATCAAAACTATTATCTAACTATGTTACGATGCAAAACTAACAAGTTATAAAATCTCAAAAGCAGGTCTTTTACAAAATAATTTAAATCTTTCGAGTTAATAACAGAATAACCATTTTGTTTGATTCAGTGGACATCTGTAAGTATTGTAACGGCTAGAAAAATTTGAAATTTTGCTTTTTGTGTAAAGGTACGAATTTCACAGTTACTGCTACTGATATTCAACCTCCCAAAACTTCTTACAATTAAAAATCCTTTTGAACATATTATTTATAATTAAGACACTTAATTTTCTTAAATTACATAAAATAAAAAAGGATAAAAGCATTTATTACATCCAATTTTCTTATATGACTACACCCGAGCGAATAAATAAGACGCAAAAGTAATTGAAAATTGAAATTGAATGGAACGGAAACAAACGGAAGTTTATCAATTTTTGAAATTCGAATTTTTTGATAAAGCATTCCGAAATTTATTAAATATTGTTTTTCGACATCTTAAAAATTGAATACGCATAGACTAAAGTTACTATTATTTTTAAGGCAGTCGGAAAACGGTCAGAAAGTAGACTGAGTCAGTGAACTAAAAATGAAAATCAAATGGAAAATAGACAAAAACCTATTTTTCGTTTATATGATCATCAAATATATTTTGTACTGATTTCTGTCTTTTCTTCACTGATTCAGTCATGTTCCATTTTTAGGTTATTAATTTTCGTTAACCCTGTTAGAGATAATTGCAGATTCCGATTTCCTATTTATTGCTTCAAATTACGTGTTGTTTTTTTGCAACACACTATTTGGTATTAGCTTTCTTTATATTGTTATGCATTTTTTTGTTTTGTTTTCTTACATAATTATGCATATTAAACCCATTCCGTGCCGGAATCACATTTCGGCAAATATTTCGCTGTGCCTAACCACGAATATCTGGATATGTACTTGGGATTGGCAGTGAATGGGTTAATTATATTCCTCCGAAAATATTGAAAATTGCCAGTTTCCCGAGTATATGTTGTTTTAATGGAATTCTTCGATATTCATACTATAATATAATTAGCTTTCCCGCCTCGTCGTTGGCTGTGATGCCAATTATTTAGTGTTGCAATGTACATACATAAAACTTGTTATGGTACTGCAATGTGCTAATGTCTACTAAAAACTGACTATAAATTTTAAATTGCAAACTTGATCTCGCACTAATCGTGATTTCAGCATCTTGAATAAAATTTGTTGAATTTTCGAATTCTGGGAGTGTAGGTAGGTGTACATATGTTAGATTCGCTATTTTCGTGGTAGGCAACTAAACAAATTTTTGCATTTATGTATTTTATAACTATATCTAAGAGAATGTGTTCGGGGTTTCTGGAATAAATTTTGCAAATATTGCAGGATATCGATGATTTTTTTTGGAATGGGCTACCTCTGAATGAATAGGAACAACGTTTTAAGTAAATATAAGTTGGAATTCTTAACCGCCGCTGTACGGATGCTGACTGCGTCCGCCCTAGAAAGGCTGACTGATGCATGTCCTGTCCTGTTACAGCAATTACTGCGCATAACTGACAAATGCAATTTCGCAGCAGACGTTCCGAGATAAACATAATTCTAATGATTACGGCCGCGCGGCCATCAGTTCCTGTTTGCTGATACTCGCCAGATAGCGAACCTGACCTCCGCGAGGCGGCGCACAGCCGGTCAGCGGAGCCCTCGGCGGTCCAGGGCGCGGGAACGGGAACAGCGCGGCGCAGCCTCTGTCCTCCATCATTTGGAGAGGCGCTTCGCCAGCCAGCGATGCTGCGTTAAAACGAAATTAGCTCCTGTTCTAGCCAGCCGGGCAGTCACTCCATCAGTCGGATGATGGGGCACCTTTAGCGCTCCGCTGGCCCTGGTGATGATAATGATATCCAGCTGGATGCCCCGCGCCGCAACCGGCAATCATTCAAAATCAGATTTGCGCGCACTGGCAACTATAAAGCGGCTCCAGGGAAATGAATATCGGCCGGGCATCACCTTCTTCTGTCCAATTCACCGCGGAAATCTTCTTCAAGTGGCCGCCGCTCAATTCACCTGGAGGTGAGGAAAGAAATCCAAATGGGGCCCCCGTCTTCAGTTGGCTCGGTGGTCCGCTCGAGAGGAATCCTCTTCTGGCCGGTGTGGTGCGCCTTCCAGCCGACGGTGCTGCGGTCGGTGGATTTCTAGCAGCAAGAATTTATAATTATAGGAGGTCATTAGAGGAGAAGTAATAATTGCATCACCTGAGCATGCAATTAGCAGCAAACTATCATTAAAATTCCCACTTGGGAAGAGCCCTCCACGCTGAAAGGAAGACGCGAGAGGAAGTGTTTTACGAGTGGTCGTTTTTAGATTGCCCCAGAGCACCCGGATGAATGGTCCAGAGCGGGGATGCAGGGGGATATTGCAGTCGTCAGGATAGATTTGCTGCTGTAGCTGTTCTTCGAATTCCATAAAATTTCTATATTTTGGAATCTAGGGAGATCTTAATCAGAAGACACCTCGCGAAACGAAGTGGATGTAATGGGGGATTTGCAACTAAGAGAGATCTTATGATTTCTGACTCTGCAAAATTGCGTCTCGGAGGTACGCTGTCTGCAAATTGGGTAATGACTGAATTGAAAGGCGAATATAGAAATAAGAAAAGTTCGTTAAAACTTTTATTTTTAAGCAAATCCATCTGCTAAACTAGAAAGTTTCAATATCTAATTATAAAACCATCCAGTTATTTGAACTGTTTCGGAGATAGTTGTTTTAATTTATTTGGCTTAAAAGCGGTCAAAAATTGCTTCAGTAAGGATGAGAATATTTCCTCCTTCAAAATCCAACAAACTTTTCTAAAACCCATTGGATTAGGAGAATCTTCTAGAAAATCAACAGGAAAATCTTATTAACAAGAAACCGCTAAGCTCTAATAACTAAAGTACCCTTCGCGAGTTCGCCGGTTAAACAAGTTTGGAGTTTATTTGAATCAATCGTTAACAAACATGGCCTCAATAGAAAAACATTTAATATAATAAAAACTTTTTATAGGTGGGTATTAATGTATAGTAAAATGATCTTCCAAGACGAATAAGAAGGAACTTAATGTGCAAAAGAATAAAATATTAAACATGATCACGAGTCTCTACCATTGTTTGACAAAACTTATCGTTCAGACCTAAGCCTCTTACAACACAGAGATTGACTTTGATAGTTAAATATATACTATTTGGTAACTGCAGTTTAAATTTAATGCGTCTTAAACAAGTTTGCGAGGTTTTTAAGATTTTCCTATTCTATGATTTTGAGTAAAGGAATATTGTATATTCGTATAACCTTAATTAGAGAATTTTATATCCTCGTAAATCTTAAGTAGAGTTATATTCGAATGCCACAATTCTGATCGTACAGAGTGCATTTGAGTTCGCCGGTAGTTTCACATGGTGAACCGACGCCATTCGCGATCAAGGCTATCACCGATAGAGTCATTAGCCCTACGTTCCAGAACCCTTTTTTGCACACACATGCATCCAGGCCTTAGAAAATCCCGAGATAATAAAATTCCTCCCTTTTTGGGTCTATTCACTTCATTCCCCTTGATTGACCGTGGTTCTCTTTTTTGTCCCTCTAACAACCAAATAATGCATTCCGCGCGGGACTCAGCCTCTAATCCAGAGGAACTAGACCTTTTTTTGGGCTGCCTCCGCGATCAAAGCTCACTAGCTGTTGGCCGTTCCGCAGCTAGAATTTCGAGAAGCTCGGACCACTTGTCTGTTTGTTTTGCCTTTTTTTGGGGTCTCAACTCTGGCGACATGGGAGTGGACGAGCATTTTCTGGAGGATCACACACAGCAGCATCACGTCATCGGGCTGCGACCATGCAATATTGCAAATTAAATGGGAACAAGCAGGAATAAAAAAGAATTTTGAAAAGTGGACAAATAAAATTTCATTGCCCTCTTGGGCTGTTGCCGGGTCGCGCTTTATATTGTATGTTATGTGGGTATGCAGCGACAATGGCGTTGTGCATCGCCTGATGTATGAAACCTTTTTGGGGACGGCGGTCATTGTGATTCGGCTGGCAACATAACGACGCAGTTCCTTGTTCCTGGGAACAAGATTCGGGTTAAGAGCCAATTCCATGGTTCATGGGCTCAATCGGGCGTTTTTTACGCCTTTGATCAAATCTTCTAGATTGCATGCGCTGGTGGATGGGTACAAATGCCAGCTTTGGAAAAAAAAACCCTTGCGAGGAAGCCAAGAAAAGTAATAAGAAAGGATCCTATTTCGTGCTGCGCGTGCAGAAAACTATAAAACTGCTCACCCACCGTGGTGCCAGTAATCTTAAACTGCAGACCCAAAGGGGTTATTACCCAATTATTATGATCGGAACCTGGAATTCAAGTAATTTAGATTTTAAATTTCAAACCCTTTCCTGGAAGATTTTGTTACCTTCTTAGAATTAATATTTTTTTTTCAAAATTTTGGGTCTTGACCCCAAATTCTGAGAAGTTTCCTATTTTTATCCATATGGCGTGCAATAATATCGTAAAACCGATCCCACCCGTTTTTTTCTTTTTGCTAGACGTTTTAGTCGTTTATTATTTTTTGTTTTGGGGTTCCCTCAGAGGTTCAGAATCAAGTATAATTTGCGTTTTTGATTTTAGTGTCAATCAATGTCCCTGAGTTTTAACTTATGGCGCTTCAAACGAAAATTTCTTGTTTATTTCTAAAAGAAAATGTTTAGGGTATGGTCATTTGATTGAATGATTCATTTTGTGTTATTTAGGTATTATTTAGATTATTTATAAAAAAGAAATCAATGCATCTATTTAAATAATAGTTAAATTATTTTGTTAATATAAGTATTATACTTCTAATGATAAATTTGGTCCAGCACCACCGCTAATTTTTTTTGTCTTCATTATGATTTAAGAAAAGGTTTGCAACTAGATGAAATTTTAATACCGAATTTCGAAATTCATTTTGAAACGTTTTGGCATATAAAAAGTGATTGATTAAAAAAATGTAGGTGATTATAACATTTTTCGTTATTTTGACATCAGATTCTTAACGACCATTGTTGAAAATATGTACCTGCATATGAATCTTTCACATAAATTGAAAACTTATTTTTGAGTTTAATACATCAAAGTTCTAGTTAAGGTTCCAAAGTCTTCAATATGGCGCACTGCCAGATTTGAAAATGGTGAACTTTCAAAGTGTAATTTTCATGGATATATGTATGCACTATATACGTTCATATGTATATGAATATCTGAGTTGCTTCTAGTTTGATATTTTTTTTTTTATAACGGAACACACCGCCTTTTTTCATTATGTTGCTCATTTGTATCCATAGAGCTTCACCAATGTTTCGCAGTGTGCGTTGAAATTACGCCAAGTAACGTTTTAATAAAAGCCATGCCTCTGAATAAAGCACCTCAAATGCGCCTTAATTCAATCCATCTCACAGGCAAAGTCTGCAGTGGTTTTGTAGCATTTTTCAGAGCCAATCAAAGAAAAAGCCCAAACTCAGCACTTTTGGCAACCATCTCCTTCCGTTCCTGTTCGGAAAAAAACGAATTTGCGAAAAAAGGAACAAAGTTTGCAGCACGAGCCCGCACACAGCACAGCTTAAAGCATCAGGGCTCCATCAGGAGCCGGGGGATCTTTAAGTCCTTATGCCGAAACGTGCCCTTAGAGGCCTCCATGGCAGCGCCGAGAGCCCCAGCGCAAGGTGAATGGGGCCGAGGGTCTCCCCATTTTGTGTTTTTATCCGGGCGAAACTACACCCAGCAACTGACAAAAATCATATTCAGAGTTCATTAACATCTCGAGTGTATCCGTGCGGACTGGGGGGCGGGGGGCGGGGGGCGCCGCAAGGAGCAGGCTTTTGATTTTGCCTTCTGCACTAGTTCAATGACACGATGGAATTAATCACGTCGAATTAAACACGAAAGCCAGAGGGCTGGTGTAAAAAGGGGGGAAAAGAAAAAAAAAAGGGAAAAATCCTCCAGAGCAAGTACACCTTCAGAGGAACATTTCAAAACATCGACCAAAGGGAAAAGAGCAGGGCAAAGGGAAAAAGGAGCGAAAAATAAGCGAAAAAAGGCCAGCCATTTGAATGAGCAGCCGGAGAAATGGCGCTTTGAGTTGCCCTCATGAATAAGTGGACTTTTCAAGAGCCGAATTTCTGCAATTTAATGACTGGAACGGGGCCCCAGAAACTTTCTGTAATTATTCGGATGGGCGAGTGTTTGCAAACATTCGGGAATTGCTGCAGGACGACCGCCGCGCTGCAGGGGCCCCGCTTTGAATGGGAGCCCGACCGAGTCCGGGTCAAGCCCACGTTCGTCCAACCTTCGGAGCCCCGGCGATCTTTACCCCGCAAAATAAAATAAAAATAAAATTGAATTAATAAAAAACCCGCGCGGCCTTAATGGACCCGCGGAATTTTAAATCAGAACAAGTTCTGCACGGCACTTTCAGCCCTCTCCTGCGTCGCATGGCATCGCGCTATTGAATTTTGACACGTCCGCCCGTCCGTGCATTCATCAAGAAATTGTCCGCGCAGTGTCCGCGTTCCCTCCCCTGGGGTCTCAAGTCCCGATCCCGGTCCCGGTCCTGGTTCCATTCATTATTATTGTCCGCGGTAGCAATAGGCCTGGGAACAAATAAAATAGAAAAAAAAATCGTGAAACCGAGCAAATGCGGCCCCGGACTGCGCGGGGGGCTCCGCTTCTGCGCAGAAAACTAGTTTTGCGCAGCGCGTCCCTTCGATCGGGTTCGCGATGGCCGCCAGCGTCGCGTCGCCGGGTCAGAGCTCTTTAAGTGTTTCAAGGCCTGAGCTCGGTCCCGATCCCGCCGAATTTCGCCGTCTTTTTGCCCGTGAGCTCACACTCACTCCCATGCAGCCATTGTTCCCAGCGCGAGAATTCCGTCTTCCAAGAGCCTCGCCCTCTTCGCTGACTTCGCCGGCGTCTTTTGAGCCTGCACCCGTGACGGCGCTGGTTGCTGCGGCAGAGTTCCTCTGCGACGGTGGCGCAGCGGCTGCACGATTTCAACCCCTTGAGCAAAATAACCCCCGAATTTAGGTCAGAGCCCGCGGTGGTGTGCGCGGACCGGCTGGGGTCATTGTCAGCCGCTCTCAAGGGGTACCTTCCCAATTGAGGCCTTGTTGTCCAATAAATCACTTCTCGCGGCTCAACATTCGCGCCTTGGAAAGTAGAAAGCATCAAACCCGGCGACCGCTCAAGTGGCTGATTGCTAAAGATTATTAGTGCTGAAGAGATGCACAAATCCTTTATTAATTTGGACTATTGAGCTCCCTTTTGCGTCGCAATTAGTGTTAAAATTAATTCTTTTTTTACACGAAATATTTTTTAACACAAGTCCACTTAGAAAAACAAATACCCACTATGTACATTTTTGTATATATGTATATTCATTCCTTGAAATTTATTATGGAATTTATTTCTGAAATCACTGAGCTATATTTTACTAAACATGCCATCAATTAAACTTTTTTCCAACTTCTCACAATTATTAATTATGAATAAATTTCATCACAAAACACAGAGAATGCAATCAAACAATATAACAACATTTTACTAATAATAGTTTTTCATTTTTTCATATGTTTGCTTTATTTCGATAGTGCCAGCCGCACAAGTGAACATTAATAAAGGGTGTTTTGCAGATAAATCGAAAACATTTGATTGAAATTAATATTTCATAATTGTAATTTTATGGGACCAAATATCTGTTATTAAAATTATAAAATATTTTGTTGAATTGGCCAATTCGAGCTTTACAAAACCACAGAATGGAAATATAAAACGTTTTGTTGAATTCAGTATAATTTTAAATTATTTCACAAAAATATTTGTTTACAAGCTTTTATGTATTTAATTTCATCTGCAAATTGATTTTTACTCACTTTCCGATGTTTGACTACAAATAATAAATAAAAATTTTGCATACACATGTAATTTCAATGGCAATAAATATATAATAAATACAAATAATATTACGAAATCTTTTCTGTTTTAGTAATTAGTAAGAAATCAATAACAAAATTTTTGTTTTCAAAGTACTGAAGTAAATTGTTGTGAAAATAAAAATAAGGTCATTTAATTATTTTCACCAGCTGAAACTATATAATTTTGTAGATCTTTTCCATTTTGAACAAAATTTCTTCTGTATAAAAAAAATAGTATTTACATTGCAGCTTGGAAACTAAGATTTAAAAAAAAAAATTTTGCCACGATTAACTATCACAAAATGATAAATTGGCGAACTAACTTGGTCTACACAAATTTGTGAATCGGAAAAGATCAATAATTTATCAACCCAGATCGGGTCCAACAAACACGGAGCAGATCAGTTTAGATAAAAATAAGTGCAGTGACAGTGACAAACGCGGATATTTTGATCTTTTTTGATCTAGATAAATCAACGAACAAACGTAATATCAAACACTAAAATGTAAAGCTTCATGGTCCTCTAAATAATTCAAAGTATATTTTTTTGATACTGAGAGACTTGACAAGTTTCTATTCTTCAAATACTGTATTATGTATTCAAAAGTTAACAAAATGTGCATTATTGATGTGCATAGCAAATGTAAAACAATTACTGAATCTCATGTCTTGTGATTACTTCCTGAAATTACGAAACAATTTTACTCATTACATAGCAACACCAAGATTACCTTTTTTCATTTTCCAAAGAACTGAAAATTAAAGCTTTTGTTAATTCAATTTAAGTTAAAGTACGTGATTAATAATTGTTCATTTAATAATTAATTCTATTGTTACTAAAAACCAATTTTAGATCAACCCATGTTTGAGAATTAATAGGAAACGTACAGACCCTAAAATCGAGCTGTAATACGAGTAAGTGTAGGTACTGCATCCCTCTTATTTAGAATTTCATTGGTTTCATTTTACTACAAAAGCTTGTTAACTAGCTTCAAGTGACTTTAAATGTTGAGTTAATTGAAGTGCACACTCCTACGAGGTCCACGGCAGGGTTAAGTGCCACGAAAGCTGCTTCAGCCCCGGTGCAGGAAGGGATGAAGGGCTCCGTTTTGTTCGTTTTATGCGAGGGCTTTTGCCCTTTGCGTTGCGTATGCAGCGGCAGCCCCGAAAGCGTGACCGCCAAAGTTGGCGGAACCTTCGGCGGTACGTTCCGTTCCGCGCCGGACTGAGTTCATTCACTCGGAGCGCCTTGTTTTTAACGCGGGCGCTCCGCACCCCATAAAATTTCCTAGAGCCGCACATGAACGAGCCACACAAAAAGCGCCGGGAGACGCCCCCCGCGACCGTGGTGACGTCCGTCGAACCCATGATGGGGCCAATGTCAGTGACCCCTCGCCTCTTTAGAAGCTTCTGTTGCATGAATTTTGTCACTCGAAAAAAAAAAAGGAAAAAAGGAATAAGATAGGAGCGCCCGCGGGAGCTCGCGGGAGCCCGGCGACAGCCAGCGTTGCGGCGACGGATAGAAGAAAGGTCCTCGACTTGCGTCGGATCTCCTCCGACTCATCGCGTCGCATCAACGCCTTTCCTCCCGCTGATGCGGTGCGGTGCGCTGCCAAAGTCGATAGTGCGGCGTGTGGTTGTGCGTTGCCCTGATGATGCTTAGGGCTCCTCTGCAAGGGAAGTGTTCGATGGGGCCCCCGATGGGGGTGGATGTGGTGCCTGACAAGGACGTCCTGGCCCCGCTCGAGTGCCAGGATGTGACCTTTGTTTCACTTTCTATTGGACCCCTGGGATGGCGGGCGGGAGCGCTTTAGGGGCGATGCCACAATGCTTTTAGTTTAATGTAGCCATCAAGAGGGCCCATAAAATTCAGATATCGACTGGATATCGTAAAAGTGATAATAAAATTTCAAAGATTTTTGAATTGATGCCAGTCGGTCTGGTATGGGAAGAAGCTGGGAATATACGTCTTCATCGCCTTCACCGCGGTTGAGAGAGGTTTGAATGGTCTCGACCGAGCCCTTTACGAGGGCAATTTAATTTATTAAGGAGACAACCACCGAAGAACTAAATTCGGTGCTCATTTTTCGTTTTTTCTGTTCTTTGTCTACTTCGCTTTTGTGTGATATACATGCTTGCCTTAATCGTTTTATTGATCGTAAAATTTACGAGATTTCATCTATTGTGTTGCGAATTAGGGAATTTTGTAAGATAGTTTCTGAGAAGAATTTTGACAAACAGTTAAGTTCTCCCAATTTTCCAATGAAGTTTTGTAGCTTTACAGTAAAGATTAAAAAAGAACCCATTCCCTCACTATTCTATTTTAGTATGAGGAGTACTATAAAATGTGTAACAGACAAAAGGGCGACATTTGAATAAGACATGTCAAGAATCCTTATCAGCTAAAAACCATTACCCTCTTCCCAATAGTTTTATACATCGAGGTTTTTATAGCAAAACTTATTTTCTGGGTCGTTGATGTAACTGTTTTAATCGCAAAGTTCAACAAAATACTTAAACCGCATTATCCCACTACTTATTTAGATTGTGAATTCAAAAAAGCATTTTATTTCACTACATCTTCTAAAAAAACACAATTCTAAGAATTCCCATTCGCATTTCTCGAAATGACATTTTTACTACTGGCAGATCGGATAAATAAAACATTACTACGGATTAAGAATATATTTATTTTTTTGTTTTCCATAATGCTGCGAAGAGTTATGTTGACCGCCAGCGTACCCATTTGTTAAAAAGAGGTCCACATCACATCAAAATTCGCATTTTTATGAAAAACCCCAATTAGGATTTAATAACTTTGGAATAATTAATATAACCACGGTTAAAATTATTTATACATTATGTAGATTCCTTTCTCATTTATAGACATAGGTATTGAAAATTTTTTAAAATTATATATGTATGTATATGCTTCATCTGCATTTTATAACTGAAATTCAATGAATATCAAATAGTTTCTCTTGTAATAAGTAAAGTAGTCCGATTTTGCCAAATATTTATTTTTCGAAGATTGTGGCCAGTGTTGAGCGAAGAAGAAGAATTCGAAACAAGAAATTTCACTACATATTAAATAATTGATGCATAAATGTGATGCCGAAAATCTAAGCATCTTTACAATTTCAAATATCTCGTAAGATTGTTCCATGAGTCTGAAAAATCGAACACCGATAAAGTAGTTTACTTTTTAAAATTCAAACCTTTGCCCAGTTCACGGTCGGGTCAAACCATATTTTAATTTAAGTGAAGTCATGCTTAAGTCAAACTTAATTTTTTAAATTCAATTAAATTCGCTTGAGATACATATTTTCGAGAACGCGAGCACATTATACATAAGATGTATAAAAAATTTGCTAGTTAAATATATCATTTTTAATGCTAATTTACAAAAGCCGGTGACTTATGACTACAAAATAAAATCAACTTCGCCCTCGCGAATTGCGATACAATAGAATTGACAAGAAAAGCGCTCTCAGATTAGCTAAAAATATACGTAAAAAGAACGAATTTACCTAGCGACGACGAAAATGAGGCTCCAGCGCAAATTCCAAGTAAAAAATGTTTCTTGCGGAAAAACTCAAATTCTAAAGTTGTTGAAAATCCAAGAAAACAAAAATTTCTAGAGGAGGAGACATTCAAATGTCCGTGTAATTTACGAATTTATATTTTCTTCTTTTGCAACGAAATCCCCTCCGCCCTTGCACCACCACCCCCTTCTGGGGAGCATTGTAATATTATATAAACTATGCTGCATCCTTGTAGATTGCTCCGATGCTCATTAAATTGCACTTGCTGGGGGCTACTTATCCAAATTACCTAGAAAAACGTACAGAAGCGAATTTATTCAGAGGCTGGAAAACTGTTGGTACAAAAGCTTTTGTTCCTTAATTTTTCACGTTAAAATGAACCTGAAAATGAAGGAAATTCCTGGAAATTCGAGGAGGAAAAAATAAAATAAAACAGAATAAAAAATAGAACTTAATTTAGCTGCACCGCCTCAGTGGATAGGTAGTGCCCAGACCGGACGAAGGCAATGCAGCAAAATTCAGGGAAACGAAACCTTAACGAAATCTTTTGTGAGCGACTCCAGCACCCTACGAAAACAAAACAGCGCAGCGCTCTAAGGTTTCTCGTAGGTTTTTTGGGTTTCCTAGATTTCAATGGCGCAACAAATAGGCACTGCCCAAGAGGAGCCAAATTTAAATTTTGGAAGACAACACAAAAACAAGGAATTGCGCTAAAACAATCGGGAATTTCAGGGACAAACATTCTTTTTTTTTGCTTAAGCTCCATATCCACCTATGCCCACTTTGTACAAATGGGAACTATTTTTTGCTGGAAGAAACAAGAATTCGTATAAATGCCCCTTCAGATATGGCGGCGCGTTTTATTCAAGAAATAAATCTTTGATGAGTCCAGAGCGCCTTTGTGGGCTTTTTACGGACGTAAGACCCTTGAGCTGGCCGCGGGCCGGTAGTGGTCATATCAAATGGCACAAAGGGGCCCCGGGTGCACTTCGGCCGGGGGGCGAACTGGGGCGTTTCATTTCTCGGAGTTTTGTTTATGCGGCAATTACGCCGCCTCCGAAGCGCTTCCCGGGGCCCCATTTTGAGTACTTCGGACTCCGTGGCTTCTCCGGCCGTTCATTAGTCCATGAAATATGCCTACTCGCACTCGTCCACGCTCGAAACAGATAAAATTTTGATGAATCTTCTGTTTACGGAATACTTGCGTCAGCCGGTCTTACGACGCAGCATATGCTTGCTTTTCTTGGCTTTTCTGATACTAAGGGCGGGCCCAGAGCGGTGATTGATTCGTTACTGGGCCCCAAACAATCGGAGGATGCTCCAGGGGGTTCTGAAGGGACTCTCGTGTTTATTTGCCTTCACAAAAGCAATTACGCCGCTTAACAGCTCATGGAAATGCTTTGGAAACGTTTCGAAATTAGGTTAAAAATCTTTCAGAAGAAATCCTTTACGAAAGAAATTTAAAAATTAAAAAGAATGAGAACATCCCCGTAAGATAGTTTTTTTTATTTATAACGACTATAAATTTTTGCATATGTACATATGACAAACCCCCTCATGCGACATTCCAATACGCTAATTTTTGAAAACATTTCAAAATTTTAGCAAAGACTTTTATTCTTCTTATTAGAACTTGAACCAAAAACGTTTTTTAACTGCATACAAATGGTAAATTTTCTTATTTACCCCAAACTAGTTTTAACTTTGTTGTAGTAACATTTATTAAATTTTCAAATATCTAGATAATAAATGAAATAATAACATTTATAAAAAAGGTCGATTAATTTATTTTATTTTAATCCTGTAAAAGTATTAAACCACTATTTTGAAAAAAGTTCAATACTTTGTAAAACACGCGACTTGCTCGTTCAATAGATACAATTTTATTTTTAAGAAAATTAACAATTATTCATAAATAATATTCAAATATTCAATAATGCGCAAAAGTATAATAGAAAGACTAAAATGGAGCAACAATTATGTCGGGCAGTGTATAATTCCATAATTTCACTATTTATTGTTTTGTTTTTAGAAAACTAATAAAATGTTATTATGGTTTTTATAATTTGCCAGGACAAATTTTTGCTGGGCAGATTATTATATTTTAGAAAGTCCGTTCGAGTTTTAAAAATTGATTTTGCGAATACCATACATTTGTTAAATTTTCATGTCTCTTTGCTACCGTTTAGGAAGCATTTAGAAACGAGGTTAAAACCTGCGAAAAAAAGCCCTTACCGAAAAAAAAATGAGATTGCTTAAACCTCGCACCAAATTCCTCGGTCATTTCCGCGAAATATTGAACACCTTTATTGGCACCGCGCGCGAAAAAAATAAAAAACGCAGCGGTCAGCTGATATGCGTTTTTGCAACGGTTGTGCGACGGCAGCGCTTTTTGGCGCCTTTCGCGCCGTTCAGGGTCCGAACTCAGGGTCTGTCGCGCTGCGTGCCTTTGGGTCGCGATGGCATGGCATTCGCCAGAAATTACTCCGCTGCGAGCGGCTCCCTCGGTGCACAGGTAAACAAAAACACATTTCAGCTTATGCAAATGCGCCCGATATGAATATTTAATGAGTCCCCAGCGAAATTGGAGTTCGTCGGGGGTAAATCACCGCTGGCTTGTTGCCGCCGCCGCCCCCGCCCCCGCCCCGCCGTCGAAGCATTGACCTGCGCAACGCTGGATCGGAGTGCGGGCGCCCGCCGCGGAGTCATTAATCACCGCGCAACGATGTGCACGTTATCGCAGGCTAGTTACCGTGTCCCCTCAGTCCTCACCTGGAGTCGGGATCCGGGACTCCAAGCCCGGCGAACCCCCAAACGGCCCCGGCGAATAGACTCGAGGTGAGCAGACAGAAGTTGGGGAGTGGGAGTTATTGATGAAGCCCACCGCGAGGCCTATCAGTCGCGGGCCCGCGGTTTATTCGGGGAAACGTCGATTAAAGTAGTTTTCGTTTCAATATCGGAAACCTCGGCGGCACCGCTCCGCTCGGTTTTTTATTAGAAACCGTGGGTCGGATGCCTGGGCTTCAACGGCCTGTCGCACGCATCTGGATTTCCTTAAAAGCACTTTAACGCTTTTGTGGAGACCTCTTGACCCACTTCACCTTTCCGAACGGGCGGATCTTCGGAAGGTTGGGAAATAAAAATAAATTACAAAAAATTAGGAAACTGGGCTAGAAAAGCATAATGTCGCTCAAGTCAGTGACGCAAATCGGACCGCCAACAAAGTCAGCCTACGTGAAAATAGCGTTCGCACCTGGCCATCAGATTTAACGTAATAAGTGCAATTCAAGACTGTTTATTTTTAAGGTGTTAACCATTCTAAAAACAGATAATTTTATCTACATAAAAATATGTTCCCGAAATAACAACGAAATGCACCACGGTCGCACTTACATACATATGTAAAAACGATGCAAAACGCAACACGACGGCTGCACTAAATAAAAATAATATATGCGGGGTTATCTGTTTTCGTTGCAAATATTTTACTTTAACAATAGTATTAATATTTAAATCATAAGCATCTGCTTTATTTTGCACGAATAAGATAGGAAAGAGTAGAACAAATCCCAAAAAACAAGAAAATCGCAGTATATATGGGATTTATTTGAATATACTTTTCCTAATTAACACTCAAAAACCTACCAGATTCATTTTTCTATGGAAATTAAAACCTTTGTTTTGAAACAATTATACATAATTTAAAAAAGAAACCCTACGCTAAATCAAAGGTACATAATGTTGTTAATATTTAACATTTTTGAAAAATTAAAATTTTGTCTATTTAATAGACATCGGGATATTTACTCCACCGAAAGTGGATTTTCGAGAAAATCGCAAAATAAAAACCTTAAAATACTAATTCGGAGACTTTAAAATGGAGGAACTTAGCAATTTATTGGAATTTTTGAATGTATGATGATTTTATTTATTTCTTTTAAAAATAAGCGCGCAAAACTTTTGGACAACAAATAGAGATAGAAATCATGGTAAAATCAGAAATAAAATAAAAAGTAAAAGAATTAGAGGTCAAAACAAATCCTATTAGACAAAAGATATCGTATATCTATCGAAAATCTAAAAGACGTAATATTTTATATATTTTATGATGCAGATGCAGGTAAAATTCTTTTATCCATAGGTTTGAATTAATATTTCTTTAGAAAAAGTTGTAGCATTTGTATTACAAAAACTGGTCACATTTTGCTTTAATGACTTTTTTGCGGAATTGATCATAGCAAAACTCTCTAAATCGCAAAAGGCATTAGTGTACCCATTGGAGACATCCTCTAATGTTGGGCTATTTTTGAAAAAAGAGAAGAAATAACAAAATCTCAAAATTCCCAGAGAAATGTTTATTTTCTCTATCCACTCGTTGAACACTTCATGTTCCAAACAACCCGAAAATTTACAGCATCCGGCGTAGCAGTCCGAGGAGCATAGCTTTTCTCAATGAAAAATATTTCGCACACATGTGACACACATAATCGTATCAATAAAAAAATTGTTAAAGTACCCCCGGGGGCAGAAGCTGCCGAAAAAAATACTCAAAAAAGCTGGGGCGATCCAAAGGCCTGGGAAGAAAAAGTGAAAACAGAAAAAATTTTGGTGCACATATGTAACGATTTGGGCTAAAAATATCCCCGAATTTTGGCAAGTGTCGCGCACTGTTCCGTCGGATGGCATCGCGCATTAGAGGGGTTCCCGCGGGCGCGGATAATGCCTACATAAAGCGGCGACATTAATTTTGGCAGTGAATCTGCCGCAGTTCTCGGAATCGAAAGAGACAGTGAGCGGGACAGATGAAATCGAGTTGCCGTGACCTGGGCACCAATTTTCATCGCTACATTTTCTCGGGGGAAATTATTTAATTTTATGCGCGGATTCTGGGGAAGCCCAAGGTGTCATGCCACCACCGGGCCAAGCATCGCCAGAAATCTCAGAAATTCTTCTTATAAGGAGTTGAGCAATTCCTGCGACGTATTTATGCTTACAATTTAACTAATTTGTTTACTTACGAGAACATAAATTTCTGGGCGACATACCTGAAAGGAAAGAAACACTGATTAGAGAATGTCTTTCAATTTGAGATATATGCAATACAAAATACATATGTAAATAAATAAAAAATTGATATCCTGAAGTAGTTACTTAATATACTAGATGCTACTGGAAAAATTAAATTATTAGATCATAGGTAATAAATAAACTTTGAATATTGCAGACGTAATAAGTTAAGATTTATTACCGATATGGAAATATTTCATTTTAAACACGTTGAGACACAATCCCCCATCCAGACTACTAGACCAACATATTTCAGTTCGTTTATTATTTGTCTTCCATTCAATGTTAAATGTTATGTTAATAAATGGAAAGTATCTACAATACAATGATGTACGCTATTTTGCAAGAAACATATTTTAAATTATATGTACATTAAACAGGAAATCTTATGTGATTCATTGTTCAGCGCGAAAGCGTGTCGTGGCAAGTTGATTACAATTAGCTTTCTTTAATTAGATCTATAAAATTACATTATTTATGTGGACATTTAATGTAAGCACTTTGTTCTGTAACTACACTTGATTGGATTTTCTTTATTTGTGTTTACATACTTTTGAATATATGTCCATATGTCCATTCGTTAAATTATTTTGGTGATCATAATTTCTTTTAAATAGAATTCTAAAAACGACTTTAGTTCTGATTCATATTAAAGTTATGATGCCTCGTAACTTTATATGCGTCGCAAATTTTCAGTTTGCTAATTAATATTGTAGGACATTTTTTTTTAGTATGCCAACATTAATAAATTTTGTTTGAAATGTACGGAACTTTACTTTAAAAGTTTGAAGAATATTAGGTGTAATTTATATACATATTTTGTATGGGTATAGAGATTTTAGAAACACTAATCAAATTCATTATAGTTAATGATAGTTTTATTGTTAGTTTTTAAGCGTTCAAAGTGTACTTAAAAAGCTTTTAAAATTAAGTGCATTTTTCATTTTCGGGCTTAATTTGTTGAATTATAATAAGATTTTGTTATGTTTTTTAGTATTATGTTTGAATAATAATTATGGCTCCTTCTAGAATTGTAATTTTCCTTCGATTCCGCAATATTGCACTCTGAAGTGGAGCTACTTTTTGCACGTTCGCAGGTACCAGAGAATCAGAAAATTATCTGGCAATGGAACGATAACTTATCTGCGCAAAATATTTCCCATAATTTGCAACATCTCGACAAAAAACAAAAAAACAAAAAGCGAAATGCACATGCACCGTGGTTTGCTAAGCGTGAAAAAAGGTCAGCGATTTTCCATCATCGCGAATCGCGACTCTTCTCCTCTACCTTGGTCTAGAATCTTGCGGCGGCCCCCCAGCGGCCATAAGTGGAACCGTGGCGTCGGGGGGAGGCAGCGAATATCGAAACTTTCCGTGATAAGAGTCGCCGCGCCGCCAGCCGCCGCGGGAGCGGGTAATGCACAAAAATTTCGAAATGATCCGCCGTGGTAATGACGAACGGCCTTGAATTATTGCGCGTGCGCATGCAGCTTTACATAATGTTTCGTGCAGCGATCGCGGGTTGCGCGCCCCTGCCGCCGCGACGCCGCCGTCACCACCGCCGCCGCCGTTGACGGTGGGCCGCGGAGGAGTGCAGTAACCCGCAAATGTTTCATGACCTGTTCAAGTCGCGATCGAACCGCGACTTTTCGATTGGCTGCGGTTGCCGGCCGCTTAGCATACATCGACGTCCCCCGGGAAGAAAAAAAAGCAAAAACGGCGCCCGTTTTATGTTGCTGGTGGTGCTGCGCTATGTTTCGAAATGCTCAGACGATTACCACCGATCACCTGGCGAACGGCTTTTATCTCCGTCTGATTTAATTGTAATAAATCGCAATGAAAACTGCGTGCACCTTTTATTTTTATGATTAATTGCAGAGGTGTTATGCAACTCGCTGCGACCGACGGCATCGCTGCCGCTGCTCCTGCTGCTTCTGGGGCCCCGCTGGTTGGGGCTCAGCTGTGCCGCAGCGCAGCGCCTCTCCGGTTCCATTGAGCCCGTCCGGTCCAGCGACACCAGCATCGGTGCGCGGCAGATTTCAGGTTTCTTTTTGCCGCGCAAACCGCAATTCGATCCGCGGGCAAACCGAGAACTTGATACGGAGCATATCGGCGATAAGATATGCTCGGTTGATTGCTTGATAGATAGAGTGAACACTTAAGGAGGTATCGGCGTTCTTACCTTTCTGGCATCTGCAGGTCTCCGCGCTCGGCCGGTCGATTATTTCCCAATCAGACGCTGCGGCTGAATTGCTCTATGCGGGAAAAACAAGTGAAGTTCTGAAGATATCACGTACATATGTTGAATTCCTCATATTTTCACATATTGAAGCTCTGGGTGCTTCTCATTACCAGTGATGTTAATAAAACCATTAGCCTACCATTACAAGTAATGCAAGGAAAATGATCAGCACTATTGGAAGTATTGTTATATTATATGGTTACTATGATAATTCGGTAATTGTGAATTCGAGCAGATGTTATTCGGAAATATTTAGCATTATTTTGCCAAACAAAGCATGTATGGTTTTGTTTAGGAATCATGGAGTAGGATTTAACTATCGTTCAAGTTCGCCAATTATACGTCCTTATTTTGCTGATACACAAGAAGTATCTATCGAAATAGCGCTCAAATTGATTAAATACTTTATAATATTTATCAAATCAATATCATCTCGAAATTATTGTTAATGCGAAATAGTGATTATTTTACGTTCTTTTTGCTCTACATCCTGTAAATCTACGAGGGTTCAAGTTTTTTATTCGTAACCTCTTTTAAGATGGATAAATGATATACATATACCTACACATGTATATAGATCTTACGAACGTCGAGCTGTCCAAAGCCCTCAAATGCTTGAAATATGATTTTAATAATGCAAAAAGGCTCTTCTGTATGCTAAGTGATATTTTGGCACGATACTCAAGACTGTGCCCGAATATCAATCAACAACCACACTTTAATTTAGCTGCTGCAAATTTGCATAAATCCATCTTTAAAGATTTAAATGAGGAAAGGAACTGCCATCGGGTGAACATGATGAGTCAGGCCGCTCCCCCAGGCAATCAGTCCGTCTGGCCACTTATCGCATCACTGGTCCCTCCTCGCATTAACACCCCCGACGATTCGTCCGACCACACGGGACTCTGCTTGGGATCCGGGGACCACCCGACCCGGTGATTGACGGCCCTGGCAGAAAGGGGATATCACTCGACATCTTCCCGTGCCCTGGACGCAGCAGTGGTAATCAGTTACAGGGGGCGAAACGCCCGTCAAACGTCGTCGCTGTCACCGCAGCAGCCGCGCACTGGAAGAAGAACATTTTGGATAATCACATCAGCGGCTTATTTACAAAAACGCAAAAGTCGCGCGGGTGACCCCAATACGTCACCAGCAGAACTCCTCCAGCGGCGGGATGTGGCATCAATTTATTCCTCCTTGCACCATTAGAGGCAGGCATGCCAGTGACATCTTCTTTTTCGGGATAGAGTCCCGGTCCCTTTTTCCCCGAGAATCCTAATCATCCCGGTCCCCCTGACCCGCAACCGCTAGACAGCCCTTGACAGATATATCAGCAGTAGCGCGGGCAGGCATGGAGCAATGGAGCAGCTCTCCTCCAGGCTCGCCCGCCGGAAGACGGAGCACATCCACTATAAATAAAAGACAGACTGGCTGTCATTTTGCAGGCAAGCTGTTTAAATAAAACCGAAACGTGTTTAGAATTTCTAGAAGGACTGACGGGCCCCTCTCGCCCCCCAAAACCCCGGGACCTGGGATCCCAAACCCTGCCACCTGCCATTCATTCCGCCCACTCCCACTATCCCGGGCCAGTAACGAATTCCACAGCCAGTTGCACTGATTACCGCAATTGAGCCTCAAAACAAAAGGGAGCGAATGGATCTAATTTTGTGGAAACCTGCCGACAGCAGTGTCGACTTACCGGGTGGCCTGGGATGATGGGTCCAGGACCCGGATCTGGGATCCGGGATAGAGGGACCAGGACCAGCAGAGTCTCTACTTATTAATTCTGAACCGGTCTCGGTCCCTGAAATCCATCCATCCCAGAATTGGTTCAATCCAATCCGAGCGAGAGTGCGGCACAGATGCTGACTATCGAGAATTATACGAACGCCGGGAGTCGGGAGAGAAAACGGAAAACAATTTTACTAGGGTAAGGAGGTTTTCCCTCCGGTCGGGCGGACGGTCGACTTGGGGGGCTCACCGGGCACCGGAGCCCCGTGTCGGTTGTTTGTGCACTCTCATGGCAACGGCCTTTCACTTTCTTGGGTCTCCCTGGAGTATGAACCCAGTCTGACAGGTTTTAATGGGACGGAGAAGCAATTACGGCATCTAACCTCTTCTGACCCCGAAAAGCTCACTTGATTTAGTGCCTCCCATGTATCCCAGCTCCTGCTGAGGAGTTCCCTCGGGCGGAGCGCCGGACGGCCATCGTCGGGCTCTAGGTGCACTGCTCGCTTTTCCCACTTTTCCACTTGGTCGAAATATTAAGGGATCCAGGAAGGGCCGTTAATGTGCTAAACGACCTGCTTCGGCTGAGCTGTGCCTTTTTACGACTTCTCTGGATTGCCCTTTACCACCCGTCACCCGGTGGACGACATTGCCCCGAGAAAAAACCTTCGACAAGAAAGAATTCTTCCCGTTTCCCGGGTGATGAATTCTCCGCCCTTCCGCCCCCGAAAACTCCCAATTTCTAGCTAAGAGACATACAAAGCCATCTAAAGATTATAGAAACAAAGCCTCGCACGAGATGGAAACTGATGCCCGAAATTGAAAGACTTTGGGCCAGCCAGTCGCTGAGGGGGTGGATATGGCAACAGCTCCAACTTTGCCAGCCACCGAAAAATAAGGCTAAAACGGAAAAAAAAAATATCTTCTAATGTCAGACGTTTTCTCAAGATTTATTTGAGATGTGGGAACTCCCACGCTTCTTCCCGATTGCCCTGGGAAATATGTGGACGAAGGTTTTTGCCTCCCATGGCGCTCAATGGTGGTTAACTTTTCTTCAAGTCGTCGGAGCCGTTTCCCAGGAGCCGCCACAGTAGTCTTTCCATCTTTCCTTACCCTACCCCCATTCCGAACCCCTCTCCAGACGAGTATAGTCGTGGTATTTTTGGATGATGACACCGATCGTTAAAAGGAAACTATGTACGAGAATCCTGGAGAAATTCCCGTGAAGTAATGAGTCTCCTTTGACATCATTAGGCAACTGGGAGGTATTGTGGCTATGCCGTTTTTATTTCATCTTTTTTTGTGGGCCAACCTCTTGGATACCAGAAACCTTGAAAGCGTAGGACTGTGTCACGTGTACATAAAGCCCTTATAAGTCTTCTATGTTGACAATGAAATTTGAAGAGATGACGACACGTGGCTTGCAGTTCGAAGGGCAGCCATACTTGCGTCGGAACGCTACATGGGGGGGTTGTTACCATCTAGCATAAAATTCATAGATTTGTTTTATACCTGTCCAAATGATAAGCACACAAAACCTGTTGTCAATTATCTAGGTCTATTATTGTACTGCAAAAATTACTCGACGTATATACGCCATTTTGAATTCCTTAAATAACAAGACTGTTGCTATCAACAGAAATAGTAATTTGATGTAGATATCTTGTTTAAATTTATCGTTTTAACTTCGTATCTCGCTACTATTATATTTGCATAATATATATATAATATATGTAGGTATATGCGGATCAATGTGAATGATCAAAAGTTCTTTTAGTTATAAAAATTGCGTTTTTTTAATATATTGGTCCGGAATACGAAAAAAAGAAAAATGCTATTAAATTAACAATTTTAAATTATTTAAAGAAACTAATGAAATTTTAAATTCAAGTAATTCAGATTTAATTGGAAATATACACATGAAAGCTATTAATTACAAAACATAAAAAACGTCAAAGTTGTAAGGATCATAATGTCCGCATAAATAATAAAATTTGGTTATATAGCGATAGTGAAAAGAATTCAAGATTACAAGTATCCTTAGATGAATTTTTGATACACATATTTTGTAGTTATTCCGTTTATTAATGCAGGTAAATAAATATATCACTTTGGTCGAATCATGAAATTAAATTGTTTTGTGCTTTAAGAAAATATGTATATTCGTGAGTTTATATTTCTATAATAAAAGACAATTTCACCTGTGTCCTCAAACTCGCGATCGGAATTTCTTTTAATCGATTGATGGATGATGTGAAAATCGATATGAGGACCATTGTTCATAGTTAAGCCAATCGATCAAAGTTCATCTGACTTCGAGTAGCCTTGCACGACTGCTGCTGACCCAGTTGTTACTGATTTTGCTTTTTTCTTTCTCTCCTTTACCCGAGAAATGTCGCTCCATTTAAAAACAATGCTGCAGCATAAACTTCAGCTGCCAGGAGCCTTTTCAAGAACCGAATGGTGGCAATTATTCAAACTCCCACGAATTGGCGCGGAATAAAATACACGTTTCCCCTTTTTGCCGCATAAATCTCTCACTTTCACGGACTGATTTCAGCGATGATAGATCGTCGTTAATTTGCATAACCACGCAACCGAGTTCTAGAAGAACTTCTTTGGCCCGAAGTTCTCCTCTAGCCCACATAAGTCACGTCCAGAGTTCTGAACGCGGCTCACGGTTGGGCGCAAAACGAAAAAATTGAACTCTCCAGCGAGGCCGGCTTGAAAACAGTAATTAAACCCGCGATAGACACCAAAAGCCCGTGTAATGCTCACGCTACTGCTGCTTATGTTGGCCGCCGACTTCAAAGGCGGCTTTCTGCATAAGCCGCCGGAGCCCGACTTCAATGCTAAGCCGCTGCCGTTCAGCAGTGCAGCAAAACGACGACAGCGGCGACGCAGCCTCCACCAGCGGGGCCCCAAATCTTTTTGGCCAATTTGGGGAGACCAGAATTGGACCGGGTCGGCTGCTTGTGACAAAACAAATTTTACGAGGCCGTAAAAGTCGCGTTTTATGAGCCGCACCGTGAACGCGCCCGGCACAGCAACGAACAGAGCTCCCGGGGAGTTTTGGCCGGGATATCTTGCAGCGTCCTCAAGCGAACGCACTTGAAATCGAATCCTGCCGCTTCAGTTGACAGGGCAATATTTTTCTCCCGGATTTCCAGGTAAAAGTGGCAGACAGGTGAGCGCCCGAGGGATCTACGAGACTTCCCGAAAAGTCCTTTGGGAGTCAATCGTCACGGACGGTTGGCAGTTAGCATCCGATATCCCCTCGCCTCGCAGCCGTTGGCCACCCCCACGCATTGTGCTCGATTCAACCAGTTTTGTGGCCTGGAACTAAAATGCATTGACTTCAAAGGCTTTCTGGGGAGAAGGAACGCATCAAGTGCGGCAACATAACTTGCAAATTAGAGCTACACACAACTTTTGTTGCCCTGCTTTGCTACTGACACCTAGAGACTTGGAAAACAAGAGCAGATTGGGGGTAGTAGTTGCGGACATGCTAAACTTTGATTGAAATCTAGACCGGAAGGGCTCTTCCGCAGGAAGCCTGTGTTTGCTAGGAAAGTTCATTTGGCTTTCTCCCATTCATGTCACGTGATTCAAAGATTCCATCAATTCCAGATATTGATGTTCAACCTTTCCGAAAATCAGCCCGCTAACCAGAACAATAGTAGGTGGATAAATCACAATTGGCCTCATAGATGGGGACTCAAACAATTTCACATACCTGCTAATGAGAGTAAATGACAAGTTTGTGATATTGGAAAGGATGTTGTAATTTCAGCATTTCTGACCCGATCATCTCGAATTAGGTTCTCTATTAAAACATGAATGCTCTTTAATTCTCAATTTTAGTAGGTGTTATTTTTTATGATTTTTACCATAAAGCGTTAATTTTAAAACTGCTAGGGAAATACATATTTAAGACAAACAGATGTTAAGTAATTTTTAAAACAAATTTTAATTATACCAAAAATAGGAATTAGAATATAGTAGTAAAGTTCAATTATAATTCTCTCTAAAATATCTAACAGAATTAAAGCAATAAAATCACTTCTGTTTTTGAGTTTGACCGAAAATTCAAAATTTCTTATCGAAGATCCCAATAAAATGGAGCTGACTTGTAAACATCGACTAAATTGAGAAATTTTGACTGAAAGTCTCCTTGAAATTAATTTTTACAGCCTTATAATCAACAAGCTATTGACAACAGTCAAGTAAAATTTTTGATGGCGCTAAATTAGAAATTCTTGTTCGTTTTTCGAAGATAAAACGGTCAATAAACAATTACTGCGAGTAAATAAGACATGTTTTGAGCCAACATATCTACATTATATAACACAAAAGTCCCGAGCCTATAAATTTCCTCTTTCTTGCACCGTCTGCCATCGATGCTAATTTTCCGCTTTTGCGTTGTACTTAAATCTCTGCTATGACAAATTGGCGCCAAAAAGCACTTCAGAGAGGTTTCGATCATTCGAACATCGCAATTTACTGCGATATCCTAACGTATTGATGACTCATAAATTTTACCTGCCGCAGTTCCTGGCGAGTGCCAAAAATTCAGTTGGCTCGCGGTATGGTGATTGTCCTCATTAATTACTGGCCCCGGGTAGCTAGAGGAGGTCCAGCGGATCTCCTTTCGCAATTGCATCCACTCAGCGATGATAAATGATTAAAAATTCTTGTTAACTTAAATATAGGTCCATTGCATCACGAGTCCGCGTTTTCCGCTGCTGTTGATACAGAACAACGACAGAATTGCTCCTGATGGGGGCCCCCGGGGAGGACGAAATCACGGTCCGCCGGCGGCAAATAAAGTGATAAGCTAAAGCGCGCCGCTGTAAAAGCATCTTCGAAAACATCGTAAATATTTCAATTTTATGTTCCAATCTATATAAATTCCACTCTTGAGCGCGAAATACTTTCCCCGGGTTCAGGGGGATCCGGCAGGCAACCGTCCCGAGCACTATGCTCCTTCAGTGCAGCATATTACCGCATTGGACCCGTGCCAGCAATCAATTTTAGCCTCCCGGTTGCTGCGAATACCGGCAGCTTGTACAGAGAATTGTTCACGCTTACGTACTTTATTAATTGCTCATTTGACAGTTTTTACAGTGCTTATTAACTTAAAAATAGATAGAGTTCGCCGGTGCCGCGGTACGCTGATCACGGAAGCCCACCGAAATAGACCCGCTCAATTGACCGTAGTAAGAGTCGTTTTGGTCACTTTCTTACACAAAATTTCGCGATTGTAAACACCTAAGGGCACTGAAGATTAACAACGATTGTAAGAACCTCTAACCGCGATGACCGCAAAAATTATCGCAATAGATTGACCTTATTATGTCACCGGGTGGGAGTTATCTTTTCGCTAACAATAAATTTCGGCTTTAACAGATAAACGGGAAGAAATTCGCGCCATCAACTTTTTCGCAAATATAATTAAGATACGAAGCAACGATTGAAGAGGATCGCTTTTTTAAGATACTCGCACAGCTGAAATTGCGCAGTTAATGATTTTGCTCGCGAATTAACATTAGAAGTGGTTACTAAGCGATCTATGTATGTTATTCTTTTTCGTATCATTGGCTTTTTTACAAATCCCTGGCAAGTAATCCGAAAATTTAAAGGCAAATTGTTTACTTGATCCCTTTGTAGCCCTTGCCGCTACCTAGCCGGTGGTTCCTGAATAGAGAATATAAGTTTACCCTATTGTAAACCTATAGAAAGTACTATTCTGCGACCTTTACAAAAATTCCGGAGCCGGATAGTAGGATTAGGTTCACTTTAAGGGTTGTGTACCCAAAGGGAAAACGCAGCCCTAATGTCCTCGCAGTTTTCCGTCTGTCTGCTGTTACCCTATACTTTAGTTCTCAACATAGCGATTAACATATGATTTGCATTGATTATGTGATTGTGCCATGATAGCCCTAAGCCAAAGTCGACGTATGTGCATGTTAAAAGAAAAACATCTTTCCAGTTTCGTACATTACGTTATTATTTTTTGATTTTATAGTTTTACAATTGTTGTTATTCCTTAAAAGAAGTTAATTTTTATGTAAAAGAAATCGTGTTCGTGTCTTCTTTTTCTAATTCAATTTAGAAAAACACACATTCAACAGCCCAAATCAGTAAATTTTGAGTTAAACATAATTTTATCGTTGAGATAATTCTCAAGTGAGTTTTCAAAATGTGGATTATACTGCGTGAAATAACGACTCAGTTTTTAAACCCTAAAATATTTATAAAACGAAATGGGCTTCACTTTAATTGGACGTATAGTTTCGGAAGTAAATTTGTTCACTTTGAGCTTTTATTCTAGAAATAGATTTCAGTCGATTTGGCTGAAATTTTAATATATGACGAACTTTATACCATTCCGATAAAAGTCAATATGAGTGCGAGGCAGTTAAATGAAAAGTTTTCATTTATATACACTTTTCTCATAAATCAAGGAATACGACCGAAAATGTTATAGTGAAAGGTTTTAGGGCTTGCAAGCGGATACTTGCAATGGTGACCTGAATTAAATACGCAAATACTCCCTTTTCTCAAGTACTTGCATAATTCTAAACTACTTGATTCAATCCGACATAAAACGAGTACGTACTTAAGGACTTAAGTATGTACTGAATTATCTGAGTTATTTTAGAGTTTAACATAGAATTGAGTAGACTATTAATTTGTAGAGCATTAATACCGTTCAAAGATTTTTCTATATCTATAGGAAATTAGAATAAAAGAAGTAATAAAAATTCAAACTTGGATCCGAAATAAACCTAATCAAGTGTCCCAACTAATATTATAAATGTTTAATTCATTTAAACTATCTACACATTTATTAGTTATTGAAATTGTTTATTTGGCCTTCCTCAGTATCTGAAGAGGATTTTTGCAAACTTTTTAAAAACAATTGTTTAAATCATGCCCGATTGAAATCGTCAGCTGTGCTCAAGATTACGACGGACAAGCAGCTAGAAAAGTACACAAATAGCTTAGTAAATTATGCCGGAAACAGAAATTAAGTTGGTCCCATGGTTATGAGGTAGCTACTATCAACATAAATATAAGTTGCGTTCAGCAAATTTAGAGATAAATGCGTTCGCACAGACACGCAGGCAAATATTTATGTAAATGCTAGCACTGATTTGGTGGACGAATATGAAAAATGGGAAAATATATTAAAAGCTGAATATTTGAAAATCACAGGCAGACACTTCCATTTTATTTATCAGTATTGATGTATTGGGATACTGATGCCAGTACGGTGCTGTTGTTTGGCATAGTAGTTTTATCTTTTATGAAATTCTAGAGCAATTTTGTTTATAATATGCAAACGAATGAATGAATTGTTTTGATTTTTTATCAGCTAGGGAATAAGGACAGATTAATAAAGTTGCGTATTTTTTTATCATTTTACCATATCATCGGAGATAGTACAAGACCGCGTAAGAGCAGTTTGTAAATATCGCGTAACAGCTTTTCGCGAGTTTACAGGACGAAGAAGAAAGGTAATATCTAGACCATTTCAATGTATTTTTTGCGATTGTACTTCTTCAGGGATACTTTTTTAATTGGCAATTTCAAATTCCGCGAGATGTAGGTAATATATCGCTAATCAGCGTTAGGAATCTGTTGGCCTATTATTTCAATTTCGCGACGTTTGCTGTTACGTGGTTTTTACATCCTGTTCTTTCGCGGTTTTGTACTATCATCGGTGATATGTAGTTTGCAATGATTTTCGATGGGTCATTTAAAAGTGTTGCTAGGTCCGAGGTGGTACAATGCGGACAACACCTATTTATATGTTTATTATGTTTATTATGTTTTTCGCGTGACCCATAAGTGCTACATATCTCTGCATTTGGCGCATTCAAACGATAGCCCCGCGAGACCTTGCCAAGACCAACGAGAGCAGCAAAAACTGCGGTCTTGTAGGCTTTCCAATTTTCTAGAAAAAGCGCAAAAAACTCCAAGAAAGAGCAAATAAATCAGTGCAAATTCTTCGCAGCGCGGAATCTAAGACAGGAAACTGTAACGTCTTTAATATGCATGGCCAGTCACAATCCGGGCGATTAAATGAAATGCATTCGCGGAAAACTTGTTTGCAGACAAACGCTGCATACGAAGGAGCTCCTCTTAGCAGTCAGGGTTCGTTGCTAGACACCGAGGCGGCCCCGGCCCAGGAATGCGCCGCACACATTTCATTCGCACATCAAAGAAGTTGTCGCGCTATTTGTTTACCGCAGCGGGTGCACATGCAGCTCAAAGATAAAGCGGTACACTCGCGGGCCGAGCCCATGTGTCACAACAATGCACCAGCGCAGCCCCGGCCGCTCCAGCATCCCGTGGAACAAAGAGCGCTCGCCAGCGCCCAGGCCGCCAGTTGCGGCGGGGCTTGTGCAATCCTATTCCCATGAATCAATATAATAATAAAAACGTATGTGGGGAATGGCGCGCGACTCTGGTAGCAAAAATCTGTCCGGTCGCGCCCCGGTTGCCCAATCCGTGGCCGCCCGGAGCCCAGCGAATGTAATCGCTAATTGAAATTTAGCAAAAAGGTATGCTCTAGTGCAAGAAGAACGTTTCTATCGGGTCACATCGCATCAGCGAACACTGGGCCAGGATGTGGATGCTGTGGTACCCGGAGCCCCGGAGCCCCACAGCCCCACAGCCCGAGCTGTCCGATTATAATTTAAGTGCAATGTCACCTGAATGGCAGCGGATATCCGATATTCGAGATCGATTAGCCAAGCTCGCATTGAGATAGCCCCAGACGGGGGCTGCAACGGCCGCTCGGGTGGAGCCCCAGCGCTCCACAGTCCGCCCCAGGGGCGCGGAAGGAGGACTCTTTTCCGCTGATGCGACCTTGGCTACGGTCTGCTGGTTTCTTCTCGATGACGGCGGTCAGTCGAATTTCAAGAGGCGATACATTTTTCAATTTAATTAGGTCACCTCGGTCGGGTGGCGGCGTTTCAGATGAGTACCGCCGTACCGCCGCTGCAGCGACCCTGAGCCGCCCGACTACGTTCCAAACGAAAGCGGCGTCGCTTTTTAGCTCCAATTGGATGCTGGACACGGTTCTTTAGACCAACGGCAATGTCGCGAAACGATACACTTACGACATCGTTTTTTCGAGCAAAACCATCTTAAGTATATGATTGCCAGTTCTAGACCGAAAATTAACCCCGAGGTGATATTCCTTAAGATTATGGGTGATAATCATCTCTGTGATAAGCTCTAGTGATCACCTTCGAGCACGCGATTTCATAAACAAGTTAAGATTAGATGGTTCATAAAACCTACCAATCATAAGTTGGAGACAAATATTTTTTTGCGGATCTAAAATAAAATCGATAATCATTCACCTTATAATCGCAAATTTATCACTTTATGATCACATTTGGAGGGATTGTCACCTTACGCAAAGTCGATTTTGGATATGGGTGATTGATAATAACACACCCAACTTTTATAAAATGCCATCCAAGATTTAATTGAACTTAAATACAATCATTTAACGACGGTTTAGAGTTTCTATACTTAATTACTGGACTTTATTTCATTTTTAAGACTCATAATTTCCAAAATTTTTTCCATATTGTAGCATAGATATTTCTTTTAATATTCCCTGATTTAGAAAACAAAATCAAAAAATCAAAGGCAAACATAAAAATATAAATTAATGCATATGGAAATCATATATTTTCTGCTTATCAGAAGCTCGTTAATAAATAGTGTCAGTTTCCCGTGTTCTGAATGTATCGGAGGCGTTATGAATTATATTATAGGTATGGATGACTACTTTATAGTCTTTTAATTTTTTCAGAATTGTTACTTTTTTAGCTCTCAAAAGTATACGATTTCGGGCTGCTACTATGGGAACTGGTTATTGTGAGTTTGATCAATTTATTTTCTTTGAACTAAAGGATTTAATTTATAGTTATATTTATGTATTATATAAAATTTTATCCTTATTTTCCTCATTGCATTCTAAAATATTACATAGTAAGAGTATACACTTATAGGGGTTTCTTATATAGGATCATTTGGTTGTCCGTCAAGATCCTTTTTCCCAGGATCGGCTAAAGGTATGAAGTTGAAATTAATAACAAAACTAATGTCTACAGCCCAAAAGCCCTTAACTCAAGTTTCTAATTCAATAAAAAGTGTAGGTACCTACTTTTTATTGACATACCTACTTATGCTAACTGATCTTCAAAATTTTTGAGGTACTTCCCGTTGGCTTAGAATCTTGAAATTTGATACTAAGAAAAGTTTTATAACACATACATAATATACATACGTTTTTTTCACCCTTGTATCTTTCTAACGCATCCTAACCTGTCGCAGTATGTTAGAGACCTCTACAGTCAAACCGCCAACTAGATAAATAAACAAAATGTTCTATTTATAAATATTTCATTAAAAAGGGCAAACTCCAGCGATAGTTAATACGTCCACTAAATCTAGATAGCCCATAGAATCCGCCCCAAGCGTCATATCTGTGCCAATGAATTCGCGCAAAAATAGTAACTCTTGTCCGGGCAAACGAGCCCGCGGCTGCCTTCCGCTCCTTCCCCATCTCGGGCGAAAGGAGCGCACCGAGCGACAACTTAATTAACAACAAATCCCTGGTCCATAATTCCCGACTCGTCCGTGGGGCCGGTGGGGCGCACAATGAAGCGTAGCGCCGTCGTCGTCGTCGCCGGGGACCCATTACCCAGCAGCCTCCGCGGGTAACGACGGACCTCAAGAAAAGATACGACGGTGACTTTAATCAGAAGCGCCGCCACAGCAATTATCGTTTTCTGTGCTGGTGCCGTCGTCGTCGTTGTCGCTGTCGCCGCCGCGCCGCGCCGCCAACTGCACCGCGCTGCAATCGTAACTTCCGTTAATGCGTCCAAGGAGGCGACATTGTTGCGGCGCGCTACATTCTAGCCAGTGTCTAACAGCCGCCATCACTTAACCGAAATAAATGATTCAAATTATCTTGTCTTCCATTTTTCACGAATAATTGCAGAACGGCGCAACTGCTGCAATAATTTTTCTATCCGCTCCCCTCCCCCGGGTCCTACCTTCACCCGGCGCAGCGCTCGGCAGAACGAGCCTATTCCGGGCAGTGCTAGAAAACGCCGGAGCCGGGTCGAGGCTCCGGATGCTGCGCTGGCCCGATTCACCTGGCAAAGCAAATAAATCGCTCCACTCGCTTTTGCCGATTAAGCGTTTGTCACGAAAATTGAGGGGGAATTATTAGTTGGTGTGTCGCCGGGGCAATTTCCTCAGGGCTCTTTGGCGGCGACCGGCCGGGTGCAGGACTCGCTGCGAAATTGGATCGAAGGAGGAGCAATAAAGGGGTTGAATGGAATTAGCCCGGAGGACGTCCCTTCTGTCGGGGATGAAATATGGGATCGTAAAGTTAGGCACACGTTTCGAGCAATTTGCCAGGACCGTAAAGATATCAAGAGTGCAATCCGTGCGGCACTTTGTGACTCTGGCTCTGCACATTTTGGTCCTTTCGTTCCAGCAAATAACGTTTGTAGATTCAGAGGATTTTAACTTCTGTATTTTAATTTCTATATTTAAATCAACAACTTACACTAAATTAAATGGTCGAAAATTGGTACACAAAAGAGGCTTATCTGATTAACATAAAACATGCATCGTCGAATTACTAATAGTCGCCTAATGGACATTAGACGACCGAATGTTTTAAATTTTAAGGAATTACAATTAACTTGTTGGAGTTTATTAGGCTAATTTCTGTCCCTTGCACAGCTTTTATTACACAGTGGGATAAATTTTAACCTACTTTGAAACGTATAAACTATTTATACTCAAACAGTTCAATATCTTATTGAAAAGTATTTTTTTTTATTAACAAAATTGTTCTGTGCAACATGGGAGCTTTTATTATTTTCCTTTTTATTTGAAACTCATGTTAAGTTATCACATATTTCTAAACATTTCACATTTTAAAATTGTAAAACAAAATTCACAGTCATTCTGAAATTATAGCTCGTGTATATGCGAAAATTTTGGTACTGTCTTTGGGTGAAGAAGCTGAATAGTTACATATGTAAGGTCGAAAATCTGCGAGGGAAATATAGTAAAAATACAAAAAATATTTAATGCAAAATTCGAATATATATTTGCTTTGAAACACATACCATTTCTAGTATGGAGTTTAAATATGAATACAAAAGAATTTTTGGGATCAACTCTTTTTTAATTTGGAAATGGCGTATCCACAATGGTAGATACAAAATGACTGTCAAAATTTAGACCTAAATCAACTGTTCCTGTAACTCTACCAATTTCTCCATCGCTATATGTGTACTTACTCATCTAAAAGTTAATACATATTTGTTTGATAAAATGTTACAAAAAGTCACTCTTTTGAAATTCGGAAAACTGCTACAAATGTTTAGATTCTCTTCAATTGGCTAAAATTGGCGCATTTAGTTTTGATTTTAAAATGGTTAAAGTCCAATAAAAAAAAATAGGTGACCAAAAATAAGACTTATCAGATATAGAAACTTAATACATATTTAAAATTCAGATTTTTTCTTGTTGCTAATTTTATGTACTGTTGTTCGCTTGTAATTATAATCTTAAGTTTTGATACTTAATTTTATTAAACAAACCTGTTCTCTCATGTAAGCAAAAATATATACTTGCTTGTGAGATATAACAAAAACAAAATTCGGCAAGCCGTTGAAAACTTTCTCCCTCTATTTCTGGCACTACCCGAAGTGTTTCCTGATGCTTACCCATTCAATCCGCTTATATCACCTTATTTCCCCCGGCTCAGGGATAGTCCCCAAAATCAACAGAGAGAAAATTCCTTGGGCGTCTTAGACTTACGTGCTCTGCTAATTACGTTCCCAATCAAATGGAAATCGGCAGGCCAACAAGGACGAACTCCTTCAAGGATTGCCTCACTGTCGTCCGTCCGCTGGAGCGTCAACTTCTTTTTCCCTTAAGTTTGTCTAGTTCATTTCCTCTGGCTCCGGAATGGAGGGACATTTGTTGTGAGGCACAAAAAGTGGGTCTGCAAAACCAAAGGAAAAAAAACCAACAACGAAGAAATACTTTTCCCTAGCCTAGTGCTTCTTGGTCTGGAGCTGAAAACAACAAAACAACAGAAGAGGCCCAGTTCCAGGAGGCGCTCTCCAAATTAAATCCTCAGTCCAGGACGGACGTCGTCGTCGACGTCGGCCACGCACCACTTTTATATCCTTCCATTACCGCAAAATACTGCGAGGACTAGACTGTGTCAGCGCTGAGTATGCTCAGACGCCAGGCGGGGGTCTCCTGTGTATCCCGGCCCCGTTATCTGTATCAACGACGGGTAATTTTAGCGTCAGCCATTGAAGTCAACTCGGTGATGCGATGATACACTTGGCCCCATCCCCCCAGCCCCCAGGAGACCCATTACCAGGGAAGAAGAGTTAAGGAACAAATGCGCCCCAGAAGCGGCGCGCCTCCTTTCGCTCGTCCTGGCGGCATTGCGGATGGGAGTGTGATGGTGGCGCCCCCAAACCCTCTCGCACTTAGCCGCTTCTTGCACCCCCAAGCCGTTACGCCTCGAATAAGTTGGATTCTTTCCTCGCAAGTTATTATCTCGGCAAAAATGAGGGCATGCAGACAAAGCGAAACGACAACGGCCGCCTGGGGGCGCGCTGGAGCTGGTTTTTGGTGTGGCGACGACGACGACAACGACAACAAATTACACCCATCCACCGCCGCCGGTTGCCCGATGGAAAACGAATAAATTGGACATGCCGGGGATAATTGAAAATATCCCCGGGCAACTTTGCCAGTTTTTTTTTTTTTTCTTTAGGTGGCTTTTAAGGGAAGAAGCTTCCGAAGCGCATTTGGCGTTCGTAAAGCGGATTCAGTACTCAGCCCCTATTCCCCCCTTGTACCCATTCAAACCCCAAGTCTCGGGATCCGAAATCTCTCGGCCCCGACTGAAAGCGAGAGTGACGGAGAAAGGGAGTGTCTTAGCGTCTACCCCAAAATCTAAATTCCAAGGACGAACGAACCCAAATCCTGTGGAACGAAAGTTCCATTATGGCAACCCGGGTCCCGGCCCCGGCACGACACCGAACATAAAAGCAAAAACGTAACGACGTCGGTCGTCGCTATAAAACGGGGGAGTGGGGGGAATTGTTTGGGTGGTTCGTACGCTCGGCAAAATCGTGCTAGTCACGCTGACGTAAGTGTGCGTTGTATCGAAATTTATAGATGCCTGAATCAGAGGGGGATGATAGGGGGAAAAGGCTGACAGCGGTCTGGAATAAAACCGTATATCACCGGGTCGGGTCTGGGGAGCATACGACGACCCACACACATCTGCGGACCACACAGTTGTTGGGACCATGGAGCCCACCATCCATTAAGCCGACCGTCATTTACTTGCCATCGAACCCACCAGTGGCAACGAGATAAATCCAGCCCGGCCTCCCTTCATCCCCCAAAAACTTCCATCTCCCCACCCCTTCCACCCCCGACGGGTAGGACAGCCGTATTATCCGCCACCATCAAGAGCCGCAATCATTCAGAATGGGTTCGTCCTTGTTGTTGTTTTCCAGCCCACGAACTCCCAGAATAGCTCCAGCAGAGCCGCAACATTGCTCTCTTTTATGGAGTCGGGGGGAAGGGTAGGGAACAAGGGGAGCTGGATGTTGGAAGTTTTCTGCTATGCTGTGGGCGAGAAAGTTTCGTGCTTCTCGTGATCCGGAGCCCCCGCCCGACCCCAATCGAGCCCGAAGCACACGAGAAAACCTTTTGGGGGCTATTTACCAGCCCGCCTTATGTACGCCCTTTCCTCCCCCGGGGGAGCCCAAAATGACGACGTCGGGACGCTATCTACCGCATTTACCCGACAGTATAGCGCCCCGTCTATGCACATAGAAACTTAGACGGAGGCTAAAACTCGGTCTTATGAAAAAGCTTCTTGAGAGCACCCTCTTGTATCCTCCCCTTCACTCCATTTACCGGGAACGGTTTCATATACTATAGCAGCTTTTTATGGCGGAGCTTTACACAAATGGCAGAGAGCTATCTTGCGAAGAGACGTGTGTTGGATCCTTGGATCCTTCAGACAATCGCCCGGTGCCTGGGGAGTAGAGGAGCCTCCCAGAGTTATATGCATCATGTAAAAAAATCGATTCTCGACGACTTGATAATTTATAGCGTGCATGGGGACTCTTCTCGCTTTTATGGATTTTTCCCTTTGCCTGAAAACAAGCCTCCCGGCAGTTGATTATAAATGCCAAGAGCCTGTAGGCACCCACCTCCTGCGGGCGTAGCTCTGCAGTGCACAAGGCGAGGAATTCCTTGACAGATTTTCGTCTCATCAGAAGACATCCCACATATTCTGGTTTCGCTGCCACCATCTCGGCAGGGTAAAAGACGTATAATGGCTATGTCATGCCAAAACTGAGCAACTCTAAAGGGGCCCTATTCCCTGTCACGGCGGCAGCAGCACCACCAGCTCCAGACAAAATAGCGAAATCTTATCCGGGTCGGGAGGATCCGCTTGTCTGCGTCATCATTGTTTTCGCCATTTATAATGTCCTTTTGATGGTAGTCCCGGTGGCAGGCGAACTTTTATATTTCTTTTCTTTTGCGATTGGCTGAATTTGGCCAACAAAATAAATAAGTAAGTAAATAAATCGAAAAGAAAAAAAGTGATGATTGCGCGAGGATCCCGCCAGTCTGGGGGTAGCCAAACTTGAAGTTCATCATCACAAATTACTTTTCGCTTTCTCAGTAATTTTGCCTTTTAGCCAGCCGCCCTGTAGAAACTCTGGGTATTGTAGAATATTTTTATATTTGTGTTAGAACGAAATGTGTCCGCAGCCTTAGGGTCACTAACTGTTTCGTCTTCGTTGTTAGAATTGTTATTGTTAGCCACCATAAGAATAAATTTGATTTGGACACATGAACAGATTGTCGAGGTTGACAAATGTTTGAAAGAAAAATTCCTATTACTTACTCAGCGTTTGGGACTTTTCGAATATTAATTATAAGATGCAAAACAATCAAGCTGATAATGGATAATTCTAATTAAATCATAAATCCATAATGTGGAAAGAGGCAAGTTTAATGATTCTTTCAGAAGCATTTTGATTTTAAAGGGTGGACCGTCAATTTTTGCATGCACGTTAGTTAAGAGCACTTAGTGAACATTTCCAGAGATCAAAAGTGATTTGTTGATAATTCTAATCTTTCGAACGAGGTTCTATATTAATAATTAGGTTCCTATAATATTAACTCTGGGTACATACTTCATAAAACTTTACAACCGATAGCGGGAAATAGAGAACAATAAAGTTCAAAAATATTGATTTTGAATGTATCTCAACTTATATTATTAGAAAAATGCATAAGCATAATAAACCATAACTCGATTGAATGAAAATCTGGCTTTTCGATAGTAAGATTAAGATGTTAACCACATGCAATTCAATTTCTTCCTATTTATTAATCTTCATTGTCTCGGCCTACATAGCCACTATCTTTCAAAACGAGCAACACCTCCTAATCCACGTAATTACACCTTAGGGCAACACACTCCGTTTTGTAGTCTGACAACATTTCCGAAGTCGTAAATTCCCGACAATCTGCAATGGAGCAAATCCTAGGAGATTAAGGAGATTTTAGTGCGCTTAGCTGTCTCCGGTAGGCCATTTCGGTGAGTGTTTTAGGGCCGTAAATCAGAGCAATAAGCGCTCCCACGTTCGGCCACATGTTAATTTACATTTGTACGATTGAGAGAGCCCCGGGAATCCGCCCTGCAAAGGGCTTCTACCACAAGTGTTGAAAGTTTCACTACATTGTGGCTTTGCTCTACGTCATCCCTCCCCTAAAGGTATTGATGACGTTATTTAGCTTCTCGATTACATTATTGGGCTTTTGTGTCATGTTTTCAAAGAATTGTTCGGAAGAAGATAAAATAGCCTTTTTGTTCGAGACTCTAGTCGTTTGTGCCGTTTACTTTTATTTCCTTTTTCTTTTTGCGCATATGTGACCGACCCTTTTTGAGGAGGGGTTCCGACTATTGTCAGGGGTGACCGACTTAACACGCAAATTGTTACCTCGCTGAAAGGAATCGTTTAATCCAACAAATGCGTCTTAAGCAAGTGACACCGCAGAGGAATACCAATTCATATTCATATTTTATTCGAAACTACCCAGCACCCCTCCACCCCTGGATGTCGCAGCCCGCATCGTACACAGCTGACGTTGCCATTCCGAGCACGCCTCACCTCGGAATGCCCCAAAAAGCCTTCCATTTGCCAAATGTAAACCCAGCGCAATATGTCTTATTCGCCGGCTCTAGCAGGGTCTGTTCTCTAGGTGAGAAATGTTGATGTAGGTAGATATACACCCTGTACAATGGGAATTCACGTGCCCTTTCACCTCTCCCGGACACCCCCAACCGTCCGTCACCCCACGAAGAACCCCGGCAACCCTTAGGGCGACATACCGCCACCAACAAACAACAACTACAACACCACCCAAACCAGCCCTAAACCTCAGACTACCCCCGGCTGCCGGGTAATGGGTTCCTTTTGTATATAGGCGTCCTCGGAGGTGGCCCGGCTCAGGCGGTCGGTGGGATCCGGTACTTCGTCTTCCACTTATTCTTCTTCTTCTTCCCCTTTGGCCGGGCCACCATAAAACTTTTTCGTACTGTTCGCCAAGTGGATGGATGGGTTTTACACCCTCCACCCCCCCCAACCGCCTGTCGCATGGCCGAAGTCCGCGTCCCTGCGTACCCTAGAGGCTATTATTATAAATGGGCTGCACGTGTTCATGTAACTTTAAAAATGTCATAAGTTGCCACTTGCTAATCTTGAAATATGGGCCCCTCTAGGACCTCCTGGTCCTGGCCGATTTCATTCTATGGCTCCTCTGGCACAGTGCGATACGACACAACTGCCGCCTGCTTATACATATTTGCGCATCATTCGGCTGGCGCGCGTTCAGTCGCTCCCTTTCGTCAAAATATGTAAAATATGTTTCGTTCCTTCCAGACGGATGGTTTTCTTCTATTGATTTACAGTCGATTCAAAGGTATTGGGACCGCCACCAATGCCACAATAGGTGAGTATGGCCCATTGTTATCTCCACACGTATCGTTCTAATATGTAGGGATTACTCGTATGATTGCCAGGCAGATTTCGAGCAAAAAAATTCATATTTTGTAGTATTTTTCTAGAAGGGTATGGCATTAACCAAATGTCAAACAAGGGGACGACGGCTTTAGAATTCGTTATTAAGCTCAGAATAGCTTATAATTTCGATATCTTGAACAAAGATCCTATGTTGACCACAGTATTTACTTGTACGCTTTTCATGATAGTACAAAAACATTTTTACAAAGGCTTGCTTTATGCAAACAGGCACGAGTTTTTATATACTTTTAACGTTTGAAACGTACAACAACGTTATTTTTCATTTGATTATTTATTTATTAATATGTTGTTCTGAAGATTGAGTTTAGCAACAATAGTTTGTTTAAAGCTACTAAACGTACATTTAGAAGGACCGAATTGAAGTACGGCCCTGACCAACTGAAAAGAACTGCAGAAGATTTAATTTTAATTTACATAAAATAGAAAGAAAGCTTTTGATTTAAAATAAAAAAGATTTTTTATGTCTATAGTAAAGTAACAAAAGTAAGAAAGTATCGCATATTCAGTTTATTAGAAATAACGACAAAATCTCAATTTGAATAATATATAATTGTTTATTTAATAAGCTTAGTTCATTCATACAACTTTTTCTATAACCTTTCATAACATTTTCTTTTTTTTTTTGTAAACATTACATTGAATCGCCTTTGGCTTCAATTAAAATAATAAAAGAATTAGGTACATTAACATTACTAATCCTTTTAAAGTAATATACCTTTTCCACAAAAGCCTTTATAATGTCTATACATTGCTGCAATGAATGCATTCATTTCACAAAATCTAATAAGCTCTTATATCACTATTTCTGAAATTTTTCTTGATTCAAGGATATATTTAATGAAAAAAAAAATGAAAAGCGTTATGTTTTTTGAAAAAAACTCATTTACCTTGTTTTTCTTTTCATTAGCGGCCGCATTCACCAAGCCAAAAGAATAAAACTCAAAGAGAAAAATTCACAAATTCATAATTCTCCATAAATTTTCGGAAGATGAAACTCGGCAGTGTAAGCCCGGCAAGTTCGCTTTATAAACCGGAGCAACATAAAATTGAATTGCCCCATGTTGCCATCCCCCGGGTTGGTGGAGTGGGAAGCATCAGCCGCAGCAGCAGAAGCTAGCAGAGCACCGGCAGCAGTAGCGACGACCCAACCCCCAAAAACCCAGCCCCAACCCACCCGAACGCAAGCCAACTGAGCGAAAGCATTGGGGACTCACACTACAGCCCTCCCGGCAAAATTTGACCTGATTTTTTGAAGGTCGTTAGAACGTTCCCAACGTTACCGAGCACTCGCCCACCCACCCACCGTCTGCTAGGCAGCCATCCGGCCACCCATTCATGCCCCCTCCCACACCCGACCCTACTGTCATTTGACCCGCCAGCAGCAGAATCAGTAGCACAGCAGCAGCAGCTTGAGGGTGAGACGGGTTTCCTGCCCGACCGAACCCGAGCACCTCCGGGCCTCCGCCATCCCCCTCCCCTAAACATTCTTCATTATGATGCTGCCGCTTCTGCTGCCACTGTCGTGCCCGTGCGCCCGTGTGTCTATTTACATGGGCCGCCTCTGCCTCCGTTGCGCCTGTGTTGGGGATGTCTGCAGGATGGCGTGTCCACCGCCTCAATGTTATGTCTGGCAGGAGTCGAAAAAATAATTGTCTGTGTCTGTTGTAATGTCTGCAGTGGCTGTGGGCGGCGCACATAACTGTCTACAGACTACAGACTCTACAGCACGGGAACGGGACTCCGGGGCTTTCTGTCCCGATTTCGGGTCGAAGAAGCTGGAACACGCGGGAATGGTAGGGGGCGGATGAAATGCGGGACTGTATGGCCATTACATTATTTACTGCTTATATATTCAGGACACGAGCACATATCCCTCGAGGATTTGGAGCTGGGCCTCGCCGTTTCACTCTGCTGAAGCGATGATGTTTTGGGGGATGGGAACGCAGGCGTCATTATTTAGCGTCGTCACAACGCTCGCTGTGTGGTGGCGCTACCTGCTCTGATCCCGTTTCACTCCATAATATGGCGACTGACGACGGCGAACGTCGACGTCGTCGTGGCTGTTTGTTCCGTATGCACATGGCTTGCGGGTCGGTTGCCGGCGGGTATTTATTTATAATCCTTATTCCACACCGCTTGCTACTTCCCGAGGACGCTTCCTTTGTGGAATGATAACAGCAGGGGGAGAGATGCGGAGTAGGTAAACTTCCCACCACTTCATAGTCGGGAAATTTTCTTCTTCTTTTTCCTCAGACTTTCTGGGAACGCCGTAAGCATCAAGCTTTCCGCGTCCTCCCCTTTCAGCACAAAAAAAACAGGAGCAACCATCGCGAGATGGAAGACTAAACACCCTTCCTCCATCGAGTGTTTTAGTTACGTGTGTGTTTCTCACAAAGTGTGACCCGCACGCCCCTCTCGACTGTCATGTTTATGTTTTGAATGGCGTCTGTCTCGCCCATTATTTCAGTTATTTTTTCTCTCTGATGGGCTTGTGCGACTTTGTGCCGCACGAGTGCTGCTTTCCTACGCAACCAGCAGCACATTCGCCTGCCAGTTTCACATTAACGGGATTTTGGTGGGTTTCCCCAGATATTTCTTGTACAGATTATTATGCCAATGATGACGCCCTGATGCCATGAAAGCCTACAAATAAACGCTGCCCTTTTCATCGTTTCCCAGATACCGCAATGCCACAGGATGTCGCCGCGCGGCAAAGGAGACTGCTCCGCCAATTTAACTTGTCAGCAGACGACGGAAAACCACCCCGGGGCGGTTTCCCGCACATGTGCTCACGCGGAAATTTATTTTTGATATTTTATCTCCCCCCATCCGACTCTGCCCCGGGTTGATTCCAATTCGAGGCCGTCGCCACGCCGACATCAAGCCCGGATGGGAGGAAAACCAAACGAAACAAGTATAACGGTTTGACTTCAAGTTCGGTACTGTCCTTATCACAAGATAATGCCACTCACTCGACCGTTTCCCCCACCATCAGACCACAGTCCAGCCGATTTCCGCTAGTACCCTTTGGTTGAGCAAACAGACAGACAGACAGACAAACAAACGAGAAAACGGAGTATCCTTCGAGTCCACGTTTTATGAATGCTCCGTAAATAATTGAGATATTTCTTTCGTACACCTCTCCCGATTCGCTCGACATCCAGCTACCCTGCCGGAGTGGGATGTGGAGGGGGGCAGCCACCCACTATAACTTTAATACCTCGTCCCGTTAGCTTTTACTTTTATTGCGAGGAGTCCCGTTGTTGTTTTTCGCTATTTCGTCCAATTTAATATAGTTTTCTGCTCATTGACATAGCGATGGTGTCCCAGACGAACTAAATTATCTACTGTAGACTGGTGGCTGCACGGAGAGGGGAAGGGCGCACTGGCGGGGAAGGAGGCGGGGAGTCGACTGTCGTACTTTTAGTGGCGTAGCTCCGATGAATGCCGGCGAACTTGCCAGTTTGATTTAATGTACAAGGGGGTTCCGCTACAAATCGATCGAAACAGGACTTCAGGAGGCGCGCACGTATAGTCAGTTTTCGAAGACCTCCTTCCGAACTTGGGAACGACTACTGACTATGTGGGCGGAGGGCTGGTGAGGCATGTGTCACCACTGTGCCGCGCGCTTTAGAAGTTCTCCTTTGTTAGTTTTGTGTCAATTTGATTGAAGAGGATTATGTGCGGTGGTGGCGACGGCGGCGGCGGCGACGTCAGCGGTCGGGCTGGCGTTGGTGATGTAACGTCGGTTTAGGGACATTCTTTCGATGGGCGCGGAGAAATCCAGGATTAAATTCACGCCATAGGACTTTACTTTGCTGTCAATTACAGGGATTGATCATGAGAGATAAACAACCTATAAATGGAGTAATTTGGCACCTCCCTTCAGTTGACTTGAGTGATAAAAGAAGTAGACGATAAAAGGCGGTAATTTTTATAGTTCTAGAAAAATGAAGGATATTATAACACTACCACAGAGTGAAAATATTTTTTCTTAAGCCACAAATGCTGAAATAACAACCTGGACTATTGAAAAATTTAGAAAACTATGATTGTTAATCATGTTAGAATTCCAAAAAAAATGGATCTCTACTTCGAATTTGAAGATATTAAGTACACACATATTAAAAAAAAGGAAAAACGCAATATACAACCTGCTCCAATTTTGTGATGATTCACAGTAACATAAAATTCATTAGAAGACCGCAAATTGCACGATAATTGTCTATTATTACCTTCCCTCAATAAAAAGCTACATTGTCGCCAACGTGGCTAGAATATATCGCTGGAGATAATTTCCAATTATTTCTATTAGTAATTTACTAGTTGGTCTTTTGTGCAATATTCGATCATCATTTTATGATTTTACAGTCTTATAACCTATTAAAAGCTTTATACGTCCGCATTTATTTGCACAATTTCCAAGGCAAGATACTTAAAGTTAATATGATTTTTATCAGCTAGAATTGTCAATGTATGCCATTAGTTAGCATTCTAAAAACAATACCTACTTGAGTAATTATAGATAAAATATAATATCATCAAGTGTTTGTGAATACAGTTGAAAAAATTATTTTTAAAAATATGACCAAATCTATATTTTTATTTGTGTATATATAAGTTGCAAATTGACTACCTCCTTTAAACATGAATGAATGAATTTTTTATATTTAAAGGACCGAGATATTAGGTTACTGTAACAAGGCCTTATTCACAAATACGATTCGTAAGAAAGTTGACTGAAGTCCGACTTGGTGTTAACTCGAATCGTTTTCATATTCGAATCGAATTCAAGCATACGGCTCCAGGAAAAAGCTATTCCTGACTTGTAAAGACTTGTAATTTTCTCGAGAATGTGAAACCATAAAAATGTGTAAATGCACTCTTATCCTTAAATCCCTAAATGATTCTTGTATGGCTAATTTTATCCTTTCACTAGCATGAAATGATTGTTTACCTTTCGTTTTTCGGAAAATTACCAGATGTGTCTTTATTGCTGTACTATTTATGCAGCCGAAATCCTTTTTAAAGAATTTAATCGTTTATGATCCTTTTTTCTAAAAAGGGATATTTTTATGGTGCGAACAATTTAGCTGGATTTTTAGGACCTGCTGTCAAGTCCGACTACGGGTTGGGGAGTACTATATATTTAAAAAAGAAATTTAGATCGAATTGCTATATGCGGTTTTATTCTACATTAATTTGTAGGATACTTCTAAACATGTACTTAAAATCATATTGGACGTTCCTTTTCGCATAAAACAAATTTATTATTTTGCATTTTTACTTTTATTTTTAATTACAAGCACCTTTTACTCAGAAAAAGTAGTGAATGCCTACTTCACCATCTACGTCCCGTTTCGCTAGATTTTATCTAAAACTCTCAACTCGAGTAAAAGGTAAAAGAAGCTAAGAAAATTTGCGCCATTTTTCCGCAACGAGTACACACCCATATAGAAAGGCGCGCGACCTGCCGCCCGGTCGCCGCCAAATAAGAAGAAGAAGACGAAGAAAGCCCGCCAGCACCAGGCACAACAATGGGGTTTGGCACATCGTTCCATCTCTGGATCTCGTCATCTAATTCAGAGAACGACGATTATATCAATTCGTGAAAGGATGATGCCCCACACGCTACCACTGATTAAAGTTGGTAAAAAACACCAAAATGTTGTTTCTTTTCATTTCCTCTCTTTTATTTTCGCTGCCGTCATCACCCGCTGCACCTAGGACGGGGCCGCCGCGTCGCGCCGCGCACCAACGGCAGCGACAACGTGACCACTTGAGGAGCGGTCCAGGCACCGCCGCGCCGCGCCGCAGCCAGGCAACGAACCGACCCGTTCCGGCGGCGCGGTCGTCCGGCTGCGAACGCGGCCGGTCGCGCTAGCCTACCTTCAAGCACCGGCCCAGGTGAGTTCAAGGTAAGTGGAATTACCTGAAATTGGTTTAACGGTTTCGCAATTTTCAATGGTGAACCGAGGGGCTCATCACCTCCTTCATTAGAGGCAGGTTTACTGCTTTTCTCCGTGGCGTCGCTGTGTCCAATCTCAAGCTACGGCCTGGTGCTGGCTGCGCTGCTGCTTGGTGCAGCGGCAGCAGCAGCGGCAAAAACAAAAAATCCGCGGCGACCGACGACCGTGCGAATTGTTGTTGTCGATTTTCACTGCTGCCGCGGTTGGTTTGATTTTTGTTTTTTTTTCAGTTGTTGCCGCTGCTACTTCGGCTGTTATTATGCTCCTTTTATATTTTCATTTATTTTTATCATTTTCCTTTTTTGTTTCTGTTTACCTGCAATCGCACCTCAGCGGCAGCGTTATCAGTCGCCTCGATCTTGCCGAGTGCGCGGAATCAGGCCCCGGCGGATATAATCGAGGCATAGTCCGGGTCCGGTCCATTGCCGCAGGGGGGCGCGGCGCGACGGTCATGTAAAATTTAATGGCCGCGTAATAAGTGGAGTTTTGTGTTGATCTTGTAAGACGACGAAATGATTTTCCGTCTGGCCTGGTGGGTCGCGGATGGGGCTCGTTGTTGTCCTCCTCATCGTCGTCGACGTCTTTTCATTTCGTTGCTCCCTGCAGCGGATGTTGCTGTGAATGCCCTTCCTTAAAGACGGGGACTAACAGAAAATCGCTTGCTCTCTATAACCTAACCCGTTTGGGAGTAAAGCGGTTTTTACGACTTCATGTCGAACTTTGTTTTGTTTATATTTGGCGCAGAATTTTATGGCCATTGTGCAGATGACGAGTATTTTTAGCGTCTTTTACGGCGGACCTGGGATTCGAAGATAAATCGATCTCCGGCGTGAGGTAACCGCTTTTTATCACACACGCACCGCACCGGCAGAGACTCCTACCAGGATTACGCAAAACCTTCAGCCGATCCCAAAAGTGCAAATGTTGGATGGAGTTCCAAGTTCGTTTCACGTATGTGCGTCATTTAATAACCATCTGATTGCCTTTATCAACGCCGACAGTGTTTACACGGAAGTTTACATGCAAATGGTAATTTGGGGCCCCAATTTATTTTCAGTTTCCAGTCCCCAGTTGTATCCCCCGGAGGGTTTTATCGACGCGCAGCTCACGGTGGCGGTGCCATCGCTCCTCACCTCTCATTAGTCAAAATGACACTTCACGCAAGGGGGCTACTCCCGAGGGAGGAGCTCCAAGGACGATCTTTGTGCTTGCCTTGGCCCTCGGGTTCACAGTAGCGTTCTTGTTGTTTCCCTTCAATTTTGGAGAGCCCCGAATGACTGATTCTATAAATGAAAGTGCGGTGTCGACGTGTCTACCCCACTATCGATTTTATGGCTTCGGAGTAGTCGGCGGCGTGACGAGGGGCCTGTAATCAAGGGCTTCTTATTAAGGGAAGTAGTTCGGCTCTTCCTTTCTATTCGATGGCGTTCTTCACATTCAATAAATTCTTTTTGTCAAACGAAAAGGAGCAGCTGAAGACGATATGACTTGCCGTAGGTTTTTATTTGCCCTTCCCCCTCTCCTCTACTGAACTATTCGTGACGAGCTGAAGGTCTGAGCTGGGAGTCAGCCCCACAACGACAAATTAATGGGAGGATCGAATTTTGGGGCTTGTTAGTGTGATATTGGATTGTACTTTGTAATGAACTCGTGCAAAAACCAAATAAAAGGTGGTTGCTTCTAAAAGACAAACCTTTTTGCAGCCAAATCGAAGAGTGTGGTATTCTCTTTATTAAAGGAAAGATTGCCTTACTGTTTTTCTTCAGTTTAATATTTTAAAAAGTCTACTTCGGGTCCATTTTTATGTTTACTATGAAAAGGATAAGCCTTCAGCAGAACAGATACAAGTAAACTAAAACCAACCATTTTATGAATTTTAAATTTGGACTTACCAAGTCAGCCAAAGACAAAAATTTGCATCAAAACTCACCTGTAACGAAAAAACATAAGGTTAATTATTTTATTAGTATTATTGTTTAATTATATCTACGCAATAACATCTAAATTAAATAAATTAATAACTTTTCTAAAATCGACTGAAATTTATCGGTGAAAAGAAAAATGTTTGCATTCGAACTTTAGAGATTAATTACATTACACCATCCCTGAATTAAATTAATAAATATGTAATCATTGGAGCATCGTTGCGATTTTTAATACTGGTTTTATATACATCATTTGCTGTGCGCAAATATAAATGCATAGATTATCCTTAATTATTGTTTTTGTAGTATCCATTAACAAAAAATCTTATAATCTCTGAAAATCTTACTTTTTACATAATTAAGCTCACAGAACCAATTATGAGTTTGCATGGTCCTTTTAATGCTAATGTAAATTCCGTTAAAAAGTGTCCCCATTGGCTTGATTCAGGGCACTCCTGGACAATAAATAAATAAATAAAGGAAGTACAAAAGATTCCACTCAAAAGCTGATGTAATCTCCAAATGGATCTGAACGTACATTAGCTACAAACAAAAGGATTTATTAAATACACGCTTCTTTCAAAGTCCAATAAAGCATATGTTTTTATAAAACAAAAACAAAGGTAACCAATATACGACGCAACCTTAGAAATCTTTATTAAAAAATAAAAAGGGGAAAAGCAACCCTAAAGACCTTCAAGTCCCCTATTATCATTCTATTTGAAATGCAGCACGGCAAAATTTACAATTTCCTACAATGCTGCTGTAAGACAATTACGCGGAATTGCAAGAGGCTGTCCAGCATAAAATCTGAGAAGCAGCTATTTATGTGGCGATCCTTCTCAGGGCTGAAATAAAGAAGAAAATAAAAATAAAAAATAATAAACACTCGGCCGTCGTCAAAGCTGCGCGCACTGCAACCAGGTGCAGCATACGCGCGCGGAGTTCCCAAGAAAGACCCAAGAGGCAGTGGCGGAGGCTGGTCGCGGAGAGAGATGGGGGCACTTTGTCGCGGTGGTCACATGGACATCATCCTGACATCTCTCAGAGGAATCACTCGCAGCCCCAGTACCACTGGCTGACATAAATCTTTTCACCGTAAAATTGCAGATAAAGGATCCCGAGAAGAATCACCAGTGCACAGAATTGATTCAGCGAGTCACAATTCGATAGAGCGGAGCCCCTCTGCATTCCAGCGTCCCAGGGTAGTAGAAGTGAACCATGGAAAAAGCCAACAATGAGCGACCAGGTCGGATTTTTTTTTAATTTTTTGTCTCTGCAGCAGCAGCTGAAAATTGAAATCTCTGCTGCTCCGAATGGTCGGGAAGGTAGAATGGCGCTAATTACCCCGGTGATTATTTTACAGAATTTGTAAAGCTTCTGGGAACGGCTCCTCCTCGGCCTCAAATGGAATTCAATCGATCCCCAGGTCCCAGCTGCACCACCATCGCCTCGGGCTGGGGCTCGGCCTACCCACCGGAGCCCCACAGTGAGAGATGCATGCAGCCCGTCCCGGGGAGCCCCCGCGCACCACCTCCACCAGAACCACCGATGGGGCTCTACTTCAAATAAAAGCCGGCCGTAGCGAGCAGGCCTGCCCCTGCGTTAATGGAGCACGTTCGAGGATTTTTTTCCTGGCCAGCGGAGTAGCACAGGAACATCAGCCATGCCCCGTGTAATCATACAAGGAGCCAGCAGTGGGGTTTTCCTCTTTTTTAAATTAAAAAAAAAAAAACCCTGGAACTGGGGCAAGCATTGAAAACTCTTCAAGGGAAACAAGTGAAGGAAAAACAAAAGGGGGAAAAAAATTTATGCTAACAACAACGAAACTAGGCTACGAATGGGCTTGTCACCCGCCCGGCAAAATACCCAACTCACATCCGTCGACGTTGTCGCTGTCGTCGTCGGTGATGCAGGCCCAGGCTCGGGCTCCGGCTCCGGCACAGGCACAGCCACCAGGAGCCACCAGGAGCAGTATCAGTGGCAGTTTCCACTTTGCATTGAGCCGCCCGGGCTTGGGTGGATGCCAATCCCTCTTCAGACCAGGCCACCACCACCGACTATTTTCCATCATCGCTATCATCATCATAACCAGCATCCAGCCCGGTATACGCCTCCAGCTCTGCTCTGCTCCACTGCTGGAGCTGTTGTGGTGTCTCCTGCCTGGGCCCCAACCATATCTCTGCAGCTCTGACTGAAATATGACTTCATTTTTTTTTCCTTTCTATAGTGGCAGTTTGCTTTTCCAGGACTACAGCAACACCAGCACCAGCACCAGCTCCAGAAGGAAACCCATTTTCATTTTGGTTTTCATCAACCCGTGCACAGCCCTCCTCCTGAAGCGAGCCATTTTCACTTATTGAACCTGGTTCATTCCATTCCCGACGATGTCGACATCGACATCGACGACCTCCATATCATCGACAAGGAGGAACATTTTTTCGATTCGATTCGAGTGCAAACTATGAGCGAATGGATGTGATGAGTTCCTCAACGTCTCAAGACATCTCTCTGGAGACCTGAATATTTTCCTTCTGAAATTCTTTCAGCTTGACGGGATACTAAGGACCCCGTTATCGCCCGAGTTCTAGTGCCCCTAATACGAGGATTATGCACTTCTGTGGCTGAAAGGAATTTTTTCAATACACTTTGAATAGAGGAACTGACTGAGCTCTCTTCAAAAGCGTGCATTGTTGCTGAGGAATTTTGTATATTTCTATAAATCAAATAATTCGCGAATACCATTGTAAAATTCATAGGTAGGTACATGAGTCTTACTGAGAATTTACGTAAAGAAATGAAACAGTTGTCGCAGCAATAGTTCAAGAGGAAATTATTAGGAATTTCAATTAAACCTACTTCTTTATGGTTGGCATTTTAATAACATTTTTCATGAAACACGTAAATATCAGTTGCTTAGTACTTAGTTATTTTAATCATTTTAAAACATACCTATTTAAAATGTAAGCATTTTTAAGCAACTTAAAATGGAAAAATTGTCCCCAACCTTTTGAAACTTTAGTTTTATCAAAATCGAAAAGTAAAGCTACACTTTTACCACATGGTAAGCAGGTGTTAATGCAATTCTTTTTCGCCTTTGTTTTATGGTAACGCATGTTTTAGAATAACGTTAATGTTCGACTGCATAGTAACAAAACAACATTGTTAAATATTAGTTTTAAGTTATGACGAAATATGAACATGATACTGCAAAATTCTACTGTTTGCTTTAAATTGAAAGCATTATTTGAAACACTTTTTAGGCTGATGCTTATGTCTGTATCACACTATGTCTTAAATTGTTAAAAAGTTGATCAAAAGTAAAAAGGATATCAAAATAGAAAATTTTTGAAAAATGTATGATTATGTGGACTCGATCAAAATAAATTTTTTTGGTCTGCCATAAGGAAAAATCCCGAATACCGAATCGAGAAATAACTTGTGCACACAGTATTATATATTTTTTTTCGAAATCGAAAACTAATTCTCTGATTCGGAATAGTTCTAAAAACCATGTTTTAACTTGAAAAAGTAAGTCTATTTGGCAATAATCAATGTATTGTATTGTGGTAACTAGAAATTCATTCAAGTGAAAAAGAAATATTGATCATGTTATACATTATTAAATATATCTTTATATGCATTCATATATAGATTATGAAGCTGTTTGTAAGACACAATATAATGTGTCCAATAAACAGCGTTAAATAAAATTGTGATTTCAAATTGCTCTCTAAAATAATGAACCTAATATCGGATACCAAATAAGAGCCTCATTGGTAAAATATAAAATATTTCAATATTATGAGACAAATTATTTGTTGTACATTTTTATGTTGGGAGAATACGATACCCTAATAACCTCTCGATTTCAGGGTAATATAAAGGAAATATCATACGTCGGTAGTTGTGTTTTTTATGATTTTTAAATGCATCCTCTTTACTTGAATTAATCAGTTTTACCAAATTTGAAATCGATTTTGGTTTTAATAAATGTTATTTTGGCCGGAAAGGAAAATCACCAATTTTCGCCATGACAATGCTTTCCGGCTCAACGTACGACTTTAGAAGCAAAGTGCAATTAAATTAGTACCCTGCCGGGGCGCAAAAATTTTCGCACCTTCTTGTCTCTAAGTGAATTTGCAGCTTGGAAGTCTGAGAGGTTTATTATTTCGCATTTAGCATCATTTTCGAGACTTTTCAAGATGAAACAATTCGAAACCTGACGACCACTAGAGGGGGAAACGACGAGGGCGCGGATGTTGTTTACAACTTATCGTCGTCTGCACCGCGCGGACTGTTTACAACAATTCGAAGGCATCGTGACGATAAGCCTGCAAAAAACACTTCTCTATCTTCTGTTTTGACTTCTAGCTGCTTGGAGAACGCGACATTTTCCATCCCCTCAATGCCGCGGCCGCGCTGAAAGAGTTATTCGTGCCCCAAATCAATTTCCTTCCAGCGCCCCGACGCCACCCGCCCGACAATTGTCGCAGTTGCCGTCGTCGCCGTCGTCGCCGTCTTTGGTTCGTCAAAGCAGCGACCAGTGGCACAAATTATGCAGATCGTAATGGAAAATTGCATTATGACATTTTACACTGGACAGCACATAACTCGACCCGGTTCACAGGTGTTGGTAGCTAGCAGTGGATGTGTGCGTTAAACGACAAGACCTTGAAACATTATCGCACCTACCAACAAGCGAAGCCAGTCTGCAAAAATAAACATCGTCTAGCCAAAACTCGAAAGTGCACGTACACAACAAACAAAGCCGGCGTTTCTTTCTAAGTCGCGCTTTCTGCCTTCCCCCCGACGCCACTGGTCGAGCGGGGCCCCCGCGTGAGCATTTGTTTTATTCTTTTTGCGCGCTTTTTGCTGTAATTGGCCCGCTTTTAACGACTCTTTTATTTGCGCCCGCTGACGGCTGACTTCGTGACGGCGCGACGGCAGCGGCGGCGGCGGGCGTCGCCTGCCAGCTTTTTGCCCGCGCCCCACTCGCGCTAAATGCATGCAATCGGAGGCACCAAGCGGACCCACCAGACCCAGACGACGTCGCTAGCCGCACGCTATGGGGCTGCGGGGCTCCGTGGATCCGTGGGTCCGTGCAGCGCGCCCCATTCGGGAGACCGCGGTGGCTTATGTTTCTCGGTGATTGCAAATGAACCTTTCGAACGTGTGCAGATCGGAGCAATTGAGTTGACTTCTCCTAATGAAGAAGACGACGCCGACGACAATAAAATCGCCGTTCCCATATTGACGGGCGGAGCCCCGGGGGGGCACAAAAGACAACATTTCGAGACCCACTTCAAGGCGAAATCTGTGAACAATCGCACTGTCCTAACTCTTTCTCGCTATCACCGACCCGCTCGATGGGAACCTCCAAAGATACTCGTTAAATTCCTCTAATTACCGCGAGACCCCTTGAAGATGCCCGCCACTGTATATTTTAGCGGTGATAATGGGCGACTTCGGCTCGTGTGTGACTGACTTCAGGGCACACACAATGACGGTGCGAAATGCGACGAGTTTATCGCATGCGAATAATTTGGAGACCAAATATAAAAATTCGCGGCCGATGACGATGAAATAAAACCCGCCATGACCTCCACAAACTTTGAGTGGGCTCGAATTTGAACTTGAAATGGCCGTGAGAAGACGTTGGCGATAAGGCTCGAGTGGTGCAAGTCTACCGATATAAAACAACAGGAAGATTTACAAGGGAAGATAGTCAGAAACGCGGAATACTTGTTTGCATTTAAAACTGCAATTTGTTGAAATTGTGTACAACGTCTAATCACTTCTGGAGTAGATTTACGTAAGTGACGACAAAGTATTTCCAAGTCTCTCTGATAAGACGTTATACAATAAGAGGGCTCAAGTACCTTTCTTCAACTCGTTTCTTAGAAAATTTTGTTGTGCGCAATTATTGTGTAAAAGCTGAATGAGTATTTTTACTAGCTTTTTTAGGTCCATCTAGAGTCTAGACCAAATGTGTTACGCAACATTTTATTCTGAGGCATTTATTTTATGGTAATTGAAATCTTATGACTCACACAGCACCATATGTGGTTTATTGTAAATATGAATTTTAATAATAATAAACAAATTATTGAATAATAGGTTATGTATTATATCAATTATATTCATTTCATCCTTGGATTACCATAAGACAGAATTCACAAATTTACTTTCAATTTGCATAAGTTCGAATTAATTTCACAACGATCAAAAAGAATAAATTAGAACACAACTACTTACTTTCCACCCGCTGTATACTAAAGAACACAGAGATACCAATTTCACTCGACATTCAAAGAATACAAGATGAATTAATTGACCGTTGAGCTCAAAATTTCGTTTTTTCATACTTAAAGTTTTTTGCGAGCGTAACCTGAAAAATACTTATGATATTCTGATTATTGTTGATGCTGCGAATAGTTTACTGTATAGGTAAAGTAATATAAAAAAAAATCGTATTTTTTATAAAGATGATAAGAAGATAAATTTTACTTCAACTAGGCTCCTTCGCTAAAGACAAAGTATACAGTGGTAAGTCCACAGTCGGTAACTAAGTGTAAAAATTAACACTTAAATGAGCAACAGTCGTCAATAAATCACGTGGACACCTGACCTTGACGATGCATGACACTGACACTCCCGTGTCGAGGTGATTCCTTTCCTCCTCCCCGTGTCAATGTTGATTCCAAAGATATCTTCCCCTCCTCCAGTCTGGTTCTGGGGCACCATCACGTCGGCCTGACGGACTGAATGCTAAAAAATGCGGAAAACCGCCACATTTCGTTCTCATTTTCACCGCATCTCCGCAAAATATTTGCATAAAGAAGAAGTTTGTTCTTTCGACAGAAAAATCCAAAATATGCTGCCCTCAGAATCCGTCGTCCTCCTATGAATGCATTATCCGACGACCAGAAGAAGCATTCTGGCAGAACGCTTCTGCATACATGAGCCAGGCGGCTGCAAACTAAACATAACTCAAAAAATGTAAAATAATTCAGCCGTGAAGACGGTATAGCTTTTGAATAATGCTAGAATAAAAAAATTGCGAGGAGTCAGCGAAAAAACAAGAAACTTCAAATCTGGGCTGGAACTGCCCTGGCATCAGCATCCCTCAGCTCCTCAGGCATTCGGGGAGCAGGGCTCCGCTGTCGAAGAAGTTTATGATTAATTCATAAAGACGCTTCAGTTCTTTCCGCCGTTTTCTCCGATCTTTTTATTTTTTGTGCCTCTGCGCACTCTCATTAAACTGTGACTGCGTCCCAGAGATTCAAAAAGATTTACAAAACCCGACACTTCCCACAAACGCGGGGAAGGCAACGAAGTGAAGTTGCCTGCTGTCGCAGTTTTTTCCCACTTTTTTATGTATATTTTGTGCCCGTCCTGGGCTTGATTTTTACTCCGCCATTTTTATCTTTTTCCTCTGCAAATCCACCGATGGCGACCGCATCGACGGGCATCGAGCCTGATCTTCAAGTCGAGCCGCATGCAAATTTTTTTTTGCCATGAAAAAACCCCACACTGGGAGAGACACTTCATTTGCATGTCATATAACTCCTTTTCTTTTTCTTCTTCTTTTTTCCTGTATATAAAACCCGGTAAGACGTGTGGTGAAGTGGTCGCAGCGGCGCGGCGCGCACTACGTCGCGTTCTGCGCCTTTTGTGCCAACTACGAGATGCTCATCTGGCCTCGAGTGCTTAAGATGCGTTTTGATGTAATCAGCACCTTAAGGAGACGCTCGTACTCCGGCCCACGTACCTACGATTATTTCGATCGTTTCCTCCACGACTCCGACTTCCAGAGGTGGTTTCATGTCTCCAGAAGTCTCATCCCGGCTTAAGAAAATATAAATAAAGATAAAAAACAACGGAGCCTCCTCCTCCTCGCAGTGTGGGGCTCTTGTGCGCGCGGTCGAGTGCCGCTGGCAAAATCACCTCCAGTTCATGTCGCCGCGTTATTGTTATTAAGTCTAGACCCACCGCCGAAGTGGAATTCCTGAGTCACGCTCTGTGTCCACCACCCTCTGACCCCATTCGCCCAGCGGAGCCCCACTCATTGGGGCTCTGTTGCCGTCATAGGTATGAAACTTTTATTTGCCGCAGTCCAGCGACCATGTCGCCTCGTTTTTATATCGTATATATATTTTGTTTTTTATTATATTTACTACATCACTGCACGACACGCGTCCGTCCGCAATCATCAAATTTCATCAAGGTAGAACCACGTGTGACGCGTCTACGGTGACAGTACACAAAACCGCGGTTTGTGCTTTGCGCGCACCTGCCCAAAATCACCGCCATCGCCAGCATAATTGCCACTAACACCGACAGGTAACAAAACCCGGGGGCTCCATTCTTATTACAACTCCTAAGAAAAACTTCTGGAGTGAGTAACACACGCTCGCCGCTCGCAAAATCTGCAGACGATTTTAATGCCGGCGTTCAGTGTGGGGCTGGGTCGTCTCAAGGCCGAGGAAAGTGCGGGGCTGATAAATCGAATTTGGTACGTTTTTCGTCGGAAATTTCGCTAATTAGAGTTTGTTTACCCCACACGATGGATATTTAAAAATTAATTGCACCCATCCTGTGGTGCAAGATGGCGCCCTCTATCCTCCGTAATCTCTTTCTTGAACTTCTCCTCCCCCACCCTTCCGAAAACCTTAAGACGAAGATTGCAAGCGAATAAGGGAATTTCTTAAGTTTTCGCCTTCAACACAACGAACAAATATTTCGGGCTTCGAATTCCGTTCCATAGAAACTTGCCGCGGTATTTCGAACAACATTTCTGCCGCGGCCGTGTTTATTTTATCATAATTAAGCAATTACGGGGCAGGTAAATCGCGTCGTGCTTCGTTATGGGCGCATAGATATTGGCGCATATTGCGGCCGCTTTACGTAAGTGAAAATCAATTAAGAGCTCTCTGTGAGATTTGAACATAGACCGACAAATGCTGCACATAAAGGTTTGAGGGTATTTCGATCGTTTAGAGAATTTTAACACTTCATGGAACTGCATTTTGCTTTAAGCTGTAACAACAATAATTTCATTGCCAGCTCTTTATGCTTTGCCGTTTCAGTAGGGTTTCCTTGAAAATCGTCTTCTATTTCATTTCGAGTTTTTGATTCTCTTGAAATGTAGTTCTGCATCGTTTAATATACTGAAAAATATACCATTTGACAGAAACAAGAGTGAATTGGATTTAGTCGGAATAAATTTTTTCAAATAAATAAATTCCAATTATCAATACCAAAGGGCATTCATCACAAATTAGTTCGTGAAATAATTTTATTCAAAATACATGTGACTATTCAAACATTTCCCCTTTAGTACAATAATTTTTAATTAGCATGAATTTTGATGTACAAATGTCATACCGGAAATTTTGAAATACCCCAAATTCGGAAACCATCCTAATAAACGTTATCATAAAATCTAAATTTCATCGGAATTGTTAAAGTTTTTTTGATTTTAACATTATTGCAACACTTTTTTTAAGTGTCTATTAACAGGCATCATGAAGATTGTTATAAGTACGAAAATATAGAATTTAGAATGCAAAAGCACAAAATTTGTGTTAACTTTTCTCAGTTGGAAATGCGGACATCCGTTAAAATTCTATAATATCATAGTTAAAAATATCGTTACCTTGTATTTCAATGGCTACCGAAATTTAAAAAAAATGGAAAGCTAAGAAAAACCAACAATAAGCAGCATGGGTCATCTTTGAGGCATTTCTTCAATGTTAAATTATGTTTCAAAGACGTGGGAGTTTTATTTATTTGAAGGAAAATGTCCATGGAATTTTTAGATACTATAGAAAATAATTTTAGATAAAATGTACCAACGATTTGTCTAGCTAGAAATCAAAGTATAAACGAAAAATTGTTAGATGTTAAAGAACACATAAACATGAGAACGAATTAAAAATTTGACTTTGAATGTATTTCATCAAGTGGTTTAAAACAAATTTTCCGAGTCGAATGTATGTAAGTATCAGCATTATCAAATCATTTAAAAATATAATATGGAAAAGTGTGTTTGATTTTGAGGACCGATATTTTCATAGTGTATGTGCCCAAACTGTGTAAAGTGAGTAGCCTCTTAAATTTAATGTAATGCTTAACTAACTTAACAATAAACCTTGTCGACGGCCCACAGACTGTCGAATACTTCGCGCTGGGAGCTCCCAGATAAAATAATTGCCACCATAGACTGGTCCGCCCGGAGTAAAAATACTCGGAAGACACGGGCATAAATCTCACGGCGGTAATGGCACTAATTAATGTGTCAATGGAAGACATTACTTTGTCCGCGGCAGGCGGTGGCATAACTCTTGCTGGCGGAACCACCTTAAAGTGCCACAAAACAAACAGAGCCCCCTAGTGGCCGCGCGGATCATTTGGGCACCGCCGTTCAATTAACCAGCGCTGGCCTGTTTTATCTCGCAAAAATTGCTGTCCTCGCTGACTTTGGCACTTGACTAGCGCTAAATCACGATCCGAATCGCGCGCCCGATCTCGCCGCTGCCGCGCACGGCGATCCGCGGTGCGGCCGTGGTTTGGTGCGGTGCAGCAACTGTGGGCCAAGCCTTAACGACTTAACGCAAGAAGACACGGATACGCGGTAAAGCCTTCTTAATTTATTGCGCGCCAAGAAAACTGCCGTTGAAACTTTTATCCGTCATTTGCAATTTAGCTTAGTCTGCGTCGCCCAGGGAAGAGGCATGAGATTAAGAAAAAATACAAAAAAATAAATGAAAGCAGCGATGAAGACGACGTCGGCGGCGGCGACACGACGCGACGCCAGAGACCGCGAGGCTGATGGTCATGATGACGCCGGTGACGAAGACCGCGAAGCCGTCGAGGACGGAGCTGGGGACGTTATGAAATTTTCACGATCCGGCGATAAATTAGTGGATTTTGAGATAAGCCCGTCTCCGCGGTGAGAATTCCGCGACTCGAGCTCCGCAGCTGACGTATTCGCGGTTCGCCGGACCAGGGGAGTCAAGAACCGCGTTATTACGCACCTCAGGTCCAGGGCACTCGGATGGTGACTTGCTCACTTCTTGCCGCCTCGATTCGGCCATTGCTAATTGTGGGCCGTCTCGCGCCGCCCGACCGCCCCAAAAAAATTATGTAAAATCATTCGATTGTCATAGGTCACTGCTGCTACGTGATCGAAAGTTGATTGAGCAGACCAATCTAAAGGAAGTCGATTCAGACAGGGAGGTCACCGGCGTCGGACGTGAGCTTTTTTGTTTTTTGGAGCTCCTCTTTTTTTGTCTGGATCAAGATTAAAATGTTTTATCGTACCGTGACATGCTGGACCAAGAAATGTTTCATTGGTTTCCTCAAAAACACTCAGTCCTTATAGTATTACAATTTACTTCTCATTTCCAAACATATTAACAATTTTACAATTTCTATGCAGTTATAAATAACTATTTTCCCGACACTACGAGTTTAAAATCTAAACATGATTAGTTCCTAAATTATTTGGCCACAACAAGTTAAATATTTTGGTATTCATTTTAAATAGGACAGCAACATTTCAGATTTCAGAACAAATCTCAATCAGCAACCAGCTTATAAAAACAAACACTATTTGGAATGCTAAAATTGAAATAATGCACATCATTATAATGGGACGTAAAATTAAGCCAAAGTAGGTATGACAGCGAAGTCAATAGGTTGCTTCTGTTAATACATATCGTCGATTAATCAATATGAACATACAAAGCATATTTATGAATTCATTTCATTTGGGGCAAAACAGAGTATTAGAATTAGTAAAAGGTATTTTTCTGTATTAAGAATCGTACTACCTTTGATTATTAGTTTTCTTAGATATTAATTGCTATAATAAAAACGTTTTTTGAGTTCCTTCAGAACAAATAACTAAAATATTGGAAATAAAGCATTCGTTTTATTACCATTAATAAAATGCATGTAAGAAAATACGGAAAAGCGATAAAGGAGGGAAGTGCGTAGTCAATTTCGAGGGAGTTGATGAATTAAGGTCATCCAACTTTGTGCCAAATTGTACCGCATTCGAAAATTGCAGAAATATTTATTTTATATATTTTATATGTATATATGTTATATATATTAAAAAAACTAGACTATGACCCGGATTCTTCCAGGTCTCCCCCCAGCTGCTGTGAAATTGTTCCCGCCCCACTTTGCGCGCCAGTCCCACCGAGTCATTAGCAGATCTTGAAATCCTGAAATGATTGCAACTGAGCAAAAAGTAATGAAACGCTGAGAGCTGGAAATGTGAAACTGCCGCGTGAATGAATGCGCTCACATTTTTTGAGTGTGCACTATTTAAGCCCGGGGAGTGTAGTTGGCCACCGCTGCCGCCGCCACTGCGACCCAAGGGTATCGGGGGGATGCCGGGAGGTCGGGGGATGGGGCGCGAAATATAAGGCACCCGAGGGATGTGTGTGGTTTTAAATCGGCAGCAGTAGGGCAGCTTGAATGCACCTAGGGGAAGCGCAGAACAAACCACTTGCCCTAGAATCCACAAAAGCGCAGAAAATGAAACATGAAAATGTGTCGGAAGAGTTTCCTCGGCACGCCACCACCACCAGCCCCATCAGCCCCTCACCTGCCACCAAAAGACTCCACCGCCCCCCCGCCGGCACGCCGCTATGTGACCCAATTTTCAATTTTCTTCTGCTTTCCCTCGCCGTGATGAGCGAGAAATTTTTCATTCTGCTCGCTGTGTCGTGAATCAGTTCTTGGGGCGCATTAATAACGCCAGCCCCGGTGCTGGCCGCGATTATTTTCGGGAGTTCCCCGGGCGAGGATGGCATAATTGCGCTCTGGATATGTCCTCCCTTTTATGGATCGTGATTGGAGCGGAAAAGGCACTCGTTCGTTTCTTCTTGGGCGAAATGCACGATTTATCCCACTCCGAAAAAAATAACTAGAAATGCTATTTATTGTTGTTGCTGGTGCTCATCCTGGCTGCCAGAACCAGAGAAAATCCAAATCCAAATCCAAATCCAGTGCCAGCCAGCCAAAAAACAAAAGAACTTTTACGCACGACAGTGCCATAATGAGAAGACGTCATCCATTGTTCCACGGTGTCGGGGCTTCTTCGGCCTCCACATCCAGTGGGGCCCCGCCTGAAGCGGCGCGGCGGCGGTGGCGGCACATCGTCCGCAGTCCGTGGAAGTGGTGACCTTCTTTCTTACGAAATATCCGGTCACAGCTAGATTTTGGCCAGATATGCGTAAACTAATTCGCATGGCAGCGCTTATTCGGGGAGGCACGCAATCACGATAAGACGCCGCGCTACGCCGACAATTTCCATTTCTTCTAGCTTGAGACGCCGCCGCCAAGCCGTAGTAGACCCCAATCTTTCTTTCTATTTCGTATTTTCTACTTTTTTCGCTTTTGTCGGAGAGGTAATGGGGCGCTCGTCCGTTCCCTTATCTCTGGATAATTCCTCATTCTCGCTGGAGGATCCTCTGGGCCGTGACCATATCGCATGCTAATGATAATCGCGGTAGGTAGATTAGGCCGCGGGAGCCGGTGCTGTCGTCACGGGCAAACGCTGGCCCATTTAGCCTCAGTCGCAACTGGCAAGCGGGAAGCACATTATTTTGGTAGATGGTAATTTCTGCAAGGATCTTAACATTTACATTTTTACGATGTAGAACGAATTTAGTCAGAAACAAGTTCTAAGCGAAAAATATTTAATTTTTAATTTTCTTGTGCATATTAAATTACTTAGAATTATGGCTAAAATGAATAATTCTTTTCCAGCTCAGCTCTCAAACCTACTCTTTAACCAGGAAAAAAATCATACAAAGATAAAATTATTATGAATATACCTAATACAAGTATAATATTCCAAATCTATCTCATTCTCATCCCCAGATCTATCTACATATTACAAACTATACACAATAACCATAAATTGAAACTGCCACGGATAATTGAATTTAATCAGATTTTTTAGAAGTCATAGTTTAAAAAACTTAAACTTGAGATATTGCTACCCCATATCAGCCCGCCGTCGGGCTTTAGAAGCCGTCTGAGACTCGTGTTATCTGTTGAGTTGACCGAATTCAAAAATTCAAATATGTTTCTGAAGAGGTGATAAAAAGTCTAGTGAATTAATCGTAATAGTTTGGAAGCTATCTAAAATATTTTCCATGTTTATCTAAACGTTCAGAACATTCAAAGAAACATTTTTTGGAGTTTCAGGCCACGTTTCACCCTTTAGATGTGTACCAACTTCACGGCTAATGCTAGAAATAATTATTTTATTAGGACCAGCGTATATATAAAAAAAAAATTACGTATATTGTAAAAATAAATCGGAGACCATTTGCTGGTAATAAACTGGTGCCTTAGATAAGACCCACTCAATTAATACTTAATACTTGGCTTGGAGTATATATATGTATATATTTTCCCTCATGACGACGCAAAAGTAATTATTATTGCTGTCTTAAGTTAGAAATGCCTTGTTAACGATTGTCCAATAAAGGGGCTTGTTCTATTCAGATAGTAAAAATTCGGGTAACCTCTATCATACATTCACTTTGTCCCGAAACAAAATAGTGTAAGCTAGAAAAAATGTTTCTGAAACAATTTTAAACGCTACACCAGAGCAAAGCCACTATATTCCCGCAAAAACTGAAATTCCTTAAATAGATAAACTCACACTGACCAGAAATTCCCCAACTCCAATCACCTGGACCAATGGGTAAAATTTTAAAAAATAAGTAAAATTGTTTTATCAAGTACCACTACCATTAAACAATATTAATATTTCAAACATTCCATGTGTAATAAAAACTCGGTGAACTCCCCTCAACTTTCACGGTTAGTAAAATTTAATTGCATATCTTCAAATTCACGATAAAAATACCACGAAGTCCTCCGGATGGTGCAGCAACATTCTCAACTTTAAAAATTCTTCAGCAAATTGTTCGACAATTTTCACGAGAGATCATTTCAGATTTTCAGAAGACAAGATGTCAGTGAATCACTTTCTGGTGATTTGCATTGTCGCATAACCGAACCGCGAAGAAATTATGGGAACATGTGACGTGCGAGCACATTTATGACCATTTAAAATGTAGTTTTATGTCATGGCACACGTTCACGAACCCTGACATGAAGGAGATCGCGATGATGGATGAGCAGCTGCGGTTTGAGTGGGATGTGCGCGATTTTAATCAAATTTTATACAAAATACTCAAAGCAAATTCTTCTTGTGAACTTTTATGAACGGAAAATTTAATGTACTTACATAATTCAGATATTACATAACTTGGTCCTTACCTAGAATAGAAAAAAATAAATTTAAGTGAATTATTTATTAACTTTTAACATTTTTGATACATATTGATTGATTTATTGAAGGGTTAAGTTTTTGAAAAGATGAGTGTACTTGAAACAAATTCAGATATATTCACTCAAAGTAATCAAAGTGGATTTCGTTGCTCTTGAGTTCAGATTGCCGAATTCAGCGATTTTATGTCCCAAATTCTTTCAGCTTAATGTGGTAGGAGTAAAAATCGTTTCAGAGCATAGTTATGTAGGAAGACGATTTTCATCACATTGTTCTTTTATTTTAATGTTGACTTGCATTAATACGCTTGCTGATTATTTAGGGCGTATTCGACTTATTGGAATTGGGCGAATATGTAAAATTTGAGTCCGCTTAAGCTATGGCTCTACAAAAGTGGCAAAAGGTCGGAATCGATTTTTATATGAAAAAAGTTTGAAAGTAAGGATAAACTTGCTTTCTTACTTATTTAACATACAAATGAACCCTTGAGAGAACTCATAGCTGGAGTTGGGTCAAAATTTGAGTATTTTTACAACCCAGCAACATCACATTTTGCATTAAATTGTGTAAGTTTTTTGAGATATCGATAGATTCTTTGTCAAATTCTTTACAGCAGCAGAGAATAGATATTGTAATCTATAGTTATGCTTATCTTACTAAAAAAATTTACAATAATTTGATCAATTTCTACATATTATTGAATTGTATGGCATTCAAATATGTTAATGATCGATTGCTCTTTTATACAAAATATGATCTTGGAACACCTGAGGATTGCAACTCTCCCAAGTGATGTGCTTACCTTCTTTTCATCTCATATTAATTGACCCAGGGGATAATAAGTCGTCGACACTAAAGATGGTTCTCATTAATTGCCTCCCAGGTAGTATCACTACTTTTTATGCCTTTTAACACTGGTGTTCAATAAAAACCGAGGGTATGCTTTTTGGGGACAAAAACCTGCATGTTGCGTTCACGTAGGTGCCCTAAAAAGCCCCTCAGCGGATGCCACATCGACAATGGAGCCCCCGCCAGCTAACCTCACATAATGCGATCTGAAAAAAAGCAACGCGACGCGCTAGAGCAGCGCTATTCCAGACACATCCGACAAAGATTTCAATAATTAACAATATCTGAGCAGCCGCCGTTCATTAATCATTTTGCATAGTCTTAATTCGCCATTTAAGATGTGCCGGCGCGAGTCTAAGAAATCGCGCAGCGGGCGGGGGGCGGCCTGCCAGCCTGCATCCATCGCAAATGGGAACGTAACGCTTTTGACCGCGTGCACGCCCGCCCGCTCGTTTGTTCGCTTGCCCACCAGAGGGACAATAAAAACAGCGACAGCCCCCCGGGCTCTGCGCAAATGATGGAATTGGAACCGAAAAAAAAGAGCAACATCGCGCGGCACAGTTTACAGTTGAAAGAAAATTGTTGCGGAAATCTCAAGGAAAATTCTATTGAAGGCCTCGTTGTTTGAATTTAGAAGTGCGGCATTTTTCGTTTGACATGCAAATTGACATTGGCACGGCACGCACAGTTAGGCACGTCAAGCGGATGGACAGGGATAGATCGAGGCCCGCTAGGCCAGGCCAAGCCAAGCCAAGCCGAGCCGAGCCACTAGCCGCCACCAGCCGGGTCGGGCCTGATTCGCGCCGCTCTGGATGGAGCTCGGCTTGGCTCGCGTTCGACAGCGTTGAGTTGGGGCCTGCCAGCCCGAGGTGAACCCAATTTTTCTTCGTCGCGACCGTTTTTGCTCGACATGATTTTGTCGCTGTTTCCTCCTCCCCCTCCTCCTTGCGGGCCCCGCGGATCTGCTCATCCATCCGTCCACCCGTCGTCGAGAGTAGCGCGCTCTGGCGTGCAGCTGGGGAAGCCTCTCTATCGCGGGCGAAAAATGGAAATTGCACGACGATATAATGATTCAAAGCACGCGCACTGCACAGAATTTATTCTGCACGATTTAGCTCGAGTTTTATCTGATTGATCGCTGCGCTTTTTATTGGCAGTGACAGCATCGACGACGGCGGCGGCGGCGGCGGCCTTCCACAACGACTCTATTCCTAAGAAATCGCTCGCATTAGCCTCAGCCAACCGCGAGCGCTTTTTGCCGTCTTTGATTTTCACTGTCGACACTCCGCTTGGATTGGATTTGAACTCCCAACTGTCCCCAGCGATAACAAGATAAGATTTTTGAGGACAACAAATGGATGATACCAGACTTGAGATCAACTTGTGATCGTGCAGCATACTGGCCTAAGTCGCCATCAGGTTTGGTTGCGTTTAGCATATCTCATTTTTGCTAAAGGCAGTTAACCGCAGTGATCGGACATCTTCAGGCCTTATACCATAAGAGAAATTGCGTTAATGCCTTTATTTTGTCGACTCGCTGATCCCTAATAAAATCATATCAGTCGAACGCTTAAGAATTTTAAATAAGAGGTATATTTATATAATTTTTGTTTTCCGCAGGGTAGATAGGTATCCACTGCAAGTCCAAGTGGTTTATTTCAATTCCATGTGCATTATTTTAATACATTTTTCATCCGTTTCTGGTTTATTGAAATTTTCATAACCGATATACATACATAGTTCAAGTATTCTGTTCATTTCGTTTCATTAGAGCTATGAAATGAGTTATGGGCATTAACATTTTAACGAGGATATTCTGAAAGGTATTGAACTTTAACATGGACATGGAGTTATTCGTCGAAATCAATTTGATGCAATATATGCTCGAAAAGATGCTTGTGAAAATTTCAGCCCTATTGACTGCTCAGTTGCTTTTCAACAGTCAAACAACATTAAAAATATAGAAATAATAATAATATAAACAATAAAAAATCCCGATGTGTAAAAGAGGAAAAAGTTAAATATATTTTATGAAGCAGTATTTAAACCGAATTCTATTACCTATGCTGTGTTAAATTAAATTATACATATATCAATTCGACAGGACGATGTTGGCTATCAGTTGATATCAACAAGATTTACAATTTTCTCGCTACGAATGAACTGTACATGAGTAAAAATGAAAGCCTATAAGAATGACAACTTCTATCGGCTGGCTTTCTTTTAAACTATTCTTAAAATATAAATTTTGAAAATAGCCAGCGGCGTTCTACATTGTACTGGCAACCCAGACGTTTAGACGTTGGACCAAGCGAATCTTACCCGCCAACAGTCGACAGTTGACGCCTCTTGGTGTGTCCCGACCCGTTGAATATTGTGTCTCGCGGTGCGCAGCGAATTACCTTACAAGTCATGCAGAAGGAGCAGCGGATGAGAGCTTGTCCAGGGGCTGGGGCCCGGGTGGATGGGGTATCGGATTGCATCAGGCCTGTCTAATAAATATTAATGGGGGGCTTCTAGTGTTATTCAGTGAATTTTTTATGGATGTGAGCGAGTTGCGCGAAAAACGAGTGCAGATGCTGCCGGTTTTTGCGATCTATATACTATGCACTGTATTATAATAGATGTATGCGCGCCTTTTTCCTCCGAGTTTATTTCCGCTTTTGTTTGACCTCCATGTTGAGGGTTCTGGATGGATCTGGGAGGGTAACGTGCAGTTGGATTTGTTGAATAAGTTATCAACGGCGTATTCCGGGAGCTTTTATACATTTTCTGCCTTCGTTTTACCCTCATCGTCCTCATTCTCCAATATTTCAATTAACCTCATTTTTACTGGATGTTTAATTCGCCCACAATTGCCCTACATCCTGTCCCAAATTGTGCAATTGTGCAGGCATCCAATGCATTCCCTCGGAACTAGCTGCTAACTCCCACAATTCCCACGTTGCATCAAAAATCCCTCCCGAGTAAAAAAAAAAAATATATATTCTGATGGAATACGAAAAAGACGCTCAAGTGTCCAATTCCTCTACCACGACCAGTGGGGCACCCACCAGCACACCTGAAGTCCTCCCTGTTCTCCTCCCATCGCGGCAACTGCAAATTTGCACCAACGAATTGACTTTCCGTCGTTTCTCCCTTTTGGTTCCGTCCTCCGGAGCGCCGCAGCGCCCCCACAGAGCACTACAGCCACACCCCCGTACTCGCAGCTGCAGCACCCCCTCACATCCAGAGGCCAGCCTGCCGCAGCGACAGAATTTCATAATTTAAATCACGTCTCCTCCGACTGGCATTGCGAAGAGCACGATTTTAAAAGGGGCACATCACTGAATCAGCGGAGTCCCTCTGAGCGCCCCCCGCACGGTCGTGGGTTGCTATGCAAATGCTAAGTTCCATATTCCACCCCTAAGGCTAGGACTCGGCGGGGGGAGGCTCTTAGCTGCTAGTAGCTGGGGATGCCTGGTTCCAGGTCTGACGGGTGCTTCCAGGGGGTGGGTGCTGGTTTTTAGCTCTTCTGTAAACCTCCTCTGGTGCAACTGCCACAGCGCGGGAACAAAACGAACCCACGGAAGGTGGGACGCGAACTTGTGGGGTTTAGAACCAGGACGACTGTGGGGCCCCGAGTCCTTGCACACGTACCACGACGGGTGCATGAAGTGCACGGCTGTGTGCGTATAGACGCAGCTAGCGGTATACACAGCACGTGCAGCGCATATTTCTGGGCATGCACTTTCTTTTAATCGCGGGAATGAATGCTGATGCCTGTGCCACGAGGGTGATCCCCCTTTTCGCTCGCTCCGGGGGCGGGGAGGACGCCGACGCCGACAACGCCGTCGTCGACGACGGACGGGCTGGTGGGGCCGCGCACGTCAGCGATATAGGGAACGACCCCATTTCGCTATTTTTTATGCGCCAACAAGAGAAATGGCAGGATTTTCTTTGTTTTCAAACTTTATTTTTTTTTATTTTTTTTTTCGCTTTTTTTCCCTCCCAGAGCTCGAGAAGTAGCACAAGAGATGTGATGAACAGCAGCACCAGAAGCGCCCCAGCGCCACCTAGGGAACGGAGGGGCAACAAAACGGGAGGCTATTATTATTGTACTTCCACTTCTTCTTTTTTTTCTGGCTGAATTTCTCGCTTCGCGCTGGTGATGATGATGAAAGATGAGCACAATAACGAAGCTACAAAAAACCCGACGAAAATTTTTATTTTTTCTTATTTTTTATTTTTGTTGCACTCGTTTTAATATTCTGCAGATTTGAGCGCATCAGAGAAAAAACGACAAAAAACAAAATCACAAAAATTCCCCCTTTCGTTTTATCCCTGTTTTGTGCACTCCAAAATGAGTGTGAACTGGAAAACATAGGAACCAAAATAAAATAAAAAAAAAAAAGAATTCCCTGAAATGAATATTTATGCAGCCAAACGGTGGCGACTGCTCCTGCCGTTGTTGGTGCGATGCGATGCGGTGCAGTGCGGCTTCTGGTGGCACTGGTGAATCATTAAAAAATATGCATAACCGACAAAACGCGCACTCACCACCCACCCCCCGCGTCATCAGCGATCAATTCCCCACCCCTATATTTGATCTGGCCGAGTGCGTAAGTCATCCGTCAGATTGCAAATGCGGGGTTGCATATTTGATTTTGATTACCCCGAGTGCATGCGCTGCACCAGACCAGATGCAGTGTGCAGCGATGAGTTTTTGAATGGGGTGCTAAGTAGCTTACCTGAAGCCCTCAGGGAGAACTGAGGAAGAGGCGGATTATTTCGAGTGCACTTGCTTTAGTTTAGGCGTCACAACCTCTATTGGCTAATTGACCCAACACAAGAACAAACTCTCTATAGGTAAAATGCAAAATCTGTTTACCTGTCTACCTGTCTGCCTATCTTTATGGAATATTATCCTAAAATGGAAGATTTCATATCCAAGGAGCTGGTCCAACATTTCAAAGTTGAAAATAGGCAGAGAAGGTTCAAATATCCAGCCTCATTCACAAACCATGTCAGAGCATCAATTAGCACAAAAGAAGCACCACACTAATGCCACCGCTTATAGCATCGATCACCAATTATTTCTCCTCTTTCTGGTAACAGGGTTTGAAATGAAAGGACAATATCTAGCTCCAATAATCGGTACGGTGATGTTTGATAAATCGGCTTAACTAGTCCTTTGTCGTTATACAGACTGTACATAAAAATTGTTTCAAAACTCAAAAGCTTTATAGAATCTAGACCGTAATCTTCAAGTTAATATTTCACTATCAGAAAATATTAAAGCAAATTTATTCGGTAGAAATCTGCGTAAGGTTTATTTTTCATATTATGGCACAGGTCAATTTATGCTGGATAAAAGGCAAAATGGATGCTAAACTCTACAGGGAAATCATGCAAAATTTTATGGATATATGCTTCTCAAAGTTGTTTTGCAACAGTTTAATGATCCCAAACATAAAAGTACCTAAGATACATCAAATTTGTTATAAAACAAGAAGTATGCTTAGCGTTGATTTATTTTTTGTATTAATATTTGTAATACGAAATCAATTTTCAGTCCAATTTTATTTTGAAGGCAGAATATTAATCAATTTGAATAAGTACAGAAATACGTTTTTATTTCATTAAGAAAGTTTGACGGTTTACCATTGTTATTATTTTCCCAAATTAATAATAATAATATTTTATTCGTATAAATAAGGATATTCAAATAATTGTTTATACACCTACATAACTCTGAAGTCGCTGTTATTAGATTTCCGCATTTTGAACAAACTATCACAATGCTAAGGAAATGTTTTAATAATTCTGAAAGCAAGCGATGCGGTGAACAGAGTGAGGCTCGAAACGCCCTTTGTTGACAGGGTGCATTGAACCCTGAGCCCCTAAAAGGGTTTGCAGAACGATTTCTTTGTTTAAATCCACTCGCCCGATCCAAGGAAATCTTGAGTGCGGCATTGGAATGCATTGGGGCTGACTTGCAATGTATCTCATTAGTTCCTTTGCGAACGCTTTTTTTCTTCCCCCTCTCGACAGTGACTCAGTGCGCGCCTCTACATCTCCACTTTGTGAATATAGATAACCCGCTCCCCAGATACCATAAAATATGTAAAGCATTTTAGGGGAGCGCTATGACAACAGTGATTCTTTATCGCGGATACAAAGGTCCCCATCTCTCATCTGGGGGCAGAGCCTATTTGAGCGACCTCACGAAGCTCCTCTTCAGCACCGAAGGACCTTATCCCTGCTCTAGAGCAATTAGAGCTGTTGCTGAGATCCTCCATGAAAGGAGAATTGTCTTTACGCATTCCGCATGGGGAGGAGCTGCACCCGTGTCCGTATCCTGCCCTGCGGTTATAAATTAACCAGGCAATGGGGCGGCCTGAGTAGTTTTCCAGCTCCCGGAAAATAGCTAAATAACTAGAAACCCCCATAGCGCGGTCTTACAGCATGGAATGTAATATTTATAGATATGTAATATATATTTATATGTACAGTGTCATAATGTGATATGGACGACATTTGCGTCACTTTGACCTGGTCTACCACAGATTCGATTCACTCACGTGTTACCACTTACCTGAGCATCTCCAACTTCCGCCGCAATTATCCAACAATAAGTGGCTCGACTTCGGCCATTCTGATTTCAATCTTGCACTAGATAGATGGCGCAACTGTCGGCCATCCCAAAGCATCCCGAGCGCCCCCCCGTCCGGGGTCGAAGAGGAGTTAATGCCCGGTGCACGCATAAATTTCTGGCGAACACAAAATAGTCACGAAAATTAATGTGCTGCCACTAAAAAGGTATTTTGTACATTTTGTGCGCTTCCTTCGGGATCTCCTCTCTTCATCGCGTGGACGAGGGCATGCGGATTCTTTTGCGGGGAGATCGAAATAGAAGTGCAAGACGCGCTATTTTGGCGCGCTTAACTGTAATTTGCGAGACATTGATAAAGTGCAGCGATTTTGTGCGCGTTCACATGACGACCGCGACGACGATGGCGGAGAGATGTTTTCGGGCGACAACAGGCTGTTGCACTATGCCAGGAAAGTAGTAACTTGCCTCCCGGCGCACCCCCGGCTCCTGGATCCCGACTAAAAAGTCGGTACAATTACAATAAACAGACCTCAATGCAAAGTGGTGGAGGCATTGTACGTCGCGTCGGTCGTGCAGTGCCGCACGTAACAGATCGACGCTGTCGCTCCCTCGGGAACATCAAAATGTTTCTCTGTCGTCATTGGAATTTCTCGTGTTGTTGCTGCGTTGGAAGCGCACCGAAGAAAGCTGACAGCGAAATTAATAATAACGAGCGCGGTCGCTTCTCCCTCCTCCGGGCGGCCCGCCCCCGCCGTCACATCGTCGCAAAATTCACAGCTTGCAATCCGAGCGGGAGTTATTTGTGTCGTTGGATGGGATTTGATTCTGCTGCTCCTGCTGCTGCTTCTGCTGTCGTTTGGGGGTGGACGCGCTGCATTTCGACGGGGATATTTTTTCTTGTTATTGTGAAATTTATTTGCAATATTCCGAAACCACAGCAGACTGCGAGGATCTGATGATCTGATGGGCCGCCACTTTGCGGGGGCTTTTGTCGTTCCTCCTCATAATTTTTCTTTTTTCCTTTCTTCTTTTTTATTGTATAATGAAAACCGAACAGAATGACACGGCGTGTGGGGAGAATTTAGAATTATTACAAATTTCAAGGTACATGACTTTGACAAGGCGATTTAAGCCTGAAAAATTAGCAAAATTTTTCTGCCATCAGTAAGAATTCAAAAATATACAAATCCTGCGGCCAGATGTGTTTCTGTAGATTAATTTCATACGATTTATCTTTAATTAGGCATGAAGCATTTACGTACATATATGTAATATTCCTCTAATTAAAAGTGTAAAGTGCGAATGCTTCATAAAGAGGGTAGGAAATGCTGTACCAAAATAAAAATTTGCATATCACGTTTTTAAGTTGCCGCAATTTTAATTATTGAACTGTTGTATAAATAATGTCTATATTATTGTAATTAAATATCACATCGTCATTAAAAACTTCTTTTGCAAAAATAACGATGTCTAAATCGAGGAAATGCTCAAATCTTTGAATTATTAGCATTAACCTATATTTTCATTTCTATTTATAATGAAAATTGTACTACAAAACTCAGTTCATTATAAATTATGAAAAATTATTACGAAATTAATAATTTCCCTGCATTATCATTCGCCCATTTTAAGTTTTAGAAATATTTTTAATCTTGCATATTACTCAACAATATCATTTAAGCTTCATGCATTCTACGAAGGAGGGCACTTCAACTTATTCAAAAATTATTATTTTTATTGCGAAATAATATAGCATTAAAAGCTTAAAGAACAATTTCAAATAGTCGGTGTTTTAAAAAAATGCACATCCAAACTTGCGTTCCTGAGACGAATAATTAATTATTTTTTTAAATTCTTTATAATAAGCCCTTTAAAGCTAAATTATACAGATAGAATAGAACCATAGATAAAGTATGGAATGATAATTAATCAACCTTCAAAAGAGTTTCATTCCAAAGAACAAAAGAATAACGTGAATGTCGCAACGATACGCTTTAACATGTTTAACCTATTGGAGAAACAAAGCCTGAGAAATCAGGAATGTCTTCTGCTGTTAATACATAGTTCTTCAGTTACGGCTCCATTTCTGATCGGTCAAATTAAACAATATATGTGAAAATTTACCTGTGCATGGTAACTACTGGAATGTGACAATGAAAAATGTTACAACTCTGCAGGTATCGTAGAAATAGATGTTGTTAATTTGAGGATATTTTTGAAGTAAAAAAGCCATTTTAGATAAGGACAAAGATTTTAGGGGCCATTTAAAACACAATAAAACATTTATATTATTAGAATATTAGAATTGGTTAGAACAAAGTCAATATTCAATTCATCTCAAATTGTTGTTTTTAAACTTAGTACATTCTTATAATGATGGAATTCTATTGATTTCTGAGTTAGAAAAAATTGCCTAAACCTAAAGTGTGAATGATAAGCGAAGGCAAATTTGTAGCAGAATTTATGCAAGTCGGGATCTAAGTAAAAAGCCTTAAGATATTCTAAGACTAGGTTTACTTTGGACTTCACTCCCGATTAAGCATCCTTTTTTGGTATGGCTTACAAACGCATGATGTTAATTCTAATGGAATTGCAAATATAAGGTCTAGCTACAATTTATAATCAAAACAGTCTTGAAACAGTCGAATTTTTCTGTTTTGAGTATAGTGTGGCTCTACACTTAGAGGACAGATTGGTTGCAGGATTTAAGGCAAAATATTATGAAAAAATTTCGCTATTCGAACATCTTAACATCTAAATCAAAGTTATAGAAAAATTGGATTTATCACACCAAGCAGGCTTAGGCAACATTGCTATTTTCCTGGATGCCAATAACCAGCGCTTCGCCTCGAGGAATTTTTTAATGGCGGGCACTGCGTAACAGCGCATGGTAGGCATTCTGCTCTCGGACATCTCAATTGCCGCGAATCAAATTCAAAAAAGACGGGCAGAAAAAGAAAAAAATCGCCTGAGAGCTATCTTCAAGTTCATTAACATCCTCCTCGTCAGAGCAACTTCCGGAACGGCTGTGTAGAAGAAAGTGAGAGATAATTCCGCGGAGATACGCTGCCCAGCCTAGTTTCCCTTGGACGACGTAAACCGCGCGCAACTTCCCATGACCTTCCCTCCTTTTGACGCACGACGACGGACGGCTCCAAGTCGATGCGATACAATGGGAAATCAGTCGCACAAAATAGAAAAAATGCAACAAGAAGCCGAAAAGAATTGTAGAAGTGGAAAATAAAAAAAAAATAACGAGAAAATTATTGAACTCTGCCGTACTCTTAGCTGCACAATGGGAAGCATGGAGCCCCGTTCCGTCTGGGGCTCCGCACGTCTACCGGAGCCCCATTCGTGGCGTTGTGCAATCACGCAATCAGCCCGAGGAGCGCTCGGTCACGGCATAAAGTGGCTGCGACAGCGACGAGACATTACGGCTTCGATTTATTTCTTACCTTGCACTTGTTCGCTTTTTCACTTTTTTCTTTTCTTTCATTTTTTTTTTATGTTCCAGCGTCTTATTTGCAGTTTTCTTTATCAGTGCATTTTCCGAACAAATTCCTTGTGCGGTGGTGCTCCGCCCCGCCCACTGCGCGCCGGGTACAGCCGTGTTGCATGCGGCATTCAATTCAATTCAGCTGCCACGAGGCGATCCGCGGGCGCGGGCATTCTTCCTGTTGCAGCAATCCCACTTCTGACTGCACTGGCAGCGGTGCTCCGGTGCAACTGCAACTGCAACTGCGGCGTTGCGCCCAGAGTTCACGGAGGCTATATTCTTTCTTCAATGGACGTACGTGTGGTTCATAAATAAATCCATTGGCGCCCATTATTGTCATGTCGACGGAGTCTCAGACCTTGTCGTCTTCGTTTTTCCGCCTGCAGTTAAAACGCTACCGGCGCGGGTCCCGGCCAGCGAACGGCGGCCGGATTCGGACGCCCCGCGTTGAACCTCAAAATCTTTTTATGTGCCAATTCGCTCCTCGACAGTTCAATTATGCGAAGCCTCTAAAGTGGTCAGTGATCCAGGTCTGGACGCTTGTGTGGGGCGACAAATGCGGCTTCAGAATTGTATCTTTTTATTTATTTTTTCCTTCTCTCTTATATGCGCTTCAACAGAGCCGAGGGGACGGTTTAAGGCAAATTGTGTCCAACGATTCGCTGAAAACAATTAGCATGACTTGCCCTCCTTCCTGGCCGCAAAACAATTTGAATTTCTATACTTGTGACGAAATTACCCTTGGGGGATGTTTAAATGGATCATCTGCTCGATATACCGCTGGGGGGATTTTCTCTTCCACCTTATTAGCTCGCATCATCAGCTTAGAAATCACTCCCAGCGCGCTCATTACCCATGGCATCATCCCTGAACGCGGCCAAAGACTCCTCCTAGATTCCGGACCCAGAGCCCGTCAGTATCGCAAGTCGGTGGGACTGGGAATGATGTCCCATCATCATACCCATGGTCGGCGACTAAAACCACCGTCTTGCATTAAGTAGCTCCTCCTGCGTGTCCCTTCTGGTGAATAATAATGAAACCGGGGGGACAGCTCCATCACGGGCACAAATAATATTTGATTTTCTCGAGTCAGGGAACTCTGAATGGCTTTTCCCGCCCTCCCGCAGCTCCATGAGTGTGATCAGTAAACAACAACCCAACGGCCATCGAGATTAGTCCGCCTCAAAATCGAGGTTAATGCGTTTTTTCTTATATTCCCTGGTACATATATCGCCGAGAAATTCAGCGATAACAAGAATCCTTTTTTTTTCTCATTTCGCACAAAAAAAATACGTTGTCGTCTCGCAATTTTCTTCCAATTCCATTAGACATGCCATTTTTGCGTCTTTATCATCGACTCAAGCACATCAAGGGCGTTTCATCGTTTTATCTGGCGGAGTCTAGCTGGAAAAAATCGTAGAAGTGCTTACGGCCAAAGTCGACAACTATATTAAGTATTTTTTGTTTAATTTATTTGCTAGCTGTTTTTGTGGCGACAGCGCGATAAATATACGAGTACTAACTAGCCGGAGACTTGTGGTATATATATGTCGAAAAAGCCACTGTCGCCACTTTTTCGCGATAACAACGCCAACGGAGAAGCGCATGAATTCGCTATGATTGTTGGCCCCGTACAGGTTCAATGGCCAGACTTTCTAGAAAGTTCAGGAGTGTTATCAGTACTGACAACAATATCGTTTAATTAAATATCTGTTTTCCTAGGAAATATTAATAACTGCAGTCATAATACTAAGTCTGAAAAGGGACTTCATATAAATATAGACACATTTCTATCATCTTGCAAATTATTATCACTTCACTACGCGTTAAAAAATTTGATTATATGCCCTGATACGATAAATCCTATCAACCAGACTATTTACAGAACACTTTCCAATCAAAACGAAAAATCCCAGACACGTTTCTTATGTTATAAGACTATAATTATTTCAGTAGATTATAAATTCGTAAATAAAAATGGTCTATCAGTTCCCGTTGTGGCTAAAAACAGAATTAAAAAATACAGATGACCGTATTTTGACCATTTTTGAAAAGTCATTTAATAATAAAAATTTATCTTAGAAGTTTTTAACGTGACATAAATCTTAATCATTAGACAAAATTTGCCGCAAAGAAATGCGATTGATGTTCAGTTGTTGCGATCTTTTATGAGTTCAGGTTTTTGAATTTTGTTATCAAAAAGTATTTGAATTTGTTCAGAAATGTCGGTTCATTTGTCCGCACAATTTTTCTAGCACAGCACTCATTTTTAAAGCCCTTTTTTAATAATTTCTAGCATTACCCAAGCATAAATTAATTCACCTCGTATCAAATTCAAAAAGCCATAATTATTTTCATAACTTAGAGGTTTTTTAATTTTCTAAAATCCCAGATAGCGTTTATGATCCTCAGTTACATAATTAACATTGCATTCCCGGAATAAAATGAAACTTTTAAATTCAAAAGAAATGTTTATCCAGCAAACATAAAACTCTCGTCCAATATGCCTGTGAGCTGACACAAAATGGACAATGATCGCAATGTAATGAAAAAAGATAGACTATCGAGTTCATTTCAATTTCATCCGATTTTGGCTGGACCAATGAGTTTGGGTAAGTAAAGGTTTATTTTTCGCATTCCGCAAATATATTGAATACTGAAAAGGTATATTAAAAAAACAAAAAGAGCAAACAGGGTAGACTGAATTAATGACATGTCGGAAACTTATCTTCCTGGAAGCTGTTTTTTCGTTTTTAATAAAAAAAAGGTATTCGACCACTTCGATCCCAGTCTAGTACATATAAATTCTTAAAAGTTTTCATGAATCCCTTTAAATTCCTGTTGAAGGAAAGCCTCAATAAATTACGAGAAGAAAAACCAGAAAAGATGCCAATGTGCGACTAATTTCTCACCGGTCGCTAATAAAAATTCGCAATTTGCTCATTTCCCTTCGCCCGATGGAAATAAATCCTCCTGGAAGTCGCACACCAGCGGTAAAAAATGATCTTGAGGAACTCCAAAAAGAAATCTTAATTGCGAAACTTCCACGGAAAGGAAGGAAAAGTTTCACAGCTTCTAGCCCAATGTTCTTCCGTTCGCCTGGGAAGCTGATAGATTACGCGGAATTGAGCTGTGTCGGGAGGATGAATGTCATTGCCCTCAGAAGGAGATAGGTTGGATTGGATTGGATTGGGTGGTGGGTGGGAGGTGGAAACTGGGATTGGACTTTGGATAAGGTTGCACGCACGGACCGGATCAAGTCGGGTCGGCCAGGGGGACGCGGCGGGGGAGTTGACGAGCTTCAGCCCTTATGGTTTCGTGGCAGGGGGCAAATCTCAGATCCCGCGAGGAGTACGCAATGCGGTCTAGGAATTCTCCACACCCCGCCCGTTCCCTCGTTTCACGACAAGTGCAAATCCAGAGTTAATACGGAGGCCAACAGCTAAATACTGAAGGGAAACTTTCCAACTTTGTGGGGCCGGATAAGCCCGCGGAAGGGTGATGTATCGGTTATCTGCATACACTCGCCGTTGTGCCCCCCAGGGTGGAAACGGGAGGGTTTCTGGTGTGTGGCTCCACCTTTCCAACCTCATCGCAAGCTCCAGCTGCTCCTCATGGTTGATGCAGCAATTCTTCTCGTACTTTTTATTTTTTTTTTATTTTACTTTTTACTTTTTCTTTTCACATCCCAGCCCCACACGATGCGGTGCTCCACAGGGCTCATGCACACGGGGGTATTTTCCTGCAACATTACAGCAGGATCCCGTCGATGGTATCTGAAGAGAGGAGCCTGTTTTAACCCCATCGATTCGAACAGAAAGGACTCTGTGCGCAGTCTGTAATTAACTCCCATTTTGAGCCCCCGTTGCGATATCTGGAACAAAGTCGTTGAAAATTACTGGAACTGATGCCTGGGTATAATTTACCCTGTGCGTTTTTCTATTCCTGTCGTCGTCGTTGTATCTGTGTTTTCCCTCTTCCCAGGGCAATTTTTATTTTTCCGTTCGAGCTGCAGAGCATATCCTGGACGGGAGCTAAATTTAATAGATATGTAGGCCCTGTGTGTGCCACCACTTCCCAACCACCCTGCGGCTGCGGTAGGTTTAGCAATTTTATTGTCGGGGATCCAATTTCTACGTGCTTTTCCCTTTTTTCGCCTTTTTGGTTTATTCTACTATTGCGCGCCACAACGACGAGGCCTCAATTTCAATGGAGCACTTCTCTCTACGGGACGAATGGGGGTGGAGACAGGGATCTACGCTACGTGCGATGTGTGAACAGCTTCTGGGCTCACCTTCATCGGTGAGGGATGAACAAATTGCGAAAATTAAATTGATCTTTTTTTTTTCTTCCGTACCTACGAAATGATAAGGTCGCAAAAGTGGCTGAAGGCTTCCCCTTTGGAGTTAATTAAATTTCAAAGTGAAGGTTTTTATTCAGAGTCTGGAAGAAACGACGGGACGGTTTACTCAGAAAACTGACCTTTTGTGAATTGTGTTTTACTTCATTTTTATTTTCAGAAAAATGAAGCAGGGGTTAATCAAAATGTATGCTGGACAATATTATTAAAATTTCCTAAGATAATTTGGGTTCCTCCCAACTTACCCTTTTTTATGTTATAATTAAGCAAAGATTAGCTCAAAAATGAATCTGGGAACAGTTAAGCTTGCAAGCTTTGAAAACTGAAAAATTACATTTTGCCCTATGGGGAGAACGTGAATATCACTCATGTAAATATATTATTACTGAACTGAGCGAAAAAATCGAATCGAAATTCAATTAAGCACTCCTCAGACTCACTATTGGCGCAAACACTTTTGCTGGAAGTCATCTGAATCGCTACTGCAAATCAGCGCAATTTGATTTGGCGGCTCTGTTGGCTTAACCAAATCAGATTAAATGAAAACATTTTAAATCTGGATACGTTAAAAGTTCTTTTGTTGGTTGGTTCGTGGTGGAATGGGGTAGAATTTTCATGTACTAAAAAAATATTCTAGATTCGAATTCACCGAATTTAACGACGGTAGTCTAGTGATCAAACTAACACCAATGAAAAATTGGACCGTACCAAACAAAACAAGAGCGATGCAATTTTACAATGAGAAGGTTTCAAATATTTGGTTGGTTAGTCTGTTTCTTTTCCGGGGTCCAGAAATGAAAAAATAGGTTGTCAATATATATTAAGATAGACTTAAGACATTTTGTATATTAACAGCTCTAATATATGCTTTTAAAAAGTAAGTCAAAAACTCCAATATTCAAAAGTAAATGAAGGCAGATGCAAACTTAAAATTGCTTCTTTAACCAAAAAAAATCGAACCAATCCTCTTAAACCTCAACCACCGCTTAAGATTCCCTGAAAATCCTACGAAAGCCACCTTCAGCTTGCAAGTATAAAATCCCAAAAAGAACCTGCCTATCCTCGGCGAAATTCTGGCGAAAAACAATCCAAAAATAGCCACCGCTACGACAACTCCAAGTGTAAAGACGGGGCGAAAAATAATTTCTCAAAAAAACTGACCTAAGCAAATACAAAGAAAGCGAGGAGCGCAAAAAATCGCGTCTCATTGCCGGCTACGAGTGTATTGGAGTCGGCTGATTATGCTGCTGCTGCATAAACAGACAAACGAAAAAAAAACCACAGCCAAAAAGAAAACGTGAGCCAAGTCTAAGATCATGGAGTGCGTCCCATGCGTGAGACTGCGTGCGGCGATGAGTCTGTCTGTTGCGCGCCGCCTTCGTCTTCGTCTTCGTCTTGGGCCGCCTGTCCACATTTGCGGGTTTCGTCTGGCCGTCTGGACCCGGGTCTCTACAATACAATAATGGTCGTTTCGCCGAATGGATTTTATTTCTGGAGTCTCAGTTCTGACTGTGGCGGGGCCCCACATCTTGCCCCCGGAAAGTCGCTCGGTGTGCGTCCGGCATTAATCTCTGCCCCATCCGAAATACCTGTCTTTGCCGGTGAGATTTTCTTCTTAAGATCCCCCGAGCGCGGTTTGACTGCCAGCCCACAAAAAACCAGTCGACGCCTCCGCCACCGCGGAGGTATATTTTTCGGGCGCAACTAGTTTTTTACTTTTTCCTTACTATTTCTTCTTATACAATTTTTCTTTTCTTCGCGGTTTAACGGCTGTACGAAGAAAGATCCATTGAAGTCTAGTCTAGTCTAGCGCTGCGCCGCGCAGTTCAACTCTCTCTAGGCTCGGTGAACCCTGCAAAGCCGGGTTGGCCTCCTATTTTTAGCAAGGCCGCTCGGAAGAGTGTGCCGTCACTGCGTGCCTCTCGGTTTTTACCTCGTTTCCACACATACCCGCCGTGTCGGGTGAATTAGTCACTTGCGCAGCGAGTGCGGAGCCCCCAAAAGCTCCAAATGGTCCAAAAAAGCGATTATGTTAATTGTCTCGAAAATAAAAAATCAGACGACGCTGCGGTGGCCTATAGACTTCCCCAGCTACTGCCCTAATTCGCTCAAAATTCGCATAAACGTTTTAGTGGGTTTTATGCAAAAAGGGTGCCACATAAAATGACGATAGATAACTAGAGCTGTTTTTCTTAAATTTTATATGAAAACAACGTGATTTTCGATTAGTGGCAAGAAAAACCGAAAAAATCAAAGTAGAGTAGTCGTTGTTTGATATATTTATAATATGCAGATGTATGCAGGCACTATTCGCTTTTGTAAGCAGTTTTTTATTAGGTTAATTCATCCAGATGTTTGGGTGTTTCATTCACTCTTGAATTAATTCTGTTTACCTCGTGCAGATCCTGTCTGCTGGTTACCTTGTACAATAGTCAACACGAATTTAGTCGCAAGCACATCTCAAAGGTCACAGGAAATAATCAAGAGTGCAAAATGCAGATAAATAATGCGGTATTGTCGTAAATACTTTGAAACGTAGAACAAGGTAGTTTACAACGCCATTATAGTCATTCCAGAATTGTGGTTAACATTTACAAATACCGATTTCATTGTTAAATAATTTCTATTTTACACGTTCTTATAACTACTTATTTATTTTTGTTTATAATAAAATATAATTGTAGTTTACGAAATTTTCCAACAAAAATTGGCCCATGGACACATTATTCAATATTTATTTTATTATTTATAACGATAAAAAGGACCAGAAACAGTACCCACTATCAATATTAGGGAATAAATGAAAATTTCAACATGACATTCTCAACCTCATGTAGTCGTTCAGATTCTGAAGAATATGATAAACGCAATCTATTTCAAATTTTTCACAATATCTTTAATGAGAAAAGCATTTTGAAATTGTACTGCCGAAGCATTTCAGGATATTTTTATTTTTTTTTTTGTAATATTTCTAATATCTAAACATATCTTAGGCCATAGTACATTTTTTTGAGTGATTTAAGTTATGAGACTTAGAGAGAAATAATACATTTATCCCACGCAGCCGTCCATTAAATGCCATCGCAAGGGCGTAACACAATTCTGTCAACATATTTATTGTAGGCATGAAACGAGGAAAAGAAAAAGAATTGACTGATTCCAAGGTGACGTTCTATTTGCAAAAATTTTCCTCAGAAATCTATCCGTGTGCTTATGACCTTCTGGGCCTGAAAAGGAGCAAATAAAAATATTCTTAAGCAGCCTCAACTGTGGAAGGCGCTTGTTTTCGTGTCACCCTCAATTCAAACTCTGTTTCTTGGTGCGCGAAAATTTATTATCACCGTTCAAGCGTGAAATTCCTTTGAACATTTGAAAGTTGTGAGCACGCTTTATGTTTGGCGCGCATTTGTGTCATTGTCTCGATCCCCTTACGCGAGAGGAGGAACGAGGCGGCAAAAGAGGTGACGGCCAAACAGTTCTCCTCCATCAGTCAGATAATGAAAGAAAAAATATATCTTATACATATATATACGCCACATTCTGACGGTTAATCCGCTGAAATTTGGCTTTTGTGTCTTTTATGCCGAATTAAGTTCATTCTAAACGAGGGAATTCTGCACATTGTCCACGAGGAGCCCAACCCTCGACATGAATGGACAGTCCCTCCCCCATGTCAGAATTGAAGTGACTGTCATTTTGGAGGAGTAGGGACGCGGAAAAATAAGGTCCGTGCCCAGAACGGGAATATGCTTCGAAGCATAAAGAGGACTTGAGAACTTCTCAAGGGGCAGTCGGCGTACGGTCGTAGTCCCGGGGCATCTTAGAAATTCACGAGCGTTTCGTGATTCCTTGACTTTTGCGTGTCAGCCGCATATCAGAGCCTAGTTGCTGTCACTCAAGAAATTGATTCGACCGGAGACATCGACGGCGACAGCGCGGTTGCGGCGGTGTCGGCGGCGACATTGGCAGCATGAAATGTTCTGTGGTCGCCGGGAGTCCTAAGAAATATTCCGCGCCTCGACCAGCGGCGGCGGTAAGCGCGATTCGCGCCTGCTGTCTGTCAGCAGGGCAGCCGCGCCGCACCGTCCGCCATTATTCCGTCCGCCGCGCAGCGATGATTGCGAAAGTTTTCATCTGTGAACTGCGCGGCAAATTGCAAAACAGGAGGAGCTGCGCTACCCAAAAACACCCAGCGGCTGCCCGCCGTCCGATGCGTGGCCGGCGAAATTTTAATTGAAAATGTGCCCATTTTGGGCCGCTGCGGATTTACGAATTATTTTTACGCGATCCCTCTTCCCGTGCGCGTCCAGACCTCCGTGGCTGCCCCTCCCCCCGCCCAATGTAAATTTTGCGAACGCGGCAAGAAGGTGGCACTTCAGATGAAATTGTCCTCGGCCGCTTGCTTCTTTTTTGTATATCAATTACGAGGCTATTGCCCTCAGCCTTTTTTTTTTTTTGGGTGTGGAGAAGAGAGGTTCTGAGATTTTTTGGGAAAATGATTTTGTTGCGTAAACGTTTTTTTTGCTTATAGGTTATCACATGAAAGCTTAATATACATAAAAGAATAAACGAGAAATCCGGGAAATAATCATGTAAGACATGGGCACTCTATATGCTGAGTTGTATTACATAAAATGACAAATGATTTCCACTTTGGGAGTTTATATTATTTCATCAAAATATGTAGTACTTGTCACAAAAATGAAATACAGCAAATGGGACCTTATTTTGAAAACAGTGCCGAATGGAAGACATACAACAAATTGCTTTCTGTAACAAATTAAAGTTAAGAAATTTGTTTGGCCACAAAGGAAGTTACGTTAAAATCTTTTTTCACCTGAATGGAATATCAAAAGAGACCCCAAAATCTTTTTATTTTAAAGAAAAAAATTCAACTTCTCAAAGAAACATTGAAATCACTTAATATAGAATTACGATGAAAGTAATGCAAAATCAAATAAATTATCAAAAACTAAAAGAGGAATTTAAATGCTACGCTTTCGATGTCAAATTTCTTTCTATGTATATATGAATATTGCGAATTTCTTACAAACAATATAATCATTGCTAAATCAAAATGTTTTTAAAACACGTTTTTGAATTATGTAGCCGTTTCAAAGGATTAGTAAAATGTTCTAAAGCACCAATTCATGGCAAGTTATAAGTAAGTTAGTAAATCTGTACCAAAAACCACAGAGTCAGACAGTCGGACGCGTGACTGATGCAAAAAACCAAAAATAAATCAAACTTCTCCCGGATGCAAAACTTAGCTGCATTCCAAATTTAATGCAGATATTTTACACAAAGACAGAGTTAAAACTTGCCAAAATCCTCCTCCCGAATTCCGGCAGCAAATAAATTATGAATGCGCAAAATATACAACACAATTAAAAAGAAGACGCAAAACCCCCCAAAAGCGAGGAGCTTCCTAAATTAAAACGACAGCCATTACTCATCGGCCATCTTCCCTTTGGAATAAAAGAAAATAAAAGTATCGAAAAGTGATAAACGATCGGCTGATAAACCGGCGATGAACACGGGGCTTAAATTTCTGCAATTATGTTTCTGCCGTGGTCGACAAATTCTCGTCGGTGTCACAGGCGGCGCAGGCGGGGCCACCTACGTCCGCGGATATCGCAGGCGATTGTGTAAACATCCTTTCGTTAATGTATCCCGGCGATTCCTCCTTTTGGGCCGGGCCGAATCAAAATTCCGCTACATTTTCGCAAGGGGCAGCGCTCTCTGCTGGACAAGCATTAATATGCGGGATTCGCTGTCAGCTTGCCAAAAAAATTCAGCTAGGAAACTGCAACAATCAATTTCCTTCGGTTAATGAACTATTCACGGAACATGCAAGAGGTCGACGTCGAGGTGCTCCGCGACGACGGCGGCGGCGCTCGAAGTCGGAGGAGGCCCAACCGGGCGAAAATTTGCAAACTTATTAATATTCCGCTCAGGGCCCATCCCTGGGGCTCGACGGCTAGTGATAAACAAAGAATACGAAAAAAAGTAAACAAGGGAATCATTGGGAGCATAATGGGTTCGATGACGGGAAGCGCTCCGTGATGAACCCGGGCCCCACTGCGGGGCGACCGAGCAGGGCACCCGGGAGCCCGGGATGAATACACAGGAGTACATCAACCCGAAGGGTATCGTCACCGTCGTCATCACCGCCACTCCGTCGACGAGGAGCCCTGCTGGAAGGGTTATAAATATAAAAGATATCATTTGGGGCCCTCGCCGGCTGTGTATGGATGTGACAAAGGCGGTGCGGGCTGGCGACGAGGAGGACGACACTCACTATGTACTATATCCGCCCCCGCACGGGCCCCATCACCCCCGCCCAGGACGGGAAGAGCCCGTAAAGTCTGCAGTGAAAGTGTCATTGAACGGACTAGCACCGGAGTGGAGCTCCCTTGGTTTTGACGTTCCCAGGACACCCGGGAGGAGGGCGATGCTGCTCCCAAGTCCCGAGTCCCGAGCAGCCACCTTTAGTCAGATGGTGATGCTGTGGCTCCAGTTCAATATATTCGCAAGGGTGCTGCGGGGGCGTGCCACCCACCAGCAGATACATAAAACAGGGCCCCACTTCCCGCTCAAGGAGTATTATGTCCATTGCAATGCAATCCAAGTTAGGACATGTTCGATTCCCAAAGACTTCTTTTTTCTAATTTCGATTGCTTTTTGGTAAATCTGCAAAAAAAAAGACTTTTGGGAGATTACAGAAAGCACAAAATAAAAAGGAAAAAGACCCTGTAGGCTATGGAAGGTTGATGAGGAGCCTTTTGCCTCTTTGAGGGCCGGACAAGGATGTTAACGAGTTCCTGATTACTGCAAACTTTTTTAAGAGGTAAAAGCTGACAGAGTGCGACTGTGGAACAGACGTGGCCACTTTACGACACAAATGAAGGACTTTTCAAAAGAAAGGTCCTTTTCAGACGAGAATGAGGGTAAATTAGAGGTCTAGAAATTATTTTCTCGGGATTTTTTGTATGACGTAGTTTTGGGTCTGTTTACGTAAAACTTTTGATAAATTTTACCTTAGCTATTTTGGATGACTGATTAAAGGTTGAAACACATTTAGGTCGTATGCCAGTTACAATAATATAGATTTCATGGAAAAGTCCAAACTTCAAAGTTTGGTACCTCCAAAAGAAAAATAAAACTTTACAGGATCATTTTGTTAATAGCCTATCTGTCTATCCGTTAAGACCTTTTTCCTCAGGAGAAAGATAAAGTACCGAGTTGAAATTAATACCAAATCTACCAAAATCTACAGCCACATACTCTTGTAAAAAATTTCTAGCTCAGTTCCATAACAAAAGACGACCTTTCAAACTGTATTTTCAGAATCTCGATCAATTACTAAGGTATACATGATGGATTGAGACATCGAATCGAGATTGGATTGAGTTGTCGATTCGCATATTTGACTATATTGGATTAAAGGATCAAAGCGAAAGCAAAACCAATGCCGACTGAAGTACCACTTAGCTCCTGTATTATATTGAAAATTGTTATTACCTCTTCGTATTCGCACACGTTTCTCTTTCGCATTACTTTGTTTAAACAACATGCTTAGCGACAATTATCAAATCGAATACTCAATCCGCTTTTGTAGCTGTTATTTTAACTCAAACCAGTCAGCTAAGTGAAATTGGTTTAATACAAAAAGGACAAATTTTGAAAGTCAATTTTACCGAACATTAATTTCAATATTTAAGAATTTATCCAAAGAACAGAAACTTCAATAAGCTTAAAAATTCACTAAATGAAAAAGTAATAGATTTATTTTAAATTCTTAAATCAAATCAAAGTCAAGATTTTCCTGTTGGTCCTGAGGCCCGGAAATAATAACTCAACACTCCACTGCACAACATTTTTTTCCTGCATTGGAGTCTTTTTGATCCTAGAGCATTATTACTTAATTTTCAAATATCTCTAAAAATATTATATATTCTAAAAGATGAACTATAAGAAACAAAACTTATTAAGGCCTTATTAACTTTATTTCTGTGTTTGCGTTTTATGAAATTATACTTCTGGCATTTCTACTGGCAGTTTGAATGTCGATGTATTTCGGTACGAATTCCTTCGCAACAAGGCAGAGCAAGATTTTCTCTGCTAGAGATAAGTGTATTATTTAAGATAAAGTGAAAATGGGAGCGAAATATGTTTGCTTAAGGAATGTGGAGTAGCTGAAGCCTCCATTATCACTTCAAGTCTAAATTATATTTAAAAATAAGTTGCATAATCATTTATGTAGCTTTGCTCAATCTCACTATCCAATAAGATTAATATTTCTAAAAGATGAAAAGATTATGAAAGCGCCTTGAATTTGAAGAATGCTCAAGTAGAAGACTTCAAAGAAGAGATTTTGTTGATAAGTACCTGCCCAAATTAGTCTAAAGTCTCGCCGACAAAGCTCGGAATACCGCAGCCCGCGGGCGATACCCACGAGCGTCTGGCGCACGACTGCTCACCACCCGCCGACTTTGACTTTGCATAGCTTACACCCGCGCACTCGCCGCGCGTCACTTGATAAGCCGCATAAATTACAGAAAAAATTGCAATCCTCGCCGGGGAGAATAATGCGGTCTACCTGTGCACTCAGCCCATAATAAAACACTTAATTGCCTCCTGTCCACCCACAACTACAGCGGTGCGGTCTGCTCAGGTGAACAAAGGACGCATGGAGGTAGCAGCGCACCTGCCCACCTTCGACAATCTGTGTTTTATGATTTGCCACTTTTGGAAACGAGCAGTTCATCAAGTGTAATTTTCCCACCGGATTACTTCGCCGAACAAGAGCCCCGATAATGGCCCCAGACACAATGAGAGCCCCGCCCGACAATGGCCAGGTAGATAAGACGTCGTTATCAAAGACGGCGCGGTTATCAGAGTCCTGATGGGTGCAATTCAGTTGAAGATAGCGAGCATATTTCGCTTGCTGAATACAACTCTTGGCCACACGACACGTCCGAGCTGCAAAGAGGGTCTGTCCCATTCAGAAGTGGATGATTTTAATTAACCAAATTTCTCTTGTTCTGGATTTTGAAATATGACAACATAAATTGCAACAATAAGCATGCCGCCCAAGCTGTTGCAAATTATGAAAATGGCTTTTATTGACTGGCAATATCGCATTGATTGCATTTCATTTAACAATACTAGTTCAAATTTCTTCATTATCCTATTATTGCATTGTTTAGAAAGCACTATTGTATGTCATTCTCCTTTTCTCTTTAGTTATTAAAATAAAAATAATTTCTTCTCAAAATACTTAGGTACTACATATCTGAATTTCAAAGCTACAAAGTCTGTTCTATAAACACCGACGTAGAACTCCCTTGTGCAAATAAGCAAGTAATAAAATGCTTATCTCTTTGAGCAATTAACGATTAAACACCTTCTGTACGAATGAATATATCTTTTTTGCATTAGATCAGGAGCCAGAATAGATTTAATTTATTTTAATATTAATAATATGCATCCAATGCCAAAGTCTGCACATTTACAATACCTTTCGAAAATTAATATTTTGAACAAATATCAAAAATCATATAATGTATGTATTTTAAAGTTTATCAAGCAAGATAAGATAAAGTTTGTTAGTATTATAATTAAAACAAAAAACGTTTTAATTTATATAACGAGTTCTTTCTTTGAACAATTAGATAATATTTTAATATTTGAACATCTTCTAGAAACGTATTATTTGCAATCCGAAAGCTTTTTACATTAATTATTTTGAGATAATTTGGGTTTTAAAAACAAAACTCCGACAAAATGTTTGTACTACACTTAATCACTTGTCTTTCAACTCGAATTAGCTTTCAAGATTATTCGCAGATCTTTACTTTGCTATTTCAGAAGCTTGTCTAAATAGTAAAATTTATGTAATTACATAGTGCTGATAATTTTCGTTCGATTTAACATTCACATTTCAGTTTCTTCTTATTATGTATAATATTTGTAGACGAATTTCTTTTTAATTATCTTTTATTTGATAGGTACCCAGAAGATGGGAGCAAACATAACTACACACGAGAGTACTAAAAATAAGAAAAGAAATATTTGCAAAAGTGACAACAATTCCAAAAATATGTTATACAAAATAAAAGGCTGCGTGAGATACCCCAAAGCATATCTAAAGAACTTTAGCGAAAATTCGTGTTGTCGAAATTTCAAAAACGTTAAAATTTGAACATTTAAACAATTTGTTTAGTAGAACGTCGGAAGAATGATGCAAAGCGAGGTCACTTATTTGAAGACAAGTTTGGTATATTAATTGACACTATACCTAACGTATGGCATAGTTTTCCGGTCAAGGACGTAAACCAAAAGCAAATCGGTGACTTGACGTTAGAAAACTTCTTTACTTTTGTGAATATTTTCTCTGGAGCAACTTTAATTACAGTTGTGAGGTCGGTTAATTGCTCAAATCCTCACTTGAGTGGATCATGAGTGGGCGACATAAAACATCAGCGAAATGGTAGTTGCATTCAACTTCTTTAAGCCGAGAAGAGTCACCACGAGCCAAGGACGTGGGATCCGACAGCACATCAAAAGTGAAGAGGGGTAGACCGCGGAGTCAATGGGCGCCGCCCCGCCGCCACCCGCACCGGAGGCACGATCGACCGATGCTGAGCCCGCTGCTCGAGTCATACATAAGAAATTTACGTCAGCAGAAGCTATGCACCGTGAGCTGGAGCGCAGCGGCTAAGTGGCGAAGAAAAACGCGCCCAGCAACAAACAAACTCCCATCGAGACAAAGACTTCAAAGTAGGAGCTGCTGACACGAGTGGCGAGCATAAGAAGGCACGCACACCCAACTCCAGGTGGTGGCGAGGGGCCGCGAGGACGGAACTCTGGGAAAACTGCAAGAATGGTACTGTGGCACAATTTTGACACTAAAAAATTCATCAAGAAAAAATCAACGCAACCTGCAGTGCCTAAGTAAGGTAATTAGCACCTGGCAAGTGTTCTGGCACGTATATCTTAAAAGTCCGTTCGTCGAACTTAAGAAATTCATTAACTTCTCGAAACGGGTCCGCGTCGCCGGCTGAGACAACAGCCGCGGCCGCAACTGTCGTCGTCACCGTCGCAGCCGCAGCCAGCGGTCTTCGGACAGGCCGCGGAATGGCGGCAGGAAAATCAGCAACACCAACGACGTCGACGGCGACGCGGCGACGACGACAGCAGCAGAGGAAAATCGCTGGACGTCGCGAATGAATCAAATTTCACATGACGAATGGCGGCATGCACATAATCTAATAAGCAGCAACGCCAGCTATTCAGCAAAACAATGCGAGTGACGGCAAAAAAGAACGAGCCGAAGACGTTCGACGGCGGCTAAGACGTCGGTTAAGACGAAGGAGCGGGGCGGCACGGTCGCTCCGAGCGCGCTAATTAAATGCAAAATTATGCGATAATAAACGGACCGAAGGTGAAACAATGCGCTGTGGCACAGACGTCTGGCCACCACTCAGTTGCTAGTGGTGTTGTTGACCAGTTGACCTTAGGCTAGTTTCGCGATGAATAGCGCCGCCCGACTCTCGGCCAGTGGGTGGTGGTGGCGCGGAATAGGTGCCAAAACATCCCTCCGTGCAAGGAAGTCCTTTTTCTTTTATAAATCATCTTTTATGCAGCGATTTTTCGGTCCAGTCCAGCTTCTTTATCAAAGATCCAACTGGCTGTCCTTCACGCCCACTCATGACTCGGATATGGTGAACAACCTCTTTTCGAGGGAATATTTACTGAAATGCTTCGTTTTTTATATGTATGTTTCTCTGACCGCTGATGAATTTTTTTACCTTTCGAAAATCTGCCTGCGGCTGAAATCTACCTACTGACACACCTCCAACCGACTCCGATACGTGACTGCAGACTTGGCTAGCCTGTCGGTCAGGGTGCGTCTTGACAATATCGATTGATGATGAGCTCTTACGAGTTGAAATTGTAAACCTTTTTGCGAAATATTCGTTCGAATGACCCCGCACCTTTGTGGATATAAACATTGCAAGTTTTTAAAATACCTTTTGTCCCATCATCTTACGCATTAAAAGACTTTATTACGCCTATCTATCAGATTTTTAATTTGTGCCCCAAGCTAAGACCAATCAATCAATTCAAAACACAGTATCATTTTCATTATACATCTGGGTAAATATTTAACAAATAAATTTCCATGCAAAATCTAGCCGATATATGAACACAATACCTGGATTTAGACGTCAGCAATTTTACTTAAGAAGAAAAAAACCCTATAACTATAGTTTCTGCATTTTGTGTACTTTACTGACATTATTTTGTTTTACATTTCATTTCCGCACATCCACGAAACTCATAATTTAACGTGAAGAGCTGCCTTCACAAAACAAAATCTATAAAACATACAATCAAATTTTCGGCATGTGGGTAATTATTACATAACTAGATATGCACAAATGTTTTAAAAACATTTGGGTGGATACAACATACAATTCGATAATGCTAAGACGTTAAGGAAGCAGCAGTTTCATTATTCAGTGTAAGTAAATTATGTAGATGCTATTATATTCAAATTAATCCATAATACGTCAATTTTCTGTTAAAACGTTGTACGGTCCAACACACGTCGGCCTTATCAATTCCTCAGACAACTTCGCACATCAAGATATCATAGTAGATTAAAACGCACTTATGTTCTCTTTAGATTCGAAACGCAAAAAGAATGTTTTTCTTTCTAGACAATAATACTACTGACTGCCCGGGGTTAGACAGAACCCATTTGTGTCAACAATTTGCCTGCATCGATGATTTTTGGGCGTGATTAGGAGTTATCAAGTTTTGGGTTAACAGGAGCACAGAGACAGGTGGTTTAATCATTTCCAATACCTTCTTTTCTCCTCAGCCAGCTTGTCTGCTATATACAAAATGTTAGAAAAGACAATTTCCTCCAGTTTGTAAGATCATTCATAAGATTATTTACACAGCGCTTTATTCTGGTTGTCACCTGACTAATGTGGAAAACTTCAATTAGAACTTCATCTCGTTTCATAATTAATATCGCTGTTGGATTCTGGCATGACAAATATTGTTGCTGGGTAGTTGAAAGGGTAAAGGGTAAAGTAATCTTACTTGCTTTAAATGTGGGATACCCATAAACGATCTTTTTGTTTTTTGTAAAACAATTTCAGCTTCCATTCTACGAAAAAGATTGATAAAGTCGCTTCCTCACGATATTTAGTCTAGAATATTTTTGCAAAAATCGGTAATTGAGATTTCAAAGATTTCGATTTCAAATAACTGAGGCTGGGGTAAGATGAGATACTTAAGCTGGACGTGAGTAATTTTATGATTTGGCTGTAAAATCGTTTTGTTTTGAAATAGCTGGTTAGTAATACATATATAATCAGTAAATACCGGTTATAATTTATTGGCAATTGTGCAAAGACAACTAGTACAAAGCCCTTTCGCAATTTAGTAGCAATTTTAGAAGCTTGGAGTGTCTCCAAAAACTGATTGCTCTTAAATATTCAGGTGAGCACAACTTCCCCTAATTTTGTACGTTCGCCACAAAGACCCTTTATTTTCGCGTATGAGGTCACCACTTACCTTCTAAGCACTTACGCCAAAAACTACAATGTGCAATTAAGGATCGGGACTTACCTTTCTTTTCAAGCAAGACATATCCCTTTGAGCGCTGAGGATTTCCTGTTGCTCGATGTCCCTGAGGTCGTCAAGCATTTTGGTGCACTTGTCGCGGTTCTCGACGTCGAGGGCGACGTGCAGGTAGTCTCTCCAATTCCTCGAATCGAACCCCCAGTGGCACGTGCGGTTCTCCTTCTGCCGGTGTACGTGTCCGGCAAATTTTTGCGGGGAGAACATCCCCTTGCACTCGAGGCACATTATGCACGCCGGCTTGTCAAACGAGTAGAGATCGGGGGTGCAAATGCCCTCGCATTTTCCAAAACACCGATGGTACACCTTGAACGAGATAGCACCTTTTGGAATGTCGATATTACAGCGGTCGGAGCGGTGCAGCAGGGCGCTGCAGAGCCGTTCCGCGTCCGTCCGCGTTATGAGGCCGCTCGCCTTCACGTCGTCCGGAAGGATCTTGGCCGCCTTGAATTCCATCAGCTGTTCAGGTGTGCACTGTGAGCAGAAGATCCGGAGATCGTCGAAGATTCTGTTGATTTGGTCGAGGGTGAAATCGGTGAGGACATTGTTGAGGAATTGGGGCAGGCAGAGCCGCATCTCGCCGCCGAGCAGGAAGCATCCTATCGGCTTCCCCTCGAGAATCGTCTCGTAGAGCTCGCCCCGTCCGCTGTCCGGGGCTGTGAGGATTGGCTGCGGGATTTCGGGCGGGGGTGGCACTACGGAAATCGTCGTTTCGCTGACGTCGACTGGCTCCGGTGAGCTCAGCTCCTTCTTGACGATGCTCCCCGGACTTAGGGAGTTGTTGTTGTGGTGCGACAGGGACTGTCCCGGCCCCTGGAGGCTCTTCGTTGCGCTGTTCTGGTACGTCTTCAGCACCGTGCGCAACTGGGGCGTCACAAATTCTGTCATTGTGGTCTCGAACGAATAAAGAAGCGAATTGGGCCTTTCTTTATTCCTGTGTCGCTGGTCCTGGTGCTTCCTCGTTGTGTCGTCTTCTGTCCGCGTAGGAGGAAAAATGTTTAGCTACACTTCGTCCAACCCCTACGACAAAATCTACGTTGTTTTCGGGCAAAATACTTTTTTTTTTGTGTAAATAACCGAGAAACCAGCCAACGGGTTGTGGGGGGCTTTATTTTTAGCTCAAAACACGTTCCGACACTAGATCACCGCGAATTTAGCACATCGGCGTACAGGAACAGTGCCAAACCGGTGGAGACTCTATTTTATTTATTTATTTATTTCTTTTTTTATTTCACAAAAGCGCAGAGTGGATAGGCAGCAATTTCTCACCTAAAACCATTTTCACTAGAATTTTATGTTGTTCTTTTTATCTCTGCTCGATTTTTGTGCAAATTTCTGCCGCAAATCACTTGTCACTTGCGCGGCCACACTTTCCGGTAGGGGGCAGGAGCCTTTTATTTTTTCGCGCGAAAATCAAATAAAAAAATAAAAATAAAAACAATCAGCAGCACCTCTCCGAAACGGATCACTGGCGGGGACTGGCCTCCTTTTAGTCGAATATTATTTCCGCGACTTTATACTTAATTTATTTATTTTCCTCTTATCCCCAATTATAAATATAAGATAAATAACAAAAACCCACTCGGAACACACCTGCTGCCTCTAGTCAAAGCACTGAGTAGAAGCCAGCCAGGGGCTATTCACTGCGGACGCGAGCGGCTATTCCACGCGGACTGGTCATCGCCTGTTTGGCGGAGGTTACGCCGGACTGGCGGACTGACGACTGGTGCTGGTGCTGCTGGAGGGATCCTGTCCAAGTCGACCGGGTTCGGGGCGATGACGGGCATTCTGGCGCTCCCAAGGCCGTTGGCATCATACCGCCGCCGCCACCTCCAAGTCCTTGATTTTTCGCGGGGGGGCCACACACAAAACAGAACTGTTCGCGGCCGCGGCACTCAGACCACACTGTCACTTTCGTTTCTCAGATTCTGCAACAAATCGATTGATAAAAATTTCGCCGGGCACCACCGTTTTTCTTGAATTACTAGCAAAATTCACTTTTTCATGTATACACGTCTAGTTTACGGCACTCAATTGAAAGCACAACAAAAAAACAAATTTAAGAAAGAAAACGTGCTGTTCGGGATCAATTCACACCATTTTTAGCACAGGTCCAGGGATTAATTCCCGGCTGATTCCCGGTTGAACAGGGGCACTGCAGGCCGCGTGCAAATTGCAATTTAGCCCCACAATCACCGGCCGAAGCGGCGACGGTGTCTTCGCGACAGAACAAATTTATCGTTGGGGGCCCGCGGTGCGCGCGATTCCTTCCTTCTGATTACGCAAAATGTGATCAAACATTCAAAAAAACCGAGTCGATTCCGATACGAAATTCGCGAAAATAATATATTCTATAGCAAAAAGACAACAGAATCACATCACACTTATTTTTTTAATTAAATTGGCCCGAGAAAAGGTCAAGTTTAAGAAGGCAGAGCGCTGCGCCTTCTTCCTGTCGCGTGAAATTTTGCGTGCTTGGGGGCGCACGGGGGCTCGTTGTTTATTTTATTATTTATTTTTTGCGTTTTGGGGGGCTACGACAATTTTTGCTGGTGCATTCCTCCAGCTCACGTTTGGCGCACTCCACTCACTTGTCCTCTTCTAAAAGATTTACACTTTTTTGGCTGGCATTTCGCACTTAATCACGGCGTCCACGCGATTCTATTATTATTATTGTGATTTTAACTTTTTGAGGAAACCCTCACTCTAGACAATTTGTGAGTTATATATTTTCCCTTCCCGTGCTGAAACCGCTTCTTCTGCTCGCGTTCCGATACGACGAGACAGCTCTACACCGACACAACTCCTCTCCGACATTACCAAAACATTTCTAGCCGAGCTGCACGGCAGGCCCCGTCGTCGTCTAGAGTTTTTTCCGCCGCCGCCGTCGTCGTCGTCGTCGTGTCGTCGCCGCCGGTGTTGCCGTCCTGGCCCGTTCCGTCTACTTCTCGTTCTCGTTCGGTCGCCGTCACCTCCGCTCCCGCCTCTCGCTCCGCCCCTCGCTCCAGAAACCCGCACACACCGAACCAAATTTCCTCGGCCGACACTCGGTCGGTCCTCTTCCCGCCCCCGGCCGACGCAGCAGCCGTCCCGCTCACTCGCTGCCCACGGGCTCACGGACGGCACACGACGGAACGCAGTGTGCGGCACGTCGCGTATTTCGGTTCTAGCAGCGCATGTCAGGTCCGGCGGAGCGGCGGCGACGCGGCGCGCGTGTGTGCGTGCGGCGCTGCCGTCCCGATTTGTTCTTTCGCGACTGTGGCCTGTGGCGCGGCGGTTTTTGTTCTTTTTTCGGCGTTCCGCGCTCGGTGCCTTGCCGGCCCTGGCTGCCACCAAGAAGAAACTCGTTGAGAAGCGGATGGCTAGCAAAAAGTGCGGCGTTGCCGCGGTGCGCGTGTCTCGCCGGCGACTTGTGCAAAAAATTCACACTTGCCGGGAAGTGGCGTGATTTTTGCTAATTTTTATTATTTAAGCCTCCCAACACCTGTTCCTGGAAAAATGTTGCAATTTACTTCATTTCATTCACATGAAATCGTTAATCGTGTTTTTCACTATACCATATTCCTTATACCTCCCACATCCAACAGTAGAAGAAAGGTTAAAATAAAAACTTTAATTACAGCGCTACTATGGTGTCCCTCACGGTACGTCTTTAGGACCACACTTATTTATTAATTATCATACACAAGCGAAACCTACTAAATTTTGAAACTTGTGACGAAACGATTGGCAGATCTACTTGGACAGCCGTGAAAAGTACTCTTTTTTAAAATTATTTAGTAATAACGATCATGACACACTTGAAACGAACTTGTTAAATGGAAAAAGAACCTAAAATCTGTAATGACTTTTGCGGATGCCGTTTACTGTTTTTCGTTGTAACTAATTTGTCCGCAAATATTAGATTAGCGCAAAGTTATTTCATCAGATTGGGGTTCTATACGAAATTCTTAAATAAGTTTTGTGGAAAAGAATCAATTGTTTTCTTTCAAAAAAATCCAAAAATTGTTTCACTAAGTAATGGCAAAAAGGTCTATAAGTATAAGTATTAATAGCTTAAGTTCGCTATCCTATTGTTCGAAATTCGAAATGTTACCCAATTGCGATTTAAAATTTACTACTCGTATGACTAAACTTGTAACGGATTGTAGTTGTGTTTCAAAGGACTATTTTATAATTCTCACCTCGGAAGAGAGATATAGGGTTTATAGTTCTGTTTCTTACGCATTAATCGAGATAGATGTTTCATTTTTGTTTCTGTCGTAACCTTAAGAAATTATGTAAAATTTAAATGTATCTCAAAATGGTGGTATTTATACAAAAAACGGAAAAGAAAGTAATGATATTCTTTTCTATAGGATAAGTCCAGTATTCCACTGAAAAATAAGGAGTCCATATTTAAAATGTATTTGTATTTTCATTGCTATTTCATACTGAATGAAGCTTTTATGTCATTTTCACAAATTAAGTTTGTTTTATTTTATTTTACGGTTTAGAGATTTAGAAGAGGCGATTTTTTGACTCGAATTTTATTCAATTAAAAGATACCTGGTTATTCTCGGTTCTGGCTAGCACAACACGGGACTTCAGTAAGAATTGTATTAAAAAGTTTCAACTTTTGTATTTGTAAACAATGCAAGCGCCATAACATCCCCTCTGCAATGGCAACACGGAAAAATACTTCTCGTGCGACAAACGCTTAAAAAGGACACACACATGAGCAATTCGGCTAAATTTAGTCGAGAGAAAAGTTTAATTGCAGGCGAGCAGGGTCAAAAAACTGAATAAATTTGGAATTTGCGAAAATAAAAAAACACGGTCAAAGAAAGAACGGCAAGAACATGGGCAACATCAAATTGCGTCGGGATAAAATTACCATGAGCAGAACAACGAGCTCCGCTGCATAATTCATCAGCAAAATGTTGCACCGAACCCGAATTTAACGGACGTCGTCCGGGCGAGCGCGCGTTCGAAAAAGTCCCTTCGAACCGCCGGGAGGAGATGCGACCCTTGCTTTTGGTCAGAATTCAAGGGGAGGTTTTTTGGCAACTCGGCCGGACCTGGAGCGGACCCGGCGCCGGAGTGAACTTGGCCGCGCGCCAGCGGCGGCCCCGAGATCCGAGCGGATGAACAGCGCCAGCGGAAAGTGCGGTCCTGGCTTTTTGATTTTCGCTCTGCGAAACTCCGCCGATGAACCGCGACGCGGCGATAAATTCCGTCCCCCACCCCGCTTGCCGAGAGTTTGTTGTTTGCCGGCGCTCGCTTCCCCGCTCTGATTTTGGGTGGGGACGGCGGAGCGCGAGCGGGAGCCCCTGAATTTGCTAAGCGATTGCCAAAAATGAATTCTGCCGGTTTCGGAGTTAGCATACTTTAAGGACTCATTTTAATAGAACCCGCTGAGTTAACCGGCTCTTGAGCGACAATGAAAGATCTTCCTAACCATCACATTAAGCTTTTGCGGCGGTACCTATCAAACAGTATTTCCTGTTTGTCTGGTTATAAAAAGCGAATTCTAGTAGTACTTTTTAACTTTAGAAAACATTATTTTAAAATTTTAATATTCAACTTTTCAAAACAAATATTAATCTTAAAAGTTTTACCTAGTTATTAAAATGTCTAGGGGTGTCCGATCTTCCTTGCAGGAATAGCGCTTTATTTTGATAATTACTGTCTCAAAAAAGTGAATATGCTCAAGTTTTCGTGTTCATTTTATTTCGTGTCTACTGAATGGTTTTAAATTTGTTCTAAAATTTCGAGACGTCAGACTTACTAGTTTAAAATCAACAACAACAACAACAACAACAACATTTTCATTTTGAAAACACTCATTTCATTTTTAAAATAAAATATATTTTTTAGTAATATTTTTAAATATTTCGCAGAAATCAATGTTATCGAGTATTATACGATTTTAATTTCGGTCGGAGCTAGATTTCAGAAAAAGGGAAATCTTCAATTAATAAAATATTTCATACAAAGGAAAATCTCTAGTTATAAATACGAAGTGGTTTTTTTTTTCTTTTTCCTTGGTTTGATTTAATTTCAAAGTTCTAAGTCGCTTTTATTTTCTGGAGGTATCCTTACGAGTCTGCAATCAGCAGTTCGAAATTGTGTTAAGAAATTATTTGCTTTGGAGACTTAAAATTAGGGTTAAACCGCGCTCCAAGAAAAATTGTTTTTTAGTACTAATAAAATTCCTACCTGAAATCGTGCTTTGGACGCCATTGTTCTTGAAAATTTTTGATTTTCAATTTTCCTCCATTTCCTGTGGTTTTTCAAAAGATCCGTAACTTTTAATGCCTCATTAACTGTTTCCACTTCACTTTATCACACACTAATTCACTTCAAACACAATTTTAATTGTAAAAAAATCACAAAATATCTAGAGCTTCCACTTTTTCAACTGCTTTCTGTCACACTTCCGCTAAAACTGGCGGGTACTAACGGGAAGTCCGCATTCTTCAAAACTAAACTAGCGCCATTCTGCAATTTGCGGACAGTCTGCACATTATATCAAACGTCAAAGCAATTTTGCTGTCAGTGGTGGGCCGACAGCTGATTTAAAGTTTTGGATTAGGAGTTAGGTAAAGTGATTAAAATTTTCCTTTAAGTTAGCAATTTGTGGAATAAGTTTTATGAATTTTTCTAGCTAAGCTCATCGCCAATATGCCAGAGCAAGAGGGGCGAAACCCAATGCAACGGTTTGCGGACAGCGTTGTGAACGTGCTTGTCGGCCCCGTAACTTGGTTTAGAGGTAGTTTTCAATGTTTATAATCTCTACGCTTCTTGTGATTTGCCGTCCTAACATAATTAAAGCCTTTTACTTTAACCTACCAGAAAATTAAGCCCCAGCGGCGTTACATAACTTCATAACCTCAAAAGCAAAACATCTTTTCAGAGACCATCGTCGAGCCGAATCAACAGAAGTACCCGTGGTACCACCAGAAGTTCCGCAGGGTTCCCACAATCGATGAATGCTACACCGACGACTTGGTCTGCCAGTACGAGGCAAATATGCAGTTCCGCCGGGACCGGATGGTGGATAACGAGGTCGTGAATATTTTGCGGCAGCGCTTCGAGGACTGCGTCATGTACGAATCGCCCTACCACCGGGAGAAGTGCAAGGACATCCAGATGCAGTACGAGAAGGCTACCGAGAATTGGTTTATTAAGTGTAAAGGATCTGTCTTGGAATTACGAAAACGTTGACTGATTTTTTACTCTTGTTCTCTTAGACGGTGATTTAGGTGCTTACGGCGACGCGAAGACTGCTTTTATGAAGCAGAAGCATCGGATGATCTGGGAGAGGCGCCACGGCCCCGTGGGCAGCGGAATGAAAACTGAAAAGGAGGTTGCGCCTGAGGAATGAGCCCCTTCATAGTTTGTTGTAGAATATTTCAATGGGTTTGCACTTTAACCGAAAATAAATATGAAAAACGCGATATAATTTTTGTTGGTTGCTAATTAGTTTTATTTCCTTTCACCGCAATTGCCCAGTGTAACTATTATTATTTTATTTTTAGGACTACGTGAATTAGAGAAAAAGGTGGGTTTTTTAATTTCATTAGATTTCATTTGGTAATGTAAATTGGGCTTCAATTTTTGATATAAATCGGAACAAATTATATAAACTAAATAAACACTTTTTCAACCACTTTTTATTCAAAACTGCAATTAAAAAATGTTTTCTTTGCTCCATATTCATTCTGATTTTGTTAGACTGAATTATCGGCGAGAGACGGTCGTTTTGTCTTCGGCTATGAACATTATTCGAAAATATCAATAGATCAAAAAACTCCCTAAAATATTTTATTTCTTAAACCTTAATAGGGATCGTAGGCTATCGTCAAAATCGACGTTAACATTTTTAACTAAAAGAAATTCCAACGTTAATTTATAGAAAATTAAAATTTTGTTGGCACAAAAATCTTTCGTACAAATTCTGACTTTAAAATAGCGCAACATACTGTATTTTATTCTACTGTGGAGAAATATTGCCTTTTTATAAACAAAAAGTGTTTTTAACCGAAATACTTTGCATTTTTTTCCTGCAGCTCGTAACTCGTGTCTTATTTTGGGTAGTAATCTAACATACTTAGCAGTGAAAAACAATATATGCGTTTAGATGATTTTATTACTATAATTTAAAAAAGAAAAACATATATACAAATGTCTTAAAAACGAAACCAATTTAAAGCCAATTCCACTTTATGCAAAAAATCTTCAAGGGTTGAACAGTCTAGTAGCCCTTGTCAATGTTCCTGTGAAATAATAAAAAGTAGTAAATACCGAAGTCCCTTATAAACTTAAAAATGTATATCCTTACTTTTGAACGTCGTCAATGAGGAGTTTGTAAGTCATGCCGTTCACGTCCATCAAAGCCAGGAAGTCGGTCGTTTTGGCGGGTGAGACCATGATGTCGGCGTAGTGACCAGCGTGGGACAATTGCCAGAACATGATGTCCTTTAAAAAGCAGTTTAAAACCCAAACTGGTATTCGTTAAAAGTAGTTGTTACCTTGTTCGATTTCATGTCCATTTGGTAGAGGAAGTTGAACTGCTCCTCGGTTTGGAAGGACACGCGGTAGACGCGGTAACCGTCGTACCTTGTTCCTTGGCACACCGAAGCGATGGTGATGGCACAGAAGAGAGCGAGCAACAATTTTGCCATTTTTAGTTTTTGTTAAAGCTTGAACTTACTTGGACTTTTGTAATTTTCAGACTACACCTCTATCAAAAGATTCTTCCAATTTATAGTCGGTGGAGTTATTTACATGAGTCGCAATTATCGGTTTGTTATTATTCGACTTCAGAGCTCCAGAAAGTTCTTAAGCCCGAAGTTATGAAACTTCGATTAGCCTGGGAGATAGTTCAAGTGCTTCGCAAAAGTTGAGTGGATTTGCGATTTGATTGCAGCATTAAAGTGAAATTTGCACAGATTGCGGCGATACGAATTAATTGGTCGAGTGAAGACTTTGCAACTTTCTTGTTTTCAAAAATAACAAGTACTTGTCTAGATTTCCTAAAATCTGGTTATTTTTTGATGATTGTTGTAACTAGCTCATTTAATTTTGTTTTTAAATGACGATGAATTTTTGGAGTTCCTAGTTGCTAAAGGGGGCTTGATAATGCGTGGCGTGACCGAAAACAAGAAGTGTTTTTTAAAATAATTTCAAATTCAAATATCGGTATTGATCTTTTAATTAATTTTTATTTTGAATAAATGATCAGACAAGATTGGTTTTAATATCTATGTAGTAAGAATTTTGTAAAGCCACTAGAGCAGCCTGTGCTTAGTTTTTAAATTAACGACAGGTACAAAATCTCTATTCATTTTTGGTTTCCATATTTTCTATCGCAAATTTGAAATAGTAAACTAAATATAAAAATACTTTTAAAATTTTTTAAATCCCAAGGAACTATGTAAGATGAGCCCAAATCCGGTGAATAGAAATATTTTGCTCTTCTAAATTGAACTAACGAATGTATGTAGAAGAACATAAAAAAAGGTTTTGCAAAAGTCTCAAACTAGACAAACAAATTTTTGTTTTTCTGTTAAAAATTATAATTTTATTTGTAGTTTTAATACATTTTAAATAAAATCTTAGAATTAATCAGTTGTATGGAACGACATCTGAGCATTTTGTTGTAGTCCCGAAGTCCAAAACATTTTAGTGCATGGTTCTAAAGAAAACAGAATTTATTAATTCAATTCGATTGTATCCCACTTTAAGTGGACATACTGCTGAACGTCCTCAATGCTAATGGTGTAAGAAAACTTGTAAGCATTTAAGAAACCCTCGAAATTCTTGAATTGGTTTGGTGCAACCATGACGTCAGCGTATTGATCTAAGTGCGACAGCTGCCAGAACATGACTCCCTGTGAATTAAATTAAAATTAGTAGTACAAAATCTTTGGATCTCATTTCACAATTTTCGCAAAATACCTCAGCTCCATTCATGTCCATTTGGTACAAGATGTTGAACTGCTCGTCGTTGGTGAAGGTAACGTGGTAAACGCGATAACCGTCGTACCTCGTGGGTTCGGAGGCGACCAAAGCAATAACGCAAAGAAGACTCAATAGGGCGAATTTTGCCATTTTTATAAATTTGTTCTAATAAGTAGAAAAAACTTAATATTACTCAAATGAAGTTTGTGCTGGAACTGATTTGAATTCTAAATTCGGGTAGAATTTATATCAAAATTTTTTTGCAAGTTGTTTATAATATTGACCATGTTATCGCAGGCGAAATTTGATCTAGACCTTCTTCATAATTCGCACAATGCTGCCCCAAATTTATCAAGATTTGACCGATTTCATAAGCAATATCAGAATTTTATCTGTTAATTTTTTCTGATAAGTAAAAATATTGAGTTAGGTAACTGCAGGGATGATTTTCATTCTGCACTTACGTAAATCTAATTTGAAAGAGAATTTTATTGAAAGAAGGTGATATTTTTTTTATTTTGCTTTTAAAAGGTTTTCAGGGTCAAGGGCGGATAACGCTCTTGGGACTGCGAAATAAATTTAAAACATTCAAGAAAATAAATACAAGGACAAGTAGAAGATACTTGATTGGAGAGACGAAACTAGATAGGAAATATTTTTAATTCAAGGATAACGAATAGTGTTGCTGTCTAAATCTAAGGAAAATATTACTGCTCACTAATTTTACTAGGGACTACTAATTTTGTAAAAATGAGTGTATACTTAACGAATCAGAAATCTATCTATTCGTCCGATTGTGTAATAGTTTTATCAAATCTATTAATGCCATTCAGTTAGTAATCCTTTAAGACGATTACTGCAATCTTCTTAATTGCACTAAAAGTTCATAAGTGTTTGATAAATTGCAGCGAAAAACTTGTATAAATAGTGGACAATTTTCATTTGTGTTTTAGGTTCAGTTTCCCTGAGGTGGAACATAAGTCAACTAGCAAAAATACAGCAAAAGATGGCAAAATTCGTAATCGCTCTCTTCTGTCTTATTGCTTTGACTTCGGTCAGCCAGGCCAACAAGGCCAGGTACGACCTGTACAGCGTCTACCGTGTTCGATTCACCACGGAAGAACAATTCAACATCTTGTACCGCATGGACCTCAGCTCCTCCGAGGTAGAAACAACAGCTAAATATTAATTTTACGTTTCCTTAATTAATAAAAATAACTTTCATGCAGGACGTTAAATTCTGGCAACTCTCACACGTTGACCACTTCGCCGACGTCATGGTTGCACCATACGCAGCCGAAGATTTCCTTGCATTCCTCGATTACTACTACTTCACTTATGAACTCCTCATCGACAACGTTCAAAAGTAAATTCTACGATATTTTAGACATGGTAGCAAAAAATATTAATATCATTATTTTTTTGCTTTTTAAAGGGTGATCGAAAAAGGATATTGAAATCATCAACATTCTTGCAAGTCGGCTACTCTTGTCTCTGAAATGAAAATTTTTGGTTTACTAAAGAACATTGAAAAATTGTGCGAACACCATCTGTTTGAAAATGGAGCGCAATTGGCATACCAATTGTAACAGCAGAAAATAAAAACAATTTTTTTTCGAATTGAATACAATATTTTTATTTCTTCGTATTTCGGCAAAGGAAGTTGTAATCAACTTTTACCAAGTGCTGAAGAACTTGGAATTTTGTTTCCTTAAGCTAAGTTCTAACGCTTCTTCCTTGTTTTGTTAAAGACTGTAAATGTTAAATTCATAGTTACTATTCACTAATGGTACTTTGGTTGTTGATATAATAGTTTCTTATTCAAGCTATGCAAATTTAATTTTTAGCTGGAGCCCTAAGGGTTCGATTGACAGACTTGTAATTCCTAATTTTACCTCAAGTTTTTCAGTAAGCTTCAATTATTTGTCCATGTATTGAATATTTCTTGAATTTCCTTTTTTATTTCTAAAAAAGGCGTTATAAAAATGTCGTAATTTTATTTATTTTTTTTTAACTCAAAAGGAGCGAAAATGTTCATTTTCAGACTCAAGCGGATTCCAAATGTGATTTTGCTGAACTGTGTTAATTAGTAGTTAAAGAAGTTATAACCTCAATTAAGATTTAGTATAAAATGTGGTCAAATGAGTATGAAGAAATAAAAATAGCCTTATTTAAAAAGAAATTACAAAATAATATGTGAAGGAGAAATACTAAAATATACTAAACAATAATTTATATTTTCATCCGAGGTCATGTAAATTGAAGTTTAGTTAAATTTTGGTGAGCAATCAAAAATATCATCAAGTCTGTTTAAGCTCGTTAATTTAACTTTTAATTGAGCTAGTCATATAAAACTTTTAATTTTTTCAGGTTTTTCGTTGCATGAATAGATAATGTCTAATAATCAAATATGTATTGTCTTGGCTTATATTTATTGGTCTTTAGACTTTTATATAGTCTAGAACTTAAAAATCATTGGAAAAAGAAATCGCAGCGTATATCAATAAAAAGACAAGTAACAACTTAATGTGAAAATAATTTATTCAAAAAGTAACCATTTTCTTAATAGAAAAAGTTATTAATAATATGTATTTACAGGAAATGTTTATTCAGTCTTCAGAGAACATGAAAGATGTTTGTGGATGCGTTGGAAAATGTTTACATACGTTCATTGTCAATCATCCTGTAATTAGTAATTAGTACATAGAAAATTAGAGCATCATTTTGATTTGTATGAAATCCAAACTTACTTTTGAACATTTTCAATTAGAACTTCGTATTTTATTCCATGAGCATTAAGATCAGCGAGGAAAGCGTCCGCCAGTTCAGGTGCAACCATGACATCAGCGGAGTGACGAGAATGTGATAATTGCCAAAAATCGATCTACACATCAAAAATGAGTAGTTTAAATTACATTAATTTGTATATTTTTATTAGTACCTTTGTAGTGGTCATATCCATCTCGAAAAGGTAGTTATACTGCTCTTCAGTCGAAAAGTGCACCCTGTAGACGTGATAATTGTCATACCGCACCTTTGCTTGGCTCATCGAAACCAAAACAATTGCGCAAATTAATGATGCAAGGAATTTCATGTTGCAGGTGATTGCGTTTTTTCTCTCGGAGCTCGATCACTGATTGTTGCTTGTTGCGAATTTGCTCAAGCTTTATACATATTTGAAAATAAAAATAATCGGGAATCGATGTGCATAATCTTATCTGGGTGAAGTGCCTTCGCTAAAAAACATGTTGTGACGCATCTCAATTTGAATTTCTCACGGCTGGTCATTGCTTCACCTGTCTGATCAGTGATCGGTGGTCTCCAGGTGTGATCGCGTAAAGATACGTTTTCGGTAGTTTTTGAGTTGCTAAGGTGATAGACTTGAGGCTGAGGTATGAAAAACAAAACAATTGTACTTAGATCTCTGGTTTGAAGATTATGTTTTTAATTTTTGGAACTAATTGGACGATAATTTGTTGAAATTTGAAGTCCTTTTTCAAGCATAACTTTCAAAGTCATGATTACATTTCTTGTTTTGTTAATATTCTGTTCTAAAATTGTAAAAAGAAATCTTTATGGGTGGTACTTTTTCTGTGTGTATGTTCTTCTGTCACAACTGCTTATTTCACCAAATATTTACTATAGGCTTTACTGGAATAGTTTTCAATTAGGCTTACCCTTTATTGAAAATAATGTATTATAAAGAAAAACAGTATTTTCATTTTCATTGTAAAAGACGGCAAAAAAAATAGTAATAATAATGAAAGCTCCTCAACGCCTTATTGCCAAAGTTACATTTCCCAAAACTATGAAAAAAGTTTTTTCCTCAAAGTTGAGATTAAAATAAAATATTATATTTAGTTTTTAAGCTGGTCGGTGGATTTAACTAAATTATTTTTTCTAAGGTATAGAAGGGGACTAGATCAATCTTTGCTAACTTTAAGATTATTATTAGCGGAATACGGAAACTAATTTACGTTGAACTAAATTTCTTAACTTCAAGATTTTTCTGAGTTATGATTATAAAATCTGCTATTTACTTATATTGAATATTATTTTTGAAGTTTGTGGTTTTTTGGAAAAATGGTTAAAATTACAGGTCAAATTAAATTAATAATATTAACGGACATCCAACTTTTCGAATATAACCAGGTCTGCTAGTAAGAATCAGTTAGTAATTGCACTCTTCTTTTGGTGAAAGAAAAATTTGCATTTAAATATTTTTTTAGTGTTCCGTATAGAATTTTAAAAAAAAAACCTGTCTGCCACATTCTATTTCTTCGGAGACAGTGCAATGTAAGGTTTTGAGTTATTTATAATATTGGTTCATATATAATATAAGGTAGAATAGATATTAGTTTGAAGTCATTTAGGGGTTCAGGTAACCCTACAGTTCGTTTCAATTTTTATTCCCATCTGCTATGTGTTAGTAAATGTACAAATATATAACAATAATTATTATGCTACGAACTTTTAAATTCTTGTTAAAAATAATATTAGTGTTGTATTGTATGAAACAGCATTCACAAAATTCTTATTTTCTAATTTAGTACTGTTGTAAGGCATGACAGTGTCCGCTGCTTGAATTTTGATACCAGGAGAGTTATACTAGGTACTACCGTCGGTAGAAAACTTTTCTCAGTGGAATCTAAAGTACCCTAGCTGACAGCAATATCAGTCGCTCATTTACAGCACAAATCGAAGTTCATTCAATAATAGTTTAAATCTAGAACATCGTTTTAAAATCACATACCCTTTTCATTCAATTTAATCTTAATTAATATTAATTAAGATATTTTATCCACACTTAAAAATAAGGCATTATATGTATGTATGTATCATAAGCAGGTATGTTTATGTATGATTTGTTTTGATCAATCTCACAGTTACCTTGGGAACCTACACAAAAAAAAAACTCATTACAAATCAATTTTTTGTTTACGCGAACAGACTACTTGTCGTTGCATTGAGACACAATAAAAAAACAGGTCAACATTTTTTAGATAAGATTATTTTGCGGAATATAAAATTCACTGCGAATTCAGTTGGAATCACAGTCTTCCAGTTGCTTTCAAGAAGCAGACAAAATCTCTAAATTTTCTCCAAAAGCATAAAGCTTTTATAACATAGTACAAAATGAAATTTTTAGTTGCTCTTTTGTGTGTCGCAGCTATGGCAACAGTCAGTCAATCCGAAAGGGTGCGGTACGATCACCACCAGGTTTACCGAGTCTATTTCACCAACGATGAGCAGTTCAACTATCTTTACGAAATGTCTATCAACTCTACTAAAGTAAGTGTTATTTAGAATCAATTTTTAAAGAAAGTATTTTAATAAATTCATTTTCACAAGGTCGATTTTTGGGAACTCGTTCGCGTTCGCCACTATGCTGACATTATGGTTTCATCTTTGTACCTTGAAGAGTTCCTTGCTGATTTGAAAGCCCATGATTTAAAATATGAACTTACCATAAAAGATGTTCAGAGGTAATTTAAAATTAAATTCTTTTAAATGATTACATGTATTCTTATGCACTTTATTTTAAAATTTTTAGATTAATTGATTCTGAACGGCAGTAGGATATTTGTGTGACGGACTATATCTCATAGTTAAGTGTAATCTCGCTGAAATTAATTAAAATTATAAAAACTTAATAAAGGATTATTTTTATGTTTTAAATTGGGTCTGAATTTTAAACTGGTCAAATTTAGTGTTATTGCACTCTCATGTTTATTTGCAATTTCCTTGACAAATTCTATATTTTTAACTTGCGTATCTGTTTCCTCCGGGCATAAGGAAGCTAACTATTCGCAACTTTGCTATAAAATATAACCATATTTTTCCGAAAAGTAGGTTTTCTAAAATATGTAAAAATATGATATGTAAGTGTAGAAAGTTTAACCTTAACATTTTATTATTGAACTTTTATTTTTTTATTAATATTCTAATAATTACATCAATTTTAGTGGAATAATGTTTTTATTTTTGCAGAAGAATCATTTTTGCTTTAAATAGTTTAATTTTCTAGCTTGTTGCACCATTGACAACAATCCATCCATGGCTTCTTCGGCATTTGGTTTGATTTGGTCTGGTGGCAAAACGAAACCATGAGTTCCTTTATCTCTGAATTCAAAAGTAAACGCAAGAGGAGCATTTTGGGTGTTATAAGCCCAGTCAGGACTGGTACCACTTGCCGTATCTGAAAAAACAAAAAAAAATAAAATGTAAATATATATTGCTATCATTTGGGAAAAGGCTCCAAAATTGGTGAAGTTCTTACATAGAGTTGAAGCTGTTGATCCATATCTGTAACTAGTTCCATATCTCTTCGCAATAGAATTTGTAGTTGCAGAAGCAATAGTCTGTATATCTTCATAGTTTTTGGGGAATTCAGTGGCGGTGTGTCCATAGGGAGAAAGAAGCAACTGACCATATGTGTGGAAGGCTATATAAATTGAAATCTTTTCCTTAATACTTTTGAAGTAGTTCGCTAAGGCAGTTGTTTCTGGTTCTGAGAATGGTTTTGGACCAGCATACGTTTCATCGCAAGGGTATGAGCTTGCACCGCCATTCGCCGACCAGTAGGAGTCAAAATTTCTGTTGGGATCAACTCCAACACAATCTGAGGTAGGGTTTGGCTGTCGTGTTTTACGCCATAATCTGTCCTGAAATAAAATATCATTTTAAGAACATTTTTATTATATAGATGATTTTAGAGCACCAACCACTTCATGTGTGTACGAAAATCCATCAACGTTTAAAACTGGAATGATATACCAATCGATATTTTCGGCAATATCTCTAACTTTGGGATCTTTCGAATTTAAGAGTTGATCAATCACATAAGTAGCTGTAGCCGAAGCAATCCATTCGCGGGCGTGAATATTCGCTTCGATAAAAATTCCAGGATTCCCTGATTTGAATGAGATTTTGATGCCTCGAATTGTGCGCCCCTCATAACTCTTTCCAATCGCGAAGGGAGTCACTTGGTTTGGATGATTTTTCTGCAGATCATCCAACCAGTTATAGATGTCTTTAAGTTTGTAGTACCGGCTCCATCCAAAAGGATTATCGCTCAGTGCAGGGTCAACGTTCTGTTCGTCATCAATCAACCTATATTTTGATGAAGAAAACAAGATTGAATGAAACTTTTATCTTATTTTGTGTTTTTTTCGGGTTTTTACACTATCTGAAGTGTTTATTTAAGCGGCAGTTAAAATTGTTATTGATTTACTATTGATATGTTCTTTGTGAATTTCAAGTACCGATTATGTAGTCATTTTCCGATTTTTAAATTTTATCGGAATGGAATTATTTGTTTTTGTAAATAAAAATAACACAGATCTATTACTGATTAACTTAACTTAATTATATGATCCTTCTTTTAGTTTTAGAGTACTCTCACAACCCAACAATTTTTTTATAAAATATAATATAATAAAAATATTTTGATAATCGCCGAACTTGATTTTGAACTTGATTGTTTTAATTTTTGTTTTTGTTACTACTCTCATTTCACGTTTGGGTGCATAAAATCAATAATTTTGTGTTAAAAGATTAGCTTTCTTTTTGTTGTTCATGTTTTGAATTATGCTGATTTTAATCGACTTTTCGCTACTTACTTTTGAACGTCTTTAATCATAATTTCGCCTTTTAGTGAATATTTCTTCAACGTATTTTCGAATTCTGCAATCTTGCCTGGATGAACCATTAAGTCAACATTACCCCCAGAGTTTTTAGCGGGCTTCCAGAATTGATACTAAAAAAAACCAAATATTTTACAAACATTTTCTGTAAATATTTCTTTATAATTACACTCTCAGGAAAATGTTTTAAATTATCCAAGAATTTCATCTGTTCGATGTTTTCGACACGAATTCGATACACCCTGAAGTTATCATACCGAACTTTACTCGAACCACTGATTGCAACCCAACAAGCTGCAAAAGCAGCTACTAACAGTAGTAAGTTTCGGGTCATTGTCTTGCACAATTCTTAAACCACCGAGCAACTGGCGCAGTAAGCTGCAATTGCTTTTATATGTACTTAGGATTTTGCAACATTATCAGGAAGATATCCACAGAATCGAGACGAAAGGGCCGGCTTATCAAGTACTTTATGGACGTTATTTCCAATAAAAACAATTAAAATCATTTAGAGGTATATAGCTTAAGCCTTTAATCTAATCTTGTCGTACAACTTGAAACAGTTATTAATTACTTGCTATAAGAAAAGTGCTTACTTGCTAGTACAAAAAGAAAACATAAATAGTGACATGTGTTGTACCAATCGGCAGTTATGGGCAAACAAAAAATGCAGTAGTTTCAGTAACACTAAACAATAAATTAAGGAACTTGAAGAAGTTTGTAAAGTAATGTACAGAAAAAAAAAATTGTTGTATAGGTACTATAGCCTCGACTCGTATGTGTAGAATCCTACTGGACAGGACAGCAATTTGTTAGGAACTGATTTTTTATTCCGACTCTGCTGTTCAAAATACACCAACATTTTACTAACATTCTTTCCCCCAGCACTTTCTTCTGGTGTTGTTGAATCATCTAAAAATTTAAATACGTCGTCTACAATTTTGTTGCTATCCTCAATGATGTGACTTTTTGGTTCTTTTGGTTTTGTAAGTAATTTGGAAGGCCTTCTTACATTTTGTACATTTCGCATATTTTGTACAGTTTGTACATTTTGAACATTTTGTGAATTTTTTACTTCACTTGGAGAAGCCAAGTAGCTCTGTGGTCTTTGTTTAACCTGTTGTTCCTTCAAAATTCGGTTTCGTTCTCGTTTGGTGGCTTCAAATTTTCGCCGCGTTATAAATCCTCTACAATGAGCTTGTAATCCTAAAATTCGTTTTTTAATACATCGATATTGATTGACCTTTTCTCTAGATTTTATGCATGCTTGTAACCGACGAATTCCAATTTGCGCCATTTTAAACCTCTTTCGGTTTTTATAACCACGCCAGCATTTTTGTATTACAATTGCGGCCATTTTTCGTTTTACAAACCATTTTTGAAATAGAATTCGTCGAAAACCTCTTTGTATCGTAATAATGTGCTTTAAGTAGATGCGTTGTTTCTCCTGGTCCAGAAAAATTGAATCTTCATTTTTCAAAAATACTTTAACATATCCAATCTGATAGTCTGCATTAGGGGGCAAAACATTTGAGCAAACTTTCTTGCAAATGTTTTGATAATCTCTTGAAATTCCTTCGAATTTTGGCGCCAACAATCGGAAACGTTCTGCAAATTCATCAAAAGTGTATCGAACTGGGTAGCCAGCTTTTCGGATACGAGCAGTTTCGGTTATTCCAAGATATCTTAGTTGTCGCACACAAAGGTTTCTATCAAATTTCTAAAACAAAATTAAATTTATATAAAATAATTTATCGTTTCAATATTAACTCACATTTGGTAGTTTAAAGTGGTTCGGTTTTACACAGCGAATAAAAAAGGGATGGCAGCTGGATAACGTCTTTAGGAGAGAATCCAATGAATATTTGAATTGAACCGACAGCGTGATAGATTTTTTTGCTGTATCAATTTCATCAGGCATAAATAAACTGATGAGAAAATTGTCTTTAGACTTGAAAACCATGTCTTTAAAATCCAAACTGAAAGAATCGCGATTTTTTTCTAAAAAGCCTAGAATTATAAGAATTAATTAACTACTCTTTAATGGTATTAAATATTTAAAAATAGTACCGTTTGTGTTATAGTAAACCACTCCAGCATAATGTTGGATTCCGAATTCTAAAGTTTGAGAAGATTTGCTTTTCTGGTAAATAGTTTGATGCCCATGATTAGCGTTCAGTTTTTCTAAGAGGGACATATCCGTACCTGAAAGTAAAATTTAAGTTTTTATAATAAAATAGTTAACATTCTCTAGTATCTTTAGTCTACACTCTACAGATAAGCTTAATTAGCAAAGTGTCTGAATTGAGTTTCATGTTCATCAACGAGATTGCACCTAGAAAAAGATATTTATTTTTTTTATCATTACTTCTGAGTGCCAGCGATATTAATTTCACCGTGCACAAGTTTCGCTCTGAAAATAAATCTGAAATAAAAAGTCATAGGTGGTTGGGTTCAGCATCAGAACATAAACTTTCTACGCAGTCCTCGTGCAAATAAAATTTTGTTTTCATAAATGCTGTAACACCATCCATCACCAGGTTTGTTAACCTGTGTGTAAACAACTCGGAAACTTTTCGTTTAATGCATCATTGAAATTTATACTATTCGAGTGCAGTGCATTGCAGCTCCTTTGTTTACGCGAGCGGACGATTGTATGCGATTTTTATTGAAAGGAGGAACTTTTTTAGGTGGGCATTAGCAGATGAAATTTCAGTGAATAAAATTCTCTTGAACGGCTTGAAATATGCACATACATAAAAATGTACATACACGTATAATTTATATTTTTAATTAAAACCAAAACCTGCTAAAATAACTAGCAGGCAAGTTAATTATCAGAGGTGCAATTAAAAGTGGGTTTTGATCATCAAATGAGTGAACTTTGTCTTGCTGCAATGAAAAGGTGTGCAACATGATTTCGAGAAAAACATTTTTCATTAAATATATTCAAACTTTGAAAGACAACTCTAGAAACCAAACATACAATAATGTTTCATAGTCGGGTTGTTCTTTTTAACAACCAGACAATTGGGATTTTTTTAAGTATCTAATTTATACTTTTGATAAGCCCATATTTTTATTTTGACGCTAAATAACCGTATATTTTTAGAATATGCTGTTAAAGAGTCTGAATCTTATTGTTAGTTAAAATTTTGTTACGTATTTTATATTGTTATTATTATTTTATATTTAACTCTAATAATAAAAGTATTGCGTTTTTCAAAAATGGTGGAGGGTCAGACAAAACGATAGTAAATTTTATTAATGATGTGTAAATGTGTACCTTATAAGTATTTAAAAGAAACTTTTTCAATAAGACTGTTACCTTTAGGAAACTTGGACTCTTCATCAATTAAGGACAATATATTAACTGGTTTCATGCCAATCATCCCGAGAATCTCAAAATTGTCGTTAAAGTTGACCTGCTGCCAATGAACTCCTTCTCTAACATAAGCTGCTTGCTCCATCTAAAACTCCATTAATTAGAAACAATTTTTTCAAATTTCTAACTCCAATTTACCTTAAAGATATGCTCCACAAAATATTGCTGTAAATTTTCATTAGCATAATTAATACAAAGCTGTTCAAAACTGTTCGTGTTGAAATTTTCGAAACCGAAAATATCCAAAATCCCAATAGAGTTTAGAGTTTTTCTACCCTTAATCTCTTTTCCAATCGCTTCGTTAATCTTTTGAATTATTTTTAAAAATATCCGGCCATACAAAGCCTTTACGAAGGCGTCCCTGCCCTCCAGGGCAGCTGCTTTGGACAGGGAGGTCACGACACGTTCTCCCTTTACGAAAATCGTCTTTTTGGTTAAAGCGTCACGTAGGGCGGCCATCTGCACGTTGAGTAAATTTGCGATTCTTCCCAAATTCACAGGATCCTCTACCTCGCAAGAGTCCATGTTTTGTACTTCGGCTGCCTTCAAGTTGAGATTCCCCAAATGGAGGATGGCTGCCAGGAGCCGGAAAATGTTCCAAACATCGGTGGACGGAAAGGACAAAGTGTTCATGGCTGAGCGAATTTTTGAAAATTCCTGAAAGATTGTAAACTGCAGTTGTAGGATAGTTTTGTGACTCTAGAACACGCGACATACCTTCAAATCCTCGTGCATTTCGGCACCATCTACTCGTCCCTGAGAAAGGTAGATGTACGTGGAGGCATCGCCCAGTTCTAATTTCTTTTTCTCGTCCCGGGACAAACCGGCCAAAAGTGCATAGAAAATGTGGTAATTTCGCTCGTCCTTGCTCTGGGAAACAATTCTCGATTTTTCGAGCAGATATGGCTCAATTTTGGCGCCCTTAATATGCCCGTCGCTGAAGTAAATGTCCACGTATTTCCCGAAACGTGACGAATTGTCGTTTTTGACCGTTTTTGCATTTCCAAACGCCTCCATGATTGGGTTCAATTCGACAATTTGCTGCTCGATCCAGGATCGCTTCCCACTAATTGCAGCTAGATAGTGCAAAATGAGCTTAGTGCTCTCGGTTTTTCCCGCTCCCGATTCCCCACTAATAACCACGCACTGATTACGCGAATCGCGGTTCATCTCCTGATACGCACTGGAACCGATTGCGTAAATATGGGGAGGCAGGCCGTGGATTCTGGAACCTTGATACGCCTCTATCTGGCTGCTAGTGTAAATAGGAAGTGGCTGATAGGGATTCACCGCGATCAGCATTGACCCAATATAAGTCTGCAAAAAATGAAATATGTTTATTTGCTAAGAAAACAGCGACTATTTGCAGAATTATTACATAGATTTGCTTTTTGTTGTAGCGAATGTGGAGATTGCGTAGAATCGAGCACTCCTGCAGATCGTTTAGGCTGATTATGTCGTCGACTCCATCCTGGGAGGTTTTGTGCATTTTTTTCAGAATATCATTCGAGGACACCCAGAAATCCTTGCCGTAATCATCTCGGACTAGAGCTCTGCTCCTGTCTATCCGAAGTATTTTGCATCCAAATGGGATGGAGAATTCATTGGTGGTCTCTGGCTTCACCCAAACGTATTGACTCTAAAAAGTGAAAAAGCTTTTAGCTTAAATCATTCTTATTTTTTAAAACTAGTAGGTTTTTTTTCATATTTATTTTAATTCCTTTAATCTGGGATTATAAAATTAATAAATTGGTAAAGAAAAAACTATTTTCAAAAACAAAAAAACGCGTTTGAAGTTCCAAACTAAATTTATCTGAAACTGAAGGTGTATGCCGACGATTACCCTTAATACGAATAGCAATAAAAATAATTCAAATTTCGTTATGAAACTTTGAGAACATATTTTGGAGATGAATTGCAGACGATTTATAAAACTAAAAAAAATACGGGTCGTGGGAATTTATTGAAAACTTATAACTTGAAAGGGATTCAAAGATATTAACTACGTATATTGTTTAATACACATACATACATATTATGAAATCTTAACCTAATTTCACTAATCGGAATTGTTATTTAATTTGAATGATTATTCTTTCGGTTAACTGAACGAATATATAAATACAAATATACTACATATAATTCAATGGCGTAGTATGTTGTGATTTCAAATCGTTTGCATTCTTTTATTGAAAACATTGGCCTTCAAAATAAAACGAGTTTTCTGTTTGATTTACTAATCTCGAACTCCCGAGCACTCGAAATAATTTGGCAATTTCGCAAGTACATATAGGTACCCTTTTATTACGGATAAACTAAAACAACGTAGTTTCCTAAATTGTGGTCGAAAGAAATATATTTCAAAACCACGTTATTCGATTTGAAAAAGTATATTTATAAGAAATAACTTCATCTTGTATTTATTATTTAAAATATTTTTCTATAAAGATCTTGGCCGGATGAGTGTAGTCATTTCCTACCTACATAATAAAAACTAGTTGTTTTCTTTATGAATATTCATAATTACGTTATTGCAATAAAAATAAATTACCTTAAAAAAGCAGAATAAGGATAGTAAGTTGAGCAAAATCAGCTTAACTTTCGATTAACCAAATTGGGACCAATTTAATCGGCTCGAAATGATTTTTTCAAGAACTAATACAGTGTAATTGCTATAATTTTTATAATTCCCAATATTTTTGTGTATTATTAAACAAGTACCCACAAGAAGTTTTGTTTTAATCGGTATCAGAAATTAACAAAAGACTATCCGGTTGATTTACTGCAATGAAAATCTACTAAAGATTTTAAACTTTTTGAACACTTTTTGTTCTGTAATAAAAATATGGGCAAGTGTATTTAATTAATCTTCTACATTGGCCTTCCTTTTGTAGAAGGTATGGTTAGGAAATTATTACTAGGAACAAATTCATCAAATTCAAGTGTCTTGTATAATTGTTAAGGTCGTAATTTTATATTAGTTATCTTTATCTTTTTGCCTTGTCGGCAAGATCAACCCTAGCTAAAGTGTGTACATAGCTGAGCTGAGATATTAAAAGCAAATGTTTTGTATACTTTGAAACCACTCTTGATTTAGCAATTATCCAATTTCATGTCTCTATATATTGGTCTAAATGTACGGACTTAACAGGCATTCACAAAAATCAATAATTACTACCTGCTCCATTAAAAGACCAAACAGTATTATCGTCACATATCTACTTTTACTCTAAACTTATCTTTGATAAAACATTGATAAAACAGGCAAAATCGACTTCTAGTAAAGGTAGACTGCACCCATAATTTTTTTTTGTAATAGAGTTTTTTCCTCTTCCTAAGAAGTTAAAGTGAGAAGTGAATTTGATTTATCAGTGCAATAGAAAGTTTTTTGATTTATGATTGCCTTATCACTTTTGATAGAATTACTAGATACTACTTAATTGAAGTATCGAATGCGCAGCTATTCCATCTATCTATTACTACAACAGAAGGGTTGTTGATTTCCTAACAAATTGTAGATTAAACACTTTAAATTGTTCACTGAACGTAAAAAGATCAGTAATATAATCTTTTTAATAAAACCATAATAACGTAATTAAGGAGTAGATAAATTTTTCCTTACAAATGGCAGCTAAGACGAGGTGTCGATTTGAATTCTAACAATTATTCTAAATTTCTTTTTGTTTTAAAGAACATCTTTATCGTGCTCAATTGAGTTCGAGTAGAAACAATTTTTTGTTATAAATTTAAATAAAATATAGATTTTAAAGATTAGAAACAGAAGTTAGACATTTTAAATTGTTCAATGGAAGCCATTCATTCACAAGGTTTATTTTAATTTCTCCGATTTTCCACTTCACTCATATTTACAACCGTTCATAGTAAATATATTCCGTTACTGTAGGTGTTTATATATAACATTTGGATCACTGTAATACAATTTTATTTCACAAACCATTAAAAATAGCTAGTACTGCATTTTTGGATAGTTTTCGTAAATATGTAGACATGGCAGGTAATCTAAGCAATATTTATGCTTAGTTGTTTAAAAATAGAACACGAGCAATCACCATAATCATACATTCCATAAAAGAGGTTTACTATGCTTACAAACTGATGACACATTTGAAATTTTGGATGAAAACAAGTTTGTTCTCTGTTTTTATAGTACTTATGTCAAGTTTAAGTTCACATACATATATATATAAGGGATTTCCAAAATAAAATAATTTAAGTTTTGTAGTAGTAGGTACTTGATCATCAATGAATGGAATAAATCCCCTTGCAAATTAGTTACTTCAACTTTTATTGAGATCACATATTTTCCTTAGATAAGATATGGATTTAAATACGTTCAATTGTTCAGATTAAATTCCTTTAGCTTTGTAAAACATATTTGGTCATGATTCACCATAAAACTATTGCAAGAAAAAGCTTTTTCTTTAATACAAAACCAAAAGACTTCTAAAATGATTTGCGTCATATAGCAAATATGTAACACATGGATTATTTGACTGGGCATTAATTTTTGGTATTGTTTCAGAACTAGCTTTTTGTTATCCATAAAGCTGAGATGATAAGAAACATATTGTTCTGAATAAGAATGTTTCTTATTTCCCTCGAAATAAATTCATGACTTACATAATCGTTTGTTCCAGGCATTTTACAACAAGTGAACACTTTTTACACTATGTGTAACCTCACATATCACAATTTGGTAATATTTTTTGAACAAAACTCTATTTCACTCACAACTAAGTACCAACTTTACTCCGCTGTCGATCTCAACCGAACCTCATCACTTAGGCAACTGATAGTAAGGAAAACGTCCTCAGTTTGTTAGTCAATTTCCGTTAACGTTATCAGTGAAGTTCACTATCAGGTATTGTTATAGCAAAAATGAAATCGATACTTAAATTTTATCCAGAGTTCGATTGGCACTAGGGCGGTGCGGCGGCGTAAAACCATTCAAACGTGTCGCTTGATTTGGACGCTCAACCGTGAAAGTGCACACAGCCGAAAGCGATTAATTTCACCTGAGCATTCAAGATTATTTCGATGTTTTCGTTGTCATTTGATTATCGAGCAAATTATAACAGATTTTAATATTAATCGTAGCGTTACTTTTCTAATCTTGTGGTATTAGAAAGAAAATGTTTTATGTATACTTTAAAGTAGATATATTAGATATATGTTTTGGGAGTACATTTTATGTTTTTAAAGGACATTAAAGAAGTTCAAAATGCATCCTTTTTGTCAAAGCAATTTAGTTAAAAAGAAACAATTCATTTTGTTATAACATAAACAGCAATATTTATCTGTTTTCATTTCCCTTGATTTCTATTCCCTTGATAAAAAAATGCAGTACAATTCATAAATCTACTAGAAAGGTAAAAAACCCAAATAAATCCCACCTTATCTTTACAATATATCTAATCATGTATGTATGTCATGTTGTAACATAAGTAAATTATCCTTTAGGTATTCAGTAACAGTAAAAATATTCATTGAGGTTAATCGGATATACCCAATCACAAACTATGTGGCATAAAAGGAAATATATTTTAGAATGTAGATTCAAGTCCTTTCATTGGAATGATAACAGAACCAGTTTAAATTGCCAACTAGTTTCTAACCTGGTTTTCTTCTTCAATTTAAACCGTAGCAACCAAAATAAATACATCAGTCTCTATCAAAATGTTTGATCGATACACATTTTTGTTATTGTCAGATGACAATATCGAAATTTCGGTGATTTTTCCCATGAATTTTTTTCAGTGTTTTTAACCGGTTTTTTTTTTTACCTATGCCACGGTATAATACATCTTAATTACTAAAAAGTTTATACATTTGAAAAATATGGAAGAATTAAAGCATGCAAGTATTCACCATACAGCTCAAAAGCTGTCTTCAGATATTAAAACAATGAGGATTTATGAAAATCTTTTCAAAACTGTTCAGGTAAGAAATATAAATATAATATAAGTATTAGCAAAATATTGGTACGTAAAAATTTAAGGTAAACATCTCAAGAGATGTGCAATAAAATTTTGTTTAATTTTATATCTAGAAATTGGTGTGCAAGCCAAATGTAGACCGGTATGACATGCGAAATACTTTAGAAGATGCTATCAAATCAAACGGGCTGGAAATTGAGATCCGGAACATAATTTTTCATCTTATACGCAGTTCTCTAAAGTCAGAGTTGAAAACAACCTTATCTGTAGTATCAATAACATAAAATGAATTAATTTTTCAATTTACTATCAAAATTTGCTCTTTAGGGTGATCCGCTGAACTTCTTGAAAAGGGCGGGGATACAATGGGACCGCCGAGTTCGGAAGTCGTTGAATGCAATGTCGAATGAATTACAAGTTCCAATACATGGACAACCAAGGTGCAACGCTGATAAGGAAGAATTCATGAGCAAGTGGGAAGAATTGAGCAATTATTCTTTAGGTGAACATAGTTTTATAGGAAGTTGTAAAAAAGTGAATTCAAAGCTATTCTGAATTATTTCAAATAATGTTCATTAATGCTGAAATAATGTTATTATTTATTATTCATGGATAGTGGGAATTGTTATTTTACCGAATGCTAATTAATGTCATATTCTTTAGATCTCACGCATTATAGACCAGTATATGCTCCAAAGGACCTCCTGGAAGTTCTCCTTTCATTAAAAGGACCTAGCAAAATTGAGCCTACTGAGAACGAGTAAGTGTATTGCTTTCGGGCCTGGATGTTACTTTGCGCTTTAGAAAAAATTCTAGTTCTTACAGGAGTGTACCGAAATGGGAGTTTTCACATATTGCTCTTCCTGTAAAAAACTTATTTGAGTTGGTATGATGTTTTCTCATACACATACTTTGGAAAGAGGGATGACATTTTTTAAATTTCTAGAGGACACATTTTGCAGACCTTCTCAGAAATGAGGGTTCAACCGACATGAGTATACATTGCCAGAAAATTTTAGAATACAAGCATTCACCACTTTGCCAGCAGGTATTAAAAAAGGGTAATACACCAGCTCCCTACAGGGGAGCACTTTGGTCCTATGTTTTAGGAAGCCATGTGAATAATCACGTGAGTGGACTATTTGCAATTAAATATTGCCTTCTTTTATGTTTTAAATTATCTTTAGCATATCCAGCACTGGGAAAAATTACGAAACACCGTTTTGTCCATCGACCACATCGTTGATAAACTGGTTTTTAAGGACGTCCAACTAACAGCCTCAAATGACGATCAGTATTTTGTTTTTGAAGACGTCCTCTACCAAGTTATGTTGTGCTTCTCGAGGGATACAGAAATAGCCGAAATAGTACAGAGTGAAACCCCTGCAGTGAAAGGAAAGCAATATGAAGGACCACCGTCTGGAGTTGTTCCATTCCATGGGATTTGCATGTTTGGTAGAAACTCACCATTACTGTCCTTTTTAATTAAAATTGATAAAATAATAAATTCCAGCTGCTCCATTTTGCTACCTTTATGACTCCCCAATTCGACTCTATTACACTTTTCGGGCTTTTTACATTCGATACTGCCATAGATTAACAACTATAAATACCCACCCTCAAGTAAGATTAACTTTTTTCCTAAATGACAAAATGTTTAAAATAATTTCCTACTTTAAGGGAATCATAAGTCTCTGTCTACTTTTTGAAAAACTTCTGCAGACCCATGAGCCTCAGTTGTGGTCTCATTTTCGAGAGTTGCAGATTCAGCCGTAAGAATTTTTGAATTCGCTTTTATTCAACAATTCTAAAATTAAGTTTCTGTTACAGCATCCGAGTAATTTTCAAGTGGCTAATGCGAGCGTTTAGTGGACATTTGCCTCCTGATCAGTTGCTAATATTATGGGACTTGGTAAATAATTTTTCCAATATTATATAATTCATTCTATGCATGTAATTGAACTTTCTTTTTTTCAGATATTAGGATTTGATAGTCTGGAAATTTTATCACTATTTGCTATTATAGTTTTAAGCTTCAGAAAAGAAAGTCTTATGCAGGTGACTTCACTTGATAGCATTGAAGCAATTTTAGCTGATTTATCTTCCGTAAAAGTTTTGCCACTTATACAATTAGCACTTTCTAGAGACTGAAACGAAATTGTTGTTATTGTAATTTATGTTGTAAGGTAAATTAAATGTCAAATGTGGAATCCTTGAATAAATTATTTCTCTTTATTAATATCTATATTTACTATGATTGTACAACTAATACTTTACAAAACCATTGATAAATTTACTGATTACGAATGTTCGTGGTATTCTCTTCAAATTTTAGATCCTCAATCGATTTCTGAAGATCTAGTACAATAACATTAACTGTAAAACTTAATAAAGACCTAACCTTAAGCTATCATTAAGTGGAAATCCCAGTTATATTCGCCACGCAATTCTTGAATTTTCACAAAATAATTTAACTCTTTAAAACGGGTGAACGAATAAAATATACTTTAAGAATCACATTGCAATAGTAAAGTTAAAAATTAAAATTAGTATTCATTGTAAAAATACTTTCTTAGTTTTAAAAGAAGAGTAATCAACAAACAGTTGATTCGGTTGTCTTATTATAATTTCATTTTTCAACAAATTTGTTGAAAGGTTCCAGAAAAAAAAATTAAAACTTTACCGCCGAATTACTTGCAAATATTTCCACAAGGTGGCCAGACATCTAGTTGCCTTATGATAACAAATGAAATTCTGGCCAACTTCGGTGTGATTTACCTGTCAAAAGAAAACTTCCTCTTAAAAATTTCTGTCGTTCATTAGAACGTCTCTCTATCTTTTGGGATATATTTATTTTTCGAAAAACTACCAAAATATTTTTCAACAACGTAGTGCAAAATAAAAAGTAATGGCTTCTGCCGCCACACGGGTAAATAGCGATCGAAAAACAATTTTTTTGCCCGCTGATGTAACCTATTTTCACAGGGTTTCGGGCTGACGAGACTTAGAAGTCTGCCCCATTTCGAAAAAGGATTGGGAGCACAGCTGCCGGAGGCGTATAAAAAATTCTGGAGGGAATGGAAGGTGACCAAACCTACGGCGGTTCACTACATCCCGAAGGAGGATCAGTGGATACGCGATGAGATTACAGGGGAGGTTCAGCCAATGCAAGAAATCCCCTTGCCACTGACCTTTCCTCCGGAGGCGAACCAGGGCATTTGGGGCGGCGAGGCTGTCGTTAGGGGGTTTCGAAAGCCAAAGCCGCTGAAGCGCCGTGTGCCCCACTTCTGGGTGCCTGTTCTCCGGAGATCCGTCGTGTACAGTGCAGTTTTAGATCAATTCATGTCTATTACTGTAACGGACAGGACAATAGATCTCATCCACGAAAGTCACGGCTTTGATCATTATCTGCTGAAGGTAAAAATTACCAAAATTATGTTTAAAAATAATAATAATTCATCTTTAGACGCCAGCATGTGACCTGAGATCAACACTAGCTCTCTCCTTAAAAAGGAAGATTTTGAAGGCACTGCATGAAGGCTGTTCTAATTTAGCAGATAATCCTCAGAAGCAAAACGACATTCTACGGGAGTACGGCCGATACTTGGAGCAAGTAAGTACAATTTTAAAAACAAAAAAGCGTTCCCGACTAAATCAGGTATCGTTTCAGTACACCTCTGAAGAAATTGAATGGTATGGGCTTACATATCCAGAGGCGATTAAGAAATTAAAAGACAAAATTAATGCGGAAAATCCGGTAGTTCCTTTAAAGATAGAATTCCGAAGTAAATTGATCGAGCAATTGCGAAAGGCAAACGTCAAAGAGGCTGGTACCAGCGACGAATTACCGTCTTCACATATTAAGTAAGTTTTTAAATAGATACATATAAAGAACATAGATTATCTTTCTTTTCTCAGGGACTCATCTTCGTGGCTCGCCAAGATGAATATATTTGGAAAAAAACAAGAAACATGAACAGTGATGGTGATCTGTGGATCTGTAAATTGTGTCATTGTAATAAATTCGTAGATTTTTGTTGAGAAATTGTTTGTATTAATCATCATCATGAAATTTGTTGAAAATATCTTCAGAATGAATAAAAGTAAACGTAGAAAAGATCCTGACATAAGTTATATTAGCAAAAATTAAAAAATATATTTTAGAACCGTACAATAATAATACACTAATCAAATAATTCTAATTCATTTGAATGGAATTTAATCGAATAGATTTAGATCGCATTTCTCACCGTATTGCTGGAAGGATTCACTTAGTTTCCAACTGCCAGAAAAATTAGAATTTAGTCTCTGTGAATCCATTTTTCATAACTTTTGTAGACTGAATAAACTACGTACAATATTGAAAATGAAAAGATTTTATATAAGTTTTAATTAATGATCCAAAATCTAGAATACTGAACATTATTTATATCTAAAAAATAAAGCAATGGGCCTGGGATTGGTTCTTGATGTACATCGAATTACAAATGCCTCCCTTGACTGCAGATTAAATCCCACTTTTAAATTTATATTAACTAGGTTCGAATGTACCGTTTGCATTAAACAATTCTTTTCTAAGCAGTAGTTAATTTGAGGTCAGTATGGAATGAAAAAGTTAATTTCGATTTTATTTCTTAACCTACTCTTTATTTTGGTCTTCAAAATATTTCTTAAACTTATCTAACCCCCTAAACCTGTGAGAGATTTTATTCTTTTCCTCCTTCGGGAGCTCAGCGTAAGTTTTGTCGTAACCCTTGGGCTGGAAGCAAGGGTCCCACCCAAAGTCCCTGGGCCCCCGGGGGAAAACTATTTCACCCTCTGTTACTCCCTGAAAGAGGAGGACCTCGCTCTCTTCATTCGCGCAGAAGGCGAAGGTGCAGATCGCCTTGGCCGTTTTGTCCTCCCACCCAGTCAGCATCTGGTGCAGTCCCTCGGGACCTAGTTTCTCCAGGAACCACTTGATGTAAACACCTGAATGCAGTGCCGGATTAATTATTTTCTGGTTCCTAAAAAAAGGTGAAAAACCGCTTACCGGGCAAACCATTCAGGGCATTGAAACAGAGACTCGTGTCCTCCACGACGACCGGGCCCTTCACCAATCTCACCGCCTCCTTGCACTTTTTGATGCAGACCTCGTCGACTTCGCCTTGGAGCTCGGGAAGGTCGATTTTTTGCGAAACCACATTCCACGGAAAATTTGGCCCGAGGATTGCGACTACTTCCTCCAACTTCTTCGCGTTTCCCGTGACGAACGTCAGCGTTCTATTCATTTTAAGGACTCGGCGAAAGATACTTAAAACACTCTAAAATGAGGTGCTCCGTGAAAACAGCTGATTTTGTCATCTTCAGCACGTTGTTCCAGTTCGCCTTGTTCCTTCTGAAAGACACTCAACTCATCTTGATACCATGAGTGAGTGGTTTAAACCTTTTAGAAAATTCACTCGTTTGGAAACACTTGAGTGAAACAAAGTCTGAAGAAATATTTACCAAAGTCACTTTTTACCTTCAACTTTTACTGCGGAACTGCTTTACACCAACATTTTAAAAAGTGATATAAAAAATTAGATTATTAAAAAAACATATGCGTAAAACTTGTCCGCATAAATAACTGAAAAGAGAAACCCAAATTCTAAATTTTAGAATTCTGTTTAAACAAAGTGGACCATGAAGTGTTGTCTTGTTCGGTCATTATTTAAAAAACATATAACAAAAATTTGGAATCTGTAGACCCCTAGGATGAATCTGTAGTGTGGGACCTAGCGAGTGATTTTCTTGAGAATTAACCTGCAAAATTCGCATTTCTGAGGAATGTTTTATTTAAAGTTCATTTGTTAAATTGGTTATTTTTTTATTCTATACAGTATTTAAAAGATAAATCACTTGGTGAGATAACAACAATGAACATTATTAAAACTCATTAAAATATTGCAACACGATTTATTAACGATGCTATAAACAAGTAGCTTATAATTAATATTTTGAATAATAACTTTAATGATGATTTAACTCACAATCGGTTTAACCCATTTGCCACTTAATTATCATTGCTGTCTAGGGTATTAACCTATTTTAGCATAGTCCTTCTTTGAATTTGTTTAACTCTCCAAAGTTTAATATTAGCAAATCTTTAGTTATTAGGAACCCCATTCAACGATGGTGTAAGTAGTTACTGTAATAATTCAGTATTTTATTTGTTTTAATATATTTTGAATTACTTCGCCAACTTTTTAAATCATATTCTTCTGTAAAAATTAAGTTAGTATTGATACCTGACTAATAAATTATTAATTTTTTAAATAATTAAACATCCTTCTGGGACAGCCGATTTCCGCCAGATTTGTCGCATTTGCGTATTTAGTTTAATAAAAACACATTATTTGAAGCCAAAAAAATTTATTGTTTAATCTGTGCTGATTTTTGGAGGGGGAATGGGATACAACAGCCATATAAATAAACAAAAGTTGTTTAAATTGCTAAGTAAATTTATTACATTGGTATAGTAACATGCAACACAAAAAGCGCTTCCTTGTTTGTTTGAAAATTGTTTCGCCTTAATTCAACAAATCCACAGAATGATTTTCTGTTAAAGTTGATAAAGGTGTTCAGTCCCAATAAAAGTTTGGCGCGCATTTTCACTTTTAATATAAATAATCATTGTACTGTTATTATGTATGTATAATGCTGTAGAAGATCGAGAAAAAAATATCACATTATTTTACAGATGAAAAATTTCGAAACATTAAGTCGTTCCATTTCTCCACTGCCTCTTCATCGTCCTGCTGTATCCCTTTTACTCTCTGGGTCTGGTTAAGTCATGAAATCTGTAGTTTCTACACCTCCTGTGCTGATGGATGTCGTGTTTGAAGTAACGTAAACAATGCCATTGTGGAATTTTTGATAGGGCGGATGAGTCCTGTAAAAAAGAAAAGGATTCATTTTAATGAAGGTATATTTTACTTAAATTAGTTTAAATCGGTAGAAATGATCGTTAATACAAATTAGATATATCAGTTTTAAATTATAACCGCACTGTGGCCCTCTAGTTTCCGACTAAGGAATGAGTGATCAAAATAATAATAGTTAGGATTTATCAAAATTTCTAAGAAATATTGGTCTTATTTTCATGGGAAAATTTAAAATGATAATAAGCAATTCATACTATATAAATTTATTCCCTATTTAAGTTGTAGGTATTCTGTTTCTCTGTCGTGGACTTCTGGACGTAGTTTGCAATTCCCACTAGTCATAAAATTTTGTAATGCAATCAGAGTAAACAAAATTTTGCTCCAAAATGTGCAAATCGTGCTAGATTTGGCATCCATTGCTTGAATTCCTTTGCATACGGGCGGTTGGAAATTATTTGTACTCTGAAAATGTTTCCCGAATGAGTGAAAGAATTTTCTCTACCGGGAATTGCCTTAGAATACATAAAATGGAAAAAAGGTATAGGGAATTCCATTTAATTTAAATTTCCAGAGGCTATTTAAAGTAGGTGCAGTTTATTCACTTTTCCACACAGAAAATGAAAAACGGGAAACTGCTCAAATAATGTAGTTTGCGTTTATTTGAAATTGTAAATTCACACAGACTGCATTGTACGTATACCGACATTTATGCGTATAGCGAAATAAAATTAATTAAGTTTTCGCGATAAATTTACATCCAGGCCACTCGCTATGTGATTATTATTGAAGGTTTGTTTGTGGTAGAGGACAGTGCAATATTTTTATGTAATTAAAAATGATAGGAAAATGTCATTAGGTTAGGCAAAATTGTAAAGTTGTTTTTTAATAAATACGTTTTTCCACTCTACACCTTTGTAACTTTTTATTCAATTAAAATATGTTGACAAATTAAAGAAACGACAATATGAATCACTAACAATTACGACTACTTGAAAACTTGATTTAATCAATGAATCAATGATGTCAGTTAACCACAAATCCGAATTAATCACTATTCAAAGATGCTGATTAATTGACGGTTTAAATTGATCTGATAGTCGTTAATGTCACTGAACTGAACATTTAAATTAATTGACTTGCCGATTAGAGGACATAATTTATTAAGGAATAATTTAAATCATACGAAGTACTAACATTGCAAAAACGAAATTGGGATATTTGATAATAGTTATTATTTTTATAAGTAAATTCAAAAACGCATATAATAAATAATAGGTACTCTCTACGTACGATAAAAAATTTAAAGTCATTTTGTGTGATTAAGATGACTTTTCAAACAACATTTCTTTGGTCCAAAGGAAAACCAGGTAAGCAGCATAAAACCCTAATTACAGCACAACTTAATCTTCTAAAGCTTCTTTGTGAAAACTTATTTTTTGCGCATTGTCTAAGTACTCCCACAGACCAAATTTTCTTTTAAACTTTCTTTTGACTCGAAAGACGATCAAATTAATTAAAATACAAGATAATGCGTAGCTACTCCGTATTTCCGGGATCATATCGCAAAACTGAATAGTTAGCATAATCTGGTACTTAATAGTTTTTTATATTGCACTTCCTACAATTACTCCTAACCCAGAGCATTAGATACTATTTATAGTACATAATTACCATGCTAATATAAAAGGGGCAAACGACTATCGTTGACTCATTCGGGAATGGCGTTGAATCTTGCATTAATTTAAAGTGCCACAAAACTGCTTCAACACAAACACCACTGAAATCATAGCTGGGATTAACGAACATCGTTATTCAATTTGGTGATGCTCTGCAAATTTAGACCGAATATAAGAGCTCCATTGTTGTGGAATGATACCAAATCGAAAATGCAGTCAACTGGCTTCGACGTAGAAAACAATACACGTTACATTTCTCTCCAGAAAATTGGACCAAAGCCCTTTTGCGCAACAAAATCTAATAAAAGCTCGTCGAGAGTTTCTGAGATATGCCGAGAGTTCCCTTCTGGCCTTCGTCGTTATTTACATACGCTGACAACAATGCCAGCAAATTGGCCGCAATCAAAGTTACTGATGATTCGGGCACTTGGTTCATTAGCACGTAAACATGGACATGAGCTACGAGTTTATTTCAATTTTGGGAATATAATTGTTGTTGACTTGCTTTCCTGTTGAAACGACGGAAGTCCACATCTATAATTCTCTATGACCCAGATAATTCGTTAGAGAACTATGTCAATTTAATTAATTGTCGTGTAATAATTTTGAGTGTGAATTCAAGTGTCCTTGTTGAGCTCCAAGGATCTCAATTATTCTCTGATATCCCTTAAAGTAGATTAGTTATGTATGTATTTTAAATACTTAAAGCTAAATGTATGCCAATATCTGAGGCAGGGAACTAACCATCGCATTTTCTTATTCAATTGTAATTATAAAGATAAAACTTAGTAATTACGTTTCATTTCAATTTTCTTTTCTTACGTATATGTATGTACGTAAAACATAAAAAACATTTGTGTACTATATGTATTTATTTTAAATTTAAACAAATTTTTAAGCACTATTTAAGTCTTGGTTGTTTCGCATGATATTGATCTTGGTCATACAAATTGAGTTTTAGTTCTTGAATGTTTTTCAAGGCGAGGATCAAAACCACGAGACCAAGATCGATTCTGCCCATCACTATATTTTCTATATAATATTTTCAAAGTCTTCTGTTCTATTCCTTTTCTCTCTTTTTCTAAATATGTACAACTAATACATATGTATGCTTAAGGGATCATGATTTTATCTGTCCTGCATAAAATAATATAAAACCCTAAACACGCAATTCATTAAAAACACTAATTATAGTCCTCCCGCATCCCAAGGTAACGGAAAAAATAACTTACCCACACTATAAATGGAAGAAATTAGTTTATTTGTAGTCAAAAAATGAATTATAGGACAAGAACAAACAATATCTATGTATGTATATGTAGGGATATTTACTCGCCGGACATGTCCCTTAAGAGATTTACGATGTACCCTGCAATTTTGTCAAACAGATGAAAATATAATTTAATTCCATGTAGAACCATGCATTAGCATGTCGTGTTAAGATTCCGTGTGTGAAAATCGATTTATAAGTCATCCGTCTAAAATTAGACTTTAATCAATAGTAATGCAATATTAAGCACTTATGCGTTATTACATATTGCGTTCCATGAGCTTCCTCCAGACTGAATATTTTGGGGCTTTGCATACAGCTCACAGTAAATTAGGCTTGTTCACTTTAAATAAACTTACAGAGAATTTTCAATATCTGGGATTTACAGGAAGTTGTTGAAAATATGGTAGAGGCCAAAGTAATTTCTGGGGCTGAGCAAAAGATAGAGTTATTATAGGCAACATGAATACCTTGAAGCAGTATGAAATGAATAAAGTTTCAAAGAGGACAGTTTTAAGCTTGTCATTTAATATAAAACTTCTGTATATGTTTTCAAAATATTTGGCAAAAAGTTTTCTTTAATCCTGAATGCCTTTTCTCTATGTTTAGTTCAGCATGGAAGAGAAAATTTAATAAATGTTTGGTTGGCTAAAAACTTTATGTATTTAAAACTATACACTGCATATTTGTTAAATATTTTAAATGATGTTGGTATCAAGGGAAAGTTTAAACTTTTGAATGTAATATCGAGATTTAGCTGAAAAGTCAAATTGAGATTAAGAATTTGTATTAAATTTCACTCTAAAATGTGTTCCCCAGCGTAATGTACTTGATGCTAGTCTTTGGGAACCATGAAAGAGTTAATTATAACTACATACATAAATATATTAAATCTACTAGGTAAGATTAAACTCTTCTTCATTTTGCTCCGGTTATGTGCGATCAAAGTTAATTTATTTACCTTTGAATTACTTTTTTAATGTTTGAATAATTATTTCTCAAAAATCGATCCGCTATGGTATTTGCATTTTAACTCCATTCAAAATAAGCCCAGCATCCGAGTGCGCTTAATTTTAGGAAAAGTCTATAATTGTATAATGTATATGTATAGTAAGGTTAAATAAATAATTATTAGATGTACATAAATATTTTTCAACACAATTTTTATAGAGGTACATCCTTTTATTTAATTCCTTGAAGAAAGACACGTTTTACCTTCTAATTTCCGAATTAGTGCGCGCTCTGGGGTCCTATCTCTAGGCGCACAGATAATCCGGTCTCATGCTAAAATGTTGCAGTCAATCACTTGACCCCCTGTGTCTTAGATCTTGACTTTGGCCTTGTCGGCTCAGCTTAATTCTTTGAATTGAACTTATGTATCACATATGATCGTCCAGCAAGACCTTAATATGAATTTAGTGGTTTTATAGTTCTATTTCCGAGTACAAATATGCTTCTGAAGCAGAGCAAAAATAGTCTGCGGCTGTTTACTGCTTTTTTATGGGACTTTGCTACCTAGAGTGAAATGAAATTGAAATTATTTTGATAACATCATACAGCAACAGCACCCCAGTTCATGGAAATTACGATTACAAAAAGCATGTTGTTTATTTACAGATGTATCATTTGCAAATTACGAACACTTAATTAGCATAAAATAATAAAGGCTTTATTCGATCTGCATAATTTTTATGCTTAAAGTTAGTTAAATAAAACAGATTCTTTGGGAAAATACATATCAGCTCTAAATTACATTCAAGAGTTTAGATAAATGAAATTTAATTTAGACGAGAGATGAAAATACGCCGTATCAGTTTTTAATTTTTTTAAATTCAAGAGAGGGTTTCTTTACACCAAAAAATTAATTATTTTCCGACCGAAAATCGGGTTTTAAAACGACAGAGCATATTTGGAAAAATGAACAACTTAAGGACACTAAATAGCGTCATAAACGAACATCCTTATTAGAGATAAATTGTGTACAGGATCCGTTCGGTCATTCTATTTATTTGGCAAACATCAAAAGATTTATTGTCCTTTTCGCAATTACCAAAAGTAAGCGGATATGTTTGCGGACGACGGGAAAGTTTTAGCTAGACGGTTTAATTTTCATAAAAGAAACAGGCCCCGTAGTCATGCTACTTTCACAAATAGAAATAGAAGAGAATTGAGTGGTAAAAGTCAGGAAGACTACACTTTTAACGATCATTAAATGTAGACAAATTTACCATTTGGTATGGAAAATTAATTTACTGGTGATGTGACTGTTTGAACATGAAAAATTAAGGAAAGATATATTGCACAGTCTCCTAAATATTTAATTATTTTTTTATACATCATTTATCATAGACGTGCTGTGTTTTTACAAAGAGTTTAAAAATAATTTAAAATTTCGTCCAAACTGTTAACTATTGTCTTTCAATCGAAATTATCTTCAACTTAAAGGTATATGAACCAGATTTCAAAGTAAAATAATGAAAAAAATATATATAAACGATATTCCAAAAGTTATAAGATAAATAACAATTTAGTATTATATAATAATAGTTGGTTTAAACTTAAAACTGTTTTCAGGCTTACTTTTGTGTTAGCAAAGCCTTTTAATAAATATTATTATACTCAATCAATTAAGCCGATTATTAAATACTAACTAGTTTTAAGAAACAATCTAAACATAATGATTATTGTTTTAAATAAGCCAAGTCTTAAGGGCAAAGATTTACTTGCATTGTTTAGAAGGAAGCGGAAGACCAACAAAATACTTAAATTATGAAAATTTTATACTTACTATTCTATAGTTATAGATTGAAAAGCCGTTTTTGAAACGTTCAAAAGGACGCTGCAAAGAAGCCAATTGTGTCTCGGTGTTAATAATACATTTTAAAAATACAATTTAAGCATTTTGTGCTTGTAATAAACAAACAAATATTTTTTAAATGTTGTCTGGATTATTGTGTCTATTATATTGCAAGTCAACTGTTTTTAATCAGAAAAATATTATAAATATTGCTGTTTGTTTTTGTTCAGGCGAAGCGTTTTCTATAAATTTGTACGTTCAAATGCAACAAATTTAACTTTTTTTCCAAAATCCTATCAGATATTGTTAACAGGCTAAGTTGTAAATATATATTTTGTGTTTTATGGAGAACTAGTGGTTTTTAAACAATGGAAAATATAAAACTGTGGAATATTTTTCAACTTTAATTAAAAACAAGGAAATAAATAAAATACGCAGTATACATTAAAACATATATATGTAGTACTACTGCACAGCCCGTATAAAAACATGGAAATACATAGCTTTATAAATTATTTATGCAAAAACGCAAGGTTACATTCAGTTTATTATTTGTTGCAAAGAAAAGGATTATTTTTGAGTTCGAAATTTGAAATTTTCCTTATATATTTCAAGAACGCCTTGAATAGCTGTTTTTAATGAAAAATAGTGCAAAATTATGAAATATAGAACTATAACAAAGTTATCTAAAATATAATAATTTTGCTTAAAGTCTTAATTTTTTCTACGATTGTTTCTTATTTAAATTTCTCACTATTTAATTATTGTTGCAGAATATAATTTATCTGAAGTTTAATTGGTGTTTACTGGACTACTAAACTAACATTAAAATTCTTTAAGTTTGTGATAAGTGATCCAGAAAACTGGAATTTTTGTAGCATATATTAAATTGATTTAAGATGCTCCATAAAAACCCAAATTTCTTCCATACTCCAAAAATGCCTTAATGTTTGCATAAAGTTTTCCACATTTATTTTTCCTGACCTATCCCCAGCCATTTAATTTTTTTATGAATGTCCTCTTCCTAGCTTTTGCAAAAAATTGGAGTGTCCTGAAGCAACGTCTGACTGGCAGATTGCGTGAAAGATATCTGACCATTGAACCAAGACCAGAATTTTATTGTTTTGGCAAAGTCGCTTCGACGTTGAGTGATGATACCCGGAAGTTTCGAAAGCACTTGGTATGATGCATCACAATGCAGTGCGGCACTTGTCGAGCACGGTCACAAATCATTAGTAAAAATTGCGGATAGTATTGATTGGCCTACATTTCCGGATGCGAAATAAAAAATAAAAAATAATGAAAAATACAGGGAATCGCGTCTTCCGCAAATTAAAATGTATTATGCAAAAAACGAATTGCTTGACAACGCGACGTCCGCAGTAAAATTTAACTCAAACTAAATCTTTTTACTGCAGCCGACGACTCATAACTCCACAAGTTTTATACTATTTAAAATAATTTGAATTGGCGCTTACCACTTCAGCTTTGGGAATTGGTCCCGAGTTCGCATGATGGAGGAGGGCAACTAAAATTGCCAACAGGAGGACGAACACCCCACGTGCTGCAGCCATCAAAAACTTCTAATTCAATAAATTCAATTTAAAAGATCGTTCACACTATTTTCTACGTGCCTCGCACGCTATACGTGTCGTTCACTTTTGGGGGCACGCACAAGTTCACAAGGCGATTTCGATATTTTGTGCCGATAAAAATAAATCCAGTCGAGACCGGTGATTTTCCAATTGTTCACACTTTGGCGGCACTTGGTGCTTATGCTTATCCCGCGGACACTGAATATTCCAATTTTCAATTTGGAGCGCTAGAGCTTCTACGTTCTAACCCCGGCGAGTTGCGGATTCAATTTGTTCATTAAGCGAGCGTTATGTTCCCTTATATAGTTCTGGGGAGAATCGCACTACTGACTCAGTTCCTCCTCGGCTGCTGCTCCATGGGGCTGCTCCCCGAACACTCCCTGGCCCTGTGACGCCGCCGAGCTTCGAATTTTGTCTGGTGCTATCTTTTGCGAACTGACTATGCGTTGGAGCCCCATATCCATTGCGTGCACCAGGTCTCGTTGTCTATGTCCCTTGTAACACGACTGTTCCTCGAGACTTAAGACAAAAAATATACTATTATATATAACTATACAATATAAATTGCTTGCTGCAAAATCCAGCATCCTCCTTGATTTCACAAAAAGACCCTTGCACGAAGGACCTTGGTGTATTTTCCTGAGGTCAAGTGCCTAACTTTGGGGTATGACTTTGACGATTTCTTTTTGATGTTGGACACACCACAAAGATGTTTATGTTGTAAACTTCTAGAGACTGTTGCTCATCGGACTTCCACCTCCTGTATTTCGATTTTTAAAAAGAGCTAAGATAGAACAAGCAAACAGATCCAGTCAAAAGCAGATTTTTCAGCTTTTAATTAACAAAAAATGTTTAAGCCATTAATGAGATCAACTCGACACTCAGCCAAAGTACTGAGTGCAGTGAAAGTGCTGGAATTAGTCGACCCAATGAAAGGGAGCAGATATCGCATATCAGACTCATATCGAATGAATGAGCCTCTGTACCTCCGCAGCATCTTTTTGCACGGATGCAATTAATTAAATCTCGTGGAGTGTTCATCTCGAGTACCTGTTGATGGTATAAATGTAAGACTCCCTCTGCAGTTTGGAGCTCGGAAGAGGAGGATTTTCATTTTAGTCGACACGTATGAGAACGCACAGTGGCGGACTATAAAATAGCTAGTTCTAAAACTTTAACACTAGTTACTTTGATTTACAATACAGGTATATTGCATAAACATATTGTATTTTGCAGAAGCTATGATGCATAAAAATATACATGTTTTTATTTGAAAGTTTTCAAGTTCCTTTTAGGTATAAAAAAAAATTCATAATTTGTGAATTATATGTGTATGTAAAAAACTGTAGTTTTTCAAATAATAACATACCAATTAATTTATCCGAAAATGTCTGGAATATCATTAACTTTAAACTCCTACTACAGAAATATGAGTTTATAACATTATTAATAAACTCATATTTCTGTAGTAGGAGCTTAAAACTTTTTTGATATTTTAAAAAGTACAATAATTTTCTATTAAAGAATTTCAATATTGCAAATATAGGTTTTGGAGTAATGTCAAATAAATTTCATTTAGAATCTTTATCGCTGTATGCATTAAATAATTGAACCATTTTAAATTTAATGCATATGTATATATGCAAAATACATACATAGAAAAATGGAAATAATAACTATAGAATTCAAATATTTTATTAATCATCTTACCAAAGACACACTATAATATAATACATATAAACTGAGAATTTTGAAATTTAATATCATATTTTCAAATTAAATATTTCCTAAAATCACTTCATTTCAGGGTCTTAATTTTAAGTCAAAAAGACCCGGAGAGGTTGAAAATTATATTCGAGTCAGTGAACTATTTTACGAAGCGGGAAATTTCATCTAAAAAATTGAAAAGATTTAATAAACTCTTCACTTTCAAATGTATTTTATTGGCCACCACTGTACGTATGGACGCTTTTCCTGGTAAATGAGCCCCTATTTTTCCTTCATCAATATTTGGTGCACGTAGAAACCAAGTGGAATTACTTACCCTCACGTGGCTCAGGTGGCAGACAGAAAGTCTTTTCTTGTTTAAAGGACCACCAAAGGAAGTGAACTGAATTAAAGTAGAAACTACTCTGGGAGAAATTAATTTATGCTGCTGAAAATATGATGCCTTGCGTTAACACGACCCTTTCTATACGTCGCGTCGCAGCAGCGGAGTGGACTCACGCTGCAGTGCATCCTTAAGTAAATGAGGCAACGTCCTGTGGTGGAAAGTTCACTAAAGGCACTCATGGATACGTAATATAATATTTTTTCATTTAATAAAAATTATTTCTCAACTCTTTTAGTGTCGCAATTATTTACTTTAATGAAGTTTAATATCAGAGAAGGTCGAGACAGTCAATGATGCATTGGATTACTTCTTTCGGTCAGTTTTGAATTTCACAGAAAAAGTTTCACAGCTCTGCTTTAGTTCATTTAATATTTTTAGTTACACTTCATAATTCATTAATAAAGATACAGAATGGAAACAAAATTTAAAAAACACTAAAAATCCCTTTAATATCAAAATGACAAAAATGCATCTTTGCTTTAAAATGAACAGGACTCCGCATGTATAATAAATGTCTTTCTGTTATCTCGAGTTATATTTTTGAAATTTTTTCTTCGCAATCCGACCTTCAGTTAATCTAAAATTTATGATTTTTTTTTTTTCAAATTCACACCCATTTCTGGAAATTTGTTTATGAACTGTTCGTATTTCATAGATTAAAAATTGTAATTTCCTAACGCCAATGAGTAGTATGGTATTTCTCAGTCAACAACATTATTAATAAATTTCATCAATAGATTATGTAAGAAAAATTGAAAACATAATTGTTAGAAAAGAAACACTTTTCTTTAGCATAATGAATCACCCTATTTGCGGTCACGTGTTTTCAACTTTGATCTCGCGTTTCCAAGCGTAAATTTTTCGGTTATCAATTGGTTCAGTGGAAGCAGCACGCTAAATTAAATTTTATCAGCAGAGTGGTCCAGCGTTTATGTTTCGGCTATGAAATTGATTCTTTATATACTAAATGATTTTGCTTCAAATTAAAATCTGTAGTTAAGTGCATCTTTTAATAATGATATTATTATCTAACTTCCTTGAGTGCTAAAGTGTCTAGCTTTTAATTTTCCTGTAAATTAAAGGTATCACGAATGAAAACGAAATGATCATGCAACAGATCTTAACTTATCAATCTTCATTATTTTGGTGTCGGAAATGTTGTAATTCTGTTATTATGAGGATAGTTATAATTGAAAAAAGGAAATAACAATTTAAGGATGCAATGCAATTATGAAGATCACCGATCTTCAAAATTTGTAAATTATTAAGGTGAATAAACTTAAGACGCAATTGGAACTTCAATTTTAACAAGCAAACAATTTGGTGCGAGATTTTCGATTGTTTGTAATATGCGAATTTATAATTTTTTATTTATGTAAATTCTTATTTGCGAAAAGAAATTGAAACTATTAGAAGTATTTTTGGTTAACATTTTTAAGAAGATTAATGATTAATGTTGATGTCACTAAACATTTTAATACTTGCTTGTATTAATTGTATTTTTGGGTCCTTAGATACATATGTATATGTTGTAAATTTAAGTTATTATCAAAGTAGTTTCCACAAATTCGTAATATGCTTAGCATTGTTGGACTTTGAGCTTATTTACATACATATACAGCAGCAATCTAATGCTGTTTTACTCTGAGGAGCAAAATGAAACATATTGAAAATTATTAGGGCATCAATTCATCTACTTTTCCACAGACAAGTTATTGTAAACAAATTGCTGATTCCTTAGCATTTTCCAATAAAATTGATAAGCTTGTTTACATGTCACTCAAAAATCTCCAGGCTGTTCCATCGCCAGTTGTTTACAATGTATGGTAACCTTTCGTGCCATGGTCATCGAGTTAATTAGGCAATTACTGCTCTCGCTGTAGAATTTTCCGGTAGATCATGATGCGAGCAACAGCATAGTAGTCATTTCTTGGGTCTTTTAAAAATTTCGCATACAGCTGGATTTGAAGATGGTAACAAATGTTCCTCATCCGGTTCGGACAGGTTGATACCACATAAAATTGGTTGCGTTTTCCCTTCAACCATCAAATTATTTGTCCGGACAGCACAAACTGCAACTGGTTTTAATCAAATTTAATTGAACTTGAGTCATATGAAGAAAGAGCTTAAACAATTTTGAAACTTTTCCAGTTTGTTCTATAATTGCTTTTAGGACTCTATTTCGAAAGCAACATTGATTTATGATATTCTATAACAGTTATCAATTGAAGCGTGATTGAGTAATTGCAGAGCATAATTGAAACGGCTGAACGAAGAACTTATGAATAACTTCTTAATTTTAGCTTTCATTTCTGTAGGAATAATACCTACTCCACCTACAATTTTTTCCACCTGAAATATTCAAAACTTCTTCTGCTTGGCTCTTTGGATGTTCGGATAACCCTCTAAAATTTTTAGAGTCAACGATACATGCAATAAATGCTATTGCAGTTTTCCTGGAGGAAAATTCATAGTTTATAAATAATAAATAAAGAACTCACAATTTCCTGACTGAATCTCATGAGAATATGCCTCGACAATCTAAGAACTTAAGAAGAACTAAAATAAGTCTTGAGGAATAGGTAAAAAAATCGCATTGCCTGTTAAATTTTTCCTTAACTTAAAATTTATTTACAAAATGACTCATGACGAAACTTGCATTGAGCAAGTTAACAATATAACAAGATTATATATAAAACGAAAAAGGTTCCCTAGCGGAAGAACATCCTTCGAGGAATTAATCCAGCGTGACTTAGAACTGCATAAATTTCTGATCGAGGTATTTTCTCAGTGTGTCTATCGAAAACCTAAAATAAAATGAGTAATGTAAAAAATAAAATAATTTAGTATTTTGCATTTCTTACTGGTTCTTCCCCTGGTCCAAACCAACTGCTGTAAGCTAGAGCTTCTCGGACTCTTGGAGTTTTATAAAAAGGATTTCGAAATTCACTTGGCAGTGTTCGTTCGAATGCATCATTTTCAATTACGGCTATATGTTGCAGTTGTGCATTTGTTAAAACAATTGCAGCTAAGAAGAAATAAATTATCCGCTTAATCCTGTAAAAATAAAATAAAATTTTAGTTAGTGGAATTTTGCAATTGAAAAAAAATGCAATGTTGGTACGTATATATTTTTAAAAATAAAGTACTACGCGTATTTTTTCATATCCGAAGGAAATATATTTATGAACATACATATGTTTTTTGCTATAATAAATTTCGTTAACGCTTGAAATTTTTATAGTCGAAAAAGTTTTATAGTATACTATAAGAAGTATGATTTTGATTTTACAACGAAACCCACGTCTTAATAAAGCCCACTTTTAATTTGCATGAAAAATTTATTACAACTTATGTGCATTTTATATTGTGACAACAAATTACTCTGATTTTCACCATTTTAAAAGACCTGCATTGGGGAATGGTAGCAATATTTGAAAATGTAGTCGTAAATTTATTATGTTTATGAATTATATAATTAAGATCAGTCAAAAGTTAAAACGTCCTAATGAAAATATACTCTTTTTGGCAAATTCGTCATTATGTCATGTACTGTAGCACTATATAAAATTAATGTAGACACTAATTGTTTTTTTTTCTTAACTAAAAGCCGGAGATTTTCACTTTTAATAGTCTTATAATAAAGCCTGAGTAAAAATTTGGTTGGTAAATGTAGACGAAAGCTTTAAAACACTCAGGATGGCGTTTTTATTTACTGAAGTATACATAATTCTTTGTGCGGCATTTCGGAACTCGTTATACAAGGAATTTCAAGTCCTTGTTATGGTTCAGGCCTTTATTTGGGTCACATACTTTAATTGAAAGTGCTTAAAATGGTAGAAAATCCAGACAAGTGTGAGGATTTTCTTTGTTATTTAACAGAAGTCTAAATATCCCTAATTACACTCTTGTTTATGGCTTTTTTTAAGAGTTATTAACATTTGTCCTCCAAAATTTCATACCAAATTCCTGTTAATTCAGTATGTTGGAGTAAATGTGAAGTAGAACTTTATATCCTTTTCTCCTCCAAAGGAATATAATTGTAGAAGACAGAAAGACTAAAAAGCAAATAAGTGTTTTTATGTATAATACTATAACTTGATGTCGTTGTTATGTTTTGAGATTTTGATTTTAGAACTATGAAGCTATAACAAAGGTAATTCTTACACCTGCATATAATGTATGTAAGTGAAGCTTTTATAATACTATACAAACGGAGTAAATTTTATCTTTTAATGGTTAAAATCCATTCCACTTAAAATAAAGCGCGTCTGGTATCGATCGCAATCCCCATATTTTGTAGACTCATGGTCGTAAGCCTGCCCCGTCATCCAAGGTGCTCCCTTAAGCCCTTGCAGGTCCCTAAAGTGAATTGGTGGTGTTTCGCGCTTCCATCAGCTTAATTGCATAAAAATGTCGGCAATCATGCTCGTTCTGTTTGCATAGTTGTTGTGGAAAACGAAGCAAAAATCCACTCATGAACTCGTCCCCGGAGCTCAAGAGCAAGTGTGTAGAGCTCTCACATTACAGTGCACCGGGTGTACCTGAAATAAAAATAATAAAAAAAAAAATACACCTGGAGGAATCCGCACCGTAAAGATCCACGAGTTGCAGCATCATTCCTTGGCCGTCGGGGATTCCGGTACCGCGGCGGTATCGCGGCATTACAGTTAAATTCCTCCAGATGAAAGTGAATGCAAGAACAGGTTCGAATTAAACCCGCGGCGGCTATCAGTGCGCGCTGCAATTACGGAAGCGATGTCGACGAGGAGAGCTCGTCCGCGGCTGTCCCGCTAGTTCCTATCGAATTCGCGATGTAATCGATATTACGCCCGTCGATGTAAATTTTATTTCACTTTCTCCCCTTGCCCACTCCGGGCCTGTGAGTCGCCGAAAGGTAAGTCGACAGGTAATTGGCCGTGTGCTCAAATGGAGGATGAATACTAATTAAGCCCTCATCAGACCGACGAAAACAAACTCCAGCCACCGGTCGTCAATTAAATTTGAATATTTGGCAATTCGTTTATTGGCATTCGGGACGCGTCGCGACGCCCGGCCTCGCTGGCTTCAGCTAGCACCTCGCGATTACTGACGGACTGCGAGGTGTTCTATTTTGGATACAGAGTGAAATTAAAATTTATTTCGAACAATAGCAGTGAAGCATTATAAGTATGAATTTTAATTGACCAAGACAGTAAACTGTTGTAATTTCCTCTTCAGAAATTTCAAAGAAAGCTAATAACTAAACGAAACTAAGACTTTGTTATCAAAGTATGCTACTTAAAATTAATGTTGAAAGTCTGTAGAACTTCTATAATAAAATTTCGATCAATTCGTGCTTGTAAAATATATTTTGATAAAATTAGATTTTACGTCCAGTGACCTTAAAACAATCTCCATATCATTTTTGTTTGGCTACTACTGTTTTGTTCATTTGGAGTTACAGGTGACAAATATGCAAAAAAAAGTCGGTCTTTTATATATTAACGTCTCAAGATTTTTATCTTTGAAATTTCAAAATTGACATTTTTTTGAGATTAAAGACTTTTCTACCTTATCTTTCTAAATGAATTTTCAAGAATCTTTTTGAAATTAACGAATTAAAAGTATAAATATTTTTTTCGACTGATGGACGGTGGCGAGCTCGTATTTTGTACTTTTGCAAAAATAAAGTGAAAACGTTTTTAATTTCTTTATAATTTTCACTAAACGAGTCTGGGAGCATGGAGAAATTCGCGGATAATTTTCGCTTTTCAGAATTTTAAATTTAAATAAGTTTAATAGGAAATACGTACATATGTATGAGCGGCCAACAAAATTCGTGAAAAGGTCTCAAACTCTATTTAGGCCGTAAGATCATAGTATCATACATGTATATTGAGAATGTTATGATAATAATATTTTCTTTTGTAGATGCCTAAGGCTTTTGACGATGCTGAAGTGAATATTAATTACCCATTTTAAAACAACAGCTCTTACAATTCTTCAAGTTTTATATCATAACAAAAATCTTTTGGAATCAACACGCATCTCCATTTTTCAATTTAGTAAAGTACCTAAGCGTAGGATGATATAATCATCAAGTTGTTTAATTCCGAAAAATCCCAAAAATGTAAAAAATACCATAAGTGCTTTCATTTTTATTACAGCGAACGATCTCTTATCTCGGACTAATTGAGCACCTTATGTACACTCATGTAATTCATCTCCACTCCCCCAAGTGTGCATTAGAAATTAATTACACCTTAACAGGTAACTCAAGAAACACCAAGACTTACGCCGTTCCTCATTCAAGAAATGTTTCCATTGTGAAAGCTCAAATGCCCGATTATGAGCAGTCTGCTAATCTACTTTAATTCGATGTTACGAAATCCCACCCGAAATCATGTCACATACATATCTCTTGACGAAAAATTCACTGACGTATTAAATATTATTTTTCATTTATCGCGACCAGGTCAAGAATTATATAATTAATTTGTATTTAATGATCACAGATGAGCGTTCTAGCTCAATGAGGAAGATAGTGAAATTTTTATTGAAAGTTTAGTTCCTGGTTTAAGGAAAAAAAGGTTATGTTCACTTTTCAAGCCAAAAAAGATAACTTTTATTAAAAAAAATATTATGTTAAATATGTTGCACGCCCTTTCGGATCACATGGCCATATTGCTTAAAAAAATGTTAATTTATATTTGGAGTGCTTTTCAGCATTTGCATTAATACAAATTACTCATTAAATGGTGGATAAAAAAATACTCCGATTTTTCGTTGATCTTTCCGGCGCAAGCATAATTAACCTTCATGGGAGAAGCAGTGAAGGGCTACAAGATCAAGGTTATTTTCATGAATGGGTTAATGATAATTTTTCTCGAGCAGTTATTTTGTCAATTCGAATGAAAAAAACGCATATGAGGAATTCCGTGCGATCAAGAATATAGCGTTTAACATATCACACGATATGATTTCGATTTTTCAAGGTATGATTATGCAACAGATAAATGCCACCATATTATCATATAAAACGATTGTTTTATGTGTGCCAGGTGTATGAAATGCATTTATACACAAATATATATTATACTTTGGGTATGCAGCTCACGTTTTCCGCGATCCATAAAAATAATACTCTTAACTGCATTAAGTAACATCAATTTTATTTGTAAATAACAGAGACAAATATCAAAGTTGAAAAATGGTATATGGATTTCTATGTGTAGTTTATTATTTCACGTGGCAAAAATTATTGTTAAATTTAAAAACTGTGTCTTTTTAAAAAACCCTAAGTATATACTTATAATATACTATTGAATTCACAATAATTAACCCATTTTAATTTTAAAAAACAATAGTTTTCAACAAATCTGTTAATTTTTTAATTACTTCGATTAATACGACCTTCAAAAATAAAACTACTCAATGCAAAATGTACGACATTTGATGACAATAAGTATTGATATCATCTATTTTAATACCTTGTATGTCTTTGAAAAAGTGGACGCCATTTTAAAAATAACGCTTTATTTAACATGTTTTAAGTTAATAAGAAATATCATTAGAAGGAAAGCTTTAAAGAATCCTATAAACTTTTGGCAGAAATAAATCGATGATAAAGTTGTTTTCCGTAATTGATATTGAAGTTAATATTGTTATATTTGGATTTGAAGGTTATTTCAAAATGTTGGCCTTGATTTGCGTTCGATTGGACTTGACTTTGATTTGGGTGGTCCTGATTTTCATTTGCTTGTCGTTGAATGAAATCCTTTATAATTGATTAATTTCAAGCATTTAGCTTGATATACATAGCTGCACTAGGAAACATATAACTATACATGAAGTTGATCTGTAAACAAGATATTCGCTTTTCTTGGAATTAGATAAACACTTGCTCTAATTAAGAATTATTGCGAAGTACATAATGCAAAGTAATTTAGTAAATAAAATCTGCTTGAAACCAGTAATCGTAATAGCAAAAAGTTTGTTGTCTTAACTTGTTTACAATTGGTTCTTTATTCCAGAAGAGAGATTCCGTGCATTATGAAATCCGATGTTTGTTATTGCTTCACCTCTATCAAAACTTTCGCAGTAAGTTACTCGTGTTTGCCTACTATCAGTTATTACAAATTAATTTCAAATTAAATTTGCTGTTTGTGAAACATGCCAATTTGGCTGGGCCCAAGCTGCGCTTTTGTTTATTCAATTTCGGACGACCCTTTCGGCTAAGTTCACCTCGAGCTCCGCAGCGCAATTACACGGATAACAACGCACCGTGCCGCAGTGCGGAGGCTCCTTCCTGGCGGGCGTGAATTGCCCCGCCGGACACGGGTTTTGCAATTAATCAAAATATTTACATTCAATTCTCCGGAGAAATTGCTATGCGTCGATTATTCAAGTGCTAATTTGTCGGCAGTAAAAGTGCTCTCGGACATTTGATTAGTAGCTACCACCAATTCGGTCCCTCGGTACCCGCGGTGATCTTTCGCAGCATCTGAGTGTACCTCGCAAGCCTTTGGGCGCTGGGCGCAATCAGTCAGTTTTCTTGGCCGTCGCCGCGCCCGCCCGAGTCTAAGGCTAAGTCTAAGACGGTCGTAACGCTCGAGCGCAATTAGCCCGGTGGAAGTTCATTAACTACGATGCTCGCGGTAATTGCTGCCTCGCGGTGGCAAGGTGCTTCAGCTTTCCCGGAGTCGTGGGTAAGATTGGAAAACCAAAACAGAGCTCCTCCGGAGGAGCCACCCACATGAAGAATTTAGAGAAGTTATTACCTGTGACCTTTTTGCTCATTAACCTCCGGATTTGACTAAGCAAGTTTTAAGGTGGAGCCTTTCTTAGGCGAGTTTTTGCTGCGTAGAGCAAGTTCTGGTAGGATTAAGGCAGTTTTTTTTAAAAGGTTATGAATTCTGGAGTATTTTCATGGATCTTGATTCTTTAAGCGCTATCGTCTATTTTCGGTCGCAAAAGAAGTATTTCTTAAAATATAAGGGTTGTTCAAAGAAGTTTCTAGCACAGCTTAAATTAACTCCTGAGTTTTAATCTAGGAATTTGAAATTACTATTATTTCTTGTATGTGCATAAAAGGCAAGTCAATTTAAAGTTCGAAATGTTCTGAAGCATTTTGTATTTTTATAAAATAACTTATAATTCAAGCGTTTATTAAACTATGTTACTAATTTCTTGTCAAATTCTTTAATTTGTAATGATTTTTTTACGCCGTATGCATTTTTTGACCCGATTTTTATTGTAAACAGAAGAAAATTTAGCATTCTTATTTTCGAGTTAATAGTCTACTGCAACAATTCTATAGAAATGAGCTTTCTTCGAAATAAATTTGTACAAGCATCTTTATATTTTTTGAAAATGTTTAAATAAGTACAGATACATATATGTACCTATATTTAATAAACCAAATGAAAATGAAAATGTTTAAGATTTTAAGTGGTAGCCTTAAAAATAGCCCCGATAACAGAGTATGTGCTAAAATAACAGAGAAATCATGATTTTTGTTTCACTTCTTATTAAATAATTTCTTTCTGTGATAATATTACAGCATTCGGCTGATTCACAAAAGCATGAACTCATCGATATTGAATTACGTAAATTGGCATACTATTAGCACTCTGAAAACATGTAAATAAAGCATTAAACCTATAAAAAAGACAGTAAATTTTTGTTTCGTCCATTTTTGCTCAACAAATTGAAATTAAAAAATCCAAATCGATAATAAAGATCCAATTTTATTAAATCCTTTCATTTTCGTGATGCTAAGTGAAAGCCAGTGGGCAGTGAAAATCAGGAACTCGATCCGAACATTTTTATTTTTGCTTTGACATCTCGATTTTATAAATGCAGAGAGAATGAATGCAATTGCATTTTATTTATTTTAGCCTAACCAGGCAGAATGCATTGTCTGGGAAATTGTCGAATTGTGAAATTTTCGAAACATAAAACAATATACTTAGGTGCTGTGCTTACGAGCGTGATGTTGCATTTTCTATTAGATTTAACGCCATTGTGAGGGATTCTGGGACCGGCATTCTCTATCTCTACTAGGACCATTACTGCCGACGTAGAGTAATGATTCGGAAGTCCGGTGCTCTAGCCTTTCTGTCCTGACGATCCCGAATGGGAATAATAACTAGAACAGGCATACATAGATACAACAGGAAACACTTTTACATAAATAGTACAATAAATTAAATAATGTGTGATTTAGAAGACAGAACTTAACAAACCCACTCACATACATTTCCGAACTAAAAAATTGGCGTTAGTATCTCTCAATTTAAGAGCCAAACGAACATTTCAGGAGAAAAAATTAATTATATTATCCGAACTAACTGCTACAGAGAAATCAATTGGTTGAAAGTGGGAGGTAACACAATTTTAAATTGGATGTAAAAAATGTGTATGCGATAATCCGATTATTCACGCAATTTTTGGTCGAAAAAACTTGTAATCCGTGAAAGGTAGGATTCATTTTCAATTGAATAAAAATACGTTGGGTATACATGGATTTATTGATGATTATGTTTCGATACTTGTTGGCATAGAGCAGTATTCCAAAGCAGAATTAGGACATATTTATGTATACACGTATTTCGAATGTTTTTGCATAGATTACTAATTCGAAATTCAAATTTTTAGAATATCATGTTTAAACAATGTAAAGTTATTATGATATTCGCTTAATCTCGGATACATTTTCTGGAAAAGTTTAAATATCAAAAATTCTCAAATTATAACTCTTCTCAATTGTTTTAAAAACATACGTATATTTTTCAAAAATAATGGCAGATCAAACATTTTAATTTCCCAATTCATGATCTATGGAAAAAGTTATGTCAAAATTATGTCTCACTGCTTTTGTGACATTAAAAAGCATTAAAAATGTTAATCAGTGATTTGGATAAAATATTTAGTATAGTGTAATTTCTTTTATTGTACAAAATAATTTTCGTATTATATTTTTGTTAATATATTTCTATATTTTTAAAAGACGTGTTTAATACAAGTTGATACAGAATATGTGCCTACGTTGCTTGCTACATAGTACAAGATAAACGTAAAATTTAATGACCCTGACTAAACAGGAAATGATTTAGAGTTGTGATATTATCAAATCTTTTTAATAATTTATCATAATCAACTATTAACAAAATAGCGAATCCACAAACAACTTTACCAAACTAGTTGCTTTAAAAAAATTGCCGAAATATCTTTCTGAACTGAGTATCAAATACTTTGACACCTCGTTTCTGGCTAGTTGCATTAAGCAACCATCAATGTTGGTTTAATTCGAAAATAAATTATCAAAACTACTGCTTTACACAATAGGGCTAAATTTTCTAGGAATTGTTTAATTTAACGCATAGTGCGGGTATTCGCTGATAGTGTGAATTGCCCATTCTTCGGGTAAATTATAAATTCAGATCATTCATGCGACAGACCGTGCATGCAATTCGCGTCATTGAGGATCCAATCCGGGAGAGTGCTGGTTTTTCTCCCAAACATAAATTAAAACAACACTGAACAATTGCACAAACATTCCTGGAAGGGGGTGGATTTTGTTTGTTCTATTAACTGCCAACCGTGATTATGCATTTCAGCGATTTCACTAAACAACACACTCGGTGACCCGGAGGCCACCCTGAGGAGACACCCTCTTTATTTAAACGACACAGAAAGATATGTAGTTCACAAGGTGCACGGTTTATTCTTCAACAATTTTAACTTACATTTTTGTGTTTCACAGAAAGACGGAAAAATAGTAATAATACTCGGAAATTGAGCTCTAGGTGCTACCAGCGTTCGACAATTATTATTAGCGGTGATGATGAGCGCGGTGCGTTGCGCTGCGACTGAAGGAGCTGAAGCAGCGGCGGACAGGTGGGCTTCGACTGGCCGCACACCTGCGACGCGCCGCGATAAGCACGGCCAGGTCCAAGTGGTCAGTTCAAGGTGCTGGACGCGCGGGCAGGAGGACCGCGCGGCGGTTACCCAAGACCCAGGCGAAAATCTGGAAACTGGAAACTGGGGGGCTGCAACGAAAGTAACCGTGGATCGCGATTACGATGTCCGTGGTGAAGGCTGGACGGGAGATTTTCCGGTTGGGTCTGGGTCTGAGACGAGTCTGGACCTTTTCACTTTCTTCTTTTCTCGGCTAGCATCGTTCCGTACGGCCGGATCGTGAAGTAGTAAATGATCTCGACGAAGCTGAGGAGACTCGCGCCGACGAAGAGGCCCGTCGTTCCACCCATCGACACTGCGGAAGTAACAAAATCAAACGTCTTCGATTAGGCTCAGTTTGGCGGGCCACGGAAATCTTATTTTATTATTTTATTACCGACAAGATCCAATTTTCCACGGACGACATTCCTCTTGTACCGCTCGGTGGGAAGCGCTGCGAGGCCGATTTCAACCCTCGAAATCGCATCCTGATGTTGGTACTGGCTGGATAGTAGTAAATAATAATAAGACTATTTCGAAATCTTCTACTGATTTCAAATTAAAAGTAATATTAGTAAAATTAAATAGTTAATATCCTAAAAACCTGCCCTACAATAAATTTGTTTCTGAAACCCTCAAGCTTCTGTATATTTAACTCAAAATTTGATCACATTAAACCCATAAGCAAATCAGTTGTAATGGAAGTTAAATACCATTCTATTATACTATTACTAATGAATTAAAATTTTACTTTACACTTATTTTTATTCGACGAATTAAAGTCTTCATTTTATTTTGTGATTTGAGAATCTCTTCATATTTTCTATGTTTAAACTTTGCTCCAACAATTTGAAATTTGAAAGTTCGATACTACATATTACTAGAGTGTAGTAATTTCACAATGCTTGTATTAGTATATTAGATTTTAAATCCTACTACATATATACATATATCATAAGGAAGTTTTTTACATTAATTAATATCGTCTTTATTGCAAAATTAGTAAAAATATTTTTTTAGTTTTACTTAAGTTTAAGTCGTATTCCAACTTTATGGAGCAGATAACTTGAGGTGTTTACATAATTGGAATTGATATCATACTTATCGACGCTGTCGTGGACGATAGAAATGTCGACTTCGGTGCAGGATGGCAAGCAGTCGCATATAAGTCCTTTGCGGTTGCGCGACCATTTCGGGATGATCACGGAAAGATCGTCGTAATGCGTATTCAAGCAGATCAGTCCGGTCATGTTGCAAAACAATTCCTCCGGGGTGTTGGGCGTCAGGTGGCTGGTGCAATTGCACATCGCGAGCTGTTTGTCTTTGCGACACTGCACCGTGCACGCACTGTAGCTGTAATGACTGTAGACATTGAGGAAACTTTCGTCATTGAAGCGACAGTTCCGCTGGTTCACGTCCACCTCACGGGTGCCCTCGGCATTTTCAATATTCTTTATCGTAATCAGTCGACTGGAAAATTATATTTATTTTTTTAAGTAACAGCAGAATAAACATTTCAAAACGATTTACTTACGTGTGAGACACATATAACCTAATTTCGAGCATGTCAGTGTTCGAAGTTATTAACGTTGGTACATCTTCTTCACCAAGAGTATATATCTGGAAAGAAAATTCTATGAAATCTTATATACACTTACTTCCTTTAAAATTTCTACTAAATGTAAATAACAGAACGACGAAAAGGTTTTGTTTAAAAACTGTATACATGTATTTATAACAATATGTATTATAAAGTCTCTCAATTCTTCAATTAACCTGAAGGATGAATTTGTTGGTTCTTTCGAATTCAATGCCATGACATACATATATTCATAATAATGTTTTTGTGGTATAAATCTTCAGTAGTATTGTTAGACGACGACGTGTTCACAATTCTGGAACTAATTGCGAAAATTATATTGAAATGTTGTCTCCGGCACGAAATTAAGCGTACAACCTTGACACATATTTATGGCGGTAAATCTTAGTTCATTAGCGTTTCGCTTTTTTGAACAAAAATTAAGCTTTTGATTTATGTCTCGATTGCTTTCAACTTTTAACTACATATTATCTCAAAAATAAATAACAAATTCACATTTATGATACATTTTAGTTCTCATCAAAATTTATAACTTTTCAAAAAGGTAATTTGTTCGTGTTCATAGTTGTTAAACTACAACATAAATACTCTTACAAACAGACATTGGGCGCGAAAATTGCATTTATTTTTAAAAAGACTGGTTAAAATATGAAAAACATGTAGATACCTATAGTGAACGAGATTTCATATTAATTTTCATTACTCACATTTACTTCGGTTAAAACATCCATCTTCAGATTCCCAAGACTGGTGTACTTATTCGAAATCATATTAAGCTTTGGAGCTTTTTTATTTCTGTAAGTCGAAATTTTTGTTTAAGAAATATGCATGTTAATATATAATATTGTTTAATACTTACTCAACCTGAAGAGAATTCAAAGCATAGCAGATCCCAATTTCGGTTTCCATGGGCTGAAAGTATTCGCAGCAGTTAAAAGGCTCATCATTCCAAAAGCAGGAGTCAATTGTTTTGTTGCAAGGACTTCTAGCAAGTGTTGCATAGTATGAGAAATTTGAGGTGAAGCAGCCTTTAATTGGATCTTCATTATTGCCACCGCACTCATTAATGGTATGAAAAGATTCTCCTCTGAAGTAGGTGAGCTCACCCAAGACTTCTTCCAAAGCGAATTCATGATCAGTTCCCCATATACTAATTAATTAATTTGTTTTTTAGTTAATAATAATTTTGTTCTTATTTCATACTCTTACTTATCTGCAATATCTTGCATTCGATCTAAATTTTTAGTTTCACATATTACGATAGCTGGAAAATTTGTATTCCAATCTCTATAAGATGTTTCCACAACGAAGCTGATAGCATTGTTTTCAAAAGCATCTGCAAAAATATGTAAATAAATAAATTTTGCATCTAAGATACTAGAGGCTTATTTAGAAATGAAAATTACACATATCATTACAATCACGATTTTGAAATTACTATGAAACCGAAAATATTTGGTAGTACTTCCCAAAAGTTTGATTATTCAGTTGCTTAACAAATTACGAACTGCATACGCAAATTACTGCTTAAGGCCAATAAACTGAAAAGGTTTCGTTTGTATAATTTGCCAATTGACGTCAAGATGTGGGGTAGAAACGAATTTGATCAGGTTTTATTTTGCTACGTATTCAAATCAAGATGAGGAAATTCAGTATAAATGATCTCATTTGAAAGAAACCAAATTTTATTTAGCGTGTACTTTCGGTTTAGTAAAACAAATTAAAATGAAGTCCGTTTTATTTTGTTTAATTAAATGTAAGTATACGTAAAATAAAGGGGTCTTAAATATAAGGCATTTTTATTCTCAAAAAAATTTAATTTTATTAAGAAACCTATCCCGGAATGTTTTTTGTCTTAATTCTGAGATTCTTTTGCATAATTTTAGCAATGTTTTATTTATTTCTTTCAGTGGTGGCCTTGTTTGGAGCTTTTATAACTGCTATGCCTGAAGATTATAATGAAACAGAAAACAATAATCGGACCTTTTGGCAGAAAATTATAGATTTTTTCTCACATCCTGACTTAGCTTTTGATCCTATGGTCACACCATAAGTAGGTATTTATAAAAATAATTATAAATATAATAAAATAATATTTTAATTATGTTTGTATTTTTATGTTTTTGATTTTATTTTGGGACTTCAATTTCTTTCTTTATTCAGTTTCGAGGGATTATTTAAAAATTTATTGGACGCATTTGTATCATTTGAAATTTTATTATGCCGTATTTAAAACGTATGTCACCTTATTTTTAATTCTGCACAATTTTTAATAAACCTTGTTTAAATATTTGTGGTGATTTTTAATAAAACTTAATTAAAGTTTGTGTTTTTATTTTCGGTTTAATAGAAAATTAAAATATCAAGGGTTTTACTTTAAATATTTATATAATTTATTTATTTATGAGTATGTTAAAATATATGGAAGAACATCAATACTCAATTAAAATCAAAACTAATCAGATACCAAAATAACACTTCATTAAAATCTACAAAATGCAAAGGCAAATTAAAATGAAAATATCCATACGAGAAAGTTGGAAACTAAACTTGGAAAGGACGCACCCAATGAGGCGGATATAAGCATCCCTGAAGCAAACCAGGATACCGCAATGCAAATGATCCAGAAAAGTTTTTCAAACCATTTACTGTCCTCGTCGACCAGGAACTTGGCGCCATGCAGAGTTGAATTTTCCAAATATTCCTTAAGGATACGCTTCAGGATCATTTCGGGCGATTACTCTGGAATCTGGACTCTGGACAAAACGGACGAAACTACCGAACTGTTTAAGTTGTGCGGGAGCGTTTAATTTCTCTTTCCCGAGGCTATTTATTGAACGCAACATTTCTGTGTTTCCGAGAGATACGCATCGAGATAAATTGTTCGATTAGGATAATAGATGTAGGCATGGAGCTGCCGTGGGCGATTTCACCAGGTGCTGACTTTCTCACACCTTAGTAATTTATGGACTCTGGCCCAAAACGAAGGAGTCGACCAGTTCGACGAGCATATCGGTCATCCGCTCTCGATATATTGGATCGCTTTGGAACGCCTTCAGGCAAAATTCTGTCCTATGCTTCGTAAGGAGTTCATCAAAATTATCCGAATTTCTTAGGAGATCCGCGAAAAACTGGCGAGGTAAAATTACTAAATGCGATAATAAGCAGCTCTCTATTAAGCCCGCTAATTTGTAGTGTCTTGCGCTTTCCTCGAAATCAAATTTCGTTATCGTTTCCTCTATATTAACGTCGTGCTTAGACAAATTCTGCTCCAAATAAGTGTAGTAGGTGTCTAAAAGTGTTTGAAGATGCTCGTCTCTAAAAGATCTGCTGGTAGAAATAGTGAGAATTGTCATCACATCCAGAGTTGGTGGAGCATATCTTGCTAGCTGAAAATCCACCATTCGACATTCTACCGGTTTTTGTTGTCCATCAATTATTTCTTTGCTATATTTGAAAAGAATATTATTCGCCCACAAATCTCCATGTAGTAAAGTATTTTTCCACCTTTTAGACGGTTTGCAGAGTTCAAATATCCTTCCAAGTATATTTGGCAAACTTACTAAAATTCTACACAGTTCTGGAGAATCTTTATACTTTGGTATATTTTTGATCATTTCGCCAAGTGCATCAACAGCCTTTTTAAACACCAATGATCTTACGTGAAGTGGGTTTGCAGGGTAAGAGTTTTCTTCAACTGCAGTCTTGTAGATTTCACTAATTAATTTATGTGATTTTACTTCCAACACAATCGATGCTGCATGCATTGTAGCAAGTGACTTTAGAATACAAACGAGATGGTCAAAATCCAAAAGTCCATCTTGTCTTGGAACTACACGAAATCCTTGCTGAGAGAGATTTTCGAATACCAGAACATCGTTTTTAGCCAAATAACACTTTGGCGCGAAATATTCACTTCCCAGATTAATCGCTTGCAATCGAGGTATCACGTAATTGTAGACGAATGTTTCTTTTTTAAACACTCCAAACTCATCCAGATATTCCTTTTGCGAGGTCCTTCCTTGGCGTGAGCTCTTCATAAAAAATCGAGCCTTATCCTCACTAATCCCCGACTCAGTCCGTCTTTCAACTAGAGCATTTAGATATTGGTGTTTTCCCAGATAGCCTCTTAAATTGTCTTCTGTGCTGGTGACCTCGTAACGAATAACCCTAAGATTTTCGTCGAAGGTTTCCTTGAAGTATCGAAGACAGAATTGCCTCACTTCTTCGTTGGTTATTGGAAGAGCCGTTCTTGGGATGCCCATTTTTGGTGCACTGTTTGACGGTACTAACACTTATTTCGCTCAAGTCTCTTCTTAAATTTCTTGATAAAGTTTTCGCAAGAAGAAAATTGTTTACATCTTAGATCTAAGCCTCAGAGCGCGTGAGTGTGTTTATTCATTAGTGGCGTAACTGACTTTAAGTAAAAATAACTAACTAAATATGAATATACGAAGATAAGATTGCCTTGCTAGCACAAGGACTTTGTCTCATTGTAAAATTCTTCTACAGCTGAATCACGTGCTTGGTATGATCTTTGAGCTTAAGATTTACTTTCATTTTATTGCGGAAAATTGCGATAAGAATTGTCTGAGAAGTTCAAATATAGTAAGTCGTGGAAAATACCATTTCTCTGGTCAATTTAAGAGATTTTTGGTTATCTGTCGATAAAGTATGCAAAAGATACTCTTATTTAATTGAGATTTATCATTTAACATTTTTAACATAGCTATTATAATGTAATAATTTTGTGTTTCATATATTTTTATAAAAGGTAAACATATCCAAAATTTCTGAGTGTTTAAATCATCCCATTTAAATGATTTTGTTTTCTAGCATGCAGTTTTTATTTTGATCTATTATTATTTTAGTTATAAGCCGAAGTATTTTTTCTTTATATAAGCGATTATTAGAGTTAGAAGTTTTATTTGGTTCCGAAATATCACTAATTTTAAAAAACAATTATTTTACTCACGACATAGCAAAAATATTGTTTAGTAAATGCTAGCGAAATCAGTGAAAGAAAAATTGTGGGAATTCTAGTATCAACTACAGATGGACATATTTTGAATATTTAGGAATAATGCTGATTTTTTAAAATAACACTAGAATTAGAGTGGTGTTTCTTTATAAAAAATAAACAAATTTAAATTCAGTTAAATGAAGTACAAAATTTCTCGTAAAGGTAATTTCGTAATTTTCTTCAGCGTTAGAAGAAAAGCTGCATATTTAAGAATGTCTGTTAGTCTTCTTTAAACAATTTTATCTCTAAATTTCTTTTGACATTAAGCACTGAAAAATGATTGCTGGATGACGATTTAATTTTCTTGCCAAGTACTCATCAAAAGTGAGAAGTACTTAAAAACTCATAAGATGAAAAAATAGGTGTAGCAGGTCTGCATTATTAGGTGAATGATTTATTAATTATTATTAGATGTGTTTTACAAATTAGGCAGAATTAAATTGCACTGTAGTTTCAATTAACTAAAATTACTTTAATGAAAACTTAGGTTTATTTATTCAATTAAAAACGGGCGCCAAATTATCGACATTAATGAGCACATATGTATGTTCATATACCTTATGACCGTGAAATTTAAAATTGCCTTTCATTAATTAATATTAATGTTTGGAATGTTCTAAAGACGAAAACCTACAAAAATAATAATAACTAAATACAAAATACTTAAAACCGTTTGCGAAGAAATTTTCTTTAGCTACTTTGTTTTTGGTTTCAAATCTTCACCTTTTTACATACGCATTTTCAAAGTGCGGAATGTTAGGATAAAACATGAAACAACGTTAAATTACCAACTTGAACATCACGCATTATTTACAATTCTGAAATATTTGCTTCCAAAATGCCAGCGCAAACATTACCCAATATCTTGACAGCCGTAGGAGCCACCCAAAAAGTTTAAAAGAAATTAATTTATACTGCTAATAATATCCGCAAGGTGTTCTTACTGGAACGAATAAAATCCCTAGCGTTAGTTCTGTTGAAATTACGACTGGAGATGGAGGTGGCTGATCTCAAAATTTCGAGCGCAGAAGTGAAAAATATCTGCTTGCGCTATTTCCACGAGAATATCGCGGAAAATCTCGAATTTGTGCGGTGCGAGTACCACAGTGCCGGATACCGGAACTCGGAAATCGTTTGGAGGCGTTACATTTTGAAGATTTTTGTGATTCGAAGATCGGGCGAAGACAAGGCGTCGTTTTACGTAAAAGCCGCTTTGCAAGATCAGCAATCTGCCAGCCAAGATCATTTAGATCTTCCCAAAGAAGCAAGCGTTTATTGGCAGGTGCTCGCGCGACTTCAAAATGTAAACATAGGCTGCGAAAACTTCTCTTCAGTTTGCTACTTGGCGAAACCAAGTGTACTTGTATTTGAAGATCTGGCGGCACAAGGGTTTCGACGTGCAACAAAACGAGATGGAATTTTGGATTTCGATCATTTACTCTGCGCTCTGAAAACGTTGGCTAATATGCACGCTGCTTCAATTGTTTTGGAAAGTAGAACAAGGAAAACTATACCAGAATTGTTTAAGGAGTGTGTCAAAGAATCTGCTTACCCAGAAGATTCTGATTGTCCTAGAAGACAGTTTATTATAAATACAATAACCGCTTTTACTGATATAATCAAAGAAATTTCAAAATATGCAGATTCTACCGATTTCATAAAAATTATAAACAAGTTTCCAGAAGACTTTTTAACTATATTTGAATACTGCAAACCGTCAAAACAGTGGACAAACACTTTTAGCCATGGTAGTCTCTGTGGCAATAGCCTTATGTTTCAGTACGATGCTTGTTGTTCTCTTGGACACGGACGTCCTATCGATTGCCGAATGACTAGTTATCATTTAGCACGCTATACTCCACCTTTGTTCGATGTAATAACGTTAATTACCGCGACAACAACGAGTGAATTTCGAAAAATTCATTTAAAGAATCTTTTGGATAACTACCATTATTTCGTCGGGCAATTTCTTCAGCGGCACAGCATTGATGTAGAAGAGGTTTTACCAAAACTACAATATAAAGATTGTGCAGATCATTTTAAATTGGCAGGACTCTTGGAAAGCTGCATCCTCTTTCACAGCAATTGGTTGGCGGAAACAATTTCTTTAAATGGTCTAGGGTCATTTGAAAGTGTTTCTAGAAGTTTAGCAGACAATACGTACGATTTTGCAATAAAATACTTTCACAATGATCATGTCTATCGAGAAAGGATCACGGATCTCTTATCTGAGATTGTGGACTCATACATTTTGCAGGAAGAAATTTTAATAACAAGATTGTAAACAACAAAGGTTTATGTACTCGTTTTAATTTTGTCGTTAATATTATAGGTTTGTAACAAATTTTTAATAAATGCACGTATAATAAAACATTTTTAAAGAAAATGTAATTCTTAAAATCTGTGTTTTTCTAAATTGGTTTTGTCATAAGAATATTGAAAATATTCCATTATTTCCAAATCTAACATTTTCAGATAATTCTGTTCTAAGTAATATTGTATGAATAACTACCATTTACATATACAGGAAAACCTCTTACAAGGCGTTTTTCCAATCGCTTGCAAATGCGGAAATTTTTCTACAATGCGGTTTAGGAAATGTGGAAATTGAAAGCGCAATCGAATTTATCTATGAATGAAGCTCAGATTTTTAAATAAGGGCGGTCAAACATTCTGTTTGTGAAGCATCAAATTAGGCTTTTTTTTCAACTTTAATTTTGGTGTTCATCTACATATACTTTTTTCTCAAATTTTAGACGAAAACTAGGAAAATCCAAAGAAACTTAGCTTGCAAAATATTTAGACCAATTTTAATTCCAGAACAAGCCCAGAAATTGATAACTACTTTGTGACTATAAACATTGCTTATCATTTTAAATGTATTTGAAGCTCTCCACAATCGCTTCCTAATTAATTAAATAATGATAATTGATTTTCTGAAAGTGTGAAAATCACACACATTTAGATTAAAGCCCATAAAATTGTCTTATCGTTCGCAAATTATGCGCGCACATACGTATGTATGTAAAAGAATATATATATGTAGTTTATCTTTTATGCCACCTAAGTAATCATCGGCTGCTATAAACATGAGGCATCTGCTTCAAACATTGCAAGCTAATTTTATCAGAACAGAAGAAGATATCGACGTCACTTCCATTGAGCAGCTGACTTACGTTTAGTAGGAAGTGATCGGTTGTAAGATCTAGTTGACTAGAATTAAGTTTTCGAAAATTTTAGTGCGCATGCGGGAGTATAGTAGTCTCAAATTAGAGACAAATGGCGAAAACTCAAAGTGAAGACGTCGATCTTCTCTCAGAAGAAGAGTGTAAAATAATTGTGGAACGAGCTATTGGATCGAGAGATTTTCATCTGGTCTCCTATCGAATTGAAAATACTTCCGGTGAAAATATTGGCTTTTTGGGAGACTACTTCCGATTGAGTACCGTGATTGAAATTGTGAGTGATGCAATCCAATATGGATTTAATTATGATAAAGGTTTCATAATTCCCTCCCATTTCTTGAATTTCTGGACAGTCTGGTTAAGTGCGTTCAAATAAGAGAAAAGTTGCAACTTTTTGCACTTCTAATTTTAGACTGAGGACAGATGTACAAGTAGTATTGACAAGATTTTTAGCTGTTCCTCTGTTCATTTTAGAAATATTTAATAACAGATCTGTTAATATCTTTTTAGCTTAATTATGGCATGATTCATATGACTTTTAACAAGAAAGTTAATTGCTTGCGCACTTTAACTTGAAGCATGAGAAAGAGTTACAATTTATTCATTGGTGCGACATTTTTGGCAATGGGAATTACAGACTTATCTCATTAATGACGAAGAGTGAACGATGAAAAGATAATTTATAATCTTTCCACAAGGAACTTGTTGGGACGGTGAAGATCATAACAAGATTAGATAAGAATTAGATCCGCTTGCGAAAATTTGCACAATATTACGAGTATTATCAACTTAAAAATCTAAAAACGCCGGTAGTTTTATTTTTTTTTTTCAAAACGTGAAACTGAAACTTAAGTCTTAATTACATAAATCAATTCTGATTATGTAATACATTTAATTTGATATAGTACATAATAATATGAATTTAAAATTTTTTTAAATTATCACAGGGACTAAATAAAGTAAAACAGCAATATTTCATAAAAGCTTTACCAGTTGACAAAGAACAGCGGAAGTTTTTGAGAGAATCTGGAATATTTCAAAAAGAAGTCACTTTGTATGAAACTTTATTGGCAGACTTTTGCATTTATAGTAAGTATAAATTTTTTACTATTATACTTATAAAGTACTAGAAGATCACTAATATAAAATTTCTTATGGAACTTTATTTAATATGTATTATAAAATCTTAAATCCTAAATTATTGTTTAAATTTTACAAAAGTCATTATTTTGTATTGATTTAGTACAATTTCATAGCACGTTCAAAATTATATATAAAAATTGCTTTAAAAATATATATTACAAATTTACGATTTTAAAACTTTATCAGGCAAAACTAGATGGCTTCCAAAATGCTTCTACACCAGGTCAGATATAATAGTTTTGGAAGATTTGTTTGTACAAAACTACTACCACATTCCAAAGAATAACGAATTTACAAAAAATAACGTAAAGACGGCCTTATCGTCATTGGCTGCTTTACATGCTTCCAGTATTGCTTACGAGTTGCATACTAATGTTGAAATTGGAGAGAAGTACAAAGAGTTGCTATTCGAAACTTCTATTCATAGTAGCATTGACTGGTTCATTACTGGAATAAAGGTAATTTTGTAAAGTAAGCAAAAATTAATGTAATTTAAAATTCCATCTCACAGGCACTCAGAGACGTAGCTGCACTACATCCAAAATTTCAATCAGAAGCCCACCAACATTTTTTATCAAACGAATTTTTGCGCAGAATTGAACCAATTTACGGCATCGTGAATTCTTCGACAGAGTTTCGAAATGTCCTTTGCCACAGAGATTGCTGGGGCCGGAATATCATGTTTAAAAAGGGCGACGATTCGAGCATCTTGGTAGACTTTCAGATTTGTCGTTATTGCCCGCCTGCAATCGATGTATTATTTTGTATTTATATGAACACCGCCAAAAAGGTGCGAGACGATATTTTAAATGACTGTCTCGAGTCCTATTACGAGAGCCTGAAAAGTGAACTGAAGGCCCTCGAAATTAATGTCGCTGATCACATTACCTGGAGTGAATTCTTAAGAAGTTGCGACGCTTTGAAATTGATGCCACTCGTTTACTTCGGAATTACTAATACAATTGTTTACCTGCCGAACGACATCCTTACAAGGATTAAGAATGAAGATCCCGAAAAGTTTCGCTACTACGCCTACGTCAACCGAAGCGCCATCGTTTTGGATCAAATTGAAAAATACCCCGAGTACAAGAAGATGATTTTTGAAGCCGTTGAGGAAATAGTTGAATTCCTCATTTAAGTTAAGGTTACTCTTTAGTCTAAAAACTATTCATTTTTGCTGTGGTTATCTATGTACGTATGCAATAAATGTAGATTTTCTGTTGTAGATATACATTAAAAAATACTCATAAAGTTGTCCCTCTTAAAATTAGAATTGGAGATAAAAAGTTAAACATGATAAGGAATTTAAGTATTGTTATATGATACATTCAACAATATTTTCCAAAGCGATTTTTGAGACTTTATTTTTTATAATAATTCATGTCTTATTACACCATCGCAATTATTGGGATTTCTAACTTATTGATATTAATTTTCTCGATTAATTTCAGTCGGTTTTTTTATTGGATATGTGTATGTAAATTATTCTGAATTTAATAATTTTATAATTCAAGGTAAATTTTTTTATTACAGCAAATGTAATTTACTTACAAACAGGAATGAGTTCCGTTTTTAATATTTTTGCATGTTGCTCATTTTAAATAAATTTTCGAAAAAAAATCGTTTATGAAGGCAAAGCATATTGACGAAGCTATACGAATTTAAGGAAGTTCCGGAGAAAAAGATATATTAAATAATTTTTTTAAAAATTGTACAAGATTCTAAAATCATCTAAAGAAAAATCATTAAGAATTAATCTTTTTATTTCAATGGTGCTGATCTGATACTATCCAAAATAGGGAGCCTCACCTTAATATTATTGAATATAATTTGTACTTAAATATTTTAACATATATCATGTACATACATACATATGTACAATACTGTAATTTAATATTGAGTTGCAAATATTGTCAATTTTGCCAAATGAAATTTAGTTGCTCATCAACAAAAACACTGAGAAAAATCGGACATTGTTACATCCTATTGAAAAATGCTCTTGTAATTTGACATGAATGTATTTTAAAAATAAGCACTAATTACCTATAGTGATTAATTGTTTTTATGTCTTAGATCTAGTTTTGACCTCACATATTCGTAAAATATTGTATTTTAATGATAGTACAAGTAGTTTCGTACTATACTAAATATTAGTAAATATATTTTTAAAAAATCGTGATATGTTTACGTTTCGCATCCTTTACAAAATTGGAACTTCCTAAATTGCCTCCATTGACAAACTCAGAGTGCTAATTGAGATATCATTGAAAACTCGTTAGATTTCGCCGATGCAAGTGAGCAAACACTCGGGGCGCAAATCGCTTAATTAAATATGCATGCTGCGACATGTGCTCGAGGTGGCATTGTTCATTCGCGAAATTTGCGTAAGTCGCCAACGACGTGCCGATTGTCGCTCAGCAATCTTGACTCATTCAATGACCGCAGAAAATTTATCGCGTTGGGCAAACATTTAAAGGTAAAATACAATTGGAAGTGGCGTTGCAGCCGGAACATACATAACTCCTCTGACGAAAGCTATTTATAGCGTCGATATTTTTATGTTGTTTGAGCGTCGAACTGAATAATAATGTGTGCGTCAACATTATGTTTTAAGAATTGTAATTTTTATTAGTGCGTCTAGACGGTATTCGACAGGAAGTTAATGTTGTCTTAAGGTCCGGAATGCCATACCATGCGAATTAGGAACCAGAAGTTTAATTTTAAGGGAGCGGAGCAATTGAATATTATCAACAAGATGAAACGAAAGCTTTAATTTGCCAACTAAAACATTTTCAAACCATTCAACAACCACTAACTAATTATAAGTAATAAGTTCACAAATTAATTGCAGCACTTGCCACTAAAATATTAACGTCTGCTTTCTTCAAAAGCATCTAATTCTTTTTGTTTCAGCTTAACGTGATATTTAAAATAATCAATAAAAATTTCATACTATAGTATTATTTTTAAGGTTTAAAACTTGCGGCTTACAATTTAATACAAGGTTTCGTTTAGCGGAGCCAGGTTTCGAAGTTTGTCAAATATTTTGTTCACAGGTACTTTGAATGTGTATATGATGGATGTAATGCTAGAGAACACAACGTTTTCTTACACACGATCTTGATAAAATGATATCGCAATAAAAAAGTAATCCTCTCAGATCATTCCCTGGTCCCGGATTGGGAAGAGGCGAACAAAATCGTTCTTCATAAAGTAGGTCAAAATTACATAACAATAGAAAGAATGAAATCAAATAGCACCCGAAATTCAATTCAACGAAGTTTCACAATGATCCTGTCACTTTGCGAGTAATTTCAGATAATAAAATAATTCTGGCGGGTAGGTCAGACTTTGGGAATTAGACGAACACATGCAGTCACCTGCACTGCTTATCGCGCGAGATATGATTAAAAAGATGCTGATATTCGTCGCATGTTATAAGCGCGATTAACTTTCTGATGATCTTCCATTTTACTTTCATTTAGAGTCTGCTTGCAAGTGAAGAAGTTGCTAACCATGTCCCAAGAAATTTTGTCAAAATCTGAGTGTATCGAAGTTATTCTTAATGCACTAAATATTCATAAATCTTACAATCTTTGTGTTCATGACTTCAAATTAGAGCCGCTCCAAGAAGCTGTGGGATTTATGGGAGAGTACTATAAATTGGAGATTGTTTTCACTATTGTGAGTAATGTAAAGTGATTATGTGTTTAATAAAGTTTGTTTGGTCATGAAAACTAAATTGCAAGCACAGATTTTGCAATTTTGTAAGATTTGATTAGAGATGCTGCATATGTATGCAATACATATTACATTTAGCAGAATCAACATAAATGGGTTTTATTTAGTTATAAATTTAATTGACTTAATTGCCTTCTAGAAATTTTAAATAGCCTTAGCTTCATCTTTGGTGTGGCTATAAAAAATCAATTATTTTTTAAGAAAGTTACTACCTACTTATTTAAGTACAATAATATTAAAACTGTGTTTTCATAATCAATTTCAGTATTTATTTAATGAGATACAAAACATCAAATTTGTTCGTAATTTAGTTTATTTTGTAGGCAAATTGCAAGCCACAAACTCTACCATTTTTTGTAAAAACTGTGCCTACGAAAAATCAATTACAAAGAAAAGAAGTATTGGAAAGAGATGTTTTCAGAAAGGAAGTAATTCTATACCGTCAAATTACAAAAGAGCTTAAACCTTATTGTAGGTATCATTTCTCAACATTCAAAATACTTAAGCAAAAAAAGTAATATGTCTTTGTCTTTTTTAGGCACCTCAAAATGGCATGCTGACTGCTTCTATTCAAGACCAGACTTATTAGTTTTAGAAAATCTTGAGAGACTTGGTTACAGGCATATTGAGGGAGACTTTTTACTACCAGAATTAAAATCAGGCCTACAGTGTTTAGCATCAATGCATGCCACTAGCATTGTTTATGAGATTAGAAGTGGCTGCGATATTTCCAAGTTACTCAAGGATTTGCAGGAAGTAGCAGTCCGAAAGGACAACACCTGGTTTCAAACCGGGCTTGATGTTTGTATACTATATTTTATTGTTTATGCTTATTTGGCTTGATTTCGTAAGTTTATGAGAATTCGATATATTTTAACTTTGTCGCCTATTCCTAAAATAATTTAGCCTTGGTAACGCAAGGGGAATGTAGAAGCCAGACTTTAGTTAACGTAGTTTTCCCTCCTACGAGTTTGCCTCACTAATTCATATGAAATTTGTTTTCAGGCTATAAAGGCAGTGGCCCTAGCCCACCCAAAGTACCAAGCCGAAATCTACCAAAAATTTATCTCAGAGGAATTTCTTGAATCCTTGGAGCCGATGTACGACCTGGCGAAGGCATCCACCCACTTCCGAAACGTCTTGTGCCACCGCGACGCCTGGGGTAAAAATGTCTTCTTCAGAGCAGTACCAGGCGAGCAGGACGAGTGTATCCTTGTCGACTTTCAACTAGCGTGCCTCCAGCCCCCCGCCACAGATGTCCTCTTCTTCGTCCATGTGAACACCACAAGGAGTCAAAGAGACGAAGTATTCGACTGGTGCCTGAGGACTTATTACAAAACGTTGCAGGAATCTCTCGAGGAGCAGCATCTTTCGGCCGAGAACATTTTGGGGTGGACCGAATTCCGAGATAGTTGCGATACTTTCAAACTACTGGCGCTGGTCCTGTGCTGTGTCTGTGTGCCCCTCATCCAGCTTCCAGAGGGCTTTGCAAATGATTTAAAATTTCGAAATCCTGCCAAGTACCAATTTTATATGATTCAAAACCGGGATGACCTAATTTTGGGAATGATGGAAAACAACTGCAAGTACAGAGAGCGTGTTGCGGAAACAGTCGAGGAACTTGTAGATTTCGTTCTCAACAAGAACCTACGCAACCACTGTAATTAAAGAGCTCGTTTGGATGATAATTTCTTAATTGCTGAAATTAATAGGGTTAATTGTCCTCTGCTCTGATTTGCTTTATTTTGTTTGTTTTAACCAGATCTCTGCAATTGGAGCATCTTTTGAATTCCGAATGATGAACAGACACATCCACTATGTATTCCACAGAAGCCAAATAATTTATTTAGTCGCTACAATTCTAGTTAACTTAATATTTAAACGGTTATTTAAAACAATATAAACCTTAATCCATCTTATCTGAATTGGTCGCATTCACTGCACTTTGTGTGATGATTCTCCGTAACTACCAAAAATTAACGATTCTGAAACCTCAACTTTTCGTCAACTACCAAAAAATGATTATAATCTTTGGAGAAATTTCCGTTCTATAGAATGATGTTAAAACAAAAATTATTCATCATCGTTAAAAATTGTTCTTATAAAAAGAAAATGTTCAAAATAACTAAAATAACATTATTTGTTTTTAAACTAATTCATAATTTTTGTTTTTATTTTCTAAAATTTGAGAATTTTATGAAGACATTTTGAAAGGAGTTCCTAACTATTGATTTTAAAAGTAAATTTTGAATTGTAAAATTTTTTGAATATACAAACTCCACACGATTTACGTTTTATGATAAAATCTGGAATTCTGTAAAGAGTATATAACTACATATATATATATGATCTTTGATGCTACAGCCGTAAAATAAACAAAATTATAGTCGTTGATATTTTACAACTTTCGCATTACTCTATACCAAAAATTAAAATATTAGATTAGATATAGATTTTATGTTGAAGAAAAAAGTGTCAATTAACAAATATTGTTTGTATAATATTACAACACGGAACTATAAATGTGTCCGTCGGAGTTACTGAATTCCTAAAACTCCACATAAATTTGGACTTTATTTCGACTTTAACAATATTCCGAGTATAGAATTCGCTTTACTTAATAGAGGTGGTTGCTATATCAAGATAAATTTTAATAACTTTCCTGAAACGAAAACTGTACTCAAAAAATTAATCAGATAGAAAAATGTTGATAATCTCTGGTTGTAACTACCATAAAAATCTTCGCATATATTCAGGCTGACTTAAATCAACGTTATGCGAATAGGTCAAAAGATGACACACTTGCGACGCTCTTTGATCCTAATTTTGCAGACACATAATACGTATATGTATGCGTTATCTTTAAACCACATTTTTCGGATTTTGGGCTGACAGATAAACAAGAAAGCACACGTTTGTTTACAATCATGAATTGTTATTTTATCTTTTGAGAACATAGTCTCTTTCTATGCATCAAAAGAGTTGATTTTTGGTTTACCAGGTCGATGTGATGGTACCAGGAACAATAATTATTATATTAAAATAAGCGAAAAATATAGAAGAGCGAAAAATTAGTTATATATCCAGAATATACACTGAATTTACTTTGTAGTAAATTTGGCTTCATTAGGACCACAAATAAGATTTCTCGTTATATGAGAATCTGCTTATTGAATTAATTTTTAATATAAAGATCTCTTTATTTTTCAATCGCTGTTACATTCTTTAAGTTGTTTTATAATTTTTGAATGAGATGTAGAATTGCAAATCTTTCATACAGAATTTTTATACTCATTTCGCCGGTTGTTTTCAAAATTGGTAGGCTAAATTAAATTTTGTTGTGGTAGTTAAAAATGAAATTGTGAATTAAAAGCTTAAATGCAGTGCATCATAAAAACGAAGCAAGTAATTAAACAAGTGAATGAACACTTTTATCTCATTCATTAGGAAGCTTCTCATATGTATTTTAATTACTTAAAACACCGTGCACATTTTCCCTCGGAATCGCCTTGATTAATGACATGTCCATCTAGGCGACTTACTGGGAGTTCTAGTTGTTATCTTAAAAGCAAGATAAGCCAATAATTTCTCGAGAGAAGAGAAATGCAATTCTAGTTGAACACTTTTGCGGAATCGCCAGTTAGATTTGATTTAGTTGATCAGAAGTGTTGGCCTAAGCCTGGTCTATCGCAATGGATAGTGAAAATAATAATTTTAGTTTTCTTTCACAAAGTGAATGCGAGGAAGTCCTTCGTAATGCAGCAAAAGGACTTAATAAAAAGAAACTCGTCAACTTCGAAATAGTACCCGTCGCAGATGAGATATTCGGCTTTCTTGGGGAATACTTTCATTTGAAAGTTACAGCAAAAGATGTAAGTTATCTCACCTCAGCAAGTCAAGTACTTAATTCAAAGAGCAGCTAATTGGCGTGATAAAATAAAAGCTCTTTACTTAGCTGCAAGTACTTATTAAGTACTTTAAATATTTATTGAACGTGTGTTTGTCTAAAAATAAATTTGTTAACATTAATTGACCTCACGTGCATTTTATTTGATAGGAAGTTAGCCCATATGTGGAGATGCTCAACTTCTTTGTTAAGAAGGCTCCAGTATTTAAAGAAAATCAGGATAATTATGTTGAGCGAATGCAAGTTTTTCCTAAGGAATTTACTATTTATTCAGAAATCTTAAGAGAAATGGAAAAATACCGTGAGTTAAATAACATAATCTAAGTTTGCTAAAGAAAAATATTTAACATTTTCATAAATTTGTTTTTGCAGAGCCCAGTACATGGCATCCACAGTGCTACTACGCACGTAAAGATCTTCTGGTTATGGAGGATTTATCGAAACTCAACTACAAACATTTATCCATAGACGATCACTTCTCACTAGATCATATGGAGTTGGCTTTAAAAAGTTTAGCATCATTACACGCTGGCAGTATTATAATCGAAGAAAAAACTGGTATTAATTTAGGGAAAAAATATAATGAAATGCTCCAAGATATGATAACCCCACCAGTAAATGAATGGCTTGATATCGGATATAAAGTAATTATAATTTATTAATACTACTATCAAAATTTTATTAAGTTAGTCTGAATTTTTCTTAACAGACAATAATAGCAGTTGCATCCACACTACCAAAATTCCAGAGTAAGGCGGCCCAGAAATTTATTGCAGAGGATTATATTAAATCCAGAGAAAAGCTTATTAACATCTTAAAAGATTCGCGGGGATATCGGCAAGTAGTCGGACACCGTGATTTATGGGTTAAAAATATCCTCTTTAAGTATGACGAAGAAAATTCTAATCAGCCAGTGAACTGCGCCCTGATAGATTTCCAAATTTGCTGTTACTGTCTACCAGCCCACGACGTTCTGCAGTTAATTTATTTAAACAGCAATAAAAGGTTTCGTGACGCGCACTTAAATGATTTACTCGATTTCTACTACGATTGTCTCAGCAAACAGTTGCAATCCGCGAAGATAACCGCTGACGGGATTATGACCAGGGATGAGTTTCTTAAGAGCTGTGACTACGCGAAATTGGTCGGGACCACTATTGCTGCTGTTTACACACAAATGATACATCTTCCAGATGGATGCATTCAGGATTTAAAGAAAAATGATCCCGAGAAATTTGTTCACTATGTTTTGGTTGATCGCACAGATTTCGTGTTTGCCCACATGAAAACAAACGAATTCTACAAGAATCGAATGACCGAATATATTGAAGAAGCTGTTGAGTACGCGATGGGGATTTGTTGATTTAATTGTACGTTTTTCCATACTTATAATTATTTTTATTAATGTTCACATTTTCGACAAATTGGTAAATTCGAATTTTACATGTTTGTATAAAATAATGTAAATATAAGCGTCTTTTACAAATGCATCATTAGGTACAATGTTTGATTTTATAGCTAAACATTTCGAATTTGGAAAAAACCACAAACGTGTACTTGATTTTATTTGAAATTATAGGCAGCAGGAAAATAGTACAAATTTTATACTAGGAAGAAAGTAGATCATCGCTAGTATTCTACAATTTTTAACCAATCGCTAAGTATGTTACAATCTTTAAGAATTCCCTATTTTACCCTCTAGTACTTTCTATCAGATCCTCGTCTTCTTTATTATTTAAAACATGTTTGCAACGTAAATAAATTTGAACTCCAAGGTTGACTGAAAAAACTTCGTTTTGGAAGGCATCCTTAAAAATAATTGTGTATAAAAAAGTGTAACGAAAAAGCATTTATTAACAATATTTATTTACACAAATAAATGTGAAGGCATAGCCATAACATAATCCATGATTTCTTCACAACACTCGAGAAGTCTGTCTCGATATTTCGCATGTTCTTTCATCTGATCAAAAATAATATCATCGCGGTTAACAGTCACAAAATGCATATAACCCTCAGGATCCTTCAATTTGAAATCACTTAAAAATCCTTGCGGAAGATGAGCCAGTTGAGTAAAAATCGAACTTAAATTTAAAGGTAAAATTCGAACATACTCGCAGCTTTTAAGAAAGTCTTCCCAAGTGATATGATGAATAATTTCGATCTTTGCCATTTCCAATTCTCGACTAAGGCAGTTATAATAAAATTTTAGCAGGTCGTTAATGTGCGTCTCCCGAAAAGTACGTCCTGTATTTAAATAAATGAACATCATCACATCAGCCGCTGGTGGGCAATACCGCGCGATTTGAAAATCTACAAGCATACAATCAATTGGAAATAGATTCGCTTCATCGTACTTGTAGAGGATATTTTTAAGCCACAAATCTCGATGGCAAACAACATTTCGATAAACTTTCGAAGTGTCTCCAACTTTAATCAGTTGATTTTTACATTTCATAAATTCTTCTGATATAAATTTTTGTGCGGAAGAATTTTGATACTTGGGCATTGAAGCTGCAATCGATTTTGTTGTCTGTAACAAAATTTGTTTATTGATCATCATAAACTTTGTGGCGAAAAACGTTTTACCTGAAGTCCAACATGGAGCCATTCAGATTGAGTTGTTACTGTAGACTCTTCAAGAAGATGCCCGAATTTTTCACCTACATTAATTCCCGTGTTCACTTCAAAAATAATGCTATTTGCATGCATTGCTGCTACACGTTCTAGTGTAATTTTTAAGTGCTTAAGCGAAAAGAATTCGTCCAATTTTGGATGTCTATAATTCAGTTTTGTAAGGTCTTCCATGATTAGAAGATCTGGTCGAGCATAATAACACTTGGGATACCATCTAAGAGAAACGTCTGCAATATTTACAAAATAATAATAAAATAAGTAGGATTGTTCAAATTAATTAATTTTTAAACATACGAAACTTATCCATTTCTTTAAAAAGAGTTGTGTACAAGCCAACTTCTTTTGGAAAAACTTTTAGATTTTCCACAAATTTCAAATTCTCCTTGTCACCGTATACTGGAAGGGTTTTCAAGAAATACTCGTACTTTCCGATATGCTGATTTTGTGTCTAAAATTGAATCAATTAGATGCCTATAAATTTTATATTATATTTTAAATTGATAGATATAGTCTAAAGTGTAATTTGTCTTCATTTTTATAATAACTCTTACCGCTTCAGCATGGATTGTAAGATGAAAGTACTCCCCCAGCATTCCAGACATGTCCGTTGAAACAGGATCTAATTTAAAACTAATTATATTAATAGCACCGTTTATATCACAAGTATTTCTTAAAATTTCAATACACTCATTTAAACTTATAATTTTTAAATTATTATTATGGCTTTCCATTTTTTGTTAAGTATTAGTCGCTCAAGAATTATTTTGAAGGTATAGTTGGAGAAGATGTTAAGCTACTGCGAAAAGTTACTGAATATAACTTTTACGAACAGACTCATCTTCTTACAAAAATAGATATCAAGTCAATTATCTTGGTTACGAAATAGACATAAAATAAATTTTAAAACAAATATTTAGGTGAGAGCTCAAAGAGTTTGACAACTTTTTCGCTGTCCTACCGTTTACAGACATGAAGCGCAATAAACATTTTTAAGAAGTCTAGAGACGTAAAACGCTATCTCTCAGCAATCGTCATAATTCTAGTTATATAACAGAGATCAGCAAATCTGCATATATGATAAAATTGGTATCATATTTGAACTGTTGATTTTGCTTGTTTTCAACGGTGACTTGTTACAATATTTTGCACGGTTTTATGCAAGGTCACTGTGTCACCTGAAGTAATGGAATCTTGTTTGTATTTCTCAATCCCATTAAATATGAATTGAATTTTATTATATTTACTACTCGAAAAAAACAAAAGCGTTGACTATTGTGGTGGTGCTTTTAAAAACTACTACTTCTTATAGTCTGATGAATGAAATAAAAAGGAAGACTTCTTTGATTAAATTGTATTTCAAGTTACCTGCTTTGATTATTGACGTAGATTTTAAATAATATATTTTTTTCGATATTGCGCTCTTACAAGCTTTGATACGTATTCCTATGTATTTCTTAATCTTTAAAAAAGGACATATATTCATAAAATGCAATTAAATTGCTTATATAAATTTGTAGGACACAATCTCTACTCTGGTATTTTTCAACAGTTCGTTTTTCACGAAGTAGAATGATTCCTTAAGCCACTTTTAATTTTTAACTATACCATACATTATAAATTCGTCCTTATAGTCAATCTCAAATAGAGTTCCTTTCGTCGATTTATTTATGCAATTCAAATTCTAATAGTACATAGCTACGACATCGCTATGGATCGCAAATATCAATAGAATTTCAATTAAAATATTTCTAAAAAAATTGTTTACTAATTTTGCTGTGAATTTTACTAGGTTTTTAATTAGAAACTGCTTCAATTTCAGGGTTTTTGCGAAATAACTTTCCAGTATTTTCAGATCAACTTATTACAAAAATAATTAAACTGATTTACTAGAGCCAGTCTAGTTAATTTCTAAATAAAATAGTTATATTTAGAAGAAATTTGTTTTCAAGTTAACTGATTTTACTAAATAAGAACATATAAATATCTTTATAGGAAACCAAAAATGGCAACAACGACAGTAAGTTGGAGCCGATAACTATTTAGTTATAAGAGACTAGCCTGCGTTAGGAAAATTAAGACATACGCGTTTTCACCAGGCTGCAGAGGCCGCAAAAGATGACAAAGGTAAAGCACCTAAAATTTAGGTCCTAAGTGGACTTTCCTGTAATAAAGGACTTTGGAAGAGTCATAAAAAAAGGTTCGCTTTGGAATCGCAGGTACCTAATTGTGGCCTGTACATAATTTTAAAACTTAATTTTAGTCACTCTTCGGTCAACCTTTGCAGATTGCAGGACGACTTTTCATATTGTATCGGATGAGGTTTTTTTTCACCTTAAGGATTTTCTGCCAATTTTTGAAGTACTTGTAAGCGAAAGAAAATAAAGCACGGATCGTGTTTTTTAATTAATTTACATACCTGAAATCACCTTTCGTTGGGTGCGTGCCCGTCGCTGGATCCTCTGAGGACTGCCGGATTTAAAGACAAAAATAACAGGAAGACAGAAAAGAAGGTAGGAATATTGACTAAAATAAAATAGGTAATCAAAAGCAATAAAACAATCTATTAATTTACGTCTCTTAACACTTTGTTTATCTGAAATTAAGTATTTTAAGGAATTTCGTATACTAATGTAATAACAATCTTTACTATAACCTTAAGAAGATTAGGGTTAATGCACCATAAATTATGTTTACTAGTTTACACCTCTTCCATTTCATTTATATGAAACAGATACACTTATTTGTTACATATTACCGATATCTATCGATTTCAAATCTATTGAATTTTACAAATTTCATGTTGTAACCCAAAATTATCACCGATAGTTGTTTATCTCTATAATTTTTTGTTCAAAAAACCTGTTAAAATGATTCGATTATCCATCTTAATTATTTGGCTACAAGGAGTTTATTAACCCCAATAAAGCGATCTGAAGACCCCAAATATAGCTCATAAATTCTGTCGTTATTTTATTTTGTTCTTTTCAAATGACAATACAAAATGAGATAGCATAAAATTTCTGTTAGTAAGCAAAAAACGTAATTTCAAAACAAACAAATATTAAATAAACTAGTATTTGATAAGGCTAATGGAATATACTTATCATTGCTGCTCATGATAAATTTAGTTTTTCCACGAGTGTTAAGCCATTCGTTGTGAATCTTTTGTGTTGACTGCACTTAGTAGTGCAATTATTTTAATTTTAAATAGTAATAAAGACATTTATTTAAAGTGATGGAGAATAACAATAATCAACAAGTGATTAGTAAATCTGAGTGCGTTGAAGTCCTGCGAAATGCACTTAAGCGGCCAAAAAATGAAATCGATTTAGTAAGTTTTAAACTAGATCCTGTCGAAAAGGAAGTTCTTGGTCTTTTGGGAGAGTATTTTAATTTGGTGATATTCGCAAAAATTGTAAATTAACAGTATTCTTCAGTTTAACAAAAAGCTAATACGAATTTTTTCTTCACAAGGGAAATGATTTGCAATTGGAGAAATTCGAGTATTTTTTAAAAACAATTCCTTCACAAGGCGCTCATACGGATTTTATAGAAAAGCTAAACGTATTTCCTAAGGAAACTGAATTGTACTCGACCCTGTTCAAGGAAATTGATAAATACGGTGAGATTGAAAAAGATGCAATAGTGTGAAAGGATTCCTATTTCACAAATAAAATGTACTTTACCTCCAGGAACGGGGAAATGGCATGCAGAATGCTATTACGCGCGTCCAGATATGCTTGTCATGGAAAACTTGCGGAAATCGCACTATCGCCACAAAGATAACGATGAATTTTTTTCGTTAAACCATTTAAAAACTGCAATCCGTCGACTGGCTCAAATGCATGCAAGCAGTATTATTTTTGAAGAGAAGACCGGAATCAATATTGGAAAGAAATATGCTCATTTATTTGAGGAAAAGTGCGTATGCGAAGAATCCGAATGGTTCGTTGTTGGACTTCAGGTACTCAATATTTTGTTTGTGGTAATAAAATATAAAATTTAATTTTTCAGGTAATTCAACAACTTGCAAAAACATTACCGAAATTCCAAAATGATGCAGCTCAGAGATTTATTTCGGAAGAATTCATGAAGTACAAAGTTAAAATGACAGATACAGTAAAAACATCTACAAAGTATAAAAATGTACTTTGTCACCGGGATATGTGGGCCAAGAATATCCTTTTCAAATATGACGAGCAGGACCCAACGCTAGTAATTGACTGCATGTTGGTCGACTTTCAAATATCTTCTTATAGTCTTCCAGTGCTTGATTTACACCATCTAATCTATGTTAACACATTCAAAAAGTTTCGAGATGCTCATATAGATGAGCTGCACAGGTACTACTACGATTGCTTCTGCAAAGAATTGAAGCCAGCGATGATTAATGCCGATGACTACATGACTTGGAATGAATTTCTTGAGAGTGCCAAATATGTAAAAATATTAACCATCACGCTTTCTGCGATTTATACGCAATTTGGTTGCTTACCTGAAGAACTTTTAACTAATTTTATGAGAAACGATCCAGACGGATTCATTCGTTGTGTTACTGTGGAACGCTACGAGTTTGTTCGTAATCACATGAAAGTAGACAAGACATATGCGAATCGAATGGTCGAGTGCGTTGAAGAAATTATTGAATATATAATGGCAATTGACAATAAAAATGTACAATAAAATTATTATTTTAAATTACTTATTTTAGAAAATTATTTGCGATACAATTTATATTAAATAAGTTGTTATACAGGCACTTTGGCATGATTAGTTTTACAATTTTACAATTGGTTTCAAGTATTACTTTATATGTATCTCAAAATAATTAATAATTATAATTACATTTTTAATTTAATGTTTAAGATATAAACTATGTTGTTTGGTATAAAATAAAATATAAAAAAATAGCTCAATAATTGCCGACTCAAAATTAATAAACAGTTTCATGGTAAAATTATTTTTAAAATCCAAAAAACCCTAGCTCGGCATTGAAACCCAATTGAATTTTTCAATAATTCATATGGTAAAATAAAAATGAAAAAAGAGAGATAAAAAAAATCGTTCCCTAAAGTATTATCACAGTTTTCATTCTGGATGAAAACTCTGCGATTTTCATCGCTTTTAGGTAGATTTTTTTTCAGTTAAGAATTTTTTAGTCTCATAGGAATATTAGATAATCGAAAAGGTATTTTGTAATATATAAAATTCATTGGAGTAGGAGAAATTGCATTTTTTTATATATTAATTTTGTATGTATATCTTAGAATACATATTCATAAACTATAAGAATCGTAGGATGGCTATTTTGAGAAAGTACATACTCTTTATATGTATGTATACTACACTTCTCTAAATGTAAAGTAAATAGTATAAAATTAAATAAAACTAAAATGTAAATATAAAATAAAAAGTAAAAAAAATCAAATTCTTTGAATAGCTCTTAACTAAATTGCAAGAAATGAAAAACACAGTTGAAGAAATATTTATACCGCATAAAAAAGTTTGTTATTATCAAGTGCCATTACAACTGACGTAATTCGCAATAAAAGGTTCAATTAAGTTAATGCCTCAATTACCGCCAATAATAATTAAACCAAAATCTTAGGAATGAATTAGCCGCCGCGCAAGATTCCGGTTGAAAGTGGCAGCACTAGTTCTCTCACCTTGCGACACCCCGGCCGTTAACTACCCCTTTCAGGTGAGTTGTTTGCCTCAGCTTCGAATGTAAACATTTCGGCAGGTAAGTCGGCTTACGATGCGACCATGTGCTCCCCGGCTTAAAGCGCATGCTGCGGACGAAAGCTCTGGGAGCACTTTGGGGGCGCTCATTTTCAACCCTGGTGTTTTGCAGCTTTTACGGGAGCTGAACGAATTAGTCTCAGAAGAATTGCCGATCAAAACGCGTATGAAAAACTCGCAGTCGTGAGATAGATTTTGAGAATATTTACCCTGTTTGTTTGCCAGAAAAACGAGCAGCCGAATGCTACGTGCGAATTAGGTCGCGAAAAGTGCAAACTGGCAATTGAGCCGCCGACTAATTCGCAGCAGCATTGAGTTCAAGTGGTGATGTAAAACCGTGAAAAAGCAAACCTTTCGTACCTCTATCGAAAAATGTAGGTATACAGGGTCAAAACTGCCCTTAGCCACTTAACTGTAGCCCTTTCTTCCCTGCTGTCGCACCAGTCCGGGACTTGGATTAGCCCCGTGGAGTGCATTTCATAATATAAAAAAATCGATAGATTTAGTTAAGTGAACAGAGGTAGAAGCTAGAAGCTAGAGCTTTCCCTTTGTTCGCAGCCGCAATCACTAATTTCCATTACAGCAGTTAGCCCCCCATTTACACACCCTTGACTCCCTTCTGCCCCAAAGATTCTCACCGCCCCATAAATCAGTTTAAATCACGCGAATACCGCGCCCCCAAAATGCGCGGCCTCGTTTAATTTCTGCGCCTCATTAAAACGAGATTTCCTCAAATAGCCCTCGATTTTTACTACAAAAAAGGGAAATCACTTTGCATTTTACAGGGCTGCGGACGCAATTCCCCAGGGATGTGGTGGCAGGTGGTCCTTTGGGGTTGTTATCCTCGTTTACGTGATGGCATACAATGAGACCAGTGGCCCGACGGTCGTTTTCTCAACCTTCCTGGCGGTTATCTACGGACTTATTTCTGGTGAGTATTGTCGATTTCGATTTTGATAGTCTGGTCGAATGATGAATGAACATGACATCGACTCCAATTCCCGGTGGGGGTGCAGACTTAAGACGTCTCTGTTTGTTTTCAATGTCATTTAGGACATCCTTAAGGGTGGAAACCGGAAAAAATACTGTCCAAAGAAGAGACGGTTGCCGCCTACCCTTAATGGTCTTTGTTCGGCTCATAAAGTGGAGTTTCATGAGTAGCTTTTAAAGCCTCTAACAACTAATCGTCGTGACTACTTCCTTGGAGCAGCTCACTCTTGCCCCTCTTGCTACTTAACATTTTTACCCGGTGATAATTCCCCATAAAACAACAAACAAGATGCTGTCTTTATAATTGTTCTTTAATTTTCTCATTATCACTATTGTGTAAGAACGTAAGTACGTATGATATTTTAATTAGTTTTCATGACAAGTATATAATTATTTGATAATGAACCCCAGTCTTACTCTGTATCTTTCGGAATTTATATCAATTATCTCATAATCCTCCTTTTGTAATATTGGAAAGAAACACTAATCCAAAAATTAGGGACATGTCACTCAAGATCGTTATCGTATCATCACAGATTATTTTGTAATATAATAAGCTCCTTCTTTAATCAACTTTTTGTTTAACTATAAAGGATATACATAGGTACACCTAAATATTATGGATTTTTTGCAAATTTTGTTTTAAAAAAAATATGCTACTTATTCTAAGAAAATGTACCATAATAATATAAAAATTGAAATACCCAGAAAATAATATTAAGTGTATTTAAAAATAAATTGGTATTAATTAGTTATTTCTGAAACCTACTTTATGTATTTGAAAACTAATTTTTATTAAATAAACCTACTTCAAAATAAGTACTTGTTCGGCTTACTATTTAAGCGAACACTTAAAAAAAATCTCAAATATACATTTCATAGATGCTTAAAGTTTGAAATTAAAAGTATTTCATCTGTTTTCGTTTTCGAAAAGTACTGGAGTTATCAAATACAGAAAAGCGTATTTTGGTCATATTTTAAAAATCAGTAAAAAATAAAGGATCATCACAGAAATTTTCAGCGTAACTTAAACGAAAGTCGGGATCCTAATCTAAGAATACAAAATACAACTTAAATCTATAGTCCTTTTTAAAAATTTTAGTTAACAAATTTGTCACTAGTATGTATGTGGAATAAAAAATTCTGTAGCAAGGACCTACCATTTGCTCGGCAACAAAATTATTGTTGTCTTAATTTGAAAGATCTCTATCTACATATATGTGTACAACACTAATTTCTTTAGCATATACTTGAAAACATAGTTGGTTTAACTTACATATGTGCAAAAAATATGCAAATTCGAAACCTTATTAGTTAAAAAGCATCTCAGCTCAAGGTAAAGTGCCCTCAATGAAGCAAACAAACAAAAACATCTGCCACCCCCGCAGTAAGCTGCGAGTAAAGCTCACTGCTTTGGATACCTTCCGGATGTTATCTGGATTTTATCGACTTTTGATGTTTTTATCAAACACCTATTTTTAGCCGTGTGCAAGAGTGGCGTCAGACACCTTCAAATCCCCTATATTCGCGCTAGCAACAAATTTGACTTCATGTGCCTCTTCCTGGCCACGTGGATGGACGCACTCGCGATTTTGGCGGCGTGTGGGGCCATCGCAAGGACCCTTAGCACCTGCCTGGACACTATGACCGGGGGCCTCGCCAGGATCCTAATTTTAGGTAAGTGTCGACCTTGAAATTTTTGATTGGCTATTAAGGAGGCGTTCTAAAGGTAGGAACTCTCCGCCTAACGAACCTTGGCCGGATGTCCTGGGAGTCACTGTCGTGTTCCTCGTCACGGGCATGTTTATGTTGGGATTAGAGGTAATTAAGACCTAAGACATTTTGCGAGGAGTCTGACAATTTCGCAAATTTAATTAGAACACTAGAGCGTTCAGCGTTTTGATGACTTTCGGAACAGTCGGACTGGGAATCATCCTCAGCACAGTTTCGTTCATTAAAGGAACTAGCCTCGAATGGGACAAGGACTATTTCCTTCCAAATGGATTCAGCAGTGTGGGTGGATGTCTGCAAACATTTGGTCGGCGACTAATTAATTTTTAATGCAGTTCCTGACAGCAGCTGCCCTGGGTGTCTTTGCTTATCCTGATGAAATGCCTAACAAACAGGGATGGAAGAAATTAATGGGGGTTCTTCTATTGCTTCTTGTGTCCCTGTCCATGATCCTTGCAGCTGGATGCTTGTCAACAATTGTCCAACTTCAGTAAGTTAATATCGGTTTCTATTCTACTATTATGAGCCATTGAAATTGATCTCTTCATTTTATTGCAAGCAGGGAAGGCAGGGACTACACAGCAGTTCCCATATTCCCGGTTTTAGAAACGGCAGGCTTTCAAAAATTGATTCCAGCCGCAGCGTGCCTTTTACTTTTGTCCTCCTCGGGGGCATTTTTAGAGCTTTTTCCCGAGCTATACAACATAATAGTTCGGCTAGCAACATCCGAGTGGAAAATTTTAGCAAGGCAAATCAGCTACGAGAGCCCGGACAGTGGGAATCCTGTTTTGGCTATTTTTATTGGAGGTATGGTATCATTTTTCGTGCATATACATATAATACGCTTTAAATTTATTTTTATATCTTACAGGCAGTTTATGCGCTATGCTAGCATTTGCATGCCCCATGCAGAATCTGACTCACATGCTGGCAGCTAGCCACATTTGTGCTGGAATTTTAAGAGCCTTCTATTGGCTTTATTCGCCGTTTAGGCCAAAATATATTCAACAAACTTGTAAGTTAATATCATTATTCTATTTTACTTCTTTTATTGCATAAATCTTTTCAATATTTAAAAGTATCTCATCCAAATCCACCTTCAAATTGAATTCTTAAATTTGTGTACCTACCTATTTAACATAAAAGCAATTTTAAAGTATTGCAATTTTATAGACACATTTCTTGTTTTACAGGTGATTCAAATTTATCGTACAGTCGACTTTCAACAGCTCCCCCACCTCAAAGTACAAGCTCACGAAAAAGGAGCATATGGAAATTTAATGTACCTGTCCAAAATACAATCAGAAAATCATTATCAAATAAAAAGTTAACATCCAAAAAAGAAGTAGAAAAGGAATGGCTTCTCTTAGGTGAGCCATCTTCACCATGCCCAGTTCCACGTGATAAAGATGTTGAGTCATGCATATTATCTGATACAGAACCCCAAGTGAGCGTTATTATTTTTTAACTGCTATAGCATGATAAATTATAAATTGTACTATAGGCATCAGATTTTGAGTATGCTGAAAAAGCTGAAAATTCGGAATCAGACACTTCAACGGATATTGACGCTGTAGTGGACGAGTACAGGCAGAAAATTAAGGTACATATAAGTCTACCATTCTTCAATGATATAACGTCTGCAAAAATTTAAGATGCTTAAGTCCTAAGCTCTTTGGAAATGGACTGAAACAAATAGGTGCTTTCATTTCAAATTATTGGTGTCACTATTATTATAATAAATTTTTTATTAAAAAAAGAGGCTTCGAGTTAAGATAACCAGTCAACAAAAAAAAATACATATAGAAAAAATACCTCTTTAAGATATGCATAATTCAAGTCTAGGGCTATTCTCATTATTTTCATTCCCTTAAGCTCCAAATAAAAGATAACTTCAATATTAAATGTATCGTCCCTGGCAACACATAGGATATACTTTATTTTCTGAAACAATAGCTTGATAGGTTTTTAAATATTTGATAAAGGTCACAACAGCCGGGCCTATGGAGAAAACAATCCGTGTGCCTTCAGTAGCTTCGTGGAGAGTCACAATATTAGCCATAGTAGTGATTATTTTTGGAATTTTCCTAACAGTCCTCGGATGCACACTACACCTTATACCAGCATATGCAATAGGACTTACAGGTGACCTAAATAAAATTCAATAAAACTCGTAGCTTTGAATAACCCAGGATTTATTTCAGGCCTCGTCATTGTGAGCATAATGATGTCGTTCATACCGAAATACGTTGGTAACATAACCAACATATCCCCCATAATTTGCACTATTGCAATGACCCTGGGGTCACTGCTTCTATCTTCATGTCTAGCGCAATCATGGCCTGCCATAATTTTCTGGCTGACTTCCGGTGTCATCATTGCAATTCGGTGCGATGCCTGGTGCTGCCTGTGCCTAGAACGTCCGACGCCGCACCAAATCATCCCAAGTGTGTCCGGGAAGACGGCGATCCGCATCCCCCGGCCCCCGAAGGGATTCGTCATCCCGGGAAGGATCCAGGGGCATAGATGACACATGGACTCGTCCGAGAGCGACATTTTCAACGATGACACCGCGGAGGAATGGACTGACTGATCCCAGTATTAATAACACCCATAAAATCGGAAATATTTTTGTGATCTCTACTTGTCGCTGATGTTGAGAACTTTATGTGACCGTGATACGTTTCGTGTAAATTTGTGCTTTGTACCAGAGGTAGGTAACACATGTCTTGTTAATTATATTGAGAGATTTATTCTAAACGTTTTAAATCAAAAAGAACAAAAAATGTAATATCTTTGCGCAATAAAGAGGTAATATACTGCTCACTGCTCTTGTTATAAATATTTCTACTTTTTAATTTTAAACTCGATTTTTTCTTCTCAGACAATGATTAAAAACAAGTATGATGTCGGTTGATGGGTTACTTGAGCTTGTATACCCAAAAACCTTAAAACGATTTTCATACGAACACAATATAAAGTAAAAATTAAAAAAACCGGAATGCAATATCATCTAGTTGCATGGTCATTTTTTATTTTATATTTGTGTTCTTGTCTTTTTAATATCAGAGCACAAAGGTCCATAAAACGGAAATCGACTATTGTGCACCTTCAGGAGGGTTTTGTATTTTTATATTTATGGCGATGGGTCTTCAAAACTCAAATCTTGCTGGAACAATAAGAAGTAGTAAGTTGTAACGGAAGGTCGATCTAAAAATAACTCTAGAAACCCAGAAAATCCAGAATAAGATTACAAAAGTGGAAGAAAGCGAAATTGCTCCAATTTTTGTGGGTAAACTACTTTCTAGGGAAAAACTCCAAAAAGCGAGGTTTAGGCTTAAACCAGAATTTGTGTTTTTGGGTAATTGAATTAAGTCGCTTCTGAAGTTCTTACAAATCACAAATTTCACCTACATTTCTGATTAATTTAAATAAAATAAAATCTGTGGTTATTTCGATCTCTGATATATTAATTTCAGAATTGGAGTCGAATAGGTTTAGCCAGTACTTATAGGTTCAGTTAAATTATTTTAGAAAAATGTCATAATTTTATTTTTATACAAAATTGTTCTATTTACGTACGATTTTTAGGTGACTGATTACAGGTTAAATTTTATTCTATTAAATTAGTTTGATAGGTTATTACGATAGTATTTTCTACGATGATGACGAAAGGTAAATTCTTCACAAAGCAGATTTTGATTAAAAAATAAAAGATCCTAATAAAATTAAGAAGTATTGTATTTGTGTAGCTCTAATTTGAATTAACTTTTAAATGTTACTTGTGTGTTACGTAGGTACTTATGTATTTACATTTTCTCGGAATAGCTTTTATATATTACATTTTTTTTTTGTTCAACTGGAGTCCACCAACAACTTCAACATTTTAAAAGTGGCTTAGACGCTGTTTATTAAAAGTGTTATTTTGAGTGCTTTCTCTCTTTTCTATTTTTAAGCTGTAATTAAAACAAATACATTAAGGCGATGACAATTTTTATTTATTAAAACTAAAATAAATAATACATTTTTACTTATACAATAAATACTTAATGCTAGGTATAATTGGCTTTATAAGTAAAACAAGGACTATTTTGCATTTTAAAGGATTCAAGCGTTGCATCTTCGTGGCAAGGTGCACATGGCGGACTTCGCGCAGAACATGAGTCCTGAAGAGCAAGTCATCTTATGGCCCTTCATGACTCCTTCTTTGGTTTTATAGCAGACGTAATAATTCAAGACCGAGGTCTGGTCAGGGATTTTGTCGCCCTCCTTGCAGTAGTACTTCCGTCTTTTCTGTCCATACAATACAAAAGGACGAGACGTAGTCGTGGAAGTCGGAAGCTCAGACATTGTGGGCTGAACTTCGTTTATGTAGTTCGCGACCAGAATTGAAGGTTCCTGAAGACCTTGGTTTGAGGTTTCCTTAATCGTGCTATTAATGACCTTTTGGGTTTCTATTCGGATGAGATTCGCCAGATTCTGTGCCTGGATCGCCTCATCTCTGATGCGCTTCGCCTCCTGGAGTGCCTTCAGAGCCTCCATTTGAATCTTTCGGTTGTCGGCGACTGTGAATCTGTTGAAGAGCGCCTGCGGATTGCAAAGTGCGTAGGATTTCGCATCGCAAATTCTCGTCTGTGCGTTGAAGGCGGTGTACGGTGGGCAGGAGTAAGACAAAACTTTGCCGTCTTTCTTGCTGCAGACGAAGTACTTGGTGCAGTCGGAGGTGTTCGCCTGGCGCACCGCGGCGCCGCACGAGATCACCTCCAAGTTGCCTACTTCATTCGAGTCGCCACTTAGCGTCGGAAGAATCTGATTTTTGTAGGTATCAAAACTTATGTAGCTCCCGCCCAAGTTCACGAGCTGATTTCCGCCGAGTGAGGAGATCGAGTGGATGGCTTGATCCACATTAGGCGCTAAAAGATCACTCACGATCTTTTTGTTGACACTGTTTTGAGTGGCATCTTCACTCGGTTCTATTTGCTCAGCGCTTTCCGGCGACGAGTAGCTGTTTGGGCGGATTTTCACTGAAGACGGATCCATCTCCGGTGAGACGAAGGGCGATGGAAGGGAGTGAGAATTTTGATCGTACTGCTGTCTTCCGGGAAGATCAAAGAAACTTGGCGAATTTTTAACCGGAAGTGTTGGATACCTTTCTATCGTGACCAAGTTATTCGCATTTGAATTGTCCAAATGAGGGCTTGGAGTGTAGAAAGGCGGTCCATTTTGAATAGGGTTTTCGGTGGCACCTTTATTTTGATTTTGGTAAGAGTTACTACTAAATCGATTTCCAGGATATGGAGGATAGTCGACATAGTCACTTACTTGATTTCCATAACTGTCGAAATTTTGCTGATTCCACTGATTCTGCGGTTGCTTTTGAAAATTCGCACCATTCCCAACGTGAACTGGAATAACGCTGTTCTGAATTAAGGCAGTTGGTTTAATTCTTGAAGGATAATTTGCAACAAAAGTCGCTGATGATATTTTTTCGTATCTTCTATCATCGTCATCATCTTGATATTTTTGATACGTTGGAACTGGGACTGGATAGTAAAAGGGTTGGGGAACTGACTGATAGAATCCGTTGTTAGGCATGACCTGACGAATATTTTGGTTTGCCACCATTTGCTTCGAAAGCTCCAAAACTGTTTTAAGAGTATCCTCAGAAATGTGGGGTTCCGCCTTATTCCTTTCTGGATTACTGGCTTCATTTGGAAGGCTAAATAACACCGATCCTTCCGGACGATTTACTACAATTTGTGCATTTGAATATCCATTTGGATGTAAATTGTATTTAGAAGGACTTATGTTGTGCAAAACGACTTTATCTTTAGGATTCACTTTAACAACAGAACCACCACTCCCTGATTGTAAGTTACTAATCTTAATATTAGCCGAATTTGTTGAGTTCCTATTGATCTTATTTAATCGTTCTTGCTTTCTTATGATCTCTTTTATAACTTCTGGTCTAATTTTACCATCCTCGGGTATTGGTTCTTTATCGTAGTCCGGTGCAATGGAATCGAATTCAGATTTCAAGTTATAATGAGCTAAAAATGCATTTAACTGATCAGGACGTAGTTCTACACTTGGTGACTCTTTACTTTGATAAGTTTGCTTCAGACCGTCGATGAGCTGAGATAGTACTTGAAGTTGAGAAGTTAATTTCGGATCCACTTTTGATTGTATTGGAAGATCTATTCCTTCTGATTCCCTAACTTCAACTTCAAACATTTGACCTGAGTCATCGCCACTCGACTCGAAATCCTCGTCACTATCCAACGTCTCACTAGATATTAGCACGTTTGAATCGGAGTCACTTTTCACTTCGAAGTACTCTTGTTTTAAATCACTATTTCGCCAGTGTTCCATTTTAATGGGATCTCTCCTTTTAGGGGTTGGATACAGCTCAAAACCATTATCCTTTCTTCTGATATCATCTTCATTGTCCAAATTGCATTCCCAGTCATCTCCTGGCAGGACGCAAAGACTAAGTTCAGGTTCATAAATAAGTCCTCGTTCGCACTGAGTTGGAACCCAAACGTGACTCCCAGAGTCCAAGACCCTACATTTATAAAAGGTATCGCACCGACTCTGGTGCGCCTTTGTATCTTCGGGACATGGTTTTCCTGAAAAACATTTTTTAATACGTTAGAAATGAGCAGAGCTTCTTAATACATTTTTTCTTACCTTCTGAGAAGTGAAATAAAACCAAGAAGAACAAAAACAAAATATGATGAAAAGCACTCATGTTTTCTCCTCAGTGGTGGCACACGACAAATCCGAGCATGCTAAGCACAAGAACTTCTTTCTTTTGGGGCAGTCTTTAAAACGATTTAAACTCGTCAACGTACGAAGGCGAAATGCTCAGATTTTCTTATGCTACCTCAAGGTAAATGTGCGTCTTCTGGAGCTACCTCCCCAAAGAGGTGGAAATGGAAGTTGCAGTTCAAAGTTAATTAGAGTTGAACTCAAATACGTGTGTGCATGAAAAGTCTTCTCTGGGACATCTGGGGCGGCTTTGTGCGTTATGAGTTGAGCAAACTCCAAAGAAGAACTCTTCGGATTAATTGCGCAAATATAGACAAATTTCACTTTTTTCTGTTTTCCATTTTTTACGACAATTGAGGTTTTATTTAGGGGAAATTTAGATGCTTTTAATAGAGATATGGAAGGTCACAAAACTTTTTTCAAAGTTTTGGTCATTCTAATGAAATGGAAATTATGTTTGCTAATTAGCTACGTTATTATGGCATTAATTTTTATTTTAGGTATGTATAGTAATTAACAGTTTATACAATCTAAACGCCTTTATCTACTACAAGAAACTCTCATTCGAAAGTTTAAGGTGTCGAAATTTCTTTCTCTATTAAAGAATTTTAGAGGTAAAATATTATACTTATATATGTAATATGCAATGTTTGCATCAAAAATTTCGAAAACAGTGGTAAATTTTTAAATTAGAGTCTCAAACGATTTCTCCTTAATATGCCAGATATAATTTGTTTAAAAATCACCTTTTAAAAAAAATATCATAAAATATTTTAGAGAATAAATTTTTGAGCTAAGTTAAGAGGGGAATTGTAATTTTGGCTGTTGATCAAATCCAAAGCAATAATATTCAAATAAAAATCCGCAAACTGAGCTTTGAAAGAAAAGTGATCCTGAAAAATAAAATACCTGAACTAAAACAGTTCAATCCATTTTTACAAGTAAATAAGAGCAACAAGGAATGTTTTTCATTGCAAAATGTTACCACATTTATTAAATAAACACCTCAACTGCTCATTTACAACTATGAAATTTAAACTACAGATCTTTTGGAAATGACGGATTGTGAATGTACAAAGTTTCTCATTTTAATCTTAACTGTATTATCTTAGTAGGGTTTCAATGTTAATTGGAAAATTTATTTTGACCATTTACGAAAATTGTATTATTTAAAACTCCATTTCTTTTTTTCATTGTTGAAGACATAAATAACAAAAGAACAAACGAAAATTGGAATGGTAAATTACACCTATTATATTATGTTGTCATAAATACAAGATTTCTTTTTAATATAGAAGAGCACGAATCGAAGTGCATACTTGATAATTGTTATTGTGAAGGGACTTCGTTTGGGTAAACAGAAAAACATCAAATAGAAAACAAACAAGAAACCAGCTTTAAACCATCAATGCATTGGTACATTAAATTTAAACAATAAGAAAAAAATGCATATAATTAGAACTATATTGTTGTTAAATTTATCTAATTCCTCAGGTAACCGTCGTCTACTTTATTTTGAAAGTAAACTGAATTCGAGTTGCTGGTGGGTGCAATGTTCGCGAGGAGCTCAGATTCGACATTCTTTAGAGCGTTGTGATACTCCGTAATTTCTAGAGCCTCCCACTCGGCCTTAAATGCAGCTTTGGGATCCTGTGGCATTGCCACAGCAGCACCAGACATCTGGTCCTGCACGGCCTGGGCTTGGTCTGCCTCGTTATTTTCGCCCAAGACAAGTGTATAAATGCTGCGCAGACCGAAAACGTTGAGGAAGTACCAGGAGGCTGATGATACCCAGGAAGCGTCTAAAGAGGCCAGCTCAATGCCACGCTGCAGCATCGGCTTAAATCTTAAAGTAAGTGGGAATGGGACTTTGGTAGTGACGAATCCGGAGAGCATCCAGTTGATCCAGCCTCCGATGACTACCATGGGGAGGACGTTTATAAAGTTCCCTTTCACGACGTCCGATAGCATTGCAGTGGAGTTGGGGCTGGCCGGAGCCCGTTTCTGCGTTGTGAAGTACCCGAACTCCTCGTTATTGAAGTAGTGTCTTCTCATTGCAAAGGAATGTGCTGTTAGGTATTTTCCATTTTCGCGCAGTAGCCTCGCTCTTATCATCGCTTGACTAGAAAGAAAATGTGATTTTATGGAGCCCGCGGGACTTAAAGGAACCATTACCTGTCCTGGATTTGTGTGAGCTCCGCTTTCTTCTGAGAACTGATCAAAACTGACACGTAGTGCCGGATAATTCCTATGAGAAATGTTATAACTACGATGGGAAGAAATACCCATACACGAATTTTGGGATCAATTAGTAGCTCCGTCATTTTCAAGCGATTTTAAAATTTTAACAAATTACCACGGGCCCCAACCGAGGTTGTCAATTATTCAATGACAGTTCTTGTAATGCTTGTTCTTCTATATAACAATGTGTAAGCAGTCGACAGGAAAGTAAATTACTTGCGTTAATTTAGAACATGTGAAAACCATTAAAATAATAGAAAATGTTTTCATTTATCTTTTATTAGCTATTAAAAGCTGTTAATAAACTCAAAAAATACTGGGATTAACTAAGTGACCTAATAAATAAATGAACACAACACAGCTGTTAAAACTGATGCATCACCCTATACTGGAAAAAGTCATTTGAAGCGCAAGAAGAAGACATTTGTCATACGGGCGGTCTCCCTTCAGCGAATATAAACACCGAAAAGTGGAGGGCATTCTTTAATTTCTTGTTTTCTGGAAAAGGTATGTAAATGTGCGGTCTTCAATGAATATACATTAATCAGTTGAAGGTTTAGTTACAAACAATGGAAAAAACAGAGCAGCAGCAGCCGCAACAACCACCAAAGAAGCCCCGGTCTGATTTAAACTCACTTCCAACGCGCCAGTATTTGGACCAAACCGTGGCCCCAATCCTCCTGCAGGGACTCCAGACCCTGGCTCGGGAACGGCCACCAGATCCAGTGGGTTTTCTGGCAGCGTACCTACTCAAGAACAAAAGCAGATGCGAGGAAGGATCTCAGGACGCAACGTAATTAAATTGTCGCCAAAGCCTTACATTAATAAGTCGTCAGATATTTGTTTCCTTTTTTTAATTTTACTAACGCAGAGGGACACTTGTTCGTATTTCACACAAAAAATAAAAAAGGTTTCCGTCGCGTCACCGCAGACTAAGCCAAGTTCTCAAGTGAAATGGCGCTTAATTGTTAAGCTAATCAGCTAGATCTGCCACCCTCTCTCATGTTTAATAAAAATTAAAATTAAGGTCACTGTAGCTATCATTTTAAAGACCCTCTTTCGACTTATTTTCAGCCAAACGAGCTTAGCTCATCATTCAGAATTCCCTAAAAAACAGGTTTGTAAGAATCAAAAAACAAATTAATTTTTATGAATCTGTCTTAAAGATTGTCTCGCCCTTTTCCATTGAATTTTTCAGTAATCTCTGAAAACTACAAGATTTTGTCTATACCTTGAATGGTGCATATTTGTTTCGATCAATATTTTTCAATTTAAAAAGTGGAATGCAACGCAAATAATATTTAGATCGAAATTTGAAGTTCTATCAATATTTTTAGATGTGAGATAGCAGTACCAAACGAAGTGCTCAATTTGATACAAACTCAAAATACAATTTGTTAGTCCATAATATGTGATAAATAACTGATCTAGTTACTATATTTTTTAAGAAATATTTGTCGATAAATTATTTTTATATTGAACTAATATTTTCAAATTGTTATGCTTTATTAGCTTATTTATTTTTAAAATTAAATACTGGGTCCTAACACTTTGTGGTCTTATTTTGTTTATTATAAATTCAAGAGAAAAATGATTAAACAGGGATTAAAAATTGGTTCAACAGCGTTTTCAATTTAGTTGATTATTTAAGAAAAAGGGTCAAATATCATCGTCTTATTCAACAATATTTATTTTAGAAGCGATATATTAACAACTTAGAAGACTAAATAAAACCAAATTTTAAAAAAATACATAAAATATATTTATTGTAAAAATATAGGTACTAATAAACAAATGCCAGTAACCCCAATTTATGATGCGCCTTACTTCACGTCGCCGACTGCTTTATTCGGTTGGATCTCTGCACACGGAGCCTTGCAGATTTTTTCAGGTGTGGGTGGGCGGGCCGCAGGAGCATTTTCCTTTCTAGCGCAAGGCTTGGGGGGCAACCCCGAGGTCATGATTTTGTATTCGTTGGGCACCTCGTCCTCAGTGTAGAGCCGGTCGGTGAAGTAGATTCTGCGGATTCTCACATTTGCATGAATCTGAATGCGGACAGTCTCCAGATAATTCGTTCCGTAGGCCCGCCGGGTGAAGTCAGCCAAATTAAATTGGATTTGATTCCAGCCGGGCGACAGACCCAGCGGCATCAAGGTCACAAAAGTTTTCACTCGAGTTGTGCTTTGATAGTTGGATACACGAAAACGTCGCATGAATTTTTGGTCATCAATGATCTATGTACGAATTTCGGGTGTGAGCTATGCTGTGAACATTTCACTGGCATTGGGACTTACCTGAACTTCGAATGAGAAAAATTTTCGCATATTTTTAACCAGCATAACGAGAAATGGTAGCTTGATACCCAGAGATCCCTTGGGATGGGGAGGGGAACTAATGAAAGTGGTGGCAACATTTGTTCCAAGCAATTCTAGCGACAATGATTTGATATCTTCGTCTAGAACTCGTTTTATATGCCCATTTTCTACCTAATTTTTGAGCAAATTTATAGAGTATATTTTTCATTCCATAAGTAAGTCTTACGTGATTTCTCCATATTGCTAATGGATGACTCCCGAGGCTGTAGAACACAGATAAAAATCCCTTTTGATATTTATTCCTGAACATTTTCGAAAGGGACTTACTGACAGTGTTTTCGGGGATTACTATGTCAATCTTTACGATTTCAAATGAAGGAACTTTTTAAAAGCTTTTATTTAGCCCACTTCGTTTTATGTCTCCTTGGAATTTTGTAAGTTTATTTTGAACCATTTCCTGTTTGTTCTTCTGTCGTAATTCTATAACACGAAAAAACTAAAAACTTACCTTTTCAATACCCACATCAAAATAAATATCACAAATAAATACCAGAATTGAATTTCCTGAAAAATGGTAGGATACGATGTAACTTTAAAACATCTCACAAATATTTGTAGTCCACATCTATTAACAAGGAATAACGAAAATAAGTAAATTAGCAATATTATTATTTAAATGAGTTTTATTCCTTTCCTATTTTTACCTGAAATTGGATAAAAATCGAATCGATTCAATCCCAAAAATACACAATATGCTCAATGATATGCTCGCTAATGCAAAATAAATCTGAATTCTTACAATTGCTTCATCGGTATGAAAAAGATAAAAGCGCTAATTATATATATATGCTATATACATACATATATATTTATATTGAGGCTTCACATTATTCTTTCGATGAATTGTATTACACAAATATACCTCTAGTATTTATCATTATATACAAAGGTTTTGTTTTTCACTAAAATTTATGTTTTACTTATGTTTAAAGTACCGAAATTTGTTGGCCGCATGCACATTATATTTAAGATTGCTTATGCTTATTCAAAATGAACGTAATGAGACTCGTAAGAATTAAAAACAATAATTGAGTTGAGTGATTTTAATCTTGTGAGAGTTTTCTTAGCTTTTTTTTGTTTTGCAAATATTTTATTTAATTAGATTAATTCGTTTTTCAATTATTTAAATTCAAGAAAGAGTTTGCATTTTAAAACGTTTTACTTTTATATAGCTGGCGATTTACTAGTGGTTTCCAAAAAGGGTTTGTTCTTGTAAGATGAAGTTTTTAATTCTAACTTTTACTTTGGATCAATGGAAGGAATTTCCCTGAATAATTGTGAAAGTAAAAAATTTCCGAACTAATAATTTCGTTTATTTTATTTCTTTAAATAGTTTTGATCCTAAACAGTTCGAAGCGATAGGACCACCACGTGAAAGACACGACAGTCACATTTGAAACGAGTTAATTCTGGAGGAATTTTGCGTAAAGCATTTTATAAAATTTTATATATGTATGTACATATATTATATGCCGCCAGCTAAAACAACACAAACAAATTTATCCTCAACGTTTTAAAACACCTTCTGAATTTTGGCCGCTAAAGAAGCATCTTAAAATGTAAAAAGAGCAATCGCACCACCTCTGTCTGAATTGTTTTGTTTTTTTATAAACTTTCTTTTAAATTTGTGCACAGAGTTTGCTTAACATTTAGGCGCATTAAAGACTACTTTAGCTAACTTATAATCGCTAACAGCCTGCCATTTCATAAATATAATGGTATCGCTATGATATTTTTAATAATTACTTGTTTTCTCCTTTTGGTTTTTTGGTTTTAGTACAAAAAGTGAGTTAGTGGCTCAGCACTCAGATGACGTTATTTATTTTATAAAAATTACAAACCTTCCTTCTACGTAATTAAATAAATAGTAAAATCGTTAAAAATCTCAAAACGTGAGCAGAAATTATTTGTTTACTTTTATCTTTTTAAATATGTTTTTAATGTATGTCTAGTTTAATTTTGTTGTGGTTTACCCATTTGTTTCTTTTTTTAATTATTTTTACAAATAAATGAGCAATTTCAATCGATGAATTTTTCGCATCTCTCACATTAGGCAGTGGGCCTCCGTAGGCCTTCATGTGTCACACAAGACGTACACTTGTAAGTTTCAATATAAAACTAACATTCTTTGGATGGAGTTAGTGTTTTATCGTTTCTGCTGCGTTGTTTACTTAATTCATTTTTGTTTTAAGCCAACTGACTTTTTGTTCAGTTTATTACTTTTTCCATTTTTTTGTCTTTTTTTTTAGTTTTATTGTGATAAGTTTTGCACTTTAAGATCATCCCAACAAAATAAAAAAAAACTTGTTGGCCATGTTAATCTAAATTACATAAAAAATTAAACAGTACAAAAAATTTAATTTAAAAAAAAAATATATATATATATATTCTTAAAATGAGCAGTATCTACAGTGTCTTTGCTCTGTCCAGGAGATCACTGATGAATTTCTGGAAGGAATAAAAAATATTGATTTTAATGAATTTCTAGAACTATAATATTAGCATTATTTACCGATATGTCTTGTTGAGGTCTTTTACAGTCCGACAGTAAACTCTGGAAAGATTTGAATAAAATAATATATATTTCCGAAACTGCATATTATGTCTCATCATCATCTGAATGAATCTAATTTAACGAAACTAAAAACTGAAGGGAATTAGAAAATATAATATTAAGATATCTGGAAAAATACGTAAAACGTATTCCCAAAAATAAAATGATATCTCCAATCTGAAATATGCCTAGGTGATACATACATACATACATATATGTACATTCGCATCTTAATTTGCGTATGCGTAACCCAAATTTATTTAAAATAAAATTATTTAAATTTTAACTACGGAGTCGCACTATGTACAAAAACTCAGATAGCCGCTTCTTCCAAGTAAAAACAATAAAAAATTAAATTTTCAGGCCATATGTTTCATTTATTAAGTGTTACAAATAGCTCCTAAAGTACCACACACACTTTATCAACACAACATCAACGGAGTGTTCATTTCAAAATAATTAATTTTCAGGGGCTCAATCATCGCATTTACTTGCCAGAACCAAAATTAAAATGAGATACGAAAGAAACAAAAATAAATCTTATTTTTTAGCCTCCTGTTTTTACATTACATTTTTATCCCCGAAGGCTAAGTATTTGTTTCAGTTCCCTCGAAACTGTCTTCTTTCTTCAGCTACAACAAGCACTTAAATTCAAAGTTATTAAAATTAATTAAGACAGTATGAAAAATTGCAAGGCAAATTGCAAGCGATGTAGACATTGATTAAAGCGATTAAGAAGTCGTAGAACTTTTGTTTTGCCAGTTAATTGGCTGCATCAGTCTGACAGGGAGAGATGCATTTTCTGTAGATAATTAAATTTTCCGAAGAATAAAATCTTCAGAATTTTTTATGTTTTAAACTACACGACGCGACTTTTCCTAGATTAAAAGAAATAGTATCTTCTTCAAAAATAGAAAAAAGGAATATGCTTGCAGGATGTTATTTAAGGTGTTATTTTATTGCTGTGTATAAAAGAAATTCGCTTTTTTCAAAATTTGAAAATATTTTAGTGTGATCAATAAAGAGAAGGTAGAGGTGCGAACTTCATAAACCGAATGGTTGAAGGGAAGTTAAAAAGTCATAATATAACAAAAATACTTACAACCAGGTGAGATCTTCGAATATCGTCGGTATCCATGTCTAAAATTTCATCGATATCGACATCAATTGCTTCACTCTGAAATAAATCAAGGTTCGTCATAAACACGCGATTACCATAATAATAAACGAACTCACAGGTGGATCAAAGAGTTTCTGGAGTTCATCGTACAGCCACATCTCGACGGCCAGCCTCTTTCTTATGAGGCTCATCTGGTGTGAGCCGTATTTGGCCGTAAGAAATTTCTCCCGCCTCTCCTTGACTTCGCCCTTATCACTGAAATTGACCCTTAAGCCGGCCCTGTTCGGTGATCTTTCGCAGTCGTTCATTGATTCGACGCCGCACTGCATTTTTCCTAAGAATTATTATCTGAGGCTTCTTTTGTCTCCCGCCACTGAAGTCGCCGGGTGATCGAGGTCACCGATCGGTTAATCACTTAACGTGGAGTTTCGTTGACTCCAAAGAAATTTGCTCCGGGTCTCTGGGAAAACTGCGGTCAAGATATCTGAAAAAAAGGGAAAATTTATTTAACTTTATTGTTTGCTTTACTACCAATCATCGGGGGCAATTTGAGTGTCGAATGTCGATCTCAGTCATATCGACAAAGGTCGAAATCGAAGTCGAAGGAGACGTCGACTCAGACTGTAAGTAAATTTATTTTCCAATTTGTATCGACATTTCGGTTGGTGTTGAATTTAAAGTATTTTGGGCACAAATCGACTTTGAAGTTAATTGAAACATTTATCCTCGATTTATTCACACTCCGTTGAGAGCTGGTGCGATAGACGACAGACGGTTTAGCCTTCAAATGTCCTGGATGAATATATCTTAGAGACAAATTGCCAATTACCCAGCCTTTCTACTGTACATAGATACCGCGAATGGTTTTATGAGACATCAGTCATTTGTTTTCCTCATTGATTTAAGTATAAAGTTTGAAAGACGTTTTAGCGATTTATTTAAAACTACGAAAAATCATTTAATAATAAATTGAGTTTAGCCTTCGAATAAATTGCAATGTTACTGAATTTTAATTTGAAGAACAACTTAAAAAGTATTTTCATTTGGATTACGAAGGTTAAGAGATTTAAAAAAAACATGTAGTAGTACATTAAAAAGATCAGGTTCTCTACGTATCTTTGCAATTTACATGAATTCCTTAACCTTTAAACTCGAAATTACCTGGCCGAATGTATTTCAAAATATGTGCAGTAGTTAACCTTTGAATTAGGCATAAATATTTCGAAAACTACAAACATTTTAATATGGAACTTCAACGAAGTAATAATTAGAATAATTTTATCTTGGGGCAATGTGAAATATCTATACAAGTAAAAGTATGCAAATTAAAGGTTGAAATTCAATACATCATTAATTTTCTGTCTGTGAAACGCCTATGGGAAAAAGCAAATTTTATAGTTAAAGATAAAAGTCGGTAAGTAGCACAAAATAGTTTTAAAAAAAAACCTTAAGACGAGCCATTAGTTATTATTAAATAAAGAAACTCTGTAGCAACTTACACACCTCAAAACGACTTATTTTATATGGTGAGAACATTTACATATGGATATAACGAGAACGAGAAGTAGGCAATTATTTATTCAATTATCATTAGTCATAAATATAAACTTAGGTGGGTCTATTCGTTGATATGAATTATCTTTTAAAAATGCTTTAATTTAAACAAAACTTTTAATTAAGCGAAAATAAAAATTAGTTTATCCATAATAAATACGTCGATTTGCGAGCGATTTTTAAAACGCAAGGAAATCTTCAAAAGCATATGGTTTCATATTGGCCGGCGAAATGGTTTAAAAAAATAACTAGTTTAGTTTTAACTTTTATTTTAAAATAATGACAAATTCTTTCGCCAATTTCGCCCTACACATTTAAAAATATTTACAGATATGCAAAACGTTTTATATTTTTTGAAGTGGGTAAAAAATCTCCAAAAAGGGCATGTTTGACGAATTAGTCTTTGTTTTATCCATAATTACCATTTGTATTGTAACATATGTATGTATTTTACAGTAAACAAATAGAAGTTTTGTCTTTATTAAAAATATGTTTGATTTGTTAATTTAAGTGAACCGAACTAAAACCAAACAGTTTTTCGTTAAATATACACATACAAATAAAATGTATGTGTAAGATTCATTGACTTTTTTAGCAAGACCGCACAGTATCAAAATGACGCTCCCTGCTGCTTATTTCAAATTCAAAAATCTTTTATTTATCCTCTTAATTTTTGTACGGGCAATAAATGTTTATTAAGAGAGGTCGTTTTATTTTAAGAAAATTTATAGCGGTCATCGACAGCTTTGGAGTTATTAAAATAAAACACATAACGATGATATTTTTGAGTGACCGCATCACCGCATCATTTCCTGCTTACGTATTCAAAAAGGCAACGAGGGAATTTGCCGGCTAACTGCGAATTTTGTTTGCTTTCGAATTTCACCTTCGAAACAGACCAAACACAAGTGCGACAAAGAGATGCTAAACAAAGTACAAAAAACATGAAACAAGAAGAGCCGGCATAATTTTTTAATCACATGTCATTTGCGCTCCATAAACTTGGCAAAATATTTTACCGACTTTGGTGCCCAGCCGCCGCCAAACAAATCTAACTGGGTATTCGCGGATTAGCTGCTCAGTCCCACGGTTTCGCTCGCTGCCGTCATTTCGCGCAATTATTCTCAGACAATCGGGGAAAAGCTCGCGCCCGGATTAATTGCGGGGGAGACGCAAGGTAGGCAGGGCGTGGATCGTTCGACGAGATAGTTTTTAATTTCATAATCGGTCACCGGAGACAGGGCGTGGGAGGCGGGCGCTGGACCATTTCCGCGACTTCCCGCCGCCGAAATCTGGTTATCTCGCACGAAGATCGACGGAGGTCCGCTAAAGACTTCTTTACAAAACAATTTGCGAACCATTTTGGCTTTTTCAGCTGGCCAGAATTTGAACAAGATCCAATTTGCGTATCTGTTGAAACCACCTCACGTTCTAAAAATATTTTCCTCCACGGTAACAAGCTTCGGCTTAATTTGCAATTTAACCGATTATTTTGCAAGATTGCCGTGTCAGGGGGAATCCAAGGTTTAATTCTTAAATGCATTTTATTTACTCCGAAATATTTTTATGAGTTCGTAAAATTTGTTTATCTTTATTTTGTCTTCTGTAGATAGTAGTAGAATTTAAACATTGCTTTTCTGTGTTATTGCTGATAAATGGATAGGTAAATATAATAATTACAATCTAGACTATTAGATCTAGTAATCTATCTAGCTAATCTAGATAATGGGGAAATACTAAATATCCATGAGTTGTATAGTGTTTTAGTAGGTTCTTCTAATGTATACTTCCACTATTAAACTACAGAATAGAAAATGCCAAATAGGTATTTAAATAAAATTTATCTAAAACGAAATTTATGTAGTTTCATCGTTAAAACGAAGCCTCTGCATAAGTAACTCAAAAAGCCAAACCTAAAGAATTTTAAGGGTCTAGTTCATAAAGCAGAATAAATTATTTCATGATTTATTTGAAGAAAACTATATTTCAATTTTGTATTAATTTGTACCGAAAATATTTTCAAAACTACTATATGCCGTGTTTTGTATAGTTGACAAAATTTTTCATAGAAAATGGAAAACACTATACAGGCTTCAAAAATATAAGGTTTAGTGAGCTAATAAAGTTTTGTGTTGTGAAAATTTTATAATATGTATCTATATTTGAATATAGATATGTAAATTCGCTATAGTTAATGTAAAAAAAAATTTAAATTTATAATGTGACTAATTCGCAATTCTGAAATCTCTGAAAACTTACAAATAATTTTTAATGTCCTCTTATTATTTGTTACAAAGTGAAATTTCAAATATAATAACTTTTTCTATTTTATTTTCATGTGAATCGAGTTTTCAATAGTTTTCTTAAAAATAAATAAAAAATTCAAACGTTATTGAAAAATAAAAGATAATTAATATTTAGTATAGATTCTAAAATATCCGCATAGAATTAATAAAGTAAGTAGAGATAATACACTTTTAAACCATTTTCATTCTATTTAGCTTCTGCTGTCTCTTCCAACTTCAATAAAATTCTATTTTGCTGACATAACTTTGCTTTAATCTCGCAGAATTTAATTTGCTTTAATTAGTACGAACGTGCGTTAATTAACTCTTGGTCCATTATTTTTTCGTTTAATTAAAATAAGATAAAAATATCTCACCAGAACTACAAAACCGTGATGCCAAAGTGTTTAAATCGTGTGTTATAAATAAACAAACAATGAATAGTGAAAATTTACTAAAAGGCCGACTTTTGATGCGTTCATGCGATACATATTTTACGTGCAGACCTCTGCGCTAATTGAATTTTTGTCATGAATAATTCTTGAATATGCGCTAAAATTATGCGAATACGTCAGCTTTTTGAAGTCGTTAATTCGTCGTGTTGACTTATCACCTGGCCGAGAGGGTGGGATCGTGGAAACAATTTATGATTATCCAGGAAACACTCACCGCAGCTGTTATTTAATTAAAATTTATAGTTTTGCCGGTGCAAATAAGCAAAATCAGAAAATGGCAACGACAAATGAAAATTGCCGCCGCGAAAGGTCGCTCACATCAAAGCGTGAATCAGTCGTCGTCGTCGCCGTCGAATTGCATTTGGCTGAAGTCACCTCCGAAGAATAAGATCCGGAGGCACGAGTGGCCGCGGTCAGAAAATGGGGCCCCACAAGACCGCGGAGCCGCCGAACGCGCGGTTCCCGCATGAGTCACTTTGCGGCTGCCGCATTGTCTTTCAGATGCATCCTCCCACGGTCCAGTCGCGAGTCTCAAACTCACGGCGGAGAAATATCTGAAAAAGTTTTATCAAACCACTTTGCCGCGGGCTAGACGTGGTTCATTCTGAGTCAGCGGTTTGCCGCACCGCCTGGGGCTTAAAAAAGCAAACATCGTCTTTGTCTGGGGCTCCTGGGGCCCAAGGTGAGCAGGAGCCCCAAGCATGAGTTCATAGGTCTGTGATTAACGCACCTCTAATCGTCTTCAGAATTTTCCTCGTTTTTCATTTGAAATGTTTTATTGAGAACGCCAAAGCACGTGCTGTTCCAGAGACCGTCTGAATCGGGATTTGAGGAAGCTGGAGCCCGGGAAGGCTTTCTAGGTCATGACTGCTCGCACTCGAATTAAAGAGGCATAAAGCCTTTTTGTTCCACTAAATCCTGGAGCTAGATTGCTAAAAATACACCCGAGCGATGGGAGCGCCTGAAAGGGTCCTGTGACCTTGTTACCCTCAACTAATTTTAAAAGGACCAAAGTGCCTCTTGCTGCATGCTACGAGCATATTTCCGTCCGAAGCAGGCGCAACTGACGAAAAAGCAAATAAAATAAAATTCTGCGGCTCTCATGACTAAGTGGGAGTGGATTTGAAGCATAAATGTGAGGGAACGCGTGAATAATTATGTTTACTTGCTAAACAGTTTTAGCAAACACGGCGACACATAATTATGCTGGCAACTTATGTATATGCGATGAGCAATAATTACTTCCAACTTCGAATCGTGAGAGAGCTAAATGCAAAACTCAAATTAAATGGATGGTGATTTATAAAACTGTATTTAAACTATTATAAAAAGAAATTTAAAATATATCTGTCGATATAAATAATGATTGTAAAAATGTTTACATGTTAAAACTCCATTAGACAAACACAGAGTACACAAATTTTTCCAAAGTTCTTATTAACACTGAACACATTATTTTTGTATTGATTAGAAAGCAAATCGGTTAAATATGACAAATTTGAATCGCAATTTTTGGATACCAAACAAAAGTTCGTTAAGTAAATAAGTTCAACTTCAAAATAAAACACTATTTACGCTAAATAATGAAAAACTATATAAACTAAAACTAACAATAAATAAAATGCCCTCTTTTAAGGATTTATGGATAAAAACAAGCATAGAATAGTACTACCTCAATTTCACATTTAAAAGTTCCCAGAATGAAAATAGATTTTTTCTTATTAAAATGCAGTGCTTTTCAACTATAGAGTTATGTTAGTTTGATATGCAATTTAAAGCAGTAACCCAATACCTGGGTGAATTTTTGCTTTTTCCCACTGAAGTTTGTTATCAACCTTTCTGAAGGATTCTAAGAATTTTGTAACGATCCTTCTACAGATAATAACACTTTTTTTGGAAATACTTCATTTAAAAAGCGATATCTAACATTCAAGTATATGTAAATGCTGTTATTTGCTAGAAACTAGAAATACAGAAATTCGCCAGAAATACGTAATATCGTACAATTAATATTGCAGTATGGGTACTGAGAATTCAATAAAATTCAAACAGAAAAGCAGAACCATTTATAAAGTTCAAAATCAAACGAAATATTCAATCCCAACATTTCATTTGTATCAAAGACTCAAATAAATTTCTTAGAATTTAAATTAATAAAGCTCTGATATGAAATTTGCAAAATATTGTCGATGAAAGCAACTATACAGAGGAAAATATCCTGGGAAGGTATGACCTTTACAGGAGATCGAATTTAAGTGACAAACTTCGGCTACGAAATGAGTTAATCACGCTCCAAAAAAGTTATGCAATCTCCTAGAGTTGTAGAATTTCATCAGTATATAATTAAAACATGAAATTTCAGTAATTGCTACCTACAAAACTATTTCCAGAATATTCGGAGATTTTCACTAGGTACGTACATATAAGCAAATTCCAGCTAATGAAATATCAGGATTTTTGACAATGTGTTAGAAGTTCAGTTTCCGGTAGTTTTAGATGAAATTGTTGAAATATAATTTAAATAATTTACTTAGAGCTCCGTCTTAGTTAAATTTTACTAAAATGATTGCTTAATAAATGTGTATTTAGTTGAATTGGGTTTTAGCATTCAACATAGCTTTATATTAATTTCGAAAAGTTTAACTGAAGTAAGTTCATGGTGGTCAAAACTTTTTTTTTAATGGTATACATTATATAATTAAAAGTAAGGATGTATTTTAAAATTACATGAATTTAGAATTATGAGTTTTAAGCAGAGGTACTCTTTTAGCATGTTGAACCCTGACTGCTCTACAGATATCGCTATCCTTTAAATGTCGTTATACTGTATTATCCTTTAGTTTGAGTCCCTGCGTCCATTGTGACCATTAGTTTTATTACGTTTTAGAAAATAATGTTTTAGTCGTTGAACTTTAATTAAACATAATAATATTCAAATTAAGAATAATCCCTTATGCTTATGCAAAACTGTCAGAATCCCTAATCCAAGGGATTAACCAAAGCTGTCCCCCAGAGTGCCATCGAGGTTCTTATGCATATTTACCCAATTAGACAGGCCACACCTGTAATTACAAAAGCTGAGCCGAGTCCAGACAGCATCATAACGCAATCTAAACACATAATGACTGCATATCTCTTTTCCTCGGCACACACTTGAACTACTTTCGCAGCACAGAAAACTACTTGGAGGGATGAGGGCGCGTAAGGCGGCACGGCGGCACGGCACGTCGTCGCAAGTCCTCGCTTTAAGTTACGTTGAATTGTCTGCTCTTGGGGTCTGTTGAGAGTCATGGGAGCCCCACTTTCATCCCCTTCAGATGCCAGTTGGAATGATAAAAAAAAAATTAGAAGCATATAATTTTCATGGAAATGAACCTTTTAAGATCCTCGAGGAAAGGACTTATAAGATAAAGACCTTTTCGCAAATTTGAAGGCATTTACGACCTACTTTGGCTGCTGCTGCCAACTAAGAAGATGCAAATATTGACACTGTGCCAACACATAATCCTGTAAATTCGACCTTTGTAAACTGAGCTCAGAGACAATGCGGGATTACGATGGCTTATTTTCCTTTAATTACACACCCACCGCTTTAAGTGCCACCTTCAGAAGCGTTTAAAGCTTTATAAATTTGCGATGAATTTAATTTCGTTGACTCGAGCATTAGGTACATAAGGTACACTAGATCTGGGGAACGTCTATCAGCTAGGAGATGAGCCATTTCGGTGGGACCAATCTGCCATCTAGCAATTTAGTGTGCTTAAAATTGGATGATGCTGATGATGAGAGATATACATATTTAAGTACTCCTCGTATCCTCAACGGATCCTTCACTCTGCCTTCTTTAAATAAGCGAATACTTTAATGAGATCTCTAAGGAGATGAATCTTTCTCGAGGTACGGCTGTAAGAAGTGAATTAGCATATTGCTGACAGCATTCTAAATCTAGAAAAGAAGATTTCCTTTCTACCCCAGCCGCGCGTTATAAAACTTTAAGAAGTTTCAACTGTTAGTCTTGAAAATAAGCCACAATTTTGAACATTCTTTTACAACACAATGTAATTTATTTGCCATTCTTCCTTCATGCATTCTTATAAAGAAAAACTCTGCATATTATTCAGAAAAGATTTCAAAAGGATTGAAATAATTTAGTCACCTAAAAAAAATTTACTAATTTAATTGGAGGATACCCACGAGTGAAAGGTTTTCATGGACACAAACGCGCCCATATACGAACAAATACGGCTGCAACAAGCATGAAAATTCCCACAAAAAGTACGTACATTCAAAAATACGGTATTTTAGCAGGCGTATATGCTCCCTCTAAAGACATAAACGTACTCCCTCTTTCCAACTGAATAAAACTTTTAAATATTTTTATAAAAATATTTATTGAGTCATTTCAAAGATACATATGTATGTAAGTTAAAATATAAATTTAATTAAAAGAAGTGGATGGAGGATATTCTGAAGTTGGTGTCGGTGATATTGATTCAACTGCAAGGAAATAATGAATGAAAAAAATATAGTATGTTAAATTATTTTAAAGTTTAACGTAAAATAATCAAAATTAGTTACTTGAAACTCCATTTGAATTAATTTTCGATAAATTTTCTTTTGGAAAAACGAAAAGCTTAATTTTTCAAATTAATTGTAAAACAAAATCAATCATTTAATTTTGATTTAAATCATTTTTTTTTAATTCAATAACTAATTAGTAATGTATAGTATTTAGAATTCAAGGAGAGAATAAAATGTCATTAAATGTTTTCGGTTTAACAAAATAAAATGAATGATAATAATTCACAATTTTAAATAAATACCTTTAATTTGTTTGAAGTTGCTTTGTTCATCATCCACAAAATTCGGTTCTATTTTAATTGAATTTTCTTCCCATATTTTATTTAATTCATTTTCTACTGGAAACTTAATTTTCGATCTCCAGTCTGCTAATTTGTGGTTCATCACATTGTTAAATATTTTTTTCGTTATATGAACATCGTGGTTTGATTTCAAGTATTCTAAAATGAGTTACATTATAAAGTTATCTTCAACGCTATAATAGATAAAGTATGTAATGAAGAATTAAAATTTTTATGTATTTACAAACCACGTATAGCAATGAAAATCTCAGGTCGAGTTTTGTATAAACTTTGCGCTGTTCCGAATGCTAGTAGTTGTTCTTTAGTTAAAATTTTAGTTAACAGATTCCTTATAAGTCCTCTTTGGTTATTGCCCGCTTTGGCAGTTGCCATTAAAATATCTTTCTTTAGTAAATAAATATTTGTTCCCGGATAAAGTTCAACCTACAGAAAGAGTATTTATGTATTAAAATTAGTTTTAGAATTTAAGATAACTCCTTTCGAATATCAATTGTATACATTTATGATACGTGTGCTATACCTTCGTATCTAAACTTGTCGTTGGAGTATTCTTCATCACCGTGTTTTTCATAGAATATAATATGTCTTCAAATAAAGATATAAATTGTGGTGTTACTGAAAATATTATTTAAAATTTTGTTAATTCATCGTGTATTTTCTATAAACAAATAAGATGGAGAGACAACACACTAATAACAATGAAATATTTAATTATTAACTTATTGAGAGTTTACTACACCCACTAGTATTTTTAAAAAATTGTTTTATTAATTCTTTAAAACCTATAATGACTTATTCAAAACATTTGCGAAAACTCGTGGAATTGATTGAACTATATGTTTTTTAAAGATAACAATATCAATGACAATATTTTCTGAAAAACTCAAAAAGAGTTCTACTACACTTTGAATTTGAAAATTTTTTTCTCAAAATATTGTTTTGGTAACATACAACCTTTTTATTCTAAACAATCTATTTATTCTCAATAATTACAAGCATTCATTGGTATTTGTAATTGTTCTCGTAAAAATAATATATGTATGTATTATATTACTTACATTGTCCTCTCCAATTTTTACAAATGCATTTTTTGCAATTATCGCAAGTGCCGGGTGGATTATTTGAAGTCGACGCCGTTTCATTTATTGATGATAAATTCATGGTTGATTTATTACGTTTTCTTGTGATTCTTTTGTTTGTATTCTCCTCCTTTTTTGCTGTTTCTGTCATAATTTGTTCGGCCATATTATTTTCAGAAAATGATATTTTAGAATTTTCCCGAATACGTAGACAGAGAGCAATTTCAGTTGATCTTGTTTTTCCTGTAAAATTGAATTATTTACTAAACGTATCGGATGCACGATTATGTTTATCAATTTCGCAATAAAAGCTATGGTAAATATTTACGCTGAAAGCAAAATATGCAGTACAGAAAATACAAGGTATGTATATTAGACAATTATTTTAATAAATATTTAGCTTTGTTTAAAAAGCAAAGAAAACTAAGTAGTTATGAATCTATTACTGCCTAAAAGAAGAAAAGAAGTAAATTCTCTTAAAATAATGCTTAAAACAACTGACCCTATCAATACGTAATCACTTAAATGAAATAAAGTAAAACATAAGCTTCAATTTATAAAAGGAAAATATTGTAAATAAAACACAGTAGCTTCTATTTAATCCAATACTTTTTATTTTAATAAATGAAGTGTCTTTTGAAGCATATTTACTATTCTACTTGCTATTTTTAGCCAGCACTTTTGAGCCTTTATTATACATATATTCTACATTCTTATAATTTGCTTATTGATTTTTTCCCCTAGAGTTTCTATACACTCGGTTTCAAATTTACCATTTTGTTCAATATTAAATACCACTGAGAGCATTTTTAAAATCAAAAAAATTCAAATTATTTACTTTATCGAGAACCTAACTAAAGCTGTTACAAAAGTCGTGCGCAGTGACGCGCAAAAAGGCGGATCCAAGTTTGTTTTTGCTCTGCCTTTTATTCTGAGCTCAAGACGACGATAAGAAATGAGCGTCCCGTAGAATTTTCTTACTATTTATGAGCGAACGAATGAATAGAGTGAAATTAAATTATACTTACTTCAAATGCTTGCTTCGTATTATTTTGGTTTTTAAAGTTGGTTCACTTTCACTGCATCACTTAAACTCGCAACAGAAAATTCAGCTGGTTCTACCCAAACGCTTACGTCGGCTGACGCACAAGAACTGAACTGCTGATGCCGCACCGCACAAACACTCGCTGCAAAGCTGATACGAAATTGCCGAATACTCAAACGCGAGCCCAAACGTCGCCCGAAGCAGGCACGACACGCCCATTCCATATCCAAATGAGGCATGGTGCGCCGGAGCAAATATTTAAGTGTGGTACAATTTATAGCTTTTTGCCGCAAACACGTATACGCTCTAGCTCTAACACACCCAAAATAGCCCAAACGAGGCACGGCGCACATTGCGTCCCGAACAAACAGGTTTATTGCCTTCGTTAAAAACAGACATGAGGAGTACACCGACCCGAAATGGGCCGTAAAAATACATTAGACCAGTGGCTTTCAACCTGAACGGCGCGGATTATTGCCAGAGGAGGAGGTGGCAACATTTTTTAGTAAAAAACTTATTTTCATATTGCACATCTACAAATAAATGAAACTTAATATTTTAACGTAACAATAAAAATTCTGTGAATGAATGCATATTCATATTTTTTTACATTTATATCCAAGCACTTAAATCCAATTAAAAATTTATCCGGAATGGTTATATAAAGTTATGAAAATTAAAACTGCATTTAGTCCTTTTCGGTTAAGTTTAGTCGCGTTTGTGCCTCCGAGTTCGTGGCTCATTTAAGCGCATATGTGCCAAAAATATGTGCTTGGAACTTCAGTTAAATCATCGATTTTAGAGCTATGCCTCGTCGAGAACATTTACAAAAATTTTAACAAAATCCTCCGTATAAAGTCATATTTTCATGTGTAATATATTTATGTATATATGATTTTTTTTAACATAATAGACAAATTATTTTTAATATGACCTGTATTAATTAACCCTTCTACATAAAATAATATAAATAAAAACAACTGAACCGCTGAATACACAACTGGAAAATTCATAATTATCACCTGAAATTGCATTTACCTGCTTCCTTAAATCAGTGCAGCCGCTAATTGTTTAATAAATCCACGCTGGCTGTAAAATAGCACGTTAAACAAAAGCTGATTCATTAAATCAGGAGCGGAATTACCATGAATGAATATACATATATGTATGCTGAATTAGGTCATCAGTATAGGTTCAGGATTTATTTTTAAAAAATTATTCAGAATAATTGAACGAGTCAAAAAAAAGGATTTCCATTTATTTCTGCAAATTTATTCTAAAGTAAACGCGGCAGGACACAATGACAAGAGTTTCCAATTTAACAATGGAAAAGTCCTGCAACGCCAGGAAAGGATGGCATGTGAAAATCGAGCATAAAAAGGTCGGTTGACATTTTAATAAATTACGGAGATGCTGCAACTACAAGGAAAATTCGTTAACTGAAATGTTTCGTACATTCGGCTTGACGTGGTGGGGTAATTTGATACTCATCAGTTCCAACACCGGAGGCATTTGCTAGTTATTTTCAAACCATGTCAAAAAGTGAAAAGCGGGATATTTTTAATTATTCTAACATATACCCTCTGAGTTAATAATTTCGTATATTGAGATCATTTTATAAATACTTTCGACCCAGACTTCAATTAAAAAGTTTCTTCATTAAGGGAAGCAAAATCTAAGAAAACTTTAATTTTGAAAACAATTCCAAAAATTATCTTAGTAGGGGTATATATAGTTATACATGTATACTTATATGGTATACTAATGTAACTCGTTTCGCAAGTTTCTTTTGCATCATTTTTGGAAAATCTTCCTTGTCCTCAGAATATCTAGTGTCAATGCTGACTAGAAATTAGTAAGCATTTTTTTTCTGATCGAAATAATATTGCTTTATATTTATTTCTATGATACGTATAAACTTATTATTAATAAATATACAATAGATTTAATCGATCTGATTACTTAGCATCCCACTTTGAAATATTTTAGAAATGGGTTTTTGAGTTATAAATATTTCTGCAAAATTAAGGCTGATAGCTTATCCCCCTTTAAATTCGGTAAAAATTCAAGTTATACATTTCCTTATTTAAAAGTTTTATAGTGTAATATCAACAATCACGTCATATTCAGATTTAACAAAAAATTAAGTATGTTTAACTTTTAATATGTAGTGCAAAACAATAACTAAAATAAGAACAAAAACAATTAATAAATCACAAATTAGAACATCGATGTTTTAATGTCGAATATGTTAGCGCTTATACATAAAAATATGGTTGCGAAATTTCTGGGCATACATTTTTTACGCAGGACAATTTCATTATTTTTTAGTAATATTTATAGTATACAATTTTTTGCCAAAACGTCCATTTATTTTAATTTATTATCAATATTGAAACAAATCCCTCTGATAAAAATTGACGATATTATAAAACCAAGCGGAGTTTTTGCATTTTTAAATACGTACGTAATGTGTGTAATGTAAATGTATATGGTGTCAAGGTGTTCAGACTCAGAATTTTCTTAATTTAGGTATCAAGCATTTTTGGAAGTTTTTGTGATTTAATATTTGAATTTGAATTTAAGCACTTGAGTCTATGAACATGGCTTGGCCTAAAGATTTATTTTATTTTACTCATTGCATTTACTGCGTTCAGTCGTGTATTTGAGTCGAAAAAAAGATAGATAGCTAAAGTAATCAAAGTAAGGACATCTGGCGATAGGTGAGCGGGTGTGGTTTTCACACCCCATACCATACTCCAGAGGAATTTGCTGATTACTTTGATACCATGACACTGCCGGATGTAAATTCTTGTAGGTCTCCATATTTTACTTTGCCGCATTATCCCGAGGAGCATAATCCCGCGCTTTTTAGGTCAGCACGCAGCCAGAGTGCGTCTGAGGCAAATGAGGCCTATGCGTTAGTTATTGCACCTCCTCCGTATCTTAAGAAACCTATCGACGTCTTATCGAGCAAATATCGCCCGCAAACGGCAGCCAGTAAGTAAAACTTTGAGCTATTGCGTCTTTCCCGGTCACTTTGGTCGCAATGCCAACTGTCGACGAAGCAATTCGCCGCTTGCATTTGCATCATTTGCAAAATAGCGCAGCAGCAGGCGACGGTTTTTTGCATTTTCTGCGTCTTACTTTAATCGGACGTTTTCGAATTAAAAAGCGATTGCGGATATTGCAAAAAATTAGTGTCGCTTAGATCCTGTGACTCGGTGGAAGTAATTTTGTGGCTATGATGTGCGAAAAGGAGCAGCTGATTGCCGCCGTTTTCAAAAAGCGGCCAATTTGGGACCCCCGACACTGGAAGCACCACGATAGGACCACTGTGCAAAGGCTCTGGGGCGAAATTGAACTGGAGCTGGGCGTTGATAAAGGCAAGTTCTGTAATTACTCCGCTGCTTTTAATTTATGTGAATATTTAGGAAAACTTGTCATGTTACGTGTAGTGTGTTATTTCCATAAAATGTTCAAAGGTTAAAGGATGCTTTGATTGCAAGAACCCTTTTGCCTTTGCATGCCTTCCGCACACTGCACACTGAGAGGATTTTGTAATTCAGAAACATTTGACTTTATCATCATTAGACATTTTAGAAATAGTTTGCTTTTTGGCAGAATAAATTATTTTTAAATTCAGTAAAATACATAACCATAAAATATCTCTTTTAGCCTTTATTTTAATTGTTATTTTATTAAAATACCGAAGAAACCATCGTTGGCATGGCTTTTTAATAATTAAAAAACGAATATATTTCACTAGAGATGTTCTAATTCTTGGACTGTACTTGTAAATTAGATATTGCAAAATGTTTTGATTTAGATATTTATATGAAATTGTAAAATATTTATTATAAATTTCTTAAGCCAACTACCAGTTCTACATATTTTAGTTTAATTTACATAATTGAAAAGGGGACAAAAGGCTACTAGTTATAGCCTCCCAATTACCACAATTACATATGCACCACATAGGTTTATTGCGACTCACTTCGGTTTAATTATTAGAGTTTCCTAGGTAGAGCAGGCCTTTAATTTAGACCTTAATACCTTTAGATTTGTACACCAAATAAATTCTGGTTTCAGAAATGTTCTAGCTTGTATAGAGCATTGACAAAGTAAGAGTTAAGGGTCTCAGGTTTATGGGTTGGTTTACTTTGCCAATTTTGTTAATATGAAACCTTTAGGGAGTAGTTCCGAAACTCTGCTCTGATGAGTGCTACAAGTTTGTCGATTTTGTTATGTATTCCAGAGTTGGATGACTTTGCCTTTCTCAGGCCTATGAAGGCATCCCACAATCGTTTTATCACTTCGTTTTGTGATAATTTCTATCAATTCGACATAACTATCGAAGTAATATTCTTTAGTCAGGTATTTGTTTCAGTTTTGAGTCCTTGGACTGATTACATTTTTTGTTTCTAAACTTTAATTAATTTTTTAGTAGGTAGTCAGCTGTTCAATCAAATAGGACCAAATGGCAGACTTTACATTTATTGTAATTTTTATTAATTTTGATAGATACCCTAAAGGTTTAAGTTTAGGTTAGCTATCTGAAATATCTAAGTAAAGCGAGTTATGCAACTACTAGGGCAGATAGAGAAATCGTCTATATTTGATTTGGCTTATTTATGACTCCAAAAATTTCATGTTATGCTTCGCCTTTCAGAAAGATTAAAAACCAGATGGAGAGGACTACGAGATTATTTCGGAAAAGAACTAAGAAAAATGTATTCATCATCGCAAAATGATTGCTCTGACACAACAAAACCAACTTGGCCATATTTTGAAATGATGATATTTCTAAAGGACATTTGGAACAGGAGAGGTAGTCGAAACCAGAAAAAAGTTGATCAATCTACCTCAGAAAGTTCGCACTCTGAAGAATTTTTCACTGACTTAATCCGCAACAATGGAATAGTTAATTTGAAAACAGAGGTTGAGGATCTTGCAACCCAACGACCAGAACTCATTGTAGAATGTGTCCACAGTAACAAAGAAGGAAACACCAATGATCAATTCGACGAAGAAATTAATCATACGACGTCAGACATGGTTAAAATTGAGACTCGTCAGAGTTCTCATCTTCGAAAAAGGAGTTCGCTAAAGAGATTAAAGACAACCTCAAGGAGCATTGCTGAGTTCGACGAAGATCTATTGTTCTTCAAAAGCCTTATTCCGGATCTAAAAACTTTTCCGCGATCAAGAAAAATATTCTTCAAATTGCGAGTCCAAGAAATGCTTTACCACGAAATCAGCGCGTTACAAGGGACTGAGCTGCAGTCGCACGATATGCCTACATGTCCGTCTTCTGAAGACGATTAACATAATTTACTTCGGACCATGTTTCATTATGTTGCCATAAAATAAACAATAATGAGATAATAAGAAGGTTCGTGTTTTGTAATAAATTTTATGAAAAAAAAACATTGGAAGCAAATCGAACTGCTAAAAATGAAGAAGGTTGCACTCACGATAATACCCGGTCATTATCAATTATAATTGTAGTTATTTGAAGAAGTTATTATCGCACAGAAGTTCATGTTATTCGAGATTAATAAATTTTCTAATAACGTGATCTGCGGCAGTTTAAATTCTTACCTTACTGAACAGCAGGGCGTCCCAGGAAACGGGTTGTGTTTTCTGGAAAGAAACAAAAATTCATTTTCGAATTAATTTGTTGTATGCATGTATTTCTTTCTTCAGGCAGTTTTACAATTTATGGACGTCAAATTAAGATTGAGTAATTACAAAAGGGAATTTTAAATATTCAACAGGCTGTTGCTCATCTAATTATATTTTAACTTAAGACATTTAATTGATTACACTGGTTTGCTGCTCCATAATAAGTGATATATCATTTCTATAGAACTCTTTTCGTAAATTGGAAATTCATACGAAAATATCCCATCGCATCATTCCTTTGAGAAAAATAGGAATGTAAAGCAAAAAATATCTCATTTCAAAAATTCGTTACGAAATAACGAATTATTGCAGAAGTTTGTAATATCGCTTAAATAAGGGTCTGAACTTTTTACTAAAGTCCTTAAGACTTTCCGAAATACTCTATGAATTTCACTTTACTCTGTTAGCCAATTTGTTTATGAATTATTTGAGGAAAATAAACGAATTTCTCATTAGTGATTATCATTAAAAACTAGTGTTATTAGAGAGAAAACAGAAATAATTTAATCTAGCTTCTAATTTTAATTTAAATATTTTAAGAAAAAAAAGTTTTTTTTATTAATCATAGAAAAAGTAAAGAAGTAAAAATAAACATTAATTAACAAAGATAACCAGAATTGTTGCATAATTATTATTTTTTTACATGAAATCCAATCGCCTACTTAGATAAGAATTTAGATGCCTTGACCTTTAATTCAAACTGAAGGATTTCTTATCAATCCACAATTAATTGGAAAGCTTTATTATGTTCCAAAAATTCTCAAACACAACAACAACAAAAAACATTATATGATTTCTGCAATAATTTATTGTTGCCCATATGAACAATTTGAGTATTATTTAAACTTATTAAAATGTACAATATTCAGACGTTTTCTATATTAATATACATTTGTTTTTATGATACGCGATATAAAATATTCTGAGCAAGAAAATCATGTATGCATATGAATAAGTTTGTAGGAAAACTACTTTTTATTTCAAACACTATTTATTAATACATTATAAAGCGATTTGTCAAATTCTCTCTAATTTTGTCTAATGTAGACATCAAACATTCTGTAAGCACCTCTGTCTATGTTTGCTTGTTTCTATTTAAATTACAATAGACATTTTGTTCACACGTCTGGAACTAGAGGCAACCTCAACCAATTCACAATTTCATTAAACAAATGAGTGTAAGCTAGGCTTAGAGAAACAATTTCGTTGATTGCTCGACAGAAACAGTCGTTAAAGCGTTTCAATTGGTAATATTCGAGCTGTTGGAAATTCATGCACAGCACATTCGTCGTCCTCATCCCCATCCTCGACGTCTTGGTGGAAAATCCATCGTCTGCGCCCCACAGCACTAAAGCCTGGGCCTCATGCAGACAAGTCTGCAATTTGGAAATTTATGATGACGCCAGTTGTCAATGGTGTTTACAGCGAAACGTATCTGATATATGCTCAGATACGCTCTGTGTAGCCTAAAAGGACCTGGAGCAAAAAAGGATGAGGACTCGTACAATGGAATGCTATTTGGCTCCAGTTCCATGAGCGCCAGAAAGGAGCGTTTTATGATGTCGTAACATATGCGTGATGTAATTAGATGGGATAGACTATGGTTTGCGTGGGATTAAAGTGGTGAAAGGATACCAAAAAAGGTTAAGGGGATTCCAGACCATTTTAATATCAACAAGTTGAATGAGTATAAAACGTTATTTTCATTTGCTAGACTAAACTAGTATTTGCTTTTACTATAAAATATTGTATTGTATCCCAATAGATTTTTTTGGATTATGATGTATAAGAATCCTTAAAAATGGGCCTCTTTAAGCCTTTATAAAAAGTATTATGGCGAGGTCTGCCTGACTGACTTTTAGGTTTTAAGTTTTATAAACGAAAGTTCTACATACATAGTAACGATGTGAAATTAGGTCTATTTGTTATTGCAATATTCTCATTTCAGAGTAATTGCGTTGCATTCGAGAAGAAGTTTTAAAATATTAATAAAATAGTAATAATAAGGAAATAGGATTGAAACATGTTCACAGAGAGAAAGGTGGTGGTAAATATAACAATACTGGTTTTTTCACTTTGCTACGAAAAATGTAGTTTACTATACTACAATCAAAATTAGATTACAGAAATAAAAAGATCTTTCTTCAACAAAGCCCAACGAAAATAACATGGTTAATTTTAACTTCGTTTTTTAAAATTGATTTGTACTACTGGTTGTTTTAACGAAAAAGATCATGTTACTAATAACTACGGAGTTAAAGTCGTAGTAAAATACCTGAAATATTTTCATAGTAAAAGAGTTGATTAGGCTTCTGTAGCGAAAATGAATATTGATTTTGAGACATAAAAATGTGCTTTTATGTTTATGTTTTCCGGAATTCAGAACCGTGTAAACAAAAAGCATGCCGAAAATTACTCGTAAATTGGCTGAACGCAACACGGTAGGACGTAGTAAAGTGGAAGACAATGGAACCAGAATAACCAGAAATATCGAACACGGCCGGGCTCCTTCAGAACCCCACAAAGAAGTCGTTGTCGCGAATGCCGGAGCCCATAAACCAGCACGCTTTCTTGCCAGTAACAAAGCGGCTTACATAACTCCGGCCGATGCTTCCAATTAGGAAGTGAATTTCCATGCCAGTTACCGACGACAATGGAACGAGGACAAAAGAGCGGAAGAGCCGCGAGTTGCGCTGCTCACCGCCGAACGCGGCCGGTGCATTCCCTGTTTACCTGGCTGCGACGGATTTGGCGGCTCACCTGAGTCGCTCTGACGTGATTAGGGCCGCCGATCACCTGCCTTTTGGCACTCCGCCACCGGCCTCCGATAGTAAAATCGAAAAGTGTTGAACTTGAAATTCGTTCTCTCTATGCCGACAGGTGTTTTGTCGGCTCGAATCTTTTCCACCGTGCCCACCGCGGAGGGCGCATTGACCTGTGAAATGGTCCGATTCCTGGTCGTTGTCCGGTTTATTAAATATTTTTTTAGGCATTTTCGTCACCCGCGGCCAAAAGCATACCTCAGAAAATGAAGCACTGAAAAATTGGGCAACGACCGAGGAGGATTATCAAATCGGCTCCAGTGGTCCACAATCTTTCGTCTTCGGGGGGCTTTTATTTACGTTCGAAGAGACCAAAACGATTTCTTCGGACCAGATGCATCTTGGCGTCGCCTTGCGACAGAGCCCATAAATCCCAAACGATATCGAACGCGCCCGTGTTTATCCTGGCCCCTGGAGGCGCATGTGGTCGAATTTTTCTGGGCACATCTCTGGCTTGTTAGTGGCAAATGGATGTAATTCGATAAGGAAATGGAACCTGGCTTCCGGGCAGTGATTGATTGCGGGAACTTATCGAAAGGTGGGACCGTAGGTCTCCCCCGGCTCCTGTGGATTCCAGGGGAATGGGCTGTATTTTGTTATTGACCTGGAAGCAAGAATCTTTCGGTTGCTGTACAATGTAATTTGTTCTCTTGCTCTAGTCGACCTCGAGTACTTGCTTTGTTTTATCTGACCACTCTTCATTTTGACTAATGGAGTTTGATAAATTTAAATGAAATTGGTTTCTAATTAAAATTTTCAGTTTCAGCATGTAGGTACTCGTAATTACCTATGAGGACAGTGAGCCAACATTTTTGTTAACATGTTTTACTCAGAACTAGTTTGAACTAAGGTCTCATTCATTTCAGAAGCGATGATGAAATCTTAACGTACAAATGATTTAAATTTAAAAAAATAATAATGATAATACTAGTAGAACCTATTTAATTATTGTACTGAAACCCTGATTTATGGACTTTCACATTTTCTTAACAACGTTTCATTGTATATTTCCTGAAGTATTTTATTTAAAATCAAATCAAATGTAAAATTCAAAATTCCAGAAAAAGTTTGGGAGAAAAACCTAATCAAACTACAAAATTAATACTCGAAATTTAAGATAAGAAGAGACTTAGAAATTGGAAAAAGTTTTACTTTTATCTCCATTCTACCGTGTTCAAGGGAAAAAATTTCTTCATCTCTATTGTTAAATAGTGAAAGGTAGAGTACAAAAGAACAGGTGTATGAATAAGTTAATTTCAATTGTAGAGTGTGTTATCTCCATAAAAAAACCGCGATCAGTTAAAAACTCATTTTTAAATTATAATTAATTGTAAGTAAAACCGTCAAATGAAGGTAAAACGACAAATTACGTAAGACCTTTCTTTTCTATTTCATGCGTAATAATTATTCAATTAGTTCACAAAACGAAACATCTCACACTACTTGGCTTATTAGAAAAACAGCACAGAAATGAGAAATTACTAATTCAAGCTTAAAAAGTGTTCCTTTCACTTTTTACCAAAATTGCGCTTGCTGAAGATAAGTTTAATTGTTTTTGAACAATCTCATAAGCCCGAATATTCCACAATTTTCAGATTTCTATTTCCTACTATTTCGTTAGTCTTTATGAGAAGGCCATCGAAATAAAGTGCGAAAACGACTGTTAAAGTCCTCGAAAACTTTTGCAGATTTTGTTCATAATTGCATCGTAACTGGCAAATTACATTTAGCGAAGTAATGAGCAATCAAAATTTAATCTCCCAGGCAACAGCATTCCAGCTGGACACTCCCAGCAACATCAACACCATTTTTAATGAAATCATATTTGGCGACGATGCTATTTTCGTCGCCAAATTGTAGCCCAACTACCCATGGCCTGGAATGTGTATTCCTGTTCGGGAACACTGTCCCCGGGGCGATAGTAACAAATTGCCTACCAAATTATCCGCAAATGTCGGAAAACCGAATATATCAATGCAATCCATGGGGATGTCCCCAGAAGAAGAGTTATAGGCAACTATTTATCTTTTGCTGAATTTATGTTATTTATATGTAGGTTACTTCGCATCACTAAAGGTACTCTGAAAAGACCGACAATAACATTGGCATGGAGAAATATTAGGCTTCATAAAATCTTATCTAAGAAAATGCGTCCCAGACTCAAATGTTATCTTTAAAAAGTAAGAGCTTTTCATAAATTTATGAAGTTGATGTGATGAAAATTATTAATGGTAGTTTTTTGAATTCGTACATTAATAAATTCAAGATAAAAGAAAAATGCTTTTCCATACTTTATTTTAACGAATAATGAAAGTTAATTGATTTAGGTATCGACATTTTCTACCCTTAAGAACTTTCAATTTGTTTTAATAGTGGTTTAAGTAGTTGAAAATTAAAACAATATAAGTATAAATATCTTTGGGTGTGGTTTTTTTTACAGTAACATTTTACCCTCTGCATGGAAAATTTTCGCAACTAATAAATCACACTAAAATGTTCTTTAACTCACTGTACGGAATTGTGAATTTTAACATAGTAAATTGCATAGTATAAAAATGTTTCAATCTAATCAATTAATATTACTTATTTTGGGAGTCAAGTCGATTGTTCTCCTTTATACTCAACTCAATCATATGGCATTACCATATACATATGTAAGTCCTTAAATTTCTGTTCTAAGGTTTTAATTGAAAGATATTTATTAATATATAAATCATACAACATCAAGATTTTTATAAGTAAAAGTGTGACTTCCTCCAAATGTATATTATACTTCTTATTTATTTAAATAAAATGAAGGTTTTAACAAAGCGAGTCTATGATTCTCAAAGAGTAGGTACTTAAGAAGCAATTGCACAAGTAACATTACCATATACATATATGGATACATAATTTTTTAGTATCTCGCCAATTTTATTCTAGTGTCCTGGGTCGTGGGAATTTGTCCGGTACTTGCTGTGAGCCATGTGAGATTCAGCGGGACATTTTGGTTATTTTCTTGAGATAATCGCACATTGGCCAACTGGTCGCGCTCTGCACCGGGAAAAGATGCATTACCCACGCGAGTCAATTACCGTCTTATGTAATGTCTTGTTTGCTCAAGATATTAAATTAAGCTCACACGCATGCCGCACTAACGCGTTGGGAAAATTATGCGCTCTGCGCGCAGGATGTCGACGTTACGACACATTTTCATAGCAATTACGGCAGAAAAATCGCATAAAAATGCGTTGCCTGAATGATCTCTCTCGCGCTACGATGAATGAAATGTGCACGATTGCAAAATTCACGGTGTGCCTGCACTTAGCCACGGCAATTGAGGCCTGACCACTTTTAATTAGCGCTCAAGGAGCCGCCAACATCCTCAAGCATCAAATCTCTGTTAATTAATCGTTGCCCCGGCTCCAAATTCGTCGAGGGACATTTTATGTGTATATTTTAAAAGATGAGCAGTGGGCGTTTGCCCAGCCTCTTCAGGAAGAGCAAGCCCCACGTCTGGACCAGGCCTAATTAACTAATTAAGGAATTGAGGCAGCGAGAAAGTTTTTTCTTTTGCTTCTTGTTTCTTCGAAAAACTTTTAAGTATTCAAAAGAAAGACCTCTGGGCGAAGGAAGGAAAACAGGCCGCGGTGGGTCGTTGTCGTGATGATGAAATTAACGACAAGCTTGGCTGGTGCAATTTAATTCCCCGTAATGGGCGGGCGGGTGGCGCCGTCGTGTGACGACGTCGACGACTTCTAAAAATTACGAGCATCTTTTCAAAATGGATTCACCTAAAGACAATAGGCCAATTTGCAAGAGTACGACATCTGTTGAGTTCCAAATTGTGGGCAAGTTCCCTTGTAATTTGGCGGTATATCGCAGCAATTACTTGCAAAATTAGCCTCACGGTTCCTTGCGAACTTCTTCAACTTCTTCATCATCACGCACGCAACTGTTACTGTTTTTCTTAAAGAAATAATAAAACAAAATTGTGTCGTTCGAGCGTACGCACGCATACAAGCGGTGCGGTGCCGTCATCTCCGCTTCCTCGAACGAATCGTTTATGAAAATAATTGGGTAACAATGCGGCCATTCACCCAGACCGATTCAGCGTGCGCTTCTGATGGATAGTCACAATAACCCGGAAACATGAAAGAAGCGCCTCCGCCCCGCAAATGGGGCCCCTTTGGTATTTACCCAAAAAATAAATTCACTAGTAGTAAATTTGACGCACCCATTTTCCACCGAAAGCATTTAGAAAAGGTGCAAACGATACATCGGATCAGATCGCGCTGCTGAACCCACCCTTGGCGAATTAGCATGTAGCCAACATGTGTAACTAATTATGCTTTTTTCTACCTTTTCCATAGTAATTAGAGCTTTGTTTACAGTCCGCCAATTTCAGTATGAGTAGACTCGGCAAATTATGCTGGCGAGTGCACTCGTTGTGTGCCGCACGAAACGCGGAGCGGACCGCACCCCTTCCCGCCAACCTGCGAAAACAGCGAGTGATTAATCGCGGGACCGCTCTGCCGCGGCATTCCGCTGATAGACGCTCTATGATCTGAACCGGCACCGTCATTTTGGGGCTTCTTTTCTTTCATCTTGAAAGATTTGAATTCAGTGCTTTTGAGATAGGTCAACCATAAGATGAAGAAAATTAAAAATTATCTTTCGTTGTTCCACGAATTTTACAATTAACGAAGCATGCGGACGGCGTCCTTGAACCTCTAAGATTGAACAAATCTTACTGTGACTGTTAATGAATAAATATTAATTATACCCAAATTTTATGCTCTTAACTCAAAATATGCAATATCAAAATCCTTATACATACTCGTATGTATGGAAATACATATGTCGTAATTAATAAAAAATGTATCTCATCTAACGGAAAAACTTTTTATTTTGAAAATTTGGTAATAATAAGCGTTATCTATTCTATGTGTAAATTACATATGCCCAAAAATGATTTTCGAAACAAGAATTACCTATGATCCAAAACCTTATTAAGGCATGATTAGAACAATTTTGTTTTTTGTTTCTGGTGAATCTAAGATTTCAAGTTTGCCATGAACACTTATTTTTCCAAGAAATCTTACTTAACTTGTTTGTACTTACATATGTATTTACATACATAAATATACGCATCATTAATTAAAGTCTACGAGAATTAGCAGTCTTAATTTAAAATTAATTTAAAAGAAATTATAATACCTTTATGTATGTAGATACTAATATGTTGTACGCATGGTATCTTTTATACCCTAAGATTAATTTATTAAATCTTGCAATCGACCGAAAACTTCTTCTAAAAGCTACAAATAAGCAAAAAAAAACGACAATATTTTCATTATTACTTTACGATACTAGAAAAAGATTCCTTTGCGTGATTTTGGAACTGATTTCCAGATTTTTCTGGCCTAAAAAAGGGATTTTCAATAAAAAAATGATTCTTGTGAAAATATCACTTAATATACATATTTTTCCATTTAGAGGTATACGAGGTATTCAACGTTAAAGCCAAAACATCCGATTAAATAGAAATAAGCTTCACTAAAGTGAACTCTCATGGAAAGGGGTTAGATGACGGATGAAAGAAGGGGGTAATTCTTTTAACTGGACTATCGTTCACGTCAAAAGCACTGATCTCTTCAGAGCTCTCTAATTGCAATTTCGTCCTGGATAAAAGCCAGGAAATTTCGAAAGGCCGTCCTTTTTCCTAGTTTGCATATGACATGAGCGAATGTTCGGATTATATGAGGTATTATGAACGGATAGAGTAAATTATTTATATTTTCGCTCGAATATCACCGAGAAGGGCCAATTAAGGAACGCAATTTCAAAATCTGCCTACATGGTTTTGTCAGTTATATATTAGTTGAGTTTACACACATTTAATTTTAGAGCTTACCATTCGATGAATACTTATGAATGTGTGTATATCACAGCATGCCATTTGTCGTGTTATGGAGATGACGATGTGTTATTAGAGAAAAAAATTATACTAAATATTATCAAACGTACTTAGTCACCTATATTAAACTAGACAACAATAGTTTTATGAGTTTTCTTAGCTCAACCATTACCTTGTAATATTTATATTCAAGGAAAGAAGTTCGATTTTCAAGTTAATTAACTATTAGATATCTTTTCCGCCTCCGAAAACTTTGTATTGTCCATTTTTATGAAAAGAGAAAGTGTCATCTACATAATTACAATTTCTCGCCGTTGACATTGGACAGTTAAACTCAAGTAAATTAATAATAAAAACTTTGTACACAAACCTTGTGACGAATTTTCCCTGGGTTTTTTGTTGCGTATTAACTTCGAAATGTAGTCGCAATATTTCTCGGACAACATTGGCTTAATTGTACTCATTAATAAAATTGCTAAACCTTAAAAGTTATAACGCTGAATAGTGTGAATGGTAAAAATAATAAATTGTGAAATCAAATTTACAACCAACTTAAAGTCCTTCATCTCTGTGTTAGATTAAACAGTTCCACCATGTGAATTTTGTCCACATCTGTAACAATGCGTATATTGTCTGCATTATTAAGTGAACGAAATTGCGTTTTCCTATTCAAATGACTTGGTGTATATCTTGTTACAAATGATAGAAATTCTCCATAATGAAATCTTTTCAAAGCATTGTTGTTCATTTCACTTCATTGTAATTTCTCCAGTAAGATTTTTCCATGAATTCAAATACCTTGATAAAAAAATCCTACACACATTTTTTTTCAATTAAATTCCGCTGACGCATTTTACATAAAATTAATTTTATGCTAATGATTTCCACGAATGAAGGTGATAGAAATGATAGTAATTGCATGGTTTCAATGAACATCGTAAATTTTTGGAATTTCTATGAAAAAAAAATGTATGAGGTTGGGAATTATACGTATACATAAGTCGTGACTGTAAGCAATCAAGGTTATTTAATCAACGGATTTTAATATGATAGATTCAACTCTGTGGGAGGGTTAATTAAGACTTAATAATGCTATTATAAGCAAATTGTAGTGATGCTGTTATAGGCATAAATAGGAAGATTATAGCTATATACATATAAAGAAAATGTATTAATTTGTTATACCGGCTCATAAAACATTTTTGTTTCATTTGTTGGTAATAATACAGATTTTGTAGACGGATATTATATCCATTTTTGAAAAATTACTTAAAAATAATTGTGTTTTTAAGTAAGTAAGTAATTCCCCTAAACTTTTCAAAATTTGGTTTTTCCATAATTGATAACTTTTAACTTGATATCGAGTTATTTGTATTTATTTACTTCAGCTCAAGTTGCGAAAACTACAAATATCATGCGAATTCATATTTTATTTCGTCTGCTGAAATTCGATAGTAACATTTTATTTTACAAAAATAAACAACAGATTAATATTACGATTTCTACAGGTTTTTCCCAACTGGTAATTCGCTGGTGCTACATTAAATTTGGTGTACGATTTCATCTAGAGTAAATATTAAAAATTGTTTTTAATATGGTTTTAAAATTACAGAGAAAACATTTATCAAGATAAAAGACCCATTAAAATTCATATATCAATTTAAATCCATAACAACCTCAACATGTGCACACAATTTACCTTACCTAAAATAAAAAGCATTCAAGATCAAAGAGCATAAGATCACACAAATATGACGAAACCTCCCCGGAAATAGGAGTTCACGTTGTGTGTCTGTCACCCTTTGAAAGTAGTCGACTTCATTTGAGCCACCCGCTGTTATCTTTACTTTTATGTAAGTCTGAGACTGAGTTTCCATCAGCGGAAAAGGAGGAAGCCATCGTTTTCTATTTATTAGTCGCGATAACTGATAATAATTGCGTAGGTGACGTATTACAGATCTTAAGCAATGTCCCCATTCCGCCCACAGATTCGCGTGGGTGAGGAACGTCTACTCTACAGAAACTGAGGGAAGTGCTGTATCCCAGAAATTTCCACTTAAAGTGTGTGCTTAAGGCAAGTACCTCCAGAAGGTCAATGTTGACCCCCAGTTGTCTTTTGGTTGCCGAAATGTGCTCGGTTTTCGATTTACACAATTTACACAATTTGATCGAATTACAGTCCGAATTGGGGTTTGCGATAACCTCCCCGGAATAGCTCGTGTTAATCAGCTGGGACCGAGTTTACCTTGCGATCGAAACGAGGTCTTCTTATTAAAAATTCAATTATCGGCCTCAATGTGCGACTGTACTCGAACTCGACCAATTGCAGCGCTTCCGGGAATAATTCAGACCTTCTCTGTTTGCTTTAGCAAAGTTTATGTGACGACATTTCCCGTCGAAGTGCGGCACTTTGTGGACAAAATCGGCCTAAACTGAAACAAGGCAGGGGTCTCCAGGTTTGAACGCTTGAACGGCGGCGTCTTTTCCCAAATACAAGATGAGATTCTCTGGAGCGGCAAATCCAACCACCCTCTTGTTCAATAAAGAATTGTTCCTAGGATTGTTCGTCGTTTCCCGGAATTTTATTTTCGTGTTGTTGAGTGAATGCACCCAAACGACGCTTTGTTGTTAAACTTTTCACCACTTTAAGCACTTAAGCTCCGTAAACAAAGGAGCCGTTCTCAACTAGCACAATGGACGGAAGGAAGCGATTTTCTGTTTATTTTTCAAAGAAGTTTGCCATAATATACTATACATTATGCCATAAACGCAAAGTAAACAAATTCCGGCGGTGTTAAAAGGATTAAGGGAAAATAGCTAACTCGAAATTTTATAATAGGGACTGAAATAGGAAAAGAAATAAGAGCTATTTAAACAAATTAAAGGAAGTGCAGAAATTCGATTGAAAAAGCACGTTTTTCCTATTATAAAATTTAACCACCAGACTAAATAAATCTAAAATATTTAATCTACTTATAACTTATTACCATCATACTTTGTGGTGAATGACCATAAAATGATCGTATTGTGTTAATTCAAGCCAAATAGACGCAACGGAATGAGTTCATTTCTGAGATCATCGTCATTCATTCAGAATGGCATAAAAAGATTTTCATTGATTTGTCAATGAGTTTCATTATAGTGTTGTCTATACAATATTGAATACATTGAGCTTAAATTCTCAGATTTTGAATGTTTAATTTATTCCTAGTTTATAATAGGGTCGGTCAAACCCAAACATTCAATTTTTAAAAGATTAATGTAATATTTATTATAAATTATCTTTTTGCTTTTTCCAAGAACCGTTGCATACCGCGTGACTTTTATGGAGTTTTTGTTTTCTCATAAACTTTTATCAGTTTATGTTATAGGCCATGTTTCATCGAATAAGGTTTATTACCTATTTGAAAAATAAATACTATACATATTCGTTTATTTGACGCCGGAATCATTCATTTCATTAAAATTTTCCGATTTTAAAGTACCTACGTGATTTTTGGTCTTATTATTATGAATGAAGTTTGTAATGATTACGTAATATATAACACCAAAAAACTTCTAAATATCTTACAATAAAACCGTTTAAGGCAGCTTCCGTCAATTCTAAATTCGACTAAACTTTGCTTTGAAGTTTCTCAAAAGCGTCTTAAAACTTTTCTGGCTGAGTTTAACTATGTGTAATAAACCACAAACTCTTACGATATTAGAAAACTTTAAAATCCCCCCAAAGTGGACGTTCGTCAGGGCAAAATAAACAATGAAAATTCATTTTAATTCCATTAAAGAGTGAACCGAACCCATTCTCGGGAGGATCACCAGCAAGTGATTCAATGCCCCTCACAACGAGGTAAAGAGAGCAAAACAAAGATTACATTTGCAGCAGAAAGCGGTGTAATCATAGCGCACTCCCCGGCATCCATGGATCTTATGTAGCGCAACGAGAGCATCTTTTTAAACCTTTGTTCTAGATGCTTTTCCTCGGCGCTAGCACGTCTGCGGCTCGATGAAAAACGAATAAAAATAAAGATGAAATAAAGCAAAACATAAAAAGCATAAAGCTTCTCAACGAAACAGACATCTCTACCTGGCGGGAAAGTTTTGCTTGGAAACAACAACGAGAAAAAAAATACATACATGTACATTTTTTTCTTTCCACTTTTGCTTCACCTCCACTTAAACAATAAACGCGAAGCAGACCTGGCGAATTCTTCGCGCGTCGCCGTTAATTTCTTACAGCAGCTCATCCCCGGGTTCACCTGAGGTGGAAAGGTGCACTTTTCCAGGCGGCCGCCACCACCACGCAAAAACCTATTTCTTTTACTATTTTCTTTTGAATCGAGCTGCAATCTGGAAAGAAGCAACTGAAACATAGCGAATCATGGGAGCATAATACATAAATCCGTCTAATTGGGGGAAAAAACCTCGATAGTCTTCTCAGCATCTTGAGAAGAAGATAAATGGAGCAGTCCTCCTTGCGGCTTACCTTGGCCTCCGCTCCGCTTTCTCTGTCCCAGACACGAACGTACGATTTGATTGGATTTGATCAAGTGGTTCGACGAGCCAAAGAGCCCGAATCCAGGTCCAGACCCAGACCCAGATCGATTCGAAGGAGACGAGCACCACCAGCAGCAGCAAGTCGTCAAGGCGACGAGGAGCACTTCTTATCTTGAGCACTTAGCCCACGGCTCACAACTTCTTGAGAAACTATTGCAACTTTTCTTGATGAACCACTGATATCTTATCACTTATCACACTCGACAGCAACCCGGAGAACGGCAGGGTACCTATCAAGCTGGAGAACCACTTCTGACGATGCGGTAGCTCAAAATTCTCAAACAACTGCAAACTTTAAATTCAAATTCCAATTCGTAGTAATGACCTCAGAATTCGGCGGTTATTAACAAATTTCAAACAAATCGGGCAAACGTCCAATAACCACTCGCAACTCGTACGCAACCAAAGCGAACTTCGAACAACTCTGTGGAATTCACTTGAGCCCGAGGGGGTACCAGAACGTGAGCAGCGCAGAACCTTTCCGGAGCACCACTGAGGAGAAACTGATGGGGCCCCGAGCCTCCGCTTGCAATCAAACTAAAAGCACAGCGCTCAATGCGGCTCCCGGGCGCTCCCCGGGAGTGTGGGAGACTTCTTTGACCACCAGCCAGCGGTGTTGCCGTTAGATATTGAAAATTGTAGAATTTTTTTGAACCCTAACTTTTTCTGGTTTTAAACAATATTTTTAGTATATTTAATCATACCTTTTTACTAGGATTCGCCGACGATTTTAAGGCAAAAACAGGTGTTTTTTTGTTAAATTTATAATATGTAAGAAATGTAGAAATGAAACAATACCAAAGAACACGTTTCTTTGCCAAGGTATTATTCCATATTTAAGTATTATTTTTCAATGTTCTATGTATAGAATTATCAAAAACATAACATTCATCAAATTAAGTATAAATCTTTTAAGTACCCTGATTTAAAATATTTTGTTAAACGAAAATTATAATTAAAATATTAAAAATTGCAATTTAAACGAATTTCATAAAAATGAAAAACCAGTTTTAAAACGAATTGAATTACCTTTCTTTTTTTCGGTTTCAATTGGATTAACTTATATATTCCAGTGGAAGTGAAAGCGAAGTGCATTTTGAGATTCCGCAAAATCTTATTGCTTTCAATTTAATAGCTTTAACTTAAAGCAGTTGCTGATTTAATAATTCCCTTTCACATATTATTAAATTGAATTTAATTGAAGTTCATATGCTGGTAATTCTAAAGTTAGCCTTTGTTCCTTGTTAATTTATCACTTTGCAATTTAAGTGAAGAGTGATTAAGTTAGGTTCATACCCGGAAAAAACTCAAAATGATCTTAGTCTCTTCAAAATTTCCTGAAGTACCTTGGATTAATCATTCAATTACAACTTATTTCCTGACTAAATATTTTAGTACCTACAATTGTATAGCAATACAATGCAAAAAGTGCACATTATTCGCTATTGATTTCTTCCGCGATTTTTCGTTTTTTCCACCTAACACCTTTCTATTAATTTCACATTTTCAATTTTGAAAATCATGGATGGAGATAAATAATTTAAATATATTAGGACAATTGGAATAGGACCAAACAAAATTTTCAAAGGAATTTTAATTGATATTTTCTTTGTTACATAATATATGTACATACTTACTAAAGAGGTTTATCACAATATATAATTGACGCGAAAGTGAGTATCAGTTATGCCTCCATTCTAATAATCATGAATAGTTCATATTAACTGATCAGTAAGTGTAGTGATCAAATTAATAAATTGCATAGAACCTGGATTACGTAAACTGCATCCATTCCGTAAAATCAAATTTCCATCAAATTTAAGTGGCAACACCGAATTGAAGTAGACGTCGGCTGTGGATTTAATGGATAAAGCACCTCTTGAAGGATATTCGAGCATATTAACTAAGCAGAAAAACTGAATGCCGGCTTAATGCGACTACGCCCGCCTGCACCCATGCATAAGTTGAAAGGATCCAAGGGCCGTCGAAGGACGAGTGCTCCGCCTCCGTCTGCCCGCTTTACAGCATCCGATCCCAGGACCGGCCATACATCACGGGGATATGACTCCAACTCCACCGACTTAGTTTTATTATCATGTCATTTTGCAATTTAATAACGTTTATACGCCGGGACTTCGCAGTCTGGAGCCATATGTTCGAAAATTGGAGCCTTACTGCAACTGAAATGGTGGACGTGAACAAATATTCTCACTGTAGTCGGTTTTGCCAGGATAAATGGGAGATGCTATCAATTAATGGATGCAAAATTGAATTTTTCCAATAAAGGAATGAGAACTTGCAGCTCTAGATAGAGACCAGCAGTCCAGAACTAATACAGTTTGGTTCCGTGCAATCCACGGGAGTTAGAAATGAAGTTGGATCTATGCGTGGGTATGTTTGTTTTGTGTGTTCCTAGTTCGGATAAGGCTCAATAGGATTATCGTGAAATGCATTCTACCTAAAGTGTAACGTTTACCCATTTGAAAGATTAATTAACACTCAGGGTTTTGAATTAATAACCGAACGAATATGCGTTGTGTGAAACGAATTCCTTCCTATTCGAAATTATTGGGGAATAACGTTGAGAAATATGAAAAGCACTTGAAAGGAGTTGAATAAAAGTAGAAACCTTCTCTCTCTGAAACAATAATAGAATATCGGAGTTTAAAACTTTATCTTACTAAATTTTAGAAAGTTAAAGTATCCATACTCAAAAAACCCAAGACCCTAATATTCGGAGCCATTCACAAAATGTTTAATTCTTTTCAATTGATGGAGCTCTGCGGATTAACTTTCATTTTCTCAAGAAAAAAATTAACGATACAAAATAAAGTTTTTCGTCTGAGGAAGTAAAACATAAGAACCGTTTCAGCATATGGAAGCTCTTGAAAAGAAATATATACATACATATACCTACTCGAATGAAATTAGAAACAAAAGGCAAGAAAATAATTACGAGGAGTAAAAAAACGTTTGCAACTTGTGTTTTCCAATAATTTTGCGCTTTTAATATTCTTATGAGTTTTATTCTTCAAAGTTTGGGTAACACTTAATACTTGATTGAAATAAATTACACTTGTTTTTATTTTCTTTTTTTGGATAATATGTATGTGATTTTGGATTCAACGACCAACAGCATAAAGTTGGATGCCACCAGCTATTATTATGTTTAATTTTTATATAATAAAATTTCGCGAATATTATGTATACGTAAATTCTTGCGATTAAAATGAAATTTATATGAAAATCTTCATTTAAGGGAATATTCGTCTTACAAAATTCAATATAATAAAATATTTTTTTGAAATTGATTAAATATAAAAAATTTAATTTATCTTATTTTATAGTTTAAAGTACATAGCTATAAATTTACTATAACTCCTCCGATTTATCCTAATGCCCGCGTACATTTTCATCCTCGTCAACAATTTAAGGAGCATAAAGTAGACAAGGAACGGATGCTGTAATCCTGGAGAAGATCGCATTTGCTCGTTCGCCTGGAGTGCACTTGCCATTGAAACAAGCTTTCCTCGAGCGACAAGGAGCGGCTCGGTCTCTTCCCAGAATCCAGATTTTCCTTAAATTCTGCGGAGGTGGTTCCCATTACCGCCAGACAGCTTTCACCCGCATCCCGGTAATCCATAGCTGCACTTTGTGATTCTGGCGGACATTTAATTTGGCCGTCCAACTCGAACAATTGTTGTTTTGGACGTGCCACCAGTCGCCGGTTGCAGTGCTTCTTCGGGTCTATTTTCTTTTATCTTCAGCGCCAGTGAAATGAGACGAGGCGCTCCGAAGACGCCTTGGCCAGATGGTTGTTGACTCTTGGTCTGATTGAATTTGCTTAACGCTTCCGGTGGGATGGTTTTTGCGCTCCAGAGCCAACAAACCTGTAGACTTTTTGCCACCCATCAAGAAATATTATATAATAACTTCTGACCACTGGGCAGATCATTCCACAGTGATCCAGTGATAATTATATTTATTGAATTACGAAAAACCTCAAGCATGCTCCCGCTAATGCTGGAAAATTATGAATTAAGTTTTCCTCGTAACGTGATACTAAGCAGATTTCTCTCTCCCTGGCCAGGTATTAATATCGAATGAATGCGAGGGGACGATATGTGAAACAGAAGCTACTCAGTTTGAACGGGCAGAAGTCTAGAATTATTCAGGTAAGACGTTATGCTACAGTGGCTCCGTGCAGTTTGGAGGTATCATCATAAAATTTGCATAGTACTTCAAATGTGGAATATGATTATAATCCAGGAGAGCTGTGAATTTGAGATTATTTCAGTATTAAATTGCTTAGAGTGTTAGTTTGTTTATGGGCGGATTTACGAATTTGCTTTTAGAGTATAATAGTTTGAATACTACAAATCTTTCGCATAAATAGCTACTAAAGAATATGAATAAATATCCTTATCTGACTACACACTTACAGTAGTCGTGATATGATATTTATTTCCGAAAAATTATTTTATACATAGTTCACTTCTTCAAAAATAGGATTAGAATACGTTAAATGATAATTTGAGTACTGAATTCTAGCTATAAACTCCATTCCCAAAATATTCAGAAAGGAGTTTTGTCGCAAATTTCAAGATCAAATCGTCCATTATATTTAATTTAGGTTCTACATATTAATTTCAAACACTGCCTTGTAACTCTTGGGGCTTAAACATCACAAATGTGTGTATCACTAATATTATTTAACCACAATCCTATTTTCTCCTCAAAAGGATATCAGTTTTGTTACCTGATTCCTTCAGAATTAAAGATGAGAAAAATTCCTTTCCTCTCTGCTTCATTCTTTTTACAATACCGAACCGAGGCGAGAAGGAAAATTCTTAAAAACACTCCTGAAAATCGACTGCCTTTGGAATCGTTCCACGCCTCCCCTGTTCATCTGCATTCTAAATAAACTGAGCCTCTTTAGGATCTCAGGAACAGAAATTTTCCTTTAGCGCGAATCTTTTTCAATGGTCCATTCGAGGGGAATTTTTCTCGCCTCAGCGAATAACATTTTCCAAGCTTAAAAGGCGTAATTATAACGAAATGCTGCTCACCAAGCGTTTCTAGTTATGCGAAAAGGAAGTTAAGTCCCTTGATAGTAATCGATTCTTTTCAGATGCCGACGGAGCACGTTCTTGTAGCAATTTTAGCGCATCCAGGACTCGAAAGATTTTCCAGGCTTGTAAATAGCGGCCAGTCACAGTCCTCTTTTTCTCCATAGTATTTTGCACATCCATTCAAATTGAAATCTTTTTACTCCCAACTGAATCTCATGAGCCGGGCGACTACAGGAAAAATTGTTAACCGGCTTTATTTCAGGTTTACTTGACGAATGACGACCCAGTTGTCTGGGGAACGGATGGTGCGAGTACAATACAAAAATATGCCCAGCGAACCGGGTGGGTAAATGCGAAGGAACCAGGAGGAAGGGACTAAGAATAAATGGGTTTCCTAATACGCAGGGGCTTCATAGTGACCTGGAGCTTGAATCTGGAGTCTGGAGTAAACTCTTCTCGGGCTTTAACTGCAATGGAAGGAACTTTGCCTTATTACCGCCAAGGGAGCCTAAGAAAAACTACAATTAATTTTCGCACAATTTACGCACGTACTTGTATTTTTCAAGCAATGAAGTAATGGGTCAATATTTTATCATCAGCACACGAAAATGTTAAAACGTCCACAATGTATGTTAGCATAAATTTACTAAGCTAGCACATATTTATGCAATTTTAGATATTCTAAAAGAAGAAATTTGTCAACTTAAGCAGAATCGTGTATTTCACCTTAAAATATGCACCCCAACAATTAAGGCTCTTTTCAACTTGAGACATGCTTAAAGACTTTCTGAATTGGAATGGGCGACAACACCCCCGTGCTGTCTGCGAAACCAAAAAAGCGAAACAACTCAATCTCCCCCATTTGTGCTGCTTTAAGTATCTTTGTTGTATAAGAGACCCAAGGAAAAAATGTCGCAATTTCTAAAATGTTCCAAGTGCACTTGCCATTTCAGGTCATATATAGATAATTGATATATACTACAGTAATTACATTCGTCTAGGCGGGGTCTTATATACTTTGTATCACAACTGTCGAAGACGGTGGAAGAAATCTTGTTATGGGTAAAGATGTAAAAAAAATAGTAGCTTAAGGAGCATTTGTGGGATTAGGCGGAGTTTAGGGGATATTGGACCCAATCAGAACTCTACAGAGAACGTCTTTCCAAATAAATAGGAATAATGTCCTTTCTGTTCTCTGCACACTCTTCAAAAAAGGTTGTCATAAAAACGATAGAGTATTTGGAATAAAAACGTAAGCCCATAAGGCTCTAAATAAAGAAGAACTCGAACTTTTACAGAATCACTCACGTTTTCGTCTGTTCGTAATGTCTGTCTGGCTGTTTTTCCGTTTTACTACATATTGTTAGAAAAAATATATCTGTATAAATTTAGATTATTATTTGAAAAGAACATTTTAGAATATTGTTATGAATATTAAATGCTTCGAATTTAAGAACTTTTTATCAAAAAACTTCGAAGAGGAAAATTAGGTAGAGTACAAGAAAAAATTTTGTCATCATCAAGAATTCAAAAACTATTTAATGTAACTCTACGTAGATATTATCACTGTAAATGTGCACTAAAAACACATTCCTTTAATTTTGAAACTACTATTTGAAGATTATCTAAAATTTTATAATGCTCATCCTTTAACATCATTTTATGTTTAATGAACGCTAACACGTATTATAATATACCTTTCAAAAGGCAAAACATTGTTTATTGCTTATATAAAATAAACATGACAACTTTTTCTTCAACTTATTTTCAAATATATCTGCTTTTTCAGCTTGTAAATTGGAATACCGATAAACGTTCTTAATCGTTAAAATTTTCCCAAAGTCCAAAATGTATTTTGAATAAAGATTTGCAACAAAATGAAAATTTATTAAAAAGATTAAATTTGCAGGTACAAAAACGTGGCAATAATCCATTAAATCGTTGACTTGTTTTTCTCCCGCAAATTTCATCGACTGGGAAAATAGCAATTTTTAGCCACGAGGTAAGCTAATAGGATTCGAAAAAGCCAATCTGTCTATTTCAAAATGAATGAAAAAGAAAATGCTGATAGGAATGAAGGCGAATAAAGTTTTAAAGGGAAAATAGTGGTTAATAGTTTCAAAATCCCTCCCGGCTACATTTTAAGCTGTGTAACTTATTTTCGGTCACCGCACAGCTTAAAATGACTCCCACAATCTGCAAACTCCACAAGATAAATTTTGTGTACGTATCCCCCAAAATCAATAGGACTGTACCCACAAGTAAATAAAAATGGTTTAAGGTCAGCGATTATGTAAATAGGTAAATGTTTGGTTGCACGTAAAACACGGCCTGTGCTAAACCATAAAATCCCCAACTGATAAAATCGGCTGGTCAAATCAACCAAACTATGGTCGGCTTGTGGAATGAGATTACACCGGCCAAAAAATATAGACATAGACACTATCGCTGATTTGCTGTAACCTATCCCGGAAGTTGGTAAAAGTAGGAGAGGGTAGGCTGAAGTGAAAAACCAAACATATAAATAATAAATTCCCAGAAACTTCTGTCCTGCGCTGGATGACAACGAAATCGCTTCCATATAAAATTATTAAAAATGAATTACTTCTCACTCTAAGGACCGCCAAGGGCTGACACGAGTTTGAGGAAGATGTCGGTCTGAAGCCCGCGGTTGGCTTCTTCCTCGTCTTCATTAAAAATGCATTTCAAATTAGATTACTCCCGCCATGGGACGTGCTTTCGTAGTATGCGACAAGAAACATTTTTTTATATAACCGCAGGGAGAACAAGCATCAGAATTTTCGAATAATTAAATGGTAGCTTGTTATCAATCCGGACCACGGGACGCTAGACAAGGGCTAGATGGAGGAGGGTCTGCGGTGGCCCTCTAGGTGCCCCCATGTATCCAGCGCTTGTTTAATAGCCCCCATTAATAATTAATTGCAAGATTCTTTTTGCATCGACACTAATGTTCTCCCATTCAGGGCTTAAATAATTAAGCCTCATTTCGAATGCCGAGCTAGAACCAGCTCAACTTCAAAGGGCTTAAGTGCGCTCACGAGCGTCGAGAAAAGAAGCCGCCAGTCTCCTCCGGGAGCTCCTCCTGCATTTTAAGATACAAAGATACAAAAGAGGCGGGTGTCCGTCCTCGTCGTTGTCGGCCGCGCCGCCACAAAGGTGAGTAGTGATAAATGCAAAATAGGTAGAAATGAGTTCGTTTGTACTTACAGCAGCCTCAGGCAGGAAAATGTAAAATCGATACTCCGTGCCAATTTTCCAATGGAATTAGATTGGAAAAGCTTCCCGCAATCAACACACTATGCCCATGCAAAAACGTTACACAGAAATTACCCGGGTCTAGGTTTAAGGTTAAGCCGCTTTTATGTTAACATAAAGGGGTGTAGAAAAATTATGCACTAACCGCTAAAGGATCGCACCTATGCTCAGTCACCCGCGCCCAACCGACAATCGGACACGACAAAACACGTGACAAATGCTCTTTCGACATCAACGAACCGAAAGCGACAGCGGCTACAACCGTCTCGACGACGGGAGGAAAAGCTCCCCCGGACGACGAAATCAATTTGGAGCCCTGCGCAATCCGCGCATTTGGAGCCTTGGCAACCGGCAAGTATTTTTTTTATAGTGAGGTTCCGGCTTTTACCATCCCCCCGAAAGCTACAAACAGTAGCGTAGACAGGGGGTGGGACATGGGTTCAAAGGCTCTGTCGAGAGAAGGGGAGGGCAGTTAGGGCAAAAATCTCCAAACCTTCTAAACTACTATAATTCCTTGAAATTTTTACAAAATATAAATATATTGTAAAATAAAAAATTTAAAAAACTCATAAATGGAAAGTAATCAAGCGCAGATCAAAATTCGTTAATAAGTGCAATAAATAGTTTAATTTCTACGGCAGCTGACTACTTCCGTTCAATTATACAATATTCTTAAAAATTTAAATTCATTATCAGAAGTGAAGTCAGACATTTTCTACAGTTTATTTTGTATTTCTTCTAAATTAATTTTTAAGCCCTTTCTGTACTTTTATTTCACAAATCTACAAAAAATATAACTATTAAAAACCAGCAAAATATGTATAATGAATTAAGTATTAACTACACCCAAATCAGTTTTTACACTATAAGTTCTTTCCAGAAAATAACTGATACCCACCACAAAAGTGTGAAGAATGACTTGGATAATTGAATATTTGAGTTCATAAAATTGGGATAATCAAGTACACTTGTGAGGAAAGGAGTTTTGAGTATCCGAATACTCGAAAGAGAAAGACTAGCGGCGAGCTCGAGTTGAGTATTAAATTAAAAAGTACTTGAATATTTGCAAAACTCCTTTACTCAAACTCAGGTCCTTGAACTGGAAACTCAAGTACTCAAGTAATTGCGTTATTAAGTAATTAAGTGCTTGGGTAGCAATAGCCCTCTTATCAACACACAAAATCTCCAATTTAATTTTTTATTATGTTCTAATGTAATTTACGCCTGTAATAGGTACCTACCTATGACCATTAAACGCTTTTTGAGACATGCGAACATGCAGATATTGAGTTAATTCCGGAAGATTTTACTTTTTTAAAATTTAACTTTGGTATGAGGATTGATTTTTAAATTTAAAAGATGATGATGATGATGATGATGATCTTGAGTTGATGATAACTACTGCATAGTTAATCATCAACTCAAGAAGGAAATAAGCCAGATATGTCGGAAAGAAAAAATAATCAGTAATAAATATTTACTTAAAATCTAATAAGTTAACATTGTTAAAAATATCGAACTGCTAATTTTAAAAAGTCTATGATGTTTTTAATTTTCGATAATATATTAAATTTTCTATAATTGAACCTAAATTTAACATAATGCTCAAATTGTGTACCTTCAAATTAAATTGTTGCTTATATTCAAAAGGATACACTCAATTTCTGTGTAATAGTATAATAAATACCTTAGTTCATAGACTAAATGCCGTTTTCAATTACTTTCTCCTTTAAGGACGAATGTAACTCTGTTATTAAGTGAGTTTCTTCCCGGAATATTTCTAGGTGCGCCACTGCTCGGTAGAAACTTTATCGACCCAACCACCCCCAAGCCCAGTCCATTTCACCAGAATGGTGAAAATCGTCGTATCCAACAAAACACGAGGTCGGGATGGTCTTCACGCTCCTTCGGGATTTTTGTTTTGGTTTGGCACCTACTTGGCCCTAGGCGTCCCCGCCGTGCGCAACAGTGCAACACCGCCCGCGATTGCAATCTCCCTCCGTGCCCGAATTCTTCCAAGCGACCAGGCATTTTCCAAGTGTGAAACGATAGTCGCAAAATCCAGACCAAGAGTTTCGTCCATCGATTTTTCCTTGTTTCGCGGATTTTCCAGCTCTGTGAGGAGTGCTGTTGCTTTTATTGGTGTGCCGAAACGGAGAATAACAATATAAATAAGAATATAAATAAAAATATAAAACCGAATTCGTCTTGTAATAATGTGGAGTGTGTGCCCCAGGGTTCTGCCCGTGCCCGGCTGCCTCGACAGGCTCTGCTTAATTGCATTTTTAATTCTGCTGAAGAACATCACGACCATTGGGTATCACGTTGACACGCACCGCCTAGCGAAACGGATGGACCTGGAGTCGTGCCTAGGTAAGTACGTGTTCTCCGCTAAATTACACGGTTCTGCCGCTGCTCCACGGGCCCAGGTGAACATAATCTGGTTGCTACCTGGCAATAATTCTTTTCAACATCTTTCCATCTCCGTCCGAATCTTATAAATGGATTTATCAGCGGGATGCTGTCCAGGTCCAGAACGGCCTCAACGTCTCAGTGGCGAATGCCGTTGACAAGGGTTTAAGCGATGAATCCAATTATTCACAAAAATAGCTTTGATGTTTCCATTAATTTAAGTTATTCCTTATTATTTAAAGGCGCTTAATTTAGTAGAAGAGAGTTTAAGCTGAAAAATGATAAGTAAAAAGTAAATAAAAACTTTAATTAATATTCGCAAGATTATTCTCATATTTGAAACAATAAAACAAAACACTTAATAACAAAATCATTGATGAACTAGAAGTACCTACATGAAATTAAATGCTTATATTTCAACACAAATATAATATTAAATAAATATACCTTTTCTAGTTGGCACGTTGCTCTTTTATAAACATTTTAAAAATACCTATCAGTAAACGAATTATAAAACTTAAACAGAATGAATGCTTAAAATTATATAAAATGATAATCAATAAACAAATAGAAATACCAAACATAAATAAATACGTAGAGATAGTAAGAATTTGAAAAAAGGCTGGTAGAGCAAATTACAAAATTATCGATTTATATATATTATATTATTAAATATTTTTTGTTACCACATTTAATGTTCTTTTCTAAATAGAAGAAGAACTATGTAGTTAAGTTTGAAATTAAAGATTCAATTGTATAAAAAAAACCTGATCATTTAACTTAGAGAACGCTTTTTTATAAACATCATCAACATAAAAATTTGTTTTATTTTTAGGACAATTTGATATTCATCGTGATACAATTATTAGAACCGAAGAATCCCAAGCAATTGGGGGTAAATTTCTCCAAGGACTTGCCTTAGAAACTTTAGAAGAATGCCAGAGGCTGTGCTGTGAAACGGAAAGCTGCGACGTTTACATCTTTGAAGACAAAGTAAATATCTAATCTCACATTTAATTAATCTGCAATTATAACTCCTAATTAACAGGCTGAGGGTTATTGCTACTTATTTGAATGTGGCCCACCAGAAAATTTCCGCTGTAAGTTCACGCGACATTCAAATTACACGAGCGCGGTTTTAACACCTATAAGACGTATCACACCCCCACCACCCCCAACAATCAAAACCCTTCTTCCTTTCCATCCAAAATTATTGTCACCGGGTCTTTCGCAACATGAGCGTGAGTTGACCAACCTTAAGCAAAAGCCAGACTCTAATCTTCAACAGAATAAAGTTACGACAACGACTAACTCCCCCAATGCTTTTCGATCGGAGTTCCAAGTGACAACGACAAGAAGTTTGTTCATTGGGTGCAATTTTTAAAAATAAAATCTCACATTATATTATTTATAGGTCCACTATCGAATAATTCGAGCTGCCGAAGATTTCAATTTAAATGCCATTCTGGAGAATGCATCGCCGTTTACAACGCTTGCGATGGAATCCCTCAATGCGAAGACGGAAGTGATGAAGGACCAGAGGTAATAATTCAAAAAAAAATTGTTCTTATTTTAAATTATATATTGTATTATTTTGAATTTTTAAAAAGTGTCCAACATCTGCTGCTAATGTAAATAAAGCATCAAATTCAAAATCTGATGGATTGGGATTAGCCAATCATATATCCTCAGAGAACATAGCACCAATACCAAAGGTATGAATGATTTGCAAAAATGTAAAAAAAATCAGTTTGAAGAAAAAACTAATTAAATTTCCCATATTACTTTGATTTCAAATTTAAAGCAATCATCAATTCCAACAATGCCCAGGCAATATCAACAGCAAAGTATGCCTGTTTCCATTCTTAATCGCGAAGATCCATTGTCAGCACCACAACTTTGGAATCGGAAAATTCAAGATTTGCAACCCGATATGGGTAAGTTAATTTTCAAAAATGATTATACAAAATTTGATGACATCCTACAAAATTAGACAGACTTTCTTCCGTTTTAATGGGCAAAGATTCACGTTTCAGTTAATTGTTCAATAATTTTATTCGAAATTTTTCTTTTGGACTTCTGTAAAATAAAATACATTAAACTAAAACAAACAAGGAAATATTGAATGAATAAAATTGCAAATTAATTTTTTCCTAAAACAAAAAACATCGTTACAAGTCAAATTAAATTGTACGTAAAATATTTCGAAAATCCCATTTTCCCATTCAAGTCACCATTCCATGGTCAGTAATAAAAATTACTAGCTAAATCATCCTTGAGTTTGACCATTAATATTAATTAAGAACATTAAAAAAATCCAAATCATTATCATGATCGAAATCACTCTGTCATCAAAATATATCTCTGGGCACAATTTGAAAGTGACATACATCCATTAGTAGATAATTTATGGGCAAGATTTAAGCCCAATTAGTACCATCATCGAAATTGTGGTGAATCAGCGTTAAACTGATAAAACCGTCTTCCAAAGGGAGAACATGAAATTTCTTGTCGTCTATCTTTAGACTCCTCTGATTGTTCTTAATTGCGATGTGGGTATTTTAAATTTAAGCATGCTGACTCGAAGAACCGGAAGTATGTTAAGGGATCATAATTACTTCGTATGTCGCTCGTTTAAAGTGTATTAGATTAGAATTTGATAAGTCCGTGTGTATGTCAATTGGAATTGCATTACAAAAAATGTTATGTAAATATTTAAGCTATAAAATTTTGCGCAAAAACGGACGTCAATTTCAGCGATTTTGGGATATGAAATAAATTAGTGATTGCTACACTACGTGTAAGTTTCAATGTAAAAACGTTTAGGAGTCATTCAATTTAAGACAACACGTATACGTTTACAAAAAGTATAAAATTAGAAAATGGATACGTATTTTAAATTGTGCACAATCTTTTAAAACAATTTTTGCAACAACACATAACTTCTGCATACTACTTGCTCATATTACTAAGAAGAATTTTTTCCACAATTTTCTTATAAATTTTATAGAACGCAACAGCCATATCTTTAGTCACAAAGGTGGAATTCAGATTGCAACAAATAATCTTGGAGGACAGTACGTTAGCTCGAACGCTGGAATTTACAGTCCAATGCAAAGGGACATATACATGCAGCCAGATATGCAAAACGCTTACCGAAACGTGCTCCTACAGCCCCAAGGTAAATTTTATCTTTATCTTCTTAGTGTAAATACTCTAAACAAATTCAAATATGAACTTTTAGACCTTTTAATACCTCCACCAGGACAAAACTGGCAACCTCAAGGACCACAACAGCCACCACAACCGCCACAAATAATGCCACCAAACTCATATGTGATTAGTGTAAATGGAGAGCCTGTTCCTCAGGTTCCGCAAATGCCCCAAATGCCTGCGCCCCAACAGGGAAACAACCCGAATAATTATGAAGAGTTACATGCAGCACCCACAAAACCGCAGGATGTTGTAGCTGAACAGAAATCACCAATTTCGAGCCCTATTCCAAAAACTGAGAAAAACGAAAAGGATGCTGGAAAAATTAACCACAAAGCAAGTAGTGAAGAATCTGAGGAGTATACGGAGTACACCGAAAAATCAACAGAACCACCAAAAAAGGTAGATTCATATTCAGACCAGAGGCCGAGGATCAATTCAACCGACCTAAGTTATATTCAGCTATTCAGGTATTAATTTTGTTTTTCTCAATTTCAGAAACAGCGAAAGCACAAAAAAATATCAAAAGAAGAGCAACTAAAATCAAAACATGAGAAATCTGAAGCTGAGAAGGAGCATGGAAATCCCGTCCACGAGCAATACAAAATGGTCAAAGAGGACCTCGAAATGGAATTTGTGGACCACGACGGACAGTCGGAGCGACCAGGAGGAGCGGTTCTGTCGCTGACCTTAGGTATATAGTTATTCCTTGCTCACTAAAATTAGCATGATAAATAATGTTGTTACTATTCCAGGAATTATAGTAACTGCTGCGTTAGCGATTTTGGTCGGGTGCCGGATGCGCACAGTTGGGAGAAGAGTTCGAAGGATGGGTAAGGCGCCTTACGCCCACGACGCTGACTTCCTAGTAAATGGAATGTACCTATAAGCGAGTCGTGGCTTAGATCCCGCTGTTTTTTAAAAGAACTCATATCTACTAAGTTGTGGCGTGGATTTGATGTTGGACACCAAGCGGTGCCCTCATTCATAGTTATTTTGTCTTACAGCTACTCATCGGGGAGAAAGTATGGAAGATTTTGTTGTTAGCTATAAGTGGCTAACTTTATTTTTAGTTGTTGGGTTAAATTAAAACACATTAATACTAATAGAACATTTTTTTTTATTTATACTTTTCATTCAATAACCGTCCAGTCTCCATACAATTCGATTTACCATAAATGGAACAGATTTTGCAAAGAAAAAATGTATAAGCTCGTGATAGTAAACAGGTTTGATGGTAAAGTTTCTCAATTTGAAAGAACGAATTTCCCTAATTTTCACTTACCTTTGTAATTCAATATTTAGTGCACTTCTTTTTGAAACATAAACAGCTATTTTATGGACCTCTTTTTATTAATAAAAACTAGCTAAACTTACATACAACGAGCTATAACTTCATTAACCTTTTCTTTTCTGTTTCCGTACTCTCCGCCCCTCTTGTAACTTACACTCACTTTGTTCTTCCAGCCGCCTTTGGGTGCTTGCAACTGAAAAAGGAACAAACATTAAATACCTATATTCCAAACAAAATTATTATAAATATTTACACTGAACGGGCAAAGGAACTTCCAAGCAGTGTCGAAATTCGGTCCAACTGTATACAACTCGTGAACGATGTCCTCGATGCAAATGATGCCGTGCTCCCCCAGTTGCTCCTCCACCATCGTGTTGGACTGGATGGCAGTCTTCTTTCCATCAACGATGGCGAAACCTTTCTTGAAAATCAAATCCCTAATAGTAGTAATCGAGGGGTAGCCCCAAATTACGAAAGGCTCAACAACTTTTAGAAGAATATTGTTTTCCTTGGTGTTTTTTAAGAGGACTACTTGGTGCTTCTTTGTGAGCCTTAGAGCGCGCAAAACTTTATTTGTCGTTTGGTCTGCTATGTGTAGCCTGTTTTGGGATGAATTTATATTATTTAGAATCATAAATTATGACATTTTCCCCTTACCCTGCATGTCTCAAAACAACGAGAAGCTTCTCGTTAGTTTGTTCGACTTTTAGAAGGGTTCCGCTTTTTATAACACCTTTAATCCTTCTCTGCGTCCTTTCGGCTTTGATGTGTTCCATGATAAATGACTCGACTCTGCGGATATCCCTTTTTTTCTTGGCAAATTTCGCAATTCTCGTTTTCCTCTTCTGGTGGATAACATTTTCTCGGGTGAGAAGTCGTCTTTTGCGCTGGGCAAGGATATTCACTTGCTTCGCTGGGAGCTTGTTGGAAATTGCATATCTAGGAATTGTGGCATATTAAAGAATATATTTAAAAAGAATTAAGAAAGGTCTTACTTATCAGACATTTTGATAATAAATTAGAGTACAATTCAAGCTTTAGGTCCTCAAATATTAAAGTTTTTATGAGGGATCACAAAGCAAAACACACGTGCCACTGAATTGACAAGTGGAAAGAAATGTCTAGAAACAAATGTGAAGATGGTAGCGTTTGATATTTGAAATTAATTGATTGTTCGGAGTAACGACTACGTTCGTTAAAATAACGGCTTAGACAGAGAAAATAAATTTTAAATTCTTTAAGTAACTATCTTGTAACTTTTAGTAACTTTGGGTGGTGACATTTTCTAAAGAAAATATTGAATTAAAAATAAAAAATGAAATTGAAGAACTATATTTGGATTAACATATTTTTAGTAAATTCTAATAAGAAAAGCTACGAATACTTTTTCGGAGTATTTTTCAGAAAGAAGAAGACAATTTACAGTTCCCTGTGACGTTTCGCAACCGAGAAGAATTTTTGGCGATACGGTCGGAAGAGAAAATCTTTTTCCTAATTCGATTCAATTGCGGATAATCAATTATTCTAATAGACATGTAAATATTCAGTGTTGTGAATCGAGTGTACCATCGATCATGTACGTTGTGTGTGGCTAGGCAGCGAGACGCAGAAAAATTGCAAATTGGACACTTTAGCGGGGCTGTCGTCGTCGCGAGAGGCCACCGAGAAAGATCACAGCTGAGCCCTTTTAATGTCAGAAATTTGTGGCTCGCGCTCCGTAGCTCCCCCGGAAAGGCGAAAAAGGCGAAAAAATCGACTAATTCTGGAACGCATTCGTGCAGTGGTGCAATTTACCTAGCAACACTTCGCGTGCATAATTTTTGTGTTTTCTCCTCATTAAAAAAGCCCCGGATTCGTTGTAGTGTTTTGCATTTTTATCCCGTCGTCGCCGTCGTGTGTGCCCCGTCGCAGCCGCCGCCACCGCCGTCCGAGACCAAGATTATTTGCACTGTCATTGGGCGCTGGGTGCACTTTATTGTTTTATCCGTGCACTTGCACGCCCCCGAGGCTGCTTCAAATAAAGCGCTCTTTGTAGTTTAAAAAATAAATCCCCCCCGGTGAACAGCGATGAAGAAAATTTTCTCAAAATTTGAGAAGAATGAGAAATTGGAAAGCGGAAATGTGGGAAAGGAGTCAAACAGCTACGTCGGGAAGGTGTTCGTCGTCGGCCGCTGCACAGTCACCGTCGAGGACATCCTCGCCGAAGGTAATTCTCCACAGGATCGAAAGCGCCCCTGTCCAATTAACCGTCGTAATTTCCTCGTCATCGGGGAAGTACGTAGAATTGAACTTGTTATCACTCCGATTAGCTAGATAGTGGGACGATCGTCCAGCCGACGCTCTTGGACTAATTAGATAAAATATTTGGACTGAAAACGAGATAGCTGCCGGGGCGTCACAAAATCGCTGCCTGCTCGCTGTCAGGTTTCATTCCCTGACGCAATCCTGGGTCTCTATTTTAGCGAAAATTAAATCAGTGCCGTCCGCCCTACTTTTGCAGCACTTCGGCCCATCACAATTCGTTACTCTGAACTTGGCCCTGGGGAATGCAAATTTTCTACTTCTAAGTTTAGGACAAAATTCGATAAACAGAAACTACAGTCTTAGATGCTAATTTCATTTGGGGGAACAACGTGCAAGAGACGTTGCATTCGTTACAGCTGATTTGATTCTGCTCGGTCCGGTTGTTAGCCTTTGAAAGTGAACAATCAGTGGCAATCGCTTCAATTTACTGGGAACGAGTTGGGCTCCAGCAGAAAACTTTCTTCAATATTTAATGGACAGAGAAGTCGTGCGTTTCAGGCAGTCCAATGTTTTCAAATTGTAGGGAAAGGGAAAGGTAATCAATCATGCGACAGGTCGATAGAACTTTCAATGTCAACAATATCTTAAATTATATGCAAATCAATAGAAATCCGGTCATAATAAAATTATCAACAAAGAAATAAATGAGGAAACATCTATATAAGCACACTTTTACATTTATTTATTTATTTAGGTTTTTCCCAAATAAGTTAGTGTAACTAAGGAGATACATATTATCATAGAAAAACTAAGTATAAAGAAGTTTCACGCTGAACAAAAATTTGAAACGCGTTTCGCTGCGAGGCATCCACCGCGAGGCATCCACCAGCTTTCAGAAAGCTCTTTGATGAAAGTTTCACATCTCACACACTCATGGATTGCTCTCATTCTCATTCTCTTTGAAAGAATATGGCGTTCTGGATCAGGGCTCGCGCAGGAGAGGAAAGACAACTAACTGTGCGCGAAGGCAACCCGAAAGGAAAAGGGGATTGTGGGGTGTGTCCCTGGAATTTATAATTTCTGCCCATAGATTTTTCGTTCGGTTTATGCCTATATATTTATTTCGTATGAAACAAGGAAATCTCGTATTCAGCAATAATTGGTCAATTATGATTTTTTTTTTTTTGATAAAAAAAATTTGGAGTTGTGATTTAAATTTGAAAACGTTATTTTTTTGCTTGAGATACTAATAAATTATAAATAAAATTTGATGAAAATCCTCTCTTTTACTAGGACAGTTTTTTTTCGTTTTTAGTGCCCACATTGCGTATTGTAACATTTAAAATAGGTCCAAGGAATTTTAATTATTTATGTATTATAATTTTTACCAAATTTATTACTATTGGTGTAGTATTTGAACTTTAGGATGAGGTTTTCCACCATTACGATCAGCTTTGAAAAACTTCTCTGATTCCCACAAACAAAATTTTCTTAATAAAATAATAATAAAGTAATCTAACATTTTAAGATGGTGATTGGAACATGAATTAGTAGGTGAATACCAGATTGAAAAATCAAGATGATTCATAGCATATGAAATACACAAAATCTAAACAGCAGTCCAATCAGCAGAAATGAAATTCCAGGAACACACCCCACAATCCCCTTTTCCTTTCGGGTTGCCTTCGCGCACAGTTAGTTGTCTTTCCTCTCCTGCGCGAGCCCTGATCCAGAACGCCATATTCTTTCAAAGAGAATGAGAATGAGAGCAATCCATGAGTGTGTGAGATGTGAAACTTTCATCAAAGAGCTTTCTGAAAGCTGGTGGATGCCTCGCGGTGGATGCCTCGCATCGAAACGCGTTTCAAATTTTTGTTCAGCGTGAAACTTCTTTATACTTAGTTTTTCTATGATATTATGAGGGTAAAAATCGACTACAATTTATAACGAAAGCTGTATTTCGCACGAAAAATATAATATTGTACCTTTTTCATCTGCAAAATTTTGATAGTTATCTTAGAAAACAGTTGAAGGTCTGAAATTCATTTTTATTAAGAAGATAATATTAAGACGAAATTTGGGTCTTAAAAATTAGTATAACTCGAATAACTTTTTAACTTAAAATATCAACTAACAGTCTCTAAAATAAACACGTAATTTGAGAACGTTTCATTTCAATAACTTTAACAATCAATAAAACAAATAGTTCTGGAACGAAAACAGAAATATTTTATTTAAACATATACTTATAAATGAATGTGCGTTGTCGTTGGTCCATTTGTGCTAATGATAATAATTACTTAGATAAAGAAGGTACCTAAACAAGGCGATATTAAACCTTTCTTGCTATACATTTTTTTCAAATATACATACATATATGTAATTTTAACATATGTACTTATCTCAGTTTATTTAACTACCTCTAATTACATCAACTTTTGCCATTTCTTTTAACCATTCAAAAAACTTTTTTGGCGATTTGGAGGTAATGAACTTTTTCTAGGCTATTCGATTTTATCAAAGATTGAATTTGCGATGCTATCATAAATTAACAATATTTTAAGTTATTATACTTCTACGTTATTTTCTTAATAAATATGTATGTCTTTCAATTATGTTCAAGATTTTTATTAAACATGATAAGATAAACTTCTGTTATTTAATATTATGACACAATTTTTTTCATCAAAATAGATCGTTTAAAGTTAAAACGCTCGCATTTAAAATTTCAAATTAGAAATTAATCTCGTGGTCTGTGTTTTTATGATTTGAATAATGTTTGAAAAACTAGTTTTAATAAATTATTGTGCCGTTTCAGGGCCGTAAAGTTACGTCAGGTAATGCTCAGCTTTAAGACGGTCATGTATATTGCGAATAGTGAAGTAGATCGCAAAATCCCAATAATAAAATGGAGAGTTGAAATAGTAAAACCTGCAATAACTAGGCACCCAAAATGAAAGCGAAAACTCGGTTGTTAATGCGGCAAGGTGCTGATCAAATATCGCAGTTTCTTTTTATAGTTTGATGCGCGGAACAAGAATTAATACCTAAGGTAATAAATAAATTATAATTTAATTAACATTCTTGGCTAGGAGATAATTACCTATTTGTATGCTGTGTACAATCTTCGGTTGTATTATTGAGCTGCTAGGTACGAAGACGTGTATAAAAAATGGGTTTCTTCTATCAGATTGACTCGCATCTTGCCACAACAATCGTTAAAGTGGCTCATGTGCTGACTCATCGATCTTTGCATTAATCCAAATGTAATTGAAAGATTAAGAAAAGTCCCCACAAAAAGATAATCCCGCAATTTTCTGCCTCCACTGAATACTAATTGTGGCGATGGGCAAAGATTTTTGGTACATTTGACTTCTGTTATGATTCCTGGTAAGATGCCAGACGGACAGATATTAAGGGTGGTCCATGGGCGATTGTCTGTTTTACATTGCTTTCAAAAGTAATCGGCTAATTGCGTAATAAATTATACACTTTGGGTTCCAGACTTATAACTATAATTAATAACAATCTTTCATTCATTGCGATAGTTGAACTCCCCCCGCACAAATATTGCTATGTAATTTACGACAGCTCTCAGATAATGAGCTTTGTCTCGAATTCGACGAAATGACCCACTTAGTAATTCGCATTTATTTAAAGACAAAGCCAAGAAGGCGGCTACAGTTGGAAGGACAGAAAGTAGGAAAACTATTCATCGACCCTCTTAAACTTTATCCTTTCTACGTACTTTTCTGGGATGAGAATTACCAAATGTTTATTTGATGACTCAAGGACATGTTTGAGGACGCGAATTTAACAAGACCGCAATGTAAATAGACTCTTTACCACATGCTTGTGACTGTCGGCTTGACCTTGGCTCAAACTCAACTACGTTTTACACATTCAGTTAAATTTTAAACGTACTCTTTAATGCCCTATTTAAAAAAGTTTAGTATTCAGTTTAAAGTTTTAAACGCAAAAAATAATTTGTTTATTGCTAAAGTCGAATAAACATGTAGTTATTGTACTTATTTAAATATTAACCGTTGGAGGCGTCAAGAAGACTGTAACTAACGTAAAATCGATATCTTCCCTCCTACGCGTGTAAACAACAAACATCTTCCATCCGACGACCTTCATTATTGATTAATATATTTCAATATATCGACTTCGCGATGTCACAATTATATATATATATATAGGATATATAGGTCGCTTTGCTTTGCAAGAGTTAATGGGTGTGATTTACATGCCTGGATAAATAGAAATACGTGCGTAGGAAAATCGAACGTAATCAGCATTTCATTTGTCTAGAAGTGAAATGAACAAAATATGTTAGCAGCATTTAAATTTCCAAATTGGCGCCGCTGCCGTTGTGTAAGGTCGTAAACAACACTGATTCTGGGCAGGGCAGGTCAGATTGTACAAGATCATACCATTCATAGATATTATCTACTTGTTTATCTACATATATATTTTTCTATGTTCTATTTAATATGCTTGACTGACCAAACTTTTGTTTCTCGAAGAATGCCTTTTTAAGTTACATATAATATAAATGTATATGCCTTTTGCACTTTTCCATCGCGATGTTGCTAACATAAATTTAGAAAAAGTTGTTAAAATTTTCGTGTGATAACTATTGATTATAATGTTTTTGTTTTGAAGAATTAAGATATCATTTCATGTAAAGTGAATCGATTATTTTGAAAAATGTGTTAAGCCCAAGATCACAATTTGCCTATGTTTTGTTTATTCAAAAAAAATTTAAAATTATTTTACAGCGATTTTAAAACACATGTAAGTCCTTAACATAAACAAATATATTTGAATTTGATTTCAAAATAAGCCTTTTAAATCTTATATTTTAAATAGTTTTCTCTGTGGAATAACGACTATTAAAGTTTTCTTAATAGAATTAGCAACTTCAACGCAATTATATAATAATAGTAACAACTACAATTCTAGTGTAATTTGTCTGGATTAAAAAACAAAACATTATTTTTTTGCAGAATAAATTCAAAGTAAGTAATGACTATTTAGAAAATACTTATAAAACTAATTAAGTTCCTATGAGCAATAGCGCTTTGTTTTTTATTGTAGAATCTCGCAATGTCTTTTAGGTTTGATACTGCAAAACATACAATACGTATATGAATGTGTGTCATAAATATTATCCTTGAAAGACTTCAAGTTCCCTTTAAGCTCTGATTTTGAACAATGAACCTAACATTCTTCGGAATAATAAAATATTTCTTGGTTTAAGTGATAAAGATACAGCTCTAAATCTCGAATTTTTTGAAGATATCTTAAATAGAATTGGCAAAATCAAATTTTCCGAGGCTAATTTGGTTGTTGCTTTCATACAACAACAAAAAACGAATGTGCGAAATTTGAAATACACTTGAGACAGACCTGCCAACTAAATCTCAAATTATATTCTATTAAGAAATCCTAAAAATGACTTTATCTAATCAAAAACAACCCAAAAAAATTTGATTAAAGCAATGAATCATACTAGGCTAGAAGAGCTGCTGTGGCAATTAAGGGGGCTCAGGTTGAATATATTAAAATAATAAATCGAGTTTGAGTCATGGCACGGAGTTTCCCTGATGTAACGTTGTCTCGAAGATAAAAGAAATAATTCAATTTGCTTTGAATCAACATGTATAAAATTAAATTAATATAAAATGTTTCTTCAAGGAAACATACAAGCAGACATGCTTCTTTATTGGAAAAAATCGTTCGCCTTTTCTTAAATGTGTAATAAAAGCTTCCTCTAGTCGGTTTTTGTACTACATTGATAAAATAGGCCTCAATTAATGTTAGAAATCAATAGCTTTTATGACTTGTCCTCTTCAAACATAAGCGAGCCTCACTTAGACCTCGGGAGCGCTCCAGCAAAGTTACGCTGATAAGCAACTAACACAGCTTTTAACTCACGAAACAATTGCGAACCGGCCTCGCAAATTGCATTTTATTGCCATCAATTAGCAATACACCACCAAGACGGAAAATTCAAGTTCAGTCTATAAATCAATATCTACAAGTTCACTATACTTTAAACTAATTAAATTTCTTGCTGCTTTTGCGGATATTTCAGGCGGCTTCGCGATGGTTTTCCTGGCGAAGGGAAGTTCAGGAAATGCGCGATATGCACTCAAACGGATGTATGTGAACAATGAACATGACCTAAATGTGGCCAAGAGAGAAATTCAAATTGCTGTAAGTCGCCCGCGAATGAGGCATAGTGCGAGCAGCATTAAATTTCATGTTTCTTTTAGAGTAACCTGAGTGGGCATAAAAACATAATTGGTTACGTCGACTCGAGCATTACATACACGGGCGATGGGGTCTACGAGGTTCTCCTACTGATGCCCTACTGTAAGAACCACATGCTGGCCATGATGAACGCTAGGTAAAAATAAAAATTTAGTAAGAAGTGTTAAAATCCTTAAAATAATCTTCCAGATTATCGACGGGATTTTTGGAGCAGGAGGTCCTAACTATTTTCTGTGATATTGCTGAAGCCGTTTCCCGATTGCACTACTGTCAAACGCCAATTCTCCACCGTGATTTAAAAGTTGAAAATATTCTGCAGAACGATGATGGAAATTTTGTTCTATGTGATTTTGGTTCGGCGACTGCTAAAGTATTAAATCCAACAACTCATGGCGTCACCGCTGTCGAGGAAGAAATAAAAAAATATACGACGCTGTCCTACCGCGCACCGGAAATGGTCGATTTCTATAGTGGGAGGAGCATTACAACGAAAGCCGATATTTGGGCCTTAGGATGTTTACTTTACAAACTTTGCTTCTTCACTCTTCCGTTTGGCGAGAGTACGCTTGCGATTCAAAGTGGCAACTTCTCAATTCCGGATAATTCCAAGTATTCGAAGGGAATGCATCAACTTATTAAGTATATGCTGGAACCCGATATGGACAAGCGGCCGAACATTTACCAAGTTTGTGAAATAGCTTTTAAGGTAGCTGGCAGAGATAATCCTGTTCAAAATTTGCACGTGAGTTGGTTTCTCTTTTCTTAGTCCAGTCACTATAATATAAACAAAACTAAATAATCAATTTTGCAAAACTTTCTTGAATTCATTCACTTCAATTTTATTGAACATTATATTGAACTAAAAATATCACTCCAGTCCAGAGGTACCTGACACCTTACAGGACCCGCTACTTACTTTTAATTTTGAAATGTCGATAGATGTTTTAATTTCATAGTGACTGGGCTAATGGTTTTTGCTTATCTCCAATTAAACAATCATTTACAATATTCCACTTGTATTGCCAGAAATCTATTGCGCCTTCATTAGATCAACTCCCCGTTCCACCATTCGAGTCGGAAATAAAAAGAGTATCGAGTACAACGACTGTAAAACCAAAAACACAAAGCGTCCCAGTAGTTGAATCCGGAACTAGTGTAGCACCACGACAGCGACCGAAAGGTAGCTCGACACATGCACAACATCCACTATCCTTAGGGCTGCCTCCAAGTCCATCACCCAGGAACACAATATCCTCGCCACAGCCCGTAGTTGAGCAATTTCAAACAAATTTTCCAGCAATACCCCCACAGCCCCCCCAACAGACTACCCCTGGTGCTGTAAGTGGAACGCCTGTCGGTATAGTGCCCGCTGGTCCACAGCCACCAGCTGCAGCCGCAGTGCCACAAACGTTGAACTCAAGCTCATCGAAGGCTAACTTAGACAGTTTGTTTGAATCGAACTACCCGGATCCGTTCAGGGAAACTGCTGTTGGCGCTGTAGTTCCCGCAGGATTATGCCCGTTAGAAACTTCTAAAGAGCCTATTTCTTTGCCACAAGATGTTGTCATGCCTTTGGCTACCCCAGTTGGTTTGGGTACACCAACAAAGACAATGTTGACTGCACCTAAAGTTGGCCATCGAAGGAATGTTAGTGACACATCGGCCTTTAATAAGTGAGTATCCTTTTTGGGTTTTTCGCTTTATCTCAAACTAGATAAAGAGTGTAACTCACTGAAAATTATCTTTACCTTTCTAGAACATTTGCAAATGAGACATCACAATTTCTTGCACCGTATGATCAATCGGTTAAAAGTCGCACTGCAAATGTTGAATCGCCTACAACCCCACAATCTGATATAATCGGTACCAACGGCGCTATGTATTCTTCGGATCAAAATATGGGAAATCCTCGCTTGTCACAATCACTCTCCGCTTCCATTTCTAACAGCGAATTGTCTACGAATCCTCCAGGTGGATCAAATGAAGGCCGCATTGACATGAGTGCTTGGAATCCCTTTGAAGAACAACCATTCAGTCAAATGACCGAAGACACTATTTTCGATGCTGAATTTGAAAAAATTCGACAAAGAGGAAGTCAAGGAAGTAAGTAAAATAAACCCTATAATCTTATTTTCGTAGAATATTTTTTGAAGTAGCATTATCTGAAGTAAATTTTAATCAGAGCACAATAACTTTTAATTACGTATTTTATATTCCATAGGTATAACAAATAAATCTACTTCCACGACATCAACGCTTACTCCAACTGAGAGTAATAATAGTCAATTGCCGCAATCGACAACAGTTCCATCACAACCACAAATTCCGGAGGATCCGTTTGGGTCAGCACCTTTCAGTTTGCCGCCTGGGCTTCGTGAAAAAGCAGCTGCTTTCAAAAAAACTGGAGGTAAAGCATGAAATTTATCAAACTAAAGTAATCCGCAAGAAGACTCTTTAAAAAAAAAGCGAAATTATGTAGATGCCTAGGAGAAAACAACAATTCGTATAATTTTATTTGGTATAGTTCCCTTAAATTTTGGTCCAGGCAAATATTTTCACAATATTTTTTTTTTTTCATTTTACACTATTTTTAATTAATCCGTTTTTCCTTTACTTTTATTTTGTTCATAATACATTTATTTTCTTAATTCGTAATTGTTTCTACAAAGATATGGTAATAGTCAAAACTAGTCCAATTCTTCGGTTACAAATACGAATTTTAATCGAAAGTAATTGCTTTTAGCAAATCTAAAATAGGATGTAGACTATCCGCAGTATTTTGTTGGTAAGATCGCTAAATGATTTTGCATCAATCATAGTAAACTTAAATTTACATCAATATCACTTTAAAGCCTTCTAGTCACACGCAACCACGAACAAATGAACTTAATAAAAGAAACGCATTAGTCAATTGAATAATTAGAGTTGGCCTATTCTCACTCTTCTGTGTTGTGATTTTGGGGATGTAAGTTAAAAAATTGCACAAAATTATTTTTATTTTTTAACATAAAATATCTCACAAGCTAATCTCGTTTTAGTGGATTTTAATTAGTAATTCTTGTTTGAGATATCGGAAGTGTCCAAATGCAATTTCGAACAAATATTTTATTTTAAAATTTTCCGGATTTTTTGACAAAGCACAAATATTTTGCTATAATAGAGCGGGTGAATTTCTCAATCGCTGTTTTAAGTAGTTAAACTAATTTTTATATTTGTGTTTAAGTCTGAAAGTCTCAAGTCAAAGCCCATACAAATCAATTTTACAATTTGTGCTTTATAATATTATAATGTATATTAAAATAAAACTAACAATCTTCGAAGCCAATTAATTATCGGTGATTTAGAAACTCTAAATGTAAATTGCTTACTTCACGGCTTGTGTTTATACATATTTTGCCCGATATGTAGAAAAATACCAATTTTAAAGAAGTTATTGCTAAAACAAATTCCATTTCCATCAATCTTCACTACAATCGAGCAAATCAATTATTTAAGATTCGTCCCAACAAGATCTTAAGTTTTTTGTAACAAAAGTAATGTTTATTATAAATCTTCAAACATCTTATTGAAGAACTAAATGAAAGATTTGGTAATTCATTTCATTTATGCAAAACCTCAAGAGGTTCTAATCTTCTTTCATCAAATTTTTAATTTGTTCTTGTAACTTCTATCTACTTTAATTTTCTATAACAATAAAAAAAAAACATCACATGTGTCTCAAACTAAAACGCATACTTATATTTTATTACAAAAAATCGTTGCCTGAACCTAAATTTACGGGAACAATATTATTACCTACAAGTAATTGTACTTAAATGTTTTGTTTCCAAAATATTTAATATTTTGCCTACAAAACAACAAAACTTTGAACCAGACACAAAAAAAATTATGAAACGAAACCACGAGAGAGGTTGTTAAAAGTTTGATTAGCTTAAGATTTTTTATAAAAAAGCAAAACCATTTGGCTTTAAATATATAAATGAAACCAGTATATACTTCGGGAGACAGTCGAAATTATGTTAGAACATTTAGGTAGTGAATATAAAACGAATTATTTGCATTGTTGACAATTATTAAAAGTTAGAAAACAGCACACTTATGATTATTCCTAGAATTGTAAATAAATGTACAGATCTATTTGAGATATTGAAACTTAAACTGGTGAGAATTGTATGTAAGGGAAAGAACGAATTTTTATGGCAATTTAAATTGAAGTAAAATTTTCTGAAGATTAATTTTAGAGATGAAAAATTCGTACGTACTGGTTAGTTCCTGCAGTGAAATTTATAAATATAGTGATTGATTATTTTTTTAGCAAACTGGGAATGTGTTGTCAGTGGTATAACTATTAAAGCAAAATTGCTCACAATAAGAAAAATTTGAGCATCTACATACACAAAATCCTCAATTGGCGTCAAGTTTTGGAAGTTTAAATAAATGGGGAATTAAAGATGATGTGGTCCAAATCCACAAATTAAAAATTTTACACTATACGTCTCAAATATATAATTATTCAAGGTGTTTATTACGCGCATGACTATATTTTTTATGATTCAAAGTATCCGATATTGGCATTCTTATTGATGTCGGATTTGTTAAATCTCTCGTATATCAACGCTTTAAAAAGTGAGATTCCGTGGAAACGAGGTAGATAAATAGGTTTATCTTGATTATGGATTGCCGTATAATAAATAGGATCGAAGCAAGAAGCGGAATTTTTAATTGTCGGCTTAATTCGTAATTCGACGGCTTATATGTCTTTCTAATTCACAAGCCTTGTTACTTTAATAAATAAATAAGAGCAATAACATACTATAATTCGGTTATAGTGTAAAAACTTCTTTAAATACATTTAAATGCGTAGTTATTTAGAATCAATTACATTTTCGAAAATTTTACTTCAAGATCAGGGCTAGGAGATCATCACATTTAAACTTAATTGAAAAAGCGCTTAGATAACACAAAAATACTTTATTTTAGCTTCATCGCACTCTATTATTAACTCTGTTTAAAAATTTTCTTTATAACGTTAATTCTGTATTTTGTTTGAAAACTAATTAAAGTATCTTTCTTCTTATCATTTCTAATCTTTTATTTACTCAGTGAATCTCAATCTTATTATCTATTAAACTGCCATTTCCTTAGAATCACTATCCACTCTCATGCTTTCTTCACAGTTTTGTTTATGTCTGGTTTGATAAAATCATTGTGATGTTAAAAAAATTCATTTCCATTTGTTTCGTTTCATTTTCTGCTTCCAAAAAGAAGATTTCCTCCATTTACAAAATCATATTGCAAAAGTAAAAATTTTAAATGACCAAATTATATGTAACAAAAACTATCCAATTGCCTTCAGCTAATTGAAGCAATTTGCATTTTTCGTAAAACAAGTTTTATTTTTGCAGTAAAAAGTTAAGAAGTTAACGAATCACAAAAAGTAAATATATAAAAATCAGAAGGAAAAAACTATTTTCATAAAATCTACCATAATTTCAGAACTATCTCTAAAAAGTAGATAGAGGAATCAATGCAAATATAACACTATTGTTGATATATATGTATAAATATTGTTCAAGTACGCTATCGAGTAACTAATTAAATTTGATTGAATTGAAACGTTGTTATATTCCCAGTTAAAAATTCATTGCTGTTTTAAATGTAAAATATTTCAAAACAAAAATAAAAAAAAACTTTCAACTTAGAACTAATGAAAACCAAAAAATGATCTCTTGTGTGGGACAAGCTACATAGTATTCAACTAAACGAAAAGTATTTTATTTATAATTGATATTATTCACAGCTGCGAGTGCAAGCCAAGCGATAAATATATTATTTTAATTGCAATAAAGTGATATTTAAATAATACTTTCTGTTTTCCCCCAACTGTTTCAGATTTCGATAAATTTCATTGGATTTAATTGTTGTCATACTTTTTAAATGCATTTCCTCAAAATAGCTTTCTCACGTTGATACCATGAAGAAAAATCAGAAAATCGAAACAGATTTGGTAGTTGAAATGTGTGTTTCATCTGGGAGCCTATAGGACAAACTTCTGTGTTGCAATAACTTAATTTTGTGTTTTAGATGCTTAAGGGATAAAACTAATCCTTGTTTTGGGTGTTTTTTTATTATGTTGGATTTTCATATTATTTATTTATATTAAAAGGAGTTCGATTTGCATCAACTTCGAGTGCTATTTTTTGGTATATTAGAATTTTTGTGTGTTTGTAGTTTTATGGTTTGATGTACTAACATAGAACCACTAAGATTTGGAATACTCTAAATAAGTTTTAAGTGAACGAAAAAGCAGGTAAGGTGTCAAGATGTTATGAGATGTTTATGGATAACGTTTTATTTATAATAGAAAAACTGAATTAATATACTTTTCTATAAGATATTTTCTTCTAATTTTTCTGACAAAATGTATAAAAACGCAGATTTTGGCAATTTCTACAGTAGTAACTTTAACATTTTCAAATACATAAAAGATACTACAAAAGTGAAAAAATAAAAATATTTTTTCATAGTAGTATTAGATTAGATCAACTTTGGAGAAGATAATTCTACGCCGGTAAAAACTCAAGTGATACTAATCCTAAAATTCATATTTTAAAATGTTCAAGGAATAGAAAACTGATTAAGTGTAGAAAATAACAGGAAATATTATAATAAATATAATAAAATATTAAATTACTACTACTCCTACTACAAAAAACGAAAAGCACTTAATAACAATACTTAAGTCATCTCTTATTTGAAAATACAATTTTAAATATGCATTGAATTAAAAGTTTGACGCTAATTCCTCCAGTTTTGATAGTAAATGTTAAAATACAAATATCTTAATAATATAGAACTCTGTTGTTATTGATTATGATCTGTATATGGTCTGCGAACGAGTTTTCCATAGGTGCCATATTTACATTTAGATCTCTATCGAACATCATAGAAAAAAATATGTTTGATTTAATTAAAATTCAAAAACTCAGACATAATTAATTGTTTTTGCATAGGATGCGTAAGGTATTCTGTGGAATTTTTTTAAGTTCTACACGCATTTTTAAATGCGAAAACCCCTTAGAATTTGTTTGTATTTATACCCCATTGTTGTCGTTTGTTACCTACATTTGGACCTGAAAATATTTTTAGAAGTTATGTTATGTTTATTCTGCAAAATTAATTTAGTTTTTAGACAAAGTTTACTAAACTATTTATTAAGTTAACACATCTTCGCAAGGTGTTGGCCGCAAGCGGTTTTTTACTAACCTACGGGTCGTTTTTATGGGAATTGTGTTTAAAGTGGTACTATGTGAATTAGCGATTTTTAAATAACCGTGAAATAAAAGTAGAATAAATTTCACAGTATATATCATATCTAATACATAAAGTTGAAAAATTTTGTTTCAGTTTTCCGGATTACATCTTCAACCGGTGGCAATACATCAGCAACAACATCTGCAGCATCATCAACTAAGTGGCGTCTTTCACCAACGCTGGAAGTTATCTCAAGCGAAAATGCCGAAGAGAAAACCTCATTAATTGGAAGCATAAGTCTCAAAAATGATTTTGATTCTGAGAAGGAATCTGGTACAAGTTTTGTAAAAATTCCCATTGAGGATCGAAATAAATATGAGAAATTGCGAAGCAATGATAATCCTACATCCGATGACTCGGACTCGGAATTCTTCAATGAAGATTTTAACAGCAAAAAAGCTATCTTCAAACATATTGTCACTAATAATATCCCAGAGAAGATTCACAAAATTCAAGCAGCTTACCAAAAGGTAGATAAGACACAAATTAAAGTTCCTATCGTTAGGAAACTTAGGTCGGTTAGGAAGGAGTTAAAAAATCCGACTAGTAATAGTAAGTCTGAAGATAAAACTGCAGCTGGCAAGTTCCCGGTGGACCAGGACAAAACTGCACAGAAACGTGACGATGATGAGGACTCCATCGGTTCCGCCAGTGATTTAAGGGCAGAGGCTGAAGATGATTTCTTTGATGAAAAACACATTTGCTCAACGGGTAAAATTCGAAAGCCAATTGATGATGGAATTAGTGAAAGTGTTAAGACTTGTGGCTCATCGGCGTATCATGCAGAATGCGAAAGTGTGACTACGCACGAGGACGACGTTAGCCGAATTGTGCACAAAGTAAGAATTAAGAAACGCGACAGAATGACTGAATCTTCGCATACTATTGTTGATGAAAATCAACTTAGTCCTTCGTCAAATGAATTTTTGCATAAGTTTGGTGATAAGCCCCTTCTTCTGGATGATGAACTGGACTACGGCTCTGGAGATAATAGCGACTCAAAAGGGAAATCTGAAGACTCCCCTGAAATTGGGAATGAGGAAAGTTTCGATGTTTTCGCAATGGCGCCATTTAAAATGCCTGCTGCACCTCCTAAACAGAAGAAAGTTAAGCGTAAACCGAATGTTCCTGAGTCACAAAAGTTTGAGAAAACTAACGAAGATATTTGGACTTCTACACCAATTAAAGGCTCAATTGATAAGCCATTCTCAGTTTGCTCTTCAACAAGCGAGGAGAAGGTCTTGGATGAATTTAATGAACCCATTTTCAATCCTTTTGTTGATAACTTTGTAGAAACGGAACTAGAACAACCGGTGCAGAGCATTTCTGATTTTGGTCTTGTAACAGTTGTAAGTACATGTCCCGACAATGTAAAGGACACTGGGAAGGATTTATTCGGCTTAGAACCCTTTCCTACAATTCTTTCACAATCAGCTACTCTGGAAGGTAATAATAATATAAAAATATTAAAGCCGGAGCTAACCCCTGAATCTGTGCAACTTGTTACCGTAAATCACTCAATTATTATCAACAAGGAACTCGAACGACCTCAAATTTCGTCAGCAGTTAATAACTACATTAATTATGCAAACGTGATCCTCAAAAATCAACATGATATGCTACCGATTGCAGACACCCAGTACGTTCAAGTCTCTCAAGATAGATGTTCGGATTTCACGCCAGATGATGAGGAGGAACCAGTTGTTATAAATTCTGGTAAAGAAAAGAAAAAGGATAAATCATCGAGTGTCCGAGCACTCCCAGCAAAAATATCTCAAAAAGTAATGTCGAATGTTGTCACCTACAAAAAAGTATCATCTGGAAAAAGTAAAAATAAACCTCAAACGTCCTCCGAAAATAATGGCTACTTCCAGTCGAACACTATTCAGAGCTCAAAGACAGGATTTAGTAATATGAGTTTTGAGGATTTCCCGTCCGATCAAGAAATTGATAGAATGTCTAAAACGATTCCCTTTGAGGTTGTTCGAAACGAAAAGATGCTTGCCGAGGCCGAGAAAAAGTTTGGCTCATTAAAACGGAGAAGTAATTTATTTTCGTAGAATACTTTTCAATTAGTAAATGTGTCTTACGATTATATTTACAATGATGTTTTAGGGATTCACTTTTAAGCATGTTGCGATTATTCTTCACGTCCTACGATTGACCCAATGGAATATTTTTGAAGTTGAAGTCCTTTCTTTTGCTTTTTCTATTCTATGCTTAAATATCGTAGGTAACCTATTTTCTTCCATTTTGATTGAATATATTCCGATTACATATTTTTTCATTTATATTTTAAAACGTACACAACATTAATACCCGGACATTGCTTAGTATAGTAACTTCGAAACTTTAGTTGCATTTTTAAAAGAGGAGGAAGGCGTATTCAAAATCAAAATTTACTAAAACCGAAAAAATTAAAATTAAAACAATGGGAAAAACGACAACTGACGATAAAAATTAGGTAGTTACAATGTGATATTTGGCGGTTAAATTTATTTATTAATTAAGTATTTGTCTATAATAAATCTTGAAAATGTGTTTAGTGTTTGCTCAAAAACGTGTGCAGTTGTTATAATTTAATTAATTTTGGTTTTGCATTTATATTTGAATCAGATCTAAAAATAAATAAAATATAAAATAATAATCGAGTAAGACTCCAAAACTTTAAAAACCTAAAAATGTTTTGAAGAGTTGCGGTGTAGTAATTATAAAACTTAGGCAGCTATAAAAATTTATAAATTTTAAATATATTTCGTTGTACGTTTACGTTATATTTGATTAGGATAGTCAGTGAGGTAAAATTTGGTAATATTCGTTTCAAAGACGATCTATACTCAAAATGTTCCTATATTTTTGAACGAGTACAAAAGTGTAATATAAGCATATTCAAATAGAGCATTTTTCAAAAGTTATTAGTAATTTCTTTTTGATTTGTTCACAGAGCAAATGTACTGGTATAAAAACGATAAAGTAGGTACAAACAAAAATACAAAAAGCTTTAGTACCTAGTGAAATTCTTTATATTACGAATGCATTTACCCAATAAAATATCCTGCCAATTAGCATTTATTATTTTGTGGATATTCAGCGTAACCTATCTGAAATTATTTTTCAAAATTCGCTATACATATTTACGTAGAGTCGCATTGTTCAGTTGATGTTAAAAGATTAATTTTAATATTTTCTTTATCTAGTGGGACTTATTTCCTATCAGTCTGATATAATCCAGTATTATATAATTATCTTCTTGATCTCATTTCCTTTCATTCCATTATTATTTAAATTTCAAATATTTTAACATTCGCAAGATGTACAATTTTTTTTTCTCTATTTTGAAATTTTTTAAACCATATCAAAAGATATCTTTTTCAATAATTAAAGTTGTAAAATAAGACCTTCGTAACAATTTTAATTTTCTTACTTATACTTACAATTTAAAAAGTAAACACTCTAACAATGTCAAAAATATTCCTTTTGGTCAATGCAGCAACAAATTGATCTTGGAGTGATATCGGTGAATGGCTATTTTGTGCCTAAAACAATAAAACACAAAAGTAGGCATTGCATTTCTAACTATTTTTTCTTTCTATAAAACATAACTAATTAGCATATTTTTAGAAAAATTTAGAATGTCCCTCAAGAAAAAATGAACAGTCCTCAATTTTCTAGTACCAAAGCCAAAATGAATTTATCGATGGAAAACAGAAGGTTAACCAAAAAGCATTGTTTCTACGAGAGTCAATAAAAACTAAAATTTTTGTAAGGACATTTCTACGAAAGGCTATATTTAGCGAAAAAATAAAAATGTTTATGAAAATGTAGTGTTCGATTCTTTTAGCGAAAAAACAAAAACACATTCCTAAATTATATTTTCAGTTTATAACCTTTGATTTATCGATTTTCTCCTTTGTTACTATGTATTTTACTATATTGTTATTCGGTAGAAACGCAAACGTTTTTTTTTTTGTTTGTATTATATAATATAATATAAAATATGATATATCCACTCGAAAAATTTTATTGCATTTCATTATTATTGATCGTGTTTATTATTACTTTGATTGTAACGACTACAATGAATAATTGTAATCGGGCAAAGTTTATGTGGAAATTGTTGTAATTTTGTATTGGAAAAGAAAAATTTACGAGAAAAGGAAGCATATTAATAATCAAAGTAATTGTTATCCAAATATTTGTATTTATATTATTGTGAATTATATTTATTTTGAAAATGAATTTTCTTTGTTTTTAAATTCGCATCGCCATGTGATGAATGTGTTATCGATTTTAAATACCTTTCGTACCCCCAATGATGTGCAAATTTATGCGTGCTTGCGTTCAGACAAATCCAGATTTAGATGTTGATATTTCGTAATTCAAGGTAGGTACATTAAGTAGCGTGGTAAGTACGCCATATGTTTTGCGTTTGTTTTGTTATAAGCAATTTTAACATGCAATAATCATTCATTAATTAGATCATAAGAGTGCTGTGAATTTTCAAAGTACAAACAACCTGAGCAAATTGCAAATAATTTCATTTTTCATTTAATTAAAATGTAATGAATATATTTGTATTAAAATAAAATATAATTATTAATCACACCAGATATTTCGAAAGCTCTTAAAAGATCATTATTTTAACATTAAATTTTCCTTCAAACATTACTGTCCGATTTATTATCTCATGATGAATGTTTATACCTCTCTTATTTATTTTTATTAAAATTCTGCAACAAACATCGTAATTTAAAATGAAACAAAGTTAAAAATTAAAAAAAAAAATTAATGGAGTAGTTGTAATAAATATGTACATAAACTCCGATAGATGAACATACAAAACTACATATTTGACTATATAGAAAATATACGAAACTATTTTTAAAAGTTGTATAATATGTATTCTAAAATTCAACAGATATATGGAACTCGTAATACCAACAATTAATTATGTATAATTTTTCCACTGCTTAACTATTAAATTTAGAGTTTTTTTCCTTAACTTTGTCGATACTTTCAAAGTAAACAATATGTTTGTTCTAAAAGTTCATAACATTCTGATTTTTTATTTTTCTTGATTAAAAGAAAGATTAAAGAATTAAACAAAGAGGAAGAAAGTTCACACAATCTTTTTAATTCTGAAATTGAATGTTTCAAGATCAAAATAATCGAAAAAAAAACTTTATTTAAAACGACTATATTCATATTAAAAATGTAATACTTTAAAATACCCTTTTATTTTAAGATTGTAGTCTATAAGCTTATTTCTTTTAGAAGAAAATATTTATGAGAGTACCGAAAGAGACCATTCACCTGTTCAATTCTATTCAGTGGTACACTGCTTTGAATATCGATCTAATATAAAGGGGTAAGGGACTATTTTCAGATTTAAAATAAGTCTATTAATTCACACTCTCATCCTTGCTACTCTTGAGGTGAATTCGGGCTAAAGAGAATGCTTTAATATTTTAAAATCTATTCCTATCGTGGTAAGTATACATACGACATGTTTCAGAATCCTGTTTTCATTTAAATGGGGCTGACTTAATTTAATGCATATAGACGTAATTAACCTTGACCATTCTAGTAACCCAAATACAGGACATTTTGCGCAATACCTGCATAAAAGATATCTAATTAGTTTGCATATCAAGAGTTCTTTTTTCCATTGAACTTTGATAATTTATATCAAATCGGAGCCATCTCAGTCTTTAATTAATTCGAACAAGTATGGGAAATCTAGGACCTGGAGAGCAAAATACACCCTTTATCAACAGCATTATAGATAGACCGCTCCACATAAACAACATACATATTTTCCTCATAAATTTTGCTAACGAACTTTGGAATCGGCAAAAGATACGCGCGGGTGTGTTTCTCTTCTGGCCAAAAACGTTGAGCAGTTGCCAATGATAAGAACTCGCGGCGAGACATTGTCGATGCTCATTACACCCAGACTAGAGGTCTAGACCGGGTGCAGATTATCCACGATACTCTCTTAATTTACTAGTTTACACCAGAGAGGTTATTTTTTTACTTATTTTTTATCAATCATTGCGTATCGCACAATACTTACTATCTCTTGTCGGCCGGCATAAAAATCCGTGCGTAGCTCCAACAGCGGTTCAGTTGGAGCAAGTTGTCTGTCGTGTTTTAAACTGTCGCGAGTGGACCACTTTCACTTGAATTTTTATCAAAACATCAAAATCTCATCGAAGCTGTTCTAAAAGGTAAACAAACAATCACACTTTCATGTTGTGATTTCTAAATTTAATCAGAAGCACGATGCCCTCTAAATTTCGTGTGATTAGTGCGTGATAAAATAATTTTTTTGCAGTAAAAGGATACCCAGACATTTTTGTCGGTTATTATGTCTTGTGAATTTAAAAATTTTAATTGGGTTTTCTTTTTACATATGATTAACTTCGACACAGATAGAAGATAATAAAAGTGGGTTACATACACGGTTCACTCCAGACATGTAATGCATATTAAACATTTTAATTCCAATGTACTTTAATAACCAATTAAACACTAAAACGAGAAACTGAAAGCAATTCACATAAATAATTGTATTATTAGTACATATATTAAAAGCTTCTCATCCTCGCTTGAGCTTTGCAACTTTGCGCGAATGTTTAATAAATTGGCGCTTACTATTACCTCACGTTTCGGTAAATATAAACATTTTGGATACAAAAAACGACGCAATAGTCGTTTAACTAGAAAATATTTCGTTATCATGCTCGTGGGTGCTTCATTTTGTTTGCAAAAAAATATTTTCAAATCGGCATCTAAAATTAAAACACAATTGTTAATTTAAGCATTCTGGACAAAAAAGTAGGAGAATAATACAGAATAGTCACGAAAAAGATGCGTGCTATTTTACATAATACACAAATTTTTATTAAAAAACATGTTTGAAATTATTAGTCATCGATGTGGCGCCAAACGAACTTTGTTTAGAATTTATTTTGAGATAAAATTAAATTCGGAAACGGCTTTGATATTTGCATACCGAAAAATTAATTCAGGTAACATTATTATATTCATTTAAACTTATTAAAAAACATGTCAATTTTCAATATGATTACTGACATTGAATAAAGTTATAAATTGTCATCCCGTTAAAAACATAGAATTCAATATTGTGCAATACTTAAAAAAAATTGAGGTGGAACATGAATTAAGACAAAATAACAAAATTAAGTGGTATGGTAACATCCGTAGATGAGCCGATTAATACATCGCATGACAAAGAAATAACTCAATTAGACTTAATTTATTAAATCACTTCTTCAAAATTTTCCAAACATTTTATAATTGCTCTTTAATCTATCTGTTGACTTCATAGCTACAATCAAATTAAAGGAAAGAAGCAACAGAGTAAACTTTGGTTGAAAGTAATTAACCAAATAAAATTATTGATAGCACTGAAAAGAAAAAGTATTCTTTTGACCTAGCACTAAAGATGGTTATCTGAACCCCGAAAAAAAATATACAAGTAAAAAAAAAGTTCGCAAAAAGTATATTATATAGCAAGTAAACTAGAATTTAAAAACATTTTAATAATTTTCATTCTCCCAAAATTAGTTTTTAGACTGTTGAAAAATACGTTTATCTTCCTTAACTTTTTAACGACTTTTGCTACCACCACCTTCGCATTTTTCTTTGCAGTTTTCCTTATCGACCTCCCAATATGCTGAAAAAATTTAATGAGTTTCTTTTTCCAATTAAATACTTGAACTTACTTCCGGGTTTGCCACAGTTCTTTGACGCTAATATGCAATCATTTTGAAACCATTCAAAATTCTTACCATCGCTGGTACCACATACCGGATTATTATAATTCGAATCGCATTTTGGACATGCACCGTCCGGAATGCCGGCTCTAGTTGCAATAATTGCTGAAATTTAATTTAAATATTATACTATTAAAATAAATTATTGAAATATTCGTTATCTTATCTAATCTCAATATTAATTTATTCTATATCTTTATTTAAAAATTCACAAAGAGAATACAGCCAATTTTAGATGGAAAACGGAAAGACCAAAAAAATATTTTTAAAATAGGTTTTCTACCAAATATTTCCTTTTATTATAAATAATGAACAAGTAATTATATTATGATTGTATAAAATACGATTTTTTAAATTCCTTCCTTGCTAATGTGCTGACATTTATCCGCTGATGTTTCGTTAAACTCTGAGGAAAACCAATATAAATAATTAAAAGAATAGTTATTAACATTTGTTTATAATAAAACCTACGCTCCGAGACTGGTATGAGACAATTATAAGTTTCTACGAGGCATTCATTTCGGAACCAACGATAAGTTTTACCATCGGTGGTGCAAACTAGATTATAATTCCCAGAACATCTTGGACATCCCTGACTTTGAACTAAAGCAATTGTAACTGCTAAAATAGTAGAAACAAAGAATACTAAAAAATTTTTGTAAAGGCATAATTTTCAACCTGTTTTTCAAAATGATTTTCCTTTCCAAATTTTAACTAGTTAAACTCAAAAATTGAAAACTGTTAGGTAACTTTTTGAAATGTTTGTATTCAGAAAAATCATATAAACAAAAAGAAATATTCATGGCAGCATTAATTCCTTTTATTGTCGTAAGGGCAATACATATTACATATTAAGATTATCAGATAATGAAAATGTTCAAAGTCCCACTTTACAAATGTGCTCGCATTTATCGGCTGATGTTTGGTTAAAATCTAAAGAAATTCAATGATAAAAGTTAGTTAGATACGTAATTTTTTATACATATATTTATTTTAAACCTACATTCTGATACTGGTTTGTGACAATTATAAGTTAGTTCGAGACAACCATTTAGGAACCAACGAAAAGTTTTACCATCAGTTGAGCAAATTGGATCGTAATTAGTAGCACACCTTGGGCATTCCCGACCCTGAATCAAAACAACTATATTTGCTAAAAGTAGTTAAATTAAGAAATACATTTATAAATATATAAATTTTCTTAATCTCAAAATACAGAAAATTGTTTTATATTTTCGTATTTGGGAAGCTTAAAGTTTTTCTGATCTTAGAATGCTAATTTAAATATTTGTTCACAAAGAACTGAAAGAAGGGAAAAGAATAAGACAGTTGTTATGATAAAAATAAAGACATTTATTGCTTTATTAATTAACTTCGTTACAAGTTAGTTTGAAATCAGGTCTCTCTAAGTCCCACTTTACTAATTTTTTCGCATTTATCCTTTGATGTTACCGTAAATTCTAAGGGGAATGAATATAAAGAGTAAATTAATAAAAGTTTATTTAAATTTTGCTTATTAAACCTACTTTCTGACTCTGGTTTGTTGCAATTATAAGTTAGTACGAAACAATTGTTTTGGAACCAACGGAAGCAGTGACCATTGGTAGCACAGACCAAATCTTCTTCATTGCTACACCTAGGGCAACCTTGACCTTGAACCAAAGCAATCGCAATGGCTTAAAACGAGGATACATATAATACAAAAATTCTAATAAGTTTTTTGTTACACAACGAATAGAAATGAAATATTCAGAGACTATTTTAGAAAACAACCATTTAACTAATACGACTCTGCGTAACTGCTTGTCGAAATCGTAAAATATAATGAACAGAGATATAACAAGACAGTTATTATGAAAATAAAGTTATTTATTGAGTATTTTCATTATAATCAAAAAGGCATACTAATGCAATCGAACATGTAACGTCTATATCAGGTCGGTTTGTCCCTCTTTACTAATGTGCTCGCATTTATCGGACGATGTTTCAATAAATTCTAAAGGGAATGAACATATTAAAAAAGTTAATACGATGTTGTGGATTTCAATTTTATATGTTAAACCTACTTTCTGATTTTGGTTGGTTGCAATTATAAGCTAGTACAATGCAAGGGCTGTTGAACCAACGGAAGGTCTTACCGTTGGTGGCGCAGACCGGCTTTACTTCATTAACACAAGATGGACAAGGTTCATCTTGAGCCAAAGTAACCGCAATTGCTAAAAATCATAATTTGGAAAAGGCTTAACAACATTTTTAAATTATACATATGTATATGCTTGATCTGCAAATTTGTTTCTATTAATTTTTTCCCAAAGTGCAGAATAAATATTTCGAAATAACACAAATTAAGATTTGTGAAACATATACCGATTTAACACAATCTTTTATTTATTGCAGTCTTTGAATGTGATTCATTCAATAAATCCTAAATCGGTTTACATTAAGTTGTTTTATAGCTGCCTTTTCTTTTTCAATTTGTTTTAAATATGTAGGCTTTAATTGCTCTCTGTTTTAAAAAGCACATTTTTTAACTTTGGTTTAAAATATTTTTCCGATATAAACCAACAAGTTTCGTCTTTTGGGGGATCTTTAATAACACATTAAAACAGAGCACGACTTAAAACAATTAAAAGCTTTTATAAATTGAATGGTTGATATTGTCTGAGCTATCACTTTAAAGTATTTTTATTATCTTTACCTAAACAAAAAATCAGAACCACTCCGAACTTCATGTTATTTAACCGTAGAACAGAAACTACTACAGTATCTTTAAAATTCCTCTTTATATAGTTTCAATAATTTCTGAAGCTTTTTGTGCTTTTTTTATGATGTTATCGCCGGTTATTAACCAAAACGTGACAGGAGAACTTTATTTATTATAATTACATAGCTTTCGAGAAAAAAGCAGACGTTCTCATTTAAAAATTATTTATTATTTATTTTAAAGTCGGTTTTATCGTGAAGCAATTCAAAGGTTTTCATTTTGTCGATTTCATTTATTATTAAGAACCTTTACCTGCATGGTTTTGTAATTTATGTGTATTTTTAAATAAGTAAAAAAATTGCGTTAAAATAAATGTTTAGGTATTTTTAATTTTATAGATATCCGAAAACAAGTGCACATGTGTATTATCAAAGTTGCTCTATTTAAGTAATGAATTATTACTACTACAATTCTTTCCCTGACGCAAATATAGATTTAGAAAAAATATTCCTGACAGATCCACTTGTATGTGCATATCTACATATATATAAACTGAACTTATATGTAGATGATTTTATTTATTACTTTTAAAGTCAAGTTCACAAACGACACAAGTTTTAATTTGTTTCTTCATTTAGCAATATTGTAAAAAAAGTAAACCAATTTTATTCATGAGTTTGGAAAACCACCTTGTGTTAGTTTTAAATACTTGCGGGTCTCCTGATCTCTTTCAGATAACATCTTAGCCGTCAACCTGTTTCACCACATTTAGAATAGTTATCTGGGTTTTTTTACGCAAACAATAATTTTCGTCACAAAACAAATTGGATGATCTATATATTATTGTTCCACTTACAATTAGACTAAGTTCGACGATGTCAGAATTGTCTATCATACATAAATTGATAAAAACTGTGCTCTTCTTGAAAGAGGCAACTTTTATTATATACAGTTGACTCAAATCCAATCCTCAGTTTAGCAATCGAAGAGATAATTAAAATAACACATTGATAAATGTTACTCTACTTTACATGATCTATGTATAGATAAAACAACAAGGCAGCCGAACATAAATTGCTTTTAATTAAACAATTTAATTTGTTTGATAAAACTTTCTTTTCGCTATAGCACCATATATCACACAACTTCATAAACATGATAAAGTTACAAACTTACCGCAAAAAAAATACATTGTCTATGGTGCTATCTTAAGTACACAATCAACATAAGGTTGAAGTAATCGCATAGTATATAAAATTGTTGTGTCTAGTAGCAGTCTTATCAAGTCCTGACTATTTATAGCTGAATTAATACTACCCTTAGAATTCCATCTGTTCGTTACACGTTTCTACTGGACATATTCATTATACGGTCCAGATAGCCTTTCACCCTTAATATAGAACATAACATTCAAAATAATTTCAAGTTCAAGTGTTTTATTAAAATATAATTCATATTTTTGGTGGGATTTTTTAGAATACATCTTCCTTCTTTCCAGTTAATATTTATTTGCTTAAAATTATACAAATACAAGAAAAAATTGATTCTACTTTATAAATTTCTTTGCATAATTAAACGATTGCCATATCAAAATGATTTTTGGACTTTTACATATATATTTAAATTAGAAGAAAGCATATATTTTTAAAAACGGGTAATTCCAAAATATTAGGAAGTTATTTACTATACGGCCCCTTTCAATCAGGTCAAATGTGTGAAAACAAGCACAAGTTTGAGATTAGAAAAATAAATTCAGGCGATATTTTCTAAATTGACGAGATAATCAAACAGCCCAAAACTAGAAAAAGTGCGTTTTGAGAAAATTAACATCTGCTTAATCGGATGACAACAAATCTTCCGTTTTTATCAGCACACGGACCATTTACATTTTTATATATCAGATACAAAATCATAAACAAGGACGACTAATTTTACAGATAAGTTGTGTTTAGAAATATTAGGAGCAAATTGCGAGATTATCTTTAAGTATGTAGTTAATAGTTTATTTTTAATAAGAATTAGTAGTAGGCGTAATATTTTGACTGTTTTGATATGAACTCCAAAAAACATATACTTTAAATTAAATGTATTTATAGGACTTACACAAATGGTGCTAAACAGAGTTCTGGTAAAGGACGGTGGTTTCGCTACTCAGTTAACCGTCCATGTTGGTGAAAAAATTGATGGTGATCCTCTGTGGAGTGCCCGATATAATGCCTCAAACCCTAACGCAATCATCAAAACTCATGTCGATTTTCTGAAAGGTAAGCACTGGTTGTTTTTGTAGAGATTTGTATAGACTTGTGTAGACTTACAAACATAAGAGTTAAAAAAGAGAACTAAAATATAAATAATAATATGAACCACTAAATCAAATGTTGCAAAAGTACTGAAAAATCGTAGGGATTAGTTTATCTAACTTAAGTTCAAATAAGATGATTTGAAATAGTTTCTGAAACGTTTCTTTTTATAGGGGGTGCTGAAATCATCCTAACAAACACTTACCAAGCCAGCATAGAGGGGTACGTTGAATATTTGGACTTAGATGAAGAGCAAAGTCTTGAGTTAATCAAGGGAACAGTTCACTTAGCCCATATTGCCCGGGACAAGTACCTGCAGGAACTCACCGATGTGGAGCGACGAGCAATTTTTCCTGGTAATAATCTTAAACATTTTTTGAAATATCTTTATTAACAATATTTTTGAATTATTGAAGGTTTCCCCATGATTTTTGGATCAATCGGTCCTTATGGAGCTCATTTGCACGACGGATCGGAGTACAGTGGAAGCTACGCTGATTACGTCTCGCGGGAGACTATTCGAAAATGGCACCGAGTTCGCCTTGACGCTATTTTGGATGCTGGAGTTGATGGGTTAGCTATCGAAACCATCCCTTGTCAGGTATATAAATTTAGAAAATCCCAATTTAATATTGTACAAAATATTTTTCTGCATTCAGAAGGAAGTGGAAATTCTGGTTGACTTACTCTGCGATGAGTATCCCGATGTAAAATTTTGGATTTCGTTTCAGTGCAAGGTGGTATGATTTACTTAATATCATTATGTCAATTTCATCCTCGCGTGTATCAAAAATACTTAACTACGTAAAAGTATAAAGAAACGAGTTTGTATAAAACCAAATTAATGTGAGAAAAAAATATTAAAAATAGTAACGAGATATATGTATGTATGTATGGTAACGAAGGTCTGACTTGCATTTTGAATTTTAACTGTAGAGTAGATAGATAAATTTTATTTAATTCCAATAGATTGTTTTTGTTGCACGTAATATCTATAGAAGTATGTACCCACTCATTTTTATTAAACGTATTCTTATCTAGTTCCAAAAATAAAATGATTCCAGGATTGCATGAAAGTGTTAAAATTGAATAATCATCAAAGTTAATTTATGTTTTTAAAATCAAAACAGTAGTAAACTTGATATCCGATGAATAGATATAAAAACCATGTGTTATTGTGTTCGCACACGCTAATTTCCGAAATTACCCAACCAATTTGAATGAAATGATATTTGAGTGTGGTATTTTCTTTAGATGCACATACAAAATAGTATTCAATAAAAGATATATTACAAATAATAGACTGATTAGATACTTAAATAGCCTACATATATAATACTTCACTTTCATTCACTGAATTTCACTATTACAAGTACTCAAAAACAAGTACAATTTACAAAAACGATGTCATTTATTATGTAACTTACAATTAATTTTAATTTAGGATGGAAGCACCGTTGCACATGGAGAACCTTTAGGAGATGCAGCTATATCAATTTGGAATAGACTGAAAGAACGTAACGCAACAGAAAACTGTCTTGCAATTGGTGTTAACTGCCTGCATCCACAGGTAAATATTTGGTATTTTCAAATACATAAAATATTAACAAGGTTCCTTACTTTAGTATGTTACCCCTCTCTTCAAATTAATAAATGGGTCGCTCCCTGAAAATGAAAAACTACCTTTAATCGTCTACCCGAACAGCGGTGAGATATACGACGTTAAAATCGGTTGGAAGGGTAAGGAGGACTGCGTGCCACTTGAATACTATGTCCCCGAATGGATAGAACTAGGTGCAAAAATCATCGGAGGTTGCTGTAGAACTTACGCAAGAGACATAACTAGAATAAAAGAATGCATTGATAAGTTGTCGCAAAATAAGCTCTGTTAATAACACCTACTATTATTGCCATACTGCTTATTTGTGATTACTGTTATATACGAATGTTACTTTAGATTAAGTTTACGAAAAACAATAAAATACTGTCTGAATATTATTAGTTATTTTTTGATTCAATGGGATTAAAATAGTTACAAATGCTATAGTTTAAAATTAGCTATGCAAAACATAGTTTAATAGTTAACTATTATTTTTTTTCAAAACGATTATACTTAGCCTAGATACGGGTTTCGAATATTTCAAAGACTTTCTAAAAATTTGAACAAAAATCTCGTTGCTACATCTTTTCAGAAACCGGAAATACGACTCTTTTTTTAAATGTCAATCTGAGACCTACACGTGTTAGATGAAAAAAATACTTTTATCTGCTGTAACAAATTTTAAGAGTTAATAACTTCGTTTGTTCTCGTCATTCGATATTACCGGAAATTGAAACACTCAAATTTTCTATCCGTATTTTTATCCCCGGATAAAATTCAAACTATACTACAATCGAGACTCGACAACAAAGTGATGACGTCTGTCATAAAAGCCGATTCAGCTGTCATCTTCTAACCAACAACTGTGCTCTGTTTGGTGATTCGCTTATTAGAAACAACTCAAAAGTGCAAAACTAAAAGCGAATTCATCAAACTCTCTCTAGGCTTTAACTTAAAACTAAATAGGAACAAGATGTTGATCAAAGTTAAGGTATGAAAAAGAAAAACACCTCATCTGAGATGTTTGAGTCACTTCTTATTCGACGGATTCCTGTACCTTCTAGACCTTGACGGGGAAGGAGATTGAAATTGACATCGAGCCCACAGATAAAGTCGACAGGATCAAGGAACGAGTGGAAGAGAAGGAGGGCATACCGCCCCAGCAGCAGAGATTAATTTTTTCCGGCAAACAAATGTAATTTGGAGCACCGGGAGCAGTCTGGCTTTAATTTATAGTTTTAAACATTACCATGTATTTTCCAGGAATGACGACAAGACGGCACAAGATTACAAGGTCCAGGGCGGATCAGTTCTTCATTTAGTTCTAGCTCTTCGTGGTGGCTACTGAAGTATGTGTTCCCAATAAATTTATCTTGTTGGAGGGAAAGGGGCTCATGTCGCAATGTCCTGTAATGCCGTTTCAACACAAAAAAAAAATAATTTCTTTTGTAACTTATTTTAATTTTGAATAAACACAAATGTGTAATTTGCGTCTCTTTTCCTTCCGCAAAGGACTTTTTTGTATCAAAAATTCTTTCTGAAAATTTTCATTTACTGAGAAGGAAGCTCAAGTTTTTGTCTATTTGTCTTCCCTCTGCCCAGAATCTAAATTCTGAGGGTTGTCGACACCCTGTACATCTGACAGATATTTTCGAGGTTAAAAGATTCTGTTTGTAAACAAGTTGTGAATGTAATCTGCACAAATTTATCGCTAAATAAATGGAGAACATCACAAAATGCTTTCTTATTTTGGAGGAGGTGACATTTTCTAATAAATCTAAAGAAGGTAGGTGTTGTCTTCCAGTTACAACCACTAAATAAGTGACCATTTACTCGTGTTGCAGATAGTGTAAAAGTCATTCTATCGAATCTTGAAATAATCCAAAAGTACCTGAAATTAAAGGCTTCTGATGTTATAAAGAATGAGTTACTCAAAAGGTTCAGTTTACCTTCCAGCAGCTCCTTTTCGATGTCTTGGGAGTACGCGTGTTATCTCCTTTTTGTTTTGGTTTCAATCGAGGACCAGGTCAACTTCGATAGCACCGCCAAAGAAGATCTTTTAAGCATCCGGCACCACAATCTTTTTGCAGAAGCCGTATCTGAATTATCCCGGTATGGCATTCGTGCAAATTTGCCAAAAGATATAAGGTCCCATTCTGTTTTTCGTATGGACAACAAGGTAAGTTATAAATGTACAACTTGAATTCCACTATAATTAAAACAAGGTGTGGAAGAAGACATTATGTAAATGCTGCGTATTCTTGATTATTTTATGTATTTTAAATATTTATGAACAATTACACCATCATTCTTCAAATAAAAAACAACATGCTCCCAAATTATTTAAAAGGAATACAATATCCATATTCCTAAAATTACTTTTTTTTTAAATAAACTCACATGGTCAGCTGCCGATGACTCCGTGTAACTCTGAAATCTTCAACTATTTGATTATTTTAATTACATCTTAAGGATATTCTGTTTTCGTTTCCAAAATATCTGCACCGTAAACACTGTAAAAAATTGAAAATCGTGTTGGTGTACTTGTCTGGATTTTTACTTATTTAGAGTAAATCATGAAACTCTTTTTCAATCTATTAATATGATGATCTACAATTATCACATGAACCGACAAAATTTTATTTGTTTCAGATCGTTCCAGAAGATCAACTATTTGAAGTTGAACAACTCAAAGCAGCACTACGATTTATAGCTGAAATTCTTCAAATCAGAACGATTTCGTCTAATAATCTTTTTGATTCAGTAATCTTGGAATCGATGTGCGCTTTATATTTATTAATATCAACATCAGAACCTGATCAAGATATTTATAAAGAAATCTTGAATGACATAAAGAAGCAGACCTCAAAACAGAAATATTTCAAAAATCTCTTGATATTGAAGAGCATTTCTCAATTCCCACAGTCAATTCAACAACAGCTTCATAAACATCTCATGGAGGCACTCAGCGAACCAGGAGGATTTGGAGTCTTTGTACAAAATATGATTGCTCCCATTAAAGGAGATTTGCCAGACTGGAAAAGATTTAAAGTAGTTTCAAGCATAATCGCAAGAAAAGGACACCGTTTTGATTTTTACATGACTATGATCGATCAAATATTTGAGTTTTTTAAAACATCTACACAGGATGAAAATCTTGATTCTCTTGTTCCCGCTGGAGTTGTAACACTTCGTGATCTTTATTTTTTGAATGATTCCTTAAAAGTTAGTATAAGAAACAAATTTCATAGCTATCTTGATCCTCTACATCATCCTGATGATTTAATAACTGGAGCAATAATAATGGAAAGTCAAGAGCTTAAATTTGTGTTAAATTTATATTTTACTTGCTTTTGTGGTTCGACTTTTGCGGTGCTTCCCAGCGAAATATTAAAACCATATATTCCTCTACTGGTAAATTTGTACAGTCAAATTCCCGAAAAATGTCCTGAGAAAGGGCAAGTCAAATCTCTCATAGTTCAATGTCTTGCAAACCGCGAAAAAGAAGAGCTAAAAGTGATAATTTCAAAGATCCTGGATGAGTTAAACGAAGAATTTAAAGGAATGCATCATAGAATTGCTATAACCTTTAATGATAAATTGGAATCAATTACTGCCCAAGTGGTTCCTGAAGAAAGTGGATATTTAGTAGAAATACACAACATTCTTCCAAAAATATTAAAAGTTTCTAACAACAATATTCTTATATACAACGTTTTCATATGCGTTTTGGGTCTATTAGATACTCTGGATTTTGATTCACAAGTAGTACCTCAGAAGATTGACCTTATTCAAGAACAGGAAGAATTCGACCAATTTATCTCAAAGAAATATATGAAGAAAATGAATATAATATCGTGCCTAACAGATTTGATAGGTTTTAAACCCTTTCACTCTCAATTTCACGAGAATCCAAGTGAGATTTTAAGTTTTATACAAAACTTTCTACAGAAACGTATCGATAAAGAATCATATAATGACGAATCTGATCATTTGCTATCAGTGGTTTTAGCAATTTTCCAGGAGTTCTTAGAAAACTCAAAAGATACCTCACAATATAGACATTTTTGTGGAATCTTAAAAGAATTTTTGAAGTACGTAAACGATGTAGCTACAAAACACCAAGTCGAAAGTTTAATCTCACTTATTGAAGGAGGTCCGACTAATACAGAAATTGGTGAATCCAAATATAATTTTGCAAAATCACTTTTGGAGGAAGCTCAACCGCATCTGAGAGTTTATGGAATGACTTTGCTAATTAAGCTGATCAATGATAAGGATCAAGAGACTTTAGCGAACAAACACGCCGTTTTGGCAATATCTTTGAACGCATTGAGGGACCAAGAGTCTTACGCTTATCTTAATAGTGTACGTCTTTTGGTTTCTTTGGTCAACATACTCGAAGCTGAAGTTCTTGAAACTTTGTCTGCCGAGTACTTAAATGAGGATGAAAATCTGGATTTCAGGCTTAAAATTGGAGAGGCAATGCTGAAAGTCACAGAGGAGCTAGGTAAGAACATTTTTTAATCAAAAACACAAATCCCAGCTCCACCATGTTTAGATACTTATTAGAAATTGAGAAGTAAATTCAAAAATTTGAAATTTTTATCATTTGTACACGAGCTTAAGATCTTACATTAACTTACGTTTCCCATAAATATTCAAAACAAGTCGGGTATATTTAGTGTAAAATTAAATATTTGGGAACTTATAAATACCTCCAATTTTAAAGCATATATAAATTTAGTAATTTGTATTCAATTTTATTTTAGGTCCTCTATCATATAAGTACAAAAACGTCCTAATTAACTGCTTTCTCCATGGATGCAAAAACAAAATTAATGAATTCCGGACATCCAGTTTTGCAAACATAGCTACATTATGCAGGCACCTTTCATATCAAGTGCACAATTTCTTCCAGGAGGTAAGAATACCTTGCACTTTTCCTCTCTTTGATAACAAAATAATTTAATTTATTAATTTTATTTAGCTTATGGAAATGATAAGCTACACCCTGCAAAACGAAACCTATGTTCCAGCTAAACGCGCAGCTGTTCATGTTTTGAGCCAACTTTTATGGGGAATGGACAATATTGCTGATTTCCAGGACAATCTTTTACCAATGTACCGAATTTTAAAATTTACTATGGAAAATGAAAAGGATCAGATAACCAGGGTACATGCAACAAATGGGCTACAGGCCTTAAGTGAAAAATGTAAGGCATTTTTATTCCCTGAGCAAAATCTTGAAAAAGAAATTAAAATTTTTGGTATTAATGATAAAGATGAGAAGAAAAAGAAGTGTAGTATTTTGGAAATAAATTGATTTTTACGTATTTTTTTTAATCTTTAAATTTGTACCTAAAAAACTAAAATCAAAAAATTCCCCAAATCCGCACAATTCCAACGCTATGAAAACGATTCTTCCTAAAAGTAAAACAGCAGCAGTTAAATATTTTTACATTTATTTCTAGATTGTTAAGTCTACACAGCTTTTTTGATGCATATTGATTAAAAATTATCTACCTAAAGCCTTATAACTAACGTTAACCGAGTGCAGTCTAATGCCGGAGGAGAAGTTTTCGTTATTTTCTATGTTCAGTCATCTTGAGTCGAAATCTGCTAAGCTCTATCTTAAAATATTGGAACCTTAATTCGATGTATAGGTTTTATTTTTAAGCTTTAAAATTTCGAAAAGACAAGAGAACATAGTTGCAAGTATCTCAAGTGAATTTTTTGTCAAAATTCATATACTTATGCATTTGTCATAATTTGTCGCTTGGGCAATCCGCTGGTTTTGAGTCGTCTAATTTCACGCTGGAGTACAAATACTAATATTCCAAGCATGATCAGGGACAGGGAGGCTGCTATCACGACTCCGGTGTAGCTACTATCACTCTTGGCTGTTTTAAAATTGGATAGTTAATATGTTAAATGTTAAAACTAAAAGACTAAATGAATTACCATTTGGCTCAGAGATTTCATCGACTTCGTACGATCCATCGACTAACTTGGCATATTTCGCCAGTTTTGAAACCTTCTCCGCCTCCTCGTCAACAATTAAATTATCACTTAGGATGCTATTGGTTATGGCCTTCTCCTCGTCTGGAACCACATCTTCCACAGTACTGACGGAGTTTGGAGAATCCTTTTGTAAATCCTCTGATGGTTCTTTAAGAACTAAAGCACTTTTGTCCACCATTCGAAATTGACGCTCTCTTCCGCTGCGTCCTGATTCCATTTCTTCTTCGGTAACAATAGATGCTCCTCCTTTTCCAGGGACTGTAAAACTGGCACGTACTGTTTGCATTCCCGATTGGAATGTGCATACAACGACAAATCTGAAATTTAGAACACAATTTAATTCATATTATTATTATAAAATTAAGTTTTCTTACCTTCTTGTACTATGAGTGAAAATTCCTAAATTTTCTTGAACAGTGATAAAAGTTTCGACCGTATTACTTTCTGGTTTTACGACACTTCCGCATTTTGCGTGGTCAATTCGCATTATATATTTATCGTTTGAATCTTTTGGATTTCCTTTAATTCCGCAATTTCCTCCATCAACAACAATCTTGCCACCAAAATATGGGCCAGTTTCAACTTCAATTTCCGAAGCGTGAGGCAGACACTTTGTTGCTTGGGCCGAAACTATTTAAAATAAAAATATTTATATGTAATATTACGGAAAACAACATATTTTGCGACAAAGTTTACGTTTCTTAAAATTTTAGATATTTTAATTAATTTATTGTATTTCAAGAAAATACTTAAAAGAAATTTCAAGAGTCGGAAATAGGTTTTACATTTTTAAAATCCCAATTTTAATACATATAAAAATGATTCTATTATATATATATATATTAAAATATCATATTCAAAGTTAAATAATAAATAATTAATATATTTAACTCAAAATGCAATCAATTAGAATATTACTTACATCCTTTTGTAGGAATAACAATTGTTTGACCATTTAGCGTTGAATCTGGTTCAACTTCATTATCCCGATTATCCGATCTTCCAGTAATTTTTTGTGATTTCTTCTTTTGAAGCGGCTTTATATGAAAACTATATTTAGTTGCCATTCTCAAGTTATCAATTGTAGCTGAGTATTGTTTCTCTGAACTGCACAATAGATATTAAATATAGATAATTTAAATTTCCTAGTTAGAAGACCTTATTACCTTTCATTTGACTCAATCGAATTTTGATCAGTTGTTTTTGACCGGCATCTATGAGGTCCAAAATTTTGAAGTTCACAATAAAATATTGTAAAAGTTTTAGGGAATTCAATATTATCTTCAGTATTGTTGGATTTAATCGCTTCTACCTCCCAAGTAAGATGTACTGACTTGTAGTTTGGCTCGCCAGTTAATGTTCGTATTTCTGAAATTGAAAATCAAACATAAAATAGATGATATGCAGTATAACAATTTAAATATATTAAGGAAAAATCAAAATAGAAAGTTAAAATCGTATTTAGGATTGCAATCATATAATTTGTGATAATTACAATTTTACGGCTGTCCGTTCAACTTAGCGAAAAGATCATTAAACACACTATACGTTATTGTATTTTTACTGCGAAACTTCAATTAAAGCGACATAATTATATGTGTCTCTTCTCTGTCTCAAAAAGGATAAGTTGAGACTGCACCTATCATCAAAGGGACCATAATTAAGGTATAATGATGGTTAGAGGCGCACCACCGCAAATGCAGGCGTAAAGAATCTTAATTTGCTCAGCAAGAGTTCGTGATAATTTGCATACGCCTAGAGGGCATTGGGCTGTATACGCCGTTTCGTAAATTATAATCAACTGGGAATGAGATGAAACCAATAAAAAGTGCGTTATAAAATTTCAATTGCTTTATCGCAATTTTCACTTCCGGCGAATAAGGTTTACGCCATATGATGCACACGGATTGCAGTTTTCCCTCCATACCTACCTGCATTTCATACCTTGTTCGTTCGATCAAATGGAACGGTTTAAGTGAAGCCAAACAGAAATAGAATAATAAAAGTATATCAATCCAGAGATGCATTTCTGCGATCAGTGTAACGCCGATGATACCAATTTAATTTAAATGTTTCCTGCTTAATATGCCTCAGATATTATAGCCCATTTACGGTAACTTTCTCTTATAAAGTCTAAAGTATATTTTATTCTGAGACAGAAATTATAGTTTCGAAAAAATAATGACTACGCACTTCCGTATGCATATCTATTTCAAATTTGATACGTTATCTCCTCCATAATTTAAGTTTTATTTCAAAATCTTGAGATCCTCAGCTCTGATCAGGATCTATTTAGATCAGATGGTGGCATTACAAATTTTATTAGTATCAATTTGTGTCAGCAAAATTGCCACGCGCAGGTAATCACCATCAAACGAAAGGACTATTGCGAGCACTTTCTGGGGCATATTATGTCGGTTGAATAGCAGCCTCGCAGACTTAATTTAGCGATATATATCTACAGATATTCCACCGTCGAGTATAATTAGTGAAATTACATAATTTACCTTTCCGTTTCTCTTCTATACATTCCAGCACGTGCAGACTATCGTGCGTATGCGGAGAATGATCAAAGAATAAGTAGATCATCTGCCCGAAGACCTACTTCGAAGCCCATAATTCTCCTGTCTCCGTACATAAGAGGTCTGCCCCATCGGTAATATTTTTCGAATAATTTCTGAATTTTCCGATCGCAGATGAAATTGATTCTATCAATTGTGTAATCATTACGCTCGCAACCATACTCATCCCTCTAAATTAATGATAGTCCTAAAGAGCCGCCGATTCGGACAAGTAGGCCACCACTGCAGCATAGTTGATCATTTGCGATCAACACACGGCGCTATGATTGATGATCGGTTTCGCGAAAAGGTCCGCGGCGCACCTGAGATCTGCGAAAGGAACGCTGCCAACGATCGGCCATCCGCCATCCGATCCTCAACGATCTGCCTACGCTTTCCAGACCGGCAGTCTTTTATATTTGTAATAAATTAGAGATGGCATTGTGCTGGGCAAATATCATGTAATGATTTCTGTTCTCATATAATCAGCCTCAACGGTTTCTGCGGGTTTCATTCCCAGTGAGAAGGCTTTGTCTTCCTCCTGGTAGAATTTGCTAACACAAAAGTTGCATTAGTTTCTTGGATAGGCACAAATTTATGGGTGAATTAGGGACAAACGGTTGTAAAATGTTACCCGCAGAATGCACGGATTACTTCTGTACCTACATATATATGCATGTATCTGGAATTATTACCCACAGAGCATATTTACACTTGATAGTCCTGTTTTTGAGTGCTACAACAAAAGGCAATTTATAGCCCGTACCGCAAGAGGTTTAATTCACATGAGTATAAAATATTTTATACCTGTTCCGCGTGAAGCATTTTCACTTTAAAAGAAAATCGTTGAATCGGAGAAGAATACAAAAATTTTCTATTAGTCTTTAAATGCATCTTGCAAAAGTGTATTTTGAATGATTATTAATTTGATATAATACGTTGTTTCATAAAATAGGAATCCGTGCTTAAGTTAATAGTTTAATATAAGTATTAAGCAAATATGTATTACCATCTAATATAGCATTTACATTCATACCTTTTGGTACCCCTCAAACCCCTTCAAATTATGATTAAAGAGAACTTTCAGAAGCTGGGATTAAAATATAATTCAAAAATTCAAATTTTAAGACGTATCTAATAAAATAATACAATAATCAAATTTTATAAATATTTATTGGAAGGGTTTTCTCTAACATACATATAAACTACGAAAACTTAGAAAAGTATTTAGTAGTATTAAATTATTTTATAAGTTGTATAAGCTTTCGTAAATATTTGTTAAATGTTTAACGTTTTTTCGATTACTTTGTTACTAATTTTTCCTAATAAAAAAGTTTTGAATTTCAAAATTGAATAAAGTAAAACGTACTAAAACCATCTAGAACTTAAAATCAGCATTCAGATATTATTCGAGTTGGGACTAAACTCGTCCAGAATCGAACAAAAAACACGGCACCCTTTAAATTGATTTTAGTAATTTTTACATTAAAATAAATCGGTTTGAGTCCTTTTAGCTCCTTATACTATATTCTACAGTAATTAAAAGAAACTGGGTAAATTAGCTCTTACAGATTATCTTCGATATTTACTAAGGAATAATGAAAAGTGAATTCTCTGAAATATGGTTTTAATATATAATCTTTTATTGAAAAATGAGATATCAATTTTCTCACTATTTTAACATTCTAAAAGGCACATCTACTCTGAGTGAAAGGAACACGAACGAACATTATTCGGAAGTTATTGACGATCTATGTACCACTAAACTGATTAAAGTTATTGTGCGACTAAGCTGAAGCGTACACTATAGCCAAAACAGTTGAATCTCTTTTTAAACACTATAAAATTGTTCTACTGTTTTACAAATACCTTAACCGTAGAAATATTGCTAATAGGATCATGTGGTTTCCATGAAGTAGCCAAACCAATTGCTGTAAATTAAGTTGCTATAAAAATGCACATATTGCAACTGCCAATTAAAATCCCATAAAAGATTATATATCTATATGGAACGCATATTGCATTTACCATGCTCAATTAATTTATAATTAAAAAGATTCAAATCTTTTTTTCCTTAAGCTGATCAACACCGTCAAGAGCAAAGAAAACACATCTTGGAAACTTGGTTTCAGCGAAGATCTCATAAGCCTTCAACGCCAACTAAGAAGAACTCAAATTCAATTGAAAGGAGAACAAATCGTTCTAATCACGATCGTTGGGGATCATTAATTCAGTGAATCTTTTTGAGAAGCCGTGTACAATGAAAAGACCTACATGGTAGTAGCAAGATATTAGCTATCGATATCACCTCTAGATTGGTTCGGGGAACCAGCAGCAGAACATGCTCCTGGGATTGCCCCAATAATGGACAAAAAGACAATAATTATCTTCCAATAAACCGATTTCAACCAGGTAAAGGAAAGGGGAGTGGTGGAAGTCGGTGATTCTACTTTACCATGGAAGATCCAGCTGGGAGGAAAACACCAAGGTGCTCTGATCATGTGTAGGTTCCCCGAAGCTATTCTGAGCAATCCCACTGATTAAACATGAGTTCCCACAGATCCGATTTACAAAAACGAATGTCTGGCGAAGGAAAACCCTTTTATGTCTGGAATAAACGTGCAGGCAAAACATGCAATTCGGCTGGCAAGCAAATTGCATATAAACTGGCCAGTTAGCGATTACTGGCTTAAATAAAAACTGAAAGGTAGAAACAAAGTTTTGTCTAGCAGACAGTAGCCCATGATCTGGGAAGTGTTTATCGGGTCATCAGCGGGCAAATTAATAATTTACGACTTTGCACGATGCCACCACATCTGATCTTCTTTACGATTTATTGGTTTCCCAAGAGGTTCACAGGCGTTTAAGCGGTAATTTACGGACAATTATCAAATAATGGATGGAATAAAGTGAGCACCTGTAGATCCTCCTGCTCAACATACAAAAGGCCGGCTTAAATGGGCGAATTAAGCGGTCTTTGAGCGGTTCACACAGTCTTTATGGCTCTGATAATTATTAGTTTGTAAGCGCAGTATGGGAGCCGAAGCAGGCAGAAAATCGCTCCGCGAATGGGCTGAAAGTGAAATGATATGAAATTGCGCATTCAAAGGGATTTATTCCAATTTCAAATACCTCCGAAGGTGTGGAGCATAAATCGCTAATTGCACTTGTTGTGTTATATCGTTTTATTACAGCTCCGTTTCTCAAGTGCTTTTTACTGTTTAAGGCAATTGAATTCCTCTCCTGGGTAATTGACTTGCTGGAATTTTAAAAAGATGTCTACAAGAAGTCTTAGGTAACAACAAAATCAAGAAAAAGTTAATTTACCTTTTAAGCGCATGGGAACGAATTAGTCGATAAAGTTCTAAGTCTATTTCCAGTACATTACAAAATTTTACGATCACTTCTTAGATCTCGTAGTTATGTTTTCTGTTTGCTAGATTTATGCTTCTTTCAATTTTGTTTAGTGAAATATATCGTAAATAGCATGGATTTATTATTTCTAGTTCGGCTTAAAAATAGTACACTATAGTGCAGGGGATAACGTTTTGGGATAGAACTTTATATAAGACGAGTGTTTTACTAACTATATTTCAATTCTTAGATTTTCATGATTTGACCAAGAAATTTTCTGCACATAAAAATTCAAGAAGTTGGATCTATCTCACTAATTATGCGTACTTAATAATTTTTTGAAATAACTGCTACTAAATACAATTGTAAACAATAATATTTTAAAAACCTAGAAAACATTTGTCCTCAAATAGAAGACTGAAAACCCTAGTTTTTATACTTATAATAAAACAAATTGAAACAGGTTTTACTTAGTTCGAGTTTTAATCGCAGGTTTTAACGTTAATAATGCCTATTTAGGCGGACGCGTATGTACACAAATTTTGGTACTTTAAATGTTGCATCCAATAAAATCTGCTGTACGAAAGTAGCTCAATAAAAATCTCTTGTAAGAACAAGAGTCTGGACCGCGAAATGCACCGTCTTTAATTCGAGTTGGAACGAGTTATTGTACAATATTAAAGTCGTAGCTTCACTTCTTATTCCAGATTTGATTTTTCACAACATTTTCATTAGCATTATTATATGAACTTTTCATACGTTTTTGGTTGAAAGTAGGGTACATTACCAAAAAATCTAGTTCACGAAAACGAATTCGTCGAAGCACGAAAATCCCAATTTGAAAATGTAAACTACTTCCTTATAAACCGTAAATAATAAATAAAACAGCAATTTCCGTCCATGGAGTCCAAAACAAACATCGAACTGTACCTGGGATGCTGGAGGCACATAGCCCCACGTAATCAAAATTACGACAAAATGCGAATATAATGAAATTTTTACCTGAATAGAGTGATTTTGCGGTTTCGTGTGTGCCGTGCCGGCTTCGAGACTCTCAGATTAAACTTAAACGTGACTTGCATTCAAAAACGAGTGTCTAGATCAAGTGAAGAAGACTATAGTTCTTCGCGAGGTACGGCCAAAGAAGACTTTCTTCATCAGGAAGTGGGCAGTAAAAGATGCTCCTCCGTTGGGACCGTCTTAATTTAGTTCCGTTAAAACGCGACGAAATTCTTTCTTTTATAATAAGCATCTTAAAACACGAAGAGTTGGAAGCTGGCAGGAAACCTTTCGCACGAGAGGTACTTATTAAGGTTCACTCATCTCTTATGATAGTCCAAATCACGTAATAATGAGCTCATCAGAGTTATGCTTCTTTTTAAAAGAAAAGAATCGTGAAATTGAGAACAAAGAAACTGCCTTCTTTGGTGGTCCATAGCGCGGGTTACGTGAGGACTAGCCATACTAATTTTGGATAATTAATAGTTGAAAGTGTAAATAACGGGAAGCTGGAAAGTGCAATTATTGATTTTGTGGGAAAATTTTGGCTTTATTCGGTTTCGTTCGTCTTATGAACTTTTAAACTATGTAACAAACAATAAAACAGATTTAAAAGTGTTATTTATTATTCATATGTAGACAACATGTCTTACACAAATTATTTTCAAAATTGGTTTAAATTGGCTCTTTATTTTACTAATGTCGTTCAAAAACATAACTCATTTTAACTCTATTTTACCAATACTTAATATGATCTTCAACTTCACATACTTTTAAAATCGATTAAAACGTTAATTCCTTAGTGATAGGGAAATCGACAATTTAATTAAGCTCAAGTATAAACATAAACTTTAATTAAGCATAAAGGTTTTTATATTATACATACAACTTTCAAAAATTACCTACTTATTTTATTTCAATAAAGCAAGTTAAGTTATAGCAATACATAGCTTATTACTTCTTTATAAATAAAATTAGGTATTTGCTTGGATTTGAATTCTTTAGACGAAGAGTAGCTAGTTACCTGGTTCACAATTCAAATAATTACAGTCGACTCAATATCAAACAATTTAACTAGTATTCAACCAGTACTTTGGCGAGGCTGAGGAATGTCCCCGTCGCCGAAATAACTTTGTCAGCCGAATGCAAGCAAATTGCGGAATTACCTGTGGTTAGATAGTCGATTTTGGTATTCTCGGCGTCGTCGACAACCTGTGATCTACCGTTGGCCCGAGTGGCTCTTTATTTTATTGTTCGCGAAGAATTACGATCCCGGGAAGAATTCTGCATTCGGCGCTCGTTGGCTTCACGACTTCGAAGATGTCTCAAGGAACCCGTGGAAAAGGGTTAAGTTTACGTAAGAGGTCTCGGACGACCGCGGCATGGAAAGTGAAGGAGGCGGAGGAGTTCGTTCGTGCAGCAGGTGAAAGACTTTGAGTGGTCACGACGGCGTTTCCAGTCGGCGGCTAGTATTTGCTACAAAAATTTTAAGAACATCTTCTCCCCAGCCAGAATCGGAGGACGGTGCCATTAATTACAGATGTGTACACATGTGAGGACACCGGGTCAGGTGAGCCTCACCCCGGGACCTACCATCATTACACATTTTCACGCTAATCAAACCCTGCTTCGCGGCTGGATTACGACAAATGAACGGCACGGCACGACTGGGCGAGACTCTCGACAACTTAATCACCGTCTAGAGAGGAGTTCCGCAAAAATTGTTCTTTGCTTTAATTGGTCACAGACAGCCAGAGTTTTTCGTTTGTTAGCCCGCGGCGGGTCCGCGGTTACGTTTGACCGCAGCCGTGAGCCGCGAGCCGCGAGTCGCCATACATGGGGCACACGCAAAAATTCTCCAGATCTAACTGTTCTCGAATTGCCAACAATTACGAGGAGATTTAAGATTAGAACCAGAAAATCGCATGAAATCAGGTCCGCCGCCGGGAACACGCTGAGAGGGGCCCCGGTGCTGGAATTAAGTTGTCAACTCGGACACACTATTTTCTGGTTTCCGACTTTAAGATGCTAAATGAGATTAAGTAGACTGAATCTAGCCAACCGACACAGACTAGGAGTTGTTCTGGTCTAATGTTACCACTTGCACTCCTTTTAATATTTTACCCCAATTCTCAGCAGAAAATTACCAAATTCTTAAGTTTCCAAAAATACTCCATTACACAATATATGCCCACTATCTTATACCATAAATTCTGAAATTAATAAAATATTTTGGAGCCCCACATTGCAAAACTAAAGTCAAGGCTTTTATTATGAGAGTGTAAAAGAACAGATTAAAACAAATAAAATTGCCACTCAACCCATTTCTAACGTATGAGAATGCACATTACGATTATTCAAATAGATATAATAATATCAATTAATTTGATCTGATGAGTCAAAAAATGAATATATTTTCCCTTTCAATTAATCGACGGTTAATCTAATCACTTAATATTTGTTGGCAAAGAAGTATACGTGAGACTCATACATATATACAAAGTTTATAACTTTGTTCGTGTATTGCAATATTTAAGCAGTAATTTCGTTATAAAAAATAAGGTCACCATTTTTCCGAAGGATTATGATTACGAATATATAATATAATATCTCATATTAAACAGGTATTTCTTTGTGGCTTAACCCTTAAACACCTAGGGCTCAAATCGATCCTACCCAAGTACATAATTCCTAATTTTACTACCTTAAAACTTCTAAATGTCTTCAAATTTTCTCGTATGTTAATATTCAATATTCTTTAAGTCTCCCTTTTTTTATCTACAATAAAGAGAGTGTTATAAAAGTTTTTATGAAATTTAAATCAAAAAGTCATTAGCTGGCTAGGATAGAGGATATAAGGCTTTTATTAATTTGTCTTTTCTATAACGTTATTGACATTGAGAAAGCATAGTTTAAAATTGTATCTAAATTGATTCCAAGATATTTTATTTCGTTTCATCAGAGTATGTTTTGCTGATTCTCCATAATGTATGTCAGTTATCGATAATTGAGTGAAGCAAGAAGCCTAAAATTAAATTCATTACCTACTAATGCTCTAAAACTGTCCGGTACCAGTACATAAAATGACGGTAACCCTATTCCGCGGTTCGAACGCAGTTAAATTGCACATATCACCTCCGCGGTCAAGATGGAAATTGTCCCCTAATTGCGGTCATTACCGCGGTCATTACCGCTGGAGCGGCTTTCGAGCAGCATCCCGATTCAGATTCAGATTCAGATTCCATATCCGTCCATCGCCCAGCAATGTGCCACTAGGTTGCCTGGTCAAGATCAGAACTGGCGGAGTTGCGCCGACACGCCTTTCGCGCGCGATTAACGCCACCTGGTGTCATAAGACAGACATTGAGCACAGCTTGCGGAATTGGTTTCCGTTAAGTAACTCGAGCACCTTGACTCCTCCGGCTTCCTCTGCGCGAAGATCGCACTTGAGTGGCATCGGCATTTCGAGTGCATCTCGGCCGCGCGACGTGCGTGACACGAAATAATCCATCCGCGCGGTTCCACGACGGCGGCGTCGCCCCAACCTCAGCCGAAGATCGCGGTCGCGGAAGCGGTGTCGTCGGCGACGTCTTGGGTGGTGGTTATGTAACACCGGTGTCGAACGCGGCCCGCACAGCTCGGACGTGCACCGTTTTTGCGGGCGATACTTCCGCGCGATCCTCTCCGCGCTGAGGTAAGCGCAGCTTCCGGGCCGCGTTGCACCACTTCTTCAGTTTCCGACACCCGAGACGCGAGCACCTCCTATGCGCTGATTGTAGGCCACGGATTTTCGTACCTTTCGCAGTTAGGTCGCGGTGGATGGCCATGCGGAACCGCCGTTTTGTAAGTTTACCTTTGCTGCGCACGGAAGAGAACATTCGGCGGCTGTTTGAACTTGGAATCGTCATTGAATACGCAATTAAACCAAGAGGCGTGACAACGTGAATTCTGATGAATGCTGAAGACCTAATTGAGTTGAGTAATTCATAACCGTTTTGGGAATTAAGCCGAAATATAAAAATTTTATGATTCACTGTAACTCCAGGTACGAGTGAGTACATGACAGGTTGAATAACACAATTCTTTTTCGAAGCCAAACCAACAAATTTATATTAATTTTCTTCCTACTCATAAATAAAATCTCCATATTGTTTCTAATTTTGAAAATTTAATATATGCCTAGAATTCTTATTATTATATTATTGACCGATCTTAACCATTTAATGCTAATGTAATTTTCAGTACACTATACTTTCTTTTGATATGAATTGTTGGCATAATATAAATATTTTGCTTTTATCTTCCTTTAATACTGAAATTTTATTCCACTATCCTTCAATAATTAAATACGAACAAATCATGTACTATTTAATATTTTTTTCAATTTAAAGCAGTTTTAATTTTCTAATTTGCTTACTTTTAAAGCTCCTTTTTGGAATGTCCGTGAATTTGAAACAGGATATGAACAAATATATAATAGATAATATAAAAATTAAATGGATGCATAGACATATTTTAAACAAGGAATGACCTTAAATTTGTTGGACTTGATTTAAAATATTTGTAATTCTTAAATGAAATAAAAGTTTATTTAATTCTTAATGGTGTTTTATTACAATTCTTAAAATTCCGTAGCAAACCAAGAAACTCTTACAGTTTTGATGACTTTTAATTTGATTTTAATTACTTTTCTACATAAAATTAACACAAGATAATAACATGCATTACTCGTATAAAATCGTAAATTCAGAATGTTCTTTTTCTTAGAAATGCAATGCTTTTTTTATTATACCTATTACTACATGTAATTCATGACGGATTGAGAGATCGAATCAAGATTGGATCGAGTTTTCGATCCGCGTATTTGACTACTTGGGATTACTGGATCGAATCGAAAGTGAATCCAATGCCGATCGAAGTACCACTTAGCTCCTGCTCCGATTCAATCCAGCAAGCTAAGCGAAATTGGATCCATTCAAAACGATTTCATTCCACTGCGTATACAATATGGTATTGAATACGGCTGCAATTTAGATTTGATCCTGCATGTACCTATACGCAGTATATGTTTATTACACGCTTTAAATGAAACCCGTTCAGATACCTACTTTTAAACTTATGAAGCAGCAGCACTCAACCTACATCCTACCCTCATATATCACTTAAGGCAAGGCAATTCTTCAACTGCTAGACGTGTCGAAAGTACAAGTAAGCTTGAAAAGTAACTTTTATCTAAGGAATAGTGGAGAATAGAGATCAGTGATCAGCTTTGGGAATCTGAATTGATTTCACAAGTTTTTTTAGAGTAATTGTTATTGCCCCCCGCGGGGCAGCAGTTCTTCTTTTATCAGTTAAAAAAGAAAAATGTCAGTCGTGGCGTAACTGTTAACCCAAATCCGAAAGAGCTCTTTCCGTCAGCGAGAGGTCGGCTTTGTTGTCTAAAGTAAACTTTTAAGTTCAAAAAAAATTGTATAGGAATCAAGGCCGCGATCGTTTGCGCCGTCAATCTTGCCGTGACCTCCTCCTCTTCGGAAGAAGCGTGGCGGCGTTTACTAATTGCCTTCGCGGCTGCTTTTCACCTAGTTATCCGCTGTTTTTGGGAAGCAGGTCCACCGCTGAACGGTTCTCTTCGCAGTTCAAGTTCTTGAGACAAATTTTAATTTGTTCTCGGCCGCATCTTCGTGCGCTGCAGACCACCTTCTTCGCGACGGTACAAAGGACGGCTTGGCGTGCCGAAGATCGCATGATAAGGTCTAATTAAGTGATCTTCAGCGGCAAAATGAATTATGCGAATTGGACAGGTATAATTTGACGTATGTGAGTACGATCGGACGGTGGCAGGTAGTTGCGCCGTTATTGGAACCCTTAAGTGGCTCCTCAAGATTTTCGCACTCGATGCGAAATTCAAGATTTAAGTAACGCGATAAGAGGAGATTTTTTGCATTTCAAGAAATCACGCGAATCCAGTTCGTGCGAAATCCCATTCTTCAGATTCAATTTATTGCTAATTTTGTCCGTCAGGTCCGGAATCGTAGTACAAGTTGCAAAATTGCGAATCATGCGATCTTAATGGGTCTAGTCGAATAATTGTGTAATTCCCAGCTTGTATTGAACTATGTATAATCTCAATTTTTTAACTCTCTCTTGAGGGTAGTTTTTATTGTCTTTAAATTGAGCTTACAATGAAATTCCTAAAAACGAATAAAAACCACTTATCATTTTTGCGTAAAATTACTAAAACTTAGCACTCAATCGTTTCTATCTAAAACGATAACAGAAATGTCTTTAGCTCCATTCTTTACAAGATTTAAAAAATACCTATTTTATTTTTACAAAATTACAAATTAGAGCACAGATTCCTGATTTTATGCTAAATATAAAGCCTATCATCGTGAATCCATAGAAGATAGGAAATATTAAGGGTTTTCACTATCATCGATAAAAATTTGAGAAAATTATGAAAGATGAATGTTTTCTTTAATTCTCTATCAAAAATCGAAAAATAAAATACTTATAGAATTAACATAGTGTAGTGCACGGAATTTCAATTGTTCCTTAAAAATACTTATTATATTTTATTTCTTTTTTAACTAAATAATTGACGGGTTCAAGATTTCACACTCAAGAGAGAAAATCGAGATTTAGGTAATGTGATAAGAGATGTTAGTAATTTGCAAAATTATTTGAATTTTGTGAGATCTGCTTCTAATTGGACTTTGTTTCTGTTCGAGAAGCTTACAGCATCCAGCTGAAAGTGATCTGCTGAGAAAATCTCGGTAATTCTCCTTTACTTTGCTCAAGGTATGCTTCCTAGTTATCGGCGCTATGCTACATTCCGCGGCCACGTGAGTAATTTTTCACTATGCTGCAAAAAGTGTATAGATATTATGCGGCGAAGCGATAACGCAAGACTTCTATTCCCGGGCTTGTTCGACATAAGTAGCTCCTAGAGCAGTGCTATTATCGCGGAATTGTCGCACCTCGGATTGTATTCAGATCTTTCTTCATGGGCAATTATCTCGTAAAATAATTTCATACTTTGCTGAATATGGAGGTTCTGCGGTGGTAGCGTAACCCCCCAAGGGATCTACACACTGAGAAAGTACTTCGTCTTACTTCTTGGTGCGGTTTCTTGAGTTGGAAAACCCGCGTCGGGACACCCATTGTTTGTACTGCGGGATTCTTATTCGTATGCATCAGTACCCCAAGACGATTGGAGTTCAGTTCTGGAATTTTATCTGCGGTCTTTGTGGTTCCTCAGTATAATTTTATTTGACTTCCAGAAATTCTTTCAGCTAGATCTATCTTTTCCACCTGTTTTTCCCAGCTGTTTGAAAAACTTTTTGCTGTCACAGTCAAAATCTCAACGTTCACTTTTCTAGTTCCTCACAATTCGACATAGACAAAGACGTTTTAATTAGTGAAAGAAGTGACCTGCATATCCATGCCTTGTGAAATTCAGATCAAAAGATCTACGGTTTCTTGTCGCTGCTCCTACCAAAGAAGCATCCGATTATAATTGGGCTAAATGGGTGAGATGGGCTACGATTAGGGTAAAACCTTAACCCACCGCAGTGAAGCTTTGTTTTCCTCAGTTGTTGGGAACTCTAACGCCGGTCCAAAAATTCTTTGTAACCCATTACCATCTCAATTAGCTTTGTTGGCAGTTATGGCAGCTATAATGAACTGACCGGAAGTATCCGTGTTTTGGGACGAGGAGAATTAAAAGAAAAATGACTACCTTTTGGCAAATTATTCCGCGAGTGGAATCTTTACCTTACAAAACACCTTTTACTGTAGAAAAATTAGAAAAATTAAGAAACTTTCGACATAACGAGAGTACCGTTTTAATTTCTTGCCTCTTTTGCTTCCGCTTGACCTGGAAATCTATTTTTTATCTTAAAGCAGGTTCCTTAAGTTCTCCTAATTGTCAAGTTTTACGGCTTTTCTTTTCTGAATTCATTAGAATCAGGCTATTTTAGTTGGCACGGCTTTTACTTAATTGCTTTTTCGCTAATTGATTTTTTTTTTACATTTTAACTAGCTTTTATCTTGCTTGTGACACTTCATAAAAAAAACACAAAAAAATAAATTTTCGTTAAGAAAACGATAAAAAATTCTGAAATGGCTTCCTTTTTATATAAGAAATTGTGTTTTTTTTAATTAAAACGAAACATAATTTTAACATTCTCTGCATTAACATTATTGTAGTACACTCTCTAATATTTATAACAAATTATCTGGGCCTTCTAACTTCGTTCATGTTTATTATATTTTAAAATATTTACCCCTAAAAAAACTCGTAGTTCGTTACAACGAAAGTCATCTTAATTTTCACTTTCAAATATTCCATTACATCATCGCTGTGAAAGAATTTCATAAATCATTACCCAACATATTAGTGAAACATACGATGTGCGAAAGAGTATAAAGAGATTAATTCGCACATTCATCTTATTACTGATCTCATGCATTGAATCTAATTACACGCAGACACTAAGTAGATCAGTTGAGTTAGTGCTTCTTACTTATAATTCTTCATCTTTAAAATATCTCAGTTAATAACTGTGCTACTTGGGAATTCTTCAGATTACTTAGGTATGCTCTGCGAGCAATTGAAAAGGAGTGAATTAATTATTATTTATAAGTTATGATTCCAAATTAACTGCGTGGAGATGAGGTAATGGATTAATTTTTAATGATATTACGCATGTATCTATATTCCTATACATTTCCAAAATATGAATATCTTAGAAGATACATAAAACTCTGATAAATAATACTCACATTTTTGTATTATTGTATCGCTATTAGAGATTTTTACATATATAGAATTTAAAAAAATTGCCTTTAATTTTTTTCTTTAAACAGGTTTTACTCGATTTTTCTGATTATCAATTTTTTAGATATCAGTAAAAACAAATATGAGTCATGTGACAAAATCAATCATTTTCAAACTTATGACTCAAAAACAAATTAAAAAGGTTTTTTTAATGCATGGTAGCTAAAGAGACTGGGAACACTTTGTACATTATTTTCAATTAAGTTTCGCATCACAGTTAACATGCTAACTTAAATCAGCTATGTAAGAAGAAAGCGAGTTCATGAGCAAATAAATTGCTTCTCAATCACCTTATGTCGCCTCCGGCCGGGTCAATTAATCCGCGACAAAGTGAACGTAATAATTGCTTTCAGTGAAAATGTTGCTCTATTTACGACTTACGAGATTTCGTTTAAAGCAGATTTCCTATAATCACTTCACTTAATTAAAAATTTGTCTTAACTGATTTATGGCTAATGAAAGATGACATAACGTTTAGATCGTTTTTAATTCGATAGAAAATGTTCTTTTGAAGGGAAAGGTTTTTCTTTCTTATTATATCTCGTTTGGCTCTTAGACTCGTTCGTCGTGCGTATTAAATTAAATATGCACTTATATAGTACATTAAAGTTGATTAAGAAGTAAGAGTAATGTGGTAAGAGCTGTTACGAGCCTGCAGAAAAACTGTAACGCCCAAGTTTTCTTAAGGGTATTAGAAATATGCTAAAAGTAAATTCTTTTTTTTATTATATTTGAAAACAAAAAACAGATAATTTTATTCCAAAATTCCATGCTATTTTATTTCTTTATTTATGACCGATCACGTAAAAATTTTTTAAAAGTCTAAGAAGTAAGATTAAGCCTCAAATATTGTATTCCATATTTTTTTGCAGATTGATAAATAAACCTTTCAAGCTCATGTTTTAATTTAAAATTAATAGTTAAATTTAATAAGTAATTTCAAAGAGAAATAATTAGTACATTAAAAAGAAAACATTTTTCAATCTCTAGAAATATGTATGTTAGTATTTCAAGCTTACAACCGTTAAATTACATGTCATTTGAATGAATTGCAATTGCATCTTCAGTAAGATCCATATGCTTTCTTTCTACCTTCAATGTCTTTCGTGAAATGCTTATCATTCATTATTATTTTTTTATTTTTGTTTTTATGTACATTGGCCTTTCTCTTCTTTCACCAAATTTGCCTACGTGTGCCTCTATCTTTGATCATTAATATTCAATTTCCTGCCAATTTGCGAAGCTTTCTGATTTTGATCCCAAACCATGAAGACCTTTGCCAGCGCTGTTTCAACCGAAATCATTAAGGAATTGAATAGCGGTTCCCCTACTTTAACATACATAACCTTTCAGGAATAGAGTCCAAGATACCTCCGGAGGTAGCCCCTCGTCGCAAATCAAAACTCATCGCCCCAGACATTAAAATGAGGCGCTGCCTAATGAACTTGAGGTACTTCGCGCCAAGATTTATATCTCTACCACTTTATACGAACCTTTATGGTGGCAAATTTACGACGATTCATTAAAGTTAGTTGACCTTGCTAGAAGTGAATTGCTTGCTACCACTTGGATTGTAAGACCAACCTGAGATGAAGTAGTTAGGTACGGTACTCGGTGCTTCTCACCTACTTCGAATCCCACAATGCACCAGTAGCACTAATTACTCAACTGAGGGTCTATTCTATTGTCTCAATTATGAGCTGCTATTATGATTTGCTAGTGCATCAAGAGAGCGCGCAATCAGGCCGCGTATAGTGTCGTAGATACTCCGGTTTGTTTATTTGGCCGGCTAAAAGTTCGTTACTAGGTCAGGTCTCTTTTGATCGAAAGAGGTCCGTCTTTTGCATTAGTGATGCTTGATCTTAATGAAAAACATAGTCGTCATCTCCGAGAAACAGACTGGAAATGTGGGCTAATGACATCACTAGCTGCCGAGTTTTCTCGGCTAAGATAATTACTTGGTTCCATACTTGGCGCTATATAACTTCCATAAATTTAATATGGAATGATAATGCTCGAGCACCGTTTCGTCGCTCGTTTTCAAAACCAACCACTGGGCCAATATGCAGTTGACCCCCTTTTTGGCGAAATTTGAGTCGCCTTTTATTGCTTCGGTGTGCGATCATTAACGATCTGCGTCGGAGTTAGAGCTCCATTTTCGCTCTTACTTTCGATTTCCATTTCTTTACTGAAAACGGTGATAATTTTCTCCTCTACGGTCGAGTTGGGCGCTACGGGTGAATTATAGTAGAAGAAAGTCTGCCCAAATAGTCGATTTAGTTTCCCCGGTAAACTTCATTTAATTTGAATATTACCAACTATGATTTGCATAATTAGGGCCTAATTTTGAGCTACTCAAAATACCTGCAATCAGTCTGAGTCGTGGAATAACAAAACAGAAGCCTTAGGTCAGGGAAAGATTCGTGGGATCGGAGAGGAAATGGACTTAATGATGCATTAGGCTCTATCCGGTTTTGTTTTTGTTTGATTTTTAAAACTCTTCAGAAGCCGGTTATATCTGATTCTGCATCCAATAAATTTGATCCGCTAATCTCAAGGTGTTTTATTATTTTCATGTTAATTTGTTCTTTGATTTGCATAAAAAAGAGAAACTACCTTTACTCTCAATCACTAGCTATATCTATACCCGGCATGTTGCAAGAAATCAGTATATCTTCTAAAATGAGTGAAAACTCCTATTAAAAAATTACGCAAAAAAATCTTAAGGTCTTGAGTTTTCAGACGTTTTTGAACACTTCACAACAAAAAGCAAAAGCGATAGGCTAAAAAACAAGATGCTATTGTGCGTGGCTAAGGCACGACTTCGCTCCCATTTGACACGCTGTTTACTAATGGTGTCAGAGCATCTCATCAGCATCATCAACTACCTCATTTTTGGCCATGCCTCCGTCAAATAGTTCGTTAGAAGGCGTGCCCTCAAAAGAAAGAAAAGCGTCTTGTTCTAAAGCCAACATCCAGCAACATTGTATTAAAAGGTCAGAGAAAAGAGATTGCTTTAATTCGGTGTAATTATAGGGTTTATTCAATTCCACCGTTTCTTTCAAGAAGACGTTTGAATTGTGCGCAATGCAAATATTTTAGTTTTTCTTGTTTGGAGATTTAGTGCGGTTGTTTTTGAGCTTGAATCTTTTTGTTCAAGCTGATATAAGGCGGAAAAACCGGAAATGTAATTTTCTCAGAACTAAAGTTAATAAGATATTTCACGCTAACAAATTTATCTTTGTCAAAAAATGAATATCAATAACATTTACTTTAAGGATTTCGAAATTGCTCTAAAAACATTTTATTTGTACCGAATCGAGAATTAGTAGTAGGAACAGATTATGAGAATTTCGTAAATATGTATATGAAAAATTCATTTAATTTATGCATAAGATTATACAATATAAAAATGAGAATTACATATGTGGTAAAAAAGAATAAAGCAAATTCATTTAATAGAAATAGCAATTTAGAACTGAAATTAAAATTAAATAAGACGAGGCGGTAGAAAATTTGCATACAAAAGGAACTAATGCTGCAAATTTATATGGTTTAAAGTAAACATGAAATAAGATACATATAAATTAGTTAGTTATTCAATCGTTCGATTTTTTAATAGAATAAAAGGAAATTTATTTCATATCATTTATGCAACTCAAATACATACAATAGTAAAAGAAAGAAGAACTTAAAAAAAATTTTAAAAAAACAAATCGTATCGCAACGTATGCTTGTATGATATAACTATTCCCCACAAAGTTAAGCCACAATTTACTTCGAGGAAATTTAATGAAACTCAAAAGAGAATTTATTTTCACAATAAGCATAAACATTTTACATATTGTACATAGGGTTGAGTTGTCTTGTCTTGTCTACCTAAGAAATGTTCTTCCGCAATGTCCACCTTTAAGGTGTTTATTACATTAATTCAACGTCGACGAGACCACGAGCCAGTTACACAGTCCTTTGCACCATAGAGGCGAAATGACAGTCATAGAACATTCATCAGAAGTAAAAACAGCGAAAGGCTAATTACTGCCATAAATTCGAAGTCAAAGGTTGTCCGTTGCGGAGACCGAGGTACGTATCTTTTTACCAACGTAGAAAATAACCAGCCAAGGAATTCGCGTTGCTCGGCTCGCGGACACATCCCAACCGCGTAAGATGTGATTGAGATGGAAAAGTTAGTGACTCCCTTCGGCCGGGGGACCTTATTTATAGAGTAGTTGAAATTAAACGCAACATCACTTACCGTAGTCAGCCGTCCTGTTGGTGGCGACGACTAGACGCAGCGCTAAAAACAAGCAAATCACCAGCCCTAGATGCACTCTAATTAGGATCTTCTGTGAACACATCTTGTCGACGCGAACTGCACTCAACGGCGAAAGGAAATCCAGACGTTAGGAGGTACTCGTTGCGATTTTTACTTATTTATCTTATTTTTTCAAATAAAAAATACTGCTTTAATTATTGATGTTGCACCAGCCAGTTCTTGTCATTTCCACTGGAACCAGGATCGGGGTACCGGTGCTTCTCAACCTCTTAGCTCTGCGGATCTCCACGGAAACCGATTCAATCTTACACTATAGCGGGCGTCGTCGTCGCTCACGCTCAGCCACGGATCGCAAGAAGAAGCCAGACACTTCAGGTACCGTTTAAGATCACGACTAGAGTCAGACTGTTCGCTGGATCGTGTCCGCGGTCTCAGCCATCAAACTCCGCGGGGCCACGCCAGTCCACCGTATTTCTTCTCACCTGAGTTTTGTGGTTTCGCCGTCACAGTGCACCGTCTTCGTCACATCTTCCCCGGAAGTTTTCAAAGCTCGTCTTACATTCGCGATCGGTGATCTTGGTACCGGTTGGAAGTGCTCTCCCGGTGCAAGAAGAGCTTTAACAGGCGCCTTCTGTATTCCTACCTCTTTGTTTTAGATCTTTTCCCGTTTGTTCTTAAAATTTGATATAAGGAATCATAAAGACGCGCCCGGCTAAATTGAATAAATGGGAATTGGACGCAGAAAATTTCAATTGATCCACATGAAAGCGCTGCAGAAAAAATAGGTTCAAAGACCGCTCTTCGATCCGGTGGTGTATCAAAATTTGGCAATTTAATGAACCTCAGATCGTTTCTACAAAATTGATGTTGTTGCCTCCTTTACGCTACTTTAGCGAAATTGAAATTATTGGGTGCAATACCCGCATACTTGGAATTTCATGGGGTCACAGCAGAGATTCTTAGAAAAAACAAAATGAACATTTACCATATAATATTGCAAATCATTTTTAAGGGGCACGTCGAAAAGTAGCATTTTAAAGCAATATAATATGTTCTATATTTCTACTTTCCATTTTCCAAAATAAAAAAAACAGCTAAGACAGTTTTGTGAAGCATGGTTAATTCTTTAACATCCATTTTTTATATTTTTTGTTTGAATAAGCAAAAGTTAATTATAATTTTTGGACAATATTATTCTAGAGATGATTTACAAATTGCTTGTAATTACTTCGGGCCAATTACTTATTTTCAAAGAAATATTTAAACAAATGTATAAAAAAGACCTATCCTAGAGCTAAAACAAAAATTTTCGGTATACAATTATTATTCGTCTATGTATAGCGATAACGAAAAAATACACTTTTTTTAAGTTTTGCGTAAAATTCCTGTGCATTACACCGAGCTTATTTCTGTTTGATCATTTAGCTGACTTCTAGTGTTTTTAACTTTTACCTTATTTCTGAATATATTTTATACTCATCCTTTTTGGAACTAATAAATCACTTTAAAGTGCTGTTCAATTGTTTTTTACTACAACATTTTCAATCATTCCAAGTTCATTTCGATTTAGAAGAAATATTAAGAAACTTTTTTCAAAATGACAAATTAATATTTTAATTAAAATTTCTTTTAAATTTTTTTTTTTTGTAAATTTTGAAGTCTATTCTAAAGTCCTATTTCACACACTACTTTTTCCAACAGAGGTCTTTAAAGTACAGTGCATTTTACATCGTAATTACTAAGAATATTGGAAATATAATAAATATATGCAGAATTATAATTTATAATCGTCACATTTTTTCGAATTGGACGGCTTGTCGTTTCAAGACTGAATGAGTCAAGACTTTAAAATGTTCAACCATGAAAACGTTTCTTAGACCCAGGCAGATTATTCCGATGCTTTGGCTGGTTTTAAGCAATAAATAGAGGATTAAATACGACCTCTGTGAAAGGGATTAGAGTAACATTAATTAAGTTTCACATATACCATAGATACCCATTATGTTGCAAAATATTGTATACACATTTAATCTTCTTAATAAGTTAAGTTAATTTTGGTATTCATTCACCTTGTAGTTTGTGGTGTATCTCCTACATAAATTAGCACTTAAAGAAATATGGCAAGCCACGCAACATTCCTGGCGGTAATTCTGTCCCGCCTTCCGGTAGCTAATTGCAAGTGCGTACAAATTATATTAAAGGAATGCTGTTAGTCAAATTGATAAATTAATAAGATCTTGTAACGCAGTTTATACTGAATAATGCTCGCCTTATCTTCTATCAAAAAATTATACAGAGTTCACCTGGGAGTAGAAAATGCACTTCATTTGCCATTGGAACGTGTCTGAGGTAACGAGTTATCGCCGAGGTCGCAGCGGACCCATTGGAGACCCTGCCACGGGTTCGCCAGTAAGAACGACAAAGTGACACTTGTTAAGATGCGGCGAAAAGGTACGCCCGAGCCAACGAGAGGCGATCTCGCGATGATCAAATCGCACGTCCTCCCTCGTTTGCTATATTTGGCCTCACCTGAGCCTATCTCCAGGTATCTCCTCTGTGGTGCCGCAAAAGGTGCACTGGGCAGTGTGAATAAATTTTACCGCAAGAGCGGAACCCCGGAGGCTTCTAAAGCTTCTGTGGGCCTCCGCAAGTTGGCCATTGAAAAAGGTTCGTGGGGCCCCGACAGAATTCATGAACCTTCATATGGTCAATACCAGAATACACCACCAGGAAACTGAACCGCGATGCGGGACGCAAATTGTGTACAACCGTCGTTCTACCGCTGTTTCTTCTTTTTTTTAATTTCATACGCAGAAAGGTTTTAAGTTCCGTTCTCATTAACGCATGCTACTGCTTTTCCAGTAGCTTAACAACTTCTCAGATGGATGATTTCGTAAAAGGAAATTTTAGCTACTGCTGCGACTTAAGTAAATCTGTTTAATAACAATTGAAAAAGTAATGGGCTGGCTAATGGATCTGGTCTTTTATGCATTCCAGGTACAATAGGCGAACCGTGTTTACGCGCTTAGAAGAAAAGTTATGGCAATTTAACTTGTTTTAACCGCTCAAAAAGTCACAAGTTACATGAGTTACAGTAAGCCACGTAAAAGTGAAAACAAGGCTCACAATCAACTCCAGGTATGTTGTGTAATGGAGAGTTCATAAATCGAGCGCACTATTCGCAGAATGTGAGAAGACGAAGCGCAGGTTGTTATGAACTTTTATGGCAGCTTGTTCTATGATGCAATTCTGTTCTAAGTATGTACTCGAATGTGAAATACCACTAGAAAATAGCCTGGGAAAACTTGGAAAAAAATAATATCTTCGATTGGTGACGTAGATCTGTTTACTTATTAGTTAGATATAGCAACGGAATAGGAAGTTTGCTTAATTTTATTATTAATTTGTTTAAAATATTCTGATAGACTTTTCTGTTGACCCCATTGAAGAATTATAACAATATGTTCAGGCAAATATAAATAAATAAATTTTTATTTTTAATCCTTATCCTTTAAAACTTCCATTACAGATAGTGATATTCGTTTAAGCATCTCTTTTTCTCAAAATAATGTTTTCATACAAGGAAAACTATGAACTTAATTCTAATTTCTGTGTTTATATAAACAAATTGACTTCGTGCCCGAACGTTGTGTTGTGATAAATCCCTAAAACTTATTATTCTTTAAACTGCTTTTGTGAATCTCAGAGATTTTTAAGTATACGATGCAAAAATTAAACAACTTATATTTTATTTGCGCCCGTAATACATGCAGAACTATCATTTCTTTCTTACCAATAAAATAAATAAAACATATTAAATATTTTCGTTTTTATAATGTAACATAAAAATTTAAAATTTCGTTCGAAAAATGAAAGTCGTTAAAAACGTTAGTTTATGGAACAAAACATTGTTACTTTATGGTAAAGTTTATAATAATAAATTAAAACAAAATTATGAAAAAACTTTATTCGTTTTACGAAATATTTAGTTTATTCTGCCATTCAGTAGACAATCTTTCTAGTTAATAACATCTAAAAAATCTAAACCCAAATGTTTGCAGATTTGCAGTAATTTAATTTAATTATTAAACAAAACCTTTTATTTCACTTTTGCGTAATAACATTCCGCCTGTGAAAATTAAAATTGGGGAATGTTGACCCAGTTCTGCTTTATTAAGGTCAAAATAATTTATGTTTTTTAATAACGAACAGAGAAGACATATTTCTTCCTAGTCCATTGTTTGCTGCAAAATTTTACATTGTAATCAAAGCGATCACCTGCGGTGAAAACGCCACATGGAGGCTTGCTGTTTGTTTGCTTACCTTTTAAACACCCTGTGGAGGCTGCTCCAGTTTTCCTTTAATCGCATCATCCCATCAATTTGTATAGGTCTTCAATCTTCTATCCAGGAGATGATCAATCTACCATTGTTTCAGTCTCAATTAATGCGAAAAGCTTTTTTCCCATTCCAGTGACCTGTGGTGTCCACTTGCTTCTTCAAACTTTATTCATTCTCTTTCCATACTTTCAAAGTAGTTTAAATTGTTTCTGGCGGTTTTGATAAAAGGGATTTAGATAATCTTACAAATCGTTTTCTGTGGTCGACTTACCCTCAATCGTTTTGCATCAAAGTAGTTTTTCTTGTCAGACATAATTGATTGTCGTTTCCCCCGATCGCAGCGACGACGTTCTTTTCGTCAATGGTAACTGCTGCTGAAAACTGCTTTCATGGAAACAAAGTATTCTTGATCAACTGTGGTCTTTTTCAATCTCCATTATCAAAGTGAAAAATGGGTCAGCATACAACACACTGAAGGAGGAAAATAAAAGTGCGTCTTTTTCACCATCTGGAGCAAAACAATCATCGCTTTCTGCCCAATTATCACGATCATTTGCGGTTTTTGTTCGGTCAACTAATGCAATCTTAATTCCCATTGTTTTACATAATTTTGAATTTTCCGTTCCCGTAAATAAACTATCTCAATTTCTTTCGCTTCCCGCAAATGGGGGAACGGCTTCGTAATTTTACTTCACATTTCCTGAAATCACTCAAAAAGAGGGTAGGATAACAATAAATTTATATATCTGGGAAGTAAAATTTCTTTTTATTAACAACTGATTGTTACAAAACTTATAAAATAAAAAATTAATATATGTTTTTGGTTTTTACTTCCACGCAATTAACCGATTTTGAATTAAGTTGCTTTTCTTTTATTTCATTGATTCCAAAAAATACAAAAATTTAAATAAAGTTAATTTTGACAAAACATCAAAATAATAATTTAATTTCAATTACAAAAATAAATCTCAAATACACTTCGTACAAAATTTGTTTCTTTTTAAATAATAATAGTAAGTGATGTCAATACTTGAACGTCTCAACATATTTTTCTTTGTATAACTTTAAATAAAATATTTTAAATGTGAGTGTATTGGTTTTTTGCTACATGTCTTCTTAAGTCATTCGGGTATAAATATAATTTGATTTAGCATACGGAAGGAATTTGGGTTTCTGCAGAAACATAAAACTGTTTTATTATTTATGAACGTTGGAAACATCTTAATCATCCCAGGTTCGATTCGAACATTTTAATTTGGTTAATGTTTTGTGTACCTAAATCTTAAGACGCTCATGGGTTATGTACTTTTCTCATGTGATTAAATTCCAGCTTTATTCATTAACAGATCTTAAACATAAAAGTAGGATCGACAAAGTTTATATTCTGTTATTACGCAAAGTTTGGATTTATTAAATTTTAAGTTTTATTTTAACTTTTTGAGGAACTTTTTGCAAATAGAAATTTAATTTTGATATTGGTGATACTGCCGTGACTTGACTTGACTTCTGATGAATGAAACACAAATCCTTATGAACGATTTTATAGTTTCAAAAGATTTAGCTAGTAAGAAACATAGAGTATTAAATTTCACAATTCTAAAATTGTACAGCCTAATTAAAGAAATATAATTTGCTTATATAGTTCTTTAGATAACCGAATTCTTTCCGTTGCTTCCAACTTATTCGACTTATAAGACTTAATGATATAATTTAAATATTCCATGAGAAAATAAATAATTTCAGGAACTAAACATAAAAATGAAACCAGAACAATTAAAAATTTGATGGCATATGCCTGTTGGAAAACTTTGTTGAGAAAATTGTTTAGGTTTATAAGACTAGAAGAGGTGTTACGACACAGTTTCCGTTAAAAAAATAAAATAATCATAAAAAAGTATTAAATAATAAGTGTTTCTCGTGGGAAAAAATATGAACTGCGCTTTCTTTTGCTCCTGGACAAAAAAAACACTTAAGGCACTCTTATGTTATGTATTTATTGGAGCAAAAGAATCGCAGATCACACTTATCCCCCCATTTTACTTGCTAAGCAAAGCCACTTAGATCACTAGAGATATATTTTTTGGGTTCGTTTTAGGTTTTTTAACATCTCTAAAAAACCACTACCACAAGTTTGTTATTATTAATCTTTTTTGGTATTAATAAGCATAAATAACAAAAGACTAATATAAAAAGGAGGCTTTGTTTGCAATATTTTGTTGCCCCAAAAATAACAACTTAATTATTATCCATGTTATCTCAATTGCAAACAGCTCATTTTTTTCTGCCCGAAAGCAATGTTCAACGTAAAATGCAAAATTTGCTTAAGCTGCGTTGAATGTACGTTTTGTTATCTAAAGGTTATAAAAAGTGCAACTTTAACTTGTTTGCATTTTATATGTATAAATGTAGAAACAAAAAAAATAATAGGTAATAATAATAAGCGAAGAGATGAAACAAAATAAAATTTGATTACCAAAGCCGATTCGTAAAAGTACAAAAAACAAAAAAACAAAAACAGAATTTCCGATCTCCAATTAATTACAATGTTTTTAAATCTAACTTCACTGAGTGAAGCAATCATTCGATGTCTGGAGATTCTGATTCAGCCAGTGTTTCATCAACCGTGATAACTCGTTTCCCGGATTTCACAATAGCCATGTAACTATCAGCATCGAACCGGTTTTGTTCGTCGTTGAGATCCTGTATAAGGAATAAACTTCAGTTAACCGATCCAAAATAAATTTAATATAAAAAAAATTATACATATAATAATATTTCAAAATTGAAATTAGGATACTTACCTCGGTTGTTAAAGTTAGGCGGTTAGTGAAAGTATGCACTAATGAGAATGCAAGTTAACAAAATCGTTCGGCTAATTAATTTTATACATATATATTTGTTTCTTTGTTTGAAAAAAGGCAGTAAACTTTTAACACTATTATTCGGAATGTCTCATTTTTCCAGCAAATATAAATCGATGGGAAGAGTGTATTCGGAAATTCGGCTTGCTTAATCTTGAACCATTAATGTGAATGATATTATGTCAGTGCTCATACCCGTCTGAAAATAAGAGGTGAAGCCTTACCTGATTTGTTTGAAATAAACAAGGTATAAAATATTATAAAATGAAGAAATCAAACTACTATGAAACTCATATTTAGAAAGGGGGCATTGCAAGTGCTCTTATTAAGTTCACAATCTAAATCTCTTCAGTATTTTCACTAAGCGATCTACAATTTCATATATTGAAACACAAATACAAATCAAAATTTAAACATGTAAAATTTTCAGGAGATAAGAAGAAGTTTTGTTATCGAACTAATACTTAACAACATTTATAAATCATACACATATATTTCAAATTATTTATGAGCTTATGAATAATTTTTTCATAAGCACATTAACTAAAGAAACTATTAAAATTACTCCCACTTTCCTAGAAGTCGAAGCTAAGGAAAAGTGTTACAAAATCCATACAATATCGACATACATAAATGGAGTCTTACAACTCGTTTTAACTTCTATCTTTTGAATCAATTCGAAAAAGTTTTGAACCACGAGTCAGCCAAATTGACCAAATATTTGAAGGAATATGGAACTGTTTCTGGATTCCACTCCCTGCAATGAATACTAGCATAGGTTTCTAAGTTAACCAATCAATTAAGAAAAGAAATAGTAAGTGCTCAAAAAAAAGCAGAAACAGTTTTCTTTGTTTTATAAGTATTCACAAAAACATTTAAAGAGATTGGTGGTATGAAAGATATAAAATGAAATATTTCAGACATCGGTAATTACTAATTTTATCCAAAATAAAATTAATATACCTTAAGAAAATAAAATGAGTTATAAAGGTAACTTCATTTGGATTACACTGCAATTAAAGCCAGCTTCCACCAATGGGATTTATACTCCTAAACACAACTCTTGAGAAAGTGCTTAATAAAACTTTACTGCAAATAAAATGTATAGTGGGAGGAAATTGGTCCCAAATGAAATAAGCAAATTACTAGGGTTGCATATATTATAAAAAGTGGATATGAAGCGCTGGAAGATTATTAAAATACTTTAAATTTTACTGGTGTAAAAAGAGAAACAAAGCGTCAAAATTCAATGTAATGCTCATGCAGGCATGCAACAAAAGGATGAATATGGGAAGAAGCTGCAAAGTAAGTAAAAATGTCAACGGTTCATTTATAAATGTACTTTTATTAATTTTTAATATATCTGAAAGTGGTGATATAAAACAATGATTTAATAAGCAAACCTCAACCTGGATGTTTGTTACATCGAGAATAAATTATAATATTCCTAACACTGGTAAGAATAGGTACGATATTCTTTTATATATTTCTTTCATCTACCTTAGATTTCTCAAAATAAATACTAGAATAATGTGTAAGTGCTAAAAGCTATGAAAATAAATAATCTTTTATAATTTTGTTATTTTTCATTAACGTAGTTTTAGATAACTTAATTTGCGTCGCTTTTCTTTTAAAATGTTTTTTATATCTTCTTTTTCACCACCTGTTTTCATTCACAGCCTAAAAAACTTTCGACGTTTTTCATGTCTAATATAGGAAAAGTACTCACGAGAAAATTGAAAATCGAATTCGCGCGTCTTTTTGGTTCGGTAATAAAGGAATGTTTTTTAAACTAATACTGATAATATGGTATCTTATTTATAGCGTGTTTTCGTTAAATTTCATATAATAGCGGGAAACTTTTTTATTTTAAATAAATATCCCTAGCACAAACCGCCAACTTAAGGCTTATTTTAAGATACTTGAAAGTAATAATTACTCTTTGTAATTAATTGCAAATTCAATGCGTATTAAGTTTTTTTCACTAAAAAATATTGGAATAACTCTGCGGCCAATAAACGTGCAACAATGAAATGTTTATATTATTCATTTGGAAATGAAACTGCCCACTTCTAAAATATCTGTATTAAATATTATACTTTTAAAATTACAAATGTATCTTTTCTGAGCTATTTTGGATATTCTGTGTCTAAATCGTCTAAATTGAATATTTGAAATTTTTGAGGTCAGTGTTCGATGAGTATTTGGCAACAAGTCCAAATTATTCGAGTTTTATGCAAGGATAATATGGACCTGTTAAATATGAAATGTAACGGCTAACAACAATTGGAAAATAATTATGAAAAAATATAATCTATTGATTTATTATTAAGACATTTTGAAATAAATTATATTTCAATTAAGCACCCACAAAACGTTGTTAACATTTTTATTTACTGAAAACGGGTTTGGTTGTTCTCCTTTACTGTCTTAAGATAGTGCCTACTTGACCTATTTAGTCCCGGTGTTGCAATCACAAAGTTAGATTAAAGAGTACAAAATTAGACATTAGGAAATTTAGTTGAAGCAATTCCCGTGTTAGTAACCTTCTGTTTTGTGTGTTTGCTCACTGTCGCCGGAATTATTAGAAAAGGGAAAAAAGTGGCACTAAAGCCAACAAGGATCACAAGGTTTTCTTTAACAACTTTCTCATCGAATAAAGCTTACGTTCACAGCATTTCATAATTTTCTTGGCATTACAAAAAAACAAACTTCATATATATAGCCTGTTTTAAGCTTGTCCTTAGCTAAAAAAAACACTCATCTTCTCGGTACATTGACAAATTTATAATTTGAAAATCTAATAATAACATTATAAACGGCTCAGCTACTACGGGATAAATTAATCTAATAAGATATTCATCTACTTTTAAATTCTACGAAATAAAAACTTCTGAAAATCTTTTGTATTGAGTTTGAAACGAACCCAAATTCGTTGTGAAAACAAACTTTCCAAAAGGACAGAGAAAGGCCTAGCTAAATAAGTAAATAATTTGATTTACATCAACAAGATTGCTTCTATTAAATAAGCTGTAAATATTGCTTACAATGTAACCTGTTAAAGTTAATACGAGCAACATTACCTGTTATACGGAAAATATTTCTACATATTTCTATTAACAGAAAATGAAAGTTTCACGTTGAATTTTTTGTTTTCCTAATTCATTAAATCGATTGAATCGAATTCGGTATACAAAATTTGGAAAACTGAATTTTGGAGACTCTATTCTGATTAGAATAAGAATCTTTGAAGCATGAAAACATACAGATTTTGAATAAAATCGAAATGCATTTGATTTGTTTAATAACAATCGCCTTAATATTTTTGAGGCCATATTATGCAAGAGCGCTTGTAATTCTCGTATCATAATTGTATAGCAATAAATAAATGTAAGAATTGCACTTATTTCGTTTTTTTTTATCAAAACTAACTACGAATGTTACGCATATGAAACGAAAATTTTTAAAATTTCTTTCGTAATAAGGCCTCTATTTTTGATTGCTAACATCAATAAGAGTCTTTCAAGGCATCTTCAAAATTTGCAAATTACTCAAGAATTACAATCTATTTTCTTTCTTAACGTAATGAAAAGAAGCACAGACCACAGAATTACTCCAATTAAGATTGTCCTTTACAAAAGACATATTTTGAATTTCTCAATATTAGAAAAATGTGAAATTAATAAATTAATCTTATAGTCCAAAAATAAAACGATACAAACTACAAATCAAAAGAGATTCACTCGAAAAGATTCTATAATTAAGAAAATATATTCCTTTTGCAATGCAATAATGAACTAAAAAATAGTTATCGCGGAATATAAGAAACTAAAAATTATTCAAAGACGATCAGATAAAAAGATTAGATACAAAGAAAACAGAAGTCTATAATTTTTTTCTTTAACATAATTTTATGTAAGATTACTCAGGCCTTTAAGACCGCTTTATTTGATTTATAAATAATTTAACTTTAATTAGATTCATACTCAAGTCTTTGATGGACAATATAGTCTCCTGTTTTCTTTGTATCACACCTGACACCTGCTGTAAACTGCGTTTCATGTTCGATCAAAATGAATTTAACTAAAGTAAACGTGTTAGTCACATGTTGAATTCGACCTAAAGTCCAAAGTTAGTTTTGGCTTGTTAGTAACAACGGCAGCAGTAGCAACATTTTTAACGGTGTCAATTTGCTTTTTAGTACCATACAGTGTATCGAGAGCGTTCTCCTTGGAACCCTCATCAATACTAAAAGTTGCACGATTAAAGAAGCCTTTTCTTACTATATTGGCGTTATCACTCAAATGTGGCAAGGTGCTTAATTTATCGTATTGCTGTTTATCATCTTTTACCTTATTTCGTACAAGAGATGGAAATTTTTCAACAATCCTGTTCCAGTCGCGTGGCAATGCCCAAGAATGGGGACTCTTTGAGTAGTAAATTAAGCGTTCATATTCGTGAACGATGCGAACTATTTAAAATACAATAAAAAATAGTAAACAATTATTTTTAGTTACATTCCATAATTTACCAGTTTCGCTCTTATTTGAATCAGTTGACTTCTGAGAGGCTCCTAATCCTTCTGGAACACTATCTTTACGCGAGAAATGACTGCGTCTAGATCTAGCTAAGCCATTTACTGGTGTTGAGGAAACTTAATAAACAAATTATTATTATAAATATTATTACTACAGAACAATACATTTTCTGCCTTACCATTTGATTCCACAATGAAAACATCATCGTCGCCTTCCACTGGATTTGAAATTTGTCCAGCCATGTAATTTAGTCCAATACCGCTGTCTGCGAAAGGCGATGATATTAGTTGATGAGATGATGGAGTAAATGGCGCTGCCATTGGTGTTGTTGGAGTTGAGGTTGAGTTCAACATATTTCCATCAAATGCAGCACCCGCTTCAACGGATGCCAAAAACTCATTGCTGCTAAAGTAATCATCAAGGACTAATTTTGCCACCTAAAATTTAAAATTATGTTCAATTGTTGGCAAAGTTATTCAAATTGCAATTTTCATCTCGAAGCAAAAAACAATCAAAACAGATGCCTACCTGGAAAAAAAATGCTGTTTTAAAAAAAACAAATTTTTAACGTTTTCAAACGCGATTTTTAAAAATATGATTTTGGAATTTTTTTTATCTTATCTTATTTTCGAAAGTATTTACATAACTAAGAATGAATTTTTAAAATTCCCGAAATAGTAATATTTGACCCTGTTTATGTGCATAAGTTTAACTAAATTAGCAGAATGTGCTAAATTTGTATACATAAACTCTGGGTAAAATAGGAGAGCCGATTACTTTAGTTCTAATACTTTCAGCAACACTAAATTGGCAGAACTGCATAAGTAGCATATGAACAGGATCTTTGATCAAATAAGTGGACAATATTTCCATTATTAACTACAATCAGTGCAGGGCCACAAAAGTAAGATAAAGGTATTTTATCTTACCCTCACTAATTCGCAACAATCTCCAGTAATTTTCAGTATATGTGGTCCAACATTAACTGTGTACTTGTATTCCCCAAGTGATGCATCATTTGTCGAAAATGAGTGCAACAACATTTGATTGTTGCCTGATGTTCGCATTAGTTTTGATGATGAGGATCCCGTCGCCATAATTCCACCGCTGCTTCCCACAAAATTTGAGTTTGCTACGTTACCTAGGGCAGATCCCATCATGGCACCAATACTGTTTCGATTTGAGGTTGCTCTCGGTGCGGTCTCATCCGATGCAGATGAGGCTAGAGAACTGCAAGAACCTCCTCCGCCTCCAGCGCCTCCTTGGCTCACAGAAGGTTCTAGCCGGACGGGTGAAGCGTTCCGACGGATTGTATCTTCAATCAATTGCTTCGCATAGCTGCATATTTAAGTATTTTTAAATAATACATATATGTGAGGCAATTTATATCAAAGACATACTTTATTTTTTCTTCGTTTGGTCCTGTTATTTGAACAAGACGCTCTTTGGCACCTGGATTTACTGTAAGTATAAGAGTCAAAACCCTTTAATATTTTAAAACATATAAAAACGAGAACAGTCAAAGCAAGCTAATTAATGTAATGGACACAGTATGTTATTGTTCGTGAAAAAAGATTATCAAGTTATTTTTATGTACGCTGATTTTAGTATTATGAAGTAGAATCCACGCTTAAATACTCGTAACGGTTGAACACTATTGGCACACACATCTTTATACGGTTTATTAGAGTGATTGTTTCATGTTTCAACAAATGTTCAGAAGTTGCAAATAATTTTGTGTGGATCCCACCGTACTAACATTAAGAAATATGTTGTTCATCTGATTACAGATTGTGATGTTATTTTCAGTAAATTACCATGCTTTTATTTATTTGTTTCCTAAATTCCATAAGGATTATGTTAGCAAAATATATGAAAAATGTTTAATAGTACAGCTTTCTTATACGAAATATTTTCTGCTCAATATTTTACCTAAAAGACTGTTGTAAATTTAAGTGTTAAATTCATATTATAATTACTAAAGTATACGAGTTTGCTCTAAGAAAATAACTTTTATTTAATGATACGATAAATACGGTGCTATGCTTCTATTTTTACTAGTGTTAGCTACCGAAATAAGTTCTGACCTACTAAAACTACAAATTTGTACCACAATAATAATTATTCTTATTGAAATTAGAATTCAAATTTTTAAATTGGTACTCAATAGATTGCCCAAAGTCTTACGAAGAAAAAAAAACTTCTTAAGATTTAAAGGTAGCATAATCCGTTTATAATATTACATTGACCTATAGGTTGAAGGTGTTATAGTGAATTATCGAAAACAAGACGATCCAAACTGAGAATTTTTGCTAAGGGTTAATGCACAATAAACGAGTCATTTATTTCGATTTTTAGTCTTTTCAGACGGTTTTGTTGAGCGGTGGTATATTGATTGACACGAGCGGATTATTTTGAAATAAAACGAATAATGAAATTAGATTAGAAAATATCTCCTTAAAATTGCAGAACAGTCCCCAACATATCGACCATCTTCAAAGCATCTCTAGAAACTAATGTCAACCAAAGAATTTCTTACAATTCTTCTCTTAGTTCGCATTTCACAGCCTTAACTAATTTCTCGAAATAAAATTACCAACTTTGATTTAATCCTTACGAAACTGAAAATTTCAAAAAAAAATTTAAACGAATATGAATTTATGCAAAAGCTAATTTATAGGCAGCAGATACGTGATGAATTTAAAAGAAATTCCCATTCCGATTTACATCGTTTAGTCTATAGCTAAAATACCTACTCAAGTTACTGCCAATTAAAACTATAGAATATATTTGTAAATAAAGCATAAGCTAAGTTAATTACAAAAGTTATCACGAAGGTTTAGCATACAAAACTTATTTCCAATCCTGTAGGGAAATGAATTATTCATGAGAAACTTAGGAAAACAAGCTGCGTGCACAGTCACATACACAAATATAGTAGAATGAAAAAAACACAATAACATTATAATGCGATTAATATGATTTTAAGGCTGATTAAAATGTGCATATCCTTGCGATACTATATATTGCTGCATAAGTACGTAAATGATACCGTCTAAAATCGTGTTTACCTCTTTGAAATGATATTATTGTTTCACTCAACTCCTCAATCATGTGGACACGTCTCCCCTTAATTCCCATTACTTAATCGTTGCAATAAAAATTAAAATAGGATTTTTAACAATATTTAAACAAAAATATCTTTTTGATTTTTCCAAGTTAAATCTGTCAAAAAAAATACGAACCTTTTCCAGAGTCAGCATTCCTAATTACAACCTCGTCTTTTGAATAGTTCTTTCCAGGGATCTTTGTGGGTTTTGGGAATTTGCCAGAAGTTCGAATCAGCTCTCCGGGTCCAAGAAGATGTGTCGCATTTGCTCCAGCCATTGATGTGGGGGAGGTGCTAATTATTGAAGTTTGATCAACCATTATAGTCGCGTTTGCACCACCTTCAGGCTGGAAATGTATACAATTTACTTTTAGATGATTATATATTTTAATTAAGGAAAATTACCTCAACATTAGTGGCCTTATGCTTGTAGTACATATTTATACCGTCATCCTGCCACGATTTCGCCCGTAATTCTATCAGTTCGAGCAAATTAAGTCTTGTCATAATATTCAGTCTCTCGTCCTGGGACGCATTACGAAAAGTAACAAACGCCCTATCTAATGTATCTTTTGAAACTGTTTCTAACGTAGGACCGTGAACCCGTAAGTTTTGTACTAGCAGAGACATTGATTCTGCATTGCTTATTCCTGAGGCCAGGGTCATTGCAACACTTTCGATCAACTGTATTATATCTTCAACGAGCATGAAATTTTTTATAGGCGATCGTGTTTGTGCCTTAAGTGGTCTCGGCGCCTCTAAGTTTTTAATTGTTCGTCCTATCTGGGACATTTTTTATCTATTTTCTGGCTTTTTCTGTATTTAAAGAATTGTATAAAAAGTGCTTTTTAGGAAACACTTGTGTAGAAAATGTCTAATGAAGTCTTGCTTGCACACAAGAAATATGGTCGTTCGCACCTCCCCCTGAAATAAAAAACACAATTTTTAAAAGAACATTAAAACGCAATATTTAAGCTATCCACTATACTTTTTACGAGGCATCAATTTAAAACGTTTAACGACTGTAGCTACCCATTAGAACAACAACCTTTTATTAGTTTAATACAACACTGTTCCCTTTTTAAATTCTCTATTATTTTTCAAATTCCTGCGTTTCAAAAACACAACGAGCAAGTCGGCTTAAGACGTCCAACTAAAGGAATTCAACGTCAACACTTCTTGCACGAGTTAAATGTTTTATCAAATGTGCGAAACACAGAGGCAGAATTATCAGAAAATTTATTAAGAGAAAGTAAACAGCGATCGTTTACATGGGCTTCGAGGCCAAGTAGAGAAAAGTGTTTTATCTAAAAGTGTACAGGTGTAAATTGCATATAGCGCAGATGGGCTGATACAAATCAACTTGAACGCCGCTTATCTTCGCCAACGTACATATTCACTTTTTAGATAAACTGATAAATACTCCGCCAGACGAGAAAAGTTAGCCTGTTTTATCCCATCTATGCAGATAGGATTCAAAAAGCAGTACAGAAAGGCACATTGCGTGAAGCACGTTGTATGCAACGTTATTTGCCGAAACAAAAGCGATGATGAGAACTTTAATTTGCAGATTCATATGTACATAGATTAGATTTTTTTAAATAACATACCTTAAGTCTAAATAATATTTAAAGCTTGAATTATAACTATTTAATTTGAAGGAAAGCAATTCCCTAAAAGTTTTGAAGTTAATTTGTCATGAAGACCGAATATGGTCATAAATATAAACAAAGTATAACATCCTTCCTACTTTTCATGAACCCCAAAATTTCCCTTTATTTTTTTCCTTAACGGTTTCGCAAACTAAACAGATATGCATGGGCATTTAAATTGATAAAATTTAATTAACAACCATAACACGAAGAGAAGTTCTACTTTTTCGAAAAAAATTAGTGTCTCCTTTTTACAGATATATATTTTAATGTCGATAAAAGTCAACTACGAGGTACTTTTAAAACTCATGAATATTTACAATAATATTTAATATCTCATTGATCATAATGAGTAGGTAGGTAAAATAAAAACTCCTACAACTGAGAATTGTCAGAACAAAATACTAATGAATTTATAGTGGAAGGTGAATAAAATTTGTAGAAAACTTTTAAATTACTCCCATTATAAGTGAATTAAAAAATAATCATTATTTATTAGAACATCTTTGTATATAGAAGTTTACTTCCTTATAAGAAAAGAAGCTTATTTACTTTTTATTTGGCTACCACTTTGAAATATATTTTATTTTATATGGCTTTTCTAGTTTTTGTTATAATTGTTAGTTGTTGCTTCTGGAGCAACCCAATATTGGTCGGTAATAACTAATTCTAATTTAGTTAACATACTTTCGAAAATTACAGCTGTTGAGCTTACCTTGGAAAGTTTTTCTTTCTTATAGACCTATCTACTTAAACATTTTAAGTCTTCTTTTTAAATAGTAGTTGACACTTATTCAATTAATAAGAATTTGGAGTTTGTTAAATAGCCGCAGGTATTTCATCAGATAAATTTCCATTTGAATTTTAAGTGTTCACAAACAAAATGGAAAGACAAAAACGTTCTCAAGACGAAACACAACACAGCTGGCTTTTTAGAAAGGATTTATTTGTAAATATGAGGCACTTCAAGATTATCCAATTTCAACACAATTTTCTGCTGCATAGCTAAAAACCTAGACGTGTCGAGACAGTAATTCTACCACCTAAATAGTTTTTATTTCTTGACTTATAGTTAGTGACACTCACAAGTGTATGATAGTCAAAATAGCAAATAAAGAATTTGAGAAATTTAAAACTTAGATAAACAAAATCCCGAGAAGATAGGAACACGAAAATTAGCAGGAAACCGCTAACTTCCGCTAGAAAATTTTTATCGTATTGTACACATTAGAGAGGGCGCTTAAATTACAGCAAAACCACAATAATTATAATTTCCTATTTCTCCTCTGATGGGAAAGTGATGTACTGAAGACAACAAATTAATTTATGAACGATCACAGAAATTCCTTGGGGTCTTCACTGAGATAAACGCAAATGTTCAACTTGTCGACTTCCAAAGACAGAAAACATACTGGGATGAGCTGGAAGTTAACATTTTAATTTTTATTGTGATAGCAGCACCGGCGAGTGAGCACTTGTCCGTCTAACTTAATTAGGGCTCATCTAATTATTCGAGCCGTTTGCTGTTTGACATGCGAGTCATCATCACCGTCTCCTCCGCACTTTGACATGGCGCACCTCTAAAACTCCCTATTTAGCAGAATTAGTCAATCGGCAAAAATGCGAAGGCTTTCGCCGGCTTATCGCGGTGCGTTCCGCATTCCAAACAATTCGGGTAAATAGACAAAAACTCAAACCTAGCACAAAATGCACCGTCGAGTCGATGGTGTCGTCCACGCGACGAACTCGAAGTGGATCAGCTGATCGACGAAGAGTCCCAAGACCCAAAACTCCACAGCTGTCACACGACGACAACGAAGGCAGGTATTTCTGGAGAGTGGGCATTTTGCGCACTTTCTTCTGCACATCGGAGTGAGCCGTCGATGCGGCCAAACTGCTGGCTGGGCGCCGAGGCGGGCCGTGCCCCAAGTGGAGCGTGACAGGGACTTCGCAGCACATAATCACCGATTATTAATAACAATCCATGCAGAAGGTCTCGCCCGAGCTGGGACCAGGGTTGGAGCGTTAACCTGCTCGCTGACTCGTTCGCAGAAGCGACAGCTCTGGCCCCAACACTCGTTTCTTGCCAGCGGCGCACCAAAGAGTCGCCTCGAAAGGGCCCCAAACATCAACCAATAATTGTTACTGTAAATCTTAGAGAACAAAAAACTTGCAACATCCTTGTAATGTCATACTCAAATACTGGAATCCCTCATCCACTGGTGTCGTCCTCGTCTGGTGGGTGCAAAATAAAAAGAGACGAGGAGGGTGCGAATCGAGAAAGACGAAAAAAAAAATTCTTTTTCAGATGATTATTCACTGTAAACTCTTAAAATTTACAATTGTCGCACTTTGCTTTAATCGGGAGACTGTTTAGATGCGCGCAGCCCCTTTTTGGGCGCACTTTTCGGACGATTTTGGGGGCAATTAACGCTAAAATTTGCCAGTAATTACCTTCTAATTCCTTTACAATTGACAATCGCGAGTACAGTTTTTCGACTGAATGAAACATGCAACAAATACATTTGCGTGATGGTATATTTAGCAACAGGGTGACTCTTCAGTTTGCTATTTCGCAAAACTCTACAAATGCTTTCTAGTCTTCTAAAATGTTTATTTTAAGAGGTAATCGAAATATTTTTTTTTAACCTTCGAACCTTATTTTATATCTCAAATATTTTACAACCAAAAACGAATCTAATATCAATAAACACAGATTTACAGGTAAAGAAAAGAAAAAACTAAATAAATTTATTTTGCCCGTCTAATTTTTACAGTCTTCTTTTAAAAGGACAACAAATATTTTTTTATTTTGACTCCTGAACTATCAAAATTATATTATTTAAAAAAAAGTCGGTCATGCGCAAGTTATACATTCACAATTAGTGTTCCATACAATGATCCTCTTCACTTAAATTAATTGTTAATAGTAGGTAGGTAATGCACACTTTCTTTAAAAAATAAATAAAGTATTTATGGAATTTATCAATTCTAATAACTTAGACTCAATTTGTCTTAACAAAAAGGCTTGCTTATTCCACAGATACGAATCTGTGAGTTAAATAACTTTTCTTCAACACAGGTTTTTTTTCGAAGAGCGCGTCGCTACCGATATTACCAAGGCTAACCCGACTTTAGACTTTGCAAAAAGACGATGATCTAAATATGTAGTTCAATGACCCTAACTTTTCGTGTCTTCTTTAATGCATTTTCTTCCGACTTACACTTGAGTACGAAAATCCAGTCGTCGTCAGTCTCGCCCTCGAGAGCCACAGCACGATAATTTTTAGACTGGCAAACTGGCATTATTAACTCTTCGCATCCAATAGCTGAATGCTGGATTAATTAAGGTCTCTGAGCCAATTTCGACGACACCAGGCTACTTCAATTTACATTTCCTAGTTCTTGACTTCAATTTTACTACATGTCTGCTGAAAAATTTGCTTCGCTAGCTAATTTGTTTTTTTTTTTATTGTTAACTCATTGTAAGTAACCAATATTTCAAAGACTCACGATAAATAAATAACTGTATGCTTTATTAAGCAATCAATCATCAAATCCTCCTCTTTCTCTTAATTGGTTTTATAGATTTTTCTCTAAAGCGATTATAATATTTTTGGGGGCATAAAATCAAGTTTTTTTTTTAAGAAATTTTTGGACTCCCTAACCAATAATAATACCAATTCTAATTTACTCTTAGGCATGCTCAAATTTATAATTTAAACTATTCAGAAAGATTATAATTCTTTCATTCACTACTTTATTATAAAACTACATATCGTCATTTACACCATCTCAGAGAGCAATCCACCCATCACAACGAAAATTATTTTAGTTTGGGAAATTTGAACATACTAAATGATGCCATGAAAAATGTGAATGTATTATGAAACCAATAAAATAAAATCGAATATTAAAATAATACAAAATTATATACTCTTACAAAATCTATCTTGTCTTGAAAATGGAGCAAGTCAAAATATACACCTAAAATAAATGTCAATAGACGACTGCTCTAATCTTATACAATTACAAGGTCTAAGAACATAACAGCTATTTACAATAATATTAACTAATTAGATCCTATGGCTGCAAAAGAGGCTCCTGATCACTGTTCTCTTCTCCAGTGCCTCGCCTTGCAACATTTCGACTACGTAAAACAGCATTTTGAGATATAAATTCATCGCCAACATCGTCCACTGAGTCACTGTTTGCTAAACGTGCTGTAGCTTCTGCCGTTCTATCAAAAATATCAAAAACATTTTTTAGGCGTTCATAATGGATAAGTTTTAGTACTTAAAAAAAAAGAACAGTTTTGAAAAGCTTGAGTACCTCCCATATTTTGGGTTTTATCAGCTTCATATCTTCAATCTTCAAAACATCTTTTTCATAGCTTTTTAAAGAAGATATTTGAGAAGTAAAGTTAGTAATAAAATTTTTGAATACTTACATTGCAGCTTCACGTTCTGCTCTTCCTCTGGGCGTCATGTTTAAGATTCCTTTTGTCTTTCTATCGTAAGTCCACATTACTATGGTGCTGAGGAAAGCAACTGAATAAAATTTAAAAATTAATATAACTTTTAATAACATCTAGACGAAAACTTACTTGTTAGCCATCCAAGGAAAAATAATTCCAAGAACAAATAATTTCCTTTACTCTTATCAACAATCAGTCCAGCAACAATAGATATCACAGCCAATCCAAGATTCTGTACCGATTGGCAGCTGAGCAAATAAATTAATATAATAAATTTTTAAAATGCAGTAAATTTATCAACTCACATGCCATAAGCAGTACCCAATTGATATTCTGGTACAATGAGAGCTACCAGTGGCCACAAACTACTAGCTAACATAGAATACGCTAGACCCATGATTATCATGCCAACGTAGGGATTCAATTGCGTAAATGCAAGAAGGGAATGCGCGCCTATCGTAGTTAGTGTTGCAATCCATACCCAAGCAATGTTGCGTCCTGTTTTATCTATTATAAAACCAAAAAATGGACTGGCCGCAGCAGATATAATGTAAACAATGGAATCAACTGAATTCGCTTGATCGGGAGGGAGGCCAAACTTCTTTTCAAAGAATACCCTGAAAATGTAAACAAATTACCAAACTATGTTAACATTTAAATATTTAAAACCACATACTTCCCCAGAGCAATAAATGGAAATATAGCGACATAATAAGCAACACAAATCACAGACACCATCCAAAAAGTTACTTTAAAAGTGAGCACATCGCTTAGTTTGGCTGTTTCTCCACTTGGATTATCGTTTCTTCGGAGAATACGTTGAGCCCTTTTGTCCATCCAACCTGTAACGAATTTGAACAATTCAATGTACCATTTATACATTCAACATTTTAATTTATAAAAACTCACCTAATATAAGGGCGCAAATGAATGACATAAAACATGTCGTTGAAGCCAAAAGTAAAACCACCCCTGACGCAAGATATCCTTTATAAAAGTTGCTGACGTAATTGTAAAGAGGCTCCATCACAATAAAATTCACAGTACTTCCGACTCTAGCAAAAGACAATTGGAGTCCGAAAACCATATTCAGCTCTTTACCCTTAAACCAAAGAACAGCATAGCTATTTTGCGCTACGGCAAGAGATTCAGCCCCAATTCTAAATTATTGAAAAATCAAACAATGGGAAAGAACAAAAAATAAATGTTTTTGTTACCCGAAAATAAATCTGCCGACGACCATAAGCCAATATGCATCTAAGATTCCTCCGGCTGCAAAGAATAATTGTCCCACGAGTAAAATAAATAAATAGATTATAGTCCCGAGACGAATCCCGAAAACTCTATCGATTAAAAATCCTCCGATGAAGCACAAAATTACATTGGGCCATGAATAAATTGAGTAAAGCATCACAAACTGTGTGGCTGTGATATTAAAATCTCGTCTAAAATCATCTTGTAGTGCTCCTGGGTTGTCGTAGCAGAAATACGAGCCTAAAAAATAATGGATAGTAATATGTAACTCCTTTAAAAATATTGAATCGATCTAGAAATGTTTTGATTTTCATAAAGAAAAGTTTTATTTTATCCTAGCATTGACTGTAGACCTATGAGATATAATTCTTTTTTTGCAACCATATTATTAAAACAACATCATCCATGTTTTCGGTTAAAATTATTATTTTATTTTCTGTATGAAAACGCAACCTTGATTTCAGTAAGAAATTCATATCAAGTTATTTTATTCAAACGTTTAAATCGAATTTAATTTGATCGATAACCGACATCGATATTACAGCAACACCTGCAAGTGTTGAGAACATATCGATTATCGATCAATCGATTTTTTAATAAGTTGTCTTTCATTTTCACATCTTATTAATCCGAACTATCGATAGTTTCATCGAAGTCACAGGTAATTTTTCATATTTTCGATATCCCCACAATATATTTATAGCTTCCCTCTTTTAAAAAATTGCAGTTCAATGTTCAATTTTTCTTTCGAATATGATTAATTTACAGAGATCAACGACCATTCGCGATATAACGGAATTCCTTCTTATTTAATAAAAAAATCCCAAAGATGCGACCCGCAAGGAACTGAAAGGGTATGTTTTGAGAGATAAGACCTCGTGAGCATTTCGTCTAAATAGGAAACGTCCTCAGTCTGAGTTCTACTCATCCCTGAAGGCCATGTCGGGCGATAAGCGGGCGGCTACAAGAGGGAAGAAGTTCTTCCTTTAGCGCGTAAGACCTCTTTTGAGGCATTCCTCTGTGATAATGGTTCAAAAGTCGATGATTTGTTTGAAACGAAGCGATTAATAATTTTTAAATTGATTCAAAATATGGCTGCTAATGAGGACCGATAGTCACTACTGCGTCTTGTCCTATTTCGGGATTTGCTCCCTTTAGAGAGCATTTTGCGCAATGAATAAGTTTTCTCGGAACAGATAAATTAGTCTGCGTTTTCTGCTGTGCGATAAGCAGCAAAATGATGAGTAATGAAAAATATTATTACGGCACCATTAAAGGATCACCGCCAGTGCGATGTAGCATGATGAAATACGCATTCAACCCCAAACTTGTAGTGATAAGAGAGGAACAAAAAGTAAATTAAGAGAAAGAAGCCTTCTTATCGCATTTTGTAAAAAATGAAAAAATAAAAGAGAATGCTACGTATAAGAGATGTGAGATGTAAAAACGGAGGCTAGCGATAGGTGAGCTATCTTCACAAAATAAGAAACAAGATCTATTCCTGCACGAGAAGATATTTTGTCGGATTTTGGCTAGAAGCCTTGATATTGCGAACTTTTGAAGATTGGGTACACGTGCAGAGTGAAGATTTAATGTCTTTGGACTTTAATTGCATACATTTTCCAAGAGATATTAAATCAGTGCGTAGAAAGTAATGTTGTGATCAACAAATTTATATTTGACGATGACTTTGAATGGAAGTGACTAATCATTTAGTAAATTTTCAAAAGTGAAGCTCCTAAAACAATAGTAAAGGGCAAAATACGGTTCCAGATTCAAATAATTAAGTTTACCATGTTATGCTTTTCATCTCAAATCGACCAAGCTCACTAAACCTAAGAAACTTTTTAAAAGCATAAATTCATCTGAGTAGTACTAGTAATAAATTATGTTTTTGTTTTGACCCCCACTCCAGTGCATCAATTCTCTTGGGACATTATTTATTTGCATACAAGAGACTCCAAAGAGCAAGAGAATTTATACGATTTTTTTAATAGGCTACAATTACTCTGCTATTGGATTAATCATACAAATTTGTTTTTAAGAGTAATAAGCTTTCCTTCATCAGAAATCTTCTTAGACGCCCTGATTTCGCATGATAAGTTTATCAATAAACTATTAATGTAGTTTTCCGCAAATGGAATTATTTGCAAAATAATTTCAATAAATGCAAAGTTAAATTTAAGTGGCTCGATACCTACTGACCTTGTTTTGGTCTTTGATAAGGCGTCTAAACAGTCGTAACGATATTGATTTGAATTGATTTTCCCACGAGTGTGATACTGAGGGGTTAAGTAATGGACACAATTTCAATTAGCAAAGTAACACAAAAAATTAATTTCATACAAAAAACTTAGATGCTTCAAATTCCAGCATTTCGGCAATTTGCAATAAATCCTGACAATTTTCTTTCGGAAAATTGCTGTGAATTAGACAAAATGAAGATCGCCGGTTTTTTCCCTTATTTGAATTTTCTCTTTACTAATTGATTCAGTCTAAGTTCAAATGATTAAAATATCCTAAATAAATTTGTAATCAGTCAGTAAACATTTTATAAGTTCTAGTTCTGTTTGATTGTCTTATCTGGGGAGAGCAGAGTGCAATTGTTTTTTTTTTTTGTGTCTTTCCTATTGGTTTTTACTCAAACAAATTTTGTAATAAAACTTTTGAATCTCCCAAAAACGTACAATTACTTCTTTAGTAAAAACGGCAATTATCCATCGTAATCAGCGGAAATTGAAAAAACCCCTAAATCATATCATGGAAATGTGCTTATCCGGGCACCCTAACAATATTTTGGTGTTGGCCTTGGCGGTGCTATAATTAAGAATAATCGATTTCTTTCCGAGTAAACAAGCCATATACGAGTGCACTTGGGGTTCGGGAGCGATGAATAATTCAAGCAACAAAGCCCAGGATGGAAATTCGATATAGTTTGCAGAGCGAAACGTGCCGGTTTCTGTTATCGCTGAGTAAAAAGACAACCGAGCTAAAAAATGCAATCGAAACAATAATTCTACTGTGACTCACCGAATCCCAGAAGACACATGAAGATCAGAGCAATGAACCTGTGGCAGGGGCTGGCCGGGTTGCAACAAGGAGTCGCCGAACATCCAGTCAGCTCCGGGGCCAGCTCATTGTCCTCGAGAGCGCCCTGATGGTCCACATCTCGGACAATGGGGCGAGTGAATTCCTCATCGCTTTCCGGCGGCATTATGCGGGACCCTCGCTAACAGTGTCCAAATCCACAATCGGGGCGTGTTTTGTTCTTTATCCTATGCCGTCCTATCGCTCCGAAACAAATGGCAGCATTGGTCCAAATGACGAGATCAGAAAAACCCGCCTCAGGGAGATCTGGAAGAGAAACTGGATTTTGAACACCACAAATTTGTTTTTATGTTCGAGTAGAACGCGATAAATCTAACTGCAGCCTCCAATTTTCTGATAAGTCCCAAGAAGGAGGAACTGCAAAATAGAGCCCCATGGCTTTGTGGATTTTGAAAACATAGGCAACAAGTTGCTTGTATTTAATTACATCGTGCTCTATCGGAATTAATTAAAGCAGTCGTAGGCAACCTTTGCACAGCTGACACACTTTTCACTGAGTCTGGGAAATTATCACAAAGCACAAAATCGTCAAATTAAACGCACTAGTTTCAGTCACCCCTGCGCCAAAAGCCACACTTCAACTTCAACCGGTTCTGCTGCGTGGTCGCTAATCGGGTGACCCGCACCTCGTCGAATTAGAGCTGATCTTCGGATCCTTGGAGTTCCCATGGGACTCCACAAAATACTTGCCTTCGTGTCTTCAAAACTGCGAATTTCCTGGTTTCTTCGCTAATTCTTGAAAGGGGCCGTCCTCGAACCGACGGCTGAATGTCGCGGGTGAGTTCACTAATTAGATATTCGCCAACTTGCCCAGCGCGCTCAGCTCCTCCAGACCTCGACTTTTCTCCGCGGAAAGAAGTTAGCAAGTACTGGGCAGCGATTCATCGCACGACACACGGGACAAAGACGTCAGACTGTTGAATGGCGCTCGTGAGGGAAAGTCGTCAACACACGGCACACAACAAAAATTTTGCGATAAACAAAGAAGAGGGGCCCTGCCAGCATACAGTTTTACAATTTTCCGAATAAGCAATTTATCTCTAATTTATTTGGGAAGCTGGAAGTAACGTACATACATACATACATAAAAAATACGAAAAAAGGGATATTGCGCCTTTTTAACAGTATAATTAAAATCCAAATAAACTAAGAACAATTCGTCTCCTCAGATCTGAGACGATTACTTTTAGAACAGATATGCAAACAAAGATACTTTTTTTTAAAATTCCGTATTTTTATTCCCCTTGCTTGTATTATTGCGTTCTTTCTTTTATGCATGAAAAAACAAATTATTTACTGCACTTAACTTATACTATTCAATTGAAATTGTCGGAGCATTTAGAAATTACATTTCGCAATAATTAAAACTCATAAATCTAAAATGAAAACCAGTTAAAAATGTGAGCAAGAGATGAAATACCAAAATGTGAAAGGCATTTTTATATGAATCAATTTCCCAACTTTCCTTCATTCTGGCAATTCCATTATCACCCCCTTACTCCTAATTCCGAAACTAATTTAAATGTAAATTGTTGTCAAAAGTCCAGTACATCAGCTGTTGACTTTTGACTTGTTGTTTTCTACTTCGCGAGTTTTGCGGAGTGTAATGGTTCAATTGAGAAAGAAAGTAATTCTCTAAATTTCTACGAGTTATTGACAAATGCTGAAAGAACAAATTACCTTCCACGATGGATTTTCTGAAAGTAAGTGAAATACAACAAAAATTCTCTTGTCATTCCCTAGCCGGGGGACTGCTTCGTTTTTTGCGTGTTTTGTGATAATTTTCTAAAAATATTCTTCCCAGAATATGTCTGTAGAGATGCTACAGGGCTTCTACGACAGCATAAAAGGGATAGTGCTTATATTTTACATTGACAACAAAATTAAGCAGGATAAGGCGAAGAGCCAGGGAACAGCCAACTCGAAGGATGCACAGTAGGTTGGGAATTTGTGGATGGAATTTTATGACTATATAATTGTTTAATTTCAGTGAGCCTAAGATCATGTACAGGGTGATTCAGAACTGTGCTCTGAATGGGGGCTGTACTTGGCTGAGCATGTACCTGTTCGAGTATGTGCTCCTGCTCCCGGAAAATATGCTCAAGTACTTCTACGGGGACTTCATGGAAAATTTGATGCCGGTGTGGAGCTGGCTTCGCTTCATACTCCTCCTCCTCTTCAAGGGTTTCTGGCAGGTTCCCATATTCTGTCTGGGCCGCATCGTGGGCAGCCTTTGGTTCTCGGATATCGCAGATTTGGCCTATAAGCACACATTAGGTCGACCGAAGCCTTTGCGGAATATCACGAGGGTGATAGCGGACAATTTCTTTAACATTTTGGTACAAGTTCTCTTTCTGCTGCAAGCATCTCTACTTTATTTTCTGCCAAACTATTTTGGGACTGTTCTATATTGCGTCCACATATCAGTGCTACACTCGCTCTATGCTTTCGAGTACAAGTGGTATAACATGGGTTGGGAGCTCCACAAGCGGCTTAGTTTTATCGAGTGCAATTGGGCATATTTTATCGGGTTTGGTATGCCTCTAACAATTCTAACTAGCTTGTCCGATGACATTATATACAGGTAAATATGACAAAATATAGCTCCTACAACCTCTGTATTAAAATGCTTCTTTATCTTGCAGGTGCTGCGCCTTCTCGCTTCTGTTTCCTATTTTTATTTTAAGCGCTAATGAAGCTCAACCCATCGTGACATCATGGTAAGATTAATTATTAAACCCATAAATTATTATACTCATACATATTTCATTTCTTTATTCCAGTGATTATCCTTTAAGACTGTTCTCTCCTGTTATTGCGTTGTATAATATATTACTAGGTGGGCCCGTTAAAACACAGAGGCCTTTTAAAACTGCCACCGCAAGGGTTCCTACCCCTGTACGACGAAATTCTCCTAATCATTTAAGGTCAAGGCCTTTTTAGCGATATATGAGCGTAAATTGTTCGCGTAATCTTAACATTTTTTATAAAGCGATTAAAGCGTTTATGACTGGTCGCAACTGTCTTTTCATTTGAGTATATATAATATATAAAAAAAAAGAGGTCAAGTGAAAGTTGCTCTTCGCGGGATAAACTTTTCGCACAAGCATAGCTTGGGAACAGCACATAACTAGAAAAATATGCTGATTAATTTTGCCGGTTTAGTCCGATAAAATAAACTACAGATAGTACAAGGTAAGCGATTTACAAGAACAATTTTAAGTTCAATAGAAAGGACCTTCACTAATTAGAAGTTTTATATTCAATTTACTTATATATTTTTGATTCATTTGAAAAAAATTTGATATTTATCATGTACGTTGAAAAACGGAAGTTCGTGCTTCGATTTGTTTATTTCTTCATTTATCGACTCATCCGCGATCAGAACGATGACGCTTAAGGTGACTCAGCGAATAAAATTTGGGGCATACGTGAATGCACGTCCTAAAAAATTGTTTGCTAAACTTTATAGAATAAAATTACAAATAGGCACTAATTGTTTATAAACACAATCTCATAACATCCTTTACTCGAGATTATCAACAAGATAAAACTTGTTCTTGTTCTTTTCCTATGTGTGAAAAATGAGTTGAACTCGCAAGCTGGAATTGAATTAGAGTTAGAGAAATTGTCGGAAAGTGGGAAGCATTTTCAAGTCATTCATCTATTTTAAGAAATAAACGGTTTTTTGGAAAAATAAAAGAACTTCACTAAGACTTAAAGCTGAAATACGAACCCTTATATTTAAAGGCTATTTTTCCCAAACGAATACTTGAATTGGTAATTTAAATTGTTGTTTGTTTTCTAAGATAATCGGTAAGTAAATGTGAATATGCAACATGCTAAAATGAAATACTTTCCTATTATTACCTTGATTTTATATTAAAAATACAGCTTATCCTAAAACGAGTACATATTATTTCAATGATCACCTTCTTATTCCAACAACTCATCCGGAGGTTCCTCTTTGATTTCCGGTACTGTGTGATAAACTGAAATTGCAATCAGTTTCTGCAGAGCTTCATAATTTAAAGTAGGATCTTTTTCCTCGGCTGCAATAGCAGCAGGATCCAGCAGAAATCCTTTAAAGTTGGGGCATTTTTTAATATTAGGTGATGTCTGCAGCAAGGACATGACCGTTGGATGTCCAAGACCAAAAAATACCTCACCCTGTGGGCGCAATGGAAGATTTTTAACATCGGAAATCCGGACAATCGTCTCCAGGAGATTGAGGTGGCATAGGCTGGCTGATTCCCCGAAGAAGACATGATCAAAATCAGCATCCGGAATTATTTGAAACTGCGGAATTCCAGAGTTGTCTAAGATTTTGCAGGTGAATGTGCATTTCCTTTCGGGCTCCTTCGGGTGGGAGTAGACTCTTGTCGCCATGTATCCGACCGGGTATATCCAGTTTTCTGTATGGAAATTTTTATTTTCTGGAACAACCTCCCCGACTGCGTGGATGGTTAAGGGACCTAAATAAATTGGGAAAATTGGTCTTCCTTGCGTATCGACGGCTATGGTTTGAATTATTTGGCGCCTCGCAGGAGGAGGAGGAGGAGGTACAGTTTTCGGTGTGGTGTTTGCTCCAGCCCGACTCTTAACGCTTCCGTCTGAGTTTAAGCGTTTCTTCGGTCCTCGTTTAGCTGGAACGTGGGGCACTTGCTCCGCGTTGTTGCCGGACGCGTCAGGTGGGTAAGGAACTTCTGCGTCCTGCTCGTACTCCAACAGCTTTTTGAGAAGGAACCGCCTTTCTTCTTTAATTATTGAGATGTTTTCTTGTATTTGGGAGATTTGATCGCACAAAGCAGCGTTTTCCTGAGAAGTTTTAAGGTTCATAAAGTGTTAATAAATGTTTGAAATTTTACTTACGAAGACGTAGTTTTTGATAATTCGTTTTAATCGCCTGTACTTTGTTTTATACTTCAGATTCATTTGGGCGTATGGATTGTGTTTAAAATACCCCATACCAGCCATTATTCGAGTTTTAAAGAGCTGATTAAAAATTCCAATCCCAGAAGAGAAGTAAACAACGATGACAACTATTTGACATTTCTAAATTCTATCAACATGCTATTTAAGTACTAGGAGCAAAACGCTTCTATTACTTACTAACTTTTTTTTTTTTAATTTTTAATTGTAATATTTTGTGTTCCAACAGAATATAACTTTAATATTTCGAAGACAAAGCAAAATAAATTGTTAATTATATATTATTATACTAATTCAACAAAATAAGCGAACACAACAAAACAATCTTTGTCCGCTGTAATTAAAATTGGTGCGTTAATTTGACACACCACATAACAGCTGAGATCTTTAAGGAATTGGCGTTTGTATCAAAATTTGTGAATATGACCAATTGAATGAAAAAAATCGCATTTTACCTGGTTTACCGCTTGTAATTTATCATGGAAACGGAAGCCAGTACTCCTGGCACCAGTGAAGATGCTTTCGATGAGTTTTCGGACGAGAACGCTGATTTTCCAGAGGAAGAAATCACAAAACCTAGCGTGATCCGAGAAATTCAGGAAGAAAACGCCGTGGACCCGGCCAAAGGCAATGGCACTGTAACAAAATCGGACTCGTTTTGCAGCGACAAAAGTAAGGAATTTCATGGTTCCACAGACCAGCTAAACGACGACGCTGAAGATCTCCTCCACGACAAGGAATGGGTTATGCAGAAAAAGCATGTATTCATCCTTAGTTCCGCGGGAAAACCGATTTATTCCCTGCACGGGAGTGAAGAAAAACTCGTTACACTTTTCGGGGTCATGCAGGCCCTGGTCAGCTTCGTGCAGTCGGGCCAGGACAATATCACCTCTATTCGTGCGGCCGGGATAAAGTTTGTCTTTTTAGTCCGGAACTCCCTGATTTTGGTGGCGGCTTCACGGTCTAATTTGAGTGTTCACCAGCTACAGATGCAACTTACGTAAGAAATTTTGACTTCTTCCTTAACGTTACTCATTCCTTTTACCACAGGGACGTTTACAACCAGATCCTGTCGATCCTTACGCTGACACACATGTCCAAAATTTTTGAAAAGCGGAGGAATTTTGACCTGAGGAGACTTCTTGCTGGCAGCGAAAGACTGATAGATCACTTGCTCGTCAACGATAGCAGCAATAAAAGAAGTAAATCCCTTTTTTTTAGTATGAAGAAGTAACCACCCAAAAATGCGCGACAGTTTTAAAAAGGAATTTGGAGCCAGACATGTTTTTAAAAGGTTTACAACATTGGTACCCTCTAAAGATGTGAAAAAGTTTTCTTTATATGCTTTAAATAAGCTTTGCTTTAAAAGAAAAAAATCATTGTGTGGCTCTTTGCGCAAAGAGTTAGTTTTGGAATGTATTCTTTGTTTTTTTTTTCAGTTAAACGTCGTTTGATAAAATAACAAAGTGAAAATATCAAAACGAAAATGATGCCATATATTTATTAGATTCTTGCTTTCTTTCTTTAAAAAGTAATTTTTGGGATGACTTTTAATTTGCTTGCTTTGAAAGTCGTATCTTTTATAAGTTTCGTCTTCGATAAAATCCCTTCTTTTTTTATTTCAGTTTCGAACAACATTTTCACCTTCTTAACAAACTCAATCAGAATAATGCCCTTAAGCACTGCAAACAGGAGCAACATTACCAATGCAATACAGAGCAATTGTTCAAAAATAAAAAATTTAGTTTTTGCCGTACTTATAGCGAAAAACAAGCTCATCGCCTTGGTGCGAATGAAAAAGTATTCCTTGCATCCTGCCGATTTGAGGTGAGTCAACTGCCTAATTCTAAAATAGATTTTTATTACTATTATGTTAAATGCGATCTATAATAAATTATAATTAAATAATTTTGTCTAGGCTTCTTTTCAACTTAATCGAATGCACCGAAAGCTTCAAAGTGGCAGAGAGTTGGACTCCAATATGTTTACCAAAGTTTGATTGTAAAAGGTACTTCCACGCGCATGTATCTTATTTTGCAGAGGACTGCGAGGCGTGTCTTGTCCTCCTCTCAGTCGATCCAAGTGTCTTCTTCACTCTATCGGAAGCCAAGAAAAAAATAACAGAAAGAATGCGGAGGACCCATTGTATGGCTGCGATTAACGAAGAGATTAACAATCCCGGTGTTAACTTAAACACAATCGGAATACCCGAAATAAGGCACTTCCTCTACAAGCCGAAACATTGCTCTCAAATGCTCTCCTCGGAAATTACAGCTCCTTATAACACTTTAAAAGAATTCGAACGCCTTGAGGCGATCTATTGTGATATGCACCATCGGGTGCACAACAGTTTGCGACCTCTCAAACTCATCTATGAGGTCAAGGAGAAGGAAGTTATTCTGGCCTGGGTTACGGCGAACTCGGAGCTGTACGCTGTGTTTGAGCCGACCGTGGAAAAGAGTCTGGTTATTAAGCTGGTGGATAAACTCTTACGGTGGATAGACAAGGAACAGGAAATTCTTTTTATCAAAAATCATCCGACGTTCTAAACATAGATGGACTGACCCTCGATGGAATTGCATTTGAATGTGATGAAAGATTTGTAATTAGTTAAATTGGTAACACGACACATCTTTCAATAAACAGTTATTATAGATAGTAGATTTTGAAGAAAATAAAGTCTTAAAGAGATGTGCTTACTTTTAAGTTGGCGTATTTATTTTTTGAAAAAAAAGTATGCTCAAAGGAATTATTCTTTCAATTAAGTTTTATTTACTGCTAACAATTTTGGTAATGATTCAAAACTGTAAGTACAACATTTAAAAAGTAATAGGATTTTAACTTCTAACATATCAACTCTAACATTGAGGAAGAAAATGGAAATTAAATATAGTTCTATGTATTTGAATACTTAGCACATTTTTAATTATTTTAACCTACTAAAGAAGTTCACGAAAAAGAATAAAATAAGGAAACTGGAATATGAATCTTAAAATTATGTCAATAGTAAGGTAAGCAGTTACAAATTTAACGAACAAATTTTCCTTCATAGCTGATGAAAAATTAAGAAGTGCCTTAAGTGCCTTTATGCAAAACTAGACAAGAATTTAAAGTGTCTGTAAATGTTTATACATAATAAAATATAAATTCCATATTGCTAGTAGATTGCATACAATACAATCATAATCTATAATAAGTTACTTATTTTGCTTTATTTATTTCTATCACTATTCATCTGAATGGAGGGTAACGAAAAGACTGCAAATTTTGTTCTTGTCGAATTTTTTTATATTATATTTATAATTTGCTTGGTTTAAACGAAATTTTTTTTAATAAAACTAGCTTAGTAAATAAAAGCCAGCAAGCAACGTTTTCAAGTTTAATTTGAACAAACTTAAAGTTGTGCATAATCTTTAAGTAATGATGTTTAAGCTTAGGAATTATCGGAAGGTAAAAGTGTATCGAATTAGGTGCGACGTGGAGTTGCCGAAGAAAATGTGAAAATAAAGAAACAGATTTTAATATTACCCTGCAATTTAAACGATGTGTATTCAAATTAGAAAGAATGTAAAATCTAGAACAACTAACTTTATTTTGTCCCAGTTGTTGCGCACTCTTTTCGTGTAAAATATAAAATTACCTTTTATGCATATTTTCAGATAGAGAGGGTAGGAAGTTTTATTAATCAACGCATATTTACCATTTACAACAATATTTTCTAATTTTAATAAGAATTAATGAAAACGTAATCAATCATCGCTGTATTTAAGTATTTTCATAGGTACTTTTGTATGAACCGTAGAGTACGTAAAGATCAAGTGAGACTAACGTTATGTGAAAAGTATTACCGTGTATTTTCAATCCAAGTGCAAAACTGGGATTTTGATGTATTTTTCAAAATATGCATAACCAGTTTGCTGGATAGCAATTACTTATTTCTGCATGCAGTAAATTGCGAAGGAAAAGTAAAAGGTTATTCGCTTAATTTCTAGTAAATGCTTTTCTTAGAACTACTTACTTTCAGTAAATGCTCGAGTTTTACCCACATGACTCGAAGTTAGAGGAATTGGTCATGTGTTTGCGAGTTGAGTACAAGCCTATTAAATACCAATTATCAAATGTTGAGTTTGAGCAGCCAACATGCTCAAAGTTCATGAGTTCCACAATTGCTGAGAAATTCCAGCTTCTTCGAGCCAGAAAGAAGGCAAAGTTCAACGACTACTTGAACTGGAGAGAAGCAACCATCATCTGGTCCAGATCTGACCACCTTTGGTTCAAAGTTTCTGGAATCTCGCTTGTCGAACCCAAGTGGGTGCGTGTCTCCCGGCTCCGGACGCCTGGATCCGGGAATTTTTTTCCAACTGCGTGACGCGGATGGAGCGAGCTCAGCAGGCGATGCAGGCACACTCCACGCCAAACAAAACAAGATCAATAAACACCGCGAGCAAACATCGGCCCGAGACGACGTCAGGAAAGAAACAGCAGACGAGTTTGAGGTGAGGTTTGCTGGCGTTGCTGCTTTTGTTTGGTGTCTGTGTTCAGTGTCTGTTCGGTGGCTGTCCCCGGAGGCTGTTCCCAGTGCCAGGAGACAGGAGTTCGTTTTCTGTGTTTGGAAGTTTGTATTTTAAGATTGGAGGCCGGCTTGACGGGCGCCATGTTTACGCTCGACTGGACCGCGGAAAATTGCTTGGAACTGATCGCCGAGTACCAAAAACGACCGATCTTGTGGGACAAGACGGTGATCGGCCACAAAAATAGACAAAGAAAAGCTCTCGCTTGGACCGAGATCGCGCAGAAGATCGGCTGCTCCAAGCAGGAGGTCGAGCGCAAGTTGAACGTTCTCCTGACGCAGTACCGCCGCGAGCGGCAGAAAATCATGGTGAGGCTCCAAGAGTACCCCCAGGACCCCTACTCGCCGTCGTGGTACGCGTTCAAGGCGTTCGCTTTCTTGCAAGACGTTCGCCAGCCGGGAAGTATTAACAAGGTGAGTTTATGGATTCATTGTTCTCGCACTTTCTGGGGAGCTTTCACTTCCGCCGCTCTACGGTTCTATGGAAATGGAAACGCGAAAACAAACAAATTCCTAATCGGACCCAGACGCGATGGCACTGCGGTCAGTTGCGGTCTCGCTTATTTTTAAGCGCAATGTTTGCGGGTTGTTTGAATAGACTTCGAAATGCCGTAGAGAATTTCTGTTCAGAGCAAGTTTAGATTTTATGTAAGTAGAAGTGGTCCACGCCAACTTTGTTTCTGCAATACAAATCTAATCATATTTATATAGGTGATTTCGTCGTAGATTACACATTCTTACGTAAAAATGCTTCATCAGCTCCCATTTTTAGAAAAATAGTTTTAATAAAAAGTACAAAAGTCGATCTTATCATCATTTTATGAAAAATCATTTAAAATTATCGCATTCTTCTAAGGGTATAGTATGCCCAAACGAAAGTTTGAAGTTTAACTTATTTTCAATTTTTCATTATTTTATTTCTTCATATAAATAGCGAATGAGGATATAACCGGCGCATGTCCATGGAATAATTGTCAAGATGTTTTAAAAGACTATAGCAGAAGTTAATCGCATTTCTTATTTTTGGATTAGAACTACAATATTTAATAATTTTTCAATAATGCTCAAAATACTTCTTAACTCTAATTTTCTAGAAAATGAGAAAAAAAATTCTATAATATGCCTACCTAAAAATAATTTTTAATTTTGATATAAATCAGTAAACGACTTCCGTTTAGACGGCCAAGAAGAACATACATCGCCATTGTTATAAAAATGTTCGATAGCTTTCTTGTTGACATTTCTTAAGTTGACATTAGGTACGAGAAAACAAATTATTCCATCTACTGTCAAATATCTAATAACTATCGCCTATAAAATTTATTAAAAGTCGCGTAAGCAAAACCCAGTAAAATTCAGATTTTTCCCTATTTTTATAACTTAGTGGTTAAAAAAACGTTAGTTTAAGCTTAAGTGAGTTGGAAATTAATACTTAAATTTTATTCCAGGTTCGACCATCACTAATGAATTTCCCAATCAATTCAAAACTTATTTATAATAATGTACAACGTATAAAATCAAATGAAAATCCTTCGCATTTTGAGCCATATCCAAAAATGCAGGAAAAACAAGGCTCAGAGGACCGAATGACTCCTTCTTGCACAGTTCTTGAAGGCAGGTCAACTATCCTTCCGCACACCACTGTAGGACTAAACAGCGCTATGCCTGAAACTAGTCGGAAGGAAACTCTAGCCGCTACAAAAATATTTCCTTCAGTATGTCGATCAAATTTTGAAACAAGAAAACCCAACACAAGTCGGCTTGATAAAATTTATGGAAAAGGAAAGTCCCTTCGCGTGGACACCAAGGAGAGAAAGGACTTACGAAAACACTTGCAGATGCTGATGGAGAAATTTATGAATGAGGATGAGTACGATTTCATCGGGAACAACACGACGACTAAACTTCGCTCTATGGAAAAATCACAACGTATTATCGCGGAAAAATTAATTGGCGATGTCCTCTTCTACGGACAGGTGAACAAACTATCCAACACTGCGGAGGTAATTCCCTCGAAAGATAGAATCGGGGAAATGACTGAAAATGAATTTTAAAAATAGTATAAACCTTGATTAATTTTTAATGTTACAATTTTATAAATAAATTAATTTGGTATTTCTACTGTTTTTGTTTTTGTTTTAAATGGTTACAAAACTCTTTAGTCTGGTGCAAAAGGAAGTTAATTTGATAATAACTTATCATAATGTTTTCAGACTCTCAAGGTTATAAAGTAATATTAAGTTAAAGTCAACTTTTAGAATTCTACTAAAATCTAACGATTGAAACAAAAATACTTATAAAAACATAATTATTTCTTATTAATCTTTTTATTAATACTCTTTTCTTTTATCATTAATTTACATACAATTATCACACTTTATTTTTGTTGTCGTGACAATTACCTTTAATGTTAATATGTAGCTACTATATTACAAACATGTTTGTTTTTATGAGGCTTTTTTCGCATATCTAAACATTCGGTTGGTTGACTAAATCGCAATTTATTCATTGGTAGCTTTTGGTACTGAAAACCGAAGATCCGATTGCAATTTTCTCTTAACATTTGTTTTCTTTTCTTTTTAACAATTTCACTAATTTATTGAAATTCAATTCAGATTTAAAAACAATACTATAAAGTCGGCCAAAACTAAAAAAAAATTTTAAATGGGCGTGTTCTTAAACTAATTTACGCAAGGAAGCATATTTTTTAGTTTTGTGTTATTAATGCCAGCCATTTTTCTTGCTTAATAAACGCTTTGACGGTACCATTATCAGCATATTGAAAGAGAAATTATTTTTCCGTATGGTAATACAATTTTCTAGATATATTTTATTTTGGGCCATAATTTGAAGCCTGTAAAATATAAAATATCTAAAAATTTAGTGGCAAAATGGGAAGACGTTAGTTAACACAAGTTTAGGAAAAAACTAGATTAAAGTGCGATTGAAATCTTAAATTGCACTTAGTGTCAGAAGTGGGATATGACATAAATTATTATCTTAAAGGATTAGGTTTTGATTGAATTAGAAAGAGTAAATAGGATCTGTTTAGTAAGACACGTTTTTTGAAGAGTTAAATAAGATTTCGTACTCTCTGTTATCTTGGTAAGGTAAGAAGTGATGGAGGACGTCAGTCATTAGCCAATGGTATGGTACTGGTCAGGCTACTATTTTTAAGTACACACCATTTTTCGTTATTTCTTCTAGTTGTTTTCTGCTGTGGAGGTGAACAACTTTGTTGATACAGGGTAATAATGTCTAAGCTGACACACAAATACTGCTACAAAAATTGATAGTAATACCTATGTTCTTTAGTTTTTAATAATTTTTATTTATTTAATTTTTAGTGCATTGTACCTTGTTGAGGATAAATTGAACACTAATTACCTTATCTCACTCGAGTTTCATATTCATATACGCTCTTCGTAGAAACATTTGTGTGTCACTCCGTCCACTAAATAAGTATATGTACTTTGGAAGGCAAATTTTTATACAGACACGACTGCTGATTTCTCAAGATCTGGCTTCAGCAAAAAAAAGAAGAAAGCCATTTATAGCACTGATTTTCATTAATACATTATAAAATGTCTTCCATCAGTTTGAATTGAACACAAAAATAAGAAAATAAATCTTCGTTTGCAGTTATGTTTTTTTACAACAGTTTAATACATTTACGACTGATTCTGGCAGCTTTTTTGGCTTTGTTATTCAGCGCACCGTTTCATATTAGTTATAGTTGAATCGGATAGGAATATGGATTTATTCTTAAATTCTGTATTGTCTTCCATATTTGTTTTAAATAATATTTTCTCCTTTAATTGGACTTTTAAACTTCAAATCTATAAAGCTTATAATAAAATAATAATTAGTCGATGAAAATTAGATAAAAATAATGCTTTTTTCGAACTTCGTTCAAATGAGTTTTAAATTTACAAAACAGAAACATTTTGAGATATGTTATAGAGGGATTTTTTCTAATATACACATTTTTGGTGGTATCTCGATTTTGGTTTTGAAAATCACAATTTTTTAGATTTGAATTGTATTGCATATTAGTATTTTATTGCTTTGCTTATATTTTATTTTGTTATGGAATTAACCAAATTCAATTTCGTCGCCTTCGAATTGAATAATGTCACAACAAAATCTCAAGAAATTGATGAACAACTCTTGTATATTGAGATGAAGGCTAGTTGGCGGTTGTTGAATATCTCCAAAAATATGTTAACTAAATATTTAAATTGGATTAGTTTGAACTGGTTCCGAGATAAAGGTCTAATATTCCTCCAATTAATGTCGCTGTAGTAAAACTATTAAATTCTCAGTAGTACATTACCGCTTTCAAAACATTAAGCCAACTTCTAAAACTAGTTCATTTTGTGCTACTGCTTCATCGAGGTAATTAAACGAATTCGAAATAGCAATATGATAAAATCAATAAAAACAAAACCACTTCGGAAATCTTAATAAATATACGCATACAACAAGCAACGGATTTTGGGAATTGTATGTTAATAATTTTTAAATATTTATTGTTACTAAATAACATAAAGCAACGAAAGTTAAACTTTCATCTGAACTGATTATAATTTATATTATGTCTATTGCTTTTCACAAAGGACATCTAACTATGTACAATTTGGACAAATTTATGTTTACTAACCCGTTCGTAGTACCTCCAATTGTTAAATAAATAACAGAGGCTGCGCTCCTTAACATTTTAACTATTTTCTTAAAAGAAAAACAGTGGTATCGTCAAGAGGTGGGATCGATGATTATTCACCAGTTGTCCGCGACTCTTTCGCCGTTTATTTTTTTCTTTTGTTGTATAATGTTGCATTATCCTCTTTTGTTCCTTTAAACTCAGTTGCCTTGATGTAGGTAATCTCGTTCTACTTTGGTTACTTGCATTTTGTATTATATTTTCTTTGCAAACAATTTTTCTATTCGGTTCCGTCTACCTATGTTTTTTTATTACTTACACAATGTATACATTTTAGCAGATAGGTTTTTCTTACAACTTGATTCTTTAAGTAGTAGTCACATATTAGAGTAGTGGTAGTTTAGTAGTAGAATAAGTCCATAGACAATATACAAATACGGGCATAAAACATTCTGTACAAAAGGAAACAACTAGGGTTCTTTTGAGTACGCATTACATTTGATTCACTAGACAGATAAGATGGGGACTGATTCAGGTGACTCGATTTCTTCGTCTGCGGTTACTTCGAGTGTGATATTCCAGATATTTCCGCATAGGTATCGGTTGGTCCTTCGGCGCTACAGACGGAATCTTCTGGGGTTCGGGAGGGTTCTGCTTCAGTTACTTCAATATCGTGATGCTTATTGCTCCGATGTTTTGAACTCAGCGCCTGGAAAGATTGAACGCAGGTAAAAGGAACGAATGTGATATTCGAAATCTTATGTTTTCATATGCCAGTTAGTTGCAAGACACGCCAAGTACGGTACAAACCAAATCTAACTAACATCTATTTTACATAGTACACTCACAGTTAGATGCAGTCTTAGAGATAGTTAAAATATAGATATTTTTTTACGTTTGTTAGTCACACATAAGGAGCGTGCAGTTAGAGTGCATTTTGTGGTTTTAGTCATTCTTGGTAGGGCCTGATGGGAATTTACTTAAGATTTTTAAACCAATGCTGTAACGTTTTGGTGCAGAAATTAACTTTTCTGAGGCATAGTTGTGTGTAGTTATAGAATACTACATAGCAAGGAAAGATGTAAAATATAGGTAGAGTTCCTAATCGTCGTGATTGATGAATTTAAGGCCAATTTCATACTACAAGTTTAAGTTTACTCTAAGTTAAATTAAAATTTTTGCTTAACGGGAGCTTAAAAAATGTTTGATTTACAATGCTTCAAGCTCAAACTATTTTATCGGTGTGGCAGTATACCTTTAAAAAATAAACATGTGACGCGAAATTCAGCAACTCAACAAAGCTTAAACCAATATAGTAATGAAACAATTTAGAATTTTAGCTGAACTTGTTTAAGTCGATTTGATGTTAGAGCTTAAACTTGGACTGTGAAAAAAGCCTTTAATGTGTGCAATTCATTTTATTTTATTCTAATATTGGACATTGCAATTGCGCTATACATTAAGGGGAAGCAAAATCCACGTTGCTGCTACATGTACCGAAAACGGAAGAAAATTGAATTGTTACTTTTCTAAAATTCTGGCAGGATACGTGTTAAAATTGATGTTTAGGGGATTTACTAAAATAAATTAGTCTTGGAGGAGTAGGAGAGTCTTTCGTTTTAAAATAATCTTAAAATCTGCAGATTTTCTTGTTTTGAATTGGATCATTCCGGCAAATATAGAAAATTATTAATCCAAAAAGAAAATAAATCTGGGATTGTTATTTAAGAATTGTAGATTCCGCACATTTTTGAAATTCGAAAAATTTAGAATGAAAATAAGCACATTTAGGAATTTGGGGAACTTGGAGCCAATTGAAAATATTTTAAACTATGTATTTTAGTCTTTGAATTATAAAATATGATAAATTGTTAAACTCCCTTTTTGATCTAAAAAAAAATTTGTTAAGAACTATTGTACAAATATACAACAGTTTTGATTTGTGTAGATAATAAAATTTATACAAAAAAATATAAATAAATAAGAATAATAAAGCGTTGTAAAAAAAATAAAATCTATAAAACAATTTAAAATTGTTACAGCATGGCTTTTATTTATTTCATACAGATCTTTTTGAGCAAATTTTATGCAAATAATGGAGAATACAATTGTTTCAGAAGTGTAATTTTATATAGTGCGTTTTCACACATTATACTACAAGTTACGATCTAAGGGAAAATAAGGAGAAAACAAATTTAAGTAATTTTATTCAATTGGGGTACCTGACTGACACCGGTGGGAATCATTCATGTTCTTACCTTGTCCTTACTTCCTTTTTTCTAAGGAGTTGCCAAGATTACAGAAGATTAGTTACACAAAATAAATTACACGAAGAAAAGTTACAGTTATGTTATTATAGATTTTTAATTAATACATTTGTTTTTTGGAAATTGAAGTTTTTAAGTAACATCTAATTAGTTTATACATTTTGTATTATTTATATTTATTCTTTTAATAAAAATAACATTATGTAAAATGTCGCTTTTTTAAATGTATTTTATCGCATTTTATTGAAGAGCTTGTTAAGGAAAGGTATCGGAGAAGTGGAAAGTTACGTAGTTAATATTTAACGACACAAAATAAGTTGCACCGTCGGTAGGTGACCAGCAATCCTCCCGTAGTTATTTAATTAACTAGGGAATATTTTTGTTAGTAATTTACTTGAAGATTTGTTGATAGAAAGGTGGAATTGAAATTTTGGTACAACAGATCATTTTATTATGCGAGAAGCTTTTAGAAATACAGTACAACATTATCTAAATTATAGAGAGGATAGCTCTTCAATAAAACCTTTTTCGCGAATCAAAAATCCATAATTACCTGCAAAGAAAATCTCCGGTGCGCTGCCTTTCTTCCTCCTCGTCTTTTGCTTATATGAGGATTGTCCATTCTTAAGGTCTTATTTTTAAGTATCTCAAGTTGGGTGTACAGTCTAAACAAATTATAGTTAAGAGTTAAGTTTGAAAAAGAATTATATATAGCAAATTACCTTTTAAGCTCTGCCCTAATATCTTCTGGACTCATTTCCGATATCGTTAATTCTCCAATATCTGGATCGCCTAAACACAGTCCCGCGTAACCACCACCCAAATGATGCCCAGTATCATGTGAACCCTTGAAAGCATCCACAGGTAAACGTAAAGATAGATCATGGGCCAGAGAACGGACCTGCAAGCTATGATGATGCAACGAAACAACACAACCACCAAAAGAAGTAATAGACGACGAATAGAATTTTGTAATGAGGTGATATTTACATAAATAAAAATAAGAACTAAATTTAAATTAAGAGGATAATCAAGTGTCCACATTAACTACAACATTCAGTAGGTAAGATCTAGTTCAACAGTCAGGAAATAGATTTTTGTAGAGCGTGTTGTGTTCTTTTCTAGTTGAAAGTGTGAAAAAGTGTGAATATACATACTAAGTAAAGCTGCCAGGTTGCTACGAAGAATAAAATATACGGATCATTATTTTGTTGAAATTTAAATTAAGTTGAAGAAGCCAATAATTAAATTGTTTTAAAACGATATTTTTTCCTAGTTATCTAACTGCTCTATTTTGCTGCTTCCTGATACGCAAAGTAACGATTTTTTTTACTTTTTAAAGCCAGACGGTTAAAATTTTTTATTTTTGAAAAAGTTAACTTTAAATTTAAAATTTATGATTCTTGCTTGCTTCATTTATCCAATATGTTGTACAACCTTTTATTATTTTTTAATTTCAGTAGATTTTTAGATGTTTGTTCTCAGACCATATATTTTTATAAATTATCATTGCTTTACATATGCAACATTAAATGTTTAAGCAAAGTTTATTTTGATTTAAAATTTCGGTGTTTTCATATCAAAGTGCGTTATACCTCATTTTCGAATTATGTCTGCATGGAAAAATATTTTGTAAAAATAGGCAAAAGATTTATATGATCGTACATACATATGTATGTGAGTGTACTTTTCAGAGCTTAATTTCTTTATTCTAAATTTTTAAAGCAATCATTAAAAATTATGTCATCAAGATGCATGGCGAAATATTTCTCTAATATTTAAATTGTACAACGCCTATATATATTTAAATATAAATTTCGAGCAAAATTAATAGTAAACATTAAACGTATGATTTCTTCGGCATTCAAAAATAAAAACTGCAAATAATACTTACATATCAATAATAAGAGCTATTTAAGCTCAAATTAACATAAATATGCTCAATACGTGTTCATTGTTTATAAAGCAAAGCATTTAAATGTTGCTAAAACTAAATATACAAAAGATAGAAGCAGGTTTAAGCTTAAACTTAAACTAATGATGGAAGAGTGTTGTTCAGTAATAAAAAATAAGAAAATAATAGAAAGCAGCACTTAATTCATGGCAACTTCATAGCTTTTGCGTTGTATTGTTAATTTGTCACAAAAATCATTTTCCTAAGATTTTTAGTTTTTTTTTATTTCATCAATAAACTTTTACTTTTATCAGCGGCAGTCCGTGATCTCTGTTTTTCGTCTTACAACAAATTGATGGATATTCATGACGAAAGTATTACCTGTTTGTGCTGGTACCAGAGTTTTGGCAGAAATATTAAACCCAATACAATGGTATTTGTTAGCTGGGATCTTACAAAGAGCGCTAAAAATATTGCTCCCGGACTTAGTTCGGGCAAATACAATATCCGCAATATATAAAAATTAGTTGATACTAAAAACTCTATGAGTATCGACGCAACTAGGAATTGTCTCTCCTGGAAAAGATTGAACAGTAATATTTTTTTATTAGTTGATATTTTAAAATTATGCTAGAAAAATTACCCTAAATTGAGTATTCGCATTACGACTAGCTACGGCTAGGTTAAGTCCAAAACATAGGATTAAAATTTCACTAAGTTGTGTCACATATTCCCACTTAAGCGGATGACACGTGTTTGTTCTTACTTCCTGCAATCCCTCCATTTCAGCTGTTTCGATAAGGTCCAGTGATGATGCTGTGAATGCTGCCATGTAGCAAATTGCGGCAAACACCATCGTTCCCAGGTACTTGAGGAGATCAACATCTCGCAAGACCCAACGGTGGGCTTTTCTTGTACGAAACTCGACTAAGTGACGGTACAATTTTAGGATGATGGCACCATAACAAGTAACAAAGCCTAACTCCCGAAACCAGGGTTCTAAAAGACAACGACGTGTTGACGCTTGAAAGAAATGTACAGCAACCTGAAAGATAAAATTAAGACGTTATGAATAATTTATCAGTATTTAAAAATCGTCAAAGCGTAAGGAGCTTAAAGTAGGTACTACAGAATTTATGTGCATAACTGATGAATTTGGCGCAGTTTTACTAAAGCTATAATAAGTAAAAGTATTTAATGTAGCGATAACAGTATGGAATGAGCGGTGGATCAAAATTCATTAGGAATAATTTCGCAAAAAATTGCACTATTTGAGTAAACGAATATTTCAAAAAGTTAGTTTCCGAAAATTATAATTCCCTAATATTGTGAATTAAATTGATTATGACTTTTTCGAGATAAGTAATGCCAGAAACTTTGTTTCACAATTTTTTAAAATGTATTTAAAAATCATGGAAAATCGAAAGAGTATATTGAAATGAAATTCAAAAGAAAGCTTGTGCTCTCAGCTTTTTATTTCAAAAACATTTCGTGATGGAAGTTTTTTGATTTCGAACTCATATTTAACATCTGCTCTTTTAAATTAAACTAGACTCAATGCTTGAAATCATTTTCAAAGGACGTGATATTTTTCGCGTAGATCGATTTTACTAGCAGAAATTGAAAAACTTTTCATGGTTATCCTTTTGTGTGTACCTCGTTTAAATTTTCTATTCTCTATGTAAGTACACATGGAGCTATTGAAGGTACGTTGTGATACCAATTACCATCAATTCTTTGAGCAGTACAATCAGATCGAATGGCAACGTTCTAATAAATAAACATGAGAGTCATACATCAAAAGAGTGAAGTGCATAAAATAACTCTTCCTTCGGGCGCTTAAACGTTGTGGCCAATAATAATTCCGTAGAAAGAAAAAATGGAATTGCTCTTCCGTGTCGTGGGTGGGAACACTTAGCCCAAGGCTCCGAGGAAAAAATAGTAGTGCGAGGGTGTTAAGCTGTCAATGTTATTTTCCTTTTCCAATTTCATTGCAAGCAGCCAGAGGCGCGGAATTGTGGTTTTTATTGGTTTGTTGCCGTCACGAGTTATTCCCGTGAGAATCCCAGGGATGCACTTAAACCTGAAGATGATATTAAAGATTCCTAAAAGCGTAGCTTACCGATGCATAGAGCAATAAAATTCCAAGAAGAATAGTTTCCAGGACCGTCCACATCCCGGACGCTATCGCCTGAAAGCAAATAAGGTGCATTATTTCAATGTTTTTTCCACGTTTTCCTCCGAAGGGAGCATAAGTCGCCGGTGGCACGCGGCCGCATTTTACCTTGCATTTTCTCTGCCTGAAGACAATCGCGGCCAGGACGAGGCAGCATAGCATGCAGGCTCCCAGGACAGACCCGATAGATGCTCGCAGCAGGGTCTCCATAGACACAGCTTCCTGGGGCTCCCCGAAGAGGCAGGCTCCAGTGTGGTCGCAGCTCGCGCAGCCCCCTGGACAGGGGATGCACGAGAAGTTCTCGTTGTCGGAACTTTCCACCTTTTCACTCTCGAAGCCCTGAAGGGTCTGATTAGGCAGGTAATAGGACTCCCTGCAGATGCAGGTGTAACTGCCGCGTGGCGAGGACGCTTTTGTTTCAGTCAATAGGCAAAATGTTGTCTCACGGTCACAACTAGTTGGAAAAATGTTTATAAAGCCCTCTTCATCCTTGCACATAGCGTGCAATCCAGTGCATTAAGGATTCATCTACGGAAAAATTCGGGCCTAGACGACGTTTTTGCATGTATTATTCCTTTGATAGTCGTAGGAAACAAAATGCCTTAAGGTCTAATAAAATAGGTCTCAGACTAAAAACATGGATGTTGAATCTTTTAATTGGATAATTCTATGCATGAAAAGACTATGTACAATTTTAAAACAAAAAGTAAAAGCATATGAAAGTGTACTTGCAAATACTAAAAATCAATAACTAAAAAATTTAAAAAGCAATTAAAGAAGTAAACTCAACTTATGCACCAAAAGTTGCATATAAGGATTCTTTTAGAATTTTTTGATGGTTCTAGATATTTTCCTAAACAAACGTGCTTAACGATTTTTATAAAATTTTAGAAAGGGATAAAGTTTGAAATCTTCATACGGATTTCGATTAAGCGTTATAGAATTTAGAATCAAAAGAGATGGATATGAAAATTTGGTCGTTTTTATTTCCCGATTCAACGGTGACAAGCACGCATCTGTGAAATGGTAAATTGAAGTAATGTAATGTTTATTTTCTAGAATTACATTTACAGAAAAATGGTCTTCAGTTTAGATTTTCTAGCGCAAAATGTTGCACGAGAAAATTCCTTCAGATAATTCTTACTTTTCAAAATTTGAAATTTCGTGAGTAAATGTATGCCTAGTATTTGACTATGTCCTTGACTACAAATTTAAGGCTGGAAAAAAAGTTGGGGGAAATATATAGCAGACTTAGTCGAGATTTTTATATGTAACATAATTCTTTTTGCTGGGTTCGAAAATTTCCGTAGATGCCCTGAATTTGTCTTTAAATGCACTAAAATACTAAAAAATGCCAGTAACTGACCCATGTTTCCGGCCAAAAATCTCCTCTAAGGCATCGTTACAAAGATCAACGTCAGCAGCAATAAAGGATGAAGCTACAATTCTAGTAGAATGAAAACAATCAGTGGAGAGTTTCCTCGAGAGCATGGGCAACATACTTATAACCAAAGTCAACAACGGAGACGCTGAAGGGCCACAACCATCTTCCTTGCAGGGCGTTGCAGTCCCGAAACGGAGCCCCCCAGACCTGGGAGCCATCGGTATGGTTCCAAGCGATGCCCAACTCCCGCCAATAAGTGGCCAGGAATCCCTTCCGCTGCACCTCATCGAAGGGTATCTGCAACGAGCAATAATTAATTAATTTGTTGAAAATTTCGGACACTTCCCTCACCTCGACTTTATCACGGAACTGGACCACGGCTATGTGTAAGGCTGGGGCCGCAATGGCAACAGCCAGCAGGTTCTCGTCCTCGTTGAGGGCCACTTTGGCAATGGATTTCGCCTGCTCCCTTAGCACGGTGTAGTCGGATGACGATTTTGTGGCTAGGTACTCGGCGAATCCCCGGGCAGCGTCCACAGTGATGTCGGTTACATCGTAGAACTGCGGGAATTAATTAAATTAGTTAAATTAAAAGATAGCAACGGGGAGGCGGAAGTTGGATTGTTTTACAGCCATTTTTGCAGGATGTTCAAGTCGTTAGTTGGTACTATTTTCCTGGCAAAGTTTCCACTCAACGAAATGGTATCTTTGGCGCCAGAGATTTTAGAGGAATTTTGTTGGCAACAAATTTAGCTCCAACAGGAAAGACAATGTCGGACGTATATGTGGCACTCTTGAAATTTTCATAATTAAAAATCACTTTTATCTTTCACTAAATTCTTGAAAATCGTGTTCTCAAAATGTAATATTAATTTTATTTTACAAGGTTTTAATGCTCTAGATTAATATTATTTCAATGTATTGATAATTACGAGGTAAATTTTATAACTACCTTCAGAGGAAATGGAAATTGAGTTTCTGGCATTCGTGCTGCAAGGCGAGCACCATTATTATTTACTAGCTTATAACATTATTGGAAAACATCCTGATTTAAAAAAGAGAATGCTTTAAAATTGTATATCTCTTTAAGCATAGTATACAATTAGTTTTTGAATTCTAAATAGTCCGACCAATATTCATAACAAAAATATTTTTCCTAAAAAATTTAATCCAAGCGATGTTACTCATGGACTCATAACCAGTTAGGCATCGGTTGAGAAATTATTGAAATATATCTTTAAAAATATTTTTTTTAAAAAATATGCTTGATTCCAATTTCTAATGAGACGAATTTGTGGTAAAATTGAATTTATTCCAAAAGAAGATTTATATTCGTGATGTACTTATGTATGTACATATGGTATATGAAGTCATTAAGCATAAAAAGGGGTTTTTCATCTTATAAAATGTTTATAAGTATTACTTTGAAATTCGGAATACTTTTCGAATTTTAGCTGTATAGAAAAAAATTAACTACAGTGAGCAAAGTGTTTCGGTACTTTGTCTGTAGATATAATAAATATCTCCTTTTCTAGATTTGAAAATGATAGACAAGAAAATTGTGTTCGTGTGTGAGGAGAACTCTTCTCCAGAAAGTTAAACAAGTGTCAATCGAAGTAACACCCTCAGGTAAGTTTAATCAGTTTTCAGGTGAACAATTTTCAAGTTGGAAGAAAATAAAAAGAGCTAAAAGCTCGACCTTTGTAATTTCGCCTCCCTCAGGAGGGCTATCGGCGCAAATATTCCCATTCGCCACCCCCGACTCATATTCCTCCACTAGCGAGAACGTGATTCGAATTTCAATCTCTGTCCGCTTAGTTGTTATGCAGGAAACATGTTTATTGAAAAATTCCTTCCGTCAATTTGCATTGATTTTTTGACGATTGCAGAATAAATTCACTGAATGCCATTCGACTAAATTCATTTGCGAAATATCAACGCACAAAAATAAATGGGTCAACTGGCAGAGAGTGTCTCCTTCTCGTGTGGGGGCGGATGTGGGCAAAATGGTCGTCGTCGTGTGCCTTGTCCTGTCGCAACCATCCACCAAAAATCTTGTTAAAAAGCTCACCCGGCACGCGATTCGTTCGGGCGTAGGAGCCCTGCATTCCCTACGATCCTGAGGGAAGGGGTTCCAGTTCCAGAAAGATAGAAAAACATAATTTGTAACTTCTTGTGGGGCGCCCTGTGATATACGACTGCTCTTTTTATAGTGCTGCGTTCCAAATAACCTTTAGTTTTCGATATTCTGGAATGTTTTTTAGACACTCCCCAGGGAAATTTTGCAGTCGTCCTCGTCTACACCCATTGAAACTATATTCAACATATGCAATTCGCTTTTTACTCACTCCTTCTAATTAGCGTTTATTTATGTAGCTGATGGTAAATGGGGGAAGCGTAAAATTAAAGATTTCGATAGTGAACATTTTTATTACTATACAGCGACCGGATTGCAATCTAGCAATCAGGCAACCTTTTCATTTACCGGTTAGCGAAACATACATATACCTGTATTTTTTGCATTTCATTTCTAAATTGGCTTCCTAAAGTTTCTGCTCCAGTTGATAATTGTCGATCAAACGAAGGTTTGATTTTGAAGCTTTTTCAAAATTACGAATATTACATTTGCAGTACACATATGTACAATTTAATTGGTCTGTATTTAAAACAATACAAACAATTATTATACATTTCAAAAATACTCGAATTTTGCATATTCTTAAAAAGTGGTAGATGTACATAGCTGTATAACTTGGTTGTTAAGTTAAGGCTTGGTTTTTTTATTAATTTTGAAAATTCATTTTAAAGCGTATTTCGAAACTGACTGACGGACTGACTCACAGGAGATCAAACTTGCATAGGTATAGGGTTAACGTAGACATCTTGTTAACAGACATGAACATTTTGATATTTTTTTGATTTCAATTTTTTGTAAACGCTACCAAAACTAATCCCATTAAGACTGGTTATAGCTTTCTTACAAAAATATATTTTATAATTTTAGAGTTTTAAAATTGTTTTTCTCTTTGCTGTACCTTACCAGCAGTCTTAAAAACTGGAGCATTTAAATTGGTATAACTCAAATCATTTTAGTTTAATAAATGTAAAAATTAACAACTTTTTGCGTATGCAAAGAGTAAAAACGATTTGGTAATTTTTCGTTAAGGTGTACCAACAAAATAAATGTTTAATTAATTTTCAACTTATTAACAAGATCAATTTAAATAATGTTGTAGAGTTTTAGCAAGGAATTGATAGTACATAATAATAAAAATAAAAGGATGCGATAAAATTCAACTCACCGGATCTGGGGGTATCTCTTCGAGGACTCTAGGATCACAGGATGGCGATGTAGTTGCTGCTGCTAACGATGAAAACGTCGAAGTGGATGTCGTCGTCACAACACCTTTAAATGAGTCCTTCTGATAGTGCAACTGGTCGCCTGCGGTTAACGTCGTCTCAATGAATATAGACAGAATTATAATGGCAACTATTTGGAAGAGGGATGACGTAGGATACCAGAAACCGCAGCATCCCCAGCAAATTGAGGATGTTCGGCCCCGAAGCGAAGGGGGTGGCTGCAGATAATGGTGGGACACTTTATCCCCCATATCACCGTCCGCCTTTCCGATTTATTTTTAGAACTTCAGCAAACATCTGTAAAGGAAAGATAAAAACGAAAATGAATGAATCAGGCCGTTGTGGTGGGCTAATGTTCAACAACAAAATTGTCGACATCGACAACTAAAGAAAAGTTGTTGGAGATGGGAGAGAATAGGCGAAATTAGTGAAAACCATGAGCCGCCAGAAGACCGCTGCCCCAGACACTGCTCTTTTCTGGGCTTGTCGCTAATTACCCCAAAAGTGAGCGCGTCCCTAAAATTTAGGGCGCATTTTCGGTCCAGATATGACTGAGGGGATGCTGGCAGAAGACGTTGCTCTTTGCGGTCGTTGTTTCTCCAGCTGCGTCATGACGCCCCCGCAGTGTGATTCTCTTTAAAATACCTCACAACAAGGGCGTTTTTCATCCCTGCCATTCGGTCGATGAGTTGTAAAAAAGCTGGCGATTTATCGATTCCTGCCAGGAGACGTACTATATATCTTAAATTCACGCCCCTTTATGGGTTCGATTGAGCACGGCGTACTATTACATGTGCTCGCCAACCAAACTAGCGATTTGAATTTGTCACTGTCCAATTTTGAGGTCGTATTTGTCTACTGACTGCTAGTTGACTGGGAAAAGTGGATATCATCGCTTCGGTTCATTTTTCGCAATAAATCGACCGAACGGAGAATGTTTAATGTGGGAGATATAATGGAAAATGTGACGACATGGAGCTCCCAGGGCATGGAGGGCCACCATCAGGGCAGAGCACCCTGTGCTACCCTAGGGAAAATGGAGTGGCTTGTTGATTGCATCTTTGCCTGTCCCCCAGGGCACATCTATTTTGCTTATGGATTACTTCTGAGAGCTCTCTACGCCTTGGTACGAGGGTGCTTTCGGCATAAATTGCGCTAAATATTGTTCTGATTGAATTTTAATGTTGCACCAGATTGATAACATGTCATTTGAATAAAATATGAAAATACATGTGCGATGTTTTTAAGATTCATCGTATTTTTTTAGGAGAAAATTGAAATACAGATTGCGAGCAAGTACATAGTACTCAAATGATATGGGTCTTGAAATAAATTTTTTGATTAATGTCGAGCTTTTCATACAATTTTCATTAGTGATATATATATTTTTAAATTTTCATTGTTGCGTTTAAATTTGCAGATTTGCTACATCTTTTACATGGAGATAATAGGAAAAAATGCAATTGTTTTGTTTTGATTGATGTTCTACTGTTTGGGTAGTTCAACTGAAAATTTCATGCATTTGTACAACTACATTACGTAATATTTTCTGTGTTTTTAAAACTCAACAAAATCAAATTTTAAATATTTGCGCAAGTGGATTTCCGCGCGAGAACACTTGCGAAACTGGCAACAATAATGACGTAGAATAGGCATTCCTATTGAGCACGCAAAGTATATATTTTTTAGAAGAGATATACATCTGTTAAGGGGTTAAGTCACTTTGGCGCTCGGTAAAATAGGTATAAAAAGTAATTTTTTTCAGACACACCCATTAAGTACTTACATAAAATGATCTTCATTTTATACATATATATATATTATAGTTTTATAAACAATATGAACGATTAAAAAAATTAAATAATGGTGGAAAAACGACGAGATAAATACACTTTTTTGAAAATCCTTGCTGATGGTGTACATGATTTCTTTTTTTTTAGTCAAAAGGGCAATGGCTAAAACGTGACGTAGGGAAAATTTTTTAAATTTTTTTTTGTAGAAATCACAGGTGTTTAAAAAGCAGAACTCGAATTTGCATCGAAATTTTGAATTTTAAAACAAAATTTGTGTGCTTGATTTCTGTAAAAAACATATGGATTTAAGTTAGGTACGCCACTATAGTCTAATATCATGTGTACGTTCATAGGAATAATAAAACTCTTTATTAATCTTAAAAGAATAGAAGTTTTGGTTTGTATCAAGTTTGAGTTTAATTCAAAACTAGCAATAATCCAGGTTCAGTAAATATTTTTAATAAAATAATTTTCTGAGTAAGATATTACTAGAAACTTTTAACTTGAGATTTCTTAAATGTTAAATCCAGTTAGCTCCGTTCAAAACTTCCACGGAATATAGCCTAAGTACTATCTGAAGAACAACTTTTTTTATTTAATGCATAAAATAGTACACTAACGAGGATGGCCTGATTTAAAAATAGTATCTTTAATACAAACTTTGAAATCTATATCAGCTAAAAGTTTGAGAAAACAGCGATCTCATGAATCCTTAATCACTACTCCTTAAAGTGAAACGCAACGGGATGGAAATAAAATGTTAAAATCACATCAACGACCGTCTCAAGGCGAAGTGAATCACCTTTCTTATCGGCAAGATGCTCCATTACGCAATAATCGACCAGTTCTACTGTTTATTCACTAATCCCTTCCCACCTCCCAGAGCGCAACTAAAATTTTAATCCTTACTTAAGACGGATTTCGTTAGGCCGCGTCCGTGGCGTTCGGGACAGGCCCAGAAAGGTGCCGAAAGATGTTTTATAAACAACCCCTTCGGAGGGTCTCTCGACCTAAGAGGGCGTGTTCTTAATTTATTGAGTGAAAACCCTCAGGTGATATTATATTGATGGCAAGGAAGTTCGGCAAACAATTCTTATCGCGAGTGAAATCTCCTTGATCGCTTCGGCCTCGCGCTAGGTGGCTGAGGCTGTCCTTGGAGGCTAGGGCGACGTGCAAGGCGCCCAAAAACAATATAATCGGAGATTAAAGTGATCGAAAACTAATTAGAAAAATGTTTACTCCGCTGATGGCCGTGTTTTCGGAGCAATAATTCCCGGAATTCCCGGATGGGCTTGGTACCCGACTAGGTGGGAACAAATTTCGGCGGCACACCCATTCGGGTACTTTGTTTGCTTCGATTCGAGTCGAAGGGCGAAATTAAACATCCCAAAAATAGCACCCACTTAGCGAGGGCTGTCTGAAATTTATGGGTGCATAATTCTCCTTCAAATCACGTCCGAACCTAAGTGATGATGATATTTTTACATACATATTATAACAGACTACGTAAATTCAAACTAAATCTTCTTATGTATGTACTGTACACATAATTAAGATAACAAGAAAACAGTCCGAATTAATATTTTAAAAATTTGGACTTTACGTAATTCTACAAGTAATGCATTAAATTCTTTGAAACTATTATATGTTAGAATATTTTGTGAAATGGGGTTGTAAAAATTCAGTATTCCTTTGCGTTTTCAAAATATGTATGTAATCAATAATTATTCCTAGATATTTATTTTTCTGTAATTATTCTGTTGTTACTGGTGAGTTCATGTTCAAGTTGAGTTCAATTTCATCATTTATTATACATTTGGTATTTGTTACATTCATTTTCATGTTATTCAGAGAATGACACCTTCCAGAGCTTCTTATGTCGCTTGCTTGCATCACGTCCTAAAACAAAAAGGTCTGAGAAAGTGCCAGTTTGCTGTGTCTTAAATCCGCTTATGAGTCATTATGTAATTGTGTCAATTGTCTCGAACTCCTGTTTTACATCTACAAATACTTTATTACTTTTCACCTGTTTGCCAGCTGCTTCTTTTCCATAATCATTTATTATCACTATTGAAAGATTAGGATGTATAGGAAGAACCCTAGTAGACTGTAGTATTTGTGTGTTTCTAACTTATTACTAGACCACTGATACTAAAAAGTATTTAAGGGAATTAGTATACTACAAGAATTAGGGGATATTTGTTTGAAAATATCTCGTGTTTTACAATGAATATGGAATTATAAAATACAAAAACAATGAATATTGCAGTTGTATCTACTGCGTGTATTTCATCTAATAGGTCATATATGTATATTAATGTATGAAAATGAGACTAAATTACCAACAAAATACTATGTAATTCACTATGTATTTGTAAAAAATT